>CM068826.1:106361601-107731601 GCA_028554795.2 Sinohyriopsis cumingii
TTAAAGGTAATTTTATACATGCATGGAACATATAATACCTTTTATATATTTTAACACACTGCTTGCGAGAAAAGGATATGTCACCAATTCGCATGTCTATGAACAATAATATACACCAAATGAATAAAGAAAAAATAAAATTGACGCTATTATATCTATTAGAGGTTAAAAATTGCACTTTTAGTGGCATGTTACTATGTAAATGGGATAGACAAGTTCACTCACCACGGGCATTTGCATGTATAATGGGGGGGGGGGGAGGGGCGCAACCAAGCAACCAAACTGAAAATGATATATATAGTAGTAGGCTATGTCAAAAAGTATTTATATTTATATTGATTTTTGCTTCATTTATCCATTTCTTAACTGTGTCGTGTGCATAACATTGCAACCATGGATCTCAATAGTGAGACATGCCCTTAAAGTTAATGCACGTAAACAGTTAAAAAGACAATAATAATTTTTTTAAACAGTTTACTAGAAGTAAAGTGTTCGCTTCAGCAGGTATTACTTTTATACTCCAATTTTAACAGGATGTAAACAAATTTTATTGGACGCTTAACAATTATCGCCGATTACCGCACACCCAGACGAACGAAAATATGCACGTGTATTTCTCTCCCTCTCTCTCTCTCTCATTTGCGATTTAATATCTACATTTTCGATGTCCAAGGTAAGGGTAAGTAATTTCAGCTATTTTCCACCTGTAAATGAAATTACTAGCAATAAATTCACCTAAGTGTTGAACAAACAGTCTAAATTTGTGAAGTGATCTTATCAACTCTCCTTTAGGTTTTTAAATAGCGTGAAAGCAGTTGTTGACCTCTACGATATATTACGAGACAAAAAGGTCACGCCTTCAATTTGAATTATATAATGTTATAATTTTATGTCTCTAAGTTACGGAATCACAACCTAAACTGTTTACTCAAAGTCAAGGGTTTACTTTCGTGTGAAAAGTGCTTCAAAATTAGTAAGTGACAAGTTCAAACTTTTCAAATGATATATGGCAGATAGGCTTGCTCATTTATTATACTCTATTTCACATAAAAGCAGATGAAAATTCGTACGTGACTGCTCCCTAATTCACATTTTGGTCACTCTCTAATCAATGACTAAGACAGTAAAATGAAACAGAGGCGAAAGACCAATGGAAGTGGGGCAGTTATTTTCACATAATAGTTTAACGACATCGCATATTGGAAGCATCATTTGTGTCTACCGTGCAATAGTATGGACAAATGTGTATTGCGAACGATTGTTGCTGATTCTTCATTTGTTTAGAATATATTATGGATCAAAGAAAAGTTTACACAAAATATTATCTATGGAGAATCAATTCATATGTGTAAAAAGTCAGAACGAACGATTTTCGAATTTATTTTCGCTGTATATTATCATATCTGGCACAATGAACACGTGCCGCTTAATAAATTTTTCATAGACACCCACACAAGCTCTCCCAAAAAGGCTTGAAAATGTCATTCAATTTGACAAGATAAATAGGCATATTTTATATTGATAACTCATTCGCTTCCATACTATTTAGTACTGGTTTCAATTTTAGGTGCAAATATGTGAAGATTTTGTGGTCGCTAAAGTATGCTCCGGAATATTTGTGAAAGATACTTATTTTTTTATTGTTTGTTGTTTTGTTTTGCTTTTCACGCCGAAGACTACGTTAAAATCAATGCCCACGAAATTAAGCATAAAAACATTCGAAAATTGCTTTGTAATGGAGAAAATAGAAATAGGTTAAAATTTTATTTAGTCATCGAAGTCAGGTCCACGTTATTCTTTAATGTTAGCATGGTTTTAAAAACCTCGATTGTATTTAAAACAAATGTAATCTGGGTCTGTGATTTTTTTTTATATGTCTGCGTGATTAGGTGTGTACTCATTGCTATAGCAGAGTTGTCAGGCACAGCCATGGTACTCGACTGTCAGACACAGTTCTACTCAGCCAGTGTACCTGACTGTCATAGTTCTACTCAAACCAATGTAACTGATTGTCATAGTTATGCTCAAACAATCCTTTTGAACAATTGTTTTCACACTCATTAGTGGCCCATTGTGGGGTTGTAATTTATACGAATGTGAGGCTAGATATTGAATTTCTTACTATACGTGCGCTGAAACTCAAAATTTACGAATATGTTGAAATCAAACATCCCTAAATGACATCAATATTACTGTATTTGGAATACATATTTTTATAGATCTGGGATTTGAAACTTGTTGTCTTGGTAAATCTGTGGGCTAACCCTGTCACTGGATATTTAAATTACATATCTCTCTCATTTCAGTAGAAACATTATCTTTCAGACTGATCACAAGGCTGCTTTTCTTTCCTAATTGCTTATTTTTTAAATTTATTTTTAGCTGAAAAGGTGCAGATTTTGGTTTCCTCTTAAAAGTGGATCTATTTATCAATACTGCTTTCGTGCTATTTCTCTTCGTTGCTAGAGATGATTTTCATATACATAGTGTGTAAGAAAATGCTGTATGTATCAAAGAAGGGTTCATAAAAAATTAAAATGGAGAAAAGTATTTTAAAAAATATTTCACACACTCTGCATGAAGCTGCATACATCCGAAAAACCTAGATGGCTGAATGTTCCCTATTCTAATTTTAATACTCTAATTTTTTGAAAAATAATTTGGTTATTATATTTGTTATATTTGTTAATTGATAGATTTATTTATTAGATTTATTTATTTATTTTGTTCAATGCTAACGTTTAGAATCCAGTTCGAAGGTAAAACAAATTGCACTATCTGGTAAAACAGGATCTAATTATTTGGAATTTACACAAACTCTAAATGCCACCCATGGTTACTAGAAGTAGATGCATATTAACATTTTAACATGATACACATAATAAAGTATGTGCCAATTTTACTGAGACCGATTCAGTTTACACAAGAGTAAAATTTGTTTCCAGCAGGTCGCTACAGGTAAGGTGTCAAAATCTTGGATAGTCTATATATTATTTTTCATAAGTGTAGATCATGAAGTAAACATATAACTGACATGTTCGTGATTTTATGACACCTTGGTCTCTCAAATTACCCTCTGGTCCTGGAACTCACTTGACCCTCTTGAGCGCACCAAGAACTATTTTCTGACGTCTTTCGGTAGGATATATTTTTCTCTGTCTTGAAACATTTAACTTATTTTTTGACCAAATTTTTGTTGAATCAAAATGTTCAGCAACGGACTATTGGCGGTGTTATTCCTGTTATTTGCTATTCTTGTAAATGGTAAGTTGTGTGAAAGCATATACAAATATTAATGAAAATGTTATATTTACATATCATAGCGCCTACATATTTAAAGCTTTACAGAAGCAAAATTGAAAGGAATAATATCGATGTGTGTATCGCTCGAAATAAAATATTTAGGATACAAAATACAGATTTTTAAAAACTTTTGATCAATCTTGTACTAAAGTAATGTCTGAGTGGAAATTATGCGCCATCACGTGTATTTATTTTAAATTAAATTAAATTAGTATGGTTGGGATATTTAATCATGAAATACATTTGTTTTGTTTAAATTCATTGCAAAACAGTTGGTGCTGCATGTCCATAAATGGTGACATCCTTTTAAACAGACATTTTATCAGCCAATGCAAATATGAGGGTAAATTTCTTAAGTACGTAGTTGTCCGTGCTATATTTTTAAGATGAAATTGGCCATAAAAGAACGCATACTTCGCATAATCAAATATTTACATGTTGAAGTACATCCTTTGCTTATAACATCTGATTTTAACTTTTCTTTGTTTTTTGGGGTATGGGTTGATTTATTTCCGTGAATTCTTATGGGCTGAACATTTAATCGACGGGAAGGGGACGTGGGCATTGTTTTTTTTTATACATATGGGCAAAGAATCACAATTTGCATGCTTATGTCTAATCTGAATAGTAAAGGAATAGCTGAAACTGGTAAAAATATGAGGGTGGAGGGAAAATTATGCAAGCATTTTCTTTGGAGACCTATCAGTGCATTCTGATTACAGTCATACGGATACTGTAATACAAATAGTACAGTATATTCTGCTATGTGTATAAGGAACTATAGTTATATAAATTAATAAAACTTCATCTAATCTTAAACATTGCGATGCTGTTAATTTAATTACATTATCAATAGAATATGTATAATTCTATTTTATAAGCTCAAAATGCGATATTTTTAAGTAAGTTGTTGGGGAAAGGTCTTCTTTTCTCTTTTTCCCCCACTTTTTTGTTGGTTATTTGCCCAAGTATCCACACCTCGATGATTGCTATATTTTCAGTGGATTGTTTTCGAATAGCGAAAATCCATTTGAGCTTTATATTTATTGCCCTATATGGCACGCCAAATTGTTCAAAATGGATGAGCTGGAGTAATCGTAGGGTAAGATTGGAAACATCGTAGGGTGAGCTGGAGCAATCGTATGGTGAGCTTGGAGAGATCGTAGGGTGAGCTGAAGTAATCGTAGGGTGCAGTAGGTTGAGCTTGGAGAAATCGTAGGTTGAGCTGAAGTAATCGTAGGGTGAGCTGAAGCAATCGTAGAGTGAGCCGGAGCAATCGTAGGGTGAGCTTGGAGAGATCGTAGGGTGAGCTGGAGTAATCGTAGGGTGAGCTGAAGCAATCGTAGGGTGAGCTGGAGCAACAGTAGGGTGAGCTTGGAGAGATCGTAGGGTGAGCTGGAGTAATCGTAGGGTGAGCTGGAGCAACAGTAGGGTGAGCTTGGAAAGATCGTAGGGTGAGCTGGAGCAATAGTAGGGAGCAGTCGGTTGCGCTTGGAGAGATCGTAGGGTGAACTGGAGCAATCGTAGGGTCAGCTTGGAGAGATCGTAGGGTGAGTGGAGCAAACGTAGGGTGAATTTGGAGAGATCATAGGGTGAGCTGAATCAATCACTTTGAAATATAAGAACGTTACCTAATATGTACTGTTGTTAATCAAATAAAATGGTTCATGCTGTTGTTTACTTGTATTGTTTTGCCCTTCAGGGAGTACTCTTATGGGGGGTTGGGGTTGTCGTTGTGTTTTTTAAAACAATGGCAGGAGTTTAATTCTAAGTTGGAAAACAACGAGAAATAATTATAACTAATGTTAAAGTTTGGCAGGCGAGTACATTATGAAATGTAACATATATAACATTAACTTGATTTTCTTTGACTACACAATGTATTCAGCGGTATATTCTTTTACAAAAATGAAAAAAGCTACTTTGATGGCTCCATTGCAAACGCCAATGTCATGCAGTTTTATTTCCAGCTTTCTGTCGGGGAAAAAAACGGAATGTAATAAATTGAGACTTTTTCCATATTCCGTGTGACCATCCATCATTCTGTCCGTGCGTCTGCCTCACCTTTGCTTCTGTACAAACACTCTCCTTAATTAAAACTTTAAAAGAATTTGGAAGAAGTGGATTTATTTTGCATTTTATGGTGGGATTGTATCCTGTGATAATTCTAATAAATCAATATCATTTCTGCACGATGATATTTATTATTATTATCACCAGTTTTCTCCTGCACTTTTACTTGGATAAGGTCGCACAAAAGATTAAATTTAAACAATTCGCATCATCATTCGGATGCATTATTAAACTAATGGTTGTCTGATTCACCTGCTAATGTTTCCAGGCAGTAATTATTTATTCGTACTCGAATTTACCTAGGCATGCAGATGAATGTTGGTTAGCTAGAAAGTGAGTTTTACTTTCAGCGTTCTGTCATTGTAAGGTGAAATTGTGGATTCTGATCAATGTTCCCAATTTGTCTCCACAAGAGACACTGTTGAATTTAGGACAATTAACAAGACTAGGATGGGTTTAATTTTAAGGATGTTTCGTCATAGTTGACTTAGTACGTTACAGCCTCGTTTATTGACTCAAAATTTATGCAGTAGTACAGTAGTACTGTATACGGTACCCTATTAAAAAATGAATTTAAACTTAATTTGATAAAGGATGTCATATTATGACTTTAATGTTCTGTACGTAACCATACATGTACCTTGTACTATGATTTAAACAGACCAAACGTAGACGTAAATCTCCATAATAGCCTAAGAAAAGTAGAGGACTTCTTGGATCCTCTTGCCTGAAAGAGAATAACTATAGCCTTCCTCCCAATAACACACACACACACACACACACACACACACACACACACACACACTTTGTCCCAATGATCAATGATGTACATACATACATACATACATACATACATACATACATACATACATACATACATACATACATGTGGAGTGGAGACAAAGAAATTAAAGACAACAGTATTTTGCTCGTCAATAAGTTAACTTTTATACTACAATTGAAGATTTTCACAATATACCGCTTCGGTGGCCTAAGTGGTCAGTGTCCGCCTCTGATGCGGAGGTCGCGGGTTCGAATCCCGACCGAATCATACCAAAGACGTATATAGAAATGATTCAAGCAGCTGCCTCGTTTGGCCATCATCATTGAGAGGTCAGTGTTAGGACTGGTCGACCTAACGTCAAGATAATATGACCGGGTGTGACATGACGCTACATGTCTGCGGCATGATACCCCAAAGCTAGACATCACTATAAACTGTCACACTGCAGACATCGTAACGATATGATTAAAATTGTTAAAGCTGCGTTTAAAATCCAAACGCTCACAAATACACATATAAACGTTCGCAATATTCATTAGAAGAGAGTTTTAAAAGGTAGAATTTGATATGACATAGTCCAGTGTCCTGCAAAATATGTTGATGCCAAAATTATTGTCGTCAGCTATGGGATCAACCTGAGTCTGAAGTATAAGATGCTGTTCATTTAGGAACTAGTTATTTTCTGGAACAATTATTAGACCTAATTCATCAGAACCCTCTTATAAGGTCTCTTGCATTTGCTCGAATTCTGGGTAAAAACACATAGTGTAACGCAAAAATATGTTTCTCGTTATCTGAGTCTAACATGTTTTGCTCCTCCATGAATTTGAAGAGATATCTGTAAAACCTAGAGACGACTTTGTAAAGGTTCTCCCCACATTCTTTCTACACGCTGATTGTGAACACTGCGATCAGCAATAAAGCTTACTTTGTTGCCGCCACGTTTCATTATCATGACTAGCAATTTCTATGTTTTCTCTACCCCTGTCGCCTCTCACGCGATGCGGTAGACCATACATATTTACTGCCTTCTCAAATTTTTTTCATGCAGTTTGTGTCTTGTTAACAGTAGCTACACGAATACCTGTCATCGATCGGCTGTAGCAACCTACTATTCCGTGAAAAATGATGCGTCAATCTATGAGTTTGAGGTTTATATCGACATGCCATAGATGATTTGGCCCTTTGACATTATATATTCTTCTTTTATACAGTTACTCCTTCTCAGAGGCTCTTCTCACTGGATAAATTCTTTAAATACATTCTCGCAAACACCATCTCTGTATATATATGCCATGCGCCAGAAGGTTCCCATTGATATAGGATTCGCCAACGTTAGGGGTACTATGCAATATATCATGAGCTTAACTGTCAAGGTCACGGTCATTTATGTCCGTAAATATTGTTACACACACACGGGTATTTACTTGACCAAGCGGTTGTCAAACTCTGGCGCGATTCTCGCTAGAAGTCATAAGTTTACCCCAACTTTCCAAAGACTTCCATACAACTTCAGTTGTAAATTAGAAAGCCCGACGTGTCCATTCTATACCTAATTATTGCAAGACCACATATAAAACAACCTGCCAAATATCTATCAACCGCACATCTGCATGTTTTATCTTCATTATGTTTCCGTACCGCCAACCGTTCACGCCTTTGAAAATATACGAGTATCCCTTAACAATGGGAACTATTTTAACACCGCCACCTTAGGCCAGTCAATGTATGCTTTCCAGGCACATTTCGCCAATAGAACTGCACCACAGTTGCCCCCATGGCGACATAAACGGCATCTGCCAAGTCCCTTCTTATTTATTCCCTTGTGTAATTTACCGGTTTCCTACCGTAAATACTGCCACTGCAGTCACACCACCAATGTACACCACTAGATTTTAATATGGACTATCTTACGACAGGGACATTCACTCGGTTTTGGCCTGAATTCACTACAAGTGAACCTTGGCATCATGGAAACTCACTAACACTTCACTCCGTGACGTTTGCTTCTAATAATTGGCTAATTATTTCGGGCTAGGAATATTTCCATTGCGCCGAATTCCAATAATCACACAAATAATCACACAAATCTAAGAATTCCTTAAAACGGGGCGCTATAACCAAATGCGCATATTCCATATTTATTACAATATATCCGGTAAATTCAGTTCAGTCCTTCTATATAAAGTTGAGATACTAATTGCCAGACATGAAGCAATTCTGTCCCATGGTATGCCAGTTTCATCTAATGATTCTATTGATCGAAGGAAACATAACGTTGTCGACCATATCGAGTTCTCTCCTCAAATGGGCATTCATACGAAAACGATGGCCTCTTTGTGCTGTCTAGCAGATTTTACAGACCTGAAAGTATTCCGCGGATGGAACAGTCAAATCCATGTAAAATGTGTAAAAAAAATTCTTCTTGCAACTATACGACAGCTAATAACACGATGTAATCCTCCAGTTTTCTAATCTGGTATTTAATACATAACAAACCTTGTGTCAAAAAAATCTATTAATATTTTGCAGACAAGAATCTATGTCTATTAAAAAGTCGTCAGTTTCATTTCTCTCCATGATTATTCATTGAAGGAAACAGGTTCTTTCAACTCTATCAGAAAGCACGATTAATGCAGCACAGGATGTCACAAAGGGAGATTAATCTAAACTCCAAACGGAATTGTTTCCATTTTGAACTTTATCTAACGCTCACCCTACTATTACTTCAGCTCACCCTACGATCTCTCCTAGCTCACCTTTGGATTGCTCCAGCTCACCCTGCGATTACTTCAGCTCACCCTACGATCTCTCCAAGCTCACCATACGATTGATCCAGGTCACCCTACGATCTCTCCAAGCTCACCCTATTACTTCAGCTCACCCTACGATCTCTCCAAGCTCACCTTTGGATTGCTCCAGCTCACCCTACGATCTCTCCAAGCTCACCATACGATTGCTCCAGCTCACCCTACGATTACTCCAGCTCATCCATTTTGAATGATTTGGCGTGCGTAAGCCCTACGCCTATCAAGTCAAGTACATCCTGAAGATCGAGCAAATGTCAATGTCGACCCACTGCGTGAGCTTGGCTTGGGTATTTTTTTCCTTTTTTTCCAGGGGCCTCAGAACAGCAGTCGTTGTCAACTAAAGGGTGATTATACTTCCTAACATCTCAAATATTTTTCCTAAAATCGAACTCTCCCTAATTTCGTAAATGTGTTGGTTTGGGAGGTTGGGGGTTGAGGGTAGGGTGTGTGTGTCTTAGTTGACTTTGGTATGACATCGCTATATGTTGATTCTCTATACCCAACAATATCGATTATTTCAAAATATGTCTCTTTTTCCTTAATTCAATATCACCTAATTTTAACAACATATTTCGCAGAGAGATCTACAACTGCTAGATCAATATTCATACATTTTTCAATGGGCGTGAATTCCGTTTTCTTGTCCATCGTTTTCTAAGGCATCGTTCACACATATAACCGATTTTTCTTATTGCAACGTATCAAATTTTTATTTATGTTGTCTTTCCTATGTTCTAATTTTGAAAAAACATTGTGTGCTTAATAGATTGATGATATTCCAAATAGTTGTCATCAAGACAGTTTTTGAGATATACTACTTGCTTGGAATCAATGCGTGTACTGCTATAAGTGGCTAGCTCAGCTTCCTAGCCGACTATTGATATTTTACTGGCTACATACTGTACAGTGACTACATGAGGTGTACATGCCTCATATCAATTTCAAGAACAACACAAGCCAGAAAGACCAAATTCACAAATATATCTATATCATTAATTATTACACAATAATCGCAATAAAAAATCTCACACCATAGCCTTTAGTTAAGAAATTTGACAGTGACCAATTTACGAAACTGTCCCCTGTCACCTTACCGACGTAATAATAGTATTGTTCAGCGCTGGACGGAAACGTGGAGAACGACTCATAATAATTTATTGCGTTGCGTGTATGCCGAATACGCTGAAACAGCGGCTAGACTCAAAATGGAACGCATTTTATTTTCTTTCTATATGCTATTACATTCTAACTGTGCCCAATATAAGTCGTTTATCATTAAAAGCTGTCAACAAATGTCTTTAGCCTTAACAGACACACATTTATCGGCGTGGATGAACAGCTGGCATCTGTTCCTTAAAACTTAGAATGAATTTTACCTTTTCTAGCAAGGCAATGTAAACTAATAATATGGACATTGACAGAAAAGCTATTTTTTTCTATTTGTATGGAGGAATGTTTTATTATATTTGCTGAGTTTTAAATACTTTATGTTAATTATCAAACATCATTTATACCCGTTAATAAATGTATTAGATACCCTTCATTATAGAAGACGATGACATCTGACTTATTTACTCCTTACATATGGTACCATTACTTTAGATCTTTGTAGCGTTTACACTGGTTTCTGGAAAAGTCTCCTGCATTCTGTTTCAGTTTGGCACTTTGTAAATACTGCATCAATCAGCCCTCCTGCCATATATGTTACTATTGCCACTACCAATTCGGCCGAGGGAAGTCCGATTAGTTCGGATGTTACAAGAACCAAGATCATCACATCTTCCACATACAAAGGGAGCAGCGTTATGACGACAACATCCTCTGAAACAGGAAGTGACATGTCGACCAGAGGCTCAACTGAAAGCGATTTGTCAACTTTGTCTGCATCGCCTAACTACGAAATGTCAAACGTTTCGGTTTCAGCTGTCAGCCAGATATCGACGACTGTAGGACCAACGGGTAGTAGCATGGAAACTACATCTTATACTACAGATGGCAGTATGTTAACTGAATCAAGTTCCATAAATGGTGTAATGTCAAATGCTCCCAGTTCAACAGTTGATGTAATGTCAACTAACGATGGTTCATCAGGCAGTGACATGTCAACTACCCAAGGTTCAGTGGATGTTGCAATATCTACAGTGTCAGAGTCAACTCAAGGAGACACAACAACATCGTTAGTTTCAACCTTTACTGAAATGTCAACCTCGGATGACAAGACGAATTTTATCACAGCAACTATTTCTGTCTCATCAACCTTAGACATCTCAGCAATTCCCAATTCAACAAACCAGGACATGTCAGTATCGTCGATTTCAACAGAGGGCACCGTTTCAACCACGCATAACTCGAGTAATATCAGTAAATCAACAATTACAGAGACAACATATATCTCAAGCACAATATACAGTGACGGAACAACCGCCGCCAGTTCAACAGTTAGTGGCATCTCAACAACTCAGGGTTCAACAGTCGACCAAGCTTCAACGGGGTTGAGCTCTATAAGCATGGAAACTTCAGCAACATCGGAAACCACCGGTACTGACATGTCGAATGTGTCGGATTTCACAGTCACTGATATATCAACGCCATTTCAATCAACAACAGATGACATATCTGTTTCGATGTCAACCGAAAGAACCTTTTCCACTGACTCTACGGAATCTCCCGGCTCAACGGATGGTGACATTTCTACTATTTCTGAAGTAACGGTTAGTGATTTGCCAACTACGTATAGTTCAGCAGTAGACGATATCTCAGTTTCTGTGCCAGTCGGAACTGAAATTCCTACCACTGCCTGTCCAGCTTGTAGTGCTCCATCTTCCTCAAGGACAACAGGTATTGACATGTCAACAGTTATAACGTCGACGGCAGACGTTTATCGAAACACCTCCGGTGAAGCAGATGGTATATCAGCTATCACAGGTTCAACTATTGTTGATACCTCTTCTTCCGCGTCTTCAAGTCCATTGCTATCAGTCTCAATTGGGAGTTATATTTCAACTGGAACATCATTTACGAGTTCTTCAACTATCAGTTCGGCATCAATCGGCAGCAGTATCTCCGCTATTACAACTAGGATAGATTCTAGCTCTGTATCGACAACGCCATCTGCAACTGTTGATGATGTATCTACCAAATCAACGCCGACAGACTCCGTAATCGAAACATCTGGCTCTAGTTCGACTAGCGATAACCCCAGTACTACCCACTCGGCATCAACTGGTTCATTCAGTACGACAACATCTTTTAGTTTGACCTCTGCAGCATCCATGTCAACCGTTGGTGACCCATCAACTGTATCGTCATCAACTCCAGGATCTATCAGCAGCCTATCAACCGTTCAAGATTCAACTGCCATCGGTGCAGAAACATCCACAAGAACACATTCATCGGAATCTGGAACCACATCGTCAGCAAGAACGTCGTCATTAGGAACATCGTATATAAGTTCTTCACCTATCAGTTCGGCATCCCCTGGTAGAACTATCTCTACTGCAACCGAGACAGATTCCGGTTCTGTATCTACGACGCCATCTGCAACTGTTGATGATGTATCTACCAAATCAACGCCGACAGACTCCGTAACCGAAACATCTGGATCTAGTTCGACTAGCGATAACCCCAATACTTCCCACTCGGCATCAACTGGTTCATTCAGTACGACAACATCTTCTAGTATGACCTCTGCAGCATCCACGTCGACCGTTGATGACCCATCAACTGTATCGTCGTCAACTCCAGGATCTATCAGCAGCCGATCAACCGTTCAAGATTCAACTGCCATCGGCGCAGAAACATCCACAAGAACACATTCATCGGAATCTGGAACCACATCGTCAGCAAGAATGTCGTCATTAGGAACATCGTATATAAGTTCTTCACCTATCAGTTCGGCATCCCCTGGCAGTACTATCTCTGCTGCAACCGAGACAGATTCCGGTTCTGTATCGACGACGCTTTCTGTAACTGTTGATGATGTATCTACCAAATCAACGCCGACAGACTCCGTAATCGAAACATCTGGATCTAGTTCGACTAGCGATAACCCTGATACTTCTCACTCGATATCTACTGGTTCATTCAGTACGACAACATCTTCTAGTATGACCTCTGCAGCATCCATGTCGACCGTTGATGACCCATCAACTGTATCGTCGTCAACTCCAGGATCTATCAGCAGCCTATCAACCGTTAAAGATTCAACTGCCATCAGCGCAGAAACATCCACAAGAACACATTCATCGGAATCTGGAACCACATCGTCAGCAAGAACATCGACATTAGGAACATCGTATTTAAGTTCTTCTCCTATCAGTTCGGTATCCCCTGGTAGCGCTATCAGTTCGGCATCCCCTGGTAGCACTAACTCTACTGCAACCGAGACAGATTCCGGTTCTGTATCGACGACACCATCTGCAACTGTTGATGATGTATCTACCAAATCAACGCCGACAGACTCCGTAATCGAAACATCTGTATCTACTTCAACCAGTGATGACCCCAATACTTCCCAGTCGGCATCTACTGGTTCATTTAGTACGTCAACATCTTCGTCGACCGTTGGTGATCAAAAAACTGAATCATCATCTAATCCAGGATCTGTCATCAGCGGATCAACCGTTCAAGATTCAACAGCGATCGGCACACAAGCAACCACAAGAACGGTGTCGACGGAAGCTGTGACGACGTTATCTACATTTTCAGAGGTTAAAACAACGATATCTACCTCAACTATGCCTTCATCGGAATCTGGAACCACATCTCCAGCAAGTACATCGTCTTCAGAGACATCATCAATAAGTTCTTCAACTGTCATTTCTGCATTCCCTGGCAGTACTGTCTCTACTGTTGCAGCCGGGACAGATTCGGGTTCTGTATCGACGACGTCAACTGCAACTGATATTGATATATCTACTAAATCAACTCCGACAGACACCGTAATCACAACATCTGTGTCTGCTTCAACCAGCGTTGATCCAAACACTTCCAATTCGGCATCTACGACAATATCTTCTAGTCTGACCTCTGCAACGTCCATGTCGACCGCTGGTGATCCATCAACTGTATCGTCGTCAACTCCAGGATCTGTCAGCAGCGGATCAACCGATCAAGATTTAACAGACATCGTCACACAAACAGCCACAACAATTGTGACGTTATCTACGTCGTCAGAGGTTAAAACAACATCATATACATCCAATGTGCCTTCATCTGAATCTGGGAATACATCTCCAACGTACACGTTGTCATCAGGGACCATGGTATCAACTGCATCAAATATGACATCATCAGAAGCCTCCACCACTCAAAGCTCAACCAGACAGACCTCCACATTACCAACAGGGGTAAATCTCTTTCACTGCGTGTCTATCTCTCGCAAGTTCGCACACACACATCCTCTGCAACAAGAATTTCTTTAGTGCCTCTCTCCTATTATCAGAAACAAATTTAAATTATATCATTTTCAAACAGCAACCGTAATATTGAATTTCATATTTATTGCAGAATGTGATAATTTTAAATCTAATGGTAAGTCGTGTAAATTGAAGTGACGTAATACTTCCTATTATTGCCACAAGACCTACATACAATTTGTACAAAATGTTAATGAGAAACTACAACATGGATTTATATTAAAGTAATTTGTTCTTTACAAATTGTGCAATGCGGCGATAGTTTTCAGGAAAATTAATTATCAAGGAAAGTTATCTTAGACAAAAGTTATCTGCACCACTTTCAGTATCAACATTGGTAATGTGAAGATTTGATGATCACTTGGATCAACCTTAAACTGTCAATTTCTCTGAATGAATTTCAATGAATTAAAGTTCAAGTCGTAGATGGCATTGTATTTGGACACCATTTCTTGTTCTACACATCTTACTTTTTATTACACTAAATATGATAAGGCATGCAGTGGGGATACAATTGTGATCAATATCTAAACAGTATCGGGGGTATTCCATGGGCAGTATAATTAATTGATCACCAAAGCAGAGAGGTAACCCTGCCAGCTCAAGTATTATTGATGCAAAGACTTCCGTTGAAAGTAATATAATTGTTCTAAACATACTGAAAATTTACCGTTAATTTCACTATATTTATTTTTCAAACCTACTAATCATTTTAATGTATATTTTATATACCGACGATCATCAATGTCTCCGAAATTGCTTTAAACAACCAGTCAAGCTTTCATCCGGGTTATAATGATGAAACACTGAAACCTAGCCAGCCATAGCAGAGCCCACAAGGGATAGCTGCAATGCGTATGGGTTTGCCTGAAGTGTGGGCAAAGTCGGGAGCCGTTAATTCTGAGATAATGTCTGATTTCCTTGCGCGAAAATAAATAAACAAGTAAACCAAAAAATACAGGATACATTTTTGATCATAAATCTAAAGACATGGTATTCGAATTTCGCACAATAACTTATTATATACACTGTAAATGCAATGGGGAAAATGGAAAATCCTTCGATTACGTGAGCTATTCGTTCGTCTACTTTCAGTTTCACAAGTGTTATAATGTTTCTTGCCTTGGAGCTGGCTGTCTGGAAAACACAACAGCGCAGCCAGACGTGTCAGTATGTGTTATATCGGGATACTGTTTTGTAAGTATTTTTTAAAAATAAATTTTATCCAAAGAACTTTTTGCATGCACATGATGACAAATATTTCGTGACCAGATTTACATGAAGGAGTTACTTTCACCCTAAAAAGTAGTCTTGATTTGCTTCTTGTAACAGTATGTATGTATGTATGTATGTATGTATGTATGTATGTATGTATGTATGTATGTATTTGTTAGTTTCTTTTTCATTTATAGGTGGGACCGCTCCGATGGCCTAGAGGTTAGAGCATCCACCTCTGATGGGGAAGGTCGCGGGTTCTAGTCATACCAAAGACTTATAAAAATGGTACTAGCAGCTCCCTCGCTTGGCGCTCAGCATTAAGAGGTTAATGCTACGACTGGTCGGCCCGGTGTCAGGATAATTTGACTGGGTGGGACATCATGCTACATTTCTGCAGCATGATGCCTCAATGCTAGACATCACTATAAACGGTCACATCGTAGCGATATGACTGCAAAATTATTAAAGCTACGTTAAAAATCCAAATCACACACACACACACACACACACACACACACACACACATTACTAAAAGGTAGCAAAAAACAGTAGCTCAAAATATACCTTTATTTATTCACAGGTAACCAAGATCAGCAACTCCAGCTATACCATCATTATTGCTGGCTGTTCTGATTCGTGCACGGAGATGGAGCTAGAAGGGCAATATACACAGAGAATTGCATGCTGCACAGGATCCCTGTGCAATAGAGACGAACGCTTGCTGGAATCCATATTCAGTTCTGCCATGCAGCGGAAAGCCAATGCAATATACTTTGTCTATTTTGTTCTTTTCTTGGCGAGAATGATGCATGTGTAAATATTTATTCGTAAGAAAAATTTGATAAATCACATGGACAGAACTTTTATATTTGTAAAAAAAAAAATCTGTATTTTCTCTTCCTTAAAGTTGAAGCTTTTGTTTAATTTAATGCAAGTGTACCTCAAAACTGAGTTTGCATAATGTACAAATATTTTAATTAGGTTATGTTTACTAAATTGTGATGATTGACCTTAGCTAACTTACTTTTTTTTCACTTAAGTAATCGACAAAATATTTGTAAAATGTACGATTTTTATTTGTGGACCCTGCTTAGTTTAACAGTTGGAAGACAATGGAAACTAATGCTATTTTATCATATAGCATTGCATCCAACGTAAGTATAAAACCACAAGGAGAGAATATTATAAATGGTCGGAGAATATAATTTTCAGTATGAAAACCTTTCTTTTGAAGAGATGATATATGGATGCTTCTCATGATTGTGTTTTGCAAAATACTAAACAACAACAACTTACCGATTCTTTACTACACTGCGTGATTGATTTGATTAATATTAACATCGAGGGAAGACTTTATTTGGTGGAATTGAGGATACTTTCCACCTTTATACAAAATGTTCCATTTATATACACGCGAAATATTGATATTCCTGTAGTGAAATACGTGTATTCTTTTTGAGTCGCCTTAAAACTTTTAGATGATATAAGAACAAACCATCCAGCCCAAAAAGGTTTTAATCCATGCGCCGCCATCATATTGTGCATTCTTTTGTTCATTGGGGTAGGGTGTACCTGTTGAAAAGCGAGAGATTCAAAGTTTCTTATTTTTGTTGTTGTTGTTGTCATTAATGATGATAAAGACGACGACGACGACGATGATAATGATGAAGATGATCATCAACACGTAAAATTTGTTGACCTCACTAAGACTTTTCGTGCTTTACATATGTGGGCACAAACCCTCTGTTAAATGGCTCAGAGCTCAGTATCCTAACTCGTTAAGTCCAAAAAACTTATTCAATATAAATCATATAGCTGATATTTTAATAATACTTTCATCAAACGTGAAAACGTGTGATACAAGCGATATGTTTAAATTAGAGCAGCTGGTAACAAGATTGTTTAAACTGCATGCGAATCAGCACAACTTAGAATATCAGGTACACGTTAGACCACTCGGTATTAAACTCTTGTACCATTACAGGAAGAAATTGTGTACCGCACTGTGGCCGCAGGTGCTACTGCCAACCGCGTTTTATTATTATTATTATTATTACTATTTTCTCATGAAATTAATAAAGCGAGTAGAAAACAGAATCTCTTTTAGTTAGGAAAATAATTAATTAATGTTCATCTTAAATAGCGCCGTTTATTTTAATAAATAAATATATCTTTTACACAGTTAAACAGTTAAATGTTATGCTTTGTACTGCACTTATTGTGTTGCTTGGTTCTTTGTTCTTAATGACATTTTCAACACAGACCAAGGAAATAGGAGCTAAGTGACTTTCCTAGGAGTACAGCTAGGCAGTCGACACAGACTGGCCTGGGTTCAAATCCAACCCGCGACCCTTCTGAAGCTCTGTCAAATCAGCCAACGCAGCTCAGTGATCCTTTAATTCTGATAATTCAGCTAGGTCCGTCCACTATGACTTTTTTTAAAATGACCTTTAATTAGACCACCATATTGTGAATTAATTTAGCGGTGGATAAACTTTAGTGATTTAGCATTGGGATCCCGAAAATAAATTCCATCAGATTGTATCATGCACTTCAATAAATGTGACCAGAGTGGTTTAATTATTATTTTGTTCTGTTGTTTCTTAGTTTGGGGTTATTCCTCCATTGCATGAAACTTTAAAATGTAAAAGAACATTCTCCTATTTAGTTTTATGAGAATGGTTCACTACTTCCCATTTTCAATATGTATGGTAAATACTTTTAAAAACATTCAAAACCACAACGGCTAATTCTGCGAAGGAAAAACATGCCTCGAATGTATGTCGGCGAAGTAACTTGCAGAAAAATTAAACATTTTGTTCGCCGAACATTCTTCTCTAAATAATAATAATAATAATAATAATAATAATGAGGACTTTGTATAGCGCCTAATCTTTAGAAGCTCTAAGCGCTTTACAACATTAGACAACACCTATAACATAAAAAAACATAAAATAATATTATTACAAAAACAAACACCATGAAATTAGAAAAACATTAAAAAATAAAAAACATGCTGAGAATATTTCAGGTAGGAAACATTATTAGGTCTTTAAGTTTGTTCTTGCAGTCGAAATAAGTGAGTTTTGAGAGCCCTCTTGAATGTGATCACTGTGTCTTTGTGTCTAAGTTCAGTGGGCAATTCATTCCACGTTGCTGGGCCCTGGTATGCAAAAGAACGCTGTCCATATGACTTTGTTTTTATAGTGGGAATAATGAGTATACCATTGTCAGAAGAGGAGCGTAAGTTTCTTGCTGGTGTATACACATGGGTGATCGGATAGGTATGTTGGACTAGAGTCCGACAATGAAACGTAGCACAGAGAACAAATTTTGTGTTTGATTCTGGATCGAATAGATAGCCAGTGTGGGGTACAGAGCAGCGGGGAGGTGTGCTCTGATCGTGGTACTCTAAGTATGATCCGAGCAGCTGTGTTTTGAACTTTTTGAAGTTTCTGGAGTAGATATTGAGATGAACCAGACAGAATTGAGTTACAATAGTCCAGTCTTGAAAGTACTAATGAACACACAAGTGTTTTTGTGGCATCAACTGAAAGATATTTGCAAATTGAGCTGATGCGTCTCAGCTCAAGATATGCAGCCTTGCATATGTTCATGACATGTTGGTGCAATGTGAGAGTACTTTCCAGAGTAACACCTAGGTTTCGTACTGATTGTGTGAATTTAATGTTGGCGTTGCTGATATTTATTGTTTGAGGTAAAGGATGTGAATGAGAAAGTCTTTGTGTTGTGATCAGAATGGCCTCAGTTGTATCATCATTCATCTGCAGCTTGTTACATGTCATGCATGATTTCACATCAGAAAGGCATCTCTCTACACCTTGGATGGTAGCATCAACTTCAGTTGGGTGGCTAGATTTGTATATTTGGGTGTCATCAGCGTACAATTGGTGAGACACTGGATGATGATCTATGACACTTGAGAGCGACTGAGTGTACAGAATCAAGAAAACAGGTCCAAGAACAGACCCATGTGCAACACCACAACACAGATCAACTGGGCTGGAGTGTATTCCATTTGCAGATACAATTTGTGTCCTGTTAACCAAGTAGGACTTGAACCACAGTAAGGCTGTATCATGAATGCCAAATACATGCTGGAGACGGTGAAGTAATATATCATGGTCTATTGTGTCAAATGCTGCAGACAATTCAAGGAGGGTGAGGACTGTAATCTTTCCGCTATCCAACGCAGAGAGAATATCATTAACTACTTCTAGAAGAGTAGTTTCAGTACTGTGGCAAGGGCGATATGCAGATTGTACATTGCTAAAACGACTGTTTCAATTCAGATGAGATACAATCTCGGATAGAACAACCTTTTCTAAGATTTTTGATATGAATGGGAGATTAGAAATTGGGCGGTAGTTCTTTAAATCGTTATGGTCTAGATTTAGTTTCTTCAGCAGAGGCTTTACAACGGCAGTTTTGAAAAATGATGGGAATTCCTCAGATGAGAGAGAGGTATTAATAACATCAGTTAGTGAAGGCAATACTGGATCTAAGCACTCAAGCAGCAGTGATGTTGGAATTGGATCAAGTTCACATTACTTTGGTACACTCTTCATCACGACTGTACGTAAAAAATCCAGAGACAGGCTCAAATGCTGCTAATGGTTGGCGCTCAAATTCTGTATCCCAACTGTATGGTGAAATTGTGGTGTCAAGCTTATCTCTAATGGTTTGTACTTTGTCACGGAAGAAATTTGCAAACATGTCCGGAAGGTCGA
Organism: Sinohyriopsis cumingii; assembly: GCA_028554795.2. Taxonomy (NCBI): domain Eukaryota; kingdom Metazoa; phylum Mollusca; class Bivalvia; order Unionida; family Unionidae; genus Sinohyriopsis; species Sinohyriopsis cumingii. The sequence continues at coordinate 106,381,958 of CM068826.1, forward strand.
CTGGAGAGAAGGTAGCTGGAAGTGGTGTTGATTTGTTCTTTGACATAAGCTTGTTAGTAATCTCGAAGAGCTCTTTGCAACTCGAACTTTCCATGATCTTAGTAGTGTAGTGGGCTGATTTCGCTGCATGCACTATATTTGTGACAGTCTTCTTAGCGACTTCATAGATTTGCTTATGAATAGTGAGCCTGGTGGAAAGCCAGATCCTCTCAGCTTTACGGCGGTCTCTTTTAGCAGTGCGAAGCTGGTCCCAAACACTGCTATACCATGGGGAATACTTTTGAATTGATACTCTGCACTTGGTAGCTGGGGCATGTTTGTCAAGCAATGAACGCAGACAATTATCGAGTTGTTCTGCGGTAGGAGGTAAGCAAGTTGTTAGGTTAGCTTGGATGTCGTGCATTAGTTTGGTTCTATTTATCATACGGAGGTTTCTCTTAGTAGCAGATAAAGGTGGAGGGTTAAGGACTGATACGTCAAGATGGCATATAATGCAGAGGTGATCTGATGCAAGATCATGGGATACCAGGGAGGACCGTAGAATGTTATCATCAGGTCTATGAAGAATCCAGTCTAAAATGTGACCATGTTTATGGGTGGGATGGTTAACTGACTGTTTGAGGTTGAAAACATTAATGGAATCTATGAGTTTTGATGTATTTGAGTTTCCGGGACAGTCAAAGTGAAAGTTGAAATCTCCAAGAATAATCAGGTTGCCAGCTATCGAATTTCCATAGTCCAGGAGATTCGGAAACTGCTTCAAAAAGAGAGAGTCAGCCAGCTTGTTTTTTCTACTAGGAGGAGGGCGGTATAGGCAGAAAAAATGGACTGACTTTTGCTCCAGTATGAGTGTGGTTTGGACTAGTTCAAACGATGTGTGGTCGAAATTGAATGTTGTGCTGTAGTTAACACGTTTTATCATGGAGTTCTTTGTGATGACAGCAATTCCACCTCCGCGAGAATTACGGGGGACGACTTGATGGAGTAACCAGTGGGTGTTAAATACGCACACTTGGGTTCATCGCCTGATATTTTTAGCCATGTTTCTGTCAGGAAAAATATGTCAACATTTTGGTCGTTGATAAAATTAACTATTTCTGTGCGCTTTTCCGGTGGTCCGTTATTTGTTGAATGGATCTGACGTAATATTGACTAAAACCTTCCAAATGCAATTTTTTTAAAACAAAAAGAACAAAAAAAATAGTGCTATGTATTCGCAACTTCTCTTGAAGTTGCGAAGGATAAAGTATTTAACTATCAATTGTATCCGACCAAATGATGCTTACTTCTCAGGGAAGCCGATGAACAAATAGTCCAGGAAACATCAGTAACTGTTATGGATAATATGTAGGACTGCTGCTGTCGTGCATTACGACCTTAAAACATAGTTGCCAACATTACTCACAATAAAAAGGGCCAGTACCCACAGGCACTTGATTCTGGGGAAACTAATGTATATACACACCATAGACTTCAGCCCTGTTTTCTCGGGGAATACGATAGGGTTTCTGCGTGATCGGAATGTCTAGTTGTTCGAATGTTGTGAGTGATCAAGTTGGTCTTGCCTGGTTTTGTAGTTACCACGTATTCAGACTCGGAGCATAATTTTAGCACATGTTCTGGTTGTTCTTTCGTCAGTCTTCCATTCAGACTAATGTTGTCCAAACTCTCCATATCGGCCAATGAGAAGTCAATCCTTCCTACTCCATTCATCACACAGAGATGCTGATAACAGTACAGCTCTCTAGTACCGAGGTAAAAGGTTACCTTATTAGGTTTCGTGTCGTCGCCTACCACCAGTGCCGGATAACCAAATAGGTGGAGTAGGCACCCGCCTTTGGGCCCCGCGACAATAATTATTTAATACTTTTTATTTAATAACACAAAATGTTAATTTGTTTAATAATATTGATAATTGTTAATATGTTTTATATAATAAAATTGGTTTATTAAAATTGTTGGTTGGTAAAATTAAAAACGTATTAGGAGATAACTTGCTAGAGGGGGGCCCCCAAGATTTCGACTGCCTAAGGACCTCCACAGGGTTTAATCCGGCACTGCCTACCACTAATGTCTATCTGGTAATTGGCCACTGTTTTGACATCAATGTCCTTAAATGGAATTGCTTCCGGATACCGGGTGGCTTCATCAACGATGGTTAGTATATATTTGTTTCCGGCCTTTGTGCGCTGTAGTGGGCCAAAGGGTCAGACACAGTTCTTGAACACACCAATGAAGCTTCTTCTTCCCTGTTCACTTGCTGTCTTTTGACATATTTGACAGGCCTGACAGTGTCTCTGAATATCTCCAAACATTCCTGGCCAATAAAACGCTGTTGTTATTCTTACCGTCGTTTTCTCCCTTTCTATATTACCAGCAAGAGAGCTATCATGCGCCAACTCGACCACCAACTCCACCACTGCTTGACGTAACTGCTTTGGCAAAAGTTACTGGATTCCATATTTTTCTACGTCCGACGACTTCCTCTTTCGTTTTAAAATTTCATGCTCCCAGAAAAATGCATTGCCCACGCCTACTGCTTCACTTGCAGACGATAGGGCCTTTTTCACGCTAGCCAATGAGCTGACATTCTTGTGACACAGAGAAATCAATTCCACATTAACATTGTGGAGCTAATAAAGCGACAGGATATTGTCATCAGCCTCATCTTTACGAGGATTCATCACCGTCCTCACCAGGACCATGATCACTATCTTCGTCTGAAAATAGCCTATCCAGATGCACGTAGTCCAGTTCTTGGAATCGGACCCCACATTCCTTTTTTTCTTTCGCATGCTTCAGCATCCTTTTTCCGCACCCTTGCTTGGTTCCTTGTTATTACCATCGTCTTTTTCCTGCGTAGAATGTTCATACCCAGCAACGCTTGTGCTGCCAAGTCAGGTACCAGTCCAACCTGGATTTGACCCTCGTAGTATGGCGTGTTTAATTCTATTAATTCACCTCAAATGGCTGCCCAGTGGCGGTGTAGAGTGTCAGGCTCTGCCATATAAGGATACATGACTTATCGACCAGGTCCTCACGTATCAAGGTCATGTCTGCATCTGCAAAGAAAATAAAAAATTTCATACATGAACACGATCCCCACACAAACATCTGAAATCTTGATCGAATCCACGTCGTAAGCGGTTGACATCACCAACAAGAGCATTTTGGGGTTGGCCTAAATATATTAATAAAATTTACGTGGACAAACGTATCTTACGTATGGGATACCAAAATGCACCTGACATTGTAAGTAATACCTCAAGGATTCAAATAAATTTAACATGTGACACCATTAGCGGCAGTTACGAAAGCGAACCTTCAGCAAGCATTGCCTCCCAGGGTTATATACTGCTTGGGTTTTCCCCAGACTTGGGATTGGGTGATCTTTTGTCGATTACTCTCATGGTTCCAGTCTATCTTCCTTGTCAAAGTGACCGGTTGATACATATTCATTATACTCTTGTGGACCAGGACGGAAACATGTTGGATCTACAATAACTTCATGGAGACCCATTGATGTTATCTTGCTTGATTCCTCTCAGTCACATATTTGGATTTTGCAGAGTTATTCGCAAGGTTATTTCCGGAGCTAAGCCCGCAGTCAAGTTAACCCGTAAGTTCACATTCAGTGATGCAACTTGGCATGATGGAGGTGTCTCCCTTGTCAACATTAACATTGTGGATGTCTGCGTTAATTCCTTCTGTGACAATACAATCATGTGTGTTGTCGTTTATACAGTCTGGAACCGCGTCAACACTGTTATTTCTCGCGGTCACAACATTCCCGAAGTCATGAATTACTCGTCTTGGACAATTTTACATGGCAAATAAGTATCCAACATGGCGTTAAGACACAAAAACACGTGTTTGTGGTGTTTCAAGATAACGAACAGGCTAACGATCAAACCCGTAGTGCAATGATATCTTATAAATTAGAAGTGTCTGACATTTCTCTTCGGTTACACCGTCACCAGGAACCCACCGAAGAAATTTTGCTTAACTTGACAGTCAGATTGCACGTGCATATCACAAGCTGTGACCGTATATGTACCGACGTCAAAACATTGTCTTAGATTTGCAGATTTCCCAGCACGACTTTCGTATTTTGTGGCCTATTTTATCACTTTTCGTTGGAATACCTGGAGTTTTTAATACAGACCGTGATTGACATCTACTTTCATACACGTTTTACTGATATGGCTGATCCGCCTACAATTCAAAGTTATAAAGGCATTGTTGTTATCCTGTCTGATAAGCTTCTGCTGTTGAAGGGCACAGGTCGCCAAACGAGGGTCATTGACGCGCCTATAGATAAATCGTAGTAAAGTAATTGAACCGGTTACGTTTTCAAATAGCAATGTCCCATTACTAAGTTATATTTAGCCTCATATTTAGCATCAGACGGAAAAAAGAAGCACAATACGAAACAACGATCTTTTCTCCAAGAGAGTTGATTGGAATTATCCCTGTGTGGTTGACCTAACCACAACTTAGCTGAATGCGACCAAATGAAAGAACACCTCGGTGACATTAAAGTTTTCTAATCAGATATGGCACCAATGCAGAAGACCCGTGGAATATTTCCATTCCTTGTAGCCATTTCAGTGTTTGTAGTGGCTGTGGTTCCCAAGGTTCAAAAGCAGATATGTTATTGGATCGTCCGAACTGTGTCCCGGTTGACTCTGAAAAAAGCGGTCAGTGACGCATAGCGTCTCGAAAAATGGAAATGGTCTTCGACTACCAGGAACAAATCGCAGAATACCCTCTAACAGAAGTCTTCACCTCCCCGGTACGACTCTCAACAGGCCTGACCATTGATGACCGCAGTGCGTCAATTAACCGATTTTTATTTACTCCCGATGGCAAATTAAGTCCTGCATTTCCAATGGATTGTGTGGAATTAACTTGGAGTCATCATAACCCGTAATGTTAAACCGGGAATGTTAATCTGGATTCAAAAGCAGGACTGTGGCTCACTGGGTCACATACGTGGTAACACCTCGACATCTATCGTATTTTGAATCGTTCGGGCTTGCTTCGCTGCTTAAAGTTGTCGATTATTTAACCTCGGGCACTATGACAGCCGCTGTTTTATTCGATTCTGTAGCTGAAAACTGCCCTATATGTGGACATTTTGTTTATGAAAGTTTTGTATGCTTTCGAGCTTTCACCATCCCTGCAAACATTGTACATTTTACATTTTCACTTAGAAAATACATTTGATAGTATATTAAATATTTATTGACCGTTACGAACGCTATTCAATCCGACCAGGTTATTGACGTCGACCCAGGCGTGCTTGTAACTTTCCAAGATCAAACTGGAAACCTTTAAACATCTATCGTTGACATTCAAGATACTGTTTTTAAGCGGCGGTGAACCGTCGCGAAAAACCTGCAAGAAATCAACGAAATCAGAGATTCTAAAATATCGACTGCGTTTATCAAGAATTAAATTGATGTAGCCGAAGTTGCGGTAAAACGACACATGGATGCAAATATTACAGTTACCCTCAACTCCTCGTGTAGTAACTTAATCTGGATCGTATTTGTTTATTAAAACTGATATACAGACTTGTGTGGTATGATGACAATAGTGATAAATAATTGCTAGCGTAGTATATCAATAACATGTATTACAAAGACATGATCAAAGAAACTTTTATGCATACGGTATCATTATCAGTAGTCGCCAGAGGTGAAATCCAGTTCGAATGACTCAATATCTATACAAAAGGACACTTAACCATCTTTAGTGTTTGTATTCAAGATCAGATTTATCATTACATATTGTTACGGATATTTGTATCATCTTTAAAATTGTAACATAGTTTTATTATAAATCGTTTGGGTTTATCACATTTATATTTTAATTCTGTAATTAATTGGGTGGCTAGTACATTAGTAAAGTACATGTACAAGACGTGTAGATTTCTTATTTATGAGTCAAGGCTGATTGCCTTGGTCAAGTAAACAACTATGTCGGTCAAGTACGCCACGCTTTAATGCAAATGGAGGTCACGAAACATCACGTAAAAGTATGGGTGCCTTTGACCTGTAGAGTTATCATGCACGCCATAATTATTGATTCGTTCAATAGCTTGTAAAAGTCAGGACACGACTGTCTGAGCTATTTTGAAATTATATGATCTAAGTTTTCCAGAATCTTTGGATGACTCAGATTATATTGATTTGATGCATATAATGAGACTATATAATAAGAATACTCACCACGGTGATATTATTCAGTCTATGCCATTTTTGTAAACGTCGTTGAGAAGAAATAATTATTTATTTGTTTATAATATTTGTTTGTTTGATTTAGCATAGTGAGAAGTCTTTAATTTAAGCAGTCAGTGCTTAACAGATCGTGTGAATTTATTCAAGGACTTTATTTAAGAAATTTTTGGGATAACGTGAAACTTTCAGTGATTTCACGATATTCTACGTTCACGGGATTACATTGAAGTAAAAACATTCGGAATTAGAACTGAGGTTATTCAGCGGTGATAGCACGATAGCACATAAACACATTATAATCTTCATTCGGAATACCTTTGTACAGATTCTGGATCAGTGACAAATTGATGGTACAGTTTAGAATATTCTAGAAATACATGCACTGTTAAGTTATTTTGTAATTCTTTCACTTTTGGTTTTATATTTTATTTAAGTGAATTTATATTTTGGAAAATTGAATGTTTGTTGTGCTTACCTTGTCTTGTTATTTAAGTTTAAGCTCCTAGGCGTAACAGTATAAATAATGGATTCTGACCGTGGTGACGAGGTTGTGGAATTTGCTAACGAGGCGTTTAATCCGCTAACCAGTGATGCTAACATCGATGGTGATTTTATTCCATTTCTCGATGTATGCCTGTGTGAAAACGCCGTTAATCACCTTCGCTTACACTAAAATATCATCTCGTTAAGAGTCAAATAGAAATAAATATTTGGGACCGCCTGTCAGATATACCAATACTAACTCGAAGCCAGCTTGGAATCATTGGAACAACACGCGAAAACTCTTGGTCACAGGCTGCATTGAGAGGCATACAATACTCAGGGATTGTTTCTACAACGAGGAAGAGAGGACTACTGACAAATTCAACCCGGCTGCGTTCACCACTAATTATAATGCACCAACATTGACTCGACCAAGAAGAAAAAAAATCTCGACTATTATTTAACAATGATTCGCTTGCCCGTGTAAACAGTTGTTATGCAAAAACGACAACGATAGTTTCAGAAACTATTCAGTGGTATTAATAATATGGTTCTATATGAACGTAATGCCAGACCCCAAGAACGCACAAATGCCGGAGATTGAAATGTTCACTAGGTAGATTTTTTTTCTTCATTGATTGTGTGACAGCTGTACCAGTAAAAATAGGCTATTGGTTAGAAGGGTGTGTGCGTGTTGCACCTGAAGAAAGCCAGCACGTGGAGCAATTATATATCGCGATCGCATTCTTAATAGAAGAACTATGAAAGAAACGTTCCTACGCGGGAAAAAATATCGACGAGTTACAACTGCGAGATCAAATCGCCAATAGAACCTAGTCTTACATGTAAGACATAGCACATTTTGATTTTGTTTAGGTGCCATACCTTACTATCCAAATAACGGTCTTGTATAGTGTGTTCCGATGTCTTTGACATCGGAATGAGTAATCAAAGTTTCAGGAGCATCTCACACACATGGCAGCCTATATCGACATTTTTCCACTAATTTATGTGTAATTAATATACTTACTGTGTTGTCTTTATCCTGGTGGAATGAAAATATGACACTAGCAAATGGATGCATTTTCACGTTCCGTTGACATGCATTTGAATTTGTTGCAATGCGACGGTAGTCGAGGTATGCCGAAGTAAGTTCAAGTAGGTTCATGTTGGGGATCTGTTTCTTGAACGAAAAGAACCGTTGCTTACAATTCCAATAGGCATAATATATTTTTTGTTCGTTTCGTTAAAAAATAATATTTCAACTTTATCCGATTTCGGCATTCTCGGCTTTCATCGCTTTCCAGCCAACTGAAATGTAGGCCAAAGAAACTTGAAAAAACGGGTCCATTTCTTTTGTGAGAATTTGAATTTATTAGAGAAAAGGCATCATAGTAAGTAAAGTCTGACTAAAACATTATGTAGCATGCAACCCGGTCTAGATCTTACAATGGACTCTGTTATACTAACTTAACTTCTAGATTTTCTCAGATTTTTCTATCCTCCCTATAACTGTTCCTGACAGTGACATGTTACAATCTTTTCCAAGATCACAAGGTCATTATCCTTACATCTGAAGCCTATAACAGTATCACTGCCTAGAGAGCACGCACCAGTCAGCCTCTGTCCTTATCAGATCGTCTCTCCACTTCACGGCACCATTAGACAAACACACTGACCTAGTGTGACCTCTATCACTTAACAGGCTAGCTTTGGGAACTATTTACAAAGTCAGCAAAGATGCCTTGCCACAAATTACCCATGCCTCCGATTAAGTGTGTCCTCACACTAAAACTGCAACATATATTAGATTTTTTTTTAAAGCTTCAAAAAAAAATATTAAATAAGACTAGACATTATAAAAGAAAAATCGTTGCGATTAAAGTTCTTTTTGTTTGGCATAAGCAAGCTCTATTGTATAATTCAAGAGTTCTAAATGTATAGTCACACACGGCAAATCCAGCTGAATATTTCAGATAAGTCCTATTTTAACTTAATGGTATCCACTTTCAGCACTTTTTTTTAACTTTTTAAATTTCCACAACTGAAGTTCATAGTAATTTATACGAATTTTGGAATTAAAGTTTCTATCTAAAACGTATATTCTTTCCACCAGCCCTGGCGTCGCCTTTGGCGTCCACTGTGGGTCGTTGGTAACGGGTGTTCCGAGGCGGTACTTTCCATAGGGTATGGCCAAGGTAGATCCTCATTTCTGGATGTATCATCGAGATTATCGTAGCTAGCATTGTCATGTTCATCGATATCATCATCACTTTGAGGCATATCCTCATTATCGGTGTTATCTCGGACTTTACATGATTTAATCCTGTCCACGTGAATCACTTGCGATTTGCCCCTATATCCACACTTTACGCGGTATGCCACATCACTGAGTTTGTTAACAACTTGAAATGGTCCCTTCCACCAAGGCAGCAATTTACTTGAAAGTCCTGTTTTCCTTTGTGGAGCGTAAACCCAAATCAAATCACCTGGTTTGAACTGTTCCCATTTCAATCGACTGTCGTAGAATCTCTTCTGGCGTAACATACTTTGGTTAAGGTGGTTCCTTGCAAATTAATGAGCTAAACGCATCGTTTCCGAAAGTTTCTCAACCCAGGTATTTTGAGAATATGTATCTGGTGGCCGTCCAAATTGAATATCGAGTGGAACGGTCACTTCCCTACCAAGCATCTAGAAATTTGGAGTGAAATTCGTAGACTCTTGGACAGCTGCGCGATACGCCATTGTTAAATACGGCAAGTGTTCATCCCAGTTATCCTGATGTTCATTTACATATGCAGAAAGCATCACAGCGAGCGTTCTGTTGAACCATTCAACCATTCCATCACTCTGTGGGTGGTAAGCAGTTGTCCTTGTCTTTTCGATACCCAGTAATCTGCACATTTCTTGGAAAATTTCAGATTCAAATTGTGTCCCTTTATCCGAATGAATTTGACGGGGCACGCCAAATCTGCAGATTATCTCTTCAACAAGTATACGGGCTATGGCTACGGCATCCTGATTAGGCAGTGCAAATGCCTCTGTCCATTTAGTAAAATAGTGTCCAATTACCAGGATATATTTATTCCCAAGTGAAGTTTCTGGCAACGGTCCCATAATATCCAATGCTATTCTATCCATCGGACTTCCTGATTTGCAGAGTTGCATCGGGGCTCTTCTCTTCTTGCCTGGGAACTTTTTTCTTGCACATATTCACATGTACTGCACCAGTCCCTAACATCATGTTGTAGCCCAACCCAATAATATCCTTGCCTGATTTTATTAAGGGTTTTTGAAATCCCTAGATGGCCTCCAGTTTTACTATCATGAGAAAATTTTAATACACTTTTCCTGAGCTCATAGGGGACAATAGCTTGATGACGTCCCGCTTTACCATCACACGTTTGGTATCTCCGGCACAATAATCCATTGTGAAACTCAAGTTGGTCCCATTGAGCCCATAAACTTTTAACTTCATTGCTTTGGCCTGATACTTCATTCCAGCATGGCCTTACGCCACCAGTCACCCACTGTCTAACTATGGATAGGTCATTATCGGCGTGCTGAGATTTCAGCAGCTTTGATACCATATCTGCCGATGCATACGTACCGTTATTATGAGTTCTGGAACATAACGTACTTACAGCAACTGTTTGTAGTGCGTTTTTCTCGTCGTCGTTTCCAATGTTTGCAACATGCGTTTGTCTCCCGCATTGTCGGCATGGCTTCCTTGATAATGCATCCGCATTTCCATAAGCAGTCCTGATCGGTGTAGGCTTTCAAAGTCATACTGAGCCAGCATCTCAAGCCATCTAGCCAGTTGACCTTCTGGGTCCTTTAACGTCATAAGCCAACGTAATGCATTGTGATCAGTCCGAATGAGAAATCGTTTCCCATACAAGTATGGCTTGAAATGTTTCACAAAGTACACTATAGCAAGTAATTCTTTCCGCGTCACGCAATAGGATCGCTCTGATTTCGACAGTGTCCTACTTCCATACGCTACGACTTTTTCGCGACCTTCGTGAACCTGGGAAATTACTGCACCGATTCCATTTTCACTAGCATCGGTATCCAAAATGAATTGTTTTGAAATGTCAGGGTATGTGAGTATTGGTGCTGTTGTTAACTTAGCTTTTAGCATTTCAAACGCTTCTCCACATTCCTTAGTCCATTTAAACGCCCGTCCTGACTCTGTCAGTTTATGTAAACAACTAGCGATTGACGAAAAGTCTTTTATGAATCTCCTATAGTAGGAACAAAGCCCCAGGAAGCTGCGAAGCTCCTTCACATTCGTTGGCGTAGTCCAAGATTTCACCGCTTCGATTTTTTCAGGGTCGGTTTTAATCCCCTCTTCAGACACGATATGCCCTAAGAATGCCACTTCGTGTGCAAACAAGTGACACTTGGAGGGTTTAAGTTTAAGGCCCGCCTGTTGCAATCGAGTGAAAACTTCCTGTAGACGGCTTAGCTCCTCGTCAAAAGTTTTGCCGAAAATAATTATGTCGTCCAGATATATTAGACACGTTTTCCATTGTAAACCTGCTAAAATAGTCTCCATCAGCCTTTCGAAGGTGGAACCTGAATTGCATAATCCAAAAGGCATTACACGAAACTGATATAAGCCATTTGGTGTTATAAAAGCTGTTTTGGGTTTATCTTTCTCTTCCATTTCTACTTGCCAATATCCACTCATTAAATCAAGGGTAGAAAACCACGATACACCTGAAAGTCGGTCCAATGAATCGTCTATACGTGGTAGAGGATACGCGTCCTTCACAGTCAGTTGATTGACTGCTCTATAGTCGACACAAAAACGAATCGTTCCATCCTTCTTACGCACCAGCACTATAGGCGAAGCCCAGGGGCTTAATGATGGCTCTATAATGCCTTGAGTTAACATACTCTCAACATGGTCCTCAATTTCATCTCTTGAGTGAATCGGAATTCTACGTAGCGGTTGTTTTACTGGTCTTGCGTCCCCTGTATTTATCTTGTGACGTATTTGATTGGTTCTGCCAAGATCATCTTTTGATTTAGCAAATAAACCCGAGAACGTACATAGAAGTTGGTCAACTTTCTTGCGTTGGGCCAATGTAAGACCCTTTTTCGTTTCTTGAGATAACTTTTTCAGGTGTTCAGGCATTTGGAAGGTTTCTACTTGAGCCAATAATTCTCCAGAAACATCACCAACATCATCGTCATCCACCGGTACATAAAGACCCATAATAGTTTCAGCATGGACAACTTTTGTTTCGTCGGTAACGTTCATGACCCTTAGAGGAATGACATCGTCGGATGTATCCCAAATAAGTACTTTTCCTACTAGAAGTTGCTTATTTTCAACAAATCGTCCCTCTGGTTCCACAACCCCAATCGAACCGAAAGCGTGGTTATCCCCTTCTGTTTGCAATTTGCAAGGAATGTTCATTTCGTGCCTTGCAGGGATCGATATTGTCTCTGATAACACAACTCTAGCGCACTCAATCGAAATTGATTTGATCACATCGTATGATAAAATGGCGTCCCCAATAGTTAAACTGTGATTCACAAAATCAATTTTGCTTCCTACGTTTTCTAGGAAATCCAGTCCTAACACTCCTTCTGCTGTCAAGCCCATCGTTGCAACGATAACGCAATGCTCGTGACGTTTTCCTCCGAACGACAAGGTAAACTTTCCTTTCCCGACTACTTCTAGCGGTTTCCCATCTGCACACAGAACGTGCCCAGTAACCTCATGTAACCGAGGTCGATATTCCGGAGCCATCCTCTCATAGACACCCTTTGCTATCATGGTAACCGTAGCACCTGTGTCTATTAAGAAGTTGACACGTATTCCGTGTACAGATCCCGGAAGGTACATCCCAGCATCTTTCATCGTTGCCTGTCCAGTTATATTCCTAGGCCTGGAATCACGGTCCCACCCCTGGCCCTTGGGGTGGGCCCACCCTAGTTTTCCGACAGTTTGGGCTTGCTTTTCGGACAGTCTCTTTTGAAATGCCCTATTTCTCCACACTTGTAACAAGATCTTGCCTTCGTTTCGGTTTTCCCTGCAGATTTTGCCTTCAAATCCTTTAGTAATGTCTTGAGTTCCGCAACTTCTTTCTTAAGTTCCTGGATATCACTTAACCCTGCATCAGATATTGTAACGGTTCGTGCATATCTTCCCAAATCCTTTCGCTGAAGCTCAGCTCTATTAAAGGCTTCGAGTTCTACTCCAATCTGAATGGCTTCATCAAGGGTTTTTGGGCGTGCTTGCTGTATTCTTAACCTAAGTTCGCTGTCAGTTAAAGAATCGATAAATTGTTCCTTCGACAGTGTTTCGAGTAATTCTTCTGGCGCCTTTGGATATCCTTGGGAAGCGAGGCGGCGTATCGCTTGTCCCAATTCTGGAAGTGTTTCATGTTCCCTTCTAAGGCGGCTTTTTAGTTGTACTCTGTAAATTTCCGTTTGGTTTTTTGGCGCGAACCTTCTTTCTAGTGAATCCATGAGCCTGTCATAATCTGGAGTTCCAGATCCCAGTAGCTGTTGGGCCTGACCCCTGAGACTCACTGCTAGATAAAGCCCTTTCTCTTCTTGAGTCCATTTGTTTATCCCGGCACACGTACTAAAATGTGCTTGAAAGTCCATCAGTGGTGTGGAACCGTCGAACGTTCGTGGCGTTACAAGTGGTCGTTTCAGTTTATTTTGTTCCGAAAATTCTAATCTTCTTTGGGGTGCTTCATTTCTTTCCCGGGGTCTCGATGGCGTTATTTGATGTTCAATACAGATAATCCTACGTGTACTTTCGTCTATTTCACGTTCCAGTTACCGAATTTCATGATTAATTCTTTCTTGTGCATCCATAATTGACGAGCAGCAGAGAGGGTGAACAGACCACTTAAGGGAGTGGTCACCCTTGTGTTTGGACCAAAAAAAATAGTGACCCTTCATAGAGGTCAATACCACGTCTACGATTATTGTTTGTCCCAAACAGAATTGTAGACGCCCCCTCTCTGCTGCTCATCAGAAACGTTAAAAGATTTTATCAAGACCCACACGATATCTTGTTCTTGGATCATGTAAATTTATTGTTATAAATCCATGCGGAGTAGCTTGCGCTCGTGAGAAGAAATTTTTGAATTTAATTATATCCATGTCACCACCACACCAAGTTTGATGAATATTTCTAAGTGTGTGTGTGTCTACGCCATTAAACACAACTAAAATGTTGCAGTTGTCTCTGATCACTTTCGGAATTTGTGTATATCGTTGAGTAACATAGATCACGTCTGTATTTTTATGTCTCCCTCGGGAAAATATTCTGGCTGGATTTGATTGTTTATCTAGCATCACATCGTCGTATACAACTAAATTATTAATAAATCCGTCTATGGAATCTACGGATGGCGCTTCATCAATATCGGTTATAAACTCTATAACATCATTACCTTCATCCAGTAATCGTGCGTTTTCATTGAAATCTTTAAGTACATCATAACATCTTTGATCATCAGCGGATGGTGCTACTAAATACAATTTATCCCATTTCAACCATCTCATTATCAGATTAAGTAATAATTGCGTCTTACCCGATCCAGATGGTCCTATGATAATCATTCTGATGGAATTTGGTAGCGCAGGATGATGCTTAACTGGCTGTCGTTTTCTTGTTGCTGAGAAATCATTTATATCCATATATTTTATAACATGAATTTATATTGCTTACGTTGTAGAGTTAAAACTCCAACTACTGATTTAGCTACGGTTACAACAAAAAATAAAAAAATAGCGTATGGTGGAAAATGTTCTATATGCGGTAGAAAGAAATTTTCGTTTTTACCTAATAAGCGCGGTGGTGATATTGCTAATTTGATGTCAAAGTTTCCAGGTGCTCCATGGGCTAAATACAGCGGAGAAAAACATCTACCGGGATATAATTATTGCGGTCCTGGTACCAGACTTGATATCAGGCTCGATAATCAAGATCAACCAAAACCAGGCGAGGAACCAATAAACGCTATTGATCGAGCTTGTCACGTTCATGATGTAGCTTATAAAAGTCAAAATCTACAAAATAGACATATTGCAGATGTGAAATTAATTCATGCATTAAATTCTATAAAAAATAAAAATATTAGAGAATCATTAGCTAATTGGTTAGTAAGATCCTCGATGAAAGGTAAATTAGCGCTTGGGGCTGATAATTAATAATGGAATCGATTTATTATTCACCAAGAGGATACTGGAGGGGCAAAGTAGCAATTGGTAAACTTGCTGATGCAGCAGCGGTTAAACATTCTACTGCTAAAACGTGGTTATCCAAACAAGCAATATGGCAAATTTATCTACCACGTCCTAAACGAATTCAATACGCGTATTTCGATGTCAGTGTTCCTAATGAAGTTCATCAAGCTGATATTCTGTTTTTACCGCATGATACTGTGCGTGGAAAAACGCACAAGTACGCGTTAACCGTAGTTGATGTTGCTAGTAGATATAAAGAAGCAGAGCCGCTATCAGCGAAAACATCATCTGAAGTAGCCGATGCGTTTGAACGAATTTATCAACGAGGTGGTCTGCGATGGCCACAATTATTGCAGGTTGATCCTGGTAAGGAATTTCTTGGTCCAGTATCATCGTTGATGAAACGACATAATACCAAAATACGACGAGGTCATACTGCAATTCACCGTGATCAAGCAATTGTTGAGCGATTTAATCGAACACTCGCTGAGCGGTTATTTGGATATCAATACGCGAGGGAATTTATTCAAGATAAAAGATCTCGCGAATGGGTTGCAAGATTACCAAGCGTGATAGCTGCATTAAATAATGAGATTACACGAACAACCAACATGAAACCCATTAATGCAATTACAAAAAAAATATACCAACACAACGAAAAGATGTTGAAAAACAAAAAATATTGGGTGATGTTACAGTTAGATATTTATATGAGCCTGGTGAACTTGAAGGTGGTAAACGAAGAGCGACTGATCCTATTTGGAGTGTTCCCACACACAAAATATCTACCGTGACAAGATCCTCAGGTAGACCTGCAATCTACAGATTAGATTCGGCTGTTCCTCAGCGTGGACTTGTACGTGAACAACTACAAATAATCACCGCGGATACACAACTACCGCCAAAATCACTTCAGTGATTTCGATCACTTAACTAGCACCCAAGGCGCTGGCGCCTCTATGTCGATTACACTCGAGACAGGTCAGCATGGTATTTTCTCGTGTATGACCGCGACTATTATCTTTTCTGTCTACGGTAAATTGTCTTGAATCATTACTCGAATACCTCCACAGCATTATACAATTGCAACTGGCGCAATGATTATTCTGCTGCTGTTTTAACTCAATAATAAATTTAACATCAAGATCAAAGTCACGTTTATTTTTTTTGTAGATTGTTTGTATCCGATTAATTTTTTTCTTATTATATCATCATCGATGATGTTAAATTTATCAACGATTTCAGGAATTATAATTCTACGTAATTGAGATATTTTTCTGACCCTCGATACCGCTAAATAAACTAAATTTGACCACTCGATGCGATCGTCTACAATCCAGACTCGTGTGTCAGAAATAGTTAATCCCTGAGACGAGTGGATTGTCATGGCGTATCCCAACACCCATGGAGATTTGTCAGCGCGTAATGCATCTTCGACCACACTGATATCAACAGCGACAATATCATTTAATACGAGATTTTGCTTCTCAGTCTGTCCTGGAATATCAACATTAATATTCTGTTTTCGTGTATCTGATGGTCTATAACACAACGGTACGGGTAATTCTGAGTATTTTTCTTTATGTAGCTGAAATAACTGTTGTTGTAAAGCGTCTCTGATTATTTTTCTACTTGCTACGATCAAATCGGTGGGTCTCCATAAATTTAAAAAATCACTCATTGAGGTCTCTGAGATCACTCCACGTATTATTTCATACTGAATTTTGTTTGATTGTAATCTGATTAATTTTTTAAACGCCCTCAAATTTGCATCAAGAGCTCTATGATCATCATCTATTTCTTCGTAATAATCAACGAAATTTTTTAACCAATCATGTCGAGATGGTCCAACAAAAGGCGGCGGTTGACCACGATCGCCACACATTATTATAGCGGTATTTTTTGTCAACAACCAATCAAGAAACATTTTTAATGTATCCAATGACACCGTACATATCTCGTCCCAAATAATTATTTTAGGTATATATTTTTCTCCCATCCGTTCAGGAGTCCATGTATCCCCGCGCCACCGAAAGAAACTATGATACGTGCACGATTGTACTTGCCGTTGTTTCATCTCTCGAGCAAGTCTATGTGTGGGTGTCAGCACGATTATATCTGAATTTCTAAAAACATTAATCGCTCGAGTCGTTTTGCCGCATCCACCAGGTCCATTGAGATATACTGTCTTATATCTAGTTATTCGATCACTCAACGATGGTGCTTTCGACATTTCTGATATTTTATTACCCTTACGATAAAAATCTCTCATTGGAACATCTGCTGATTCTGCATAATTGTGTAATAGTTCCTTTTTTATTCTCCACGAACCCCATCGTTCATCATTACTTGTAAATTTCATAACAAGTTCTAAATATTTACTCGAAATATAAAACGAATCTGTTGCGACTCTGACTGCGGTTTCAGGAAATCTATCAATCATCGATAATAAATTTATAGAAACATAAGCCAACATGGAAGATCTTAGATGAGTATACTGTGGGGAAACGTCATTTATGTAACTAACGATCGTACCTAATTTTGTTCCGTCGGATAAATAAACACTTTCTCGATTTACAAATATATTTCTCGCTGTTGTGTCAGCGATTATAAAATCGTACTCGGCATCATCTAGAATTAATCGTGCGTGATGTCTTTTATAATCATATGCACCACCTTGAGTAAATTTACCTATAATTTTTCTACCGAGATCTTTTGCGGTTTTGAGTTTATTAGGAACATCATCTTCGGAAACATCAGGATATTTTTCCTTAAACTCGCTAATAACTTCAGAATCTGACATGGGCAACCAAACTTTGGTCTGTGCATGATATGATATAATTGCCTCACTGACCACCAACGATGTCAGTATCATACAATCTAGCATATATCGTAATAAACTATAGGTGCCCAACGTTTTTCACAAAAATGTCTACCAAACCAAACATAACAAATCTCGAATGATTCAATACAGGCGAATCCAGTCAGATCAAAATCAGGTAATGGTCCATTAATTGCCACTCGCGTCATCTCGTTTGTAGGGTGACCAAATCTTTCAAAGTACACAGAACAATCTCCGTATCCCAGAAAACTTCCTGGATAACATGCAACCATATCAACCGAAATAACATCATTGTAATTATATTTGGTATTCCATAATCCGCCATGTCCGTATTCGACGCAACTTGCGCGTACGTCCTCGAGTAAATCAAATCGTGTTGGTTTCCATGAATTTCTTTCTCTAGCGAAATGAGCCGCAACAGATGGAACGGTAAAACAATTAGTTAGTACTTTTTCAGTATTTTCCGCGTGCTTGCACTCTAAAAGCATCTCCGCAAGATTTTTCATCTCGTCATGGAGGGATTCTGTTCGATATATTTCACCATTTGGTCTGACAAACTGATCAAATTCACCTTCCTCATTACTTTTAAATAACCATACCGATACAGGATCGGTTGTACTTATTTCTTTAATAAAATCAAATATACTCGTATCTGGGGGGTAAAATCTAACAGTTCGATCACGTGGAAATATTGTTACTGCGTTAGTCCATGCGTGCGCGTTATGATCGATAATATTTATTGGAGCTCCTTTCGATTTATATTTGGATTCGTACAGAATTTCTCCCGTTATTGTCGCTACGGTTATTGGAAATTTTAATAGTTTTCCTAGTTCAGCAACATCTTTTATTGTAGCACCAGTATCCTTAACTGAATCAGCCCACGAGTTTATTTTTTCACGCCTTAAATCAGTTAATCCATTTCCACGCATCGCGTTTGTAAAGTGTTCTATTACTCGTTCGGCTACACAATTTAACCTTGAAAATTTCATCGGCGCTAGTTTATCAACGTTGGGGTTTTTATTTATCTCATAGATTCCATAAATAACCGCTGTTACAGGATACGCTCGCTCATAATACGGTTTGTCAATACCCGTCAGTAGACCCGGTCTGGAATTTTTACTTAATATGACAGTTTTATTATTGCAAAGGACAGGATCATATTTGTCACGGATAATCCAACTACCTGTTTCTGTTAATACAATAAATTTTACTCTGAAGAAATATTTTTGATTGCCCTCGTATTCAGCGATATAGTTAATGATAGTTGCCGCTCGCTTGTCGTTTATTGTGGCGTCCGTGACTTTGTCAGCTTCCTTGACTCCGTCAAGGCGTATGATCTTGAACGTTGACCATGTGTGAGATGCACCATCTGTGTAAAATTCTTTCTTGGCGTCGTGAATTTTCGAGATCAGACTTTTATTTTTCGGATCAACCAAATCTCGCACTGGTAAGTCTGGAGATAATCTGTCAAGGTTGAATTTATATTTAACAGGCCTAGTTTGGGATAATCTCTCAAATTCGTTCATATAATTAAAACAAATATTTAAAATAAAAAATATTATATATACAATGTCTCAATGCAGATGGTTGATGATCGGCTCAGTAAATCGATGCAACAAATCCTGCAGAAAGGAATTTTGCTGGATGCACTCACAAAACATACGACGAGGAAGTCTAGGACCAATACCATGTCTGCGGTGTGGTATTGGAGTGCGAGGAAAAACAGAATTATGTGGAAAGTGCGGCGAAAAACGGTTCAGAGAACTTAAAAGATATTATGACAAAAAAAATAATAGCGGTGAAAACGCTATAAAATCCGTGGAGGATTATATATCAAGATTTCAGATAAACAATGATTTAACAAATAATATTATTATAATGGAGCAAAATAAATTTGTCCCACATCCAGTTATAACAAACTATGAATCAAATATTAATGGTATCATCAGAAATTGTAGGTTGAAGAGACCAGTTGGTAATGTTACTGATGCTGGTTATCTGATGTTTACTGTTAGGAAGAAACATTATTATTGTCATCGTTTCATCTACGAATGTTTCTTTGGAGTGATCAAAGATGATCTTGTTATTGATCATATTGACGGGGATCCTCAAAATAACTCCCTATCCAATTTACAAGCTATCACGCAAAGCGAGAACTCTGCACGTGGTAATACTGGAAGATGTAAGACAGTTTCTAGAAGGGCGGTAATTTCCACAAACACAGAAACTGGCGAAAAAATTATATTTCGTTCGATGCATTCAGCTGCAAAATATTTTGATATTGACTCGCGTGTGGTAAAATACGTCGCAGAAAATAT
Organism: Sinohyriopsis cumingii; assembly: GCA_028554795.2. Taxonomy (NCBI): domain Eukaryota; kingdom Metazoa; phylum Mollusca; class Bivalvia; order Unionida; family Unionidae; genus Sinohyriopsis; species Sinohyriopsis cumingii. The sequence continues at coordinate 106,402,072 of CM068826.1, forward strand.
AACCAGATCTACTTTCTCGAAAAAATATAAACAGAAAATCACCTTTTAGTATCAATAATTATCATCACCACATTGAATTATATCATTATTTGAGGGACCCAGTACTGTCTGATTGTATACTACTGAATTTTTGATTATATAAAAGGGAGATTATTTTGTAATATATAGTTTTCTTCGTAGATTTTTGATTTTTTATGATCGTAATTAGTCAGTTTAACTAATTACATCGTAATTAATTACTCGTAGAAGTATTATTTATGTTTTTTAAATATTTCCCATCATACAACATTACGAGAAATCATGATAATGTTATTGATCAGCAGGGAAACTGTAATGCAGGTACAGAATAGAAACCGTTGTTATGGTATAAATCGATCTGCAGGTGTGTTCATGCCACTGTTACTATTGATTCGCAGTCTGCTTAGGAAAAACGCTGTTTTATATTCAGAAACTGTTGTTATAAATACAGAAACTGTTATTATTTAGAAACCGCTGTTTTAGTGTAAATATTGGTTCCTTGGCTATATATTAACTTCCGAAACATATGTTCGTAACAAGGTTCGATAGCTCAATCAGTATGGTATTGGACTGTGACGCTCGCGGTCCAGGATCGAATCCCCATGGCTGACAATTTGTCGGTGGTGCGCATAATTGCGATTTTTATAATAATGGGGGAACCGCAAAACCCCCCGCTCAGCAAAATTCAACCACAATATTGACTGGTGGTTGATACATTTTCGTATCACCCACTGGATTAATTATTGTGGGTGGGATTTTTGCTGAGCGTATATGTTTGTACTGTCCTTAATTAAGTTATATGTTTGTGCCGTCCAATGCATAATCTGAGCTCGCTAATACACTCGATAGGGGCTCTTCATTCATAATCTGAGCTCGCTAATACACTCGATAGGGGCTCTTCATTCATTGTATATGTTGTGCTGTCCTTGAAACATCCCGACGAACTCGCTAAAGACTCGATAGGGGTTCTAGGGATAATTTTTTTTATTTTAAAGATTTATATATTATATAATGAACCATGAAAATATCAATGATGTAATTGTTGGTATTAAAAAATTGAAAAAAGATGGAATTAATATATCTGATGAACTAAATCCTGAAAAAATAGTTTCTGATTTTGAGATTTTACAAGAACATAAAAACCAGGGAACACACACACTATCATCTGAATACAAGCTCATGAAACGGATTCAAGCGACAATGTTTCAGTCGCTAGCTACCGTAGAAGATGATCATGTGAAGGAGTTCGTTCCTCTCTCTGCCGCCGTAGAAAGAATTAAATCGTTATTATCCCACGAGTATGAGGCAAAGAAAACGATTAGTAGTCGTATAAGACAATTACGAAAAATTATGTCAGAGAGTAACTTCGTTACTGGTGAAACGATCCAAAGTAACCCCGTTACTGGTGATAATGAAAATGAAAGTTTTGGTAACTGGGGTCCCTGTCAACGCTGACCACGTGTAGTGTAAAATGATCAAATTTTTAAAAAAAAACATATTTTTTTTTGCAAGGCCGATTAATTTGTACCAAACACAATTTTGTATCAGTAATAAAATATTTTTTTTAAGTTGATCGAATTTGAGTCTGATCTCTGTTACAAATGTTCTTCTAACTGTTAAGAAATCCTCGTGTATAAAAACACTCCATTACATAAAGATCTACGATTTCACATACAGATTTATCACAAGTTCTTCTCCACGTATGTCAATTAAGCGATTAAGGTGGTCTGTGAACTTAAAATTTATTCGTGTTAACATATTATTGTGACACCGCAAATACACAGGATTAGTTGGTTCTTGCACGATTAAACTTCCAGGGGGAACTTGTGGTGTGAACGTGTACAGGATGTATCCTTGTTGAGCCTGATTTGATCTTCCGAGATCTATTTGATAGCTGCCATCAATTACGTCACAAACCAGATTGACCGCGACCGTCGGTGTTATATTAACGATTCCCGGAGATACGTGTCTTCCGCCTCCATGTGGATCATTATCATATCTGAGAACAAACTCCGGTGGAGTTATTTTATTCCATGCATCGGTTATTTTAGGAACGTTTTCATTGATAAGATTCTTGAGTGATTTTGTCAAGTCGTCGGTGGCAAATCCTGGTAGTATAAAATCTAATAAATCTGCTTCAGTTATTTTATAATGATCAAGATAGGTTTGTCTAGTACTTTTACCCGTCTTAAGCGGAAGAACACTTTCATTTATGACATCAATAAAATATCGATTAACGTATTTAAGATCTAATATAATTTGATTCAGATGTTGTATTGTTTCAATAATTTTTTCTTTCAGATTGTTATTAGGATACTCCAGGATATAATTTTTAAACAACTGTGTTAATGTCGTTAATGCATTTGTAAACTCGGCCTTAATTTCGTCGGATATAATCCTGACATATTCCTCACCAACAGTTGTGGTTGAAGCTGTCACATCAACAACAACAAAATGAGGAAATACTGGTGTGATAAGTTTTCCACCAGCAGCAGCAACAGAATCTCTCCATGCTGGATACTGGCGAGAAAATCGATATCCTGGAACTGTTATGTGTTTTGCTTCATCCGTGAGAAATTCACCTAACTTCGGTTCTGATGGTCCATGATATTCTGGCATGATATCAGGCCAACCTAGTACGGATCTTATCGTGGATTGATAAATATCAACGACGTAATCGGGAGAATGTATTTCAACCGTCGAGGACAAGGTCGGTTCATGAACATTAATTGATATTTTTGCTTCTTTTCCCGTTATTGATTTTATTCTACGTTGAAATTCCTCATTGATCTCTTCAATCTCGTAACTACCAGTTGGTATTCCAACAACAACCCAGTCAGGTGTTCCATTTGGTTTATTTTTACTAGCAAATACAAGCGAATTATTTGCTGGTGTACCATTAAATGATTTTGATCTGATATTTGGCCAGCTGTAATATACTCGTAATTTCGCTAGTGCTATTTCTTTTACTGGAATTGCAGTAGGAAAATTAATACTAAATTCAGGATTAGATGAACTTACCGAGATCATCGTTATCTTTGGTGGAGTTGTGTTGGTCACGATCTGCTGGAGTAATTCTGTCATTATTAATACTTGTATCTTTAATACCGATACCTTCGTCGTATATTTTGGTCATCATTGAAAATTCAAAATCAGATATAATTCCATCACTGAGACTCGCTGATAACAACGAGGACAATTTCGAGTATGCTACCGTCGCTGTGTGCAATTTTATTATGTAATCGGATAATTTTTCGTTCGTGCAAGTACATATTTTTTTTGCGATGATATTAAACACACCTGCAATAGTTGTTGTTGCTGAAATACAAATAGTTACAGCTACTGGTGCCATCATTGTCAACGCTGATAATATGACACCGGTTCCAGCAACAACAGCGGATACTGAATAAACAATCACATCAACGATAACTAATCGTCGTCGATATTTTTTTACTTTTACTGTATATTGGTCGACTTGATCTTTTAGCGCCGCCTGCCATTCACGTGCTTGATTGTACCTGTATTGTGCACCGTCCATATATTTTTATGCAGTAACCAATTGAGGTGTTTCAGCTACAAATTCCAAACACCACCAGTAAGATGTTGTGGTTAATTTCTCATCAGCTGCTTCCAGGATAAAAATTTCTTCGGTTCCGCTATTTAATATAACAGATACAACCCCGGAAAACCTGTCGGTGGAATGACGCCATGGAAACGTTGTAAATATTTCAAATTTTGCAGCACTAAACACAGACAGCCTGTACACGCCAGTGACTGTCGCGGTATATTTGATAGTATTATTTTGTTTGGACCATGTTGCAAATCCCGATGATACCGTGCATACGATGTTTGTGATATGTCCGGGAGTTATTCCAGTTGGAATTTTAATCAGACTGGTTTTATTGACAATCTCAGGAATTCCCGCTACGATGTTTTGCTGTGTTTGTTTGATCGTGTCTAGGTTAGTTTTGATATCAACGAGTTTTATATCAATGGTGTGCGGAGTGCCAAAGAATTTATCAATGGATTCGTCGGTTTTTTGAAAATTTCTTCGAAGTCTTGTAAACGCGCCCACGTGAACATCATACTCGGCTCGCAGCGTGGATAGTTTTCCATCCACGTTGTCGACGTATTTTTTTGTTGCTGCGTCTTCGTCAGATGTTGGATCTCTTAAAACTACTATTTTATTTCCGTTCATGCTGAGTTCACCCGTCATTGTGTCACCGGTGTTTTTCACACGATTAGCAACGTTTCTTGCAATTTCATTTCTAATTGTTGCTAATGACACACTTGAATCTCTGATTTTGCCGCTGTCAGTAAACACGGGAATATTATCCGTAACTGCACCAAGTACTCGCCGAACTATATCATTCCATTTGATATTACTCGTTTTTAGTTTACCATATCGATCTTGAAAAATAACAACCTCATCTGGGTCAACTCCAGCCAGGTTCATGATATCAGCCAGGTCATCTTTAGTCGCGTACTTTGACAAATCAACATCGCCGGGTTTTTTCTTAACGCGTGAAGATCTTCTTCCGTAGATGTCAACCATTATAATAAGACCTGTTGTTTAAAACGCTTTACGCGCAACGAATTGGTTACTTGTATAATCATGCACAACTTTATGTGGTGGTTTGGATGATTTTGATATAGCGTCGAGTACATTAATTACTTCACGGCCGCATATTGGCGGATCTGTCATTGTTTGTGTGGGTAGCGTTGAATACCAAACTTTGGTTGTTGCGTGAAGTGGTGCAACATACTTGATAAATTCAACAGGTGGGGCTAACCCGTACGAATCAAAATAAACGATTCCACGTGGATCAACCGCGTATGCGGTCCAATGAGTACCGGGTCCGGAACGTTCGTCAAGATTAATAATACCTGTTTCGAGTTTGTTTGGTTGTTTCGGTAATTGATCTCGCATAAAAACACCTCTAAAGGCTTTTATTTTTAATTTTTTAGCAGCATCAAGTAAATCAAAATTTGATGCTGGAACGTCTAACGAAGTGATCCTGAAAGCCTTAGGCCTCTCCCCCAACGAGATCCTGGCAATCTTAGACTGCGTCCCTTTTTTTTGCTATATCGTCCACCAGTAATTTTATCAAAAATTTTTTTACCCGCTGCTGCAGCAGCACCTAACGCGACTGCTTTTGCTACGGCTGGAGCAGCAGATGCGGCTAACGCAGGTAACACAGCTGCTTTTGCTGCAAGTAGTGCTGGTATTGCAGCTAATAGTGGGTAAAATCCACCTATTTTAATCATGTCTTTGATGGCGCTCGGAGAAAGATGTATTTGAACTCCAGTTTTTAATTCCAGAGCTTTATTGAAATGTTTAATCTGATTATTTGTCAACGATAATTTGTTTGGACCACCACTAATCTGATCTCGTTTTAGTGATATCTTAGTTCCGCATTTGTTGGCGGTTTTTGATTGAAGCTTTTTGATCTGACCGGGAGTTAGAGTAACATTAACATGACTATACGACATTTTTATATAAATAATATTTTTTCTGAATAATTAAAGATTTTCTACTGGTGCGTCAACGACTCTCATTCGACCACTACCACCTTCAAGTAACATGGCTTTATCGCTAAGCATGACCGCGATTGCTCTGTAGAAAGCACCACCACCTGGTGGGTTAGTAACATGAGCTCGAAAGTGTATATCAACGACAGATTGCTTGGATAAATCAAGATGCTCCAGCGAAAAATAATAAATCGGATATAGACCTGTAAAATCTAGTTGTGATATTTGCAAACCGGTATCTATATTTTGATCACGTCCCATAAATGACATCAAACGATGATATGCACGCGCTACATGATTTTTATTAAAATTTAACAATATATCCTCAGCCGGTTCTTGATGTCCATTTATCCTCAAGGAAACTTCATTAACTCCAAGGTTATCAAATATCATATGTGAACGTTGTTGATCATTTATCCGGTCATTATTTTGCAGCGCAATAAAAATATGTCGTGGTGCAGAAACACCCTGTTGTGGTGCTATATGCCATGTAAATAAAGCATTAACATTGCTTTGAACAGTATCTGTGGTTACTGTTAACCATGATAGCAATGATTTACCGCCTTGATCCATAAAAGATAGTAATTTTTGTTCTTCAGTAATAGATGGTGTCATTACTGGCATCCACAATGAAAGTTTTGTTATATCTACTTTACCAGCATCAGCAACACCAGCACCTCGCCAGATTGTATCATTATCATCACCTTTTCTTACTAGCACAATTGTGTGTTTAGCTCCAAAGATTACCTTTCTAACATTTCTGCAAAATCCAAAGATGTGAGATAATGGAATTGCACATGAAAAATTTCTATTATTTCCTGACAGCGCTGCTCGGCGTGTTGCAAACCCTAAGTTGAAAGTCGGGGCAATATCTTTTAACATTTCAAAATCACCTGCTGGTCTAGTTTCACGATCGGGGTTGGCAGCTTCTGCCTGATTAGCAACAGAAGCATTCTGTGGTGCGAGTAACTTGATATACTGATTATGGTTGGCGTTGTCGGTGATATCCTTGGCAAACATCATTGTTGGACCTGCCGATCTTGTAAAGTCGTCAGAATATCTCGCTAGACCAATTATTGTTGTAGCAACATCAACATCCTTCTGAATTGATTCAATATTTTTTTCCATCAATCATGTATGTGGTGCTATCAAACAGTGCCATAATTCCGTTGTTGACAAAACCAACACGCAAATCGGCACCATATGCCGTATTATCCCCCTTTACAAGTCTACCTTCTACTTCAATAAACGCTTCAGCGGGCAAGAAATATCTACTTGTATCATGAACCTGTAATTCGATTCTCCCCCGCTGATCTGGTTGTTTTGCGTCATAGGAATAAAACTGATAATCACGTATAGATTCATGCTTAAGGACAGGTGCCTCCATATCAAATGCTGGGTCTGATTCGCGCTTGAACATTTTTATTATAATTACCATTTTTCCAAATGATGATCATCGTCGACGAAGACCGCTTCCTGCTATTAAATTTGCTGTTATATTTTTTTCCGCTTCTTCAGATATCGCCGCTAGTTTTTGATTTGCAGCTTGATTTATTATTTTACTGACATCTGCAGGCATCACCTCAGTACTTGCCAGTTTCACTGGTGGTTGTTGTTTTCGTCGCAATAATCGTGCTAGTCTTTCTTTGATCGCCGAGAACGCCTTACCAGCAACATTGACAATTGCACCAGGAGCTTTATCACGAACAATATCAATAGCCTTCATCGATAATTGTTTTGCAACAGGTGCTACTTTTGGAGCTATCCTTGTAAATAATCCCTGAATAACATCACCAAATCCATCTCCGTAAGTAGCTCTATAGATTGGTAATCGTGAGTTTACCGCTCTGACCTCTACAGGTTTGCGATGATTATTATGTATTATCATCTTATTTTTATTTACCATTAATCTAACAACTAGTCATCAACAAGTTCATCAATAAGTTCCCGGTAAACGCCGATATCCATGATGCCGCCACGAAATAATCGCTGGCAAATATCAGCTGCTTCATTAATTATTTCTGGTGAATTATTTCCAGCTCGTTTTCCTCCTATGAGAACTTCTAACCGTGACACGTCATTGATGATATTATCAGGACAAACAAAATTATTTCCCAGACCACTGCCAGTAGCACCCGGTACATCGTAAAATTCTTCTTCTGGAGATTGCGGTCGAGGAGGTTGTTGCTGCGGTGGTGGAAGTTGTTTTTTCTGTTGCTGCGGTGGTGGAGTTTGTTTTTTCTGTTGCTGCGGTGACGGAGAAGAAGGTTGTATTTGTTGTTGCTGTTGTTGTTTTTGCAGTCGATCAAAATATGAATCTATTGCATGAATAAATCTAATATATCTAATATCACTATTTCTAGCTTGGTCAACATCATAATGTATACGATATATCCACTTGTACCAATTTTCACGACTTATAGTATCATCGGCATACTCGGTTTTTAAAACTTCTTTTCGACGATCATAACTCCGTGCGGCATAATCAGCTAATATATCAATTTTTTCAATTCCCTTTATGTAATTAAGATGTTGTTCATCAAATTTATCTTTTATATAGAACCTTTTCCCTTGCTTCTCCTGTTTCTGTTTCTGTTTCTGATACATGATCTTTCATCTCACCTATTTCAGCACGAATTTTACCAATACCCTCAAGTATTTCTTTACCAACAGGTGGAGGCTGAGCCGCTGCTATGTTAGTTGGAAGATCTCTTAAAATCTTCTTTGTCTGTTTAGTTCTTCTTGCTATTTTTTCAGTCTGCGCTGCAGTTTGTTTTGATACCGGAAGAAGATCTTCTTTGATGACTGCAGTGACGGGCTTAAACAGTTTTTTAGTTTCTTCTTCGTACTCAACTTGTGCTTCTTGCTGCGCTTGCAGATTTTTTCTGAATGAGTCTCTGACAGGAAGAAATTTTTTAATTGCTTCTAATCGTTCTCGAGCTGTTCTTGCAGTATGAGATTCTGGATGTATCATTTTATTATAACATAATGATTTAATTAATATCAGCAGAAGGGGTGTAAATTTAATTAAAAAGATATCGTTCATATAATGAACAACTGTGCGTGGTTACGTCAAGGAACAACAGATAAATGCAACAAAAGGTGCCGTGGAGAATATTGCAAGAAACATAATTATCTTATAAAGAAAAATTCTCATGCTGGTCCACGAAATTGTGTTGGATGTAACAACGGCGTTAAAGGATTATATCAGATTTGCAAAAATTGCGGTGGAGATCGATACAGAAGTTTGATGATATATTATAAACACAGAAAGAACATAAATCCAAAAATAGAAAAACCACCATCAGAACTTGAATATTACTTGAAACATAGAACAAATAAAGATGAAACAGATGAAGATGAAACAGATGAAGATTCCCATGATTCAGATGAAAAGAAAAATATTCATCAAACTTAAATTCCTTTTACAACATGGATAGCAGCAGAGAGGGGGCGTCTACAATTCTGTTTGGGACAAACAATAATCGTAGACGTGGTATTGACCTCTATGAAGGGTCACTATTTTTTTTGGTCCAAACACAAGGGTGACCACTCCCTTAAGTGGTCTGTTCACCCTCTCTGCTGCTTGACGAGACTGTCTGTGATTGCGCCATTTTCATTTATTCTTAAGATTTTCCAGGGTTTGCAGCTACTTTACGAAAAAATAATCCCATCGCTGCCACCAAATTGTGTAGCATGCAACCCGGTCTAGATCTTACAATGGACTCTGTTATACTAACTTAACTTCTAGATTTTCTCAGATTTTTCTATCCTCCCTATAACTGTTCCTGACAGTGACATGTTACAATCTTTTCCAAGATCACAAGGTCATTAACCTTACATCTGAAGCCTATAACAGTATCACTGCCTAGAGAGCACGCACCAGTCAGCCTCTGTCCTTATCAGATCGTCTCTCCACTTCACGGCACCATTAGACAAACACACTGACCTAGTGTGACCTCTATAACTTAACAGGCTAGCTTTGGGAACTATTTACAAAGTCAGCAAAGATCCCTTGCTACAATTATAACATTACTTTGTAGAAAAGCGTCGTTATTTTAGTTGTCAGTTGTGTGAAATATTCCTGAAAATTTTACTTTCGTAACGATATTAGTCGACATCAAAACACACTACACAGCGCCGTTAGTTACGCTGTAAGACCCTGACGCCCAAAACATCAATATCAGCGTCATGTCTTACAGTTAGGACAACAAGAGAACCTAGCTACTCGTAAAATACAAACGCACGAGTATGACTATAGATGTTATTTTTTGGAATCACCGCCACGACCAACGCTGGCCTTGGTGTTGCTGTAAAAATAAACACAGCAACTATCGTAGGTAAACCAATCACATTTGTTGCCGGTGTAGTGTTAAATTTTGACCCTCGTTGAATTCTGACCCGCCGGGTCATTTTTCAACGACCATGATCAAAATTTCACGTTAAAATCTGACCCTTTTTAAAATGTCCTGTTAAATAACGACCCAGATATAGTATCACATTTTGACCCTCGTTGAATTCTGACCCGGTCGGTAACTTTTCAACGTGATCAAAATTTCACGTTAAACACTGACCCTTTTTTTAATGTCCTGTTAAATAACGACCCGTTCAGGTGAAATTATGACCTTAGGGTAAAATGTTCTGTTATCAAAATTCAGCGTTGATTTTTGAACCACTTCTAAAATGAAATCAACTTATTACTCACTGAGCTGTGTCTTTCTTAATTTTTTTCTTTCTCTTTTAAGGAAACAATTGTGTGCAATAGAATGTTGTTAATCTGTCACTATCGTAATTCTCTCCGTTATACTTTTTTTTTTAAATGTCTCAAAATGCGGAACATTTTCAAAATAGCTGAACTTTGCTTTGGACAAATTGATAAATGAATGACTATGTTTCACTTCGGTAAAGTCGCAAGGTTCAACAGGGCAGGTAAACAACTGAACAGTATATTAGCGATGATCAGGAGCGTAGCTGCCTACAAGACAGCTGCCTACACAGAATTTTGACGATTTTTTTCAATGGTGTAAGTTTCACTCACGAAACCGATATGAAATCTATATTTATATAATACAATACATACGGAAAAGAGGATTCGTTAGAAGCAAAAACACGAACAAGATATTAGCAAACTCGATTTTACTAATTCTGTTCATAAGAATTTGATGTTTTCTTTTTATTTTTACAGTATTAAAACAGTACCAAGGTTCAGAAAGTCTCAACAAGATGCATGAAATGCTATCTCAGAGCCTCTAGATTGTAACAATGTTGCCCCGTACCCACACATACCCCACTCTTCTAGCAGTTCGAGGCTTCGCCGTTCAACATGCCTAATCATCAATCACATACTAGCTACGTCCCTGAGGATAATTATAACAGTAAATAAGAACCCGTACATAATGAATAAACCATCTACAGTCGGTTTAAAGATGCATACTAATGAACGACTTTGTCTATTTGTTATTGTAGGTAAATCGGGTAAAATTAGGATTTTATTAAATGAAAATGTAGGTTATATACACACACACACACACACACACACACACACACATATATATATATATATATATATATATATATATATATATATATATATATATATATATATATATATATAAGAATTAACGTTCAGTTTAAAGTTTGTGATGGATCAATTGCCTAGGCGGTTCAGCGTATTATTTAAGAAAACCATATATATATATATATATATATATATATATATATGTGTGTGTGTGTGTGTGTGTGTGTGTGTGTGTGTGTGTGTGTTTTGTATGTGTATAAGCGTTCGAATCCCAGTGAGGGCACTCTTTTGTTAATTTATTTCAAATCGAATTTTGAAGTTTTGAAGTATTGATAAGCAAATTGTTCTAACGTTTCCTAGTTTATAATGTATTGTTGAAATTATTTTTGGGAAATGCATATTATTTTATTTTCATAAACATTCTCCATTTTAAATTACAAAATAAGATTCAAGCGATGCGACAAAAAAGGCGTGGCGATGTAATTCTTGTTAGACCTAATATGCCGTGTATGTTTCTGAAGTGACCGCGCCTTCGCTTGCGGTTTATATATAAGTGCATTTAAGACATTTTGATACGATCTTAAAATTGCACACCGGTACTCTTAAAATCGATAATGCTAACTGTTTTGTCATGATATTACATCAAATAAAAATCTCAGATATGCATCGGCATGTATTATGCATTATATATATATTTTTTAAAAATCATATCGATTGGGAATAGAACCAATGACCCTTTCTTGATAGGCAAGATTTTAAAAAGCTTACAATGGCATGCATTTTAATGCGAATCATTTCAACTGTTATCAATATACATGGGTATAACTTATATCCCTATAAATACACCAATGTTTATAATGGTTATCATGTAATTATCGGCCGACAATACACAGAAGCAGAGATCAATTGACAATGTTTACGTTTAGGCCAAATGTAAACAATATATATATTTAAATTTTAAAAATACAATTCTTAATTTTATTACAAGAAAAACGTAAAACCCGCGGCCTTAAAATATCGCTAATTTAGCACGATTTACCTGTATTAAAAGATTTCCAAAAATGGCTTCCTTCACTTGGAATTAAATTATTATGTGCTTGGGAAGCGAACATTCTATTAATCTTTTAAATTCTGACGAATACAATTGAATAGTTTGGAGCAATCAAGTTTCCAACAAGCAAGCAAAATCTCTCAAGTTTTTGCTACATTTAAACTAGTATTATGTGTTATTTGTTCAAAATCCCTCAACATGTAAGGGTGATATGGAGCGGAAACCAAATATATAGTCTATTGGACCATCACTAACAGGTGTATGTGGAATTCCAAAAAATAGCCCTTTTCAGGGCTAACCAAAAACTCTAGAAAAGAAACACTATTCAATTTGCCAATGTGAGAATGTGGAGTAGTATTTATATAAACACTCCCTCCTTTCCTGGTGTGTGTGTGTATGTGTGTGTGTGTGTCTTTATGTGTTTGTAAGCGCTCATGTACGTTTGTGTGGATGATACATTATTGGGTTTTGTAAGCGCTGAAGTACGTTTGTGTAGATAGGAGAGAGTATGGTTTTTTAAACCTTCACGTGTATGGATAGTATATTATGGTTATGTTTCTGCTTTTCCGTGTGTGGATAGTAGATTGTGGTTATGTTTTTAGCTTCTCCCGTGTGTGGATGGTAGATTTTGGGGTTTGGTTTGGCATCTCTGCGTGTGTGGGTATTAAACTGTGGGTTTGTTTCTGCTTCTTGACGTGTGTGAATGGTAAATTTTAGGTTTGATTTGGCTTCTTCTCGTCTGTGGATAGTATATTGTGGTTATGTTTTGGCTTCGCAGCGTGTGTGGATAGTATATTATGGTTATGTTTCTGCTTCTCCGTGTGTGGATAGTAGATTGTGGTTATGTTTTTAGCTTCTCCCGTGTGTGGATGGTAGATTTTGGGGTTTGATTTGGCATCTCTGCCTGTGTGGGTTGTAAATGGTGGGTTTGTTTCTGCTTCTTGGCGTGTGTGGATGGTAGATTGTATGGCTTGATTTGGCTTCTCAGCGTGTGTGGATAGTATATTATGGTTATGTTTCTGCTTCTCCGTGTGTGGATAGTAGATTATTGGGGTTTGTAAGCGCTCACGTAGGTTTGTGTGGATAGTAGAGTGTGTGGTTCTTTAACTTTCCTTTTGTGTTAATAGTATAATTGGGTTTTGTTTTTGCTTCCCGGTGTGTGTGTGAATAGTGTAGTTAGGGTTTAATTTGGCTTCTCCCCGTGGGTGGATAGTATAGTTTGGGTTTGATTTGACTTCTCCGCGTGTGTGGATAGTAGATTTTGTGTTTAATTTGGCATCTCTGTGTGTATGGATAGTAAATGGTGAGTTTGTTTCTGCTTCTTGACGTGTGTGGACAGTAATATTATGGTTATGTTTCTGCTTCTCAGCGTGTGTGGATAGTAGATTGTGGTCATGTTGTTAGCTTCTCCCGTGTGTGGATGGTAAATTTTGGGGTTTGATTTGGCATCTCTGCGTGTGTAGACAGTAAATGGTGGGTTTGTTTCTGCTTCTTGGCGTGTGTGGATGGTAGATTTTGGGGTTTGATTTGGCATCTCTGCGTGTGTGGATAGTATATAATGTGGTTAGTGATTTGTCTCATTACCTTTGTGTGAATAGTAGATAATATGAGAAGACAAAAGTAGGGGATGTTTTCCTTCACGACCGTGCTTTAGATATAAGTGTAAAAAGTGCCCGTCATTCGCGCCTTTCTACGGAATAAGCGAAAAGAAGATGGTAGCAGTATCTGACTTGTTTAACCAGTTGAAGGAGAGTTGGTATTGGATGATAGATCCGGAGTATGTAGTGGAAAGACTTGAAAGAGAATGGAAGTTCCCAGGCAGCTTGGACTTTGCAAACAATCTGAAAATAGCCAGGGAGAACATTGAAGGGATGCTAGAAGAAGAGGTAAAGAAGTTGAGAGGTTTCATCTTGCCTGAATATATAAGAGTCGGAACATTGAAGCAGTCTCTTGAAATTGTTATCAAAGTCAGGTGTTTTTTGGATGATATCTTCAATTTGACAGAGTGGGCTTTTGTCAAAAGGGGACGGGACCAAGTCCATGAAGCAGAAGAAATTATGAAAAGGGTCTTGGAAGAAGAAGTCAAGAACGTTAAAGACACATGGGCAAAAGATAGGAAAGAACAAGAGAACAGAAAGAAAAAAGAAGCGTTTGAGAGAATGAACAAAAACTGGATGAATGTCCAGGAGAAATGTAGAGCGATAGGTCATCCAGACTGGATTCCTGAGTCGGAACACAAAAAGAAAGGAATATTGGGAAAATTTAGGAGATGGATAAAGAAATGGAGAAAGTAGAAGAAGAAAAAGCAGAAGAACCAAATAACTTTCATGCCTAACCCTCCAAAAAAAAAATATATTTTTTAAATGTGGTATCAGTGTTTATAATCCACGATATATTCCCATGTTTATTTCCCCTTGACGCTAGGCAGGCCCATGATGTATTCCTATGTTAATTTTCCCTTGACGCTATACAGGTCCAGGTTGTACTTCAAAGTACTTGTCGCTATATCGTCCCACGGGACCTTGTAATGGTAATTCCGATTGTCGCTATAACTCTTGTCGCCATATCGTCCCAGGGTGGTTTGTAATGCTAATTCCCATTGTCGCTATAAATCTTGTCGCCATATCGTCCCAGGGTGGTTTGTAATGCTAATTCACATTATGGCCATATCGTCCCACTGATGTCTTTCTTTAAATGTTGGTCTACATCTGAAAGTGCTCTACAAGCGTAGGTAATAATCTTTCCATTATTAGTTAATAATGTGCCTAGACCGACAGGAATTGCATGTACAAGTAATTGCGTTTCCTTATTAGGATCGAATTACGTTATTATTGCGTTATTTTATTAAATGCTGTTTGAGTTTTTCAAAGGCTTTATCGTTTTTCACTCCATTCCCATGGTTGATTTTGTTTGGTTAAGGCTCGAAGAGGGTCATTGATTGTTTGATGGAACGCAGCAGGCGAAGTACAAATAAAATTACATTATATCCATTTCAAATATGGAAGATAACTATATTCATAATTTCATTACTACATTACATTGCTTTTGTTGATTTTATACATACTAAGCATTTCCTTATTGACGATTCATAAACCCATGCAGGCATAACTTAAAACAATATCCGTTAAAAAATGACCCGGAAATCTGATCAAAATTCAACGCCGCGATCAGTTTTCAACGACTCTGAAAATCAAAATTCAACGTTAAGAACTGACCCTGGGTCAACTTTCAACGTTAAAAGCAGACCCTGAGGGTCAGAATTCAACGAGGGTCAAAATTTAACACTACACCGGAGGTATATATGTAGCAATCGGAGTAAAAAGGCGGTGCTGGTCAAATAGTTTTGGTACGGCTGCATTCGCGAATTGTGTCTATTCAGAATTTTTCGCGGCGACACAAAGCAGTCTTAACAGAATTACCAAGATGTGCTCATTGGCTAAGGCACAGGGGCTCGTGTTGTCGCTTAAAATTGACCTGTTATACATTTACTATATAATAACTAGTTATGCCAGCACGAACCCCTGTGGGTTAAAGAGGAGATAACGACTAACATTCCCGAGTTCGACAACGCATTAGCGGAAACGGAAAACCACCAACGACTTCATGCGCATTTTCGGAACCGAAGCATTAACAACTCTGATTTACATGCAGTGAAAATCGAGTAATGTTTTCCCTTGTACTGATAACTACATTAATGGACAACCCTGGTATTGTTTCGGCATTTGGAACCACGATCATCAATCGTATTGTTTCATAATTGACTAGTATGATAGCGGTTGTTTGGGGTATCTAATAACTCTGTTCTCACGTCACATGTGAGTACACGCCAAGCGAAGTTACCAAGAGGCGTCCATACAAGAAGAAAGTGGTAAAATCGTTGCACACACTGGTGCTAAAATCCTTAATGGAACAGAAAAATCGTAGACCTACATACATACCATAAGTTCCAATAATCCAACCAAAAGAAAATGTGGTTACAGTCGAGTCGGAAATTATTAATCAAAAAATGAAACAATTACGTTTTATGCGTAGGAAAAACAGACCAAAACAGTAAGGAAAACAAAAATAGTCAGACTCCCTCGTTGATGCGTATCCAGTATCTGCCCGCGCTTGCGTCCTTCTTCGATTTGAGTATTGGGGGCGCTCACCAGTCATTATGTACTTTTGAGAGCATAGCGTATGTAAGGTGAAGTTGTTTGCATTTAAAACATGTACAGTGGAGAGAATGTTGGAATACATCTGTGCTACTTTAATGTAATGTGGCTGACATTTCTTTGGCTATTGTACGTTTGGAAAATTGTACTTGATCTAAGCACACTGCTAACTAAAATTACTGCTCCCTAGTGCAAAAAAAATCAGCCTGAATTAGTCTAAAGTACACCATCCGTAGCAGCTATTAAAATAAGGAAAATTAATTTTGCCAGACTAGATAATACCTGCTTCTGAAATTACAATGAGTGAATTAACAAAAGATATAAAATGTAAAAAAATAAAAGTTATCGGCTCTTTTTTATAGATACAATTTACCTCTGAAGTTCAGGAAGTGAAAATAACCATGTGAAGCTAGCACATTTAAGAAAGATGCATATCTGGAGTGAGGCCAAACTGTATACTAAGTAACCTATATTACACCCATCAATCATACACCAAAATATAGATAATTAAGGTTGTTTGAACTAACTAAAATATACAAGGTCTTTTTTAAATAACCACTCTAACCAGTGAGGAAAGACGGGAAAAGTCTTTTTCTTTAAAATTGTACCCTATGAAAATACGAAACTTTAGAGCGCCACCTATTGTGCACATACACTTATTCGGATTGTCTTGGTACTTTTCCGTCGGATCTTAATTAGATACTGATCATAATTTCACTATTCGAAGATTTCATAGGTCATTTCGAAGAATCAGAAACAATGGCAGAAGTCAGTAGCCAGCGGATTGACGATGACAAAGTAAAACAAAAAGAGAAATCTCATTACTGTTTATAGTTATGATGTAATGATAAACTTAATAAAAATGCATTTCCATTTTGATATTTGGGCAACACTCGATGCAGCAATCACTCGATAGGGTCTAAAAGTTCGCGGTTCACTTGTTGTTTATATATGAAAGTTCCAACTTCCAAGCCTTTTCTTCTTTCGGCAAAATAAGCTTTGATTTTGTTTTTGTTGTGGCTAACTAAGGTTTGATTACTTTTATTTTCAATTCATAAAGGTGCTGGTGGATGGTGTTATATCACAGAAATACCCGACGTAAAATTAAAGCGCTTAAGACTCGCACTGAAATGTGAAGAAAACAAATACTGTATTGACTTTTAGAGTTACCTTTTTATCTTAAATGAAATTGAAACCTAACTTGCTTAGTAAAACCAGGAAAAAGATGTAAAATGTGACCACCCTCTTTGTTTCCTTGTATCTTGAGAATCGATATATCATCTGAATCTGAATTCATACAGTGCAGGGCCATTTAAGGCATACAATTACATTGGAAAAGAGAGAGAGAAGTTAGTAGAACTATTCAAGAGCTGTCTTGAAGGTCTCCACTGGTGGCACTCACACAACATAGTCACTCGTTCCAGTCCACAAATGATTTTACAAATTGTTTAAATTGTTCTGTTCTACAATGCTCAAGAATGAAGCATCTACTGTTATTTGGAACTTGTTTTTTCTGCGATATTTATACTTATGAAGTTAGGAAAAGATTTGGCTTTGAACTGGCATTAATGTCTTATTGGATTTTACATAGGAGAGCCAACACTAACCCCTCAGTAACTTCATTTTGACTTCAGTGTGACTTTATTCTTTGCCAGCCTTGTAGGGTTGTAAGTGATTTAACATTTTGGTGATGCATCCTATATATGTATGTATGTATATATGTATACATGTATGTATGTATATGGGACTATACATGCTTTACCTTCAGCAAAGAATGAATACATTTGTATGGAGAAAAAAATAATTTCAAGAAATAAATAATTATATTTTTTTATCAAATTTGCAGGGTATTACTATGGTAGCAGTGTACAAGAAAAATTCAGACATTTCAAACACACATATATGATATCTTGTATTTTGACATGTAAGAGATGCCATACATTTTACGTTCGAGTTCAGCACTGAACAGATGTTAATTACCCATCTTATTTACTAGTTTTCCTTACATTCATAGAACAAATTCATAAATTTATGGTTTAGGAGAGATAAAAATTCCTTAACAAGTGGGGTTCAATGAAAAATAAGTAGACTAGAGACTTGTTGAGTTCTGTTTCTTTAAATTCATTTTTCTCAATGTAAAACATTTATGGTAGCAAATGAAATAATCAGGTTACAGGTGAGTTATTCCAGCTTAAATAGGCAAGAAACACTGTTTTTTCAATGCTATTAATAGTAACAAGAAATAACATAATACACCAGGTTCTCAAGTTCACCCAGTATTGGCAGGTTGAGAATGTACAAGAAAAACCAAGCATTTAACCATTAAGACCTGCATTGTTTTTGATAACATTATATGTGAATGCTGTTTGTTCCTTTTATGGCAGTCATAACTGAAATCCTCTAGCTTAATTTTAACTTCATAGCTGATAATGGAGTTTGTAACTTGGAGTCGTTGGTTGATGCGAATAAACATTACTCTTCACCTATTCAGAATTACTGTAGTATCGTTTATTTCGATGGCTCTAAGTATTTGTAGTTTTGTATTTTAAAAAAAGATGTTTTCATGGATTCTTAAATTCATGGTTTGCATATATTTGTAGGTATTTAAATTTGTGGATTAACCTCTTCAGATACCCCCAAATAAAGAATGCCAAATAACGTTGGTCATTTCAATGAATAAAACAATGCTTGTATTAGCTCAAATCAAACACCTATCAAGATCAATCATTTACAACATTAAATTCAACTTAAATCTCAGGGGCCCCGAGTGGCCGAGTGGTCTAAAGCACTCACTGTTCCGGATCACTGCCATCTCACCTCTGTCTGCGTGGGTTCGAGTCCAAGGCTCGGCTAACGTGGGTACGTGGGAAAGTCTGCCAGTAGCTTCTCGTGGGACGGTGGTTCTTCCCTGGGTTTTCCAGGGTTCTTCCTCCACCAGTTATACTGGCCGCCATGTATAGCCTATCTTGTGCTGAAAAATGGCGTTAAACCCTAGATCAACATCAACAACAACTTAAATCTCCATCGGTTTGAATAATGTCATCATTCCATATGTGAACCAAATGCAATCCAAATTGCCCTTTACTCAATGCAGTTAGGAAGTAGTGTTAACATTTGATGTCTTGATAGCCCATCAAAGTGTGAAGATGCTAGCTAAATTGAGAAACAATGGAATCAGTCATTTGATTGAGCCTGTCTCATGCACAAACCAAAGTTAATCACCAGACTTAGAACTTCATCAGTTAAGTTGATCCTTTCAGAATGGATAATTACAGCTAATGCAGAAATATTTGAAAGATCTGTAATTGTATGTGAAGAGCTGGACTTGTTTAATTGAACAATTTCAGGATTATTTACTTGATAAACATTTTTGTGTACTGGCTTGTAATAATTCACATCACAAAAAATAAATTTTTCCATGAAAATTAGTGATGCTACAGTATACTGCATTTCAGAATTATTCTTATCATTTTAGTTCAAATTGTATCTTATGCTGCTATTGCTGACTAATGAATCTTCAGTTTAAAGAATAAAGAACAAAATAACTATATATAAATAAAGAACAAAATAACTATATATATATATATATATATATGGCTATCGAAAAGTAAATGTAACATCAAATAAGCATTTGTTTATTTTGATTCAGTACTGTTTGTATTAATGTGGTCATACACATTAAACTAGTAATTAAACTCCCAATGAATTGGTGAATAGTTTCACCCCTATGGGATAGCACTTCTCCTGGTGTCTGTCTAATTCTTAAACTGGACTGCTTTTCCTCAAAGAGTTACTTCCCCAAGTGTCTGTTGATTTTCTGAGATGATTAAAACAAACTTTTCAAGGCAGGTCGATTTTTCTTTGGGACAAATGATTAATGAAAAACATTTCCTTTACACAAAGAGTCAGAAATTCTTACCTGAACATTTGAGGTACATCACAATCCAAACCTGCAGGTACCTTTTTGACATTATGTCATTAAACAATGCATATATATTCTAATCTTGATGGCTGCTCTAAGGGAATAAGTCTGAAATTCACCACAGAAGGTAAATAACGGAATACTTTAAAATATCATGTGAACGCAATCCTTCTGCATCAGATGTGTCATTATCAGATGAGTCTAGCAAGTGTTATAATCATATATTTTGTGTTTTTACAGAGACAACTGGATCCACTTTCGAAGCTAAAGCATGACCTTGAGGGATGGCGTGAAGTATTGCTACCACTTAATCACCTCATCAGTTGGGATCGGTCATTTTATCCAGCAATTTTAGTTGGTTTTACCACATTCATATTCATGTAAGATTTGTTCTCTTTACAGAATCAACTAAAAATGAAGTGTATTTCTAGTGTTGAGTCTTTAAGTGGTAAAAACATTTCTGAAGATTGAAATTATTCAATTTATATTTTAAATATAGTTCTGAGCTTGTATCACCTGCTTCAACATGGCGACTAGGTTATATGAGAAGAGTATGTGTTTATTTTAGATAGACAATTTGAAATTGCGTAAATAAATTTTTTAATGCATTAAAATTATGCAAAACAATTTCATTTGGTCCAGAGCTTTCAGTATATTGTTCCTGTGGCAAGCATTATCCACGTTTTTAAAATGGTGTATTAGATTAGTATCACCGGTACTTTCAGGACAAGTTCTGGATGATCATGCTTGCTTGAAATGATTGTACTTGAGAACACTTACTCTAATAGAGCCATGAAATGGAATGAATCCTGAATTAGTCTTGGTTGCTAAGCCATTTTACACAATCTAAAAGGCATGGTTACCATGTTTTGCATACTAGGGCCCAGCTATGTAGAAATAATTACCCAAAGTGCTTAGAGCTTTTCAAGATTAGATGCTTTAGAGACTCGAGGTCAAAGATTTAGTGCACATGCTGTTACAGTTGGTACATTATGTTAGAATGGTTTTGTGTTATGATTTTGATCCTTTTGAAGTAACTATGTCCATGAGTGAACCTTGGAGAGAGAGAAAGAATGATTATTAAGTGCTGAATGAATTTTGGATCCACACTGAGCATTTCTTTGCAAAAGATCAAATTGAATTCGGAGTTGATTTTGTTGAGTCAACAGGCTGCAAGGCCAAGGGAGCTAATGGTATGGTATTTTGTTGTCTATTCACAAATGCGATTTACAAGTTTTTAATAGTCATTAAACTAGTTGCACATGATTTTGCATTTAGAATTCCAGTATATATTCCTGTAAAATTTGTTAAATTGATATTCATCCTACAATATGGCCATCATTATATATAAAAAAACTTTTAAACAACTTCTTGAAAAATACCTTATTCAGCAGATATTGACCACCAAAATAAAATGGAAGCGCATCCTGGCATGAAGAACTTTGAATTTGTTCAGTTGATACTGATCTGCCATCGAAATATGGCCACCATTACTAAAAGTAGAAAAACCTTAAATGACTTCTGAATGGAATCTGACCAGCTCAGTATTTTTAATGTTTTTCTTTTTTTTAAAATCACATTAACATCTGGAATTTGCTTCCGATATCTGACACTCCATGAAAAAATATCTTTTCCATCTGTGTGCCATATAGACTCTAAAAATAGCATATACAGGAAGAAATTCTTCCAAGATACAATTATAACTATCGCCCTAACCATATACTGTAAGTTCTTGAGTTTAAGCTTATGCAGGAATACTCTCAACATCGTGTTGCCATTTACTTGTGTATCCATCAGATTTTAATCCGTTGGCAAATAAAGTCAATATAGCTTTTTTAATTTGAGGTTACTTGAAGCATTGATAACTCTTTCTTTGATTTTTCTCTGGTATTTTTGCATGCATTTTGCCTTTGGCAGATTTTATATCTAACTTTATAGTCAACAAGGGGGCCCCAAGTGGTCTAAAGCACTCTCCGTTACAGATCAGTGCCATCTCACCTCTGTCTGCGTGGGTTCGAGTCTCAGATTCGGCCAATGTGGGTATGGGAGAAAGCCTGTGAGTAGCTTTTCGTGGGTTGGTGGTTGTTTCCGGGGGTTTTCCCGGGTTCTTCGTCCACCATTAATACTGGCTGCCATGTATAGCCTATCATGTGCTGAAAAATGGTGCTAAACCCTACAACAACAACAACCACAATAGTCAACACGTGGTACAGTCAGTGCTCAGTTTTATGTGTTTATGTAATGGTCACAGCCAGTACAGTTTAGCAAGATCGCCCCTTCTGCCAAAAATTAATGGTCTCTCAAGACAGGTGGTCTCTCATAACGGGTCATAACATTATATAATCAATAAATCTGTGCAAGGAGATTCTGGTCTCTCATAGCAGTGGTCTCTCAAATCAGATTTTGCTGTACTGACCAAATTTCATTTCAGCCATTTGTCCCAGATAAAGATTTTTCATTGTTGTTTCAGGTATACAATTATGATTGAATGCACAAGATGCAAAAATTTCATTGTTGCAAAGGACGTGTGATTTTGCCATGCTTGCATTAAGTGTATTTCAACTGTGCCATGGGCAGAGTGGACATAGTCCACTTTTGTACACAAGAGTTTGAATAGCATAGTTAGAAGTGCAAAGACAAATTCAAAGATCATTGATGTCCTGAGTTTGGGTGGTGGCATGATGGCCCCTTCCTTTTCCAAGATTATTAGGATTTTACTTTTGTTAACTGTCACAAAAGGCAGAAGAAAGGTGGAATGCTTTGGATGTAACCATGTTTCAGCCACTGCAGTTGGTGAATCAGTTGCAGATGTAATGCCAAGTTCATGGAACAAAATTGCAGATGCTGGCTTCAGGGACTTTTACGACTCAACGTTCTTCCCATCTCTTCACAGTGGACTCTGACATGAGGGATAAGTTTGCTCCCACCTTTTGGCAGGCAAGTTTGTGTAGGTCCCCTCTGCCTGCTTGAGCAGGGCCATTGAGTGCCCATAAGTCTGGGTGCATGGGGTTATATTCCAACCTTGCCAATTCATTTAATCAGGTCCATTAGCTATCATGGTTGTTTGCCACTGTGATGGCTTCTGGCCTGCCATCACTGTTATTGACCAGCATTAGGTCATTCTGATCAGATAATCCAAAAAACCAGCTATCATTTCTTCTTATATCACTGTTAAGATCAGACACATTCTCAGCAGGCTGTCCAGGCTGATTTTGTGTTGAGGAAGGCCCAGACTCTTTATATTAAGTGTGCTCCATCAATCATTTAGAAGATTTGTAGGCTCTGGGATCATCCAGTGATGGAGATCTTTTTGATGAGGTGGAACCACAAGCTGCCATGCCCATCTTTACCTCAGCCTACCTGGGCAATGGATGCTCTGGCAGTCATTTGTGACCTCTTTTGTGACTGCCTTCTTTCGAACTGTGATGAAAATAAGGGCTCAGATCTCTAGAATGATTTTGATTACTCCTATAATATAATATTGACGCCATGATTTCATTGGAAGTAGTTATGAAACTCGTCCATGAGGAAGTGACCGAGTGCCAATTCAGTAATTACAAATTAACCACAAACTCTGAAACTTGCATTTTATTTATAAAACATATCTGTGAAACAGAATTTAATGTCATCAGGTATTCATTTCATTTGGTTGTCTGGCTATCATTGATCACATTTTTGAATCAGTGTGCTAATTTAAGGTAGTTTAATTATATTACATTCACCCAAAAAATGGAAACTGTTCAATTAATTGCTTGAAATGAGTTGACCTGACACTTGACTGGGGCCTCTAGCTCTTATGCATGCCTTTCAATTTTTCAGTTAGTCCACCCTCCCTTTATTTGATACAAAAGATGTAATTAGCATGGTAATACAAGGAGGTCAGCTTTTAATTCAGTGCTTCAATACAATAAATACTTACACCAGTTAGGTATCAAAACACCATTTGCACTTAGTTTCTCACAGAAAGACTTGTGGATGTAGTTGTTATGGTACAGATGAGAAGACTCTTACTTGGCAGTGAAATCATGGCATGGATATTTTACTATAGACAATAAGTAGAAATTGACTTTTGATGATGATGGCTGTTTCACAAAGTAAATGTCCCTTTTTTTATAGTAAAAGCAATCTTGTTTGATTGTGAAAATTTGAATCAATGACTTGTATTGTTTCCTGTTTACTGTGCTACTTGCATTGCATTCCACAAGAGTAGATGGCAAAGCAGGGAGCAGACGGATCAGGAAACCAGACTACTCTGCAATAACATGAAATAATGATGTATTTCATTGCTTTCACAAACACATGAAAGTTATTGAAGCGAGTTGGAATAATGTTAACAATCTCTCATTGGTTGAACATCTTGAAAATGAAGGTCATTTTTACATAAAAGCGAATAACACTTTGTTAAAAAATATACTTTAATGGACAGTTATTCCCAACACAATTATTCAGCCATTAAACAGACCAGTTCATTTCCCCCCCCCATCCCCACCCCGCAGTTTTCTTGATGTCCAAAGAGGATAGTATCATTTCATATTGGTATGGAGGTCCCTCAATAACTCGTGCTTTTGCTTATAGTGCGGTCTAATGTTTTTGGACCCAGTTCTGCACGAGTTATCAACATGTATATAGTTACAAACACCTGCTTTTCCTTTGGCGTCCTGATTTTCATTCCACTGAGGTGGCAGGTCTGAAAATGTCATGACATTAGATATGTTTACTTTAATCTAGGTGTGAGCAGTCATATCCTATTAGGGTATAATGTAGTATCCTGAATAATAAATGCTGTAATGATGAAATTTGAATTATGTTGGAATTACAGTAAAGATTATATATTATGTCATTGGATAAACCATTTTCTCTGTTAGAACATTTAAGTTTTATTTTTCCTAATTACTATATGTTTTAAAGGATTTATTATAACAGTTCTTTGTACAATGTATAGTTGATTATTACTTTGGATTTGTGTGCTTCAACAGAGAAAATTAGCTCAATATAGCATGTTTATAAACTGACAAGCTATCGCTTTATACCTGTATGTTGATTAATTGACTACAGCACAGTCACACACCTGATATTCTTTATGAGCAGGTCATTGAGAAATATCTCAAAGGAAAATCTCAGAGTTATTAAAAAAAAAAAACTTCTTTCCAGGAAAATAAATGAAGGACTAGTTGTAAATTTATTGAACAGAGACATTTTCACATAAAAGTGATTTTTTTTAAAAATTCACTATCTAGTATACATACATATATGTTGATGCATTCAGGGGATGTAAAAATTGATTGGTTTATATATTTATATATATGTGTGTGATGTTTCAGAATTTAATTACCATACCATGTGAGCTCACATTTTTCTGACAGTAACCATAAATTGTCACTTCATGCAGATCCAGCTTTAACATGTACAGCAATATGTACATATACATCTAGACATTTTGAAAAATAAACAGCTGATTTATTGTTTCTTGGTGATTTTGTTATGAAAAGCCCCAGTCTCCTGTAAAACATAAACAGTCTTTACTCTTTACAGTTTTTAGATCTTTATAAATTTGTTAGGCAATCAAGATTTCTGCATCATTTGTTAAAAGGATTAAAGGTGTGAACAACTTGATTTGCTAGGTACTCAGTGGAAGGTAATTAGTTACACAAAGTCTCATGAAGTATGGATTGTATAACATAATTCTGGCTATTTGTGGGAAAACACTGGTTAATACTGTGTGTGTGAAATCTTTTAATCTGCTCTATTTGCAGCCATTTTGCAACTGATTTGCATGTTTTAAGTTAAAAGTGACAGCAGATTAGGTCTCATCAAAATTCCATGGCAACTTTAATGAGCCCAATGCTTATAGCCTCAATACACCAAAGCTTCAGGTTATTGGGTGTCATCTCTGAAAAAGGATTGCAAAGTTTCAAATAATTTCTGTGTGCTTTATTTTTTTCCTTGAATATGATTTAAAATGTCTTGACAGTTTTGATGAATTTTAAATATATTACTTGTTCTATTTTCATTCAGCTTTTGGGCGGGATGGGTATTAATCACTATGTTGGCTTTTGGTTAGGATTTCCAAACATTAATACACTGATGTTTACCATTTGCTTGACATTTTTTGTGTTAATTTTTCAGAGTAATCTGGTATTTTGACCCTTCAGTATTGACAGCATTTTCAGTTCTTGGTCTGACCGTGACGCTCATAGATTTTCTTGTACCAATCATTGGACCAAACCTACTGGGATCACAGAAATGGTTGGTATCTTATTTTCAGTTATTACTTTGATTATTATTACATGGTTTATTAATAGTTTTATCTAATCAAAGCAGATCTTGAGGTGAAGAGTAGTTGATGTTGAATTTATTGCATAGTGGTTATAAATATATTTTTACAGTGGTTGTGAGTGCCATTTGTTCCAACCCTAGTGAAAAACAAATTTTGTATTTGGTGTAATTCAGAATTTTGTCTGTTTAAGGGAGCTGGTTAAGGTTTCTTAGAAGTGAGATGTATGGATAAAATAAAGAAAGGGGGAAATCTGTACCAGTTTTGGATGTGAGAGGTATTTGCTAAGGGTGTGTGAGCTTTTTAGATGCTGTGCCATGCTTTTAACACTGAAGATATTACTAACGATGTATACAGTTTTCCAGTGGTAGTATGGCAGTATGATTTCCAGTATTTCTCAATATTTTTGCTCTTAGTAGAATTACTATTATTTACTTCATATTTTTTAAATAAAAATCCAGTACTATAAATGATAATAATATTAAATAGTCATTCCTTATAAGGGTCACACCCTACAATTGACCTAGACTTTCTGATAGTTATATGTGCTCTTCATCTTCCTCTTCCAAAAACTTTTCATCTCTTTCTTTCAGCAACAAAGGAGAAAGTCACTGTCTCCTTTAACATTAGGTATGAAATGCAATGTACAGTTGAACTATGTCATAATTTTTTGTTGTTGCATCATTTATATTATTACTCCTCTGTAGGGATGGTGCAAAGGAGAGGCAGTATGAACAAATCTGTACACGCATCCTGAATGCTAAGTACCATCTGGAAGAGTTCAAAGACATGTGGTGCACACTTAAGACAGACAAGCCTAAAGTGGTCAGTATGGGTAGTGTTCACTTATTTAGTGCATACTAAACCAAGCCTGTTACTCTATGAACACTATGAGCATCAAACCAAAGTCATAAAAGTCATTGGGTGAGAGAGTTTTTCAGTACCAGATTCCATAAATACAAGACTTTACAAAAATTTAAGATTGTATAGATATGTTTAACACCATTGTAACACTGGGATATGTAGAGTAAACACTATTGACGTAATTTTGGAAGTTTGGTAACTCTGAATTTATATTGAAATATCTGCATTATTTTGTAGTGAAACGAGAATCCGTTTTTGCCAAGCCCCCCTTTTATATAACTAGGTAAAAAGAAAAACTGTAAACATTCATGTTAATCTAGGGTTTGGATTGACAGACACTCACATGAATGCCAAAGGGATTGTTATGTCAAGCTTCTGCCATGGCAAAATCAACAAAAAGGTGAAATTAAAATATTTTCCATTTATGAGGCTGAGTTTAAATTTTATGCTCATGTCCTTTTATCTCCTCTGAGGCCATGAGAGCTTATAGATGTTTTACATTGTTCATTCACATTGTTCATGACAGTGTGTCATAAAGTGCTTGAATAAATTATTTTACATGAAGCATACTGGCATAAAGACATGTCAAATTAATTAGTTTTTGCTGATCTGCTGTCTAATACTAAAACTATAAAAACCCTTAGACAAATTTCTGTATTAAAAAAACCACTTTACGAAATTCCTTCAGAATTTGTTCAAATGATACCTATTTACCATCAGGTATGGCGACTATTTTTGAAAAATATAAAAACCTTTAAATTTGTTCTTGAAATGTGCACAGCATAATTTGGCCAATGTTGACAGAATGTGTCCTGGCATGAAGACTTGTTAAATTTAAATAAAATGAGGCTGAAATGCTACCTTCTATACAATGTTGACTGAATATGTCCTGGCATAAAAACTTGTTAAGTTTGTATAAAATGAGGCTGAAATGCGACCTTCTACATAGTGTTGACAGAATGTGTCCTGGCATGAATTTTGAGAATAATCAAGTTACACATATCATCATTTAATGATGCTTATGGGTTGCGATTAGAATATTGATTCTGGTTTGCAGATATCTCAGCAGGATTTTACATTGTTATATCCGATCAATTATTTTTCATTGGAGCACCTAGATTTGCTTAGACAATCAGTCGTTGATATACATTTTCAGGCTTGCGTAGCACCAGGTGCTACTGCTAATTACAGGGCAATTGCTGTTATATTGTCAGACAAAACAATGTTGAAAAATGTTGCTTGAAGGTCTTGGTGGACAAATCAGAGACATTGATGCCCAAAGAAAATATTTAATGTTAATTACATCATTGATGACGTTATAATGTCATATCATCATGTCATTGTTACTCTGACACCTGGTCAGATTAGAAACTGCAGTCCACATCGAAGAAGAATTCTAGGGGCAAAAGTAACTCACCAACATTGCAGGGCCCAAATACTTGCTGATCTTTTGCATCTCACCGATGTTGACACAAAAAGGGTTGTTGTTTTTCAGAATCAGCAAGGACAGTTAAAGACTAGCAATATCCCACTGACATATTATTCTGCTAGTTCCCGGCATGACTAAAGATAACGTAGTGGTGTTTACTATAACTGGTGAAATTAATAACTTGGAGTAACATGAGCAGAAATACAATTATGAAACTGAGAGAACCTAAATCAGATGATGATGTGGCAACAAAATAATACGTGGACAACAACAACTCCACAATCAGAACTGAGATAAGTAAATGCGTTGCAAAAGTAGTTGATGCAGTGACTGGCAATATCAACATGAGGGGAAATAGAACTATTAATTTGAGAGAAGCAACATCCCAATGATGACTTCATTAATGACAATCAGTGATGAAATGACTTCATTCAGATCTGAATATACTACTTACATAAGCGTGTTTATAAATTTTCGTAGAAACATAAATAGAACCATGGATAATTTCGTTGGAAATCCAACGTTCATTAACACCAATCTCTCTGAAATGAATACATAGTTTGTTGATCTAGTCAGTGTTAAAACAACAATCAAAATTATTAACAATGAGCTCACCAGCATCAGCTCAAGAATCACTTCAATACACACTGAACTTTATAAAATTGCCTATGGTATAATTCATGTGACTGCGCTCATCAACATGATATACACAGTGGTAGCTGGAGAATCAACATGGATGCCGCAAATCAGATCTATCATTTATATTGCTGAGGTTACCTGAATGTATAGGTTCTCCATGTTTAGCACCACTAAATTTAATATATTAGATATCCATGGAATCATATCAACAACATAATTTCCTGAACTATGTTGATCGTGTTAAATCAGAATTACTTTGAAACATTCATACTGGATATAGAAAACAAAAATATAACCTCAGTGACATATTGGTGGTGTCTGGAATTCATCATGAAAACCCCTCAATTGATTACTTAGTATAACGGATAATGAATCCCACACAGAAAACTGACCTTTATTCTGCACATAAAGAACCAGAAAGCTTATTGTTTACTCAAAGTAGTAGCGCACACTGAGTGGGGAACTGATAAGAAAGTCTCAACCTATATGAAACCTTTATTCAATCAAAACTGGACTGTGGTTGTTTTGTTTTCAATAATGCTTGAAGATGCTTGACCCAATTCAATTTACAAAGTGTCAGAGAAGGAAATACCGGACCTCTGTAATGTCTAAATTGTGGGATGGGTGTCAAGGGAAAAACACACTTATATGCATGTTGTGGTGGAAGAAAATATTGTGTATTGAAAAGATACTTTGAGATAACAAATGCATAAGACTATATTGCTCAGTATGTCAAAAGTAAGGAAAATAGTATTGGAGACAAAACTATTGTTTAATGGAACAAGCAAAGATTGAAGTCAATAACATTGATGAATTTGTGAAGCACCCAATATTTACTAATTATGAAGCGAGCAGATAGTGTTAAACATAAATGTCGTCTAAAAAAAAACAATTGGTAAAGTCATCAATACAGGTTATGTACAAATTGTTATTGTAATTCCTGACAGTAAGAAAATAAAAATCGATACTTCTCCCAGATTCATTTACAAGTGCTTCTGTGGTATGATAGATGATGGTATAGTGATTGATCATCTTAACTCTGATAAAAAAGATAATAAGATTGAAAACCTTCAAGCTATCACATCAAGAGAGAATAGCAAACAAGGAAAAATGCCTCGACCAGTTAAATCAATTAACCTTGATACAGGAGAAATAAAGGAATTTTCTTCAGTGTCAACTGCAGGAAAATATTTTTATATTAATCCTGGAGCTTACACTACGTAGCAAATGGCTATATCGAAGAGGCTTAACCAAAGAATAAAATTTCAGTATATTGATCAGTAGACAACTACATATTCAACATCTTTTGTCAATCATCACTAATTTTTTTGGCCAGAATTTGATAAACAAGGGCCACAAAATAAACCATGTTGGATTCATCAAAAAATATCAACGAAGCCTCAAAATTGATCAAAACATCTAATAACAGTTTTTCTTACAATGATTAGTTACTGAAGCAAGGCCTTGTATATTTTTTTGACGTCATTTTCACTTGGTCTTCTCGCCATTTTCTCTATTCACCCCCTTGCTTTGTTCATATTGTTACTTAAAACACAGATAAAAAGATCTACATTTTATGACACATAAAAACATCATACTGTATCATATACAGTTTATGTTGCTGCTCATTGGTCATGTATTTTTTTTTTTGCATAATTTTTTCACACACTCCTCTGTCTGCCATTTGGTCAGATCACCCCCTCCTGCTGCTTGCTTTTTAACATAAAAATTAATAGCATTACCAATTGTTTTGCGTCTGGTGTGGATTGTTCCCTATATTTAGATGATTTCCAGGAATGTTATCAGTTTCCTAATATGTTATCGATCAAAGCATATGTATACAGTTGAAAGACAACTGCAGTGCCATTGGTTTCAAATTCTCAAAATGAAAAACAGTATGCGTGCATTTTTGTCAACTCACACTACACCTACACCAGTTGTCAAGGAAAGAAAGGTTTTAGGTATTGTCTTTGACAGAAACAACCCAAAGTACTCTTTAAGCTACATGACCGAAGAAAATCTGACAAATCATTCCATTTTTCATGAACTCCTCGCAGAGTTTAAGAACTACACAAAAATTTACATGATGGGT
Source organism: Sinohyriopsis cumingii (assembly GCA_028554795.2). Lineage (NCBI taxonomy): Eukaryota > Metazoa > Mollusca > Bivalvia > Unionida > Unionidae > Sinohyriopsis > Sinohyriopsis cumingii. The sequence continues at coordinate 106,433,565 of CM068826.1, forward strand.
CAGAGGATGAGAAAAAGGATGTTGCAGCCTTCATTAGTGGAAATCTTACTACAAAAGTTAGCTTGCCAGATTGTGCATCGATATTTTCAGCCAAAATAAGGGCAGTAGACCTTGCCCTGAAATGTTTCGAAAGCAAATGCATTTTAAACTCTACCATCTTCACTGATTAACTGTCAGTATTTCAGTCACTGCACAACAGGAAGTTGGAAAACCAATTACAGACCAATATTTGCATCAAACATACTAAGCTGTGAACATCTCACAATATAGTATTATGTTGGTTACCCAGACATGTTGGTATTGGAGGTATTGAAATAGCAGACCATGCATCTAAAATTGCCCTATTATAGCAACCATCTAATTTTAATATACCCCACACTGATTTTAAACCCAGTGTCAAAATTTTTTTATTATTTAGTAAGTGACAGGCATCATGGAATGATGCTGTTAATAACAAGTGCCATGCAATCAAACCAACCAATTGGCCTCCTTCCTAATTATCCATCTATACGGGTGAGGTAGTCATCTCAAGAATTAGAATTGGTCATTCTTATATAACCCACTCCTACATATTAAAAGGCAAAGACCTGCCCGAGCCCATTTCTTGCAAAGAACTCTTCACTGTGAAACAGTTTATGATAAGATTGTTTGGATCTTCAACCTACACACAATCATTACTACAATGTTCAGCACATGAAGAATTTTTGATATGGTGAATGTAAATTCTATTTTAATCTTCTTGAAGGAAGTAAACATTTATTTAGAAATTTAACCAGTATGCAGTCCTGTTTATTTTGAGTATTTTGATCAGACATTCATACTGTTAATAATCCTTATTTATTTTTTAATATATTTTTGCAAAGAACATTTACATATCTATAGGGAACCTTTTTATATTTCTACCACATTATCATTGTGTTTTATACTTTTATGACTCTTTTATTATAAACCTTTCAGACTATTTGTTTTCCTCAGACATCTTTTTGTGGCACTGTATGACCTTGCATAGCTACGATGTTGTAGCCTCAACTTGATGTGTTGTGGTTGAGGCTACGTCCTGATCCCGTATCATGTAATGGAGCAAAAAAAACATCATCACTAAAGTCAGAAAAACAAACTGTAGAAATCTACTACATAAGTATAATCGTGTTGTGAAAGAAGTTTGTCTTATTTTGAATTTATTAAGCCCTTACACGATAAAATACATTGGCATGGTTACACTAACTTCATCCTGTCTGCCATGACAGATAATGCGAGACTCTCGCTGTGACCCCTTTTCTACGTAAGGCTTGTTGGACCATATTTGGATATTCTATGCTATGTTATTATCAATCAAGTGGCAAATAATCGCTTCTTGGTGGAATATTTAAGTTGCCGATAAACCGTATTTACTTTTAATGCGCAGAATTTCTGACCCAAATGGCGCCAAATTTTTACTACGATTTGTTTACGTTTCCAAATAAGGCGTCAATGTCCTTATATGGCACACAAACAAACGAGGATGAGAACGGAAGTAATCATTATTTGAATTAATATGGCGGAAAATCTAAACAAAAATATCGGCTAAGAAAGGTAAACGAGATTTTACTACTATTTCTCAATGATTTTCGATACTTCCGGTATTAGATTTTAGGACTACTCAATTTACTGGATTATATGCAAGGAATATGTTCAAAGTGTTATTTTTAGGCTAAAAGAGCGTCAGGTGTGAATCACACCCAGCTTGCTCCATTGACACGTATATGCTCATGTTAGTACCCTGTCCATGAGGTAGGGGTAAGGGTACTAATATTAGTACTAGACCTTACAGTGCTGGTGTGCCATAAAATTCAGTCAATCAGTCAGTCTTGAACTGAACATCTGACAGCTATTATAATGTGTCATACCTCACTCAACTTACAGTTGTTTAATTTTCTTTTACCTCTTATTATGACAGGATTTAGTTTGTAAGACATGTCTGTGTTAAATATATCAGAATTTCAGTTAAACATACAAAAAAAATCGATAATGTAATTGGTCATTCACACATGATGCTTTTGTGAGATCTACAGTAACTGAAACTTTACAGTGACTTACAAGCTGGAAATGGTGTTTCTTTAAAATAAAATGTTACTAATCAAAGGCCTTGTTAACAAACATGTTTTGAAGGTAAATAATTCTGGTATGAGTTTGAATGCCCTTTTTCGGCACATGATAGGTTATACATGGCAGCCAGTATATTTCGTGAAGGAAGAACCTGGGGAAAACCCTGGGAAGAACCACTCTAACCCATAGGAAACTACTGGTAAGCTTTCTCACATTCCCACTTTGGATGAGCCTGTGATTCAAACCGACACAGACAGAAGTGATATGTTAATGATCTTTAAAGGCAAGTGCTTTAGACCAAGCGGCCACCCAATGCCCATGATAAATAATGTAGTTTAAAGAATTTGTTTTCAGCATTATCACTTAATCAGCTTTCGATGTAATGTGTGCTAAAACTAATTCACATCAATTTCTGCTTTTTCCTTGTGATGCCACATCGAGTGGGAAAACAATATATACTTTAAGGGAGAATTAATGGAAAACTCCTACTAAATGGGTATCTTAATCAGAAATATGGAAGTGTAGAAATTGGCGCTGGCAGCCACATGCATTTCTGGTCACATGTTTGCTGATTTTGTAAATACGTACAGATAGTAAACTGAACTTAGCTATTTATACATGTAAACGTTTCAGCTGTAGTAACCATGGAAACATTGGTGTATCCTCACAATTTAATTCAATTCTCAATATGGGAATGATTAAATTGTGTTCTGACTGATATAGGATATAATCTCAGACCTCAAGAAAACTCTCTTTTCAAAGTTTTGAAGAGAAATACAAGAAGGACAGATATGGACTTTGGAAATTTAGTATTAGATATGTTTCTGAAAATTACAAGATTCTTTGACAGGCAAATTTCAATTCAAATTCTTCAATGCGTGATATTAATTTTATATGTTGTTACAACATGAATACCACTGTTTGATTGAATCGTTTAGGCTTGTTGGTTAGAGTGACAGACTCGTGACCAGAAGGATCTGTGTTTGAATCCTACCATCGGATCATCCCAAGGTAGCTGTCATGGTGCATTCCTGGGCAAGGCAGTTTACTCCATTTGCCTCAGCACTAACTTCTGTTGCTGTTGTATAAAACACTAGTCAAACCCACTAAATAATTTGTTACACTTTGGTTACACTTATAGGCAAAATGCAACAAAAAAAAATTGAAATTTTTATTGGTATTAATTAAATCTATCATTCGTTTTGTTAAATGAGTCTTCAGAGAAATCCTTGATTTTTTTAATATATTTTTTTACTTGTGATTACTATCTGAAAATGTTTCTAATTGGGTTCAACATGATCAAAAAATAAGGTTTATCCAAGTTTGTGTGGCATAGGGGCAGGAAGTACTTGTTGCTTGGGAAACTTGTTAACATTGCAGATATTTTTGAAACTTTGGTCATTCAGATCACTGTTTGTGTGGCCAAGAGAAACTAATATATATTAACATCATGTATATATTTTCAGTTCTTTCTGTTGGTGAGTGGATTACTTGTTCTGTTTGCCTGGATTGGGAGTCAGGTGGACAACCTGGTTCTTACCTACATCATAGGTATGGATACATTTTATTTTTGTCACCTTACTTAAACGAGTCACTTGCATTGTAGACTTGTAGGTTCTCGTTATCACATACATTCATGATTGTAAATTAGTCATGGCTTATCCATTTGCCATATATGTTTTTAATTTGTCTGCAAACATTGATCTCTATGTAGTACCCCCAAGCATCATTGTCCACACAGATAAAAGCACATATATATGAATATTCATAGCACCTTTCCCCAATGGGGGGACTAACTAATGTACATTAGTTGTATATTCTTGGTTAAGTTTTGCATTTATCTCAGGCATGGTGCACATAGTATAAATATTGTTAAACCTGGAATCGTGAAACTTAGTGAGGTGATGCCGCTTAATGAGTACTACAGCCTGGTTAAAACAATAGGTTCCAGTGACCTAAATTTTACATATTCACATATTAAACTCTTCATTGATTTTGATTACATGTGCTTCAAGTTTATTTCTCAAACTCATTTAATGCTAGAACCCTCAAACTGTATGATTGTATGCATCTCTATTACTTCCACAACTATCTGATAAAAAAATGTCACTGAACTACATTTAACATTTTTCTGGCTAGGGTTAGGTTTGTGCATTTAGATCATTACCAAATAGCTAGTTGTTTTGTGTTCCCAGTATGTATACTGTTATATCTAGAGTCATTAAACTTGGTGGTTGATCTATCTTGATGAGTATTATACCCTCATCACAAAAGTAGGTCATTGTGACCCATGCTTCATGATTAACTAACTTTAGTTAAATTGTGTTTAAAGTTTATTTCTCAAGCTTTCTTCATGATTGAATCATCAAACTAGATGATTGAATGCATCTCTATTAGTACCACACTTATACGGGGCCCCGAGTGGTCTAGAGCGCTTACCGTTCCAGATCTCTGCCATCTCATCTCTGTCTGCCTGGGTTCGAGTCTCAGGCTCGGCTAATGTGGGTATGTGAGAAAGCCTGCCAGTAGCTTCTTTTGGGTTGGTGGTTCTTCCCAGAGTTTTCCAGGGTTCTTCCTCCACCAGTTATACTGGCCGCTATGTATAGCCTATCTTGTGCTGAAAAATGGCATTAAATCCAACAACAACAACCACACTTATACAAGAAAAATGTCATGTTGACCTGTGTGTGTGTGTGTGTGTGTGTGTGTGTGTGTATGTGTCATGTGTTTTTCTCCATCTCTGTTCTTGCTAGAATCATCCATCTTGATGACTTTATACATTGCTATTATAACAATACCCTTACAATAAAACTTATTAGAATGAGCTAAGTAAAACCACAGCAGACATCTTGAAAGCTTTCTGGGTACTACACCAGAACAGATGATCATATCGACATGAGGTTTATCCTTTCTTAACTATAAGTGTGTTTAATTTTGCCTAACTTCTTCAGTGCTAAGAAAGATAGAAACTTTATTTTAGTAGGAGTGGTTTCAATTAAAGACAACTGATGTTATCATTTTATTTAATAAACGTTTTTTTCTTTCTTCCTGTTTTCAGTTAAAATTTCATTAATTATTTATAAATTGATTTAGATAATATGTTCAGTTTCATTTTTATTTACAAGATGCTTGTTTACTTCTGTTTTAAGTCAACATCATCTTGCTGATGCCTGGACTTCGCCGTCACCACGTTGTGCAAAAATACCTTAGCAGTCTTGGAACCACGGTTCGGAAGCTTGTTGGAGGAAAATCCAAGCCAAATTAAATGCCATTTTTCATCTGCTTTGCTTCCAGTGCTTGCGAGTCTTGTCATCTCTAGTTTAGTTGGTGGCACTGTCAATTTAATGATGATTGAAAATTTTGCTTCGATTGCATGCCCTAAATGGTACATTGTGGTATTTTGTTTTCATATGGATTTACATCTTTTTGAAGAAATTTTTTAAAAATGTATTTGTAAATATTGTTTTTTGTAAATTATATGGTAGTCATTCTGTTGTAATTGATAGAACAACATATATTCATCTTGTTTGTCGTTAAGACTTGTATCATTCTGTCAGTGATAAATTCTTATAATTTAGTATAATCTTGTTTTCTTTTTTTATTTAATTATGAATATCATTGTGTAATCTCATTTTTATCATCTGCAAGATACTTGTGAGTGCAGTAAATTTAAAAAAGCACATAAGAATTGGAGAAACAAAGTGTCAGATGTTGTAAAAATGCATTGTATACAACATTTTGTCTTAAATCTTTGTTGTATTTTTGTTTTTGAGCCAAAAACTTGAATGTTTTTAAAACAATGGTGACAAATTAGTCTTGTTAAACTTATGCTTTAGTTCAAAAATGCATCCAGTGCTGACTTTTTCTGACCAGTTGTAATCATTCATTCATCACCCAGTTAATGCCATTTATCAGTTAAAAATTTAAACCAATTTTACAACATGTAATTTTATTATTAACATAAATGATAATGTATCATACAGCAAATATCAGTGAATGTTATCATTGGTATAATTATATTTTATTGTTGTTCAGTTGTTGATCTTAATTGTGTTTGAAATATGCATGTACAGACATCAGAATGTAGTAATATTATTATTACTTGTTTAGAATGATTCAAGAGATTTGGAAATATTATCCCTTTTTCCTTGTTTCAGCATGAGATTTTTCATTAAAAACATTTGTACTAATAACTTCAGTATAAGTGTTAATTACAAGAATATTGAATTTCAAATTTCCTGCATTCAGGTATGTATTTCATTATATTTGTATTTTCCAATACTGGAATTATTACTGCATTCAAGTATGTATTATATTAAAATGTAGTTAGAGTTTTCCAATATAGTCCTTAGTACTGCTTTCAAGTATGTATTACATTAAAATTTAGTTACATTTTCCAGTATAGGACTTGTAACTGCATTCAAGTATGTATTATATTAAAATGTAGTTAGAGTTTTCCAATATAGTCCTTAGTACTGCTTTCAAGTATGTATTACATTAAAATGTAGTTACATTTTCCAGTATAGGACTTGTAACTGCATTCAAGTATGTATTATATTAAAATGTAGTTACATTTTCCAATACATAAATTATTACTGCATTCAGATGTATTACATTGAAATGTAGTTACATTTTCCAATACAGGATTTATTACTGCATTCAGATGTATTACATTTGAAATGTAGTTATATTTTCCAATACAGGATTTATTACTGCATTCAGATGTATTACATTTGAAATGTAGTTATATTTTCCAATACAGGATTTATTACTGCATTCAGATGTATTACATTTGAAATGTAGTTATATTTTCCAATACAGGATTTATTACTGCATTCAGATGTATTACATTTGAAATGTAGTTATATTTTCCAATACAGGATTTATTACTGCATTCAGATGTATTACATTAAAATGTAGTTACATTTTCCAATATAGGACTTGTTACTGCATTCAAGTACGTATTATATTAAAATGTAGTTAGAGTTTTCCATTATAGTCAGCCCCGAGTGGCCGAGTGGTCTAAAGCGCTCTCCGTTACGGATCACTACCATCTTACCTCTATCTGTGTAGGTTCGAGTCTTGGATTCGGCCAATGTGGGTATGTGAGAAAGCTTGCCAGTAGCATCTCAAGGGTCGGTGGTTCTTTCCGGGGTTTTCCCAGGTTCTTCCTCCACCATTAATACTGGCCGCCATGTATAGCCTATCGTGTGCTGAAAAATGGCGTTAAACCCTACAACAACAACAACAACCAATATAGTCCTTAGTACTGCTTTCAGGTATGTATTACATTTGAAATGTAGTACATTTTCCAATATAGGACTTGTTACTGCATTCAAGTATGTATTATATTAAAATGTAGTTACATTTTCCAATATAGGACTTATTACTGCATTCAGATGTATTACATTGAAATGTAATTACATTTTCCAATATAGGAATTATTACTGCTTTTAAGTATGTATTGCATTATAATGTAGTTGCATTTTCCAATATGGAACTTATTGCATTCAGATATGTTTTTCATTAAATTACTGTTACATTTTCCAATATGGGACTTATTTATTGAGAAATATCCTATAATTATATTGATAATAAGTCAATAATTTGATTTTCTGTGTTGATCTTGCATTGTTGTGCCTTTAGTTTTAAAGACTGATTCAAATTGAGAATTCTGCAACTACTGTAGATATCTCAACATTTGGTATGACTTGAAGTTGTTTTTATCTCTTTGGTGGTTTGGATTTGAATTTTTGAGCTTTAAGTTGTGATTATACCATTGAGTTCAAATTATAATGTCAGAAATTGTTATGTTAGATCCAAGTCTAATGATCTGGTAGGTCAGTTGATGTAGTGAATTTGAGTTGACCTGAGGTAAACTGAAATAAGAATAATTATTTTTGTGACACTCTCTTTGTAAAAGCTTAGTTTATGGCATATGCAGATATACTCTTATAATGCTTTTCGATCATAAAAATGAACAAATTATCTCAAAATCTTAAAAAAAATATTGATTTGTGTAAGAAGAACTTGTCACTTTTCTGAGGTTCATGAAAGCTTGAACTGTAGTGTCTCATCTTCCCCAGCAGGCTTGGATATGGAAAATAGGGCCATTATGCCCTCCTGTATGGAGCTAATTAATGGCAGTAGGAGCTGCATTGGCTTGGTGATTAGCATTCTGCATTCATGAACAAAAGGGCGTGGTTTTAAATCCTACTATGGGATCAACCTTGGTGACTACCATAATGTGACCTTAGGCAGGGTTCTGTATTCAGATTGTCTGAAATTATTGTATTCTTTGTACTTTTTCTTCAGTTTTATTACAGTTTATAACTACTAAGAACTGCCTTTGAATGTTAAGATTTGTTTGTTCATGTGGCTGTAAAGCCAAGTGAGCTTATTGTATGGCTCAGTGTCAGTCATGCAACATCGGTTACAAATGCATTGTTTCCAATCAGGAGGCCATATTTCTGATCCAGTTTTGATCAAACTTGGAATGTTAGTTTAAATGAAGATCTCAAACAAATTTGGTAATTAGTAAGATCTATGTATATTGATAACGTGATCTCCGATATGATCGTCTAACCTTGTTACCACTCCGGAATCCGTGTTTGGAATATGGGATATGTATAATGTGATCCTTTTGTTAATACTCGTGAATCTGTATTTCTGTCCCAATTTCAATTTAATTTGGTAATTTTGTATGGATAAATTGTATGTCTGTTGTGTAATTCATGGTTGCTTTTCATTTAATGAAAAGTGAAATTGGAGATGTTGTTCTTAGTCAGATTTGCACTATGAGTGTATATATGTATTTGCTGCATAGATAGTTCTTCTGTCAGTCCTTGGAGTTAAAAAAATGTGTAAGATTTTTATTGAAAAGACATTAAAACATGAATGTTACTTGAAGCAGTTTTACTTTTGAAATATTAAAAGAATGTTTTTGTGTCTTTGTTTTGTTAAAATAGTTTTCTTTCCTTTTCACCATATTTCTCATATTCATTTCATGTTGCAACTCCAAACAGTTTGGTATGTAATGAGTTCCAAAAGGTATTGAGTCCCAGATGAAAGTATGCAGAGTCAACAGCCAAGATGGTTATTACTACATTTTCAGTCCTGGTTTAAACATTTCTAATAGTATTATCTTATAATTGAAATCCAAACTAGTTCACTGGGCAGCTAACTTAAATTTTTTTTCCCCAGTTACATGTCGGACGATTTAAACAATGCCTCATGTTTAGAAAAGTAGCATTCAGATTAAACTCAGAATTTAAAAACCATACTTGAACTTTCTTGAAATGATTTACATTATTAAATTTAGAGAATTACCCATGATAGATAAATCTTCTTGGTTTTTTTCTTCTGAGTATAGCATATTTATTGGTGGTTGTAATATTTGAGTTTTGGTTTCAGTTCCAATATCGTTTTCAAGAAATCGTATGGCTCTCAAGCCTTGTGAAAAGCTATTGGTCACATTCAAACCATTGGCTGAGCCACATAAGAAATTTAGGTAGTCATGCTCCATGCTTAGATAGCAAGCAGTTTTCTTTTTTCTTTTTGCTGGTACCCAGCCTGAATTAGCAAGCCACTATGATGGTACCCAGCCTGAATTAGCAAGCCATTATGATGGTACCCAGCCTGAATTAGCAAGCCATTATGATGGTACCCAGCCTGAATTAGCAAGCCATTAGGATGGTACCCAGCCTGAATTAGCAAGCCACTATGATGGTACCCAGCCTGAATTTGCAAGCCATTAGGATGGTACCCAGCCTGAATTAGCAAGCCACTATGATGATACCCAGCCTGAATTAGCAAACCACTATGATGGTACCCAGCCTGAATTTACAAGCCACTATGATGGTACCCAGCCTGAATTTACAAGCCACTATGATGGTACCCAGCCTGAATTAGCAAGCCATTAGGATGGTACCCAGCCTGAATTAGCAAGCCATTAGGATGGTACCCAGCCTGAATTAGCAAACCACTATGATGGTACCCAGCCTGAATTTACAAGCCACTATGATGGTACCCAGCCTGAATTAGCAAACCACTATGATGGTACCCAGCCTGAATTAGCAAACCACTGTGATGGTACCCAGCCTGAATTTACAAGCCACTATGATGGTACCCAGCCTGAATTTACAAGCCACTATGATGGTACCCAGCCTGAATTAGCAAGCCATTAGGATGGTACCCAGCCTGAATTAGCAAACCACTATGATGGTACCCAGCCTGAATTTACAAGCCACTATGATGGTACCCAGCCTGAATTTACAAGCCACTATGATGGTACCCAGCCTGAATTAGCAAGCCATTAGGATGGTACCCAGCCTGAATTAGCAAACCACTATGATGGTACCCAGCCTGAATTTACAAGCCACTATGATAGCATACCTGCCATAAGATGTGTCACCTGGAAAACATAATTTTTTACATCCCTCCCCCACTCAGTGACAGTCATGTTTTGATAAACAATGTTCGTTGAGGTCAGATCTTACTTCATATGTATAATGCAAATCATGATTATTTGGGTTGTCAGAATAGTTGATAAGTGTGGTTCATATTTTAAGCAAAATGTCAAAACGCAGCAGTGATAAGGAGCACTGAGATGGAGTTTGACTTTATGGAGGGTTTAAGTTAGGGGGAGCATTATAGTTTTTAACACTGCATTAGTTATTCTGGAGTGTACAACATCTGTTGATATAGCAACACCACCCAGCATATGTGCCACTCCCTCACAGTAATGCAGATGCAGAAAGATCATTTTCTATGCAGCAAAAAAAAAATCTTCAAAGAAGTTTGAACAAAATACCATTCAATCTCAAGTGAATGACATGATGTATGTAACTATCCTTTGTATTAACTTCAAACCCCACACAAACGCCCTGAACTATTGGGCGTGGCAGAGACTACATGTAATCAAGAAAATATTCCACTGTCCAATGGATTTTAATGGCACATGCTAAGCATATGTTTTATTAAATGTCTATGTAGTTGTGTTTTTGCAAGTGAGGGAACATGTGATCTTGGACAGTGCTAAGTCTAATTTAGTTTCATAGGTATATTAAATGCTTCGAAGAAAACATTATTTTCTATTTTTTCAGATTTGAAATTCCAGTAATTTTATTTAGGCTTATATGAAAAGATAACATTCTTAATTGGATGTCACTTTGATAGGTCACATGCACTGATCCTCTTGGGGAACTCGCTGTCTGGGAATATGGCAGGTATGTGATAGGCCAGCAGCTACTAAAATATATGTCTTCTGTTTGCTTGTAAGATTAGCGATGTCATTCTGATGAGTGATGCAGTAAGTCCAGAAAACCTCTTCTTAATTGTAGACACTTTGATTGGTTTGTAGCCTCAGATGTGGTGCAGTGCATTATGGGTACAAAGTTTAAGAATTCTCATGCTTTCTTCAAACATGGCAGTTAAAAGTTTTCTGCAGTCTCAGGACCAGCAGAAGTGTGACATTTGAATTATTTGCTTGTACCAAAACCATTCAAATAATTTTATTCATGTCCAATATTTATCACACACATGCATGTCAGTAGTTGGTTCTCACTAAAATGCTCCCAAGAACAATATGATTGCTCCTGTTCAGATAATTTGATGTTCATTCCAAAAACAGAGTGGTAAACAGTCTTGCTGTTTACAGTACTTCTTGAATGATAAAATGCATTATTGTTTTTCTGAGAAAAATTTAGAATTTGTAAATTTGGTTTAGACTTTATAAGTGATTCATGTTGAACTGTGCAAAAATGTGGAGCAAGAAATAATAAGCTTATTTAAGTAATAAGTCACACAATGTCATGGAATATATATATATATATATATATATATATATATATATATATATATATATATATATATATATATATATATATAAATATATATCTCTGTGTGTGTGTGTGTGTTGAGATTGCAAACCGCATTATTTCTTGTAATATACAGTAGCCATGTACCTAAGTTCATATTAAATCCTCTCTGCATCAGAAGATATTCTGGCAGTCTCTTGGGCTTGTTGATTTTCACACAAAAATGTCAGCTAGGTTACTTTCTGTAACTTTAAGTTTCCAAAAAGAATAAGAAGTATGCTTGTGCTGTTTTGTTTTTTAATTAAAAAGAACTTTAAAAGGAAGATATAAGCTACGGTATCATATATAATCACTTTATTTATTACATCTGTAAAAATTTGAGAACATTTGGCCCTCCAGTTTAGGAGAGAAAAAATGGGACATTAATTTTACAGCTTTTGCTACAGATCAGGTATGTGATTGCCTTGTAGAAGGTGCTACAATTGTAATGTGAGACCATCACTTATGGTTACAATTATGTCAGTGCTGTCAGACCAGACCTTTGTGTATGTGTGCTAGAGAGTGCACTTGTCTATACTTATAAATGAAAAAAGCAATATTGCTGCATTTTCAGTCATACTTTACATGGATTAATAAAATAAGAAATAGGACATAAAAAATAAATAACAACTGTCATCCGGAAATGCAGTTGAATTCATGATGCCTGTGATCATGAAAAGCAGTAAATTACATGATGAGAATTAAATGTCATCTTGATCAGTCCGTTGAGGGGGATTGTAAATTGTGATTCAGCATGTACCACTTACAAACAAGAAGAATTCTTATGCATACATTTTTGTTTTATTTAATATCGATCTTGAACATATTCTGCAAATATTTTGAAAATGTACAAAAATATAGAAACGGTCTGAAGACTGTCGAATGTGCCAGAGAGACATTGGAAAAAGAAGGGAGTTGATTCATTTTATTTTGGAGTACATGGTTAAGTCTATTATGGCACAGCCCAGTGATAATGAAATTGTGGCCTACATTTTCATAGCCACAAGATTCAAAATTATTACAATAACTGATAATTTAACTAATATTAATAAAGTAATAACAAATTTGATGGTTGGATTTCCCATTTAAAGAACTTAATTATCTCTCACTTTTATCTATTTTTACAAGGAATTCCTACTTTTACAAAGTTTTCGAAAAAATTCCTACTTTTACAAAGTTGTGGAAAAAATTCCTACTTTACAAAGTTGTAGGAGAAATTTCTTCGTTTACAAAGTTGTTGAAAGAATTGTATGCGATGTTTGCTTTGTAATCCCTTGAGGTTTCAAATAAAAATCCATCCCTGGATTAGGACAGTTTAGTAGTTTTCTTTGTGTCAGTGAAATATATTGGTCATGTTTGTTTATGATTTCACTATGATTAGTATACTAATAAAAATGTATAACCAGTCTGTATGCCATTTTATGTTACATGCTATAGCTTGATATTTTAATTATTTTCACCCTATTTCAGATAATTACTGATGTGCCATTAAGTACCAACCACAATCAGCCCTTATAGCATCAGGTCATGTGATTGTAAAATAAAGATTGGGGTTTAACATTTTGCTGAGTTAATTCGGTGGAGGTGACTAATTAGACTCGTGCTTTGATGAAATAAATTATTCTAATGAGAAACCAGGTTTTAGTGAAATAGCACATGCATAACTACACTAATAACAAAAAGGACAGACTAATGCCTATAAATATCTAACAGTAAATGAGGTATTTACATATATGCTTATTTGACCAAAAAAATTGTCTTTATATGAACTTTTGTCTTACTCCCTGGCTGTTGAAATTGAGAACTTGAGCAAATATGTTTTATCTCTTCATTACACACACACACACACACACATACATACACGAAAGCAGATGTCTGAAATTTGTGTACATAAGCATTTAATAGCAGCAAAAGTTTATTTGTGTGCCCAGTTTTGAGACGTGGTTTGTACATAGGATTCATTTTGTTTGTCATTCCATCATCCCTGTCAGGCTGTAGTGCTAATTTTATTTCACCAGTTGACATAAAACTGGCATTCTGAGTGTATCTTGAAATGTGTTAGCCATCAGAACTGGATGAGCTATCTACTATCCAGGATTTATTGAAAACTGGTCCAAAATTAAATCTGGGTCAAATACTGTATCTTATCCCTACATGTACATGCCACCAATCATAGAATGTTATTGCATATTGAGATGAAGGTGAAGATCTCTGTCACTGTTTGATCTTAATGGGTAAATTACTGTACAAGTTACAACCTGGACATGGAGATTTTAAACAGTGTTGTATACGTGTTGGAAAGTTGGTCACAGCTTCACTGTGCATCGCAGGATTAAATTTTCAAGGCTGGTTGTGAATCATGTATGGAGTCTAATCCCAGCACCTTTTCACTTGCAACAAAATGTACAATGAAAGTACATCTTAAAATGAACCTTTGCCATACACCAAAACTGGGTCACTGTAACCTTCTTTCAAGGATTTATTAAACATTGCTTTTAAATTATGTCTGGACTTAATGTGCAGGCTATTTTACTTGTTGCCACCAAACTTTTAATTATATAACTATATATTGAGATTCAGGTGTGTCATACAACAGAAGGAGCTCGCTGTGATAAACTTGCCAGGATTTATTCAAAATGTCTAAAAGCTTGTGTCTAGACTCGTATTGTAATACTGCCTAACTTATTGCAGTCAAACTTTCATTGAGAGTGCATCTAGATATAAAGGTGTGTTTAGCATGACTGTGTATTAAATGTATTTCTCATGAATTATCAAAGAATAGCATCAGTCATTTTTTACTCTTCATGTCATGTGATGTTTCATCATTCATCCATTTGAACAAGTTTGTTATTGCTACTCCTCCTGAACTTCAGGTTTGCAGTAAGACTTTACATACACATTCATCTCATGGTCCAGTTAGTCCTCAATGAAAACACTGCCTGTCATACCTACAATGTAGCCACTGCAGTGAGGGTCTTAAAAATCGTGTTATTGCCACTGCTTCTGAAACAGTGGTTGTGTTGACTTAGGGTTTTTCACTTCAAGACTTACTGTGATGTTTAGTTAGTCCTAAATGAAAATGGCACTGATCTGACACGACTACAGTTATCTTAAAAATCTGCTCATTCTGAATGACGGTTTCACTGACATTGAGTTTTCACAGACTTATGATGTCTAGTTGGTCTTAAATTATAAATACGATGGCAAATAATGGCCATCTTGATAATTTTGTTGTCAGTATTCCTCTTGATGGTGTGGTCATACTGACATAGGTTTCTCACTGTATGTAGGTTAAGGCTCCCACACCAAAATTGACTCTCCTTTTGCAGCCAAAATTCTCACAAGAGATTTGGCTTGTTTTAATTCTTTGTGCATTTTAACATGAAGATTATGTAGAACGCACATGTACAATAGAATTTAATAAAATATGAAAATCACATCGGCAGAAAATTGCTAATGTGGGCAAGAAATTTGCTTACATAAGGAAGGGTTTATTAACATGAGAAAGAGTTCACTTACGTGAACAAAAAGAGAGGCTCCTGTATTTTATATGAATTTATTACATTTTTGTCAATAAAAAAAGAGCATACTTTGCCATTTAAAAGTGATTGTATATATATATATATATATATATATATATATATATATATATATATATATATATATATATATACAGAGAAAGAGAGAGAGAGACACACACATACTGTGGGGGAAAAGAATCACAATAAGGATTTTATCATAAAACTCTAGCAGTAAACATATTCTAAGACTGACCATTAACTACAACACAAAGATCCCAAAGGTCATCATAAAATGTGGTGCAGATAAGTATATTTAAGCATGATGTCCATATGCCAGTTATCAGTAGACTGCCAACATACAATGTTGTTAATGATGCAAAGAACTGATATTAAAAAAATATCTGGTAGGGTTAGTCTCGGTTAACTCAATGGGGTGAGTTTAGGGAAAAAAATCTTTCACAGAACTTTTTATGATCACTGTGAGAAAAGACAACTTATCCCAATTGTCAAGCCAATACATTTTGTATAATTTAAAATATTATTGTATTTGACTAAAATAGAAAGTAAGTGTCAAGCCAATACATTTTCTACAATTGAAAATAATTTATTTTACCAAAATACAGAGTAAGATTTCAAAACCATTTATGGTATATGTGAATGAGATCCTACAATTTTAAGCTAACAATTCCAATAGTTTCAAGTAATCCAAATGAGTTCCAAAGGTATTCTGATTGATAGTCTGTAATGTACTGATGGGTCAACAGTACATAAGAAAATCACGATATAATCACCAAATGCCATTGATGAATTTCACAGTAATTCCAATGCAGCTATAAATCCAACTGAATGAATTCACAGTAATTCCATATAGCTATTATTCCAATTAGTCTGAAGTATTTTGAGCACTCTAATTCTAACGAATTCCTATATCAAATAATTCCTTTCAGTATAGCTTTCAAGACTGTAATACTACTAAGAATGCATAATTCTAAGAAATAATTCTATTGTACAGAATGATACTTATAGTGAGAATGTAATACAAGGTTTTGAATGAATAATGGATGTATTTCGAAATACTCTAGCAGTAAACATATTCCAAGACTGACCATTAAAGAACTATGTCATCTTGGCCTCTCACATTAGAGCTCATGTCCCTGTTGTATCACGTGATGTTGTATTAACAGAACGACTCGACCTTGAAACACATAGATGACACAATTTACGCACTATACATGACTAATTTTTAAAGTGCAAACTATTATCATAAGATATTTAGTATTATAAATGTCATTAACTAAATGACCCTTAAAAAAATATGAAAATAATACACATAATATAGATAAACATAACGGGGCATATAATAACTAAAGATCACATGTAACTATATATCAATTGTCAGAAGGCTATTTGTTCAAGAGCATTACTGCAGATTTTCAAAGAAAAAACACCAAGCCCTGTTTCAGCTTCTCTTCTAAAATGCATCCAACAGGTGTTGTTGCAGGAAGTTCATACTGAGCATGCCTAGCTCATGATACTCAACTGTGAGGGATTTCAGACTTAGAATTGTATGGCACAATTGAATCCAAAAGTTTACAAATATGAAAATCTAATGACATCACATGCGAGGTTATACTTTCCCTACATTATGAAGCATATCCACGTGAAATTGTTTTTTGAATTTTTGTCGTATCTAATCAAAGCTCATGCGAAATATTGATCCAAGGATTATTTGAATATTTTTTATATAACTAATGCTTCTTATGATGCACATACAATGTGGGTAGATTATTCTGTACAAGAGTCTTCATGAAAATTAATTCAGTGTAACTGCCCAAAATCTTACAAATTGCACTGTAATCACTCTGCGCAGATAATCAAACTGACAAGGTTTAATGAAAATTAAAGAAGTACTCTTCTTCTTGCAACATATAGTTGTTCTTATATTAAAATGATGCTGATCCAAAATTGTTGCCTTGACAACCATTCTGAAAATCTTTAAATAGCCTCTCCTGATTTGACAGTCATATAGTTGTTAAGTTTTCACACACAAAAAACGCTATCAGTATTTATTGGATTCCGAATGAAAATGGTGCACTTCAGACCTCCAACATGGCACCACAATGTCCATCTACAAAATTATGTTTTTGTTACTCCTTGTCTGGCATTGAGATGGGATTTTTATATAACTAAAAGATTTCTTGCAATACATAATTTGTTTTTTAATGAAAATGGTGCAGTAATCTGACCACCAACATATCTGTATTTTTGTGAAGGAGTTTTGTAAACCATGCATAACTGACCTTGGATTAAGCTTGTGGGATTATTAACACACACACACATAGACACATTATTTTTTTACAAGATTTAAAATTTGAGACTGAGACAACTAATTTAAGTGATCTTCTGTGCACGAAGGCCATGACCAAGAATATACGTACTTAGAGATATCTTATGAACGTGTTAACTTGAACATGTACAAAAAAATTTAAACCAGTCTGGACGTATTGGAGCTAAGCTTAATAATACCAGATACGGTTTCAATACTCGGCAATTAAAATGACAGAAAGTATGGACTTTTCATAGTTTCCTAGGAATTATTTTCGACTGCTAGATTGTTAGTCTCTTTGATGTATTCTTGTTTACAGTATACTTTATACAATGTATGCCCTATGGATGACCTGTTAATCAAAGTGGCACATTGACTAATCAAAAATAAGCATTGATTCGGCATTGCTATCCACCACATTTTCTCACAAACATAAGACCATTTTTTATTACTTTCTTATTACATTGCAGCGGAATCTGATGCAGAAAATTTCTGAAAATGTATCAGATGGTTCGCCATTGTACTTGGGGCACATGCGATGCAGATTGTCGTGATTATGAATAGAAACGAGAGGCATTTTTTATATTAAAAAAGCATTCCCTTCAAACACTCAGGCAACCTTGTATAACTTATTTATTTATTTATTTATTGTAATTTTAATATTTGTTTTCGCACCCCAAGAACTCTGACATATGAGGCAACCATCCCGTTTGCCCCCTCCCCAACCCCAAATAGTACACTACTGGATTAATTGTAAATAAAAAAATAACTTGTTTTATTCTTATATAACAATTATACATGTTCGATATAAATTTAACAGGTGCAAATACTTAACTAAAGCTTTACTTTAAATTTTATAGGGTTCTTTTGGAGACATGTACATTATATTTCCAGATCAAATTCTTTGTTTGGTGACCTGTAAATACAGACGGTATCACAGGGGCTTGTATCGTTGCTTAAAATTGACCTGTCTTACATGTACCATATAATAACTAATTATTATATAGTACATGTATGACATGTCAATTTTAAGCAACGATACGAGCCCCTGTGGGCAGTAAAGCACAATCATCTGTCCTGTGACCATTTTGAATTTCGTGCTAGATATGGATATTACCAATTACCGGTGTGTGTTTAAAGTGTACACAGGATTGTTCCAGAATGATTTGCATGCAGCAAAATTGCATATTATGATGAACAGGTGACATCATACCTCATCACATCCATCAGAATCAACACAGATTTGGGAGAAGGATTGATTTATCGGACTAACAGTAACAGTGTGGACGGAGCTTATCGTTAGATATTGAAACTATTCATTCCATGCCCAAATATAGCTAACAATAATGTCTTATCTTTTAGGTAACGTTACTAGTTGTGATTACATGAATAAAGACAATACAGGCGTACAATAACTCACCTACACACAGTAGTATGATAGTGGGGTTTTTCACTTTTTTTATCCCCTTTGTGGCCTTTCCTCTATGTCATATTTAGCCCATAAGAGTAGTGAATAGGGATAGTATACGTACAATGGAAATTAGCATTACAGACCCCCTTGGGAACATATACGTACAATGGAAATTTAACATGGCGAAAAATCGTGGGAACATATACGTACAAGGGGAATTTAACATGGTAATAAATCGTGGGATACTATACGTACAAGGGGAATTTAACATGGGATTTTTTTTTTTTTAAAAAACGGGTAGGCAATGGAAAGGCTATCTCTTTTCGAGAAATATGGCTGGCCCTGAAAAGGGCCTTTGGTTTTTTTTAATATGCCCTTAACATAAAGGGCATTTGCGACATCTTCTTTTCCTCAAACTTCGTCTTACAGCAGGGCCATACATCAGAGTCCTCTTGAGGCAACCTTGTCTCTCTATATAGACTCTTCTTATCCACAGGCTGCTGTTGGTCCTGTGGACAACGGTCCACTTGGATCGGACATACATGAGCATGTCCGTCCTGAACATCATTGTTGACACAAGGGTTGAAGATTCAACGTCGGTCCACATGTTGAGGCTCCTACAATAGGTGAATCAATGCAGTGAACTGCGCTTATTTATAGGGACAGAAAGGATTGAAACGGATTGAGTTCATTCACCAATCCGAACACGCGTTACAGAATTCAGTCAGCCCGCATCCAATTCGAAGAGAGCAGTCTGTGACGTCACGTAGTCTATATAGATTCGCTAGCGCTTGTGTGCAGTCAATCTATGCGACAGTCATTCAACATGACGGAAACTCAGAAAACGATCCAATGGGGTGCACCAGCAGGGGAGACCGCCCAAGGGAACCCGGACTTACTTTCAGAAGAGGTGAATTGGGATTTTGTCGATTTTCTCTCCTCGCAAGAATTTGTTCCGGAACCTTCGTTACCTTCTTCATTACCGCAAGTGGAGAATTTTAGACAGAGACAGAAAGAAGAATTGGAGAAATTTATACAACGACAAAAGGAAGCGGAACAGGCTTTTCTCTTACAGCAACAGCAACAAGAAGAAGAGGTAAGAAAAAAACAACAGCAAGAAGAAGTAGCAGCAAAGAAACAAGAGGGTGAAAATCAAACGGTCACAGTACTGTTGGACATTTTAGCGGAGTTAAGAAGTCTGAAACAAATGTATCAGACTTCTTTATCACGACCGAAGAGAATACGACCTTCCCGAGCTAAACACGTCAACCCTGTGACTAAGCCTACCGTACCACCCTTAGTGATTTCAACCCAATCATTATCATCATTACGCAGTCCAGAAGTAGGCCTTGGCCGTGGCAAAGGCTTAAGGCAGTTAAAATTGATTGCTTAAACTCACCCCTACATCGTAAAGAAAAAAGGCCCTTTTCAGGGCCACCCACATTTCTCGAAAAGAAATACAATTTCAATTTGCCAATAACTCAAAAATAAACCCCACCCATTTTACCCTTATAGTACGTGTCTGTGTATGAGTGCGTGAGTGTAGCTTCTTATTTTAAAATCAAAACTCAAAGACTCTTACCTTATATCATTCATTTATTCTTTTCTCCATTTTTTACAATCCAATTCACAATTCACAACACAACACTTTAATAAAAGGTTCATTGATTTCTTCTTTTCTCCTTGTTTAGTCTCTCTGTTTTTTGAATTTCTTCACCGTCACACTCTTTTCCTCTTCTTCCTCCTCGCTTTCTTCCCTTCTTCTTTTTTCTCCTG
The DNA here is from genome assembly GCA_028554795.2 of Sinohyriopsis cumingii. Lineage (NCBI taxonomy): Eukaryota > Metazoa > Mollusca > Bivalvia > Unionida > Unionidae > Sinohyriopsis > Sinohyriopsis cumingii. The sequence goes on from CM068826.1 coordinate 106,454,541, forward strand.
TTTCTTTTTCTTCACCTGTCTTCTTTCTTCCTCAGAAGAATCCCTCTCTTCCTCTGAAGAATTCCTCTCTTCTTCTGAAGAATCCTTCTTTTCTTCTGACTCCTCTTGTTTCTTTTTTGGGCAATCTGGAGACCAATGTCCTTTTTCTTTACAATAATAACAGGTATCTTTACTTTTGTCTTTTTTAGCTCCTGTTTTTTGACGGTCTGGACACTCTGAAGACCAATGCCCTTTCTTCTGACAGATATAGCAAGTATCTTGACTTTTATCTCGAAAGGAAGGAGAGTAGTCCGTAGGCTGGTCTGAAGAGAATTTTCTAATGACCCCTCGCAAAGCTCTGACTAGTCTCTTCCATCGTTGTGCTCGACTTGAGAGTGAAATGAATAGTGAAGGGATAAGACACACACCCTTTTATATACGCTGGTCTGCTATGACTATAAAGTAGCTCATGGTGTTTGAACTTGAGTCATTTGACTTTTTGCTTTCAAGATGAAACGATCCCATTCATTCGAGAAGAAAGAAGAAGAAGAAAGTAAGAGGCAGAAACGTGATCTATCGCCTCGAACCAGGGCTGAAATCTTGGCACAAATTCATGCCAGTGATTTTGAAGAGGACATGAGTGAACCAGAATCAGAACCCTCTAAAACAAGTTCACCACCCTTAGTCAACCCTGAAAAATACTATTCCATTCGAGAGACGGAAAAGCGCTCCTCTAGAAAATTTAGAACCACGGCTTACAAATACACGGTGAAGTTTAAAGATTTCAAGGCTGAAGTGCCGTTAGAGAAAGCAGAAGTGTTCATCACTGAGGTGTGGGATTCTTTACTCACTGCACTCAAGCAACAATGTCAACCCAAAGAAGACGATCGCTTGAGACTTTCCATACAACACGACGGTTTGAAATCCCCTGTTTGGATCGAGTTTAGCACCCCTGCAGAATTGACCGCTTCCAAAGTCATGGACAAGATTCAACACGTGCAACAATCTAATGACCAGTTTGACATCACCGATGGAAAAGCCACATTGGACATGACCCACGTCTCTCCTCCTCAAGGGACCGGACGCAAAAAGATGTTATTGGTGAACGACCTTCGCAGCATTAAGCGTAGCCTTGTCCAAATTCACAATCCTCATGACCAGATGTGTTTAGCCCGTGCCATCGTGGTGGGACGAACCTATGCCAACAAGAACGACACGGTAGAATGGAAAAGAACCTGGAACACTATTCAACGTTCCTATCGAGCCAAACAACGAAACGAAGCAGAACTCCTGTTACGACAAGCTGGCCTGTCCAAAGACACACCCTGTGGCATTCCTGAGATGCAAAAATTGCAAGATGCCCTAGCTCCACGATACACCTTGAAAGTGCACCCTCAAGAAGTGCGCGGGCCTCTGTTGTTTCGAGGGCAAGATTTTAAGGACGGAAAATACATTCATGTTTATCATCACGATGACCATTTCGATACCATTACCAGTATCACCGGATTCCTGGGATACGGTTATTACTGTGAGAAATGTGACCATGGTTATAATAATCGAGAGCAACACAAGCATTGTGGATTGAAATGCTCAGGATGTTTGGCCTCTTCACCCTGTCTGAGCGAAGAACCAGTGCCTTGTTCAACTTGTCTGCGCACGTTTGTCAGCCCTACCTGTTACCAACAACATCTGAAAACGCAAGGTTCACAGAAGAAATGTGCTTGTCAACTCCTGAGATTGTGCCCTACGTGTGAACAAGTCATATGTACCAATGCTGCCAAGGCACACGTATGTCGAGGAAAGAAAAAATGTCGCATTTGTCACCACATCGTGGACTTGGAACACCAATGTTACGTGCAAAAATACCAACCCCCACCAGAGAAAGAGGACGGTCACAAGAAGAAAGGCAATTTCATCTTTTTCGATTTCGAATGCATGCAAGAGACCGGCATTCACATTCCTAATTTCTGCGTGGCTCATCGAGCGTGCGAGAAGTGCATTCAAGAACCTATCTTCAGTCATTGCCCTCATTGCAGCAAGATTCCTGGAGGACGTGAAAAAATCTTTCGGGGACCGAACACGTTAGCCGATTTTGCCCAATGGGTCTTAGACCCCGTCGACAAGACGTGGAGCCAAGAGGACATCGAACGTTACCGAGATTGTCATCGTCATGCCACAGTGATGGCTCACAATTTTTCCGGATACGATGGACAGTTTCTTTTGAGGTACTATACGGAACAAGGCACCGAGCGTCCCAAAGTAACTTTGAACGGAGCCAAAATCATTTTCATGCAAGTGGGACAAGTACAGTTTAAAGATTCGATGAGTTACTTGGCCATGCCTTTGAGCCGAATGCCCAAAACATTTGGAATGACAGAAATGGCTAAAGGGTACTTTCCACACTTTTTCAATACGGAAGCCAATCAACACGCCGTTCTACCCCATTTACCTGAGGCTCACTATTACGACCCCGACAACATGCGTACCGAACAACGAGAAGCTTTCTACGCTTGGTACCAGGCTCACGCCTCGGACCCTTTCGACTTTCAGGAAGAAATGCTAAAGTATTGTCGTTCCGACGTGGACATTTTACGGCGTTGCTGTGGAAAATTTCGAGAACTGTTCATGGAACACGGAGGGGTGGATCCTTTGAAAGAAGCTTGCACCATTGCCAAAGCGTGTTCCCTAGTGTATCGACAACGATTCATGCCTGAAAACACCGTGGCTGTCATCAGCCCTCAAACGACCCACTTTGTCAAACGTCAATACTCGGTCAAAGCCCTACGTTGGTTACATTACTTGTGCGACAAGGAAGACAAGTGGATTCAGCATGCCCGCAACGGAGGGGGCGAAAAGACCATCGGAACGTATTCGGTCGATGGCTGGGACTTAGAAAACCCCAAGATCGTGTACGAGTTTAACGGTTGCTTATTTCACGGATGTCCTGTTTGTTACCCTGACCGTGGCACTAAAAATCAGTTTTTGCAAGGAACCATGGAAGACTTGTACCAGGACACTTGTCAGCGACGCCTAAAGTTAGAACAGGAAGGATACCAAGTGGTGGAAATGTGGGAACACGAGTACGATCACCGTATGAAAACCGATCCCGAGTTTAAACGCCTCGTGGAAAGTTACCAGTTCATGGACCCGCTGAACCCGAGGGATAGTTTGTACGGAGGAAGGACCAATGCCACCTGTTTGCTGTACCAAGCCGACGAAGAGAAAGGAGAAGAAATCAAATACTTGGACGTGTGTTCGCTGTATCCCTACGTGTGCAAATATTGTCGCTTTCCTGTAGGGCACCCACAATTTTTAACGGAACACATCGACCTGAAAAACATTCGACAATACGAAGGCTTGATCAAGTGTAAAGTTTTGCCTCCCACGAACCTATACCATCCCGTCTTACCTCACCATTGTCAAGGCAAACTGATGTTTCCCTTGTGCCGTACTTGTGCCGAAACGTGCAACCAAGACCAACCTTGCCATCACAGCCAGGAAGAACGTGCCTTGACGGGAACCTGGGTCAGCGTAGAATTGTTCAAAGCTCTGGACATGGGATACCAACTGTTAGAAGTGTACGAAATTTGCCACTTTCCCAAGACACAACAATACCACAAGGGTGACCCCACGCAGAAAGGCATTTTCGCAGACTACGTGGATGCCTTTTTGAAACTGAAGCAAGAAGCCAGCGGCTATCCTTCCTGGTGTCACACTCCCGAAGACCAAATAAAATTCAAAGAGAAATACTACGAACAAGAAGGCATAACTTTAGACCACATCGAGAAAAACGAAGGCAGGCGATCGTTTGCCAAAGTGATGTTAAATTGCTTGTGGGGTAAAATGGCACAACGACCGTGTTTACCCAAGACGGAATATTTGACAGAACCTTCCCGTTACTTCCAGATGATTCACGACAAAACCAAATACATGAAACACGTGGACGTCGTTCGAGAGAATTTGATCTTGGTCAATTACGAAGAAGATCTGGACTTTGTACAAGACGACCCCTTTGGAAATGTCATCATTGCGGCTTACGTGACAGCCCATGCTCGCTTAAAATTGTACGAAGCTTTAGAACTGTTAGAAGAACGCGTCCTGTACTTTGACACGGACAGTTGCATTTACATCCATCACCCGATTCAACATCACCCTGACATCGAAGGAGACCGTTTAGGAGCCTGGACAGACGAGCATCCCGACGACAAGATTCTAAGTTTCGTCAGTGGCGGTCCCAAAAATTACGGCTACGAATACCGGGACAAACAAGGAGAAGTGCACACGACGTGCAAAGTGAAAGGACTGACTCTGAATTATCGTACCAGTCGAGTGGTCAACTTTGGGGTATTGAAAGAAGCCTTGCAATCGGGAGAGGATGGAAACTTTAAAGTGACCACTCACCAACCGAACAAGATTGTACGTTTACCCACTCACCACATCGTCAGTCGACCTTTGGAAAAAGTTTATCAAATCGTGTACCAGAAGCGAGTTCGACTTCCCAATCATTTCACCTTACCGTATGGACACGTTGGTATAAAACATTGGTTGTAAGAGGATAGCCACCCACCAGAAAGATGACTTCGCCAGAGCAAGAATCGAGTGAGAAACCCGATGAGAACTCCAAGTTCAAACCCTACCATTTTCCAGTCTTCTTACCTGACTATTGTGATTGTGCCCGTCGATTGGACACGTTTCAGAAATGGCCTACGGATAGGGAAGGATTACCTTCTTCGCATGTTTTAGCTAGAACAGGATTTGTCTACTTGGGACCTGAGTCAGGATTGGGATACGAGGTACAGTGTTTTGCTTGCGGACTGAAGTTACGAATGGATCTATGTATCTATAAAGATTCAGCTATTCTGGAACATACTCGATGGTCTCCGCACTGCCCTTACCTTTCTATGGCCTTTCCACCCATCACACTACGGTACAATGTTGACGGTACCTTAGAGACGGTACCTTCCAGAACAAGACATAAAAAACGTAAAAAAGGAAAGATGTACAAGCTGGAGACTGCATTGAGACTAGTATAAAAAGGAGGGCTATGGTCAAGATCGATAGTTCATTGTGACTACCAAGACCGAGCGAACAAGATGAATACTTTGAAAGAGACATCGTTCCAGTTTGGGGATTGTAAAAAAGTTGTATCTTCCTCTAGTGTGACTAATACTGGATGGATAAGACCCAGGCATTGCGACGGAAAATGTCCAGAAGGAAACTGCGATTGTCCATGTGGTTACCATTGTAATTGCGTAACGGAGTTTGCAGACGAGTGCGATTGTGAGCCTTGCGATGGATACGATGCTGTACGTTGTGACCTGAGCGATGCCGTAAAGCATCATGGGAACTTTAGTGCCCCTACCCCTATCATGGAAAGTGATGCTGTGCGTGTCAAACCTGTGGGATGCGAAAGTGATGCCGCTCGTCCTCTTGGACATTTTACTGGGTTTCGTTTTAAAGGGGAATGTTCACCTTCACGTCTACCCCCCTACGGATGTCATCCAGCCTTGAGCAAACTCCTACCCATGTCACTCAACCCTCATCGAAACGAACCTGTGAAAAACGAATATTCGTTTCCTGTGCGTTTGTCGGAATACTGCGACTTTGAAAATCGTCTTCAATCGTTCAAAGGAAAATGGCCTAAGTATCTGGGAGGACCGACCCCCGAAGAATTAGCCAGAGCCGGATTTTTCTACTTGGGCGAAGGAGATAAAGTCAGGTGCTTCAGTTGCGATGTGACACTTCACCACTGGGAACCGCAAGATTCGGCCTACGTAGAACATGCTCGATGGTCACCGAATTGTCATTACTTACCTTTAGTGGGACCGAGACATTGAAGTAACTTCTTACCATAATAATCTGTTCATGGATACTTTACAAGAGAACATTCGTGCTTTGCCTGTGGAGTTGAGAGAACGCATTTACCGAGAGCTGGTCAAAATACAAGTGAAACGTAAAGAACAATTGCATCCGTTACGTCACCGGTGTTTGAACCACTGGTACCTGAAGGTTATACAAGGATTGATTCAATTGAAAGTGTTCCATCGGACAGACATTGATCAACGATCCTCTAGTTTTAAAAAGGATTGGTTTGGTATGGACGATTCTACCTACATCATTGTAAACGTACTGCATCGAATTCCAGAGGAAGAGTTAACGAATTACCAACATCTTGAACACAATGTCAACTTAGTGAAAGAGGAAACTTCTGAACGAATTGTAATGTGTAGATTAGTGACTCAACGATTTAAATTTGACACTGAAGTGAAACCATGTTTGTGCAAAGAGTACATTTCTTGTGCCAGACCAAAGAGGATTTAGTATGACCTATTCATGGATACTTTGCTAGAGAACATTCGTGCTTTGCCTGTGGAGTTGAGAGAACGCATTTACCGAGAGCTGGTGAAAATACAAGTCAAACGTAAAGAACAATTGCATCCGTTACGTCACCAGATCTTTAACCACTGGTACCTGAATGGTATAAGAGAACTGATTCGTCAGAAATTGTTTCAGTGGTCAGACCTTGTTCAACACTTTGAGTTAGTGAATGATCGAAATGTTCATTATTTTGGTTACTTCGAGATTCACCTACAGCAATACATTGAGGAAGACAAGTTAAAGGATTATCAACATATTTTACGTGGAATCTACTTAGAGGAAGAGGAAACTTCTAAACGAACTCTGAAGTTTCGGTTACAGTATGCAAGATTTAGATTCCCTACTGGAGAACGAAGATCTCTGGCTAGAAAGTACGTGTATTGTTTCCGAAACAAAGAGACTATAAAAACAGGCTGCCATGCCACGACTTATGTCACATGTCATCCAACAGATTCCGTGGAAGGAACTCAATGACCATATTCAAACCGTGGATCATTACCATCGATTATTACAAGAACTGTATCCATTCAATTTGGGACGACAAGTGGTGTGTGTCTTAGTGACTTGTTTTTTGGGATTTCGTTTACCAGCCGATTCTTTGTGGACTCTTTACGATCAGTACTTACCACCTCCATGGCCTTAAATGGTCACGAAAAACTCCTTTTGCTCAAAGCCTTGCGTTTTCATCTGGATACTTCTCGACCTCTACGGGAAAAAAAGATTCGTCAACTTTTAGCTACCCAAGACGTGTATGACGATGTGTGTGTAGCTTGTGACTTACATCCCCATTGGACAGATGTCCGTGCCTGGAAAGAATGGGATTTTGAGGCTTGGACCCAAGAAGTGGCCCAGTATGCACGAGAGTTGTTCAAGGAAAAAAGTTACTTTTCAACCCGTGTTAGTGACGGTGCCAGAAGAACCCGTCACCCAGGACAGGACTGTCGTGGACAGACCTGAAAGACCCTTTCGGGAGGACACTTGTGTGACCTTACCCCCTGTTGAACTGGTTAGAACATTACCCAAAAGATGTGATTGTTGTACAGACACTTGTGTTTATTCCACGTTCATCGTTATCATGTGCCTTTTATCCTTGTACTTAAGCCTTTGGCTTTTATGTATTTTTGTCTTTCGTATTCATGTTTGAAAAAAAACATTCAATAAACGTGTTCTGAAAAAGTATATAAACTCTTGTCTTGTTTGTTTTTCGTGTCACAAGTGACATTTCTCACACCATGGCTACCTCTGCTGTCTCTGCTCCCTCTTCCTCTACTGTCAAAGTCATCGACGAACACTTAGATCGTGCCAGTTGGGAGGCTTTGTATCTTCGCCATCCCTTTAACATGCTCATTGCTGGACCTAGCGGTTCAGGCAAAACCGAATTCGTCAAACGTTTGATCGAACATAAACATCATTTGATCGATCGGCCACCTCAACGGATCATGTGGTGTTACAAAGAGTGGCAATCGGCGTACAGCCTCTTGCGAGAAAGTCAAGGCGATTCCATCGTGTTTGTGGAAGGCATTCCTAAAGAAGACGACGGCATCGTCTCTGACTCCCGTCAAACCCATTTGGTCATTTTCGACGACATGTTAGGAGAAGACGAAGAAGAAATTAAATTGTGGTTCACGCGCAAAGGGCATCACCGTAATGCCAGTGTCATTTACATCACCCAAAATTTGTTTCAACAAAGTAAAGCCCATCGCACCATCAGTCTCAATGCGCATTACGTGGTCTTGTTTAAAAGCCCTCGAGATAAATCGCAAGTGCAAGTCTTAGCCAAACAGTTAGGAACGCCTTGGCTGACTCAGGCGTACGACGATGCCACTCAAACGCCACACGCCTATTTACTCGTCGATTTGAAACCTACGACCCCCGAGGATTTGCGATTTCGTACCCACTTGTTTCACCACTGGTGCCAAGACGGAGGGCCTGTCCTGTACACGTCTCCGTCCTCGACTTCATTTCACTCCCCATCAAAAAATCTATAAAAACCTCAGACCCTTTTTCGTCTGTCTCACACAGTGTGAACATGACGTCCCTTCAGTCGCATCTTCCCGTCAAATTGATTCGTGCCTTGTATGGCATCAGTCGAGAAAAAGATCCACAAACACGAGCCCGTGTCTTAGAAGCTAGTCTCAAAGAAGTCTTACGATGGTTCACGGTGACGGCACGTCAATTACTCCAAGGAATCATTCAGATTCCTCATCAAACCCAACGCTTTTTCGATCGAAACAAAGTCGCTTTGGTCCAACTGGCCGATCCCCGCATCGACACTCAAACCAAAAAACAAATCATTTTGAAACCTGGAGGGAGCGGTACTCTAGGAGGGGTCATCATTCGCTCACTCTTAAGATGGGATCCTAATGCCCCCAAAGTTATCCCCAAGACAAAAGTCCAACGAAGCCCCAAGAAGAAAAAGAAAAAGAGCAGGTCCCCAAGAAGAATAACTTCTCCAGTGGCAGGACCCTCCTCTTACCAGACACCACCACCCCGGAAAAAGAAAAGAAGCCCCCAGAAAAAGAAACAGAGAAAAAGTTCCCAGAAAAAGAAAAGTCCACAGAAGAAAACTAGTCGCAAGAGAGGCACTTCGGCCAGGACGCAACCTTACACTCGCAAACCACGACCTGCCACGGCAGTGACTGCGTCTCCGGCATCCTCACGTTCATCCACTTCTCCGTTGATGACACCCAGAACTGAAGAGTACTTGGAGACGTTGATCACACCAAGAACATCTCCGTTGATGACCCCCAAAAGAACTTCCCCAGTGGCAGGACCCTCCAATTTAGTGGCAGTGGCTGCTGCTCACAAAGTACCTTCTCCCAAAATCAAAGTCCAAGAAAGATCGGGCATGTTACAAAGTTTACTGGATTTGTCCAAGCAAGAACTGGCTCGATTGAGTCCGTTGCGTACCCCTGCACGACGTGTCATGCCTGTCCTCAAACTGATAAAACGTAAAGACAATCAGTGGCGACGCGTTCCAGTATAAAAAGAGCCTGTGACCAAGTCGGGGTATCAGTGAACTTGTAAAAAAGATGTCACCTCCAAGAAGCTACAAAAGAAAGAGACAAAGGCAGACGCGTCATCCGACAAAGCGCTTAGCCAAGCATCGACATTACCCTAAGAAAAGACACAGTCGTTCCAAGAAAAAGAGGCGTCAACAAAGGGGAGGATTCCTTGGTGATTTTGGGAAAAACATTGTCACCTTTATGACAAAGCGATAGTCCCAAAAAAAAGATAAAAGGGTGTGCGTTAAGTCATCGACGATAGTGTCTGTTCGGTGAATGTCCCGGAACCCACAAGCAAAAATGTCACCCTCCAGAAAACCCCAAGGAAAGAAAAGGAAAGGACTGCCACCACGTTTAGCTAAACATGGGGACCTGTTATCTGTCCTGTCCAAAGCTTCTTCACCCCTACGAAAAAAACTCATTCAAACGGCCTCCAAAGAGGTCATCGATACCGTGTGCGAATGTTGTTTGAACGTTTTTGAAAGGCACGATCCCTTTGTCCAAACACCAGAAACAATGCTTAGGCAAACATCGTCACGTTCTTCGCCAAATGGTTCAAAAGAAAATTCCCATTCGTCAAAAAAAGAAAATGTTAGTGCAACGTGGAGGCATTTTGCCTCTCTTGTTAGGCCCCATACTGAAAGGAGTCTTGGGAACCATGTTGGGAGGACTGGTGGGAGATAGATAAAAGGCCTTCGGAAGTCCCAAGATCTCAGAATTCACCCCTGACAACCCCATGGAAGGACGAAAACTAGCTTTAGTGCCTTACAAACGATGGATGGAATACCATCGGTGGCAAGAACAACACACCCCGCATTTACCTCCCAATCCCCATTTGAGCGAAATGTCCCAGTTACAACACGAATTGCAGTCCTTGATGGATCGCCAAGATTTGTCCGAAACAGAAAAATCGCAAAAGTACGGTCAACTCTTGCAACGACTGCAACTCTTTCACCAGAAAGCTTTAGACGAAACAGCTCTACCCACTTTGAAAGATTTTAAGACCTTGATGAAAAGTCCAGCACCATCACCAGTACCAGTACCAGTTCCACCACTACCCGTGACCAAGACAGAAAAAGGAAAAGAAGAAGAAGAAGAAGGGTTTCAAACTCCACCAGAAAAAGTACGCAAGTTAACAACACCACCTACCTCCAGAATTGGATGGATTAAAAAGATGATGGCCACCCCTTCTTCCTCACAAGAGAAAAAGAAAGTGAAGACAGAAGTGAAACAAGAACCGATATCCCCCGCTCAGACATCCTCCTCCTCTTCAACACCTATTGCCGGTCGCACACGCAAAGCCTTGCAATCCAAGAAAATACCCCAAGAGAAAAAGAGTAGCCTCTTCCAAGAGTGGGTGCCTTATTAACACACCAATCAACACAAAAAAATGGAAAAAGTCTTAGCTAGCATTTACTACGATCCCTCGCATCCTGCAGGTTACGCAGGAGTTCAAAAATTGTATCGTGCTGCCAAAACTCAACTGAAAAGTCTCCGTTTACCTCAAGTGCAACGATGGTTACAAGAACAAGCTACCTACACTTTGCACAAACCCATTCGACGCAAGTTTGCCAGAAGTCGCACCCGAGTGGAAGGCATCGATCATCAATGGCAAGCCGATTTAGCCGATGTCTCTCATTTGGCCAGCTACAATCGTGGCTACAAATATCTGTTTTGTGTCATCGACGTCTTTTCCAAATTTGCCTGGGTCGTGCCCTTGACTTCCAAATCCAGCAGCGAGTTAGTGCGAGCCCTGCAACGAGTGTTGAAACAAAGTGGCCGTCACCCTCTTCGATGGCAAACGGACAAAGGCACCGAATTTCTGAACCAAGCTTTCCAAAAAGAATTAAAGAAACGTGACATTCATTTTTTTACCACCGAGAATCCCGAAACCAAAGCCAGCATCGTGGAGCGTTTTCAACGCACTTTGAAAGAACGCATGTGGAAATATTTTACGCATCACCACACTCTGAAGTACATCGACATCTTACCGCACCTGGTGCAAGCGTACAACCAATCTTACCATCGAAGCATCGGACGTGCCCCGCAAGACGTGACTCCCGACAATGAAGTGTTGGTGTTTGAGCGTCTGTTCGGTACGTCCCCGACGAGGGCTGTCCCCAAGAAAAGTGGAGAGTTGACCGTAGGAGATTGGGTGCGCATTGGCAAAACCAAACGCACTTTCGACAAAGGTTACTTACCTAACTGGACAACCGAATTGTTTCGCGTCACTGGACGAGTGCATGGCCGTCATCCTGCCGTCTATAAATTGGAAGACATGAACGGAGAAGTACTCAAAGGAACGTTTTATTTGTCCGAGTTACAACGTGTCACCAAAAAAGAAGACGACGTGTACGACATCGAAAGCATTCTCGAACGCAGAACCCGTAAAGTGGGCAAACGACGTGTCAAAGAAGTCAAAGTACGTTGGAAAGGATATCCACCCAGTTTCGATTCTTGGATCGACGCTTCGCAAGTCATCGACTATAAAAAGAAGTGACCATCATGCCCTTTCACACAGCAGACGCAGCTACGTCGACCACTCCTCCTTCACCCAGTTCTTCTGTGCAAGATTTACAAAAACAACCCTTGTGGGTGTGGTGTGGAGAACGTGTGCCTAAAACGCAAATCGTCTTTTTCTGCCAAATCTTCGTGGTGTATTGTGTCATCGGGGCAGCCATCGCCAATTTGAGTTTGCAACAAGGAGACAAACAATTGTGGACCATTTTATTGAGCAGTTGCATCGGTTACCTGCTTCCCAATCCCTCCCTGAAATTCTCCTCGAACGGGAACCACGGGAACCTTGTGTCCAGTGCCAGTGCCAGTCACCACTCCAACCACAACCAGAACTCCATTTTGGGAGGAGACACGCCTCTGACGTCCAGTAACCCCTCGGACAGCCACAGAACTCTGGAATTATGAGTCACCAAAACCAATTTTACTTAACCTTACCCAGTGACAGTTCCATGGAGGTGTTTCCCCACAACACGTTGTGCTGTTACACGGCCAAATTACCTCAAGCCATCCCCTTAGATCACGAAGCCCATTGGGAAGTGGCTTTAGTGGAAATGATTCACCCGACCCAAGTCCTCAATGTCCTTCCCAATCAAAATGTTTTTGATGTGGAAGTTCATGACGAACAATTGCAACAGTACTTGGATACCTATGGCAAATATGACAAGAAAACCCCTGGCACAAAAAATCAAAAGTACACCACCTATCACTTGTTCATTCCCCCAGGGTATTATTTTAGTGGTCAACATTTGGTGAGCACCATTACCTCCAGGTTTAATGTCGTGTTTCTGAAAGCTTTGGAAAGTGTCAAAAAAAGTGTCACCATGGAATACCACAAAACAGCTCGTCGCTTCTTGATGAAATTTGACGGGAGTAAAATCCTGTCCATTTTATTTTGTCCTGAATTGTTTGACATGTTGGGCGGAGACATGGACATGAGAATGGCCATGATGAAGAAAAACGAATCACCCATCGTTTACGACAACGAGTCTTTTAGCAAGTTATTTCGTGCCCCGGTAGAACTGAACCAAGGACTGAATTTGATGTTTGTGTACTCCGATGTGGTGGAGTATAACGTGGTGGGACACACCTCTGTACCGTTACTGCGTGTCATTCCTTTCAAAGTGGATTCTGCCACGAACGCTGACGAGGAAGGTGGAAACACTTATCACGTCCACCGCGAATTTGTCCATCCTCACTATTTGCCTGTCAGCAAGTCGTATTTGGACACGGTCAACATTGCTATAAAAGGAGATCTGGGACAAAATATTCCATTCACCAAAGGAAAAGTCACGGTGAAACTCCATTTTCGAAAACGGTTCTCTCACGATTCGTAAGTAAGTCATGTATCCAGTGTACCGAGGGGTTGCTCGACAGCGAGGACACGGTTTAGGAGACATGCTGAAATCGGCCTTTCGTTCGGTGGCTCCGGTGTTGAAACCAATGGTGACACGCGGATTGCACGCCTTGAAAGATGCGGCACTGACGCAAGGCAAAGAATTTCTCCAAAATGTCATCATCGACAAACAAAACCCTAAAGAAGCCTTCATGAGGGCAGGCAAAAATGTCTTGCTGCAAACGGGTAAAGACATTTTGGGCCGACGAGACACACCTATAAATGCCCTGCACGCTACCGAGTCAGGCATTCAGCAAGGACAAGGCAGAAAGAGACGACGAAGAAAACACCCTTTCACCAGACTTCAAGCGAGAAAGGCCAAGAAAAGAAGAACCGTTCGAGACTTAGACGTTTTCGATTATTGAGAAAGAACAGAACAAAAAATGATGCACCGAGAGTCATGCGCCTGTTCCAAGACAGAACTGGATCTGTTTGCCATGCCCCCCACCATGATGACGATGCAAGAATCCCAGTGGGTGGAATTTCACCCCGTCTCCTCATTGACAGCCTCAGCTCCCATCGAGTTTGAAATCAAAGGACAGCCCGAAGATTACATCGATCTGAATAGCAGTTACTTGTACTTGAAAGTCAAAGTTGTCGATGAGGACAATTCGACCCTAGATGGCGATGAGGTAATAGCTCCCGTCAACAATTTCATGCATTCCTTGTTTAGCGGAGTGGACTTGTACTTGAACAACAAACTGGTCAGCAGCAGCATGGATACTTACCCTTATCGAGCGTACCTGGAAAATCTCTTGACGTACGGAATAGATGCCAAGAACACTCATCTCAATGCCTGTGTGCTATGGGAAGCTGACGAAGCAGGCCAGTTTGAAAGATTCGAAACTGATGCAAGCAAAACACCAAACAATGACGGATTTGTAGAACGAAGAGACAAAATCAAAAACGGACAAAGTTTAGAACTGATGGATCGTTTACATCTGGACATGTGGTTGCAAGAGAAATATTTGCTAAACGGGGTGAATGTTCGCCTGAGACTGAATCGTAGCAGTGCCGCTTTCCATTTGATAGGTACTACTGTTTGCAAAACTGTCATCGAGGAAGCCAGGCTCTACGTACGCCGTGTGGAAGTGTTACCTAAAGTGGGAAACGACATCAGTCAGACGTTGAGCAGAACGACCGCCAAGTATCCCATACGACGCGTGGAAGTGAAAACCTTCACCATTCCCAAGGGACAGCGATCCATGATCGAAGATCATCTGTTCCAAGGACAGCTACCCAAACGTTTAATCGTTGGTATCGTCGAGAATACAGCCTTCAACGGAGCTGTCGAAAAAAATCCTTTCTACTTTCAACACTTTGGCGTGTCCAAGATCGAAGTCAGTCGCGATGGCAAGACCTTGTGTACCCGACCTTTCGAACCTGACTTTGAGAAGAAGAATTACTTGAGATCGTACTTGTCCCTGTACGAAGCCACCGGCCAGTTAGGAACCAACACCAGTCACGGCATTACGTACGAGGATTACGCAGGAGGTTATGCTTTGTGGGCTTTCGATTTCACTCCAGACCAAGGCAGCGACGAGGGACATTTCCACCCTATAAAATCCGGCCAAATTCGTGTGGAAATTCAGTTTGCAAACCGAGACCCTGATGTAACGGTGAACGTCATCCTGTATGCCGAATTTGATAATACGATAGAAATCAATAGTTTGAGAGAAGTCATTCTAGATTACTAGAAGCCATGGAAGACTGTTATCCCTCTTTACCTAGTGGAGAAACTTTGGACATGGAATGTAAGGAGACCGTGGAAAAAGAAGAAGAAGTGATCATGATGAAGTCCCGATGGCCAGAACAAGAAGCGCATTTAGTCTCCTGTTTTGCCAAACACTTGGTGGATAAAATGACGGAATTGATCAAGAAAAATTGTTATGGATGTCAAAACGATCATCCTAGTCAAATTCAACACGATAAATGCCTGATGTTGAGTCAAGAAGAAAAATTGGACGAATATCTGGACGAAGCTTGGAGTCTCATCTCGAACAAAGACGTGTTGCACCAGTGGTATAAAGACTTGCGTGAACATTCTTGTCCACCATTAACCACTCAAGAGATCCATCGTATCGAAGCTCTCCTGAATCAGAGTGAGGAAACAGAACGAATAACCGTTTATTCGTCAGACATTTTCAAGCAAAAAGTCAGGATCGAATTGACGACTTATTATTACCTGTGAAGAAAAAAAACACACAAATCAATGGATACCTGGGAACTTTATTACCTTTTGAACCACAGTTCGTATACGGCTTCTTGGAATCCTGTCGTCTGTGCTAAAGATGAACTCCCTCATCGCAAACCTAAAGACCATCAAGCTTACGTGATCAACACGGACGACAGTCATCTCCCAGGAACCCACTGGGTAGCCGTTTACTTTCCTCAAGAAGGATGTGTGGAATATTTCGATTCGTACGGATTGCCCCCTTTGGAAGACGATATCATCGACTTTATGAGAAGAAATGCTCAGACTACCCGATTCAATAACGTGAAATTACAAGGCACAGATTCCTTGGTGTGTGGACAGTACTGTGTGTATTTTCTGCATCATCGCAGCCTGGGCTATTCCTTAGAACATTTAGTGACTCATTTTGATCCTCGTTCTTCTGCTAGAAACGATGTGAAAGTAGATCGATGGTTTTGTGACCATTATGCTTATCTTTTGTCTCAAGCTCGGAAACGTAGTGTCCATCAATGGCCTAATGATTTCCAACAGTGGAAATCACAATTTCATTCACAACGTTGTCAGCCCTGTTTAAAGTAGATTGTCCATTGAGAAAAAAATTGTTTGATGTTATAGTGTTGGATTATTGTTAAAAATGTTAGAGTTGTTGTTTAGTGTTAAGTGATTTTTGAATAAAAAATGTTGTGTTTTGAAAAAATGCTTTTGTCTTTTGTTTAGCTATAAGAATGTTGAATTGATGCTCTTTCATTTCTTACTATCCCTCTCATGACAATCACTGAACGTTGCGAATCGAAAACCGTGTGGGGGATGTTTTCCTTCACGTCCGCGCTTTCACTTTAAGAACCGGGGTTGTTTCAAGTCTAACCATCCATTGTCGACTCATCCTCCTAAGAAGATGTGCTCCAAACTAGCTAAGCTCAACGAAGCCTACGTGAATTTGCATAGGGTCAGACACAGTCTGATACCGAAGCCAGAAGAAATAGAGAATGTGAGAATGTTAAAAATCACTGAAGACCTGATAGAAGAGCTCTTCAGAGAAGAAGTGAACAGGGAAAAAGAAGAATGGACGGAGAAGTACAGACTTCAAAAACAGCAACAACAACAACAACAACAACAGCAGCAGCAACCTGAAGCTGACAGAGGCTTTGTCGATTGCCGTATCGACACTAAAGAGTTCTTCTTCTCTTTCCGAAGAAGCAGACCTATTGCCAGAAAGTCTATCCTCAGAGGACATCGCATTCTTAGAAACTAAAAAAAGAATGCCATAGCAAAACAAAAAAACAGCCCTTTTCAGGGCTACCCAATACTCTAGAAAAGAAATAACCATCAATTTGCCAATGTGCGTAGGTAGAGTAGTGTGAAAATAAACACTAACTCTTTTAAAAAATGTGAGGGGGTATGTGTTTGTAAGAGCTCAAGTAAGTTGGTGTGAATAGTAGATTAAAATGATGTTTTTTTGGTGTTTAAGGTGTATATTTGGAGTTAGATTGAATTGCTTTGAGTATGTGGATAGTCTATTGAAGTGATTTAAAAAAAAAATTTAAAATAGTGATGGGTAGCATAAAAAGTGAGTGAGTGTTTCTTTTAGGTCCGCGCGTTGTTGTGTTTTTTGGTCATGATCTAGGTAAGATGAATTTTATGTTTTTAGGGGATGTTTTCAATCACGTCCGCGGTTTCAGTATAAATTGAAACTCACTGGGCAGTCCAGCTACCCTTGTTGATTGATCAACACAAGAATGAATAGCAGAATAGTGAAACTATTAGAACTCCAGATGCACCTGGAATATGCCAGGCGCATAGTAAACGAACTATCAGCGGAAGCTATAGTAGAAGAAGCAAGAGTAAAGAAGGAAGAGGAGGAGAGAAGAGAGAGGGAAGAAGAGGAAAAGAAAAGAGAAGAGAGGATGTCGTTCAATATTCCTGAGACAGAGGATTGGGGTGTTGAAGCGAATCATCCTCCCTCTGCGCTCCCCAGAAGAAAGGTGAAAGAAGACTGGGGAAGAAGATGCGTGTGTGGCGCCAGGCCAGGACGGTGCAACCATTAGATAGGTGCATCAGGAGTTCAAAAAACAGCCTTTTTCAGGGCTACCCAATAATCTAGAAAAGAAATAACTATCGATCTGCCAATGTGTGTAGGTAGAGTAGTGTGAAAATAAACACTAACTCTTTATTAAAAAAAGTGAGGGTATGTGTTTGTGTGTTTGTGTGTTTGTGTGTTTGTGTTTGTAACAGCTCAGGTATGTTTGTGTGAATAGTAGATTATGGGTTTCTTTATTGTTTCTTAGCAAATGTGGAGAGTATAGTTAGGGTTATATTATATGAAATGAGAAAGTAGGGGGGATGTCTTCCTTCACGTACGCGCGTTGTTGGGTCATGATCTAGGTAAGATCCATTTTATGTTTTAGGGGATGTTTTCCTTCACGTTCGCGCTTTGAGTATAAAACTAACAGTGTTGGCCATTGGAACCCATTCTACGGAATAAGCAAACAAGAAGATGCCAGCAGCTTCAGCTTTATACAACGATCTTATGGGAAGTTGGTATTGGATGGTAGATGGATTGAGTGTAGTAGAAAGGGTTGAACAGGAATGGAGGTATGCAGTGACAAAAGACTTCGTCTCAAGACAAGTAACCAGCCTCCACTTATCCGTAAATATTGTAAAAGAAATGATAGATGATGAGGAGAAGAGAATAAGAGGTTTAATTAACCCACCGTATGTCAAAGTGGGTAAGTTAAAAGAAGCGATAGATCATGTGACGAGTGCAAGGTGCTTTCTAGAAGACATTGTAGAATGGACAGATTGGTGTTTCGCGAAGTGGGGGTTAGAAAAACTTAAGAAAGCTGAAGAACTAATGAGGAATGTGCTGACCGAAGAGGTCAAGAAGATCAAAGAAAAGTGGTCAACGGAAAGAAAAGAAGAAGAAAATAGAAAAAAAGGGATGAATTCGAAAAACTGAACACAAACTGGATGAAAATCCAAGAGAAGTTCCGGGCCATGGGCCACCCGGACTGGTTGCCGGAAACAGAAAAGAAAAAGAAGAAAGGAATGATGGACAAAATAAGAGGATGGTGGAAGAAGTTAAGAAGTTAAAAGAAGAAGAAGAAGAAAAAAACCCAAAGGCCCTTTTCAGGGCCCCCATATATCTCGAAAAGAGATAGCCTTTCCATTGCCTACCCCTTTTTTAAAAAAATTTTTTAAAATTTAAAAAAAAATCCCATGTTAAATTCCCCTTGTACGTATAGTATCCCACGATTTATTACCATGTTAAATTCCCCTTGTACGTATATGTTCCCACGATTTTTCGCCATGTTAAATTTCCATTGTACGTATATGTTCCCAAGGGGGTCTGTAATGCTAATTTCCATTGTACGTATACTATCCCTATTCACTACTCATAAGTAACCGTTGCATGTTGATCACTGTTAATTTTGTCCACACACACACAAGCCATCGATGGGGAATAGAGTCTCGGACCTATGAAAGTGCCCCAAAGGGTTTCCAAAAAGAGGGCAATACCCAGGTTTTCATACAATATTGTGATTGTACTTATTTTGGCAAGCATATGGTACCGATAAAAACAAATACTGCGAGCTCAGCAAAATGAATGAATCTACTGTGGCAGCTAATGTATTTTTGATAAATAGTGCATACAGACAGGCTTGTATCACTGATTGTAACTGTACTATATCAACAAAGGCTCTGCATTGATTTTTCACCGCAGCAATGTTTGTTCAGTATCTATTGTATGGTTAATAATGAATTTGTACTGGCAAATAAGAGAATATATAGTTGAGTTGTGAATATTTTCGTACTGAAGAAATAATTGTGGTGGTTTATATACAAATGTTAAGCAATAGTCATGACATCGACTGCCAAAGTATACAGAAGGAATTTATGGAGGTTTCTTATAATGGCATAAACCTGCCAAATGACTGCAATATTAAAATGTTATGGATAAACTAAGATTGCTGCATCAGTTGAATGCACCATACAGGTTTATTATGGAAGCACAGAAGATGTAGGCATTCTCAGAAACAAATTCAGAATACATTAATAAATTGGTTATCATGAAGGTGACCTTAGAAATAGAACGAAATAATCTTGGGTAGATTTTTTAGGTAAATAAAACTTTTAGGAATCTGTAAAATATTGTTCATGACAGAGTATACAACAAAGGATAATGATGTTGATGGTATATTTCATGATGTTTTCTATCCGCCCAATCTTACAGGAATCTTAGCAAAGGAGATAATAAAGTGGCGACGGACACATAAACGGTTTTTATACTATTAGATAAAATGCACACGTTTATGTACAGCAAAGTCCATGGCACTGGAATGTAACAAAAGGAAAATTTTTGCCTTGGAAAATAGGTACTCTGTGGCAGAACATGCCATTATTTGTACCGTAAAACACACACACTATTGAAACATGATGGCCCAAATTCAGGACCCTGCCTAAGATGTGCATCAGAGTCAAGTGATATAATCAACTTTGCCATGACATCAGACTCACCAATAAGGGTGATCACAAAAACATGGAAAAATGAAGTTTCGGCTGTGAAAATTGCAGTTTATCATTACGATACAGTTATGGATTCGTCTTTGAACAAATAAGCGAACAATCTGACGGAGGAGAACTTCAAAATCACTAGTCGATGCTTTCCATACAGACCTGCTGTTGAAAAAGATGCGTAGCCATTCGAGTACATGAGTTACCGTAACAAATGTGTTGAAACTATGTTGCCACCGATCGAAGAGTTTTATTCAACGTTGTCACATGAAGGTATTTCTGAAAATGAACACGAACATGCAAAGAAAGTTTGGTCAGCATTCGAGTGCAAGCCCTCCGTGACTATAACGATTTGTATCTGTGCACCGATGTTGTATTTGTTTCCGCTGCTGTTTTTGAGAAATTTCTTGATCCTGCTTGTGTACAAGCTTGATACAGCACAGTACTCCTCGTCACCGGGTATGGGATGTGATGCATTGTTGTCCAAAACCCAAATCGAGCTGGAATTGCTCACTGACATTGATCATCATCTGTTTATCAAGCGATCACTTCGCGGCTGAATATCAGTGTCAAGTCACAGGTATGCTCGTGCCAACAACCCAAACGTGGATGGAATGGTCCTGTTAACCTCAACAGTTACATCATGTATCGACATCAGAAAAACCTTTACGATCAGGCAATGACGCAGCCACTTCCGGTTGGTGGATTTCAATGGATCAATCCGGGGCACATTGATCTACAAAAACACGTGCACGATCACAACATCAGCAGTGACCACGGATAGTTCTTTGAAGTTGATCTGGAATATCTTTAGCATTTACACGATGTACACAACGATTATCTGATGGCACCAGAGCTCTATCGGTGCCCGGTACATTGTTGTCCCCGAATCAGTGCGCAATCGTTGATGAGTCTGGGCTCAAATACAATGAATGCACCAAAGTCTTTGGACCAAGCACAATTATGTATTTCACTAAGGAAATCAGGAGTTGTACTTGCGATTGGGTATGCTTGTAACCAAAATCCATCGAGTGTTTAGATTTCCTCAATAATAAAAAATGCAGTTTTTAGGAAAACCATGAATAATTTACGCAATCGATTCCTGGTTGATCTTGTCAGTGATATTGTACAAGACCAACATCGATGGCTTATTGCTGACCCGGTCGTTGATTACATACATATCTTTAATGGCGGACTTACTGCCGCTCACAGTATAAAAAAATTTAAAACTAACGCTGATAAAACAATCTGTTTTGGTTTGTCCGTGCTGGTCTTGTCAAAGTTGCTTGTGTACGAATTTTACTACAAGATCAAACCGTTTTATCAGGATCGGGATAAGATTCCGTAGACCGATGCTGACTCGTTCCTGACGCATATAACCATCAGTGATATGTACACGTACATGACCCAACCAAGTTGTGTGAACGAATTTGATAACAGTGAGTATCCGAAAGAACATTCGTTGTTTAGTATCGCCAATATAAAAGGTTGTTGGCAAGTTCAAAGATGAATGCTAGAGTAAAATAATCTAAGAGTATGTAGGAATACGACCCAAATGTACCTGATTCTGGTCGGACCCAACAACATTAAAAAGGACAAAGATGTTCCAATAGTTATTGTAGAAAAAGATCTCAAACACGAACTGTATCTGGAATGTCTTCGAGACCAACATGAGTTCGCACACCGCAAATATGATCCAGTTTGAGAAACATCGCATGGGTGTATACCGATGCATAAAGGTGAGTTTGTCCCTGCTTGATATCAAACGATAGATGCTCTCCGATGGAATCACCACTTGCGCGCTTGGTCATGGTGTTGTTGTAAACCTACTTACGATTGGTACTGGTTAGTGCAATGCATCATTGTGTCAACACGTGTCATTTCTATATTTGCTTGAATGACTTGCCATTCCTCTCGCATAGTTGCTGGGCTGGGAGGTTTTGGTCAACTAGGGGACGGTCCCAATTAGTAACATATTGGTTGTCTAGGAGTATCAATCCCTTCCGAAATCGTGAATACATCGATGGACCATACCGGGTTAGTTGCATGACGTTGTTTTCCGCCTTGTAACTCTCTAGATGCATACAAATATCGAATAAACGTGTCTCTTAGTGGTTGTAACGGTGCTGGATATGAAATCATTTTCTGAGTAACAATAAACGCCTTTTGCCGCATCGCATTAGTTGGTTTTAATCCAGTCGTGCATGTGACTTAATTGTTCAAAGCGGTTATGACAATGGAAGACTTGCAACCCAATCCTGAGACTGCTCTGGTCTCGTCAACAATTTCTGTACGTACTGATGACCACATAACTGTTCTGCAAGTGAACGATTAAATCGCTTCGCAATAGTTTGGTCACGATGCACATTAACATGTCCGACACGTACTCGCACATGGTGTTTGCTCAACATCATAACAGATCTGAGAAATTCTTTGTCGGGATCCACTTTTAACAACTGTGACCACGTGAGCTGTATATATGCTTAAATGTGCTTGAGTGAATCTGCGACACTTGCAGAGTCTTTTGACGTCAACGGTTCCGCTTCTGTGTATCTGCTGGCCATATCAACAATGGTTAGCGAGTACATGTACTTGTATATGCGTAATCGTTCTCGTCGATCACGGACAGAGTCATGTGGAAGAAGCAACAAATCAACCCGATGAACCTTATTAGGTGTTTGGACATCAAACTGTCCACGTCAGAAATATTTCTTGGTACTGGTAGGTAAATTTGCCACAGCGTTTGATTAGCCAACCATGTTCGAGCAGTCCCACGAGTGACCTTGGCTGCACTGGCTAATTGTCCCACGGTGGCTTCACCTCTTCGGTACCCACGTGCAATCTGGTATTGTCTGGATAATGTCGGGCCTTTGTGTCCATTATTTATATCAGTATAATTTTTGTAATGAGAGCTACGGGAGGCAGAGATACCAAGCGCAATCTTGGCTGTCATACCTCTATTGATGACCCACGTGCGATTCGTTCTCCCAATAATGGGTTGTTCGCATTTAAGTCATGGATCAGATCCGCGTCTGCGTGTTGACGTGAACTGATACCATTGGATGCTTTATAAGCAAGGTCAGGTCAGTAACAAGCAGCATGAACACGACTGATAGGTGCCCCACCAAGCTTTGGTTGATTGTTAATCTATCAAGCAGTGTACCAAGCCAACAGTAATTGTATCCACGAAGGTGTTTTTCACCCCAGATATTTACTCCCTGGTAACTGTATTAATACAGCCGCGATATCACCACTGCAGCCGACATTTTTGTTTAAACAAAAGTGAACTTTTTTGCTTTACATTGAGTACAAGTTCCAGTAATGGCTGCTCGTCCATTACGCATTTGAACTAGAGTTGGATTTGCGGTACGTATTTTGGTGTGCATTACACGTAATATGAAGACAAGACAGAAATAATAAATACTGTTTAATTCAATGGTGTCACGAAAATGAAAATTCGCAGACGCCCTTAGAAAAAAATAACGGTTATTGACTTTTCCGCACGAGCAAAACCTAAACCGTCGAAATATGGTGATGGAACAGTGTTTCCAAACTCAGTTCGAAAACTAATCATTTGACCAGCTGGATCAAGAAAAACGCAAATGTTGCTGAATATAGTTAACATGGGATCGGTTGATGAGAGGGAGCCGTCGGCTGATAACTAACCGTGTTATGATGTTTTAAAATGTTTCAAAAAGCGCTAATTGATAAAAACAAATTGTCGAGAATCAGTAACAACGCTTCCGTCCATTTCTTCTCTCTGTCATTGACGAAGCACTTACTATTACTGATTTGGATGCAAACAAACACAATCTTGTGCACGACGATATGATGCTTGAAAATCAAGTGAATCCCGCACAAATATTTTCACGAGGCCGGCACATAGACACTGACAACATCTATTTCACACAACGATATGCATATTGGTCCAAAAATGATCCGTGACAACTGTAACAGCTAAGGATATTTCATGGTATTGACGCGCATAGTCTTGGAAATATTCATTGGATTTGTCTTGGCGCTGACCACACGTGGTGTGAATTTTATGAAATGTTTAATCGGATTTGCCCGGATTATCTCAAACCCGTATAGTTTTCTCACCATTTATATGAACGGAACTTGTCAGGGTAAATATCGAGCTTGTTTGGATGTGGATGAGTAAATTTAGCAATAAAAACAATCATATAAAATGTCTGGCAGTAATGTTATAGAAGAGCATGGAAAGCGATGCCGTAAAGCCCTTCAAGAATAGTAAGAATTTATTCAAAATTTGGTAGAATACCATAAAAAAGCCAAATATATGTTACAGTCGCGACAAACTGCACGACACAAACCTCACAGCCAGGTTTGAACAAGCATTTGCACTGATGATTAAACCCATAAAAGAAATTGCCGAACGTGCCGATGATATTAAATAGGCAACCATATCAACCGTACAACAAGTGGCAGCGCAGAAAAAGCAGCTGATCCAGTTCATAAGGTATCCAAAACGTACCAAGGATATAAAAAAAATGCCACAAGAGCAAATGCAGAGTTTTCTTAAAAGCATTTACAACAGGCGATTGAGGAAGTCAAAGAAGTCGTTGATAAAACTGGACAAGCCATGTATGTGATTGCAAGAGGGACCCATGCACTTGATGAGAACGTAAGAAATGCACCATACAGAATACTAGACGTGCCAGCTGAGGACAAGTCTCAGCTGAAAACACTGCCTGAAATTTTTAACGAAGAAGCTCTTGAGGCGATTTTCAAAATTCATCTATATGTTGTTCTTAGCAGACCCCCCTCACGAAAGTGTACATGATAAAAATGTCATCAAAGATACATGATAAATACACGAAAGTTTAATGGCCTAAAATGGTATTTAAGAACTCTACTGGAAAGACACAAACGATTGGTACTCGTTAGAATCGTCTTATAGAAACACTTGATGAATTTAAAAGGTAAAGAGATTAAAGAATGTTATGGAGTGATTTTATTAAGCGTGCCGTACCTCAATCAGTGATGCAACTACAACCACAACCATAACAACCTCCTAGAGACCCTCAATATATACAAGAACGAGCTAAACAATTTAAGAGGTGGATAGCACAACAACCTAAACTCGAATTTAGCACAAATGAAGAAGTTTATTATGCAAAAAAAAAAACAACAAATAGATAGGTGGTACCAAGAACAAATAAAAAGGTTGTAAGAAGAACAACCTGCTGACCTGCGCCCACACCAAACGGGAAACGATCTAACCATACCAGCAAAATGGAAAACATAAGCACAAACAAAATAGTATCCGTTGGCCAGTATGATCTACCACATTATGCAGCTAAACAACTGTCTCGTTGTTAGAACCAACTACCACACTAAGACATATACTAACCCCCTTTGAGCGATCTTCTATATCACCGACGAAAGACAGAAAAGCCTTATACATTCTCACCAGATAAGGAACTAAGGCAACAACGAAGTCGACAATGAAGATCCAAACCTGCACACCTGGAAGAAAACCAAGGAGAGGGCCTTGTGAATTGTTGGACCCTAACTATCTTACTGATCGATTAGAAATATTTGTAGGATCAGGTCGTACGGGCAACAACGCACCTGACGTTAGTGATGAAGCTACATCGATTTGTCAACGATTGCTCACCAATGACATTATAGACAAGACACATATCGTGTACTGATTCATGAACTTGTTGAAGATATACCTGATATTTACACCGAGATCAGAAACAATTGGGACGGTTCCTGTGGTATGTGAAACATATGCTGCGATGCAACGGGTGTTTGTAAATACAGCATAGAAGTTACCTCGATAATCACCATCTCATCAAAGAAATCAGAATTCAGTCTGACTCTTTTTGCACCTGTGACTGCTGAGAAAGTACGCATACTTGAAATTACACTTACATCGCTGTGAGTGTATTACAACTGGATTAATATTCGATTCGAACCATTTTGTGGTTTCCCCGCAAACAATTCATTTGTGTTTTCAGCAGACACAGGTGCGAACTGGCAAACTATTGAACTTCTCTCTGGTGCGTACGACATAGAATCGGTCAATGAAGAAATTCTGGGAAGAATTGCATTAATAACAACAAATGACTATTAAATTTCCATACGTGCCTATGAGCCCACACTCAGTTCTCTCATTGCAGTAGAATCTCAAACGTATACGGTTGATATTGCACAGTCGTCAGGGTTATATACTGTCTGGGTCGTCAAACGTGGAGCCAGGTAATTTGATATCGATTACGCCCGGTGCACATGTATATATTCCTTGCCATTATAATCGGCTGACACATATTCGTTTTTCCGTTGTGGATCAAGCCGGGTATTTTGCTGATCTGCACAGGAAAATAATAATAATAATAATAATTAAATGGTGCGTGGACGTGTGAAACTCGCTCGTGTTAACGCGAGAAATCTGTGTACGTGACAGACTACGGAACTGAGCTTAGTTACGTTTTTCGTGGATTATTTACGAGCGCACCAATAGCATTCACAGTCTTGCAGCGCGCTGCACCCATTTCTAAACAAGTTTTTCTGTGAGTTGTATTAAAAGTGCCGATGTGGATCGGTTGAAACAACTGGACTCGCAGGCGGCTCGGTCGCTTTGAGATCGATTACGACAATTAGTAAGTAACATGAGCACCATCATTAAAAGCAGTTACGTTACCATCGGCAGAATCAATACCACCTCCAGTTAGTAAAGTAATTAACGAAGCGGCTCAATAACGACTGTCAGATTAAGCGATTGCAAATCTGGCAATTGGGAGTGGGTTTAGACATGAGTGGTAAAACCGTAACGCAGTAGTATTTAAGAAACCCAATCATATATAATAAATTGGAAACCAGAAGGTTTGCTATGGCTCATTTTAAAAGATGTATTTGATGCAACATTTGATATGGAAGCGCCTGTGTTAGTGGATCGAAGCTATCGCAGAAAATGTAAATATTCCAGAGGCTGATATTTTCTATAATTGTATAAGTTGTACCAGTAAAAAAAAAGGGTAGTTCGTTAGAAGTGCGTGTTCCTATTACGCCTGCACGTGATGACGAGACTGGCACGGACTGCATGTCATGCAATTACAATAAATGATTGTAGTGTTAATAGAAAAGCTATGATGGGCCTTCAGTGCTACCGACGTGAACAAATAATCGAAGCGGAACAACACCTGTGGTACGAAATTACCAAGAGAACCACGCTGGTCATGAAATACAAACGCACATGTTTGGTTGTAGATTATGTGTGTGGTCTTTTAGCGGCAGCAACTGTTTGCCCTGGTGTGACTGGAATACCGACATCAATAAATTGTATGTGGACTAGTCGAAACTATTGTCGGGGCTATGTCGATAGTAACCGCGCTGTGTCTCTGGTGGTGCTATCAAATTAATTTCCATGCGACTGCATTCACGAATACGCGTCTATTCCAAATTGCTTGCGGCCACACAAAGCAGTCTGAAAACAATAAGCAAACTGTATTCAGTTGCAATCGAGTATAAAATAATCACACCAGCTGAGTTTCAGACTGTGCTGGCAGAATGGAAAATCACAGACATTTAGAAGCACAAATAAGAAACAGCGCGGATTTACAAAAGCTTAAAGCCGAATTTTTAAATTAAAAAAATCTTCACGCAAAGGACTGGTTTATCGACGAAAATAGCAGTTACTATTGACAGTTGCCTGGGCAGTATGGATCTGTACCAAATCCATAAGTAGTATGGAAGGCTGGGTTTTCCCTTTTTAAAAAAAAAAACTTTGGGGCATTCCATAATACGAGGCTCTACCCTCACCCATGACTGGCTCACGTGTGTGTGGACAAATTTAAAGTGATCAACTTGCAACAGTTACTTATGGGCTAAATATGTCATGGAGTAGAAGAGAGGACGGTTAGAAGGCCAGAAAAGGGGGTAAACAGTGCACGAAAAACCCCACTATCATATTACTCACACAGAAAGTAATTATAAATGATGTTGTGGCAATGGAGGTAAAATGGAGATTATATGAGTCTGCATCATGAATCACACGGTAAAAATCTTCACATTTTTTAATAAGAATTATTTTTAGAAAATTGTAGACTAAATACTTAACTTCTAGATTTAGATAAGATTGTATTGAGTTTAAAAGTGAATTGGTTTACGTGCAATGTTGATCGTGATATTTACAAAACGTGTAATATTTTTGAAGCATTAGTTTTTTGTGCTGGCAAACTATTATTCTGTGAGATTTTGTTTCTTGGAAATCGTCCTCAGTTGTCACCGACTTTATCTGAAATATAAGCAAATTGCTATTTGGATTTATTTTTACCAGACCTGAAAAGGTTCCAGATAAGTAAGGTATGCACATGATTATAAATGACTGAAATGAACTTCAAGTAACTTTACCCGTTAATCAATATGCATTTTTTTCCAAAAATAAATATTGTTTTACTTAAATTTTTGTGCCACTAATGAATCTGAATTTAATGTAAAACAATAACACGCAAGCTGGGAAAATTTTGGCACAAGAAGTTATTTTTTATGTGAAAAATTACAAGCATAGATTGAGACTGTGAGCCTGCCCAGAAGTTTGGGAGATTTGATCGTGATCGTAGTGGAGCATTGCCCAATAAAAAGAACAAATCAGCATGTTATTTCTCATTTTCAACAACAACAACAACAACAATAATAATAATAATAATGATAATAATAATTAGGTTGTAGTACATATAATTATGTATGTTTCGAAGTGACATTAAGCTTAAAAGTTCTAAATCAAAGCTAGCATTCAATTGTTTAAATGACTGCTAAGGGAAATCACTCATATATCTTCGATAAACAAAGCGCAAGATGGCGGCCATAAATTTTAGGCAAGACGTGCTTCTCAAATGGTAAACATTTTGCATGTGTTCAGAATATATTGTTTTAAATGAACGTGGTTATATCGGCATTGAACGCTAAATAACTTTTAGTTTCTGCTTCAAGATGTTTTCTTTATCATATTGTAAATATTGCATACTTGGCGGGTTTGCACAGGTGCTCGACGCGAGCTTGATGTTGAGAAAAACAACAAACAATAATATGAAGGAAAAAAAAATCATACAGAGTGACAAAATTACCTTAGATTACCCCCATGACTCGTTCTGACATAGGACCCGCTCTATCATACTATATAAGAGAGAAGGTACGTAACTTCCAAATGCTTTGTTCCATCCGTGACTCTAGTCCTACAATGTAAGACATAGCAAATGTTTTTGTTTTAGTGCTATGTCTTACTATCCAAATAACGGCCTTGTATAGCGTTTTCCGATGCCGTTGATATCGGAATGAGTAATCAAAGTTTCAGGAACATCTCACACACTTGGCAGCCTATATCGACACTTCCACTAATTTATGTGTAATTAATATACTTACTGTGCTGCCTTTATCCTGGCAGAATGAAAATATGATACTAGCAAATGGACACATTTTCACATTCCATTGACAGACATTTGAATTTGTTGCAATGCGACGGTAGTAGAGGTATGCCAAAGTAATTTCAAGTAGGTTCATGTTGGTGATATGTTTCTTGAACGAAACAAACCATTGCTTACAGTTCCAATAGGCATAATATATTTTTATTCGTTTTGTTAAAGAATAATATTTCAACTTAACCTGATTTCAGCATTCACGGCTTTCATAGCTTTCCAGACAACTGAAATGTAGGCCAATGAAACTTTAAAACAGGTCCATTTCGTTTGAGAATTTGAATTTATTAGAGAAAAGACATCTGAGTAAGTAAAGTCTGACTAAAACATTATGACTTTACTTTGTAGAAAAGCATCATTATTTTAGTTGTCAGTTGTGTGAAATATTTCTGAAAATTTGACTTTAATAGCGATATTAGTCGACATCAAAACAAGCTACACAGCATTGTTAGTTAGGCTGTAAGACCTTGACGCCCACAACATAAATATCAGCGTCAAGGTCTTACAAGTAGGACTAATGTGACTCTTGATTTTCTTCTGCTATTTCCATCTTTAAAGACACATGACCATACTCTATGGCTTGTTTTACTCCTGAGATATTTTTCTATTCATCAAGCCATGCGTTGTACAAAACTAAAGTTACGGGCTCTGAAACATGCGAATTTCGCAAATTTTGTCTGCTGGGACAACTATGAGCTCATGTGACAACCACTGAAAAGAGCTACATATACCATGTTTGCGACTCTACAATACATCCCTTCTTCAATTACAGAACAGTGGTAGATGCAACAGTAAGTTTTTACTTACCATTAACTCGATTCAACTTTAGAAATCCTGTTCCATGGAAGAATTAGACATTGTCTTCTTCACTGCACACATCATAAATAAGCAACTCTCATTTTCAAAACAGGTATACTATACGGCACACACACCAACACCGAAATATGATTGGCTCAAAAGGTTATACTTAAATAACATCCATGCATCAGAGAACCGTTTCACGATGTAGACTATTTGTACCCAGGAAAAAATATTTAATAACATGTATCATGCTAGGAATGATTTGAATGTGTTAAATTAATGAGAGTATACATTAAAATATAACCTTTTGAGCCAGTCATATTTTGTGGGGAGTGTTTTTTTTTTTGGCATGTGTTGTTTTTAATGCAAATTTAGGACACTTTAAAAAAACAAATACATACATACTAAGCAGGCCATACACATACCAGCTTATCACAGGCACTTGATTCTAACAGTGGAACACTAAACACTATCCTGTACTCCCAATTAACAATTGAGTTTTATTTGGGATTAGGTTGTTATTAGTGCTACGCTTTTTGTAGCGTGTTACAATGTTGATTAAATTGGAAAGATAAGTCAGATTTCAGGAATATCTCACATACTTGGCAGCCCATATTGGCGCTTTTCTGTTAATTAAAGTTATAACATTTTAGTCAGACTTTACTGACTGGTGTCTTTTTCCTAATAAATTCAAAATCCAAAGCATGCAAATAGACATGTTTACAGGTTCTCTTCTAATCTTTCTGCTTATAACTTTACTTAAATAGTGTTGTTTCTATTCTTTCTGGTATGTCAGGTTACCCTGCAACAGATCTGGACGTGTGCTGTTCATATTTGATACATGCTTTCTTATACTTGTGTGTTAAATGATCATAGATCGTTAGATGTATATCCATTGCCTTGATAAATCCAACCCTCCCAAGGTAATAAGAAAGTTCAGCTTCTCTTTTGGCTTCTTTTCACCACAAAAGAATTATACAGTCATCATTTTGCCAAGATGGAAATTAGATCACAGTTGTCTCCCTTTTGACAGTGCTAAATAAAACAAATTTGATAGCCCAGCACCTGGGGTCTCTCTTATTTTCAATAGGGCCTGTCCAGTATTCTAAAAGAGGTTCCTGCTGGGCTTGTAAAAAATAATATAAAAAAATTGTCATAGAAAACTTGAAATGCACTTTGAAGAAGATGAGATACCTGCCATAACACAGTGCAGTCTGAGTGAGATACCTGCCATAACACAGTGCAGTCTGAGTGAGATACCTGCCATAACACAGTACAGTCTGAGTGAGATACCTGCCATAACATAGTGCAGTCTGAGTGAGATACCTGCCATAACACAGTGCAGTCTGATTAAAAGCAGACTGCCACTGTTCTATGTGAAGTGGACTGCTCCAGTGACCTAGTGGTTAGAGTATCTGCCTCGGATGCGGTAGCTCGCGAGTTTGAACCTGGAATTGGTCATACCAAAGATTTATAAAAATGGTACTGATAGCTGCCTCGCTAGGCACTCAGCATTAAGAGGTTAGTGTTAGGACTGGTTGGCCTGGTGTCAGGATAATGTGACTGAGTGGGCCGTTGATGCTACATATCTGCGGCATGATGCCCATTGCTAGACATCACTATAAACTGCCACAATGCAAACATCATAATGATATGACTGAAAAATTGTTAAAGCTATGTAAAAAAAATCCAGATCACAAGCACACACTCATACATGAAGTGGAGATGTGATTTTAATCAAATTGTGATATGGCATGTCTTGCTAAAGACAATTTGTACCAGTCTTTTTTCAAGAAAACAAAAATAGAAGAAAAAAAAACAACCACATACAGTACACAGGGGCTTGTATTGTTCCTTACAATTAAACTATCTGTCATACCAATCCTGGTAGCATAATAATTTGTACTATATGTATGACTAACAGTTAAAATGAAAGCAAGGCTACAAGCTACTATGTATCAGCTGTTACATGTAGCATATATAAACAGTAAAGAGCCATGATTGGAGCTGATGTAAAACTATTCTTTGGGCAGTTTAAGCTGTGGTAATTAAACGGCAAAGAGTTCAGGTTATAAACCAGTATTTCACATAGTATTTAACTGGCTGACAATAGCTAGTGAGATGTGTTTGAAGACTGCACTGGGTGTGCCTATTGTCTTAATTTGCATAGTATGCTCAGGAGATGGAACAACCCAATAGGTAAATCAAAGAGCTGCTAGGTGCATATAGGAGAACAAAGGGTGTTATGTATCATTGCTTTGAATGAAACTGTTTAAGTCATATGTTTTATAGGTTTTTTGACAAGTTTGTGAACAGCAGCAATGTTTTTTTGAAGCCAGATTTTGCTGCATATATATAAAATGCAAAGCATGATAATTTAATTTAGAAAAATAGTGTTCAAGTGTGATTCATTTGTAAAGCCAATTTAGGAAGCAAATAGCTAATAGTATCAGCAAAGCCCAACAAAAATAAATTTCAGAACTGGTCAACAGAATTTTACTTTGTGAAACATGCCAGCACAGATTGTATTTTAAAAATAGGGTGTTGGAGAGGCAATGAATTCTTTGTACATACTGCAAACAACATATTGACATATGTCAATGTGGTTCTGACCATGATTGGGCTCAGAGAATCCAGCAAAGAAGTTTGAACATCAGGACAATCCAGTCTCTAGTGAGTGTAGTGATGAACACTAATAACACCTGCATTACCTTCAAACCCTCTAACACATTTGTATTTGAATTGTAGCAATTGCAACGTATGACAAATAATATTAAAAAAGGGAAAATTTTGGGCATATGTACATTGGAATCGGAGCTTGTGGAATTTCAGTCAGGCTTGTGATTTTTTTAAATCACCAGCCCTAGGCACAGGGGCTAGGGGCTTGTTTCATTGCTTACAATTTAAATGTCAGTCATACATTAGTATAAAATAATACAATGGAGGACATTTCTCTCCTTTCTTGTGCGACCTATTTAAGAATCAACACTGCTATTTCAAGCTACATTTCACATCTGTATTGATCCCCAGGATCTCAACTGTACAGGCAGATGTGGACCTCATGTCAGCCACTGGGAATGACATGGCCAGGCTGCCAAACATGCCAGGTTTTTATTAAAACTTATTGTGTCAAAAGTGGATTTGGGCAAATGGAGCTGGCTGAGTCAGGCAACAAACAATTTTATATGCCTTTCATTTGTACAAATTCAGATGCATTCCATTTTGGATTTCATCTTCCCCTAAATTATTCCAGAGAACCATGTTGCAAATATTTGATGACATAGAAGGAGTTGAAAGTATAGTTGATGACATTCTGGTATTGGGTGAAACTATCGAACAGCGTAGTAACATTGGGTTTCATCAGGCATTGCAGATGTCAAAAATGAGCTGTGTCAAGCTGAGCAAAGATAAATCACAAATTGTTTCAAATGAAATCAAGTACAGCGGTAATGTCTCAAGTGACAAAGTTTACAATCAGATCCAGACAAAGTTGAAGCTACATGTGTTACGAAAATTCTAGAACCTGAGGATAAGGGTGAGAATGGTGCAGTTTGGTATCTCATTTGAGTTATGCCAAATCTGTCAACAGAAGGTGCACTCCTGAGATATTCATTTGAATATGTAACAGCTGGCATCAGTCTCTTAATGATCTCTTTTTGATGACGTGGGATCCCATACTTCCAAATCCCAGATCTGAAAACCAGAGCAGTTCATACCCTTTTCCAGAGCTGAAACAGTCTCAGTGCATATTCGTTTCACTTTTCACCCATCTGATTTCCAAAGTTTGCAGCAAGTGAAGGAATCAGAGTGCTGACTGATCCTGATTATGTCCCTTAAGTGGGAAAAATCTAGGATCAATGACCTGCCATATTCAGCAGCAGAGGCACCATCTGCAGTGTTACCAAACTGGTTCAGCTTTTTCCTAAGCCTACATTGTTTAAGCTTTGAGATAGAGGTCAGTGATAACCTTCACTAGTCTTTGTCTCATTGGTGTTTCATCCCAAGCGCTCAGTTCAACATTGTGAGACATGTCAACAGCAAAACAGGCTACAGGACCATTCCAGGTTGTTTAGGAACTTCATAACAACACAAATTACTCTACTTTCACTCAATTTTAGAGGGCAGACTTTTTTCTCTCAACCACTTCCATTTATTATTCATAATATGTGTACAACTTCTCCCCACAGTTACATTCCAGGAAGGGTTTGCTCATTCTCTCCTGCAGTACCTGATGATTCATGGCATTTAGCACATTTAACTTGGTATGTAGACAACCTTTTTGCTTTTTTGTTGCTGACATAACAAGGTTAAAGTCTTAAAGCTTGGGAGGGTTAGCTATTCAGAGGTAGCGTATGTACTCCTAATGTATTATGATTGTGAAAGGTATTACTGAAGAAACATATTTTACTCCCAATTTTTTTTTCTTTCTTCAGATAAATACAATTTTTGTCTACTTCGTCCATAATTTGTATCAATCATTTCAGTACTGGTGGTGAAAAGTTTTATTTGGAGGCAACTGAACATGCTGCTAGCTTTAATACTCGTCTTGGGCTAGAAAGGAAGTTTCGGTTGCCATTTCTGGATTCTCAAACAGGGGTAGCCCAGAACCACACAGACATATGGCATTTATCCAGAGACAAACAACCAGGTGCAGTATTTAACTAAATAGTAAACCAAAATTTAATTCACAGTTTTGGAAATCACAGTGGAAATTTTTCTGGAATGATATATGAAAAAATCAGAGATTGGGTTGGGGCATTTCATCAGTAGTAAAAGTGTCTTTAGATAGTAAGTAATTGATGTGCTTAAAAGGTCACTCAGTACTGGTGATAAGTAAAAAGATCTTTAAATGAACTGTTTCAGTACATAATTCAATAACATTACAAACCCACATTTATGCCCTAGCCCAGTGAGTGCAGACATCTAAAAATCATTGTTGGAAAAGTGAAATTTTAGATAAATAGCCCAATTTTACATAGAAAAAAGCAGAAATTGGCTGTTAAATTTTGATACGAATTTCCCAACATAATTTTGTTGGATTTTTCATTCAAAATTGGAATTGTTACTTTGTTAATGATCACTTGCTTTTCGGACCATGGTATGTAAATTAAAGGAGTGTTTGCTATTTACAGTTTCATCAGTTTTCAATGTTTATAATATTTGTCTCCAATGATCTGTCCATTCATCAATGCATTATCCACACTTTAGTTTCCAAGCAAAACTCAAATCATTTAAGAACTCGAAAACTGTTTATAATGATAAACAAAATTTTCATATGGTATCTCATTTCAATGCAATACATATTGAGTGGTTTAAAATTATGGGGCTTTAAGAGTTATCAGTAGATTTTTGCTTTAAAGGTGCTTATGTCATTGGTGTAACATGTTCGAGGTTGTATAGACTGATGTAATAAACTAACAAATAAAAGTGCAGAATGGAATTATTTGGCAGTGAATCAAACTTGTATTAGTTTGAAGAAGAAAAATCAGAAAAGAGGGTGAATTAATGAAAGAAAATTACTGGTTAATAATGGGTAATGTTTGTTGTTGTTGTAGGGTTTAACACCATTTTTCAGCACATGATTGGCCATACATGGCGGCCAGTATTAATGGTGGAGGAAGAACCCGGAAAATCCCCGGAAAGAACCACCGACCCTCGAGAAGCTACTGGCAAGCTTTCTCACATACCCACATTGGCTGAATCCGAGACTTGAACCTACACAGATAGAGGTGAGATGGCAGTGATCCGTAACGGAGAGCGCTTTAGACCACTCAGCCACTCAGGGCCCGATAATGAGTAATGACTAAAGTTGAATAGCTCTGCCATTATCTGGAAAACTAGATGATCAAACATAATATTTTTGGGAGTAGAACTTGGCAACTAATTGAAATTCTAACACCTACCATCTTTGACATTTGATACACATATAAGACTGAAGGACTGGATGTGCCTTTTGCTATTCACATTTCTATGTTTCCTTATTTTTGTTCACCTAGCTAAAGGCCAGGTGAGCTTATGGTATGGCCTATTGTCTGTCTGTCCATCAACACTTTAAAGGTTTAATTTTTTCACGTCAGTCAGATATGATATTACAACTTATATCATTCAGATTTCAGATGAGTAAGATTTCTGAGTGACAATTATGCGTATTAATGAGGTGATCTTGCATCTGATTGCAGATATTGTGAGCTCTCTAGAGACTAGATTTGTGTTCAGATTTTGACTAGATGTGGTATGTAAGCTTATCTCATCAAGACTGGGTGACTTTGATTTCAGACAGTATCTTGGTATCTGACATCTGATTTGCTCAACCTTTGAACATGTAAAAGGGCATATTTTTAACCAGATTTTGGTCGGATTTGGTATTTTAGCATGTATCATCAAGAAGAGTTTGTGAATGAGATCTATTCTTACGAAGGAGGTGATCCTGCATCTGATTGGCTGAGCTTGTAACACTGTATAGACCATAGATATGAACAGATTTTGATCAGATTTGGTGTGTAGGCTTATATCACTATATCATTGTCATATTAATGACGTGATTAGGCATCTGACTTGGCTGAGCTTGTGATTATGTTAGATTTCAAGTGTGAGCTTGTATCATCAAATTCTCAGTTGTTTTCAGTTATAAGCAGCATCAATGCATATTAATGAGGTGATCTTGCAGCTGATTGGCTGTGCATTTGAACACTGTGGAAATAATATTTATGATCAGATTTGGTATATAAGCTTATATCATCAAGATCTTGGATGAGTTGAATTATGAGTGACATCAGTGTATATTAATGCTGGGATCTTGCATCTATGTGGCAGAGCTTGCATCTGATTTGACAGAGCTTGTGACTACTCCATTATTTTTCATCAGATTTAGATGTAAGCTAGTATCATCAAGATTTTAGTTGGGTTTGATGAACAACATCCACTCATAATAATGAATTGGTCTTGGGGCTGATTGGTTGAGCTTGTGAACACTCTAGAGACCATTTCTGAACAGCTCATGTGGATCTCATTGGTTATGACTCCAGTGTTGGTGCCTGAGAGGAGTAATAACAGACCCCATGCCAACTGCACCGATTAAGTTCCTTTATAAAGTCAGATAAGTGTATGTATATTAAGTAGAGGGTTTTGAACAGTTTCTGAGCTGTGAATCATTGTCTAGTCCTGAGGGGCAGGGAGATGTCCACAGGAGAATGCTGGCTGTAATGGCTGTGGAAATTTGCAGTCACAAACTGATGACATACATGAATGTCAACTACCCATGTGGGCCAAAGGGTTTGTCTTGACTTATCATTGCCACCACACTTCAGCCCAAATGGGTTCGAGTCTCAGGCTCGGCCTATATATGTCTCTGAGAAAGCTTGCCAGTAGCTTCCCACTGGTTGATGGTTTTTACTGGTGTTTTCCTGATTCTTCCTCCACCAGTTATGCTGGCCACCTTGTATAGCCTATCATGTGCTGAAAAATGGCATTATGCCCACAACATTTTCAACATCAACCAACCATTTGGTAAATATCAGGCTCACATTATTAAAATTTTTCCATTTGTCTTTCCATCATCCATTGTTCAATCCATCCATTATCCAATCATTTTAGTTTCCAGAACAAAAGTCCATAACCTTTTAGAAGATCTGTGTGAAATTTGATGCTTTTCAGAACTAGTATAATTGTAGATGAGTCATTTGTTGTTCACATTTCTTTGGTTTTAATATGATAATTATTTTCATTCTTTTGCCTATTCGTCCATCCATCCATTATTTACACTTGTTCTTCGAGAAAAACCTCCAATGATTATACTTTATACACATTATAAACTAGTGGTTGTTACATGCTTTTTGACATTAAGTATTTTTCAGTTTCAATATCTTTTTTATTTTGTCAATTGATCGATCCATTCATACATCTGTCATTCACACTTTTGTTTCAGAAGCAAAACTCATCAGCAGTTTGCTATTGAGGAATGGTTGGCTTCAGTTACCATTTTGGTCAGGTGGGCGATATAGATAGCTCTGTCTATTTGTTCCACTTAAAGTATATGATAATTAATGATACTACATCATGATGAACAAGATCAATATAAGAGGGGTTGTCAAGACAATCATTCAAGTTTTGTTCAGATGTTTGCCATCGATTAACAAAGGTAGTGTAAGAAGGGCAATCTTACATCTACAATCCTCAAATAAAAGGGCTACTAAAGTAGGAGTGGAAGAACATTTTTATCTCTAGTTATGTAACACAGAGGATTATATGGACATCACTGTGTCCATCCATATGCTTGTCTGTCCATAATTTGTTTTTAAAGCTTAACTCTCTAAGACATTAAGTCTGTCAAGCAAACTTGGGCAATATATATATAAGAAAGTTGAGTACATGTGTTTTTTGATTTTTCCATATTCATTGTTTTTAATGGTTGCTATGGAAATGAAGTGTAGTGTAATTGGTGCATAAATTTAGAGTGTTGGATCATAGGTTACAAGTACAGATACCATAAAAATATGCAGGACCCGAGGGTATTTTTAGTCGGAGTATTTACATAAGGAGTGAAATGGGAGAGGCATGTCATCATTAGATTTCTTGTTTTTTAATCACTGCAAATGAGGATGGGTCATATTTAAAGATCTGTTCTTTATGGCTCAAACTTCAAATTTGTTTTTTATAACAGTAATGAAATCCGCAAATATCAGTATATGGCAAATACATGTGTAGAGAATTTAAATATTTTTGTTGTTGAACCTATGTTTGTCAGAAGTGGGATATAACTGTCATGCTTCACCATCATCTTCAACAATTTCATGAGGATTTCTCATTTTATCTGAATATATTTCCCAAACCTAATGATAGATTCTCATCTTGTTTATCTTGAATCGTTATGAAGCTAAAACAATTTCCTTGAATGACTTACCCTTTCCTGTGACCCACCCCTTAGTTTAGTACATTAGTACAGTCATAAAGACTTTGCATGAAGGTTTTGGTTAAATGTTTTCTGTTTGCTTATACTTCCTCAACCCCAGGATGGACTTTCTTTATACTTTGGATGATTTATTATGAAACTGAGACAGTTCTTTGATATATGCAGTCACCCCTTTGACACTGGAGTCAAGGTTTGCTGTCAGAGATAGTTTGATTTTAAGATTTTGTTTAAAGTTTTTACATTTACGTATATTTCCTAAACCACTTGAGGAATTTACTTTATACATTGGATGAATTATTGTGAAGCTAAGGAAATTTATTGTGACACATGTTCTTTTTACCTTATGATTAAAGGTCACGTTTTACAGCAATTCTGTGATTGTGGGTTTGATATCATTGCTATAATGACATTTTATTAATGTACATGTCAGAGTTTTGCCTTTTAAACAAGGATTGTATTAAATGTTTCAGGTAGAGCTCATGGTCAGATATACAGTTATCCAGCTAAGAGATGGAAAAAGAAGAAGCATTTCTTCTTGTTCTCTGAGCTGAGATCAGCCAAGGCACCCGAGATAGAGACTGGGGAAGCAGGTCAGCGCATAACACGGTCATTTTACCGTAAAGACAATGGTGGGTAGATCATGTGTCAAAAGAGATGTGGACGACACCTTTCTTGTTTTTCTATGGATTGGACTTGCACTAATACCCTGAACAAAGATATCCTGATGCACTTTGTTGGTCAGCTTTCACTCACTCACCTTTAAATCACAATCCTGTAATAGTCCATGTGCAACATTGACATTTTTGTCTATTAACATGTCTGGAAAAATTTCATGTGGTTTATTTTTTTTAATTTATTCTGGCAACCTGTCAACAAATCAGAAAAATTAAATCACATTGAAATGGAGTTGGAAAGTTATTCAGTTTAAAAAGAATAATTTTTCAACATCTGAAAATTCCAATAATTTGGAAGTGTATGGTATTCCCATTTACAGTATCTACCCACCAATGCAGAAGAAATATGCAAAATCTTTCAGAATTTGATTTTTGCTTACTGCTTTTAAATGTAGAAGGTTTGCCTTTTTCTTTTCTACATCTGAAACTTGATACCTACTTGGAGTCTGAATAAGCTTCTACAGTTTAAAATCATCCTTGTTAAATAAAAAAAGGTATTGATAGTTACATATCAGATTGTTTTAGCAAATACTAAAATGAATTTTTCTCTTTAATTTTCATAGTGTTTTAGAGTAGAAACTTTTCAACTTAGACTCAAATCACCAGTTTTCAAAATTCTTAACCTTGTTGGCAGTAAGAAAACAAATTTAAAACCAATTGATTATAAAGTTCGAATTGAACTCAAACACACAGATAATATGTGTTTATATAATAAAAAAACGTGATGACAAACCAAAATAATTAAAGATTGGTTGGAAAATTCAAATGACTAAGCATTTTATCATGTTACTCCATAATTATAAACAAACAATTAAAGTTTTCTTCTTGAGAACGTTTTGTTTTGATAATTTTGATTTCAGTATTTTCACTGCATCACAACTCAGAATGTGTTTAAATTAGTAGATCATTTCAGACATATACTGTGTACTTATATTAGTCACAAATCACCAGTGTCAGTCAGCTGATTGGAAATTTTGTATGATAACTTGGTTTACATTGCTAATTTCATAAATTCGGTAATGATTGGAATTTTTGTATGATAACTTGGTTTACATTGCTAATTTCATAAATTCAGTAATGATTGGAATTTTTGTATGATAACTTCATTTACATTGCTAATTTCATAAATTCAGTAACACAAAGCAGGCATGTGAAAATGACATTCTGCATAGAAATTATAGGAAATACCTCCATGCATTTAAAGTCTGTGCATGGTGGTTATGATGAACAGCCCATCCCAGTAACAGTGTGCTCTGAGTTTTCCATTTCTTGTTTCAGACATTTGACTTTTGAGCAAAGTATTCTGAAACAGTCAGCCAATTTAAAACTGCTTTGAGGCAGGTTTTTACAGGTTTTACTGTATTGAGTTTACCCAGAAAAATATTTTCAAAAATACTTCTAAAGGCTTCTTCAGAAGGGTTACTTGTAACATGGGCTTCATGTATATATGGACAGCAATTTGAGATATATACTGAAACATGGATTATGATCAGGACTCTCTTTTGCCAGCCTGTGGTATGAGATCTATGCAGCTTGGTCCAGGTTTGTATTGCTGTGCATTCACCTTCAATTTCATCTTTTACTTATTCCTTTCCAATCTAGACTTGTGGTGATGGATGTACCTTTCTGACTGTCTCATTTTTAAAAAAATCTCGCCTAAATGTATATACACGATTGGAGTCTAGTTGCATTTCAGAGGACAAAAGGAGTACCATTTTTGCAGATCTGTAATGTGAACTGAACTGAGGACAGTGTAGACACATACATGTTATTGCATTATGGTCTTGCAAATCAATGTTTGCTCTGTTTGTTCTACATATAAATAACAAGCTAACAATGTAAACTATAATCGTCTTGTCTATTGTGCAGTATCTTATCTTAATCTATAATATCTGTGGTTGGACATGCATTATACATAGGTAGATACAGTATTTGAGGTGTTTTTCAAAGTTGGTATTCGAGGATGTTATTTCCATTGTTACTAGTGCCCCAGCCTAGGATAACTTGCATTTTGTCCTTTGCGCAAGTTACTTAAGTATGTTTTTTTATCCTCGAAAGCATTTTTTAGGTTTGGAGGGAATTTCCTCTCTCAAGTCACTGATGTGCTGTCATCTCTCAGTTACTAAAAATAGCTGGTATTTCTGATATTAGGCACTTTTCCAAAGTGATGTCTTTTGGCCTTGAAAATTACATAAAGGGACATAACAAAAACATTTTAATTTCAATAGGAAATTATTATATTAAGTTAAAAATGCATGGACTCCCATTTAAACAGAGATGTTAACCCTTACCAGCTTTCAAGTATGTAATTGGTATCTCCCAAAAAGTTCTCTATCTTTCCAATAAAAAGTGTTACTAGAGAGCTCTGGATCAGATTTAATAATTTCTGTTATCTGTTATTTAACACAATATTTATTTTACTCAGATAGATTAAAATGCTTAGACACAGGGGAATCTTATGATTACAGATATCTGTTATTTAACACAATATGTATTTTACTCAGATAGAATAAAATGCTTAGACACAGTGGAATCTTATGATTACAGATATCTGTCAAGTGTTCTTTTATTCTCAGTTGGAATTCCCTTTTAGTATCACCTATGTGTTGTTTGTCACATTGAATATAGGTGAGTAAATATATGACATTATGTGTGGTAAAAGTCATCTTGGTTTTGATTTATATTTTATGTTTGTAAATGTGCTTCTAAAGATTTTAGATTTATCTATTTTTCATGCAGAAACTGCAGTAAATGGTCATGAAATCAAGTATTTCATTTGCAGATGTTTTACTCATTAGGCCTGGATGTCTTCTGGAAAAGTTGGCCCTTATTGGTTGGTTACTAAGTTTATAACCAGTCCCCTGTGCAAATATCTGTTGATCTCTGAAAATCTCTGGTAGAATCAATTTGATAATTGGCCAGAGAGTTTTAATTG
Source organism: Sinohyriopsis cumingii (assembly GCA_028554795.2). Taxonomy (NCBI): domain Eukaryota; kingdom Metazoa; phylum Mollusca; class Bivalvia; order Unionida; family Unionidae; genus Sinohyriopsis; species Sinohyriopsis cumingii. The sequence continues at coordinate 106,497,280 of CM068826.1, forward strand.
CATCTTTGAGAAAATAATTATCATATGTGAATATAGCTGGTAATAATAATAATAATGAGGACTTTGTATAGCACCTAATCTTTAGAAGCTCTAAGCGCTTTACAACATTAGACAACACCTATAACATAAAAAAACATATATATATAATGATATGATTACAAAAAACAAACACCATGCAATTAGAAAACATTAAAAAGACATGCTGAAACTATTTAAGGTATGAAACATTATTAGGTCTTTAAGTTTGTTCTTGCAGTCTAAATAAGTGAGTCTTAAGAGCACTCTTGAATGGGATCACTGTGTCTTTGTGTCTAAGTTCAGTGGGCAATTCATTCCACGTTGCTGGGCCCTGGTATGCAAAAGAATGCTGTCCATATGACTTTGTTTTCATAGTGGGAATAATGAATATATGATTATCAGAAGTGGAGCATAAGTATCTTGCTGGTGTGTACACATGGGTGAGATCGGATAGGTATGTTGGACTAGAGTCCGTCAGTGAAATGTAGCACAGAGACAAAAAATTGTGTTTCATTCTCGATTAAATGGATAGCCAGTGTAGGGTACAGAACAGCAGGGAAGTGTGTTCTGATTGTGGTACGCTAAGTATGATCAGAGCAGCAATGTTTTGAAGTTTCTGGAGTAGATATTGAGATGAACCAGACAGAATTGAGTTACAATAGTCCAGTCTTGAAAGTACTAATGAACACAGAAGTGTTTTAGTGGCATCAACTGAAAGATATTTGTGAATGGAGCTGATGCGTCTCAGCTCAAGATATGCAGCCTTGCATATGTTAATGACATGTTGGTGCAGTGTGAAAGTACTGTCCAGAGTAACACCTAGGTTTCATATTGACTGTGTGAATTTAATGTTGGTGTTGCTGATATTTATTGTTTGAGGTAAAGGATGTGAATGAAAAAGACTTTGTGTTGTGATCAGTGGTACTACACTAGTTTTTGAATTTTTTGTATTGGTTTCAGTAGTTCTGAATAATCTATCCAGCTTGATTTTTCAAAAGTGCCTGTTACAGTCATAGTTGGATAGCCTCTTATTTCATAAAATTGAACTAGATTGGAGGCATCTTTCTCAAAGTCAGACTGTTTTGTAGAGATTTTTCAAAAGAGTTAGTCTCATCATCCAACTTTGGTGTATGATGAAAAAATGTTTCAGTTTGATCCGTCAAAAGAAGTTATCTTGGTCTCTATGAATTGCCATCCAAAAAATACATGTTCCTAATGAAAAAAGTCCAACAGAAAAACCTTTGTAACAACTTGTCCAGATTTGTTCACAGTTTAGAAAAAAATTTGAAATGGTATTTTGGCATCAAGATTTTTCACTTAGCAAAAAAATTACGAGCCTTGAATTAGATGTGGATGCCACAGGTAAAAAGAACAGAAAACCTTTGACTAAATCATTCTCATAAAACTGTGCTTTACTACTTTGGGTCAAAACTGACAGGTTATTCAGGCATCAGGAGTTTCATAAATTAGAGACAATATACCAATTTATCCTTCAATATTGCTGCCTTTGCTAATAATAGGAAAAGTTTCTCAAAAATTGTTTAAGTCAATTCCCACCAAACATGACTTGTGAAATATTTTAGTATCAGTGTCTTTCAGCCCTTTGGCCCAATAATGATGATCTCAGTTACCATTGGCCATGTATGTTATTACATTAGGGTTTGGACCATGATGGGGAGTACTAAGTACCAGACCCTCTTAGGCGCCCTGTATACTTTCTAACAATTTATATTGTTTTGTGTTTAGGCTCTTACAAAAGTAACACAAAAATAGTTAAGACAACAAGCTTTGTAAAAAATTTAACAAATAATTCATTTCCCTTGAAAAACAAGGTAAAAATAAGAAAAATAACTTACAGTTTTACAAATCAAATCCAAAATTAATTCAAGAATTAAAAAAAAGAAGTCCTATTATTAAAAAGTCCTAAATGAATCTTGATTTCAAGACCCAATGAAATCCAAAATGGAAGACGACTAACCTGTGCAGTGCTGCAGTGTCAACAGTCTCTTGTTGAATCACAGAAAACATTATTCCAGTTTTTGGATACTACATAAGTTTCAATAAATGTCTTTGTCCATGAATTGGTTTAGAACATTAGTATTTCCAGGGGAAACAAATTTGAATCCAAATAAATTGAAGAAAGCAAAATAATTAGCCCAAAACTGGCCACAACATAAAACATTTTAACTTCTCAACTGTTAAGGCAAGAATGACAATTCTTTCTCAAAACATTAGTAATAAATCTAACTACAATGCAGAGCAGATTCCCAGATGGAGGCCAAGAGTTCATCCTTCTGGGAAAACCAGATGTTTGTAACAATAAACATATGTTATTTGTTATGTACACCAAGTATGGCCTTGATGCCACTTTATGAATCTTACTCTGATAAAGAATAAATAAATATAAAAAAGGGTTGTTTACTACAACTCTTACTGGTTCTGAATCAAGGTCAGGATTAGATACAAAGTTTCTATTGCTAGTTGTTTACTTTGAAAAATAAAATAGAACTGAACACTATTCCAGTAAATAAAGTTACATTAAAATAGCATGTAATGGAATATTTTAAAAAATGTAAACTAACAAACGAATGATTAAATCAAATATAAATTAAATCAAATATACATAACAATATTGGTTTGGATTTCATACTGAAATGTGGCTGTGACACCTATATTTGTAATGTTTCAACATTTTACTTTATGTAAATGCATGTGTAAAGTACAGTATGATTGAAATGTTTTCCCCTGTGCCCTCCTTGCTGCAGACAGTTGGTCATTTTCAGCTGTTACTCTCTGTACAAGGAAATTGTTGTTGATTTCATGTACATGTAGTTTGATTCAGATATATATGGTGTTGAATGTTTTACAAATGGTCCATCCCTTGGTGATTGTTATCAGTTTTAAAATTATATTTTTTTTTCTAAAATTGCACTCTGTTAAGGATTTTAGTTTATCATTGCCCCTCATGCAGTGCATGGAGATTGATCCTATTAAATTGACCAAAATTTGTTAATCATGGAAACTTACTATCTATACTCACTTATAATTTGAGTTAAACTGCAAACAACAAGATCATGATCTGCCATATCATAATGTGTCTGCAGATCAGGGTGTGTGTTGTTTGTTCTACTTTTTACTTCTGAAAAACTGCACGGGCTCAGATCTGCCAGCGCAATATGTTATGGCAGATCTGGGTCTGTGCGGTTTGAAGTTGCACTCGTCTTATAAGCGAATATATTCAATAATTTATTTCACTCAGTTTTATGTCTTTGCTACAATTAATATATTCTGTTTGTGTTTTCTTCTAAATATACCACTGTGACAAAGCCTTGTTCGTAATAACCTCAGTATAAGGCGGCCTCACTTGATGCTGTGGTTAAACTTTATAGCTCTGATCAACTAGTTTATAATGAGGAAGCACTACTTTTATCCATCATTTCAATGACACAGGCAATAATTCAAATTTTAAAACTCATTTATTAAAGCTAATAACTTTACACAATTTAAGACATACAGATATGCTTTGATACTTCATAAGCTTCGAAAAAGAGGCCATTGTCTATAACTAAAACAGAAGTTGTTTAATTCTTTGATGTGTAAATAAGATCTTTGAAGTTCTTAACTAACTTTGCATCAGACTTTTATATTTTATATGAAAGTTCTCTCATCTTTTACCTCAGAATGGTCTCATACATTTTGTAGTTATTGTCTTGGTAGAGGATAAATTGATTCATCTAGAAAAATGGATAGCTTTTGGGTCAATTCTTTTCACATGAAAGACTGGGAATATAGTTGAAATCATGAAAATATTAAATGGGGAAAAAAAACTTGCAGAACATGTTCCTATTCTTGATTTTAATTCATATATTTCGAGAAAAGATGTCCTCTGTAAATATTTAATTTTGACCATTCTCAGACTTGCATCAGACTGTTATTGTAGAGACTCATGTTACCATCAATTTCAGTAATGAATAGCTTCATAAATTTACAGTTAATGAAGCAGTTATGTATTTTTATTTAGATTTGAAAATTATTCTTAAAAGGACACAACTGTTATTTACTGTTATTATTTGTATTTGAAGTCTACTAGTGCATAAAACATATTTTTCATGACACTGCCTACCCTCTTATTTTTGGCATAATGAAAATGCAAGATCACATTTTTGTACTGTAAGTTTTCATGGAGAACATTTTGTTCTCATTAAATATTTATAACATATTAAACAAAACAATCAGGTGGAAACTATAATGTTCTTATATCTATATTTTTTCCTACCACTGGAAAGAAATAGTTGGAAAAAAAAGAAAACATTTACAGACAATGTGACATGTATTTACTTACTCCAGATAAATGTTGTCCTTTAAATATTATCAGACGTACATCAGATCAGCACGGTGGAGAACCCTGCTCTAATTGGTGGCAGTGAGGAAGGGTCAATGGACTACAAGAGTGAGAGTAGCAAGGATCGCTGGTACGATGACTATGATGAATACCTTGAACCACCCGATGCAGGGGAAATAGTCGATGACAATTCTGATGTCAGTGATTATGAGGAAACTTACATAAAGAAGAAGAAGAAAAAGGTAGATTTCTTTTGTTTAGCTTAGCATTTATTATGTAGCTGATGAGGCCATAAGGTCAAGAGAGCTTATGGCATGGTTGTTTGTTCATCATCAGTCATTTCATCACAAGTGTTTTATTTTACGACTTCTCAAAAACTGTTCAGCTAATTGGCACATAATTTTACAGGGCACATTCTGGCATCAAGACCTGGCAATGTTGTTCAGCATGGATGTTCTTAAAAAATAGTAAAATCTTTCCACAATATTAACCACTGATCAGAATTTGATCAGATTTAACAAAAAGCATCATGGCATGTAGGCCTTATGAATTTGTTCCAGTTATGCTAATCTGTTATCAAATATACTACTGTTAGTGAAAATATATAAAGCATTAAATAAAATTTCTTGAAACTATTTTAGAGAATTTCAATATTTTATGTTTATTACCTTTATATTTTGTTATATATACATTTTGCAGAATTGTAATATCTTAACCTTTTATATTTTATTTTGTAGTATTTTATGTTTACATGACTTTGTTAAGGGTTTATCTTCCAAACATTTTCAAGCAAATTTTCCTTTTTTTACACATTACTTTTATTTACTGCTTTTAATGTGACAAGATGCAGTTAAACATTAATACATACATACATTTACAGAAGGCATCCTTGTGAAAAAAAAATTCAGTTTTATGCAAATAATGCCAATCCACCAACAGATACTGTCAACTATTACTAAAACTAGACAAACCTTTAAGCAACATCTTCTAAAAAGTTGCTCAGTAGAAATTGACCAAATTTAGCAGAAGGCATCCTTGTATGAAGGGTTTTCAGTTTTGTAGAAATGGTACAGATCAGATGTCAAACATGACCACAATTACTAAAAAATGGAAAACATTAAAACCACTGAATGGAATTTGACTAAACTTGACAGCATCTTCTCATGAAGACCTTACAAATTTATACAAAGGATACCAATCTGCCATTAAATAAAATAATATTATACAGGTTAGGGAATTTTTAAAAGGTGAATAATATTATCATACAGGTTAGAGAATTTTTAAAATCTGAATAAATAATATTATCATACAGGTTCGAGAGTTTTTAAAATGTGAATAAATAATCTTATTATACAGGTTAGAGAATTTTTAAATGTGAATAAATAATGTATAGGTTAGAATTTTTAAAGTGTGAATAGATAATATTATAATGTAGGTTAGAAAAGTTCTAAATGTGAATTCTAAATGTGAATAAATAATATCATACAAGTTAGAGAGTTTTTAAATGTGAATAAATAATATTTTGTACATTAGAAAAGTTTAAAATGTGAATAGTTTAAAATGTGAATAAATAATTTCATCATACAGGTTGGAGAATTTTTAATTTATAATTGCACTGTAGTATAAAAACTTGAATATTTCTCATCATTTAATAAGAACAATATGTAATTTAATTCAACTTACCAGTTTAGCTATAAAATGTCTAACTTGGAATAGGCTATATTTTCTTCAGTAGCATGGTGTTATGTAAGATTTAACTTTTTACAAAAGTTTTGAATAAATTCTGAAACATCCAGTATATGAAACAATTTCTTCGTTGAGAAATGAAAGCAAGAACAAATAGTTTTCATTTTCATATACTTCTGCAGCTGAAGATTGCTTCTTTAAAGTGGATAGACTTGTCTGTATTGTGAGACAATACAGAAATAATTCCAACTATAAGTACTATGTTGTGGTGACTTCCACTGTTTGGGAACTCAAGGTAAAATGGGTTCTACTCTGCCAGCACTTTGTGCATGCATCATTGAGTGAACAGAAATCGGTTTCTCCTTCAAATACGTTCCCCAATCACATTAATGTTAGGAATATAAGCCTGCTACCTCTCGAATCTAGCCCTACTAAAAGACGAAAATTCGTCTTTTCAGTCTATCTTATATATACCAAAGGGCAATAACTCTTGCCCCTTACCTCCCTTTGCCACCGCCAGGTATCGCTAGTTTTTAAGCTTCGCTTGTACTGATAACACGTACATTATTCCTCCAAACAATCCAAGCCATCTTAGCGTTAAATTGGACCATCCGAAGTTAAATTTGGATTTATTGCGTTGGACAATCATTCTTCTACAGGTTGTATACATTATTTTAACAATTTTTCTCAAAATTGAGTGACTTTGTCACCCTTATGGATTTCGTTTACTGAAGACCATGTTACACACGCTATCGCGGAACTCGTTAATTAAGAGTTAACGCGACACTGACTAATTTCGCTTACTCTGTTAGTAACGGTTGTGGTAAAAGCGAATTAATACATGCTGAATTAATAATTTGTGCTTTGTTTTCTTTTCTTGTGTCGTTTCAGTAGAAATGTCAACCAAATGCATGAAATGCAAAAAGTTCAAAGCAAAAGAAGACAACCATGACTCTTGTATTGTATGTACCAAGTGTACATCATCTATACCATGCAGCGTGTGTAATACTTGGACAGAGCAAATGTGGGCTGATGTAGTCCAGAAGGCAGCAAAAGGGAGGGATAGACGGAATAAGTTGAAGAAAGATAGCATTGATGTCCTCAGTATACATGCAAAAACAGCCTCCGTTGTGAGCCTTGTGGGGGACATTGGGGTCCCCCCTCCACCTAAAGTTCGTCGTTTGCAACCGTCAGCCACAGTAACATCAGCGGCAATGGAGGGAAATAATGTTGACAGGATACAACAGCCCAACTTTGAACAGATGCGTCGTTTGGTCCAGGAAACGACGATGCAGCTATTGACATCAGGCCAGATATTACCCTTATTTCCCTCGCTTGCTAACACAGCTTTGTCTGACTCTTTGGGGGAATGTTCCCCCAATTTTAGGCTGCCCAGTGGGCGTAAGTCCCCCCGCATGTCCGAGCATGGCCTTCGGGCCTGTAAGTCAGGACGCATGGGGTTTTTACTGGATCCATTGGATCCATTTCTTTATACAACCTCTACGTCACCGGCCGTCCAACTGTCCCAGCATGGAGACCCTATTGGTAAAACGATCCGACCAAACATGACTTACAGGGATTTTAGTGATAAATCCGTCCGTCAAGCTGTACCGCCGGCAACTTACCAATACTATGGCAGAGATTTTAGTGAGAAATCTGTCCGTCCAGCCAGGCCATTGGAGCAGCCGGTACCAGTGATAGCAGGACCGTCGCCAACATTCAGACCGACCACAAGCCAGACAGACCAGGCGGCAGGGCCGGCCGTCCATATGTTCACGGCTTATCCACAAGTTAGTGACAGTGTTAAGGATGACGGAATCGCATCATCTATGCCACCTGGTATGCTCTATCCAGAAATGTAAGCTATTACAGAACACGACTCGGCACACAGTGAGGGTGACGAAACTCATGCAAATCAGCCGTACACAGATCCAACCATGGAGCTGACTGAGTTTGGCTTCAAGGCGGCAGTGGAAGAAATTTATAGGGTGTTGGCAATTACAGAATGCCCTCCACCTCCTTCCGACACTCAAGACTACAAAGTTAAGGTGTCTGTAGATCTTGACTGGGAGGAAGAGACGCCGTCCTTCCGGCTCCTTCCCCAGTCGGCAAAAATTAAGGAGATCAACGATCGTCTATCAGGACGAATAGGTGATCTGGGGAATACTAAGGTGTTCTTTTCAGAAAGCCAAATACCAGCGATGTTCTCGGGTCGCTGGTACAAAACTCATTCAGATGCCTTCAGTACAGATCTTCCGGCCCTGGACAAAAATATGGCAGCAGTTCACATGTCCTCTCCACTGTTTTACAAAGTGGACAAAAATTTGTTCCATGCCACGTCAAAGCTAGTGAGGAACGTAGTCGCTACGTCTTCAATGTTAGACTTGGCTTCATTAGCCAATTTCCGACTCAAAGAAAAATCTGACAATGACCACACTTGGGAAGCGACGGCCCGGATTGCTAGAGTTATTAACAGGGTAGCTCACCATTCCATGGCTAATGCATTGACTGCTTCTGCCAATTTAGACCTGATACGACATGACGCATGTCTGCGGTCCATGTCGCTCAAGCCCCATCATACTCTGGCATTACGAATGACACCGTTTTGGTCGCCTTTACTCTTTGGAGGAAAAATTGAAGCAGTTCGGAAGCAGGCAGCTCAGCAACTGCCCCTCCAACTCGCCGCCCAGCCCTCACAGGCCTTTATAAAAAATCAGCCCCTGCCACAGCAGAGGGATGATTGGCGGACCAGGGACAAGGGATCCTTACAATCAAATGTGCAGTATAGATCCCAACCCAATGCCAGGAGACAACAGTCTAATCAAGCTAGGAGGCAACCATACAGAGGTGGTAAGAAACAAAGTTTCTCCGTCTTCAAGCCTCCTAACTCTAAAAATTGACATACCCTCTCCACCACCCGCGGACAGCCTACCTGTGGGTGGTTGCCTCCTGCAATTTCAGGACCACTGGACCACCTTTTTTCCTCAGAACGATTGGGTGATCCAGATCATTTCGGAGGGACTTCGGATTTCATTTATCCAACCCCCTCCCCTGTCCTCCTCTCCCCTCTTCACGGACGTACCATCCGATCGGGAGAAGGATACCTTTCTACAACAGGAGATACGGTCACTCATAGAAAAACGGGCGGTGGAGATTGTGAAAAACCCGCAATCGCCGGGGTTTTATTCCAGGCTGTTTCTTATCCAGGGGGCAAACGGCAAGTTGAGGCCGATCATCGACCTAAGTCGCCTCAACCAATACATTTTACCACCGAAATTCAAGATGGAAACGGCGAGATCAATCCATCTTTTCATCCAGCGGGACGAGTGTGCGGTCAGTCTAGATATGACCGACGCATATTTTCATGTCCCTATCCACCCCGCATCACGGAAATTTCTCCGATTCACTTACCGCAACGCGGTTTATCAGTTCCAGGTCCTACCCTTTGGCCTCAACATCAGCCCTTGGGCTTTTACCAAGGTTATGGATTGCATCGTCACCCTGTTCTGCTCGACTTCGTCTACAGGGATGGCAGTGTACTTGGACGACTTCCTACAGAAACATATGGTAAGTTCTATTCTGTTCAAAGGCAGAAACGATCTTTTAGCACAATTAGATCATCTAGGCTTTCTGGTGAACTGGAAAAAGTCCGATCTCCGTCCATCTCAGCGTTTTGTCCATCTGGGTATGGAGTTTCTCACCGATCTGAATCTGGTACGACTTCCTTGCGCTCGCGTGGGATCCGGATCATCGAACTCGTCGAGTCCGTTTCCAACAGGACGTGGATTTCAGCGAGAGAATTCTTGCAACTCCTCGGATTATTCAATGCGGCGGCGGACTTGATCCCGCTTGGCCGTCTTTTTATGCGTCCCTTACAAATGACGTTAATGGCACAATGGCGCCCCTTTTCAAGTCCCATCAATCAAACAATAATGATCACGCATTAGATACGATCATTCCTGAGTCAGTGGCACAACCCAGGTTGGCTGTCCACGGGGATTCCTCTGGAGATGCCCCAAGCGGAGATAACGGTATGTACCGACGCCAGTACCTACAGTTGGGGTGCCCACCTGTTGCCAGACTTCGCTACAGTCAGCAGCACGTGGGAGCCAGAGGAGAGGTCTCTCCACATCAACCTTTTAGAAATGAGGGCTGTCATCAATGCCTTTCATTTCTGGAAGGATCACCTCTCAGGAAAAACTGTCCTCATTATGTCAGACAACTCTGGGGTGGTGACTTACTTCCTCAAACAAGGGGGCACCAAATCACCAGACCTGTGCATTCTGATCTGGCAGTTTCTACGTTGGTGCAACAACCTCCACATCAACGTACAAATCAGACACATTGCCAGCAGACTCAGTGTCTTGGCCGACACTCTATCCAGGAAAGGTCGAATCATTCACATGGAATGGTCACTCCATCAATCAGTCTTTCTTCAGATTTGCACACTTTGGGGGCGTCCGATGATCGATCTTTTTGCAACAAGGTGGAATCGCAAGTTGCCCACCTTCATCTCTCCGGTTCCAGACCCAGAAGCTTGGGCTGTGGACGCTCTGTCAATCAGCTGGGAGGGGTTGTGGACATTCGCCGACCCTCCCACGGTTTTGATACCAAAAATAATCAAGAGGTAAAAGGGGTCAGAACTGTCGGATGATTCTGATTGCCCCTCTCAGATGGAACAAGTCCTGGGTTACCGATCTACTCGATCTAGCGATAGATCTACCCAGGAAGATTCCAACCAGCCCAAATCTTCTCAAACAATCGCGGTCATGGGTGTTCCACCCCTGCCCGGATCGTCGTCTTCTTCACGCTTGGCTCTTGTCCGGGTAGCCTTGCGAGACAAACAATTTAAACCTTCGATTGTGGAGAGAATCTCAAGAGCAAGAAGGAAAGTGGCGTGTTTTCAGGGACTGGTGCCATATCGATAACATCGTCCCTTTGAGTGTCTCAATCCCTCAACTGGCCGACTTTTTTCTCTGGCTTTTCGAGGAGAAACAATTGGCCCCAATTACTATCAAAGGCTACCACTCCATGATATCAGACACATTCCGCCATCATGGTAGATCTGATATTGGGCATAACAAAGATCTATCAGATCTTCTAGCCAATTTTGATTAAAATCGACCAAAATCCCTCGCCCTGTTTCCAAAATGGAATCTGTCCTGGGTTTTAACATGGCTCAATTCAGACAAATTTGAACCTTTAGCCCACACTTCTTTAAAGCTACTATCATACAAAACATGTTTCTTGATAGCCTTAGCTTCAGCATGCAGGGTGAGTGAGTTGCATGCCCTTTCCAGTGACCCGAACTTTCTTCAGTTCAGATCAGATGGTTCAGTGGTCCTCCTGACGCAGCCAGGCTTTTTAGCCAAAAATAGGTTACCATCCATTGGCAATCAAAGAATTGTCATTCGCTCGCTCTCTTCCATAGATAAATCAAGAGCAGCAGCCATGCAAGATCCTGTTCGTGCACTCAAGCACTATTTAAAATGCACAGAGGCGTGTCGGGACACACGTAAGCGCCTCTTTCTTCCAGTCAGCTGGTAAACGGGATATCACCCCTCAAGCCCTTGCTTCATGGCTGAAGTGGGTTATACGCTCAGCGTACTCTGAGGTCTCACAAGATCAGAGTCGCCTCATGAAGATTACGGCTCATGAGATTAGAGCAATCTCGGCGAGCCTGGCATTCGAACGCAATGTTTCGATCCGAGATATAATAGAAGCTGTTGGCTGGCATGCAGAGTCAACCTTCTCCAGTTTTTATCTCAGAGATTTGGCTTCTCAGAGGCAAACCTTGAATCTGGTAGGTCCTGTGTTGGCAGCCCAGATGACCACCAGACCCATTTAAAACAATCAGCACAGCCTATCAGCTTCGCTGGATTCGCCAGTGAAATTTCGTAGGTAAGAAGATTTCAATAACTATCTTCTTAACCGTATATAGGGGTCACACATCACGTGACCCTAGGCTGTGTTGCTGATGAAATTAGGAGAACAGGTTATCGTTCAAATGGGGAATCCAGCCATCATTCCCTAGAAGGTACCCGGGGTGGAGGTAGGATGCTCAGCATTCCCTCCTCCTATTACTTATTCTCCTAACGTTAATGTGATCGGGGAACGTACTTGAAGGAGAAAGCAAATTTTTAGTAAATTATGTTTCTCCGAGAATACTTACCCGATCACATTACTTAAAAACCCTCCCAACCACCCCGCTATGCGAGCATCCTGGTATAATATATATCGCTCAGCTTAAAAACTAGCAACACCTGGCGGTGGCAAGGGGAGGTAAGGGGCAAGAGTTATTGCCCTTTGGTCTATATAAGATAGACCGAAAAGACGAATTTTCGTCTTTTAGTAGGGCTGGATTCGAGAGGTAGCAGGCTTATATTCCTAACGTTAATGTGATCGGGTAAGTATTCTCGGAGAAACATAATTTACTAAAAATTTGCTATTTCAGAATTGCCATGGTTAGAAATAATATACTTCACTGTACACAGCAATGAAACCCATCTACATTTTTGTTCATGTATAATGCTTATGCTTGTACTCACAATTCTAGGACAGTTATATGAGTGACTACAGACGTTAGATTTGAACTTGGTAAAAACTTTACTGTATTTGCTAATTAAAGCAATGCATAAAAGACTAACAAAAACAAAAGAACATTAAAATATCAGAAGTGTGACATTCAGCAGAAGAAATATAGGAAGACTGATATGTCCCAGATTTTGTTAGATTTTGGCGGGGACAAAAGATTCCAGATTTTATGTTTTGGGTTTGTAACATGTATGCACCTGGATCATCAAATAAGGTAGGATGCAGTTTCCCTTTCGGGTTCTTCAGGTTGGACAAAAGCCACTTTTGACAGCAAAATTGCTTAGTGGTTGAGCAGTAATTACAATAAATGGCTGTTTGTATTCTTTTTTATGATCAGAACAATTACAAATGCATGAATTCATCCATTTTTAAAGCAGGACTGCATCATGTAGAAAGAAAGCAATTGATATAATTATAGTTTTTATTTGTTTAACAAAAATCACTTAAGGTTGTGTAAATGAACTTGCAAAAGGACATTTGCATTATCATGGCAGCAGGGTGCACTTTCAGGGACATCATATTCTGTCATGGTAGCAGTGTGCACTGTAAAGAGGGCATGTTGCATCTCTAGGTCATGTCTTGCAAGGGATAATACCATGCTTGGAAGAATGACTTATAAAAAGCATTAATTTCCTATTGTATTTAATGTTTTAATAACTTACTGTCTTATTATTTAATTGAAGTTTAAAACAAAGATTATTAGACACAGTTGTCAGACTTTACTCAAATATGACACACTATTTTACATTTGTCAGTCAGTGATAAATGCTTTTCTTAACTTAAAAATGAAGAGTATTAAGAGGACAGTCCCATCATGCCTTGTTTTTTGTTTTTTTGTTGTTGTGCTGTTTCAGAGCTTTCTGGAATGCTATGTGTATTCCAGTCTAAATTTTTGTCATTGATTTATATTTGGATGTCTAAATATCCATTCAGGGTGGTGGTCGTGGAAGAAAAAAGAACAGTGAGAAAGAGAAAGAGAAAGCACATGCTGATGAAGACAAGCCATATGCCTGTGAAGGTATTTTATTGGTGGATGGTTTTAAGTCATTTCTACTTATTTGTTAGAAGAGTTGAAAGGGAAAGATATATTTGAGGTTTAAGTTAACAGAGGTAGGGCCATACTTAAACCATCTTTTGTTTGCTGTCCTCCAACCAATCCATGCAACTGACTTTTTTTTCATGGTTTCGGGAAATGTTTAGTTGGGCATGCCATGATGGAAGTGACATGGTGATCACTTGGGTGTCTGTTTGCATTTTCATCCATGCTTACATCCTTCCACGCCATAAATAACGATCAATGTTGGAGTTTTTAAAATTATGCTCATTGTTCGAGTGTTTTTACTTTTTTACCTAAAACTAAACAGGCTTAACGAATGTTGAGTCTTATATTTGCCCATAAATGCCAGTGTTGAATGTGTAAATTTATTTAAAAAGGCATGGGAAAAATAGATACATATACATATCAAATAAACAAACTTCTTGTTTGGAGGACACAAAAGAAAACCTGTTTTAAGGAAGACCTTAAAAAAGTACTCAAAATATAGGCTATGCATTGAGTATATAGCTGGGATAAACTAATAAGGGATAATAAAAAGAGAAAATATAAATTGTGTTAATTGGTGGTAGGGAAAATTACAAGAAAAATATGATTTAAATCTGGTGATGGAGATATGACAGGCATCAATATAACTTCAAGTTCTGACAATTGGAATTCATGGTCCACTTATTTTTAGTAACATATCACATAAAATGCATCTCATAAACTGAAAATAATTTCATTAATTAGATTTTAGGCAAGATAGCATCTTCTTCACGTTCATAGGTATTACAGAGAGGCTAATTCCTCATGGAAAACTTTAAACCTAGGATTTCCCTGTCAAATTTATTGCATCATCACATTGACATAAGGAATTACTTTTTGCTACCTCCAGAATCTTGCATTTCCACCTTCCAGAAAGATGAAAAACACTTTTCCTCACACACACACACACATATATATTTATATAAAAGACATGATTTTTCTCCATTTTAAAGCAGAATTCTGCTTTTCTCCTGACTTGAATCAGATTTTCCTTGATATAGTCCGTTTTTTGTATTATCTCCGATCCAGATTTTTAAAAATGGTCTGTCTGCTCCCATTCTGCAACGACCCTTATAAATTATTTGTTCCATATATTAGTTAGCACATGACTCTCATATAGAGTATTTTGATTGGTCGAAGGTTTAAATTGATCCAATGAATCTTTGTGTAATGGAAACTGATGGCAATGGAAAGAAGAAGCATGCTTGCAAAACATGGCATCCGGAGTTGTTGAGAGAGACCTTGAAACAAAAAGTTTAAATTTTTAAAAATGTATGGAAATGGGAATGGCTGGATGGAAAAGTTGACAGAAATTTAGTTGGTCAGTTTATAAGAAATCTGAACGCAAGAGGACTGGCATTTTGTGACCTGTGCAATAAAGATCTGAATTAGGGTAATTGCAGTTTGAAGAGTTTGGAACAGCACCTAAAAAAGAAGCTGCATATGGAAAAATTGAAGTTCAGAAGGCATCTGGAAAAAGTGCAGTTAATTACTGTAAGAAGAAAGATATATTGCATGAGAGAACAGATGTAGCCCTCTCACAGAATATGCACACTACATGTCGCCAATGCAAGCACCAGCTTGAAAGCAAAAGAGGCACTCATTAAAAAGGAAAAGAAACGATTGCACATTGAGCTAAAAAAGTCAGTGGGGACAAAAAGGAAGGCTAAAGAAATCTTTGCCAAAGCCACAAAATGAGCTCTGCTGGCTTATCAACAGGTTGTGTCCATTGGAAGATAAAGACAAGTGAATCTATGGGATTATTTGTACATAGGTGATGTACTTGGGTGTTTATTTTACAGATTTGTTATGAAAAGGGAGAAGTATAATATATTTGCTGCAAAAATTATTGTGACTTAATTACGATGGGAACACTAACATGCACGTGAAATAACTTCAGCATCAATAGTATTGGAGAACAAATTCATGTGACTATAAATATTGTGAAATTATTGAAGTGAAGTTGAACATTTTCGGTAAGTTTATTAGTTTTCAAATGATTATTTTGGTTTATTTTATGATCATAAGTTGCACCAGGAGCAGTTTTTTTATGTGTAAAATGCATTTTTGGCCAGGGGCCTTTTGACCCCAGGATCGAGTACACTGCCCCTTGAGACCCTGTTAAGGGAGAACCCCCTAATAGCCCTTAAAATTTTTTTTTTATGGAAGACCAAAATCATGTCATATATATATATATATATATATATATATATATATATATATATATATATATATATATATATATATATATATATATATATATAAAGTGGAGTAATTCTTATAGATTACCTCTCCTTATTCTTGCTATGTGAACAGTTTAGATTCCTAGACCTTCTTCCAGTCTGTGCATGGATCGCGAAATGTTGAAGCCAATCATTTGGAATTATTTCCCTGACTTTGCCAGCCAGCCCAGCTAGCAAGTCATTCATCAATTGCTGTACTCCATCCTGGCTGCCAACCAACCAGTCCGGCCATCTGGAAAACTTGTTTTAAGATTTAAGTACCTTGATTGAATTTTCCTATGGTGATTTTTTTTTTCTTCTTTTAATCAGCAAACCATCATGTCCAGTGGGCCATTAAACCATCCAGCCAGTAATATCAGTGCTTCCTGTATATGGTGAACTGGCATCACATCTTAGGCTGCTCAGTCATCAGGCCCAGCTGACTGCACTGGACTGGCATTCCACAAACAGACCCCAATCTATGCTAGATGCAGTGTAGCTGGCTTTACCAGTATACCCAACTGGCAGAACTCAGGATACTCATGGTGATGACTCTGCTTCATCATTGCCTTATGACATGATGTATCTTTAGATGCAGAGTGTACAGGACGAGGACATTACTGCCACAGATAAAGGTGAAGATGCTGATTTACCAGTCCATTCTGATCCTTCTGTGGAGAGAATCAAATATAGTAAAGGCGACAATTGAGATGTAGAATCTTGCTGCCTTCAAAATGCCCTCTGGCAGCAGTTAGTACCTATTATATGGTCAAGGACTTGGTGGACACTGATGCTGATGAGGAACATCTGTCCTTCAGAATAATGCTACAATCATCAGAAATTGTTGAAATTACTTTGTCAGAGAAGATTCTTGACCCCAGTAATTCTATACTCTTTTTCTATTTTGGTTACCTGCCTCGTTTCAAGTGTACAGATACAAATCATATTCTGATGTTTACTAGATGGGTTTTCCAAGTTTGGATAAGGATATAACTGCAGTCAGTATGTCTTCACTTTTCTACAAGTCCAAATTTATAAAAGAATGTTTGAGTCTCCTCCCTTCTTGACCTGGCTTCTTTAGCAGTTTTTTTTTTGTTTATTGGTGAAGGCTGGAAGTGACCACTCAATGGAAGCAGTTACTTGCATTGCTACGGTCATAAATAGGATGTCTTACCACACTATGGTGAATGCCCTAATGAACTCCTGTAAGCTGGATTTGGTAAGAAGATATGCACTTCAGCATTCTTCATCTCAACCCCTATCATTAAGTTCCCCAGGCTTATTTGGTGTTAGTATTGAGGTCAGAAAGCAGGCAACACAGGAGTTGCCCCAGTAACTTTCTGTACAGTCTCCTATTTTTGAATAATGCCATGAAGGGTTACAGATGTCCATATGCTTTATACTCCAGGCCAAAATTGGGGACCATAAATGAGTTTATGTCCCCCAAGCCTCATGTTAGCCGATAATCACTTGTTGTTCGTCCCATCTGCTGCCAGCCCTCCAATGGGTGACAGACTTTCTTCTTGTTGCCATTCTTGGATGGAGTTAAAGTATTTCACAAAATCAATTGGGTCATAGGAGAGTCTGTAAATTTCATTCAACCAGCCCCCTCCACCATTGTCATCCCCCAATGGATAGAGACCCAGAGCAACCCCAAGGAGTCAAACATTCTGTAGTAGGAAATAGAGATTATGCTCTTAAAGTGGGTGGTGATCTTTGGAAAACCAGAATCCCCAGGCTATTTCTTGTCATGAAAGTAAATGGAAAATGGAGACTGGTTATAGGCCTAAGCAAACTCAATCTATTACTACTCCATTCAGGATTGAGATAGCAAGATCCATCTGTCTGTCTGACTGTCCATTGTAATGAATATGCGATCAGTCTTGACCTGTCCAGTAGATATTTTCATATTCCCATTCACACAGTGTCATGCAAATACTTCACTTTGAATTCTGGAAGGTAGATGACCAATTTCATGCCCTTTCATTCGACCACACTCTCTAACCTTTAGCCTTCCTTAAAACATTGGACTGCATCATCTGCCACTACAGCATGTCCTCAGCAGGTGCAACAGTGGTGTACCTGGACAACATGCTACCAAAACGTTTAGTAAGTTCAGTTTTGGTTCAAAATATGAACAACTTTCTTTACCTCATTCACAATTTAGGGTGATTAGTTGATGTCGAGAAGTCAGACCATGTTCCTTTTCAACACATTATTCATCATGGTATGGAAATTTTGACTTGTATAAACCTCATTTGTTCTCCTCACCTGGTCTTTGCATTATACTAAAGAAATACTTCCTTTGGTGTGCCTAACACCACATAAACATACAGGTCTGACATATCCCAGGCAGGCTGAATGTCTTGGCTGACTCGTTATCAAAGAGAGGCCAGATACTTTATGCACAGTGGTCTCTTCTTCCATCAGTCTTCCATCAAGCGTGCATTCTATGGACTGACTGATCATGGATCTGTTTGCTATTGAGGTGGAAACACAAACTGTCCACATTCTTATCCCCATTCCCAGACCTACTAGTATGGGCCGTTGATATATTCTCGATCAGCTGGGGGAAGTATGGGCATGTACCTTCCTTTCAGTTGTCCTAATAATGAAAATAGTTGAGAAAATGAGGGGCAGGAACTTAAAGCTAATTCTAGTTGCCCACTATGCTGTGCAGATGATAGACCAACAACCTCCTCAATCTCACCACTGGGCTGCCAATTAGGATTCTAAACTGTCCTAGATTCATCAAAATTGCTTCTGTACGTTCTTGAAGACAAGGTCTTTTGAACCATTCATATTATATGTAATCCAACAGACATGTACTAAAATTGCCTGACAGCATTCCAACCTGATCTGCAGTAATGTTACTTTATGGAAATGTTTTCAGTGTCTTCAGAATGGGTGGGGGTAGATTCTGTATGTCCTTCATAACACTGGTCATAGATTCATAGTTTTGCTGAATACTTAAAATGTCAAAAGATTTATAATGTACTTGTATCTTGCCCTATGATAACCATTGCCATATGAAATTCAAAATAAACCCGAAGATTATATCATGTTGGGAAAATAAGCAAGAAATATTTCATTTCCAAGGGGGTCATTTCCTCCCACTCTTGCCCACTAATGTGAGCATCTTGTTAATCATATTGCTCAAGTTTCAGCTGGTAACATCCATAATAAAGGTACCTTCCTCAAGGGAATAGGGGAGGTATTCTTTAACAGTTACTCCCCTTTATATTGTATACACACAGAAAGATGGTTTTCATTTTTATGGGAGGGCTGGATTCTGAGGGTAACAAAGCGTAATTATTAATGCTGATGTGGCTAATATTTTCAGAGAATCATAATTTGCTTTTTTTTACAAATTCAGTGTTCAAACTACTAAAACAAATCTTGTAGCACCGCTAGGGTGGCCTAGTGGTTAGAGCCTCTGCCTCAGATGCAGGAGGTTGCGGGTTCGAACTCCAGCCAAATGATGCCAAAGCTTTTAAAAATGGTACTAACAGCTGCCTCGCTAGGTGCTCAGCATTAAGAGGTTAGTGTTAGGACTGGTCAGCCTGGTGTCAGGACAATGTGACTGGGTGGGACATCATGCTACATGTCTCCAGCATGATGCCTTACTGCTAAACATCACTACAAACTGCCACACTGCTGACATCATAGCAATATGACTGAAAAATTGTTAAAGCCACGTTAAAAATCCAAATCACACACAAACACACACATACATACACACACACACAAATCTTGTGCACCGGACTTAGAATTCCTTTTGCCCATCTTAGCCATAGCCACATATTGCAATATTTCAGAAAAGTTTCATTTTGAGAGATTGGACAGATTCTTTTTAGCAGAATGGAGTGTGTGAAACTAATATCATATTGTCATGTTTTATTTATCCTGCACTTTTGCCATCCATCTACAGGGTGTGGGGCACGCTACAAGACCCGTCCTGGGCTGGCATACCATTACACTCACTTTCACAATGGCATGATGGAGGAGGAACCTGAACCACCCTCACCCAAATCCTCAGGTTAGTTCTTATCCTACACCACCAGCTTTCTTACCCTACACCACCAGCTTAATACATTTAGGCTTTGGCCTTGTGACTGGAAAATTGTTTCACATTTAATTGTTGCTTGGATGTGTTATTAACCTATTTATGAAGAAAGGAAAAGGTTTTATAATTAGGATTTGGTTGGACCAAGGTCACTAAAACAGCTAAGTGATGATTTTGCTGAGCCATATTTATTTTCACAAATGCCAAAATATCCAAGAGGTTGTCCATTGGAGGTACTATATTTCTGGTGACAAGTGCCAGAACACTCCAGAGGTTGTCCATTGGCTGAATCTTTCTTCTGGTTGAAAGTGTCAGTACATCTGAACAGTGATTTTTTTAATGAACTATATTTCTGGTTATGAGTGTCAAAACATCTCGGTCTCAGTGGTGAATTTGGTTGAACCTTAGTTCTGGTCACAAGTGCCAAACATATCTGAGCAGTGATTGTGACTGAACTATATTTCTAGATGCAAATGCCAAACACCCCAGACATTGTTCATTGGAAGAATACTGTAGTCTGCAAACAAACACCTCAGATGGTATTATCTAAACTATTGTGCTATTACATATACATTTTTTCCAGTTCAGTATGTAGAACACCACTATTTTCAACAAATGAAAGATGACTGGTTTTAACAGCAAATGGTGAAAAGTCTTTCATTCAAAAGCATCTCTGAATATAATGTGCTTCATTTTGGTTTAAAATCAGAGTTTGCATTAAAAAAATCACTGATATATTCTAAGGCACTTTGATGTTATTATGCTGTTAAGACTTTTGCTGTGATGCCATGTCAATGATGGATTACAGTTTTGGCTGTTTCTTTTACAGAAAGTTTCAAAAAGTATGTTGGAATCAGGATAAGTGTCTTGTGTTTTTACAGCCAATATATCCATTTTACTCCTTCCTCTGAACCATTATCAGCAAAACTTTAGTTTGTGACTGCTATACGTTAATTTTGAATCCTGAAACACAAGACTGCTGTGTCCAAATTAGCCTGTGTTTCAGAATGCTTTCATTGATGATATAACCTGTGCATGGTACATTACAGTTTCATGAAGTACTAATTGTTTGTGTTTCTGCTATTGATTGTTGTCCTGTGTTAAATGTATCATATGGTAGTAATTCTTTGTTTTTTATATTTTTCTTCGTCTTTCTGTGTAGGTTTAAAACATTATATTCATAGTATTATATGTAAGATGCCTTAACATTAATGATAAATTATTGTTGTGTTGTTCATTTATCGTATCTCAGTACCATATTTTTATGGTGAACAATGTAGTCAACGTTGTTTTAAAAGCTTCATTTACACAATAATGTGAGTATATATGTACAATAAAATACAAGGTTTGTGTCATACAGAACAACCTTGGGTGTTGATGGGTTATCAGCAGAATAACTGGATCTGATTCTGTTTGTGTCAAATTTACACACCAGAACAGATCAACTAGAAAATCCTGCATCTTAGTTTAAAGTAGTATTGTCTCCACGTTCTATTCAGTTATTCATTCCCCGACACACATCCTAGTACAGTTCCTCCACCCAAACTTTTGCCCTTGTAGGATGTAAATATGAATTGAGATTCTGTCAGTCTATATGTGAGCCTCACAAAATCATATCCAAGATTTTAAAGTCATTGTCTTGACTTGCATATGGTGAACTTAAGGCTGCAACATTTAAACATACAAATGGCTCATTTGTTCTTACTGAATGTAAATGTTTACAAAATCAGAAATAGTATAAATGAATATGCACATGACCATGTTGACATTGCTCCTTCCCATTCCAACAAAATGATATATTTCTATGTTGCTGCTTAAGAGGGCTGTTTAGTCAGATTTTTCACATTGCATAGGAATCAGTTGGAAACAATCCAGAGTTGGTGAGAATTGGTTGTACCACACATTAGACAAGAGGATAATTTACAGATAATACTGAAGAAGAAAAATTAAAACTACATTATTTACCTTGAAAAACATGCTCATTACTGGAATCTTCAGTGAGTAGTACTTAATTTTAAGAAACACCATTTTAAGTTTGTAAGCCATTTACAATTTCTTAGTCATTGCAGATTCCTCAAAAGCATCCCATGTGCATACAGTATTCATTCCAAGAATAGAAAAAGGCAGGACACAAGGGTTCTTACTAAATCGAAATTTGGGGTCATTTAGAAGGAAAAAAAATAGGTTGTAAAAATGTCCTTGCCTGTTTATTCCAAAACATTATCAAGTTCTCTTGCTTTGAACCTTCTGTACCAGAATTCCTCATGCTTGCATAATGATTCCACTGCAGAATTTGTTTTGAACATTTGAGTCGATATTCTTTCATTGAAAATAAATGCAGCAATGTTATTCCAGAAGAACCCAGGTTCTTTTCTTTTCATTTCTGACATTGATCATTAACTGTGTGTTCTCAGTTGCACAAGCGAATCAAAATCAGGATGACATTACTGTTGGCCCAGGAAATGACTGTCATATCCTTCTTTGTCAGTGATTTCATTCTGTTCAGGAAACCAGCTTGGGATGCACTTCATTCAGTCAGTTTTAACAATCCTTTATCTTCATTTTCTGGGGTCTTATTTTACATGCCCTATAAGCACCATAAAAGCGATATTCTTGCATAAGAGATGAAAAAAGGTAATTGATGAAGCCTAGTATGAACTCGATGCATATGTGACTTACAAAAACATTCTGTCTTAAAAGTGCGAAAAGTCATACAGTAAATGAAACAGTTGCATGTTGAGTGAGGTATGGCATGCGGGTTTTCAGTGGCTTGATTTAAATAAATGTCAGCTGTAAGCCTAACATGCAGATCAGGAATCTGTTAGTTAAATGGAATTGTTTCATTTATTGTATACTGTGTACATGTTTAGAAATTGTGATAAATGTTGCAGCCTTGGTGTATCATTCCACCAATACCAATTAATACACAGATAAGCAGGATTAGATTGTCCCCACTTACTGTCAACCTTTAGCAGAATTAGATTGTCTCTCTTTTTAATGTCAAACTTGAGCAGGATCAGATTGTCCCTCTTTATGTCAACCTTTAGCAGGATTAGATTTTCCCATTTATTGTCAACCTTTAGCAGAATTAGATTGTCCCTCTTTATGTCAACCTTTAGCAAGATTAAATTTTCCCATTTATTGTCAACCTTTAGCAGAATTAGATTGTCCCTCTTTATGTCAACCTTTAGCAGAATTAGATTTTCCCATTTATTGTCAACCTTTAGCAGGATTAGATTTTCCCATTTATTGTCAACCTTTAGTAGGATTAGATTGTTCCCATTTATTGTCAACCTTTAGCAGGATTAGATTGTTCCCATTTATTGTCAACCTTTAGCAGGATTAGATTGTTCCCATTTATTGTCAACCTTTAGCAGAATTAGATTGTTCCCATTTATTGTCAACCTTTAGCAGGATTAGATTGTTCCCATTTATTGTCAACCTTTAGCAGAATTAGATTGTTCCCATTTATTGTCAACCTTTAGCAGAATTAGATTGTCCCCATTTATTGTCAACCTTTAGTAGGATCAGATTTTACCTAATGATCACTTTGGTGCCTGTGTGCATGTCAGCCTGTATGTCTGTTCATTGTCAACTTAGATTAAACTCAAAGTTAAAGTTTCTCCTTTGAATGCAGTCCCCAATCACATTAACATTAGGAAAACCAATTCTGCCACCTCCTGAATCTAGCCCTCCCAAAAGGACGAAACAATTTGTCATTCCTGTTTATATATCATATGGTGAATGGGAGGAAAGTCCTACCCACATGAACATCATTTGGGGGTGGCAAGTGTGGCGACCACCCCAGGCCCCACTCTTGAAGGGGCCCTGTGCTTCAGGCCTAAGGTCGTCCTTATGACTTTGTCAAGCTATATTCTCCACCAAATTGCGAAAGTTGATCTAGTCTAGACATAATCAGTGTTTGCAGTAGCATACCAATCGAGATACTGATATTCTGGCCCCGCGCGCTCATGGTCGGCCCTAGGTCCCACGTACTCCTAACACCGCCTCTGCCTACCCATTATGACTCCCTACCAGAGCAATGTGGCTCCCCATGAACTTGATGTGTACCAGTTTTAAGCTTTTGTTGTGTATTATCAACATAGTACTGCAAAACCTCCTATAATCCTTGAATATTTCATGATTGCAACACAACCATCCATCAAGTCAGTATAATACCATAATTATTCTAGTGTATGTGCTGCTTTAAAGTCAGCATCCTTCAAATCAAAAGTAGTTAATTTGCATCTTATATCGTGAAAATTCTGAGAATAAATTTTGAAATATTTTCGTACAAATTTATTGTTTTAAGTAAAATTGATACTGAAGAAAAATCAAATTCTTTTTGCAAGTGTAAAAATATAATTATTTTATTCTTTAATGTCCTTATGATTCAAATAGAAGTAATACCTCAAAGGTAAAGCCCATTTTGATGACAATTAACCTCAAAACCAACAAATATGAATGCAGTGGCATTGACGATAATTAATGTCGTGTATAGGTGACTAGCAGTGGATGCCTAAGTATGTTGTTTGCTGTTCTCTTTGTTCTTGAATTGGTTATGCACAATGATAATCTGAGCACAAGTTAAACTATCACACTCACTGCATGTTATAGAGCAATTAATGGCTAATCCTATTGACTGATGTTCTCTTTCACAGGGTTCCCACGCTACCGGGAAATTGGGAAAAAGTCGGGAGGAAGAATAGGTTTGTTTCCAACTGGGAAAAGCCCTTAAATTTTGTAAATATTGATGAAAGTCAGGGAATAACGGGAGATTATTAGCCAACACTTGATGACAGAAAAATATGTAATTGAGTCACAACTGAACTGATTTCAGGTTAAATTTATTGATTTCTTATTGGGATTATTGGAGGTTATGGAACTTGTCAGTCAGTTGTGATACAGTTACTATATGGATCATATGGGTGCTTGCCCTAAACATGCTTGTATAGTTAATCCAAGCGCTTAGGTGATTGGGTTGGTCATGTAGACATGTTACCCTTTGGTCCACTCCACATCTGTATCTTTCTTATGTGGAAGACTAGACTACCAGTCCAGCATCACACTGTACCAATATGTCTGTGATGTGTGATCTTGGTAAATGTTAGAGAAAAATAAAGCTTATCTTCTCCAGTTCCACTTCTGGTATGTAAATTTACCAAAAGTATACTGTGATAAATCTTTCCTTATTAATTTGTAGTTTGTACCGTGAACACAGTGTTAAGCATTATTGTCAATAGTAACCTTCAACATCCCCACCTCACCTTTGCAGTGAAATTAACTATTAGACTTTGCTAAATTCTAGTGACTTATGGGGTAACTTTCAATGTAGAATCCCATGTTCTGGGTATTCCTGACAATGACTGCATTAAATACATGGTCCATAATCTAATTATATTTAATAAGCTGGGCTCAGGAAAACCACTCATCCTCTCTTCTTGACCTCATAAAAATTGGCAGTGCCAAGAAATACAGTACTGCTTACTTGTCACAGGGCCAAGTGAATGCAGATTCACACCTTAAGTATATCTATGCATTTTCTACCTTTAACACACTGTGTAGCTCAGCATCAAGTATCAGTTAGTTTTGTCTGTTTTTCCTAATTTTCAGTATGGAACATGTTGCAGAGGAAGCTGGTGTTGCATTTTAAACAGGTACCTGATGCAAATTTGATACAAAAATGGGTTTAGCTCATGAAAATATCTTGTTTAGTGTGAAGATGGCAGGCTGTAAGCCCTTCTGGTATCAAGCTTGTGTAGGATGCCAGTGGTTGTTTAGTGTGAAGGTGGCAGGCTCTAAGCCCTTCTTGTATCAAGCTTGTGTAGGATACCAGTGCTTGTTTAGTGTGAAGCCAGTAGGCTCTAAGTCCTTTTAGTATCAAGCTTGTGTAGGATGCCAGTGGTTGTTTAGTGTGAAGCCAGCTGGCTTTAAGCCTTTCTAGTATTAAGTTTGTGTAGGATGCCAATGGTTGTTTAGTGTGAAGCCAGCAGGCTCTAAGCCCTTCTAGTATCAAGTTTGTGTAGGATGCCAATAGTTGTTTAGTGTGAAGCCAGCTGGCTCTAAGTCCTTTTAGTATCAAGCTTGTGCATAATGCCAATGTTGTTTAGTGTGAAGCCAGTAGGCTCTAAGCCCTTCTGGTATCAAGCTTGTGTAGGATGCCAATGGCTGTTTAGTGTGAAGCCAGTAAGCTCTAAGTCCTTTTAGTATCATTCTTGTGTAGGATGTCAATGGTTGTTTAGTGTGAAGCCAGCAGGTTCTAAGCCCTTCTGGTATCAAGCTTGTGTAGGATGCCAATGTCTGTTTAGTGTGAAGATGTCAGTCTCTAAGCTTTTCTGGTATCAAGCTTGTGTAGGATGCCAATGGTTGTTTAGTGTGAAGCCAGCAGTCTCTAAGCCCTTCTAGTATCAAGTTTGTTTAGGATGCCAGTGGTTGTTTAGTGTGAAGCCAGTAGTCTCTAAGCCCTTCTGGTATCAAGCTTGTGTAGGATGCCAATGGTTGTTTAGTGTGAAGCCAGCAGTCTCTAAGCCCTTCTGGTATCAAGCTTGTGTAGGATGCCAATGTCTGTTTAGTGTGAAGAGGGCAGTCTCTAAGCTCTTCTGGTATCAGGCTTGTGTAGGATGCCAATGGTTGTTTAGTGTGAAGCCGTCAGGCTCTAAGCCCTTCTGGTATCAAACTTGTGTAGGATGACAATGGTTGTTTAATGTGAAGATGACAGTCTCTAAGCCCTTCTGGTATCAAGCTTATGTAGGATGCCAATGTCTGTTTAGTGTGAAGACGGCAGTCTCTAAGCTCTTCTGGTATCAAGCTTGTGTAGGATGCCAATGGTTGTTTAGTGTGAAGACATCAGTGTCTAAGCCCTTCTGGTATCAAATTTGTGTAGGATGCCAATGGTTGTTTAGTGTGAAGACATCCGTCTCTAAGCCCTTCTGGTATCAAGCTTGTGTAGGATGCCAATATCTGTTTAGTGTGAAGATGGCAGTCTCTAAGCTCTTCTGGTATCAAGCTTGTGTAGGATGCCAATGGTTGTTTAGTGTGAAGACATCAGTCTCTAAGCCCTTCTGGTATCAAGCTTGTGTAGAATGCCAATGGTTGTTTAGTGTGAAGCCAGCAGCCTCTAAGCCCTTCTAGTATCAGGCTTGTGTAGGATGCCAATGTCTGTTTAGTTTGAAGACAGCAGTCTCTAAGCTCTTCTGGTATCAAGCTTGTGTAGGATGCCAATGGTTGTGTAGTGTGAAACCAGCAGGTTCTAAGCCCTTCTGGTATCAAGCTTGTGTAGGATGCCAATGGTTGTTTAGTGTGAAGACATCGTTCTCTAAGCCCTTCTGGTATCAAGCTTGTGTAGGATGCCAATGGTTGTTTAGTGTGAAGCCATCAGGCTCTAAGCCCTTCTGGTATCAGGCTTGTGTAGGATGACAATGGTTGTTTAATGTGAAGACGGCAGTCTCTAAGCTCTTCTGGTATCAAGCTTGTGTAGGATGCCAATGGTTGTTTAGTGTGAAGACATCAGTCTCTAAGCCCTTCTGGTATCAAGTTTGTGTAGGATGCCAGTGGTTGTTTAGTGTGAAGACATCAGTCTCTAAGTCCTTCTGGTATCAAGCTTGTGTAGGATGCCAATATCTGTTTAGTGTGAAGATGGCAGTCTCTAAGCTCTTCTGGTATCAAGCTTGTGTAGGATGCCAATGGTTGTTTAGTGCGAAGACATCAGTCTCTAAGCCCTTCTGGTATCAAGCTTGTGTAGAATGCCAATGGTTGTTTAGTGTGAAGTCAGCAGGCTCAAAGCCCTTCTGGTATAAAGCTTGTGTAGGATGACAATGGTTGTTTAATATGAAGACGGCAGTCTCTAAGCTCTTCTGGTATCAGGCTTGTGTAGGATTCCAGTGGTTTTTTAGTGTGAAGCCAGCAGGCTCTAAGCCCTTCTAGCATCAAGCTTGAATAGGATGCCAATGTTTGTTTAGTTTGAAGACAGCAGTCTCTAAGCCCTTCTGGTATCAAGCTTGTGTAGGATGCCAATGGTTGTTTAGTGTGAAGCCAACAGGCTCTGAGCCCTTCTAGTATCAAGTTTGTGTAGGATGCCAATGGTTGTTTAGTGTGAAGCCAGCATGTTCTAAGCCCTTCTGGTATCAAACTTGTGTAGGATGCCAATATCTGTTTAGTGTGAAGATAGCAGTCTCTAAGCTCTTCTGGTATCAAGCTTGTGTAGGATGCCAATGGTTGTTTAGTGCGAAGACATCAGTCTCTAAGCCCTTCTGGTATCAAGCTTGTGTAGAATGCCAATGGTTGTTTAGTGTGAAGCCAGCAGGCTCTAAGCCCTTCTAGTATCAAGCTTGTGTAGGATGCCAATGTCTGTTTAGTTTGAAGACAGCAGTCTCTAAGCTCTTCTGGTATCAAGCTTGTGTAGGATGCCAATGGTTGTTTAGTGTGAAACCAGCAGGTTCTAAGCCCTTCTGGTATCAAGCTTGTGTAGGATGACAATGGTTGTTTAATGTGAAGACGGCAGTCTCTAAGCTTTTCTGGTATCAAGCTTGTGTAGGATTCCAATGGTTTTTTAGTGTGAAGCCAGCAGACTCTAAGCCCTTCTAGTATCAAGCTTGTGTAGGATGCCAATGGTTGTTTAGTGTGAAGCCAGCAGGTTCTAAGCCCTTCTGGTATCAAGCTTGTGTAGGATGCCAATGTCTGTTTAGTGTGAAGACGGCAGTCTCTAAGCTCTTCTGGTACCAAGCTTGTGTAGGATGCCAATGTCTGTTTAGTGTGAAGACGGCAGTCTCTATGCCCTTCTAATATCAAGCTTGTATAGGATGCCAATGTCTGTTTAGTGTGAAGACGGCAGTCTCTAAGCTCTTCTGGTATCAAGCTTGTGTAGGATGCCAATGGTTGTTTAGTGTGAAGATGGCAGTCTCTAAGCCCTTCTGGTATCAAGCTTGTGTAGGATGCCAATGGTTGTTTAGTGTGAAGACATCAGTCTCTAAGCCCTTCTGGTATCAAGCATGTGTAGGATGCCAATGGCTGTTTATTGTGAATCCAGCAGGCTCTAAGCCCTTCTAGTATCACGTTTGTTTAGGATGCCAATGGTTGTTTAGTGTGAAGCCAGCAGGCTCTAAGCCCTTCTGGTATCAAGCTTGTGTAGGATGCCAATGGTTGTTTAGTGTGAAACCAGCAGGTTCTAAGCCCTTCTGGTATCAAGCTTGTGTAGGATTCCAATGGTTGTTTAGTGTGAAGACATCAGTCTCTAAGCCCTTCTGGTATCAAGCTTGTGTAGGATGCCAATGTCTGTTTAGTGTGAAGACGGCAGTCTCTAAGCTCTTCTGGTATCAAGCTTGTGTAGGATGCCAGTGGTTGTTTAGTGTGAAGCCAGCAGGCTCAAAGCCCTTCTGGTATCAAGCTTGTGTAGGATGACAATGGTTGTTTAATGTGAAGACGGGTTTCTCTAAGCTCTTCTGGTATCAGGCTTGTGTAGGATTCCAATGGTTTTTTAGTGTGAAGCCAGCAGGCTCTAAGCCCTTCTAGCATCAAGCTTGTGTAGGATGCCAATGTTTGTTTAGTTTGAAGACAGCAGTCTCTTAGCCCTTCTGGTATCAAGCTTGTGTAGGATGCCAATGGTTGTTTAGTGTGAAGCCAACAGGCTCTGAGCCCTTCTAGTATCAAGTTTGTGTAGGATGCCAATGGTTGTTTAGTGTGAAGCCAGCAGGTTCTAAGCCCTTCTGGTATCAAGCTTGTGTAGGATGCCAATGTCTGTTTAGTGTGAAGACAGCAGTCTCTAAGCTCTTCTGGTATCAAGCTTGTGTAGGATGCCAGTGGTTGTTTAGTGTGAAGATGGCAGTCTCTAAGCCCTTCTGGTATCAAGCTTGTGTAGGATGCCAATGGTTGTTTAGTGTGAAGACATCAGTCTCTAAGCCCTTCTGGTATCAAGCTTGTGTAGGATGCCAATGGCTGTTTATTGTGAAGCCAACAGGCTCTGAGCCCTTCTAGTATCAAGTTTGTGTAGGATGCCAATGGTTGTTTAGTGTGAAGCCAGCAGGTTCTAAGCCCTTCTGGTATCAAGCTTGTGTAGGATGCCAATGTCTGTTTAGTGTGAAGACATCAGTCTCTAAGCTCTTCTGGTATCAAGCTTGTGTAGGATGCCAGTGGTTGTTTAGTGTGAAGATGGCAGTCTCTAAGCCCTTCTGGTATCAAGCTTGTGTAGGATGCCAATGGTTGTTTAGTGTGAAGACATCAGTCTCTAAGCCCTTCTGGTATCAAGCTTGTGTAGGATGCCAATGGCTGTTTATTGTGAAGCCAGCAGGCTCTAAGCCCTTCTAGTATCAAGCTTGTGTAGGATGCCAGTGGTTGTTTAGTAAGAGCATAGTAGTCTTTTGATATGTACTGTGTTGAGTGATGACACAATCTCATTATCTGTTGTAACTCATTTATCCCACAGAGGAGTGCATGGAAAGATATTCCCAAAGATCTGCCTAAGTGGACTTTTATATAAAGGTATATAATTTGTAAGGGCTTGTCACTATTTGAAACAACCCTTTTCTAAAAGCCTTTCTTCTTATGAACATTTGTGTTTAAGCAGAGTAAAGCTTATTCTATAATTAAAATGAGCTATTTGCAAATTTATGTGAATTTCAATTGTTACACTTTTATGTTAATTTCAATAGTTAAACTTGTTTCTAGTGATACATCATGAGTGTTTTGATACATGGTCATATGTTTAATTCATATGTTATGGGAGAGTCTCAAAATAGAAACAGCTTTTGATTTTCAAAATCCATGATTTTGAAGTCGGAATGTTTTTTAATGCCATTCAATAATGGTCATAAATGAACCTTGAAAAAAATGATTTTCCTCCAAAAGAAAAGACCTAGAAAATTTTTGTTTTGAAAAGTTTTCATCCCTGAATATACAATGCAAAGAAATTTAAGTCAGACACCAAACTCCATACATAACTTTTTAGACCATGTGATAGTAATATAAATTAAGGCAAGTGCTGTGGGAATGATCATATACTTCTAAAGTGCCAAAAACAAAAGCTATTTCCTATTTGATTATCTATCTATTAGCGCCTCTACCAGTTGTACAGCCTACTAACATTGAACCAACAGATTCCTCCAAGTTATTCTTGCAGTTAAAATCTAAAACTTAAGTTAAAAGTTATGTCCCTTCACCAGTCACCCCGGTAGAGTTGAAAAACAAAAAATAAAACAGTGTAAATGACACTCGCAACATATCGGAGATGTGTGGCCACTGTATGATCACTAAAAAGCAACGGATAGCTGATAATGCAAAAGTCCATGACTGCAATACTGCATCCTGAAAATTCGATGTAGCAAGAAAGAGTGTCAGTAGATACATGAAAACAGATTATTCATCACCCATTGGCAAGAAAGAGTGTCAGCAGATACATGAAAACAGATTATTCATCATCCATAAATACGAAATATGGAAATTACAGAAAAGGTGAGCAGAAGTTTGACTACCTTACTGAGGTAAAATGATAGTATTATAGAATGGGTACTCCAGCAGAGAGACATGCTGTTACCAGTTTCCACTATTCTCATCAACAAGGTTGTCATCCTTGTCAAACCACATAATAATGGTTTCTGCGCCTGTAGAGGTTGGCTGCAACAGCTTCTGTTGCATCATAACTTGGTTTACAGATTGTGTACTTCTCTGGACCAGAAGTTACTCAGTGACCTTTACACAAAATGAAGTGATTTGCACCAATTTATGTACATGCAGCACCTGAAATATTATTGTCACCTTCACCGAACTGGCAATATGGATGAGACTTCTGTCCTCTTTGATCTGATTCCCTGATAGACCAGTAAAGGCAGAAAGGAGCAAAGTCTGTTCTCGTGTGCAGCACAGGATCAGAGTAAACATAACTTATTGCAGTTCTGAGTGTTGCTGCGGATAGTACCTGCCAACCAGTATGTTACATAGCTGCCAAGTGTCCCATTTTTCCATACTTGTCCCATATTTTGAACCTGAATATGACTTAAGTTTTTCTTGTTAAAAATCTGTTTTTCTAAATAAATAAAATAAAATAAATTAAAATTTTCTTTGTGATTTTCTGTTTATAACTGGCACAGGGAACCATTCTGAGAGTAAATGTATCACATGGATATAGGGATATTGAGTTCTAAATTGTGTTTGGTTCATTCTAAATCAAGGCTACTGTGCCAGTCTTTAACCGCCATATTCGATTGCATCAACAGTTCCTGCTGTTGCTTATCTCATCTTCATAGTATTTAACTTCTAATCATGTCAAAAAGGAAAGCAGAAGATTCAGAATTTTTTCCTACAAAGAAAAGAAAACAACTGGGAGGACAACTGTGCCATCATGTTTAGATTTGTGAAACCATCTAGCAAAGGAGAACACCTTGCATTTTGCAAATTGTATAATTGTGATTTCTCTTTTGGGCATGGAGGTGCCAATGGCATAAAGCAGTATCAGAAAGCTAATAAACATCAGCTTGCTGCTTCATCGTCAACAACTCGGCCTGAACTTGTGACATTAATAAATGCCAGAGAGAACCTTGATGTAATTTGATCGAAGTTTGGTTGACGTGATTTGTTTTAGAAATGAACCGTTCTCAGTTACTAGTGTTGCTGGCGATTTATTTTGCACACTTTTTCCACACAGAAAAATCACAAATTATTACTAATGTGTAAGAAGGAAAACAGTTCAGTGAAAAAAATTGCACAGAATTCGGATCATCAATCAAAGATCGTACATTAGAATTGATAATGATTGAAAAAACAAGGTGTGGAAGAATCTCCCATAAACAGCCTGAGTCTGAATGTGTATTGCATTCTTGCACCTTCTGAATAGGCACCCAAATGGAACAGGCTTCCCCATTCAGAAAGTGCAAGAGTGCAACACATGCATCTTTGACATGAAGTAAGTTACTTTTCGGATGATTGTAGATGTTGTAAATAGTTACATATGCATTAAAGTTTTAACAATCAGTATTTGTTCCTGAAAACTGGTATTTTTGTCAAAAGCAGTCAATATTTTGTCCCCTGGGGTTGGCAGCTATGATGTTATATTTAATGGGAAGAGAGTGATGCAGATGAAGATTCCTTTGCATGCGCTTGTTGGATTCCAGGAAAAAGGGTGGGTGGACATAACTCATATGAAATTCTGGACAGTGAAAATATGTGATAAGCAAACCCAGCCTTGGGACAATATGCTAGTTTTAGACAGCTTTGGAGGCCACATCTCTGATGATGCAGTGTAATTTCTAAAAGGGGCAAGACAATGCAACAATGAGCCCAGTGGTTGCCCATCTAAGCTGCATTTATAAATAAGCCTTTGTTGGCCCGAATGAGAAAGGAGTGTGCGGAGGTCATCTGCAGCATGCAGGTCCGATGACAAAGGGAAGATAAAGCCTCTTACCAGATATATGTTAGTAGATTGGGTATCAAAGGCCTGAACTTCTATTTCTCAGAGACCAGAACTTACGAAAAAAAATTCTTTCCTCGTAACAGGAATTTCAAACTTCCAGCATGGAGCCAAGGACCTGCTAAAACAAAATGATTCAGTACGGCCAAATATGGGTGTTGCAGTAGAGTCTGATGATTTCTATAGTTTAAAGGAGAATGTGTAGTCAGAGAAATTTATACACTTAAGTTTTGATGATTTAGAGGAAGAATTCAAGGGGTTTGAACCAGATGATATTCCAAAGGATTATGAATAATTGTGATTCTAAAATTTGTGCTTGTGACTGATGCTGCGGTGACTTTGCATTTGACTTTACATTTTAGAAACTGGAATGTCATGTTCCCATTTAGCATTGATGAATGTTGTATTCCTGTTACATGCTTAATACAGGATTACTAAATGTGATTAAATATAACAAATGTACAGCTTCTTTTAACTTGTTTGTGATTTTGCTTTTCATTCCTCCTTTCTCTCACACACTTATGTATTTACTCAAGCTACCTCTCTATCTCTCTTATGGCGCCTGATCACTTTTATGTGTAACCACTCATTAATATAGCATGGGTATGTGGGAAAGCTTGCCAGTAGCTTCTCGTGGGTCGGTGGTTCTTCCCTGGGTTTTCCAGGGTTCTTCCTCCACCAGTTATACTGGCTGCCATGTAAAGCCTATCTAGTGCTGAAAAATGGCATTAAACCCTAGAACAACAACAACAACAACTCATTAATGAAAATAGATTGAATATGAAGAAACAAACATTTGATACATTTTGTTCATTTGGTACATTTGTATATCTGTCACTTTATTTGCATAACAGGGCAGTGTTATATGACTAGCTTTTAGCTTTATTGGTCATAGACCAGAAGAGATTATGGGGTGGTCTGTTGTCTATCTTTTGTCTGTTTCCATCTCTTGTCCATTTTCTATACATCCATTAGCACATGTTCTTGTTGCTTTTCTTAAACTACTTTTCCTTAATGAAGATGGTGTCAGTCTGATGTCCAATATGGCCACCACAGCAGCCATCTTAAAAATCATGTTATTGCTAATTCTGAATGCAAAGTCGTATGCTGAAAATATTGTTATCTTTACTCTATTCAGCAGGCCTTTTTTGCCAGTAGATGTCTTGTACCTGGTTGATCCTAAAAGAAAATGGTATGTTCATCCATTATGAGTGCCATGATGACCATTTAAAAAATCTTGTCACTTCTGTCCCTGAATGGATAATCATTTTGACCATTGGTTTTCATCGAGTCCTAATGATAATGATGCAAATTGTACTACCATTGTGGCTGCCATGACAGTTTTCAAGATATTGTTGTCAGTACTCTGCGTGAATGGATGATCATTTGGACAAGGTTTTCAGTAAAAGACTAACAATGATGTCTACTTTACCCTAAATGAAAATAGTGCAAAGCTGACATCCAATATGTGTCCCACAGCAACTAATTTGAAAATCATATTATTGCTGAGGAATATCAGAGATGGTTTCGACACTTGAAAGTGTAAATTATGAAATGGTCTTATCTTGAATTGCTGGAAATTCTTTTAATGCATTAGAACATAAGGGACTTGTGCTCTTTTTGGAACAACAGTTTTGATGCCCAGAGGCAAAATGAAATTCCCTGCTAAGTATCACCATTGTTTCATAATACCTGTGCTGCAGAATGGTACCACTAATTATGCACACCACTTTTCTGTTCAGCACACTGTACCCTAAAATGGCCAGTCATGTGACTTCATAAGTACATTAAAACACACAACATGACGTTATTATATGGTTAGTTTCACTTTTTTGATAATTTACTAATGGTTAAATAAGCAATGTAATATAACATGGTATGTCCATGTGGTTCTTGGCATATAAATGGGAAAATGGATATCATAATTAAAACAAGAATGAACTGGTTTTTTGTAGTGGTGTCAGTTGATATTGAAAAATTGCAGTGCCCTTGTATGTAAGGATGATCATTGGTTTTATTGTGACTTGCACTACATTTATGTGTTAAAGGGAAGTCAGTTTATTAGATAAAATTCCAGTTAAAAACAATAGATCATGACACAGTAACAGTCATTAAATCTTTTTTTTGGATAGAAAATAGAGTATTAGAATTGATTTAAAATATTTCACCTGTATATAAACAAATCATAATTTTCATCCAAGTTGGCACCTTCAGATATTAAACCCAAAAAAATTCATTTATTATGAGCACTTTTGAAACTTTAAATTGGCTAAAAAGAGTTCCTTAATTAGTATGAAGATTATAGTTTGTATCAGTCAGGGTGTATACAATCTTGAAAAGTGTATCGATCAGGGTGTACAGTCTTGAAAAGTGTGTATCAATCAGGGTGTACACAATCTTGAAAAGTGTGTATCATCAGGGTGTATACAATCTTGAAAAATATCAATTAGGGTGTACACAATCTTGAAAAGTGTATCAGTGAGGGTGTTCACAATCTTGAAAAGTGTATCAATGAGGGTGTACACAATCTTGAAAAGTGCCAGAATTTTGGTGCTCACCTTGAAAAGGGCTTGAATTTGAGGTCAGCTCCAACAAAAAACTGGAAATGTTGAAAATACTCAGTACTTGAAAAGAGTTTATTGGAAAAACATTAATTTATTGATATAAATATATTTATAAAAAAAATATAAGATCTGTTTAAATTATAATCTTGATCTTTCTATAATTTTACATCCATGTTGGATCTTTTATGTGTTCATTAGTAGCTACAATTGGGATTGTAACCATCTCATGTTGAAAATGAATTTTTGCTGTGTTGTTTGGGCTGTTAAGACAGATAAACAGAAGTTTTTCAAGTACTCGCTGATGGGAAGCCTGTTTTATACAAGATTCCCATGAGTATACTGTATATATGGGTAAAACCAAGTGATAAATTAAGTGCAGTGTCTTGCATTTGATGAAAAACATTGGATCAGCAGTAGCTGAGGTTACTTTAATTCTGTAAGTTCTGAAGTTTTGTTGATTGTGGAGACAATACTGTTGACTTAAACACTGATAAAAAGTCTTAGAATGGCATGTTTCAGCCCTTGTTTGCACCTAAATTTGCTCAAAATGAGTGGAAAATTGATTATAGAACACAGTATTATTATTTACTTAGTTAAAATTGAAGACAAAATACCACAGACTCCTCTAATTGCCTAGTGGTTATAGCGTCCACCTCAGATGCTGGAGGTCATGGGTTCGAACCCCAACCAAGTCATACCAAAGACTTGTAAAAACGGTACTAGCTGCCTTGCTTGGCCCTCAGCATTAAGAGGTTAGTGTTAGGACTGGTCAGCCTGGTGTTGGGATAATGTGACTGGATGGGACATGATGCCACATGTCCGGCATGATGTTCCAGTGCTAGACATCACTATAAACTGCCACACTGCAGACATCATAGTGATATGACTGAAGAATTGTTAAAGCTACATTAAAAATCCAAATACAATTATACCAAAGAACCAGCACAAACTATTAGATCTCCAGGATCTGACAACTCAGCTGAAATTGTCTATGCTTTTGATCTTATCCATTAGCATAACTAGAATGTTAATATAGCTGTAGTAACACTAGCTAGATAGTGAATGTACACACTGATTTGGTTTGGTTTGTTGCATTTTTGTATTAGTAGGTTTCTTTCGTGCTGATGCAATTGAAGTAACATGCCTTGTCCAAGGACACACCACAGTAGCTGGTCTGATGGTAGGATTTGACCCCACATGTCGAGTCCATTGAAATAACCACTGAGCCTCGTTGACTCCATACATGCTCTGGAGTCCCATGGCAAGAGTGAAAAGCATGAAAAAATGAAAAATTGAATTTAGGAATAAATTTATAATGATCTTTGCTTAAAATTAAAAAAATTAAGGAGTCTGTGGTGTGTGGAACTTTATGGGGATTAGTTTGATTGATGTCTTTTTTGCTGTACATTATGCACAGGCAGTTTCAGCGCTAAGTCAAGCCGAGGATCCAGCCAGCAGCTATGCATACACTGAAGTCAGCAGCTAAGACAGCTGTCCAACAGACCATCCAGCGCTCTCTCTGGCTATCTGTATAGGCAAAATGAGCCATGGCACTTGTCTGGCAGCTGATCGAACTGGCAAGTCATTTGATTACTGATCATCAATTGAAGAGATACTGTGACACACTTAGAGATGATCTCAATGTTTTGTCCATAACTCTGGAAGTTTTGTGCAGATATGAAAATAGTGCCAGAAAAGGAAAGCCCCCACAGTGAGTGATGGGATAACTTCAAGGACTTAACAGATTCAGATTCCACAATGGAATGGACCGAGTTCAGCTTTGAAGTGCTGCCCAGGAAATACATTGTGTGTTGCCAACTTCCATATCAGATCAGACATAATCAAAACTGTTGGCTGGCATGCACATTCAACCTTCTTGAACTGGTATCTCCATGATCTAACTTTGTAGAAAGAAGGATTGAATTTGGTGGGACCAGTGGTTGTGGCCTGGATAATCATCAGGTCCAGCTGATGTCGGCACAACATCCTCATGGTCATAGGTTTTGTGCTTTAACTAGAATTGCTAGAATTTTTAACTGTGACAAGGATTTTCTTCTTATCCATGTATGGTCATCATGGGTTACTTAGGGGAATAGGCTGTCCCAAATATAGGGAGTCCAGCTATTCTTTCCTTGATGGATGACCTTGGTAGAAGTACAACTGAAAAGGTTTAATTTATGGTCATTAGTAATTTCCAATCCTCAGAGCAAAAATATCTTTAGAATTCCAAAAAATTTCTGCATTATCACACTGCCGCCATCAGCAACTAATGTTGATCACATGACTTATAATGGTCACGTGACATGAAGACAATGGTGTAGATGGTGAAGGGTTGATTGAAATATGACAGCCGAGGCCCACACTAAAAAGGGATGAGGGGCTTGAATTACCACCCATCTACACCATCTACAGTGATCATGGTAGAAGTTAAGATGCTGAGCATTTACTTGTACTTTTGCCTATTCTAATAAAATTAATGTGATGGGGGAATGTGTTCAAAGGAGAAAGCAAGTTTCTTAGTAAATTATGTTGCTTAAGAATACTTACCTGATCATATTACTCTGAAACCCATCCACAGCTTCTCTACCAAAAATGAACAGCTTAGTTGATGTGCCACTCAGATTAATGGTAACCATCCAGTTGATGGGTAGCCTCCTTGCAGTGGTATGGAGGAGGGATAATGGACAAGAATTTCTGTTATATTGATAGAAAAGATGACTTTGTTGTCATTCTAGGAGGGTTGTATTTGGGAGGTAGCAGAGGTTTTTTCCAAATGCAGCAGTTTGGAGTGGGTTTCATAGCAACTACATCCTCAAGAGGGGGCTAAACGGGCTAACTTTGTACATGTTCATATTTTATTTTTGTATTGTGTTTGTACTTTTAAACATGGAATAATTTTATTTTCCCCAGTATAGATATTGTTATACTTTGAATCATGAAACATATAAATGTGGCACAAATAGATTCATATGACTGTGTAGGTTGACGTTGTTGTGTCTGTACTTTCATAAATGGAATAATATTTTTTGCACCCTGTAAACATACTGAACTTGGAATGATGAAACTTGGTGAGGTAATGCCTTTGATGTAAATTATACCTTCATCACCAACATAGGTTACTGTGACCCATAATTAGCACTTCACTGACTTCAAATGTTGTATTTTAAGTTTAATTCTCAAGCTATTTTCATGCAAAAGGTCGATGAGCTTCTTGGTTCATTTTACTTTCCTAGATTGTTAGTTGTGCTTCAGTGACTAAATTTTTTAAGCTTTTAATAGAATAATCAAAACTGGATGATTGTGTACATCTCCACGGATAAAAAAATGTCACTGTGACTTACATTTCACATTTTAATGCCTTAGATTGTTTTTGCATTTAGGTGTTGCAGGTTTCGTACATACTGTCCTATCTAGAATCTTGAAACTTGGTTATGGGATTAATCTTCATGAGCACTATTCCCTCAGTGTAGAAGTAGGTCATTATGACCTATATTGAATGCATCACTGGCTTCATTTAAATTTAGTACTTGATCTTCAAAAAGAAAAAAGTAATCTCTGGTTCTTGTCAACTTCTTATTGCACCTCTACTTTGATATCATGGGGAAAAAATGTTCTTTTATGACTTCATGGCTTTCATGCACTGTGTATGTGCGTGGTGGGTTCATTGGCTCATCAGAACAACACTGATTATATAGATTAAAATTTCATTTCAAAAGATATAAAGACAAAACAATTGCAAACAGCTTAAGTTAGAAAAATTGGCCAACTTTTTGTTGTCATGATCGATTTAGTGGTAATTCTTTTTCTGCATGAAAGCTTACAATGGCCACTGGAGACTACTGAGAGCATTGTAGAGGTGAGCTATGTAATTAGATTCTAATCAATACCTGTTGACAGTTAATGCCTGCAATTTTGTTT
This sequence comes from Sinohyriopsis cumingii, assembly GCA_028554795.2. Classification (NCBI taxonomy): domain Eukaryota; kingdom Metazoa; phylum Mollusca; class Bivalvia; order Unionida; family Unionidae; genus Sinohyriopsis; species Sinohyriopsis cumingii. The sequence continues at coordinate 106,537,164 of CM068826.1, forward strand.
TTGGCTGTAGGTCCTTTGTAGAGAGACTGCTCTGGTGGCATAGTGGTTAGAACATCTGCCTCGGATGCGGGAGGGCACAGGTTTGAACCCCAAGCTGGGTTCATACCAAAGACTTACCAAAAGTTTACTAGCAGCTGCCTTGCTAGGCGCTCGGCATTAAGAGCTTAGTGTTAAGACTGGTCATCCTGGTATCAGGATAATGTGACTTTGTGGGACATTGTGCTACATGTCTGTGGCATGATGCCCCAGTGCTAGATATCACTATAAACTGCCACACTGCAGACATTGTAGCAATATGACTGAAATTTTTTAAAGCTACTTTAAAAATCCAAATCACACACACACACTCACACACACACATACACTTTTGCAGAGAACAAAGAATGATACAGCAAACAAGATTCAATTATTATGTCAGAATTGAGTTTTTCCTCTAATCAGCAGTCTGAAATTCCCTAATGTGAAAACACCTTTTTTTACAGTTAAGGTCTGCAGTCATGACATGATGGTAATTTACAGGATTTTTTAAACTTTCTCTAAGACAGTTTGAATGAAATGTTATTTATTTTACTTATCTTGCGCTTTTACACATAAACAAGTCAAATTTATGGCAGCCTTTAGGAGACATCTTCACTACCCAAGGTTCCAAGATGTTAACCAATCCACACCTTGATGGATTGATCAGATATTTCAGTGCTTCAGGTCTGTTCATTTCATTGGATGCAGCGGCAAGCCACCACATGCAATGAAACTCAAGTTGTTCAGTTCTGAAAACTGTTTTTCATGATCGAGACAAGGGAACACATAACTGGAGTGGACTCCATAATAATTAACTTTTCACTGCCAGTCCATGTTTGCACAAATACACCTGTGATGGCTTCTTTCTGATACATAGTCATACTTTCGATGTTTAACTTACCAAGTATCATTTTGAGGTCAGTTGCCTCCACCAGTTTCAGCCAATGTGCAATGCACTTCTGTTACACACTGTTGGTTAGTTGGCATTATATGCTAAGAGATGTGATTCTTGAAATCGAATAGATCTTGCTTGGACAAACACTGAAATGTCTGCTTGATCCACCAAGATGTAGATAGGTTATCATATCGGAACCTTGGCTAGTGAAGATACTTAGGTGAAGGCTAAAATATCTGTTGGGGATTAACATTTTTATAGGGACTGTATAAGGTCTGCTTTCTAAAGGCTGGGGTCTCTTTACCAAGAATAGCCTCACAATCTGGTTTGATTTTGTCTGATGAGAAGTTTATGGTGTTGGTTACTTTTTATGTAAGGATATTTGTTAATGTAGACATTTCCACAGCTGCATCTGCATTGGGCTTTCTGGAAGAACATTTTTAAGATGATTACATTATGTGTTTTTTTAAACGTTTCTGGTGATACAGGCAGTTCCAGGTAGGCAAATGTACCTTCTAGGCTTGCTATTGGCATATAACTGGAAATGTCATTTGAAAATCCTTAAATAACAATCATTTATATGGACCACTTTTTAATGTCTTTGCTGCTCAGTACAGTGATACATATGGTCACACAGATCTGCTTTTGTATTTTGTACTTGCTCGCAAATGGAATTATTACCTGTATTACAGTTGGTAAGTTTGTCTTTTTTCTGTTGAAATTTTTAATTGTAAAAGAAACTATTAGATCTTATATGTGTGTGTGTGTATATATATATATATATATATATATATATATATATATATATATATATATATATAAATGAGAAATCCCTTTTTATGTGATTATCTCCAGTGTATGACACTATGTCAACAAGGCACTTTGTTGAGAGGCACTTTGTTAAAAAATGTTCATGGGATCAATATTGGTTGAATGGTCAAATTCACCTTATGTACAAACTCTGCTCACTTCATTAGTGTTCTCTTCTAGTCAGAACAGTCATCAAAGTGTTTTTTTTGACAAAGTGTTGTTCACCAGATTCTCTTGTGTTGATTGATGTAATCCATATTCTTTGGTTGATTTTGCAGTAATTAAATGACTAGCAATAGACCACTACTGTGTTATTTCAACTTGCTCCTCAGGTAAGGCAACGGTCAGTTTTCCCACTCTTCTAGCCACCAGCCCTCCCTTTCTCTCTCCAGTTGCATACCACCTGCTGATCAGCCACTGGTACTTATGCACCTACAAATGATAGTAGCCATATTTACATGTGCTTAAGGTGGTTCGCTTTGTAAAATCAACTTTCACTGTGCATCTTGAAATTATGTGATTATTACATTACAGTGCTGTCGATATGAGGACAGATTTTAGCACTTGCAGCTCGGGGCAAAATTGAAAGTAAAATGATGTTATTGCAAACTTTGTATCTTATGGTATGGCCCTTCATCTGTCATCGGCCAACAGTTGCTGTATTCAACTTATAACAGACCTCGAAACTAAATTTGGCATAGAGACCTGGCATATAAGCCTTTGTTGTTTGTACAGATGATTCCAATCCACCATCAAGTAAATGTAACTAAAAATATAAAAGCTTTAAAGTACTCCTTCAAAAAAACTAAGGTTTTTTGATAAAATTTGACTGAAGTCATCCTAGCATGAAGACCTTTTAAGATTATAGAATTAATTCTGGTCAAAATCAAATTTGGCTACCATTTTGAAAAATAGATAAGCCTGACCATCATCCAATAACAGTTGCTTCTTCTAGATTAGTTTCAGTCAAATTTGGCACAGAGCATTCTCACATAAAAGCCTTTCAGTTATGTACAGATGATGCAATCTACAATCTAATATGGTCACCATTACTGAAAATAGAATAACCTTTAAATGACTTCTCAAAAACTGCTAAATGCAAACCTTGACAGAAAGCAACCTAGCATCAGGACCTTTCAAGTTTGTACAGACAGTGCCGATTCACCCTTAGTTATGGCCATCATTGCTGAAGAAGAAAAAAAACAATGAACAGAATTTGATCAAGTCTGATCGTGGCATGAAGACCATACATATTGTTTTCAAATATTTCTTTTCTGCCTCAATATAGCCACTGTTACTAAAAATACACTAAGTTTGTAAATCTAAAAAATAACGAGAGTTTTATCACATTGGCAAATAGCATCCTATCATGAAAAAACCTGGATGATTCTGATGTGCCATGAGATATGGCTACAGTTAATCAAACTAGAAAACCTTGCAAGGATTTTTGTCCAGAAATACTGAATAGAATTGACTAGACTTGATTAAAAGCCTCCTGGCATGAAGATCTTTAAAATTTTGCAATTTATCTCCCATCAGGTGTGACTGTTGTTACTAAAAATAGAAGAACCTGCAATATCTTCTAAATAACTTGCTTAACGGAATATGACCAATTCTTGGCAGAAAGTTACCTAGCTTGAACAGCTTGCAGATTTATACACAAGATGCCATTCTGCCATCAAATATGTATCAAGTATTAAAACATTTGGACAAAGTTTGATTGAATTGGACCAAGAAGGATGCAAAGTATCCTGGAATAGGGCCCTTTTAGTATTAGGCAAATGATGCTGATGTGAAATCAAATATGGATGAATGTAGAGAAACGGGAAAACTTGGAACATTTCTTTTCTTGACTTATTCAATCAAGAGAACTGAAAAAGTTTAAAGAGAAAGTATCCAACTGACTCAGATTTCTTGACCAACTGCTTTTGCATTTGGCTATGAGGCTGATGTCAGAACAGGTCAGAAATCTTGGGTTCACTTGGGCCTCTTGTTAAATAATGAAAAACAAAATTATACAATTTTAAATTATAATGATAATTAAAGTAAATGATAATTAATGAGATGTTTTGAATTCTTAAGCAATATTTATAACATGCCATGAATAATTGCTGGACTTTATATTGCAGAATATTGATGTGATCTCAGAAATTGTGTCCTTTTGAAACAATTCAATTTACAACATACTATTCTTTGTTTATCAGTTAAGATCATCTGTGATCTTCATCCTGTGTCAATTTGATGAATTTTAAATACTCGTTTATACTCATTTATTTTATGGACTTATTTTCCATATTTTTCCATGTAATGAATATCCTTGGGAATGGATTTTCAGATTTTGTATCTGTAATTTCAGACATGAAATAATGAGGATATAATGTGGGATTTTAATTGTTTAAAATGTTAAAAATTTTGTTGCAATTTTTTGAAACCCGTGTAAGAGATGATTTACTGACAGAAATGTTTGATTGTAAAGTCTACCTGACCGTACCTGATCTCAGTTTTAATGATGCTCACATTTATAGAATTCAAATTTTGTGAAATAGTTCCTTATTGAGTTAAGTCTTTGTGTTGAACTGGTATATCTTACTAATCCATTTATCCAACATTAATTACCTCCTGGCCTAATATTTTCCAATTATCTGATGTTGAGTGAATCACTCTGATATGCCTTGAGGTCACGATAATGAATAGCTGACACAGGTGTTCAGTGAAGTGGTCAGTGAATATTATTATGGTTACATCTTGATTAATTAATCATGATTACCAGTAGGTAAACAGAGCAGAAGTGTCAAATGAAGAACTCTGTCCAAAGGTTAAATCTCTTTATCTAATAATTACATTTATTCAGCAATGTTTAGTGCTAAAGACTTTTGGATAAACTGAAGTGGATGGTATTTTTTTGTGGAACATTTCTTCTTTTCTTGTTCCGTGATCATTATTAATAAAAGTATACGTAAATTGGATCCTTTGCATATTTTCAACAGGCACATTTTACGATTGACCCAGTTTGATCAGAAAGTATTTGCATAAATGTTACATTTCGATTCAGATCATTTATTAGTTTTACACAAATTGAAGATAGAAGAAAGTTGTGAGACGAAACAAATTCTAATAGATTAATGAGAGAGCAAGTCGCAGAATTGAAAATTGTATAGTGCAGCACTTTTCAGTAGACTCAATAACCAAACATGTCGGTTTTTCCTTGGTCAAATGATGGCAACTCAGTGTACTTTAAAAATCTTGTATGAAATGCCTCCCACTAATCTCCTTTTCTGATAGCAATTAAGAAGTCCATAAATGCCACCATCTTTAATGAATTCGTCATGGTGGGACATAAACATTCACTTTGCCAGAATGATAATCACAGATTTTGACTTGTGTAGGTTAATCCTGTTTGCTTTTAAGGCATGATTTATACTTACAGTTCTGTAAGTTATATGGTAGCCATGTTATAGTGAAGTACAGACAGAATCCACCCCTGGACGAAATCACCCCCAGGACAAAATCTCCCTGGGATAAAATCGTCCCATGCAGAATGAAAGATGGGACATAATCCTCTCCCATAAACTAAGTTTATCCCATTTAAACTTTTTAAACCATCACAAATATATATTTTTGTGTGTCATCTTGGGCCCTTTGTAGTTTTGTTTTGGCGTACCTTGAGTAGGTAAAAGACATAGTGTACAGGTTAGATGTTAGATCTTAACAATGAGATTAAGATGCTTAATAATTGTTTTGATCTAAACGATGATTATATGGGCATGTGTTTTGCCACTTCATTTTCATAAGCATCACTACACACTTTTAATCCATCACATTAAATATTTCCTAGATGAGGGGCCTCGAGTGGCCCAGTGGTCTAAAGCGCTCACTGTTACAGATCATTGCCATCTCACCTCTGTCTGTGTGGGTTGGAGTCTCAGGTTCGGTCATTGTGAGTATGTGAGAAAGCTTGCCAGTATCTTCTTGTGTGTTGGTGGTTCTTTTTGGAGTTTTCCCAGGTTCTTCCTCCACCATTTATACTGGCCGCCATGTATAGCCATATATAGCCTATCTTGTCCTGAAAAATGGCATTAAACCCTACAACAGCAACTTCAGAGATGTTTTTAACACTTGCACAATTACTGCAGACTTTGATCACAGTTATTTACATGTGACCATCCTGCACAGCCATGACTGAATTAAATATGAGGTATATTAATGATAGGTCTTTGTTTGTTTTCCCCATTCCATTTTAAAATAGGCCAGTACTGTATCTTTAAGCCCTATTCTATAATGAACATACTGAAAACACGTTACCAGTATAGATGTATATTTGTGACAGTTTTAAAAGTTTACAAACTTAGACTGGGAAGAATATTATGTCCTGTCTTTCACTTTGCGTTTTGGGAGGGAAGGATTTTGTCTTGAGTGGATTTTGTCCTGCACCCTTTTATAGCAGCATGATGTATGATGTGGGAATGCCTGACCAAGCCACACTGTCTTGTTTATGCCTGAGAGCAAGTTGAATTTCTATCACAAATCATAAAATTAAAAGCAGCTTTGACTTTCTAGCTTATTGTAATCACACCCAATCCTGTATTCACCTGCCCATAGCCAGGAATCAGCATTTGCTCATTGATACTTATTTCTTTTATCTCTCTTTTTATCCCTCTGTCAGTCCGTCTGTTTTTATGTCTGTCTATATGATTTAGCTAGTAACAGTGCTGGTCAGCTGGTCAAGTGATATAATCATAGGCACAACTAGCTGGAGAGATTTTGATGATTTCATAAGCTTTCACTGCTACACACCTTTAATGATGACCCTTCATTGTATATACATGTATATTATTAGTATATTCACTGTATACTGTCTATAGCAGGAAATGATTCCTTGAGAAATTTTATGATTTCAAAGTTTGTGAGTTTGTAAAAATAGCATAGTGACTGAAAATGTGTCAGTAAAGATATGTGGAAAGTTGATCATATTTCTGCAGCTTAATCTGAAAACATATGACAAATTAGCATTCTTGTCAGTTGAATTGCTGTTGAGTTTGATTCAGACTTTGGTGGACATACTTTTGTAGTGGAGGTGAATCTGAGAGGAACTGAAAACTGTCAGTTTATGGAAGATATAACAAGGAATCATAATCCAAGCTCAAATACGTGTTATTGCTCTCTGGCATGCATCAGATGTTATATGTTATGTTTTTGAAAGCCACGTTGAGGATGGAAAATTTGTATAGCAGTTGGAATTTAATTGGGGAATGAGTTAGCACAGACAGGCATTGTAGATAATAAAAAAATTCTTTTAAGTAATGTAAAGGTAGAATACATCTGCACTGAATAATGCAGATTTAGTAAAGACTTGTTCAATTGTTGTTTTCAGAATTAATAATTTTTAAAATAATTTTTAACCAAATAGCATACCTTTTAAACCACTGTGATTCATCATCTGCAACAATCTTCATGTTCCTAAATAAGTTTTCATAATTTGTGTTCAGCTGTGGTGTTCAACTTCCATTTTCTGATGAGCACTAGAGTAATTTCCATTTGGGAAATACTTGCTTTTTTTTGTATTATGCTCCCACCAGGACTACTGTATATACTTGCTTATAAGATGAGTCTGCAAACAGCAAAGATCCTGATCTTTGTAACATAATGTGCCTGCATATCAGGGTCAACGTTTGTTTTACTGATTACTCAAATAAGCTGCACAGAACCAGGTCTACCTACACATTATATGATGGCAGGATATGGGTCTGTGAAGTTTGCAGTTTGACTTTTCTTATAAGTGAGTACATATAGTATGGAAGGGGCATATACTTCTGGACTCGTCTGTTCAGCCTATGTATGTGTGTATGTATGTATGTGTTTGTGTGTGTGTGCGTTTTGTACTGCCTTTGCATGCAGAGAAGCAGATGAGTTTCTCTTTGAGTTTTCAATGTATATAAATGAGAATTTTATTTGGGTATCTATAGTAATAATCTGTCTGACCCCCACATAGTTTGTCACCTCTTGCCAATTTTAAAAACTGAAGGCAATAAGGATACCAGACTGCAAGCAACAAAGTGCCTGATCTGCCATAGCAAAATGTGCCTGCAGATCCAGGTCTGTGTTATTTATTTCACACATTATTCCTAACAAACTGCACCGATTCAGATCTACTAGATCTGGGTCTGTGCAGTTTGCACTTGGACTTGTCTTATAAACAAGTACACATGGTGGTCATTTCATTTATTAATTTCTCATTTCTAACATAGTCATGGGTATCTAACACTGTCATCTGTTTGCATTTCAAACCAACCAGGAATGTCTTTATTAACATGGTTGCCATATTTGCATGGGCGAGTCTGTTCTTTTTGACAACAGATATGATGTACCAGTTATTTTGCCGTCTTTTTTAGTTTCTAATAATTCCATAATTTTGGAGTTAATCCTTTGAACGCATGTTTAAAATTTGCACCGGTTTATTTTGTTCAAATTTTTTAATAGAAATATTAATATTTTACATTGCAAATATTTCAGTAAGACAACACACTTTTTACTACAAGTGGACCATACATACCTGTAGTGGCCCTGAGTGGTCTAAAGTGCTCACCGTTACGGATCACTGCCATCTCACCTCTGTCTGCGTGAATTCATGTCTCGGGTTCGGTTAATGTGGATTTGTGAGAAAGCTTGATGGTAGCTTCTTGTGGGTCGGTGGTTCTTTCCGGGGTTTTCCCGGTTTCTTCCTCCACCATTAATACTGGCCGCCATGTTTTGCCTATCTTGTGCTGAAAAATGGCATTAAACCCTACAACAACAACAACAACTACATATCTGTAAAGTCTCACATTTTTGGTACTGAAATCAATCTCACACGCATAGCCTGAATTTTCTCATGCATGCCTAAGAATGTCTCATGTACTTTCAATCTAATGATCTTATGGTTTCCTAACTCTTCATTAAATTTCCATGTTTGTGAAATGGGATTCCTAAAAATAGACTGACTGCAATGTGACGTTTACTTAAAATTGGTTAACCTCTATTTAGCCTCTCCACCAAGCCCCCCACTGGGGCTTTGGCCCCAGGACCTCTTGTGAGGAGCTGCCACTCCCTGGAGATGATTTTACTCCTGCCACTTAAGGACCCTTAACTACTCTGTGAACCAGAAATGACAGTAATTAATCAGGTTGTTTACATTGACAGTTTCCATTTAGCTTGAAATGCAACAAGATGTCAGTGTTAGGGGCCATCTGGTTTACTATCAGCTTAGAAATTATCAATTGATAAATGAAATGACTAAGTTTTATACACTTTTCATATCCTTGTTGTTTTTCATTGTTAAATGTGCTAGGTGGGTATAGACTGCTGGGAGTGTTGGTGAATACCATACTCCCACAGCTGTTTTATCCATTTTATATGTTCTTTTGAATTTTGAATGGATATTTATTCACATCCATACATGCATATATTCTGCTTGAGTTATTTCTCTTTTGCTTGCACTAATTCAAGTAAAGGTTTTGTATGTAGTTGGTAAATAAGAAAATGTACTAATATATGTGTGTGTGTGTGTGTGTGTATGTGTGTGTGTGTGTGCACTGATATACTAAATTTCAGTTATCTTTCTGTTATGGGTTGAAGAATAGTTAAAGTTGAACTGGTTTAGTTTGTGTACTTTATCATATTGTTGCCCATTTTTATTATTATCCTACTACCTAGGTCGCAGTGAGGATGGCAAGGTGACAGCAAACAACTACTGTGACTTCTGTCTTGGTGATGCTACTGAAAACAAGAAAACCAACATAGCAGAGGAGCTAGTCTCCTGCAGTGACTGTGGAAGATCAGGTTATACCTTCAAGCTCTCAAGTACAGACCCCATAGTTCTCCAACCCTATTGAGCATAAAACTGAACCTCAAGATCAAAGCCCAAAATAAGATATAATTTAGTCAGATCTGTCAGTAGTGGGCATGCATAGGAAAAGTAATGTACATAGGTTCACATTCAGAATTGGTTTTCGAACAAATATTATTCCTTTATCCAAACATTGAAGCAGATGTTTAGTTTGCTTAGACTGAGCAGTTACTGTAGATATGCTGCAGTGATTGCCTACAACAGTGAGAAATATCTGTTTGTGTATGAAACACCTGGCTGCAGACTGCAGAAAAGCAGGTGACCATTACACACACGACACTGATACAGGAAATTTGCCAGGGGCAAAGTAAAATGACTATTAATACCAGGTGAATGCTTTGTAAAAGTGAATATTAGGATAGTACAAATATGCTATTTAAGCAAAAGAACCCAAGCTAAGAAAATTTTGAAAACTGTATGATTCAGACTTTATTTTTAAGAAAGTTTCAGAATGTTTAATTCTAGGAAAGTTTCAGAATGTTTAATGCTAGGAAAGTTTCAGAATGTATATATTTTTAATTCTAGCTTAAATGTGAGTTCTATGCTGAGCAAGTTTTAAGAATTTAGAAGCAGGTTCACACAAGGATAATGCAGAGAATAATTTATAATGGGAAAGATTATTTAAAAAATTATGTCTTGTGTTTTAATTTACTTCCGTATATGAAAATTGGTATTACCAGGTATTTTCTATATGAAGCTATTAATTTGGATAATATATTTTTTAATGTTATCTAGAAACTAAGGAACTCAGAGGAAAGAAAAAGTCATTTATTAGATTTCTTTTAATCAGTGTAGGTTAAAAACAAATTTTGAAAATTTGCTTTATGGTAATAAAAATATATTATTTTAGTAAATAATATCATTGTGATTTACATTATTTACTATAATAACATATTTTTGTTTGAATTTATGCCAAAATGTTTTCTTTCAAAACTTTCATAAATTTTATGGCTGTGGAATTGGACGTTTGATTATTTACAGTAGATATTTCTTGATATTCATAATATATCTGTATTTTTCTAGGTCATCCATCATGTCTGCAGTTCACTCCCAACATGATAATCTCTGTTAAGAAGTATCCATGGCAGTGCATAGAGTGCAAATCTTGTGGATTGTGTGGAACCTCGGACAATGATGTAAGTAAAAATGGATATTAATAAATTATTCATTCTTATGTCAGCTGACCAGAAAACCCATCACACTGTCAAATTAGACTCCATAAAGAAGCCAATAAATTAGGGATCACTCTCTTGGCCTAGTAGTTAGAATGTCCGCCTTGGATCCGGGAGGTCGTGAATTTGATCCCCGGCCAAGTCATACCAAAGGCTTACAAAAATGGTACTAACAGCTGCCTCGCTTGGCGCTCAGCATTAAGAGGTTAGTGTTAGGACTGGTCGGCCTGGTGTCAGGATAATGTGACTGGGTGGGACATCATGCTACATGTCTGCAGCATGATACCCCAGTGCTAGACATCACTATAAACTGTCACTCTGCAGACATCATAGTGATATGACTGAAAAATTGCTAAAGCTATGTTAAATATCCAAATCACATGCACACGCCCAATAAATTAGTCCTTTATTCATTTGGATGGAAAGAAATTGTTAATAATCTTTTTCCTGTTAATCTGGAAATATTTATTGCTTCTACTGAAATAATTTTTTATCAGTCTTTGCTTTTTATCTCACATTTGCCAAAAGACTTCAGAAAAAAATTCCCACTTTTGGCCTGACTTTCCAAATTACAGCAATATGGTAATCAATTAGTAATTTATTGTGGAACATGTTAATCTTAATACCGTTACTCATCCATGCTTCATTGCAGTGACTGCTGAAACAGTTTTGTTACAAAGTAGATTGGTTCTCACTGGTTTCTGCAATGCATTTATGGAACGTGTGCAAATACCATATTTCTTTAAGAAGTATTTTGTACTGTTGTTGCCCTAGTTTTAAAGTCATATATGCTAACCATGATGGTTCTGGCATAATGACAGTGATGTGATACAGCACACGAATTGAGCGCATCATCATGCTCATTCAGGAATTGAAGAATCTGTGGCCTTAACGATCATTGAGCAAAAGTTAGACATGTAGAGTAGTTAATGTGAACATTGAATATAAATAATTTGTCAGTATATTTTGTGTTTGTAATCTACTTCTAATCCACGTAGATTTTGCCTGTTTGTGTCAAGAATTTTGACCAGCTGCAGAACCAGCAAGTTAGTTGTAAAAATAAATTTACATTTTACATACAGATTACTGTAGTTATGGCATGTAATATATAGATTACACTTTTAAACTCAGAATAAGCTTTTTTGCAACTTATTAGCAATAATTATGCCACAAGTATTAAAAAAATTACCCTTAAAATATGGATTGGAGGCTTTCAAACAAAATCTGCGGAGAAATGATAGTTGCCAAAAAATCTGGATAAATAGTTCATTCGTGTTTGATTTGGATCCAGGTTTCATATTAGAAATACTAAAATTAGTCAGGGAACCAAACTAACTTTACAGCAGCACCCCCATATGCTTTAAACTGCACTTATTTGTTCATGCAAAGTGTCTGCATGATCAAACTGTTGATTATATAATTTTTTTTAAAAATGGTGTCCTGAAGGTGATGCATGTTTAAGACGAATGGGAAAATAAGCTTCAAGAAAAATGTTAATAATCAACACAGAAGAATAGAAAGAAGTATTCAGATTCTTGTGTATAAAAGCTGGAAAGGACACAATTACATTTATTGGACATCACATGCCAATTTGAGCATGTCTCATGGCAGGAGATATGATTGCCATCATCATGTGAAATGGAAAAAGAATTTACAAGAATTACATCAAGCTGAGAGATAACAACAAGCCATTGAGTTGCATAGGGTTTTGGAACTAAAGTTTGTGCAACTGTACTAGTAGTAAATAAAGTCTACATGTACTTTACAGTTGAACATAATGTTTATCATTGCAGTGTTGAACTTTTAATTACATTTTCCAGCTTTATGATAGCAGTTATTGATATTTTGTTACACTGTACTGAAAATTGGTCAATCTTATAAAAAATAATCAACTGCCTTACTGAGACGTATTCGTCAGGGTTGGCAGGTCTGGCACTCTGCAAGACAGAAGTTCTTCTTCAAATACATTACCTAATCATAATACCTTGGGAAAACTATTTTTACCTCACATATCCAGTTGTCCCAGGTTAAAATTTTTACCTAAAAATAGCTAAAAGTCACCTGCCCACCTAGGTTATAGTTAGAGTGATCTCCCCTTGATACAGGGATTGAAAGCAAATCCCACAAATATCTCAGCTACTACAGGAGTGAAAGGCACACTTACTATATGTTATTGCGGGGAAGCTGGGAGGGTTTGTGCAGTAAGTGTTATCACAGAAACATTTTACTAGAAAAAGTTTCTTCTTCAAATACATTACCCAATCATAATACCTTAGGAAAATAGTTGGGAGGTGGAGGGAAATGCATCCCCTTTCCCAGGAGAGACTCTCTCTGGTCCCATAAAGTATATAAGACAGCTTCTAGATAACCCTTCTGGAGAATGTATTCCATAGGTCATCTTGAAAATCTTATCACTACTCCTCTTAAAGGGTTAGTTGCATTGACATAAGTGTTACACTAAAACACTTCTCACTGTAGCTGTTCCTAAATAAAAATGATGCCAATGTGACCTCCCAGAAGTGGAAAAATCTTATAACACTTCCTTGTGTTAATTGGAGGGTGATACAAACATAAAAAAGAAAAGAATCTTCTTTCTTGCAGAATACAGTTATTCATGTATTAAAATAATGCTGATCTAACCCCCAAAATGGATACTTTCATGGCCATTCATTGTAGCAGTAGGTTGTTTATTCTAAATAAAAATGGTGTTCATCATGGCATTATAGTGACCATACTGAAAATTTTGTTTTGGGATATTACTCTTGCATGAATGTTGGCACTGACATGGGACATTCCCAAAAACACTTATTGTATTAATGGTTCTGGATGAAAATTCTTCAGATCTGACCTTTTGTGCAGGAATTTTGGAAACCAGATCTAACCGATTCAAGTGAATTTGGACAGACTTTGTATCTTGTTACGTTCCAGTGAACAAGTTGATAGCACTCTGACATTGATTTTAATGTCAGAAGTTTTGACTGTTTTTTTCTTCAGCTTTATGTGTTCTTGATGACACATGTAGGAATGGATTTTTTTTCAAATCAAGATTGGCTTTATATCTGATGAATATCTTGAATGATACCACTTAAATATCTGGGTTTTTTATATATAAAAAGGTAATGTATATTATTGTAGATTTAGCCAAACTTGGCACCAAGCTTTGTCAAATTGACCTGGGTGTTCACCAAGAGACTAAATGAAAATGATCCTGGTCTAACCTCCAGTATATCCACCATGGTGACCATCTTGAACATTTTGTTATTGATACTCTTCTGAAGTGATGCTCTTAAAAAATATGAATTATAGATTTAGCCAATTTAGAACCAAACTTATTAATATCAACATGAGGTTTTGATCAGAAGGCTGTTTTAGATGTATAGTGGGTCCCATCATCTTAGCCAAGGGTCTTCAGTTCACCTTGTGCCACATCAGTTCATGGCATATGTATTTAAGGAACAGCAAATGCCTCTTGCAGAACCTGTAGCAAACAAATTCTGTTGACTGCTCAGACAGCTCATTATGCAACCTGTTAGGTATGCAAAAAGATAACTTCCAAAATGCTCACTTGTATTGAATGAAAATAAATACTTGTGTAAAATGTTTAAATACAAGAAAAGTAGATGCAACTTGTGTCATTGTCTATGTAGTTATTCTTAACTTCCTAACTGTCTTCCTTGGTAAATGTAGCAAAGAGATCTGATTGGCTCAGTTTATTTCATTTGCCTCCAATTACCAGAACAACATGTTCAGTTTTGGCTAGCTACATATGCTAGTGGTTGATGTAGAATGAAGTGGATCGACAATTCTCGGCTGGCAAAGATGAGCTTGTTCTAAAGAAAATGGTTCTGATCTAACCTCCAATATATCTGCCACGGTGGCCATCTTAAAATCTTGGTTTCACTACTTCCCATGAATGGATGATGTTATTGATATGGGGTTTTCGCTCAGAAAAACATTCTTATGATGTCGAGTGGCCGAGTGGTCTAAAGTGCTCTCCGTTACAGATCACTGCCATCTCACCTCTGTCTGCATAGGTTTGAGTCTCGGATTCAGCCAGTGTGGGTATGTGAGAAAGCTTGCCAGTAGCTTCTTGAGGGTCGGTGGTTCTTTCTGGGGATTTCCCGGGTTCTTCCTCCACCATTAATACTGGCCGCCATGTATAGCCTATCGTGTGCTGAAAATGGCGTTAAACCATACAACAACAACCTCAACTCTTATGATGTCTGGTTAGTCCTAAATGACAATTGTCACCTTTGGATATCCAGTTTATTTGCAATGATGGCCATCTTGGCAATCATTTTTAGCTACTTCTCCTGAGCAGATGATCATATCAGCATTGGAATTTCAATAAAAATGGCACTGAGTTGTGGTAGCCATCTTGAAAATCATATCACTATTCCTCTTGCAGGGATATTGATATGGAGATTTAACCTCCATAAATTTTAAAGAAAAGGTAAAGTTACTTTTCCAAACTGAATTGAGATACCAATATTTTTTTATAAAGATTTCTTGCAGTATGTAGTTAAAAATGTATGAAAATACTGCTAATTTAACCTCCAAAATGGCTGCCTTGATGAGCATCCAGAATGATGGTCTTATTGACATGGGGTTTACACTAAAACACTGTTATAGTAATATGTAGATGGTAAATAAAACACCTGCCACTTACACTATGTTTTGTCTATGTGCTCATCACCAAAGGGAGCTGATGATGATACAGCCAACAAACTAAGTCATTTAGTTATTAAAAGTGCATATGTATGATCTGTTTTTATTATAAAAAAATACAATATTATTTACAGTTTTAGCCAAACTTAACATCTGCTCTTTCTTGACATTGTTTAAGAAAAGTTGAATGATTTTCTGTTGTTATGTATATCTATATTATGTGTGCTATTTGCATGATAATAGTTTGTAAGGGTTATTTAGCTAATAACGTTTTTAAACTAATTTTCTATATGATTGTATATTTACACTTTAAAGAAGAGGTTATTCTTGTAATCATAAAGCATAGATTCATTCATTGATTCAAGACTGAGTTGTACTCATATCCAAGTAAACACACATTTTCTGACTTAAGCACATGATTTCTTTAAAGGACAAGCTGACCTAATTTTAATTGGTTCAGTGTTAGATCACCTGACCTTTTTTATGAGTTTGGATCATTCTTGAATGAATCTTCATCTTTCATTTGTATCGGATATTAGTTTTCTGTATAAGAGATGTTTATTTAATAATTAAGTATTCCTAGTATTAATT
Organism: Sinohyriopsis cumingii; assembly: GCA_028554795.2. NCBI lineage: Eukaryota > Metazoa > Mollusca > Bivalvia > Unionida > Unionidae > Sinohyriopsis > Sinohyriopsis cumingii. Next base: position 106,553,200 of record CM068826.1, read on the forward strand.
TCGGTCTTTGGTGATATTTAGCTGTATTAAATCGAGAAGATTCATTTAATTGATTCGGTCATTCATTTTGATTACAAAGTGCTCGGATTACTTGGAATTTTTGCTTTGGAATTTCCGTAAATTCATTTAAAGACATTTTTTGATTATATCATCATGATTTATCAGAATTATTGGTACATCAGTGCAGTATTGAACATTATTTGGAATACCACTGGAACTCATTTCAATTACTGGTTACTTTTAGACTTGATTGAACATTTAGGACTATTTAGGAATTCATTCACCATACTGTAAGTTATTTTTAATTTTCATTTTGTATTTTCAATTTGACTAAATCATGTTGGTTTTAGCACTTTTTTTGTTTCTTAGTTTAAGACCAAAGAGTTGTAACATTATCTATAATATCAGACTCGATATTAATGGCCACAATTATTATGTGAACATAATTAACTCTGGGACTTTTGCTACCAAATTTGTTACAATGGATTTCACAAGAACATCAGATACAGTTTCCATACTTAGGGTGTACTGAAGACAAAGAAATGGTCTCTTATTGGATTCTTGGAAATTCCTTTTGTCCATTGGCGTGTTAGACCCATTGAGGGATGCTTGTTAGAGCTTAACTTTTAACAGGTGCTGTATAGCCAGGGTTGTGCTGACATGCTCTTAAACCCGATACATATAAGTTCCACTTTTCACATTTTTAGCAAATATTTTCCACTGGAAAATATAACAAGGAATATTGTATATACTTCACTTTCAGATGATGTGAGAGTTTTCTATAATAACAATAGTATCTTTTTTACTCTCAGTTTTGAAGTATTTTGCAATGGGCTGCATACATTATGCACATTGTTTTTAACAAAATTTAATAATGTAATTTATTTATACTATAAAATATAATGTCAGTTTTCCAGTACTGCAATATCTGAAACTGTCACATATATATCCATACTGCAACACCTGCAGGTAATTTTCTTTGGGAATATTACACCTACTGTCTTAATATACTCTTTGGGAATATTACACATATTGTCTTAACATACAGGATTCCGTATTCACTCAGATATTCCACACTTGGAACATCAGTTGCTGTAGCGCATACTCCACTTTCAGAAGATTATGTGTAACATTTTAAACATAATAATTACTGTCTTTACTTATTCCTGATTAGGAATTTTTGTGATGAGCGTAAAAATTAAACTTCAGTATTCCAGTATTGGAATTTTCAGGTCCAGGTATATTTTTTGTTTTATAAAACTATCATAACATTTTATAAACTAGTGTGGCAGTAAGTTTTCTTGTATGAAGGCTTTAAAATGTTTAAAAACGATTTAGATCAGCAGCCAATATTATTATTATTATTATTATTATTATTATTTAAATTTTAAAAAGTCCTTTGCAAAAGTGGCAGAGCAGAATTTAACCAAATTTGATACAAGCAGCATGGTTTAAAGTCCTTTTAATTTAACACAAATGATGCTGATCTGCCATCAGATATGGCTAACATTCTAAAATCTGAGAAATCTTGAAAACTTTTTGGCACCAATGAACATAAATATAGAAAGGTTTGACAGAGAGAGATCCTCCAACTAAATGAGATTTTCTTGGCTAATTTCTCTTGCATTTTGCTTGTAGCTATATGTCAGCTAGTGAACGAATCTTTGTCCCACTTGTATCTCTTGATTTGTTTAAATTTGGATTCCTTTGCACTTTTCATGGTGAAAGGCTTAAGCTTAATGGAAAGATGCATCACTTCCTGTCACAATACTGCTCACAGAAAAATGAATCAGCTATATTTGTATTTGTACATATATTGTTCTGTGAGCCCAAGTGATGACATTATGTCTGTCATCCTGGCATAATTACTTGAATAGCTGAAATTGGCCGACATATATGGCTCTGGATTCATTATGTAGATGTATTTCTCCATACTTATACTGACTTTTTTCATTGATGAATAGTTGAATAGTAACATTAAACCAATCTAAAGCAGCAGTCTATATTGTATGTGAGAAAAGTGATCTCTGAAGATGAATGGTGGCAGATTAAAGGTTCTTGTTGTTTATTACAATAATTTAGTTTTCAGCACCTCCAGAAAAGGGGGAAAAACAGTTGTTGAAGACAGGTGATTAGTTATAATATAGGTGATCTTTATTGCTGGTTTAATTTTACTTAGCTTGTATGTGAGGTGGTTTTCTCTTTGTTTCACAGTAAGATGATATTTTTGATATTTATTTCAGGACCAGTTGCTTTTCTGTGATGACTGTGACCGAGGTTATCACATGTACTGCCTCAACCCTCCCCTCAATGAGCCCCCAGAAGGTTTGTATTCTCAATTTTTCTCCCCTCAATGAGCCCCCAGAAGGTTTGTATTCTCAATTTTTCTCCCCTCATTGAGCCCCCAGAAGGTTTATATTCTCAATTTTTCTCCCCTCAATGAGCCCCCAGAAGGTTTGTATTCTCAATTTTTCTCCCCTCAATGAGCCCCCAGAAGGTTTGTATTCTCAATTTTTCTCCCCTCAATGAGCCCCCAGAAGGTTTGTATTCTCAATTTTTCTCCCCTCAGTGAGCCCCCAGAAGGTTTGTATTCTCAATTTTTCTTTATTCTTTTCTTTTAACTTTTTATGTTATGTCTGTTTTTCAGCAGGTTTCTTTCGCAGTCAGAACTTGTGATGGCCATAATTTTATATATGGTGGTCTTTCAGGTGGGTGAATTAAGAGGAAACCACTTATTAAGGGTTGGTGAACCAATTACCAATATTCTGAATAAGGAATCGAAATTAGAATGCAATAAAAATTCAGAGGAAGTATTACCACCATGTTCATTGTTTGACATGTTAGTTAAAGTATTATCAGCACGTCTTTCTATTCCATATTCTTGGGACAAGAGAACAGTGGAATATTCTTTGAAAAATGTATCAGTGTTTAGTCACTATTTTGTTGCATCATTCATTTTTTGAGAATACAGTCAATTTTGCATGTTGTGAATATAAAAGAATCTCTCCATTGAATACATTACCTGATTACATTAATCTTCGGAAATATACATAACATAATCATGGAGAAAAGCCAACAGACAATAGAAATTAAATTTACATAACATTTGTATTGGTGATGAATAAGAGAGATATTTTTAATATTCAGCAGAGAAAAGGAAGAAATGGTTTTATGAAATCCTGTAAATTCTTATTGACCCATGGAGCATGAATCCCTTTAAGTGACTCTTGTTTTTTCTCCATGCCTTCCAATCAGACTCGATCCAAGCCCCACAACCCCATTTATCTGCATGTAGGCACCAGGCTTCATTTTCATCAGAACTGATCAACCATTGTGTCATGAAAACAAATATGGGAACCAAGTTGTTTCAGAGGGACTTAAAAACTACATTCCCATACATGCCAACCATTATGCTTTTGGCATAATCATTAGTTTTTATTTAACTTATGCTTTACCCATGTCCATATATGGACTATGCTTTTTCAGTATACCCTTCTCCTCCCAAAAAGATTAATAAGTTGTCTCTTTTTTTATTAAAATCTCGTTAATCCCACAGATCATATTCTAGAAAAGTCAGTTTCTGTGTAACTAAGACATAAGAGTACATCTGTCCGTAGACTTGCATGCACTTTCCTAACATCATTAATATGTTCTGTTTATAGCAGCTGTCCTTTATCCAAGAAACATGCTGGTTTCTTCTTTCAAATCTTTGACCTTGGATTCATTGTTATAATTCACATTTGTTAGAGGACAACTCTATAGTACAATATTGTTCATGTCTAATGGCTTGTGTACAAGGGTACAATTGACCTGCATGTACTTTCCTAACACTTATCATTTTTTTTTTATAGCAGCTGTATGGCATAGTTCAGAGAAAACCGACTGGTTTTCTAATTTTGAATCTTTGCTCTCAGATTCTTTGTTTTGATTCATATTTGGTACATAACCAGTCTGTAGTTATATGGCACTAAATGTTAGGTCAAATGTATCCTAAAAGAATCCTCCAAAGGTGTTCTATGATAATGTTAGAGATTATTATGCTACTGCCTGTGATTACATGCTCCAGAAATTCCCATATGTGGATGAAGTGCTTTTAAATGCTTCAGTTACGGATGTAAATGAGAGACAGTCAAAAAGCTTTAAGTGTAAGATTCTTTGTCAAGGGATATCCCTTTATATTGTCACCTTTGTCTACCTTGGATCATCTGGAAGGAGAATTCCTGAAGTATCAAGTTGGTATTCTACCTGACAATGTACTTAATGCATTTAGAGTTGATGTGCAATGGCACCCTATTTCCCAGCTGAAAGATGCAGCCACCGGAAGATATAAATTTCCTCTTTATCAGGTTATGAAAGGAGTATTGGTTCTTTACCATTCTAATGCTGAATGTGAGAGGTTGTTCAGTATTGTTAACAAAAATAAACCGGAAGTCAGATCCATGCTTAGTAACCCAGTGTTTAGTGCTCTACTGGTCTGCAAAACATCATAGCTGGTACAAAGTGTTTTGAATTGCAACATGACAGTCTGTTGCTTTCTAAAGCTAAAAGTACTACATATGAAAACATGAGGCACTAAATGAGGTAAAAAAATCCAGAGGGGTAAATAAGTCATTTTGTACATATGTTCCTTTAATTTTTTTTAGCATGTTATATGTGGATTACTCTTTTTCTGCTTGCATTACTCTTTTCGTCCACATGGATTACACTTTTGCCTCAGCAGGGGTTGTAGTCCGAGTTTCCTCTAACCCTTGCCACCCCTTTTTTGTTATTTGGACATTTATGTTGGTGTGTAGTTTTGGAGATTGTCACATGAGCTAGAAGGCACTCCACATAGAAGGTGTTTGAAGGGATGAGATATAATTTTATCAGCTGGTTGCAAGGACAAAGCAGTCATTACCATGCAAACCTCAGATCCTAAGGTAGTTAAATTCTTTCTCTGGTTTTTTGTGGAGAAGAATTTGCTGCTATATGATCAAGGATTGCCATTCCATGATTATGTTTGGACTTGTTGATAAGAATTGGCCCAGGTCATTTACCCTGTTCCCCAGATGAAGCCTTTCCAGGGTTCCAACTCTGATATCTTTGAGTCTTTGTCTAGAACATTCACTGAAGTTATTATTGTTTAAGACATGAATTTTGATAGTCCTTGCTTCAGTCTGCAGGATGAGTGAATTGCATGCCTTGTGTGGACCCAAAATATCTCTATTTCATTCATATGGTTCAATCATCCTCATGATGCAACCATGCTTTGTAGTTAAGATGAGGTTGCTGCCATTTTGTAATAACAAAGTGATGATTTGCTCATCTTCTGCAATTGATCCTTCAAAAGAGGTAGCTTTTCATGCCCTGTATGTGGACCCAAACTATCTCCATTACATTCATAAAACAGTTCAGTCATCCTAGTGATGCAACCAGGTTTATAGTTAAGATTAGGTTGCTGCCTGTGTGTAATAAAAAATTGATGGTTTGTTCATCATCTGCAACTGATCCTTCAAAAGTGACAACTCTGCAGAATCCAATTTCTGCTTTTGAATGCTACTTGAAACACGCAACACATTTGATGGGCCCAGCAATGGCCCTTTCTTCTGGTCAATATGGAAGGCATAACTTGGCATCATGGCTTAAGTGGATGATCTGATCAACATATTCTGACATTTCTCAGAATCAGATACACCTCACGAAAGTTTCTGCTGATGAGATTTGAACCATCTCTGTGAGCCTCACTTTCATTTGCAATAGTTTGATTTGGAATATCATTTAGGCTGTTGGCTCATATGCAGTTGGCCATCTCAGACTTCCTTCATGATCAAGCATTGTAACTAAATCTGTTGAGGACAATAAACAGCTTTTTCAAATGATGCTGTTTGCTTTTCTGTATAAATGACCTTTATTTTTGATATAACCAATCTAAAAAAAAACTGTTAAAAGCATTACTCATCGAAAACTATTAAAAACATTACTCATCGAAAACTATTAAAAACATTACTCATCGAAAACTATTAAAAACATTACTCATTGAAAACTATTAAAAACATTACTCATCGAAAACTATTAAAAACATTACTCGCTGAAAACTATTAAAAACATTACTCCAAGAAGTTACAAATCAGTCCACATGACCCACATGTTTAATGAGCTACAGTTCAGTTTGCATTTTATCATCTATTGCTGCATTGATGACTATGGTATCAGGAAAACGACTGCATCCTGAAATTACTCTCTGAACTAGTTGCCATTTTTGTTCTGGAATACATGGAAAAATTTTATGCATCTTAATTGTTGTGCTGAATAGACTCATTCTAATTAGTGATACTGTCTCTTATACTGGTCATTATATTGAAAATATTTGGATTTAAATTTATACAACTTCTTTCCAAACGTGTATTATGGTTCGCAGTAAAAGCAAAAATAATGGAGATAGTACTTTAGCTGCCTAAGCTGCCAGAGTTAAATAATGCGAATTAAACAGTAGCCTGTCAATTTAACACAGGTTTGTATAGCAATCTGTTGCAGCACTGTATAACAGTATATTGCAGTCTGAAAATACTAGTTACTATAATGTCAAGTTTCCTTCAAGCATTTACATGCTTAGAACACATAATACTCAAGGGCAGGTTGTTGAACACTACTTTTTTACCATTGAGCAGTTGTTGCATCTTGTAAATGCATTAGTTAAATTGACGGATAGTCCTAATCTGAATTAATATAACTAATTATGAGCTTTGAAAGGACAAGTGTGTGTATGTGTATATATATATATATATATATATATATATATATATATATATATATATATATATATATATATATATATATATATAAACATCTTCTTTCTCAGAAAAGTGTTCAGTATCTTAAGAAAGGTATTGAATATAGTATTGAATATATTGAAGTTTTTGCTACATTTTTATGCTGTAACTGATAATACTGATGTTTGCTTCATCAGCTCAATTTGGATAGTGTTATGGCTCCTAAGAATTAATTATATCTTCAGCATAGTTACAAGAACCATTCAAAATGTTCTTATGTAAAAACATTGTTTTTATTCATTTATTCTCATTATAAAGAGTTATGATCCCCAATTATTCATCTTCCTCACTTTATATTCAGAATGGGAACATGACTTCAGATTGAGTAGAACTTTTTTAGGGAATATTGGACTTAGTTAGAGTTCTTGTGTTCTTTGCAATGTATCAATCACTCATAGTTCTACTTTCTAAGTTGTAAACTTTTTTAAAATTTTAGGAAACTGGAGTTGTCACCTGTGTATTGAAGAGTTCCATGGTGGCAAGAAACCTCCAGGCATGCAGTAGAAGTCAGAAAAGATGGGGAACAATGAATTTACCTAATTGTCACCAAACTAGTGTTGTTATTTCTAATAGACAAGAATCTTACACATGGTTTGTATAAATAGGTCATAAACACTCTCCCCATTTTCTACAAAATGTCTGAAAATGTACCTTAAGCAAAATGGCTGGCTGTGGGGAAACAGTGATGCAACTTGCAACTGACATTATGTTCTTCTAACCATAATATTTAGCTGCATACAGAGAACAGAACAAAAACCTAAATAATACCTTTTTTGGCACAGCAGAAAAATTGCATAATTAGTTATGCTAAACATTTTTATTGTTATGTGTTTTTTTTATGTGCATCAATAGTGCAAACTGAACTTTGCTTTCTCCTTGAGTCAAAGCCAATCTGGTTTATCATGGGCAATAACTCTGTCCATGTTGGTCTGCCACAGATTACTAATAACTACCAAGTATCTCATATTCATTGGCACATGGCTTACATTATTTCTACTAATGACAGTTTACAATTCTTGAGTTCTTGAAATCCAAAATAAAATAAATGTAACCAAAATTTTAAGTTTTCTGCACTTGTCAGATAAGGTACCACACACTTCCAACATACTAAATCTTTTCATGTGACCCTTTCATCCTTTCATTTGTAGGAATGGAAAAATATAATTCTTCTTTTGATTTTATATTTAATTTATAAATCAGAATTTGCTGACCAACAGAGGTGGTGCATTATATTGTATATAAAAGGGACAGCATTAAACTGTGTCAGTATTTTGAGTTATTACTCCATTGAATGCATTATTTTGCATACTGAATACTTAGATATGCATAGAATGGCCAGATTTGAGTGAATTGATGCATGTATTTGTGCCTGTTGGTGAATTAATTTAAATTTCATTGTTAATTTTTAGCCATATTGATTGAAGATCAGAAGAGCTTTTGTGATGATTCATGCCCATCATCAGATTGTTAGCACTGGTTATCCTGTTTCTCTGATACTACATGGAGTATGGTTATGAAACAATGCACATGTTTTCATCCTGTTGTCTAGCGACTCAGACATTCTGTATGGATGCAGTTATGGCCATCTTAAAATTTTTGTTACCACTGCTCCTGAATAGATGATCACATCAGCATGGGTTGTTCAATGAAAAGAAAAAAACTGCATTAGATATATGTCTAGTCCCAATCTGATTGCCAACATGGCCACCATGGCCTCCAGACTGAGGTTCAATCCTCATGGGAATGTCTCGGGGTTAAGGACTACCCTAGAGGCAAATATCAGTTAGGTATATGCGTTTGTCTGTCCTTGCCAAACAAGTATGTACATGGTTATCGGGTGGGAATCTTGAGAACCTTAAAGCTCTGTCCCATGGTCTGAAACCCTTGGGGATTAAGGATGGATCCCAGGACCAATGTCATTTGCTTGTATAAATATATCTTTTTGTGCCTGGTAAATGTATTTGGTTATATGGTTGGAATGACAATAGTTTCCATCTTCAGGGGCTGAATTCCAGGGCTAGGGATGGACTCAGGAGTTAGTCAGTTGTGTGTATAAATTTGTTTTTTCATGCCCAGCATCTGTCACTACGGTTGTTGGGTGGAGATCTCAGTAGTTTCTATGTTGTAACTCAAAGGCTAAGTTCTTGGCAGGTAGGGTAATACCCCAGGACATCATCTTGGAGTTGTAATCTAAGAGAGGCTGCAGCTTCATGAGCTTGTGTAATTTATTACTTTGTAATCAATTACAATTCATTGGTTTGCCAGCACCTTCTTTCTGCCAGGTACTAGTAACAGCCCATGTTTTAGGCAAATGTGTTTACTGATTGTACCATTTAGTTTCAGTGATATGTCCATTAATGTTAGTTAAAATTAATTAAGTTGATACATATATGCCCATTTGTATGAAGTAGATGTGTCCATCTACCTATGTTTATGATTTCAAAGAAGACTACATTAAGGTGCAAGTGATGCTATAAACAACGAAAATTAGGAAACTGGCGTAAAAGTACTTTGGTTTGAATAGGTCATCATTACAAAATTACATTTGCTATCTAAACAGTTTGTCACTGAATCAAATTTACATGTCAGTAATGTCACCATCATATATGTCAAGATCTGGGCACTGATGAGGATATGCCTAGTGCATTATGCTTTTATAAATGCCAAATGCTTATTCAAATTGCATTAGGGCAAAAGAAGTGTAATGATGCCTCAACATATGCCTGGTACATTATGCTTTTATAAATGCCAAATGCTTATTCAAATTGCATTAGGGCAAAAGAAGTGTAATGATGCCTCAACATATGCCTGGTACATTATGCTTTTATAAATGCCAAATGTTTATTCAAATTGCATTAGGGTTAAAGAAGTGTAATGATGCCTCAGCATATGCATATGTAGTTCTGATGTACAAGTCTGATGTTTACTGAAATAAACCTGTGATCATATTTCCTCTAGTATTGAGTAGAGATCATTAACCTTGGTGGTGGTGTTACTGATACCCGAGGCTATGAAAGCAAAGAAGCCTGCACTGAAATAGAAATTTAATAGATCCAGACTGGGTTTTGAAATAGAAATTTAATAGATCCAGACTGGATTTTGGCAGACACAGCTTACAAATCTCAATGCTGGCCCTGGATGATACCTCTATTGTAATTTTTTTAATTCATTGTCATTGTAATCATGGCATCATTTTTATGACATTTTGTAATAAGTACTTCAACAGCATACTGTGATTAGTAGGCCCATTTGTAATAAATGCTGCTTGAGTTGATATGAAAAGGTGTTTACTCTGACACTGTATTTTATCCATGCATATGTACATTTGGGGATCCATGTTGGGTATTGAGCACTTGTCTACAGAAAAAAGTAATTTTGATCAGATCTTTTTTTTTTCTGGATTGTTCTTCTGTTTAAAATATTATGTTCCTCAGACATTCAAACTTTATATCAACCAAACTTGTTTATCCAGACTTCTGTTTTTTAAAATATTTTTGCGTTTCTAGAAGAGCCATAGCAACAGGCTTCTTCTTTATATGTATATGGAAATGCATAAAAGTAAGTTTCCATACAGTTAAGTATTTATGTATTCAGGAGACACAAACGCGTGTAAATAACTCGTCCAGTAACACATCTAAGTACAGTCATAATAGATGATCTTTGTATTTCATCAGATTAGTATGGGCATAATGAATGTTTTGACGCAAGACTGAACTTAAAGGTTCCAGTTCATTTTCATGATCTTTCACAGTTATTTATTGTCATAAATTATCAGTTTTTTAGATACTTACTCCAAAGTTCTTTCTTTGAAGTTTCTGTATACCTTCCCAGTGAAATGAGGTTCAGATTCTTAATTTATTCCGATGGTAGTTATATGGGTTTTGCATTTCCACATTACATATATTTAACAACAAGAAACATAATTAACATATTGTTTAGGGTAACTCTGTTATTCAGTCTGTAATTATACTCTTGTTTATAGTACATGCAGTTGATAAATCTTCTGCTTAAAAACATTTTTAAGGGTAGAATTGTAGAGTACAGATATTTTTCAATTATCCTTGCATTTATGTGTAATTATTTCTAATTTATCTCACTGCTAATTTCATTACCATGTCCTTAATATTGTTTTCTTTTCATGAAGTACTCAGAAAAAATTCTTTTATTATTTGCTTAAAAAGTAGAATCAGTAGTTTTGGATGCAGAAATCTTGATGATGCCATCTTCTCATGAAGTATTCTGGAAGTACTTTCAATTTTTGTCAAGTCTAGTTAAAGTGGAGTTGACAATTTTGAAAAAAGTAAGAAGAAATGCTGAACATATGTTTATCACAGTAAGGAAGAAAACTTGTGAAAATGTTTGTGTGGAATTGTCTGTGCGACATCTTATAGACGCATAATATGCAAGTGTTTATGTGTTTTTTCATATAGCTCTGTATTGTGTAAAATCATGAGTATTCAGTTGTTCTCATTCCTTGAAAATAAATCTTTGGTACAGAATATTGGAGTAGTATGTCTGGTACAGAATATTGGAGCAATATATTTGCAGGAGAATTACTGCATATTTTTGCCTCTATATATTGCCAGACAAAAATATTTGATAATCTGAACATCATTATATCAGGTTCATTACTAAAATGTCATCAGGTTTTTATATAATTTATGTCTTTTTTTCTATGTGACATTGCAAATGTTTTCTTTGAAATTGTCCACATAAATATGCAGTACTTGTATATGAGATATGGAATAAAGGCCTGTATAAATGACAGCGTTGAATTTATTCAGTCGTGTGCATTTGTATTTTCAATTCTGTGACTAGAAGACGCAAATCCTGGAACAGGGAGTCTTTAAACTGTTGTGTGAGTGGACTACATAATGCTTTCAATACCCAGCAATTTGCAAAAGCAAACCAGGTTTTCTTAACTGGTATATTTATACTGTTCAGCTCATTATTGTCACTGTTATTTATAATTACATGAAATTAATATTTAAATGATGGAAACGATTAAATGATATTTTAATGAACAAGAAGTACAGAAAGCAAAACAACTGATGTTAGAATTGAAAAACTAAAAAATCCAGATCATAAAAAGGAACCAGTATTTGTTGCATAGAATAGCTATGGAACATAATTTTATTTGTGGGTTACTCATTGAAGATACTCAGATATTAAAACAACCTTGCTGTAACCTACAATAACGTTTAGTAACCTTAATTTATTTACATATTATTTAGATTTCTGTTACACGAAAATATTATAAAAGGTCTTACCGTTTTCCATTTTTAGTTTTTTTCTTCTTCTTCTTCAAATTGTTCCTTCTTTGGTTGTGTCTTATTAATATAAAAAAATGTGTAGAAGGTTTGCTACACTGTCAGAACCTATAACATTGTGTCCTTTGAAAGATACATCATCATCACCTGTAATATATTGATGATGTAAATTTCTTTGAAAAATATATAGATAGAAATTTTATGTTTTACAAAAGTCCATCAGGGGCAAAATCCATTATTGGTCCTATTTTTTATTTCCAAATAAGAAATCTCTATTTTCCAAATCTTCCAAACCATACTATAATAAGCTTGAGTTGTATTATTTATAATTTGTTGGTTCATCTCTTTGCAACTCTTTTAATAAGAAATTCTCCAAAATCGATATAGAAAAAGATGAGCAGGCTAACTGTTTTAATATTTCTTTAGTATGTTTACAATTTCGAATAAATCTTTGTAAAATGCTTTGAAAATACATTATTCATACCTCTCTGAAACGCGTACATAATATTAATGAAGATATACATGTGCACTCCAATGTGGCAGTTTTAAACCTATCATTTGTAAGCCCTATAAAACAAAAAGTGCACTTCAGACCCCCCTCAGAAAATGATCACCGATTGTTTTAGAGTTGGTTTAGAGGGTCTTTTTTATATCTACTTGTGAGCAGATTGTGTTTCTGCAAGATCTGGGATATTAAGCAGTTTCACATTGTAGGTTTTGCATGGCTTTCAGTGTTGGAAGGAGAAGATCCAAAAAGATGATTCAGTGTATTTCAAAGTTTTTAGTACAGCTGTAATTTCTGCTGTGAAGTGGAGGATTCATTCAGTAACAGACTATGTATGGTACTATTGCAAAGGCTTCTCAAACCTCGTCATTTTATAGTGGTGTATAGCCATGATAGAATGCTGTTTTCAATGAATTTACACTGAAAAAGGTGAGTATCTGTTGAGGACTTTTTGTACTTGCGAAAATCAGACACTATTTTGGGGGGATATTAATAACCAAGGTGGTGGTTTTAGAAAATAGAATTTTGCAACATTAATTTTTGTTGTTTCTCTGTGTACATGAATTAGCTGGCCAAGAGGTGAAATGAAATATGATTTCTTAGTGTAACAGGTTTGGTGTTTGATCCTAAAGACTACATTATATTCTGGATTAGATTACTCGTGATGTTTATTGATTGTTCGTTTGCTTCAACACAGAGACTTCTAAAGGGGAACTTGTAAATGCACTCAAAGTCGGAGTCCCTAACATAATATTGGATAAAGCATCTGCAAGTTTAGGTCTTAAGATCTGTACAACCAAGGCAAGACCTTCTGATTTGCAACCCTTATCTGTGTTTGCCACGACCTGTATTAAATCCATTGCTTTTTTATTTTATTTTTTTTTTAAATTGTCCCTCATGTATCTAATATGTCGAAGGAAAGTTTGTTTACTCTAGAAGATAAGTCCTGAAACATTGGTATCCTCTCCAACTGGAATGATTGAGTTTTTTTGTCAATCTGAATCCAGTGTAATCAGTAGAAGTACAAATAAAGAGTTCTCGAAAAGTTATGCTCGTTTTTTTCTGTCCATTTTTAAACTCCGTTTAGGCGTATATGTAACTGACGTACAATAGAATGCATACTCACTGATCTATAACAGAAAAAAATGTCGAAATAATTATCCTCTAATTCCAGCATTAAAGCATTTCACTGTGAAGAGAATTTTCATGTTGAATAGAGTGACTAATAATTACATTGCCTTGAGGTATATCCATTTATAGTCCAGTCGATCAGCCCCACCCCTTCAAAAAGCATTGTGCAGTAAGCCTGTAACAAGATTTAAACAAACCCCCAAAATATTAAACAACTCAAATCCGAGCATGGGAGCCTTCTTCTTCCCATGATTCTATTTGCATAATTTTAATGGTTCGTCCCTTTAATTTGGACTTGACTCCCCACCAAAATAAAAAGTCCATGCTCCAAACCTGATTTGATACTGATGGACGACCTCAAATCATCTGTCTTATTAAGATAGCGAGGATGGGGTCTGCTTTATCAATCTAGTCCATATTCTGATTTGAGATTTCAAATTCATTGTTGAGTGTACACATTAGTTTACCCCAGAATCAAGTGCCTGTGGTTGAAAAAATGGCAATGATATGCTCATAGTTTAAGAAAGCTTCCCAAATAGTGCTTTGACGTTAAAATTTTAATGTACATAAAATAAATCCCTCAATTCAGAGCTGAATAAAATGAATGAACAAACATCCTTTCGCCAAAAATAAACAAAAATGTTGACAGCAATCTATTTTTGATAAAGTTAATACATGTATTTGCATTGTACTGGAAGAATGTCCAAGGTGAGTAAATCTTACTGGAATACATTTATTCAGATCTTATAAAACTTTGGAGGGTCATGATTTAAAAAATATTTTGACATGGAAGAAACAAATTGACCATAATTAGATAGCTACTGAAAGATATAACGAACATATATGATCTTCAAAAACAGACGTTGCACAGTAAAGTGGATGTTTTTGAAAACGTGGCGAAGACAAAGAAATATATGGAAGACTGACACTGTGCAATGACATCTGTAAAGGTTACAGAGAGATCGTAATAATGAAATACACAAAAATAATCAAAAGATTAAAAAACTAATGTTTCATTTCAAAGCAAAAGTTAGTGACCTGAATAACTAGTTAATGACACTCTTTAACAGCCACTCTGAGCTGCAGAAGAAGAATGATTAAACAGTTAACTAACAAGACAAGGAAGACGGAAGGGCAAAATAAATGTAATGGAACTCTATGAACATAACTTACAACAAGACAAGGGAGACGGAATGGCAAAATAAATGTAATGGAACTCTATGAACATAACTTACAATTTATGTATTGCTGACTTGAGGGAAAAGATGAAAACATCGCTAAATTTTTTACAGACATCATCTAATAAGGTGGACAAATCTAAAAGCACAGACAAAAGGAATGTTGTTGGAGACGTTGCAAGTAATACTGTTAGTATTCGCAAAAAAGGTGGAAGGATAGAACGAGCGATAAACGATTTCAATGACTTGTAACAAATGTTGACATAATGGATAAAATGAGCGATAAAACGATTTCAGTGACTTGCAACAAACGTTTAAAACAGACAGTTGCAGTTAAAACTAAATTAAAGAAAATTCATGCTTTAGAAATGATTATTTTAAACAGAAACAAGTGAAAACAGAAGCATTCAAAACTGATTTCAACACAAAAATGGGTATACAGGTCTTAGGGTATTCCTATTGATGAACAAACAAATCAATAATACTTTATCAAGGATCTGGAAGAGAAACTAAAACGATGACTGGATGTATCATGCGTTACAACATTCAAATTAGTGAGAGATGCCCAGATGTTATAAATTTAAATGCTAATTTTTTTTTGTGCAGACAGAAGGTGCTTATATTCAAATCTTTAAAAAGAGTTTTGAACGTCCAATATTTTTAAAACTGAAATTTACCTCAAGGAATAAGTTAACACTTATGGATTTAAATGCTCCATTACCTTTTGCTGAATACAAGTTATTATATCAATATGTTAAAGATCAGGCACAACATATATACTGAACCACAACATATATACTGAACCATTAAGAGTTATGTTTTTATACAGATTTTCACATAGGCTTAGCAAAAAATTTTTATCTCTTACACTGTCATGGAGAAACAAGGCTTCATTCAAGGTGCAAGGAAAGACCATATGCATGGTCATTTCAGAAGCATACAAAAATGTCTTAATCCGTCACATCATTGCATCACATAAACTTATACAAATATTTTCCTGAGATAAACATTCCATGTTTGCACACCAAAGCTAAGTCCATATATTATGATAACATTAGGCAGTTTCTTTATGTCGTGTGATATGGATAACAAATGAGATGCTGACAATGTCAAAAAATACTTCGGTAGAATACTGGTTAAAGACATTATCATATCTTACGAAAGCGATGATCGTTTTAAGTTCAGTAACTACAATATCTTCCGGACATACAAAAATTGGACTGATTTTAACTTTTGATTCATTTCAAGCATTCAATGCATCCCCACTTTATTCTTGTCAACATTTGGTTGTAAAAAGCATGACATTTTTTCAACATTCCTTGTTTCGTTCTTGTCGTTTACGTAATAAAGGGTATTGCTTGTGTTACTTCATCTGAAATATTTCAGTAGCTAACACCAGAAACTTCGTTTTATATATATATATATATATATATATATATATATATATATATATATATATATATATATATATATATATATATATATATATATATATGGAATAATAAAGTGTGTATGATTATATATATGCATGTCCATTTATTGTCGACAAAGGCTGACTTTAGGAAAGAACAATCCGTGTTCGTTCGCTTAAGCCAAAACGTTGTCAAAATAGCGAAGCCAAAACCTAAACACGATATACTTAATTCTTTTTTGTTTTCAACTCGTACCCTTTCCTGATAGTTGTTTTAGTATCTCATTCTCTCTAATGTTCTTCCTTTCTCAAAAAGAGTTGTTTCAATCGACTTTTGTATATATTTTTCGTATTACATTATGAATGATAGCCCTCAATTTAAAACAAATCATCAATATTGTTGAGCTTTCTAATAGCATTATGTTCTAATAATTCATTGTAAATCAATTTTTCATTAATAGCTTATGCGACAACACCTATTAGCATTGCATTAACACAAGCAAACGGTACAGGAGCAATTTTGCCTTTAACTTATTCCCGTGAAACCAACTCACATATACCAGCAGAAACTGATTCCATCCCTGCCTCCACGCAATTCAAAACTTTATATCCTAATTTGTATTTATTTATATTACCTTTACAGTTGTCGATCGCTCTAATCAAATAATTTTTAATCTTAATTTCGAAAGTCTCAAGTTGATTCCCTTGTCCACAATGACTTACAATGGTTCTATGTCTGATAGTGGCTTTATCCATAGTGGACATGGTTTGTCTGTAACAGTGTAACACTTGGTTTCTTTTGATCCATAGCTCTGCTTTTTATATCAAGGAAACTGACAGATTATATATAAATCTTGCTGCGTTTTTATATAAAAAATCTGGATAATTTTTTGCTGTTGTTGGTTTGTTGTTTCTTTACGTATGTGTAGGAGACTTACTGACAGTGGATGTTGCACTATACACACGCGCACGCTCCGCGTCCATACTCTGCTTGAAAAGGGCACAGGCGTATGCACCACATCCGTACTCAACCTGAAAAGGGTTTATGCCTACGCTCCATGTTCGTACGCTGCCTGCAAAGATCACACGCGAACATTCCACGTTCGTATTCCACCTCGAAAGGGCACAGCCGTACGCTCCGCGTCCGTACTCTGCCTGAAAAGGACACAGTCGTACGCTCCCCGTCCGTACTCTGCCTGAAAATGGCACAGGCATAAGCTCTCCGCCCGTACTCTGCCTAAAAGGGCACAGTAAATATTTGCTTTGGCAAACCTTTTATTGAAGACAAATTTTGACTGTAAAAATTCTTTCAGGTAGTCAGTCATTGGCTAAAAGAAAGTGGAATAATTTGCATTACAATTTCTTCAAAATCCGTGCTTGATAGTAGAACGTTTGTAAACCTCAATATTTTTTTTTACAAGAAAACACTCTACACAGCAGCATGAGCAGAGCTGAATGTTTAGTGGTAAATTATGTTAATATTTTGTTTGGTTTCAATTGACATTTCTCTACTGATAAATGCTATTTATTAGCACAACAAAATGTAAAGCATTTTAGCAACTTAAGTTTGACTGTGTCTTTAGCGGACGTTGCTTTAGCACGGTTTTCCTTTTGAAGATAGTTTTATTAATCTTGTCTGGTAAAAGTTCTCTTCCTCCACCCCATAAAATATGGGACGAAGCAAACGGAAAGTTTCCTAGGGTAAGTTTACTTTACGGATTGATGGTTAAAAGTATGCATTGGAAAAGCTTAAAATACAGAAGCTTCTATGGGCGTATCACAGACGTCTCGCCTACTTAAGACAATACCAACACCATCACTGCCAGAAAGAAAAGAAAACATTTTTCTAGATTTACCACTGTTGTGATTGCAGCATCTTGTGATGATTTAAATTCTTGTTTTTCTTTCTCTGAAGACTGCTCTGTGATTTTTTAAACTTCCTGTAAACGCTTCTGACAAGTTAAACTCGACGATGGTCTTTTGGATTTCGTGAAGTAAATCTCAGGTTCTTTGGCGAACGTGTTTCCATTTTGATTTTTACGTTGTTTTCGTTCCATTATTTGTGCAGAAGTTCAGCATTATAAACACAAAGCGGTTCGAAGGTGATAAAGATGTCCAATGTAAGCTGACTTCCAGTGTTACGTTGAATAGCGAAAAATAATTTAAAATTAATTGGGAAAAACATTAAATGATGGATTCCAAGTCGTGCTGAAAACAGAAAGACATAAAAAGTTGCGCACAACCAAAAACAGAAAGGTATGAAGAAATAAAACTACTACTTAAAATAAAAAGTTAAGAAAATGGGATGCTGAAAACAGAGAACGGTTAGAAAAATGCATAAATGAACACACACACACACACACAACAAAGAAAAGAAAAATACAAACAACACAATGATGAAAATGTATGATCAATTCAAATCGAGTCATATCTTTACCTGCACTGAGACAAAACTTAAAAAGTGATACTGAAAATGTTAGGTCTACTGTCAATTCACTTCCACCGAAGGTAGATAAACTTCACAAAACTTGAACTGCTAGTGAAAACGAAACTTGAAATGCTAGTGAAAACAAAACTTGAAATGAAAACGAAAAGTTGAAACCTGTAAAGTACGAATAGTCTTTTATTTCACCCCTGACATAAACCTAAGTTCAGAACACCGAACTTTGTACGGTAAGGGAGCGCTCTACAGATATGACGAACTTCTGAGGGAGTGACAGGTATAAGGTGAAGATGTTTGCATTTGCAATGGATAGAATGTTGGCATACCTCTATGTTATTTTCATGTGATGTGGCTGAAATGGTTTTGGATATTGTACTTGTGGAAATTATACATGATAGAAACACGCAGCTAACAAATTGGCTTCTCCCATGTGCTCGATACATCAGCCTGAATTAGTCTAAACGATACTATTGTATATTTAATTTGTATTGTTTGTTGGCTTTTCTCAATAATTATATGTTATGTATATCTGTCTTTTACCAATGGAATCCACTTGGAACTTCATACATTTAGACTTGTGATAGAACGTTTAGGACAGTTTGGATTTAAGTCAAAATACTGAGTTCTTTTTAAATTTTCACTTTGTATAAATTATTTGTTGAATTTTAAAGAGTTAGTTGGTTTTCGCTTTTTCTGTTACCTAGTTTAAGACCATAGAGTCGTAACACTGTCTTGAGCAGTTATAAAAATACGGTAATAAAATTTGCCAGACTAGACAACACAGCTTCTGAAAGTGGAATGAATGAGTTACAAAATACAATTTACCGCTTAAGTCCAGAAGTGAAAACAGTCAAGCTGATCTGGCAGTCTTTTGGAAGTCTCACATCTGATGCAAGGCCAAGCTGTATATTCTATAACTCAAATTATACCATTTAATCATACCCAAATATAAACGGATTAAAAAGTTATTTGTAAAATGCCTAAGACAGACAGTGTCTTGTTTTAAACAAGCAGTATAAACAGTCAGGAGAACATGGGATTTTTTTTCTTTAAAAAGGTAAACCCACTGAAAAATACAAAACTGTAGAGTGCCACCATAATCGTGTTCTCCCCTTTTTATTTTTTTTTTAATTTTTTTTATTTTTTTTTTATTTTATTTTTTTTTGTAATAAATCAGAAAAACCTCGGATTTTCCCGTCAAGTTGAGAATGAAACCTAGGATTAATTCGTCGCCATTGAGAACTATATTCTGAACTAACTTTGTCGAAATGGAACAGTACGACGGCAGAGAGAGAGATACAATCACAATAGGAACAGTTTTTTGGTGCTTTGCTTTGGTAACATATGCAGTGCACACCGCTAGAGGCGATTCGCCAAGCACATCAAATGCATATGTATTCCTACAAAACACTTCCGAGGTTATTTTCACATGTCCGAAATGGGCGAGCGATGGTCTGATTGTTGTGTTAAGAATTATTATAGGCAAACTTCATACGTTCTGTGTTTTTCAGAACCTGTCACGCCTTTCTAGGCATTATGGGATTCCAGATTCCATGCAAGATTTACTTACCTCCGACAATGAAAATCTTAACGTTTAAAACTACGCACCTCTGAAACTGAAGATTGACAAAGGAAGTGCTCAAAAAAGAACAGGCAATGAACACGCTTGGCACAAAAAACATGCTAACACATTCCTTTTACAAAGAATTATGTTTAGTTTAAACTCAAAAAACAGATATATGAGTGATCTTAGCACGGCATGAAAATAAATCCATGTAATGGGGTCAATCGTTAAGAACTAATTTTTTTTTTTTTTTACTGTTAACATACAAACGTGACCTTCAGATTTGATCGGCGTATGGATAATATCCAAAACTGGATAGTAAATCGGCAACGGTGCAAAGTGTTTTTAAAGTTTTGGAACCCTGGTCCTCTCTCCGTTGACCGACGCTCTTAATTTCAATTTTTTTTTTAACGAGTCCCTGTCAAAGACAGTATCACTTGGAACATTTCGGTAGTTATCTGGTTTAGCGAATGCTAAAAGTATTTACTATAATGAGACTCAACACTATCGATTTCCAAGTTTTGACCATGTAAACCTATATTGAGTGTGCACTTAGCAATTATTCTTATTAATGTAGGTTGTTAGTCGCAATTATGCAAACTGATGTGTAGGTTTGTGCTATTCAGTTGAGAAATACAGTTGCCCCTGCAGGCTCATTAATGCCAGGCTTATTTGGATCATTTATACAGGTAATCTAGACTGTGTGAAAAACGTATGTAAATGCGACATATAAATTGTTTAAAATATGCCATTTCTCATCGTGCAACGTCGAGCTGTTCAAAACTGCGTTCAGGTAAACAAAACTCCATTTCATCTGAGATAATGTCGTAGTTTTGCATGTACATTTAATCGTACAATATTTTCAAAGCAGATGATTCACCTTTGTACAAAATTAAAATAGTTTATTTTATTGAGAAATAATACAATACTATCACTAAAAACTGTGGAACCATGGCCCGTGCATTGTAGAGTCTTTAAAGGGGCGGATCGTTTCTTCTTCTTCTAATTAAATTTTATTTTATTCGTTCTTGGTGGGGGCGAGAGAGTGCGTGGGCATAGACAAATAGGCGAGGGATCTGTGGGACTGAAACTTCAACAGAAAAAAATTCTCACTGAGGCTCTTGCATTTTAAGCGTTTTCAGAGCATACATTTAACCATCTAACTAAAGAAAACTTACTCTAGGAAACATTCGGGTTGTTTTCACACACACACACACGTATGTATGTATGTATGTACGTACGTACGTATGTATGTAGTGTTTTAACTGACGACCCAGGATAACCGGGTGATTTCTACCACATGCGATGGGGTCGATGATGCTTCCAAGTGGACTGGCTCCTAGACATTAGCATCATGATCGTCTCTTTTCGATGCGAATCAAATAATTTAAACTCTCTGAAAGAGACTGTGGGTATTCGTAATGATAATTCCCAAAATGTTATGTGTTTTGCAGACGAACATCCGGCAAGATGTTCAAGAACAGACTCATGACAATGGAAACGCTTGCAGCTATTAAACATTTATTAAGCATTTATTCCAACTGCTGACTGTTGTTTTAGTAAAGGCTCGGTTGCCGAATGTGTCATAAAAGTACTTACACCTGCGTACGTACATTTTGGCTCCGACCGCCCAAGACATAGTGAAACCATTCATGACCACAATACAGATACTACAATGAAAGAGCAATAATGAAATACACAATGAGGAAGAACCAGACTATTCAGCCAGGAGATTACATTAATCGACAGTAACAAAATTCATCATTGTTTTGATACATTACAATATCTCTCTCTCTCTCTCTCTCTCTCTCTCTATATATATATATATATATATATATAATATTCATATCCATATGCACACCAACATAGAAATACATGTAGTTATACAAGCCCCGACAAATGATTGGCCAACTAAACCCATGTGACCACTACGGGGCAGTTCAGTTGGCCCTTCCGGGCTCTGCTCACTATCATAACAGAGTAAGGTATAATAAAAAATAAAAAAAGAGACCTAACCTTATTACACCACTCATAAATGTACATACGCAGGGGTAAGTAGTTTTATGGTTAGGTATTTGTTTATAACCCGATGGACAGCAAGACTGAGGAGGCAGATTATTGAATGACACTGCAAGGTGAGCTTTTTTAGAGTTCAGCATTTGGGAAGAAATAATAACATACTCCATGATTGTTGCTGCAGGCTACTTTTAGTGACTTCAGTATATATTATATATGGAAATAAAACATACGTCAAGTCAAAAGGTATACAAATGCATATCAAAGTTACTGCTATAATGGCATAGCTCCTCTATGCACACTTTATACATTCTTTAGCCTTACTTTACATACATAATGAAGCTCAAGTGCTTGAAAGTTTGGGCTCCGACCGCCACAGCACAGTGAGGGCCAGACACATCCAGCGCTCTATGTGTAGCTGAAAAATGGAAAAAAGAAAAAAGGGGGAATACCTGCAGCACTCAAGCAAAGCAAACAAGCATGGAAGGAAAAGAAAGCATACGAATCAGATAATGCCGAATTGTGCACCCCATATTATCGCGAAAAGGGTGTATATTACATGTCTCAGAACGCCACTGGAAGAATGTGTTGCAAGATGGTCACACCTTCGATGAACCCATGTGAAGTGCTGTTAAATGAACTCATATGAAGTGCAGTGCCCGTTTGATGTGGACGGCTGTATCGCTCTGTGCACCCACGAGACCTGGAAAAAGAAGAATTGGAAAGCAGAACAAGGCAGTAGGAAGTGATATGATGATGTGTACAACAACGGAAGTTAGCACTAAATTACAAATTGGAAATTATATCGCTCAGGCGTATACATTTCTTAAAGGTATCGGACCTCCAACTACCCAAGACAACTCCACAGTTGTAAATATTGACGCAACACGTGGACAGGGCACTGGTCTTGTACTGTTTGGGGCACGACACTTAGGCCAAAAAGGGTACCCTTGGAGTGTTTGTAATGTGTAAACTGGACAACTAAGCCATCGTCACTGATCCGAACATGAGAGAACTGAAGCAAGTTTGGATTGCTGCAATCAGACCGTCTAACGTTCATTTCACGTACCTGCAGAAATGCATGAAATGCAAGAAGAAACATAGATTTAAATAGAACCGCGCGAAAAGCATTGTAGGTAAATGTCGGCAAGACTAGAACGAGTTTTTGTAGCATACATTTATCAATTTGTAGGCTGGCATCTGTGTGCGGTAAATGTTTATGAAGTGTTTGCAGGAGTGTTTTTTAATAAGAAAGGAATTTGGTTGGATCAGGGATATTTTGTAGTTTGTGCATATAGCAAATAGCCGAGACATAGGTAGATATAGCTGATGGTGCATAGTGTTTTTCAAAAAGATACGAAATAAAAAGTGCTAAATTGGTACTTGAAACCGGGAAAGTGCTGTGGAGTTTTAAAGCGGTTGAAAAATCGATGTAATGTTTCCAACTGCGCCTGTAAGATTCTACCGAAGATGGAGAAAGAGATTGCTTATTGATGATATGAACTAAGGCCATGTTATTAGTATGGATGTTAATACAATGGTTAGCAAGCAAAGGCCCCCATATTTGAATAGCAAAGACAACAGGGTAAAGTTCAAGTAGAGTAATATTTTTCTCTTTCCACTCCTCATTCGAAACCCCATGAAACCATCTAGAGCCTAGAACAGCCCCATAGGCCACAGTACTAGCTGCGTCAGTGAAGAGATTCAGTTTGTCCGAGTTCAACCAGCGATCTGCTAAGAAGAAAGAGCGACCATTGAAATCCTGAAGAAACCGATTCCACAAAATCAAATTAGATTTTACTGCTTTGTTGAGTCGAATGTGGTATTGGGCATGTGGAACTCCTATTGTGAGACCAATGAGTCGACGAAAGAATGCTCGTCCTGGGAGTACCACGCCACAAGCAAAACTGAGCGTACCAATTATGGACTGATCAACTTGATAACTGGTAGAGCGAAGTGGAAGTATCTACTTCATAACTTGTAATAATAGATTCAAGTGATCCATGATGAACTTGATAACTGGTAGAATCAAGTGGAAGTATCCACTTGATAATTTGTAATAATAGCACTAGAGTCGAGGGAGAGCACAAACTCAAGAAAGGAGGAGTCACGTGATAGACAATGAATTTGAAAACTGCTAGAGTCACACGGACCCACCTGATAACTTGACATAACAGCAAGCAGATCTGAACTTGCAAACTCCAAAAATATAAAACCAATAGATGCACGTGTAACTTGAAAACTGATAGAGTAAAGTAGAGATAGTTGGAAAAACTTGGCGATCCAGCATTCAGAGAGCAGCAGAGATGGTGAACAGACTACTTGCTGAAAGGTCCATTTTTGAAAAATAAAGCTTTTTACAAAAAATGAAAATAAAAAGTCAATAATGCCAAACATAAACCTCTAACAGCAACCGAGAGTTTCTCTAATTGGGTTAGTTTATTTTGTTACTCCATCTTTTGTCGTTTGTTTTTTTCAAAATTTTTGTGTGTTTTTGTTTACCCATCGTGATACTTATTTGTGGTTGCACCCTCACTACTGTGGTATTGTGCGAGTAATTAAATCATTATTATATCAGTCTCTCAACCAAATATTTTATCAAGACTTATACGATATTGCGATCGAAGATCATGTAAATTTATTGTTATAAATCCGTGTGGAGCAGATTGTGCTTTTGAAAAGAAGTTTTTGAACTTAATCATATCCATGTCTCCATTACACCAAGTCTGATGAATATTTCTCAAAGTATGTGTATCGACTCCATTGAACACAACCAAAAATATTAGTTATCTCTGATCAATTTAGATATTTGTGTATATCGCTGAGTAACATAAATCACGTCTGTGTTTTTGTGTCTGCCTCGAGAAAATATCCGAGCTGGATTTGATTGTTTATCCAGCATCACATCATCGTATACTACGAGATTATTAATAATCCATCGAGGTCAACTACAGATGAGGCTTCATCAATATCGGTAATAAAATTAATACTATCATTGCCATCCTCGTCCAACAATTTTGAGTTTTCATTAAAATCTTTAAGTACATCGTAATATCTCTGATCATCAACTGACGGAGCTAATAAATACAACTTATCCCATTTGAGCCATCTCATTATCAGATTAGGTAATAATTGCGTCTCACCAAACCTAGATGGATCTATGATAATTGCTCTACCACCACCTAACAAAATTCAGCATGCACATTTTTGATGTCAGCACTCCAAATGAAGTTCATCAGGCAGATATTTTTTTATCACACGAAACTATTAGAATTGGTAGACGTCAATCACGTACATACAAATACACGTTGTCAAGTAGATATAAAGAAGCAGAACTACTATCAACTGAAACAGCAGCTGAAGTTGTATCTGCTTTTGGACGAATTTATCAACGAGGACCCTTGCGAAAGTCACAGTTGTTATAGGTTGATCCTGGTAAGGAATCTCTTAGTACAGTATCATCTCTGATGAAAAAACATAACGTCAAAATTAGACGAGTATACACAGCAATTCATCGTGATCAGGCAATTGTTAAAAGATTTAATTGAACACTTGCTGGGCGATTGTTTAGATATCAATGTGCGAAGGAAATAATTCAGAAAGATATGAGATCTCACGAATGGGTTGAAAGATTATCAAGTGTGATAGCTGCCTTAAATAATGAAATTACTAGTGCAATTTATATGAAACCCATTAACGCAATTAAAAAAAAAACCAATACAACGATATCACGTTTCAAAACAACCAGTATTAGATAATGTGACTGTCATATATTTATATGATCCTGGTGAACTTGAAGTTGGTTTTTAAAAAAGGGCGACTGATCCTATTTGGAATATACGACACATACCATTTCCAGCGTGGTAAGATCTACGGGTAGACCTGCAATCTACAGATTAGATTCAACTGCTCCTCAATGTGGATTTGAATGTGAACAAATATAAGTAATTCCCGAAGACACACAATTACCACCGCATTCACTTTTGTAAACTAGCAAATCGACGTCGATTACATTCAAGACAGATCAGCATGGTTGATAATATCCGCGATGAAACGTAAACTAGTATTAGGAGCCGGTAATTAATCAACCGATCACATTTTCGCGAGTGTTACCAAGATTACTATTAATTCTATCTATGGTAAATTGTCTTGGATTATTAGTTGAATATTACTGTGTTACAGCTTGCACAATTATTATTTTGCTGTTTTTTAATGTCATAATGAATTCAACATCGTGATCAAAGTCGCGCTTACTTTTTTTGTCACACTGTTTATAACGAATTAAAAAAATTCTTACTATTTCATCGTTAGTTTCCTGAATTAGATTATTTTTTTCTTAGAGATCTATGATAACTCTCCGCAGCTGAGATATTCTTCTGACTCGAGACACTGCGAGATAAACTAAATTTGACCATCTGATACGATCATCGACGATCCAAACATTTCTACCAGAGATGGTTAAGAATCGTCATTACGTATCCTAGCGCCCATGGAGTTCTGTTCATAGTTAACGCGCTCTCAACAACAATGACAGGAACTAAAACAATATCATTTAACACAAGAGTTTGTTTCTCTGACTATCCTGGTATATCAACGTCGATGTTTTGTCGTCGAGTATCTGCTGATCTATAACACAATGGTACAGGTAGATTCGAAAATTTTTCTTTATGTAACATAAATAATTGTTGTTGAAGTGTATTACGAACTATCTTTCTCCTTGCAACTATCAAATCAGCTGGTCTCCATAAATTGAAAAAAATTGTTTATAGGAGTTTCTGAAATTATTTCACACATTATTTCACATTGAATTTTATTCGGTTGTAGTCTGATTAATTTCTTAAGCTCTCTTAATTCTAGATAAAGCGCTCTGTGATCATGAGTTATTTTTTCATAATAATTCACAAGTTTTTTCAGCCATTTATGTGGAGACAATCCAACAAAGATGGTGGTTGACCATGATCACCATACATTATCATATCAGTATTTTATGTCAATAACCAATCAAGAAATATTTTTAACGTTTCTAATGAAACGGTGCATATTTTATCCCAAACAATAATCCTTGGAATATATTTCTCGCCCATTCGTTCTTGAGTCCATTTATATCCCTTCCATCGAAAGAATTTGTGATAAGTGTATTATTTAATATTTCTTTCTTTCATTTCTCTTCTCTGTGTGTAGGTGTTAATACAACTATATCAAAATTCCGAAATAATTCAATCACACGAGTTGTTTTACCAGAAATTCCAGGCCCATTGAGAGAAACTGTTTTATGTCTAGCAACAGAATCATATACCGGTGGCGCAGATGACAATTTTAATATTATTTTTTTAGGTAATAAATATCCTTTTTTTCAACGTCGGCGGATTCAGAATAATTAAGTATATTTTCTTGTTTAATTCTCCATTCACCCCATGATGTATAAGTGCCGATATGTAGTTGTACTAGCAATCCTGTATTTTTTTTTATTGATATAAAATGAATCCGTAGCGACTCTGACAGCAAATTCAGAAACTCTATTTATCGTCGATAATAGATTTATCAAAATGTACGCGAGCATTGAAGATCTTAAATGAGTATACTGCAGTGACTCAACATCAATATAATTCACAGTCGTACCTAATTTAGTTCCGTCTGATGAATTAACATTACTTCGACTTATAAATGTGTTTCTATTCGTTGTATCAACAATTATAAAATCGAGATAAGCAACATATATAATCAATCTTGGACAATGTCGTTTATGATCATATGATCCTCCTTGCTTGAATTTACTGATTATTTTTTCTGTCAAGATATTTTGCGAATTCATTCTCAAAATCAGTCATATCAGGATTTTCATCATTAGAATATTTCTTTTGTTGTGGTAACCAGACTTCTTTCTGCGGACGATATGATATAATTGCTTCACTTACAATCAAGGATATAAGTATTTTTACATGGAGCATATACCGTAATAATATTGTTGGTGCCCACATTTTTTCTGCAAGATCTTCGGCAAACTTAAATGACTCGATACAAGCGAATCCAGTCAGGTCAAAATCTGGTAATGGTCCATTTATCGATACTCTGGTCATCTCGTGTGTTGGATGTCCAAATCGCTCAAAATACTTAGAACACTCTCCCATTCCAAGAAACATGCAACCTTATCAACCGAGATAACGTCTTTATAATCGCATTTGGTATTCAATAATCCACCGTGTCCGTATTCGACACAACTCGATATTATATCATTGAGAAAATCAAACCTCGTAGGCTTCCACGAATTTTTCTCTCTAGCGAAATGAGCCGCGACAGGTGGAATCGTAAAACAATTATCGAGCAATTTTTCATGATCGTTGGTGTATTTTGACGCTTGATTTTTCATTTCTTCGTGGAGAGATTCTGTGTCATAAATATCTCCATTAGGTTGTAAAAACTGATCATAGTTTCCATCATCTGAACTCTGAAATAACCATACTGATACGGGTTTGTTCTTGATAATCTAGAATATTATGGGTAATATATCCATCAATTTGATGAAATCAGATTTTTATTGAGAATTAGATAATATTTTTAAGTCGATCAAATTTAATACAAGGATGTGCATAATTCAGAATGAGATCTCTATCACACGTAATCATAATATTATGTTCTCGCTGCAATACATTTAATTTTTCCTGTGTCTACAAAACATTTTTATTGCCGTATTCATCAATAATTATATTAACACTAAATTGTTCTGCCCTGACTGGGGGCAGTGTCAATATTGTTCTGACGGCATTTTCAAGAACATCTTTGTTGTGTATAAAAACTCAGATGTTGGTACATTATATAATACCTCTTGATTAAAGGTACACGGCCATACTCCAACATTTTCATATTTATATCAGATTTGCATTACATGATTAAAGATAGTTATACTCGCACAAAAAAAAAAATAATTATCAAGTGTAAAGAAGAAATAATAATTTAATTACTCGAAATAGAAGTATACAACGCTGTTACTTCCCTTAGTTATGATTTCCCGCCTATAGAGGACGCAACCGGAAAGGACGTACATTTATGCCTACAAGACACGCTTCTTGTTGTCGAAAAATAAAACACTATAAACTATGGATAAGGAATATTTTAGATGAAACTAATGAAAACTAATTTACTGTACAGCCTTATATCGGTATGCGTGCACAACGCACTAGATTGTGTCGCTTTGAAAACTGTTCCATTGTTTCAATTTATTTTGAAAATTCTCGTTAATACAGGTAAAAATAATCAATGCTGGCATCCCTGTGTCGGCAGACTTTATAAAAAAAAAAGATGAAAGAAATCGGCACACTTAAAGAATCCAAAGGAACCAAACTTGACTTCCTTTTCTCGGCCGACTTCAGAAGAAAAAATCGGCACACTAAAAAGATACCAAAGTCAAGTTTTCGAGTGGGCTTGCATTGTAATAAAATAACCTATGTATTTGATATCCTGTCGGTAAGTTTAAGCAATGAGTTTATTGCTTCATGCCAGTTGTGTTTGTCATTCGGGCTTCTATTTGTTTGCCATATGTAATCATAATTGATGTTTGCAATCAAAAAGATTATCATTTGCACTCACATTGAATGTATTTTAAAATAATGATTTATTTTATTTGCGAGACACCGACTTATAGTTAACCTGGATACAATACAATCTGGCTCAGTTTGCAATAAGTAACTTATCATACGTAAATGGCAGGTGCCTTCAAGCAGTCGGGTGATACTTTCGTCTCATTTGCGATTGTATTATTTGACATAAGCGATACACACTACACTAAGGATACGTAGGCAAGCCGGCATCCGCCACATATACGGAGTTCGTGGATATATATTTTTTAAAAATAATTCTCGCATGATGAAAAAGAAGGAATATATGATAACAATGCAAGGTTAATTTCTTCATTTTATTTTCAAACAAGCGTATGTTTATCAATTTATTTTGTACCGTGAGTGTGTGTGGGGGGGGGGCACAAATTAAGCACAAAAATATTTCCTTTCTAATTTGTACGGAATAATGGAGCAAATATGATTGACGATATCGACTAGTAATGACAAGATTTCAATTTACGCGCGCAAACACTAAGACAACTAGAAAAATAAAAACAAACAATATAATTAACTGGTAAGAGCTTCATATTGCAGCAACTAAATACTGACAAAATGCTCAACATTATTCTCTCTCTCTTTCTCTCATGTGTAATCTAGTATGTCTTGTATGCAGCTGTGTTACAACGTGAAGCCTAAAATTAAGTATATTTGTTATAATATCCCATGAACACTACCCTTAGCAAAATGTATACGTATTATGTAGAATGTTACCTGTTACATATTTTTGTTTTATAAATGATTATTGATAATTTGACCGGAAGATTTAAACTGAGAATGTCGTTGTGCAGATGCATATAACTTTTAGCATAAAAAAGTATATAAATATTTTAATTAGAACAAGCAAGATATGTCAGTTTGTGTTTTCTCTCATAAATATGTACGTTTGAAGTATGAATATTTTCTTTCAAAGAATATCAAAAGAGTTTGTTTAAATTTAGTTTTTTTCTTCCTAAAACCTATCTTGCATATCATCCACTTTTTGTTAAAGAAAAAGAAAGTACTAAATATTGTTAAGTTTGGCCGAATTGTATTTCGATTTGGGCCGAATTGTCTTTGGGCCGAATTGTCTTTGGGCCAAATTCACTGTAATCCGGCATAAACGATACAACTTTCCCATCCCTCCCCTATTCGATCCCACAGATTAAATGCACCTTTTTTATGGTAAATATGGTTTTTCGGAAAAAGAAAGAACGCTTTTTCCCATCATCACTCTTTTGGTTACATCCGTATGCAACACACACCATATTTGCTGTACAAAAGCCCGATCGTACGCTATATCACATAGAAATTTACGTGGGGAAATTAAGCACTTGAATGGCTAGGTTGAATAGAAGGGATAAATGTATGCCATATCCGGTTTTGGCACGCGGAAACTTCCGATTGTTTACGGAGATTGCCTAATATTTTTTTCATTTTATAAAGCGGAGTTTTAAGTCTAATTAAACATTTTTATGGTGTGCATACATAACCAATGCGTTCTGTTTATAACTATAATAATATCACACGTTTGTATAATATAGGTGGCCGGTGGCCTTTAAATAATTAATTTGTAAAACACCAACTTCGACTCTACAAAAGTATCTTTATAATTAAAAATCGTTAAGATTGGACGTAGAGATTTATATTCAAATTTCGTCACTTAGATCAAGCAAGTGTCCGAATTGGTCGGTAAGGTTGAAATTTATTCGTGTTAATAAATTATTGTGACAACACAGATAAACCGGATTAATCGGTTCTTGTACAATCAAATATCCAGGAGGAACTTGAGGTGAAAATGAACACAAAATATATCCTTGTGGAGCTTGACTGGATTCTTCAAGTTTTATTGATAGCTACCGTCAATTACGTCACATACAAGATTAACTGCAATAGTTGAAGTTATATTAACAATTCCTGGTGAAATATGACGGCCTTCACCATGCTGATTTTTGTTATGTTTGAGAATTCTGCTGGCGGATTTAGTTTTGTCCATGATTCAACAATTATAGGAAATTGTTCATTGAAAAGATCGTTGACTGATTTTTTAGTTCATCAGTTTTAAATTCTGGGTACAAATTTTGGTAAATCTGCTTCGGTTATTTTATAACGCTTAACAAATAGTTGTTTACGGTTTTTAGGAAGGCTATATCGTCCGAAGATTACAGACTCAATAATAACTAAATTGACATACTCAAGGTCTGATGTAACTTGATTCAGATGTTGTATTGTTTCAATGATTTGTTGTTTTACGTCGTCATTGTAGTATTGTATGATACTAGAAAATAAATTTTGTAGAGTATTGAATATAGTTTGATGTTCATTATTAATTTTTTAGCACATAAATTAATAAATTCTTCGTTGGAAGTTTCAGTAAAACTAAATAAATTTTCTCCTGTTCGGATAGTAGGAACACTAACAACATTTTTGATAGTAGGTAAAACTTTTGGTTTGCCAAAAACTTTTTGATCATATTCAAAAGTATGATACACATTACTCCACGGATATTCTTTTCGATATTCTGTAGGTTTAAAAAAATTCCTATCTGTGATAAAATAATATCGTTTTGGTTCTGGTGGCCGATGATATTCTGGCGGAATTTCTGACCAACCTAATACAAATTTGATTGACGATTGATAAATATCTACAACATAATCTGGTGAATTTATTTATATCGCAGCTGATAAGTTGGTTCGTGGACAGTGATAGTTATTTTTGATTATATATTTAATTCTGCACTGAAATTCATCGTTGATTTGTTCGATTTGATAATTACCCGTGGGAATATCGACAACTTGCCAATCGGGAGTTCCATCATCTTTAATTCTTATTTGCAAATACTAGTGAATTATATGTTGGTAATCCACCAAATGATTTTGATCTGATATTTGGCCAGCTGTAATATATTCGTAACTGCGCTAGCGCTATTTCTTTCGCTAAAATTGCAGTTAGAAAGTTAATGCTAAATTCAGGATTAGTTGTGCTTACCAATATCATTTTTAGTTTTTGACGGAGTTTATTAACAACAATATGTTCTGGTAACTTGCTCGGCGTTGACATTATTATTATTATTATTATTATTATTATTATTATTATTATTATTTCAATCAGACATAGATTCTATCACAGTCATTACTTCCTTGTAAATTCCAATAATCTGTGTAAATTCAAAATCTGATATTATCCCATCGCCGAGACTCGATGACAACAACGAAGATAACATAGAATATGCCAACGTCGATGCGTGTAATTTTATTACATATTCATGCAATTTTGTGTTTGTACATGTACATATCTTTTGGTGATGATGTTAAGAAGACCAACAATTGTTGTTGCAACTGAAACACAAATTGTTATAATTGCTGGCTATGTCAGTATTATTGTTGATAGCAATACACCTGTTCCAGCGACAACAGCAGACGCCGAATACACAATTATGTCAACAACAACTACACGTTTGTGATATTTGTTTACTTTTACTGTATGCTCGTCAACGATATTTTTCAGTTTGCTTTGCCATTCACGTGACTGCTTGTATCTAAAACGTTGAACGATTATCGTTGAGTGGTGACCATAATGCTTGTCCAGACGCTACTGAATGCTACACTATTGGTATTTTTTTTATGTCGGAGAGTTTAATATCGACGGCTGGTGGACTTCCAAAAAACTCATTAATGTTTCTGTTTCTACGAAAACTCATCAACAATTGTACAATTGTACATGATTAGAATAATCAGTTCTAAATGAGATCATTTCATTATTAACTGAAACTAACGAGTTCATCATTGGAAGGATGAATTTCTTCGTTACAGCGTCATTGTCTGATTCTGGTTCTCCAAGATCAGTAATTTTATTTTTTAACATATTGAGAGAACCAATCATTGTATCACCGGATATTTTAACTCGACCACGAATATTATCTGATATCGTTGACAAAGTAACACCGGTTTTAATTTTTCCATTACTATCAAACACAGCTACGCTATTTTCAATTACTCCGTTAATTCTCTCGACAATATCTTGCAATGAAAGATTACTCGTTTTTAATTTCCCTTGCTTATCCTGAAATACAACAACTTCGTTTGGATCTACATTTAATAATTCACATATTCATCACTAATCTGTTTACTCACGTTTTCATGGGTTATTCTGTCGGTTTATTATTTTTGTTTAGAAGAAGATCTTCCTTAAATATCAACCATTATCCTTTAAGATCTGTTTAAACGACGGACCGTCTACTTGTATAATCGTGTACGACTTTATGGGGTGGTATTTTTGATGATGACACAGCGTCGAGTACAGCAATTACTTCACGGACTCATTGGCGGATCTGTTATTGTCTGTGTTGGTAATGTTGAATACCAGACTGCAGTTTTTATAGAGTTTGCCCAGTTTAAAAATTGTTTTGGTGGAGCCAACCCATATGAATCAAAATA
Organism: Sinohyriopsis cumingii; assembly: GCA_028554795.2. Lineage (NCBI taxonomy): Eukaryota > Metazoa > Mollusca > Bivalvia > Unionida > Unionidae > Sinohyriopsis > Sinohyriopsis cumingii. The sequence continues at coordinate 106,587,552 of CM068826.1, forward strand.
AATAAATCCACATGGATCAGCTTGCGTATGCAACCCAGTGAGTACCAGGGCCGGAACTTTTATCGAAATTAATAATACCTGTTTCAATTGTATTTGCTTGTTTTAGTAATTTGTCATGCATAAAATCACCTCTAAAATTTATAATATTTAAATTTTTAACATACTCAAGGAAATCAAAATTTGACATAGGAAGAATCAACGAAGTTTCCCTGGAAGTCTCAGACCTTTTCCGTAACAATGAAGGGTTCCTGGTTCTCACGGAATTGTTTATGAGTTATATCATTATGTATATGTTGTCAAAAATGTACTCGGGTTTTGTTGCCGCGTACAGCGTCACCCGAGGATGTTATATCTTTTCAGCTCTAGTTATTTCGAAATGCTGATCGAAACTCAAATCATGCTGCATGTGCAAATTGCCTGCAGCGGAAAACCCTAAGTACCTAGCTGCGCATATCTGTCACAGCTAGTATACATATAGAGCAAATTCTCTATAAACGAATTACATTACGACGAGTCTTGTCAGGAAGCTTACTCATTTACCGGAACAAATCTCCAGCTGTAGAGGTAATGAAATTTAAGTATTCTTTATTACTATTCGTTTTATATGACATAATTGTTTCATGCCTTAGATGTTTTAGATTTTATTCTAAATTCTACAGAGAGTCAATATCTAGGTTATACAACGCCATATTATAAATACTATAGCCTGGTTCGAGTTAGCTATTTGTTGTAACTGAACAGACAAATTGAATTTAATTATACGCTTCATGCATTGAACGATTAATGTTAATGTAATGGATAAAGAATTCATGTGCGCGCATGCGCAACATATATCAATGCAGAAGTACTTAACCGTGTCATATGTACAACACGGTTTGGTTGTTATAATTTTAGCTGCCTTATACATGGTTTGATGTGGAGTCACAGAACTCTGTTTGGTTTTCTCGTGACGTGTACGCTGTGTCTGGTGACGTTGGTTCGGAAGAGTGTACTGGTGTTCTCGATGTGAGGGACCAGGGCTTCGCGATCATCGGGTCTGTGTTGAATTTGAGGACTCTCGAGGGATCCTTCAACAGACTGAGAGGGGCGGACCATGCGTTATATAACTCATACACAATTCCGTGACACTAGTAATCTTAGACCTCTTCCCTTTTTTATAGAAGTTTTTATTCCTTGTCCTGTTGCTTTCTTTAATCCATTCCAGAAGCAGTTCCAACAGCACCAAGTGCAGCTGCTTTTGCAACATGTGGGGCTGCAGCGGCTATTAACGTTCGTATAGCCACAAGAAGTTGAAATATACCGCTTGTTTTGAGTCTTTAACTGTACCAGCAGAAAGATTAAGTCTAACACTGGAGTTTGATTGTTTGACGTCATTGAAATGCCTGAACTGACGTTCTGACAATGATAGTTTATTTTGACCACCTGTGATCTGATCTTTTTTGGTGATATTTTTATTCCACAGGGTTTTTTTTGGGCTGATTTTGATTGAAGTTTTTTAATCTGACCATATATGACATTATAAATATCGTGAGCAATTTATAATTATGTTTTCTACTGGAGCGTCAATGACATTCATTCGTCCACCAAAACCTTCAAGTAACATTGATTTATCACTGAGTATAAGTGCGATTGCTCTGTAACCATCAGCAGGTAGTCGAGCTACACGAGCTCGAAAATGTATATCAACTACAGATTGTCTGAGTAAATCTAAATGTTCCAGCGAAAAGTAATAGATTGGATATAGTGTTGTGAAATCCCGCTGAAATATTTGTAAATCACTATCTATATTTTGATCACGTCCCATGAATGTCATCAAACGATGATATGCATGTGCAGCATGATTTTAATCAAAATTTAGCAAAACTTCTTCAGATGGTTCTTGATGCCCGTTTATACTCAAAGCAACTTCAGAAGTTCCAAGTATGCCAAATACCATTGGAATTTGCTCCTGTGAATTTCCCTGAAAAGCAATAAATATATGTCTTGGTGCAGAAACACCTTGCTGTGATGCAATATGCCATGTAAATAACCCAGCAGCATTACTTTGGACACTATCTATATCCATTGTCAACCACGATAATAATGATTTACCACCTGAATTCATAAAAGCAAGTAGTTTTTTTTCTTCTTCAGCAATTGACGGAATCAGTACTGGCATAAACAGTGACAGTTTTGTTAATATTACTTTACCATCAGCAACAGCGTTTGGTCCCCAGATTGCATCATTGTCAGTAGCTTTTATTACAAGTTCAACTGTGTGCTTAGCTCCAAAAATAACTTTTTCTAACAGTTCTGCAAATCCAAAGATATGTGACAATAGAATCACACATGAAAAATTTTCTTCTCCATTTAACATTGATCTACGTGCGGGAAATCCCAGGTTGAAATTGTCATTCATCGATGCAACTTCAGTTCCAGCTGCATTCATTCTTACATTGTTATTCTCAGACTGATCAGTGGTATCCTTTGCAAACATCATTGACGGACCAGCTGACCCCGAGTAATCATCGCTATATTTTGCAAGGCCAAGTACTGTTGTGGCAACGTCAACAGCGTTCTGGCATATTTCAATATTTCTTCCATCGATTATGCATATAGCACTGTTAAATAATGCCATAATACCATTGTTAACCAAACCAGGTCTATCAGCAAGTCCCTATGGTGTATCATCTGCTTTTATAAGTCAACCTTCTACTTCAATAAATGCTTCATCAGGTAAGAAGTATCTGCTTGTATCTTGAACTTGTATTTCATTTCGTCCACGTTGATTTGGTACACGTGCGTCATAAGAATAATATTGACAATCACGCACAGATTCGTCTTTAAGAACTGGTGAGTCCATGTCAAACGCTGGATCCCCATACGTCTAAACAATTTTATTATAATTGTTATGTCTAACACGAATACCACTTCCTGCTATTAAACTTGCTGTTATAGTTTTTTTTTTCTTTTTCTGGCTGAGGTATATCAGCTAACTCTGTTAGTTTTTGATTTGCTGCTTGATTTATTATTTGACTGACTTTTGCAGGCATAATTCAGTGCTTGGACGTGTAATTTCCTGTAGTTTTACTGGCTGTGGTTTTCTTCGTATAAATCGTGCTAATCTATCTTTGATTGCTGAAGATGTTTTACTAGTAAGATTACCAATATCACTGATACCTTTATCTTGAATAACGTCAATAGCTTTCATTCCTAATTATTTTGCAATTGGTATTGCTTTTGGAGCTATTCTCTTAAATAAACCTTGCAGAACATCACCTAGTCCATCTCCGTAGATCGCTTTGTATGTTGGCAATCCCGAATTTATTATTCTGACCATTACAGGTCCACGTTGAGCATTATGTACAATCATTTTTTTATTTATTAATCAGCCCACTGATCTACTTATTCTCAATCGCTGTAATAATCATCAGCAATTGCATTAATGAGAGATCGATAAACATTAATATCCATAATACCGCCTGTAAATAATCTTCGACAAATATCAGATATTTTATTAATAATGTCTGGAGAATTATTTCCATCTCGTTTTCCTCCGATCAGAATTTCTAATCGTTCAACATCAGAAAGAACATTGTTAGGACAAGTAATAAGGCCACTTCCTTGAGTAACAAAACCACTTCCACTCGCACCTGGAGGTGTGCCACCTTCTGTTTCTCTTTGCCTTACGTACTTTCTAAATTGATTAAAATTCCTGTCGTCATCGTCAGCAAGTTTATTAGTAAATATGGAATATACATCTTTAACCTAATCATCTTTTGTTTTCCAAGATCCAGTATAATCAGATTTTGCTTATTTTTCAGTTTGATTGCATCCCTGTGCGGCAATATCTACTGCGTCATTGTATTTTGATCCCATGATTCTGGTTAAAACCACTAGTTGTATATTTATTCTTAATATCAATTACTTGTAGAAATTGTGATTTAGGAAATTGTAATTTAAAAGATTGTAGTTGAGGTTGCTTTTGAATTTTTTGTGTTTTAAAATTTTTTGGTTTTTGTGGCTCAGGAATTTTTGGTTTTTGTGGCTCAGGTTGAAAAATTTGTGGCTCGTGTTGAAATTGTTGTTCACGTGACTCTTAAATTTTATTTACTTTTTCAATATATTCTTGATATATTGGATCATCATTTCAAGCCTCTTTTTTGTTGTAATATATACGATATATCTATTTAAATTTTTTATCAACATTTACACAAGCATACTCAGGCTTTAAATATTTAGACTTTTGAAGAAAACCTTTCAATGCAGTACGAGGTAATTCTTCCTCTGTAACAATTTCTTTATTAGTAAGTTTTTCAATAACACCTTTTCTAATTTTTTTAGTCAATGCAATATTATTTTTATTACTTTGGGTTTTGATGCAAGATCTTTTTTATTTCACCAATATCTTAAAATATTTATTCTTCTCTACCAGGAAATTGAGCAGCAACTATTTCACCTGGAAGATCTCTTAAAATCTTTTATGTTTGCTTAGTTCTTCTTGCTATCTTTTCAGTTTGCTAAGCCGTTTGTTTTAAAGTTGGAAGAAGACCTACGGTAGCTTCTGCAACTCTTTCAGTAACTTTTGTAACAGGTTTAAATGATTCTTCTGTATCTTCTGTAAATTCAACTTGAGATTCCTGACGTTCTTGCAGTTTTTGTCTAACAGCATCACGAAGAGGAAGATATTTTCTAATTGCTTCTAATCTTTCTCGAGCTAATCTAGCAGTATAAGATTCCATTGTTGATATAATAATGATTTAATTACTCACACAATACAGCAGCAGAGAGGGTGCGACCACAAATAAGTGTCATGGTGGGCAAACAAAAACACACAAATTTTGAAAAACACAAACAACAAAAGAAAGAGTAACAAAATAAACTAACCCAATTAGAGAAACTCTCGGTCTTTTGTTGGAGCTTTCGGTTTGACGTTGTTGACTTTTTATTTTTATTTTTCGTAGAAAGCTTTGTTTTTTTTTTTAATGGACCTTCCAGCGAGCGGTCTGTTCGCCCTCTCTGCTACACAGAGTGTAGCTAATGTATGCACTGTAGAACTGTAGTGCCAAGGGTGTACCGATGCTGATTAATATTTTGCCAAACTAAAGGAATGACGCTCCAGAAATTTTTACTTGAATTAGACACTGTTAAGGACAAGCTGGAAAACGTATCGAAAAGCAATAATTATATATCATGTGTTAATATAGAGTGAAATAATGTAGGAAACGGAAGGAAAATGCAAGAATATTTAAGGAAAAGAAACAAATACGGAATATATATATATATATATATATATATATATATATATATATATATATATATATATATATATATAGTGAGAACTCAATGGCTTCAGTCTTATAATCTAAGTTACACATTTTCTTGCAAGCAGTCATGATTACACCCCTAAGTGATTTGTACAAATACCATTGCTCTTTGTTTGACAAGTGCTCTCCATCTGCCCGGAATTTATCCCTGCAATCCTTGATTTCGACGAGGAAAGGAAATTTACCATTGTGTTTCCAGAATGTCATCTATGGATAGGAAGTGACTTCCGTCCGCAGATCTCCATACACCGACCATGCGAAATAATTATAAGGTGTATGACCACCACGTATGAACGTGGAAGCATCTGGCATAATACAATTAGTTTGACATGGTACTTACGATGTAATTGTCAGGCAAGCGAAATCAGTTTGAAGGCTAATGCGTGGGGTCATTATAAAGGCTCAGTTCCTGAACGTGTCATAAAAGGATAGTGCCGATGGCAGTGGCGTCGCTAGGGGATGCGGGGGGTGCGGACCGCACCGGGTGACACCATTTCAGAGGGGTGACACCAAAATGAAAAATTGCAAATTTTACAGAGCACACACTGCTCGGTCTAGTCGGATTTCATAAGCGGATAACCGATCATAGTTAAATACATGACTAGCAGGCACAGCAGTGGCGTCGATAGGGGGATGCGGGGGGTGCGGACTGCACCGGGTGACACCATCAGAGGGGGTGACACCAAAATGACATTACTAAGGATTCTGTAAGGTCTGTTACGGAAGGAGGACCATGGGGGTGACACCATGAGCTACCGCACTGGGTGACACCAACCCGAGTGACGCCACTGGCCGATGGCACGGCATGGTTTTATTTTACATTTATCTACTGTTAGTCTTTTGAAATTAATTTGCTTGAAAGTTATCACGCTAGCACTCAGTGTAGATAGAAATAGTCCCAGCTTAACAAATAAATTCCATTGAAGTCACTGAAACCGTTTTATATCAGGCGATCAGCTTTAACTTCATTCTGGAAACCGTCTAAATAAACTATCAGTAGAAAGCCGGTAACAAATGACATCAGAGTAAAAATTACATCAAAACAATGGCTTGAAAATTTTCCTCATTCAAACATTTTCAAAAGTTTTAATATGTCTTCTCTATGTGTTTCTCGCCCAATTTTTGCAGCACTTTCTGTCAAATTGTTATGCAAAATTAGCATACAAACTGTTCACATAATACAAATAAAATTTTAGTTAAGTATAAATTTTGTCCATTCAAGGACTATTTCATTCTTTAAAGTAAACAGTGCTTGGGGCTCCTTGGCGACATTCAGGTTAGAAATTATAAATCAATGAATGAAATTACCAAGTTTTGTGCATTTTTAATATCCTTGGTGCTTGATTTGCTTTGAATTTGAATCGGAGTATGGGTGGGTGGGTAGATGGATGGGTGTACAAACAAACAGGAGGGTGTGGGAATACGATAGTTTAAAACACTTTTCTTGTGACTATTTCTACTTCCATCCCTGTGGCTGTTTCTGTAATCGTTTTTTTTTTCTTTAATCGATCCTTCAAGGATTGTAATCATTGTTCTAAGCGTGACATCTAGGATTAGGAGACGACACTTAGGATTAGGAGGTAGATATAGTGTCAATTGTTTGTACGAACTATGTAGTTCCATTCAGCGTTTGTACAAAACTAAAACTGAACTACCTCCTTCCATAATATAAAAGGGTACAAGTGTGATGTCTTTCAAGAAATGTGTGTCCTTTTCTAATCTTTTTCTTCATCATCTCCTCACTCTTTCTATATAGGTCCAGCAGTCGATTATTCGGAACTCTTTAAACATACCGAGTTTTTCATGCACAGATAAAGTGTTGGTGGTTATGTCTTTGCATGTACTGTTCATAAATTTTCTTCACTGTATTGGCTGATAAACGAAATCCAGTAAAGGTAGTCATTAACACACGCACCACATATCGTCCAAAAATCAATTTTTTTGTTGTTGAATTTAATTATAGTGGCGTGCGCACAATTGTGCATGTGCCACTTTTTTCTGACTGCACCGCAGCCTGCTAGTTGTTCCTGGGGAAGGGGATGGTGTCACCTCCCCCAGGCTTTTATGGATTCAAGGAACCCTGATAGTTTGGCCTCAATCTGTGGGTCCATAAAGATCCCTACAGTTGAATGGTTGGCTGTCATTAGTGGGAAGGAGAGCTCGGGAACGGTCCTGCTTGCTTTACATCGCTGGTTTCTTGTTGCATTTGCCTGGTGTTACTTGCGATTTTTTATTTTTTTATTTTTCTTTCTTCTTAAAAATGTTCTAAAAGGAGGGGGGATGTTCTATGCTGTTTATAGAGGTTCTTAGTAGAAATCATGTATGAAGAGAGATTTTCAAGGTTATTATGGTATTACTAGTCGAGGTGTTTAGGGTGTGTTTCCTACGTTATGTTATTTATAAGTTTTTAGATATTACCTCTTTAAGTTATTTATTAATTAATGTTTTTAGAGATTGAATGTTATTTATACTTTCTTTAGCAAGAGACCGGAGTCCTAGCCGATTACACGGTTCGTTAAGGACATCTAGGACCGGAATCCTAGCTGATTACTCGGTTCGTTAAGGACATCTAGGTCATCCGATTTTGGACCTCAACAATGAACATTTAACTTGTCTCTGACTTGAGGGTAAACAGGAACAAAATACTGTAATATCACAAAAGCCATGTCACCTAGATTGTCACCTAGATTGTGTGCCATATGCATGTGTATATGCGTGTGTGTGTGTGTGTGTTTTTCTTTTTTACTTTCTCTGTAGATTATATTTATTATCCCTAGATTGTCTGATAACCAGAAATGTTTGATTGTAAGGTGACCCTGGGATGGTTCCCCGACCCATTGGTCAACTTATTACGGGGTTAATAAAAAAAAAAAACTAAGCTATAAAAAAAAAAAAAAGATTTTGCGGTTTCCTTAGTTTTTTATAGGTGCTTCGTAAGTGAATTATTTATTAATACTTTTATAAAATTGAATGATATGTTATGGGTTTTTATGTGGTGGCTTCTAAATTTATTTAGCTAGTTACTGGGTCTTTTGGTTTTGTGGGCATAATAATAATATTTTGTTCCTAAGTCCTGCTGAGTCTATGAACTGATTTATATTTTTATATGCTGATTGTTTATTTTTATCAGAGTCCATAAATAACTCTGGGTATGTGTGTGGTGATCCAATCTCTTTTTGGATTTTGATAAATATTTTCCGAGCGGGTTGATATTTTGGGCATATATTGAATACGTGGTGTGGATCTTCGGTGGTGTGGCAGTTAAAGCAGTTAATGGTTGTTGGTCTGGGTCCTATAAACCTTCCAAAACTGCTTGCTAGTTTAGTTTTTCCAGTTATTATCCTGTTTATGGTTTTCTGTTTTAAATAGGTACCCTTAGGTAGCTGTATGTTCCTATCTACGTTTTTTTTGGTTTCATGGTGCTTTTACCTTTCGTGGAGGAGTTCCAAACATCTTGCCATGTTTGGTCTATATATCCTTGTGCGAAGCTTATTGCTTCTGTAGAGCTATAGTTAAGCTTGATAGAGTTTTGACCTCCTAGTTTGGTTTTTGCAACTTTGTCTGCTGTTTCGTTGCCAGAGATTCCAATGTGCGACGGTATCCACATGAGCTCGACTAATTGATGTGCTGTGGTAATATCGTCGATTAATTGGCATGCTCTGTCGAAGAATTGTTCCCTAGAGTGTGTATTGCGATTTTGGATCGATTTGATAACGCATAGGGAATCGCTTATAATGACTGCTTTAGGTATTTGGTTGTCTTTGATCCATTGTAGTGATTCAAGTATAGCCCAGAATTCAGTGGTGTAAATGGAGCAATAGTCAGGTAATCTGGATCCTGTTTGTATATTGAATTCAGGGATGACTATTGCTGCTGCTGTTCTTGGTGGGTTGTTTGTTTTTGATCCATCGGTATATATTTTAACATAGTCCGGGTATTTTTGGTTGATTTCGTTTACCAGTACAGGTTTTAGTAAGTTTTCTTGTCCTTCTTTATTGCCTAATTTGGTAGCTTCATTGTTAATCCTTAGTGGTTTTTGTAACCAGGGTGATTTGTTCTGGTCTGTATTGTTTGTTACCTGTTTTTTTTAGTAGAGGTATCTTTTCTCTTAGTTCAAGGATTACTTTGCCACTTGGTGTGATGGGTATGATTTTGGGTTTGAAGACAACTTTACACTTATTTATAGCTATTTTGGTGGGATGGTTGTCTGGGTGGGTATCTAATCGAATGGAGTATCGGAGGAGCAGTTCTTGCCTACGTAATGTTAAGGGTAGTTCTCCTGTTAGTGTTTGTAGTTCTTCTGATGATGTTGAGGGGAGTGTTCCTGTGCATAATAGTAAGGCTTTTCTCTGGATAGTGTCAAGTTTTTGTAGTACAGGTTGCTTAGCCGAGTTATATGCTTGGCAACCGTAATCCAGTTTTGATCTAATTAGGCTTTTATATATCGTGAGGAGGGTTTCCTGGTTGGATCCCCAGTCAGTCCCTGTGATGCTCCTGAGTAAATTAAGATCTTTGTTACAATTCTGGGTGAGTTGTTCAATGTGCTGTTTCCATGTGAGGTAGTTGTCAAAGAACATTCCTAGGAATTTTACTACTGTTACGTATTTGATTAATTGATTTTGTATATAGAAGTTTGGATAGACTAGGTTGTTATTTCGTTTGGGGGTGAATTTGATTGCCACAGTTTTTTCATGAGATATTTTGAAACCCCATTTGTCCGCCCATCTCCCTATGTTGTCTAGGTTCTGCTGGATTTCTTTAACTACTGTGTTATTGGCAGGATTTCCATTCCTCCATATGCCACTATCATCTGCAAATTGTGACAAGTTTATTTTTGCGGAGGCTGCATTGAGGTCAAGGTCGTTTACCATTAGGTTAAATAGTAAGGGACTTATTACACTGCCTTGCTGTGTTCCATTTTCAAGTGAAAATTCTTCCGAATGGGTGTTGCCTATTCTTGTGGTAATTTTCAGGCCTGTGAGGAAATCGCTAATCCAGTTGAACAAGCGTCCAGTTATTCCAAATTGGTTTAATTTGGCCATTAGTCCATTGGTCCATACTAGGTCGAACGCTTTTTCTAGGTCTAAAAAAACCGCTATGAGGTTGCGATCGGTTTTCCTATGTGCGTTAAAAGCGAGTTTGATGTCTGTTTCCAATCTGAGAAGTTGGTCAGTGGTGGACCGTTTGTTCTGAAAGCCACATTGATTTATGGAGAGTAGCTTATTGGTTTCTAGGTGGTGTTTTAACCTATTTGCGATTATTGTCTCCATTATTTTGCAAATATTGTTTGTAAGGGAGATGGGTCGGTACGAATTTATGTTGTTGGGATCTTTACCTAGTTTGGGGATTGGTATTACTATGGCCTGTTTCCATTTGGTGGGTAGTTGGCCTTTATCCCATATCTTATTAAAGAGTTTGATTATGGCTATTGTTATACTGATAGGTAGTTTTTTGTAGATAATGTAACCTAACTGATCCTTACCAGGGGATGTTTCGTTTTTGGATCGTAGGGCTATCTTCCATTCATGTACTGTGGTGTCGCTATTTAGGTCCTTGGTCTTGAAACATTTGAGGTTGGGTTCCCTCCATTAGTTTTTTGTGTTCTTGAAAGTTTCTGGTGTGATTATTGTTGCTACTCATGTTCGAAAAATGCTTCGCTAGGAGGTCTGCCTTATCTTTATTTGTTATGGCATTTTTAATTTTTGGAGCTGAGGTAGTTGCTTTCCCTTTTATGGCTTTTATCTTGTCCCATATTTGTTTTGAGTTTGATTTTAGACTCAGTTTAGAGCAAAAGGTTTGCCATAGATTAATTTTAGCAGTTTTTATAGTTTGTTTTAGTGCTTTTTCTTTATCTTTATATTGCTGGAAGTAGATAGAATTTTTGGTGCGTTTATATTTATTTAAGGCCCGTTTTTTTTGTCTTTATGTGCTATAGTGCACTGTTTAGTCCACCATGGTACAGGGTTTTTATTTTGGATATTAGTTGTCTTTGGTATGCATCGGTTAGCTGCTTCTATAATTGTGTCTGTTATGTTATCATAATACATGTCAATACTTGGGCTTTCTAAGTTATCTGGATTTACTCTAGCTAGTAATAATTGGAATTGGTCCCAGTCTGCCTGTTGGTACCTCCATTTAGGTGGGGTTTCGTTTGGAACATCAATGAAATCCCATCGACTTACGTAATTACCTCTTTTAAAAGTTGTGAGTAATTCACTAAATCTTGAACGCTGTCATTGACTTCTTTCCACCGAATTCGTTGTAACAATGAAGACACAAGTCTTCATAGGGAGCTTTTATATCCTCGTAGATTTTTTATGTGAATGTCCTAGTATTTCCCAATAATCATTTTTCTTTTACTGTGGAAATACTAACAGTTAAAAATTTTAGAAATAATACTGTTTTTGTGTTTTACATGAATCTTGACAAACTCTCTGTAAGCGTATCTTCATCGCTTCAGTATTGGATTCTGCATGTGCACCGCTCCAGTATTAAATTCTGCATGTGCACCGCTCCAGTATTAGATTCTGAATGTGCTCTTTGAAACTATCCATTTACACGAATGGCATTTTTGATGACATATTCACACATTTGCCAAATGGAATTTGCTGGTAAAGCATAAGGAAGAAATACATCCACTATCTCACCACACACATCATACGTCGTGAAGGACTTTCGAATCGAGGCGAAACTTCTTTTAAAAGTTGTGTAATCCTTTCATTTATAAACTTTTTTTCCTGGTTTTCGTCCCACCGAATCATAACTATCACTGCAAAACTGGATATATAAGTGGTCACATTCAAATTCTTACATGCTCTGAAGAGTAGTTGATCAATGCCTGACCAATTTAACATTTTCAAACTAATCAGCTTTTAATAGTATTCAAATACCAATGTCGTAATCAAAAAGTCCATGTCGTAAAGGATGCAGTTGTTCTTTGCGGTTTGCTTCAAACTGTATAAACTCTAAGTATAAGCTTTCTCGCGGGTCCTAAGATGAACGAGAAACTCTCTCTTCTAAAGTTCACACGAGGATAATAATCATGACCCACCAATGAAATATAGCGACAGCACGAACACCATCTGAAATGCTGTGGTAAAGCTGAATCGTTCCCGCCATTCGTGGATCTTGACGCCACAACTAAAACACCGCACTCATTGTCTCATATAGACAAATCATGTTCGGGCTATAGTTAGAGTAGTAGACAATCCATCAAGTTCTTTAGGCCAAATCCTGAACGTCTTCAATCGACTTTCAAAATTACAATATACAGGCAAAGCAGCATGTGATGTATATTATTCTTTGATTTGTAAATGGCATCGCTTTCGCTAGTATAGCGGCAAGGTCGTGCTGCATCGCTTAAATGTCGCCAAATATGGCATCCATTTGGTCGCAAGGTATATCGTCACATTCAACTTCGTTCAACTTGTAGTCCACAGTATGTCCATAAAACTGTTAGTGTCCAATTCAATATTATCAGTGAACATTTGTCGTCAAAATAATCTGTCTGTACTGGATCTCTCTCGATTTTGTACTGGAGATCGGCGTGTCCTTGAGATAACAATGTGTGGTCGGGACGTTACACACGTTTCTGATAGACAAACTGATATACTTTTTGAAAGGTCGACCGACGATTTGGTGATTTTGCAAACTTACAATGTTGTGAGAATCATTGTTTTCACACGAAAGTCTTGTCCTTGTTCTGACTTCATGGCCTCTTTTAAGAAGCAAAATGATCACTTACTGGAACGATTGTTCAGTATCAGTAATTTTTACTTTACATTTGGTATGGAGTTCTCCTTGTTTGTCTCGGTGCAACCCATAATTTTTGGGTCCATCACAGACAAACCTCAGAAAGTGTATTTAAGATGTTAATCGTTCCAAGCTTCTATAACGTTAGCATTTGATGTATTGGTAATAGCTCCAGAGCGATCGATGTGCATGCATGTATCGATGTCAAAGTAAAGAACTCGATTTCCTAAAGGTTCCAAAACAGAATACATTTTTATCAAACGGAAATTGGCTATCACATACGCTGCAGCGTTGACATTACCAAATTCATCTATGGCTGCAAAACTGTGACTTCTTCTTAATTCACCAAGAACAAATCTTTACGTATGACGTCCACGTGTTTAAAATATTTTCCTTTATTATCGAGTGGAAAGTATGGATCTGCCAAGTATTCCGTCTTTGGCAATATCGAACGTTGAGCCAATTTTCTCAAACAAGGAAGACATTCATGTGCAAAGTAGTGTTAAATTGTTTATTTAACACTACTTTGTACATTAAGGTCTTCCTTGTTTGTTTTTGCCCCAAGTCTACGAATATAACGTCTTCGAAGGATCTATACCTCTTTGTTTTCTTGAGAGGAAAATCAAAACAGTAGTCGCTAGATTCCTGCTTAATTTTAGAACTTCATTGACGTAGCCTGTACAAAATGCCATCATTGGAGTCGATGTCAGCGTCTTCTCTGCACTGCTCTGTAGTAGGAAAGTGTTAAATTCAGTCTACTTTAAAGAGTTGATACCAGTGATCGAGAGCACGAAACTCTTCGAAACTAACTGACGTTCCTGTCAAGGCTCGTTTTTTACCATTGTGGCGACAAGGCTGGTCTGATACTTGTATCACCACAGGTACGATATAAAGGAAACGTCAGTTTTATGTCGGATTGACGAGGTGAAACAGGATTGTGCATGTTCGTCCGTGGTAAAACGTTGCATTTGATCAAACCTTCATATCGGTGAGTGTGATACACTTCGATGCTTTCTTTAAAACGTTCAGGGTGACCAGTTGAGAATTAGGCGTATTTGCACACCTAATGATACAGTGGAACACATGTTAATGTATTTTAATTTATCTCGATTAGATCCACCCACTTCGTACAGCGTGTAGCGTTGGTTCGACGTCCCAATAAATTATCACGTGGATTCAAAGATCCTCCACATGGTAATCTTCGGAAATGCATTTAAATTCTTGATCAGCTTTCAAACATTTATCGTATTTGTGTTCCCACATTTGTATCACTTGGTTGTCCTTGCCTTCCTAAACAAATGTGATATGCAGCCCACTGTAACCAGGGCAACACAAAGTAACACTTCATATAGAAATAGCAAAATGTCACTACAGGACAATAGATGACAGGACAGTTGAAACCTAGACTGTGGTTTAAGATGTGGTAATGAAAATCCCGTGTCTGAAAAGGGAAGCGCCGAGAACTAGGCAGGGTGGGAGGAAGCAGACTTTTGGCTTTTCGCATATAAATATTCAAAGAACTTGTCAATACCCAGAATAGCAGAATTTTGAAGAATTTGTCCACTTACAGTAATAAAGCTTTTAATTATAGAAATACCATTGTATATTTAGATGTCTTGTAAATATTTTGACTAATCTCTACTTTAAAATGAATATAAATTACATAACTTCTGGTTTCCTCTTAATATTATTACCTTTAATGTTGCAAATATCTCTTTCTCCCTACTGAGATATCTTGCAAATTAACCTGCTTACGTCATTTTCATTGATCCGCATATGAGTCCATATGTTATTTACTTTCTTACTATGTTTCGTTGTATATTTTATGCTAATATGATAATGCTATCTAGTTGTGCATTGTATTATCCGCCAATCAAGTCAGGCAATTGAAAAATGTATCCTCATGGTCCATATGTGCTATTGAAATGAATAAAACTCTCTTTCTCTCTCTCTCTCTCTCTCTCTCCGTACAACCCTTCCATGTCGAACTCTGAGTAAGAAAAGGAATTTTTTTCTTCTTCAGGTCTCCTTGAGTCAAAGAGGTACGGCTTCCATTAAATAAACATCCCTAAAATTCGTACATTATCTTTTGGTTTTCTAAAATCCCAACCATCTACAGAAAGATTTCCAATTTTTCTTGTCTGCATCGTTTTCAGCAAGTTGTATCCACTTACCTTCAGTTTCAGACAAGTAACATAGTGAATATTGAGGTTGTATGATGACTAGTTTGTTCTCGGGGATGAACTTTTCTCAATACAATAAACTATGCGCTTTGGCAATAGTCGAAACTTCCTTTAAGAGATCTATACCTATGTGATCCAGAAATAATTGTCGTAATTTTCCACAACATCGTCGTAAAATGCCGACATCGGATCGACAATTTATCAACATATTTTCTTGATAATCATGAGAATCTGACGTGTCAAGTTGGTGCCAAACAAAGAAAGCTTCTCGTTGTTCTGTGTGCATACCGTCATGGTCGCAGTAACGTACCTCAGGCAAATGCGGCAAAACAGCGTGTTGATTAGTTTCGGTATTCGAGAATGGTGGAAAATAGCCCTTAGCCATTTCTGTCCTTCCAACGTTTGAGACATCCTACTCAAAGTCATAACCAAATAACCCATGCAATTTTTTAATTGCAGGCTACCCACTTTCATATAAATGATTTTAGGTGCCCCGAGTGGCCGAGTGGTCTAAAGTGCTCACCGTTCCGGATCACTGCCATCTCACCTCTGTCTGCGTGGGTTCGAGTCTCAGGCTCGGCTAACGTGGATACGTGAGAAAGCGTGTCAGTAGCTTCTCGTGGGTGGATGGTTCTTCCCGGGGTTTTACAGGGTTCTTCCTCCACCAGTTATACTGGCCACCATGTATAGGCTATAGTGAAGGGGCAAATTTCTGGCGATCAATGAAGTGCACATTAACTTGGGCCAGAGAACAATTAATTAGATTTATGGGGACAGGCGCGTACCAAATCGCCATATTGCCATGATCGGTAATGTCTTTTAGAGGGGAGCTTAAGTATTCTTAATTAAACGATCGTTTATTTAGCCAACAGAAGACTGGTGGAGACAAAAGCTAACTTTGATTCCATAGCGTAAATGTCAGGATTGAAACATTCCAGAATACTGTTACTCAAACTATAAGGTCAAGTTGACCATGACTTTTACGGCAGATATATTTGATTCTGATTGGTTACGCTAAGTTAAGAGCGCGTCTTTCACATGAAACTCTTTGGGCATTAAATATTGTCTTCATCGAAATTCACATCAGTCTAAGCTTTTCTGCAAGAGAAAAGAATTATTAGAAGACTGCGAGAGTAAATTTGGGAGAAATTCTCTCGTAAAACAGTTGTCCAAAAGGACTATTGTCGAGGAAAACGGACGAACAAATTTGGTGGTAGAAGCGAGGAACGCTTGAAAACTTAAAGGGAGAAAATAGATCCTGTGACATTATCTCTGAGACGTATTCTGATACGTATCATGTGACGTATTATCTCTGAGACGTATTCCGAGACGTATCCTGTGACGTATTATCTCTGAGACGTATAGTGAGACGTATTATCCTGAGATCCAGGTATCTGTGAATCTACATGCTACGCACAGAGTTGAGAGCCGAAGGAGGCAAGACAGAGGGAAGTCGAAGGAATAGCTACAGTGGAAGTAGAGTGAACCGGAGAAGCAGGTTTTGCAATTGTACAAGGCATTGACTTCGATTGTACACTCGATCCTATGAACTAATTCTATCAGTAAAATAGACCAGCTACTTTATATATGTGGCAGGTCTTCAATGGTTTTGCAGTGATAGCAATTGATATTAACCGGCTTGGGTCCTAGATGTTTGCCAAAACTTCCTGCTAATTTTGTTTTTCCGGTTACGATGCGATTGATAATTGTTTGGTCCAGGCTGTTCACTTTGGGTGGTTTGATAGACATATTGGTTTCTTTTATAATGGAGTAGAGTATCCTGCCTTTGGTAGTGCAGTTCCAGTGCTCCTGTCATTTCTGGCTAATATAGTTTCTTGTTACGCTTTGGGCTTCTGTTATGCTATATCTGAGTGGGGCAGGGTTAGCGTTCCCTAACAAGTTTTTGCGACTTTGTCGGCTAGCTCATTACCAGGGATTCCTATATGCGAGGGTATCCACATGAATTCAACTATCTGATCCGCTGTGGATAATCCCTTAAGCATATAAAAAGCTCTAGCCAAGAATTGTTCTCTTGATTTGGTGCTGTGAGATTTGATGGATTCTATTACACTAAGTGAGTCACTGATGATAACTGCTTTTGGAACTTTTTGGTCTTTAATCCATTTTAATGATTCTATTATTGCCCAGAACTCTGTGGTGAAAGTAGAGCATTGGTCTGGTAATCTGGATCCCATTTGTATGTTGAATTCTGGAATAACCACTGCAGCTGCTGTTCTGGGGGGTTCAGTTGTTTTGGATCCGTCTGTGAAAATTTTTACGAAGCCAAAGTAGGTATTTTGTATTTCCATTGCTACGATGGTTTTGAGTTTAGATTCTTGTTCCAATTTGTTTCCATAATTGGTGACTCTAGTGATGATCCTAGGGATAGGGTTTGTCCAAGGGACGGGGTCAGGGGAGTGAGTGTACTCTTCTTGTAGAGCAAGAGTTGGCAGCTTTTCCCTGAGTTCTATGATTTGTTTTCCACCGGGTGGGTTAGGAACTAGTTTGCGGCTAAACGGTTTGTTGCATTTGCTAATGGTTACTTTTGTAGTAAGCGAGTCGGGGTGATTTGTTAATCGATTGGAGTATCGGAGGAGCATTTCCTGTTTTCTTATTTTTAATGGCAGTTCACCGGTGAGGACTTGAAGTTCGTCCAAAGATGTCGATGGTAGAGTGCCAGTACAAACAAATAATGCTTTCCTTTGGATGGTATCCAGTTTGTTCAGTAATGTTTGTTTCGCTGAGTTGTAAACTTGGCATCCATAATCTAGCTTCAACCTTATAAGTGATCTATAGATGGTTAATAGTTTTTTTTTTATTGGATCCTCATGTTGTCCCTTTAAGATTTCCAAAAAAATTAATATCTTTATTGCAATTTTGAATTAGTTGTTCAATCTGGTGTTTCCAAGATAGATGCTTATCGAAGAACATACTTAGGAATTTTACCACCTTAGTATATTTGATTAGCTGGTTTTGAATATAGAAGCTGGGGTAAATTATCTGGTTATTGCGTTTAGGGGAGAAGATTATTGCTATCGTTTTTTCATGTGAGATCATAAAACCCCATTTATCCGCCCATCTCCATATGTTATCTAGGCTTTTCTGGATTTCTTTGACTACTTGGTTGCTAGCAGGGTTTCCTGCCCTCCAGATACCGCTGTCGTGAGCGAATTGGGAAATGTTAACCCGTTTTGTCGCTAGGTTGAGGTCAAGGTCGTTAATCATGATGTTAAATAGTGTAGGACTGAGTACACTCCCTTGTGTGGTACCATTTTCAAGGGGGGGGGGGTATTCTTTTGAGGTGGTGTTTCCTACTCTGGTGATTATTCTGCGACCTGTTAGGAAGTTTTCGATCCAGTTAAACATGCGTCCAGTAATTCCGAAGTGGCTGAGTTCTGCAATCAATCCTTTGGTCCAGACAAGATCAAACGCTTTTTCAAGGTCAATGAAGACTGCTATAAGTTGTCTGTCTGATTTTCTTTTGGAGTTGAAAGCAAGTTTGATATCGGCTTCTAGTCTTAAAAGTTGATATGTGGTAGAGCGCTTGTTACGGAAGTCACATTGGTTTTCTGATAGAGTTTGTTACTTTCTAAGTGGTTTTTTAATCTGTTGGCTAGGATTATTTCCATCATTTTGCATATTTTATTAGTGAGGGACATGGGACGATACGAACTAATATTATTAGGGTCTTTACCTGGTTTAGGGATTGGGATGACAATTGCTTGTTTACAGCTGAGTGGTAGCTTTCCACTTCGCCAAATTTGATTGAGCAGTTTTATAATAGTCATTGTAATGTTGTTTGGAAGATTTTTGTATATGATATATCCAATTTGATCTTTCGCAGGTGAGGTTTCGTTTTTAGACCCTAGCGCTATTTTCCATTCGTATAGGGTGATTTCGGAATTTAAGTCTGAGTTCTTGAACCCTAAGTCTTTAAAGAGGTTAGGAAATGTGGTTTCAGCTTTCTGTACGTGTTCTTGGAAGTTCCTGGTGTGATTGGGTATTACTGCTCATTGCCGAGAAATGGTTAGCAAGTAGGTCACCTTTGTCATGATTAGTTGTAGCATTTTTCAGCTTAGGTGTTAAGTTGATAGCTTTCCCCCCGGATAGATTTTATTTTATCCCATACTTGTTTAGAGTTAGATTTGAGGTTCAATTTGGAGCAGAAGCGTTGCCATGTTTTTTCTTTGGCTAGTTTTATGATCCCTTTAAGGTGTTTTTCTTTGTCTTTATATTGGATGAAATCTATTGAGTCTCTTGTTCGCTTATGTTTTTTTTTATTGTTATCTCTATGTGCTTTTTAACATTGATCATTCCACCATGGTACCGATTGTTTAGTTTGAGTGTTTTTTTTTTTTTTTTGTGTGGATATATTTAGGGTAGCTGCATTATGTATAGTATTAATTACATTCTCATGTAATATTGTTATATCTGGGTCTTCGAGCTCTTTGGCATTAATAGCGGCTAGTATGTTTCTAAAGTCATCACACTCAGCTTTATCATATCTCCATTTGGGTGGGGCGTCATGGGGATTGTGCTGAACTGATATTTGGAGGGAGATTATGATGGGGAAATGGTCGCTACCTAATGCGTTATCTTGATCAACCCACCAGTTTGTAAGTTGGGCTAGTTTGGGTGCGCATATAGTAAGATCGATTGCTGAGAGGGAGCCATTCTCAGGATTAAGTCGAGTTTTAGACCAATCATTGAGTATGGTTAGGTTTGATTCAGCAATCCACTCTTCAATTAATTTGCCTCTTTTAACCCTTCTACTTTCTCCCCATAGTTCATTGTGAGCATTGAAGTCGCCACAAATTATATGGTTTCCAGACTGGTTAGGGTAGATTTGTCGATAAGATTCTAAGTTGATTGGGTTGTCATTGCCCCCTGGGTCATATATATTAGTTATTATTATATTATTCGATCCAATGTTGACTAATACAGTTTGAATTTCAATTTTGTTATTTATGTCTATTGGCATTGGGATCGTTAATGTTTCAGAGTAGAGCAGGGAATCAATTAGAAATATTGCAACTCCTCGTCATCCTCCCTTTTTCCCATTGCTACGACTTTTGAATATGCCTGATGAGTATCCGGAGATTTTGGGTATATGTTTTGGATTCTCTGGTAAGTGTGTTTCGTGGAGGCAGATTATGTCAGGTTTATTGATTGCATTAATGATTTTGTGCATTAGTTCAGGTAAGTTTTTGGATAGGCCCCTGCAATTCCATTGCCAGATAGCAAGGTTCTTTTTAGTTGTGTTATCCATTGAGATTGGTGGTGGTTGTGGTTATGAAGATGGTCTGAGGAGCAATTGTGAGTTTAGCATGATAATGTTTGGTAACACATGAGTTTAGGTGTTCTATTATGTTTTCTAATGTGTGTGTGTGTGGGGGGGGTCTGGTGCTGTTAGATTTAATTATCTCTTTGAACAGTTCAATCCAAATCTGTCATGTGATGATGTTTTGATAACTTTGGTTGGGGATGGGGATGACTTTTTATGTTGTTGCTGGTATTGTTATGGCTTTGATTTTTTTCCTGATTGCATTCCTTGCTGATTTGGTTTCAGATTTTTGTACAGTTTGGGGCGGATTAGTTTTTTGTGGCGGCGAATTTTGTTTTGTTGTGATTGGAGTTCAGAAGTTAGGTGACTTCCTTTGTTCCAGTTTGATAGAAGTTGTGTTGCTGTTATAAGTTGTTTTTGTTTTTTTGTTGCTGCCTGATACGTCAAATGTTTGGCATTCATGAGGTTAATTAATTTATTTTCTTTGATAGTAAAGAGGCATTCAGATGCTCTGGGGTGGTGTGGTTCTCTGCAGTTGGGGCATTTGATAATTCTCTTTTTACATGCCTCTCTTTGTTGGCCCCCGCATACATATCTGTATCGACATTTGTTGGCGTTGTGTCCCCAATGTTGATAGTTGGTGCAAAATCGGGTTTTGTTGACAAAAGGTTCTAGTCCGTGTCTATGGGCAGCCGTCGCCGCCAAAATTACATTAATCAAATGATCTAGTATGAAATCAAATGATTTAACCTAGCAAATGAAATGATCAATCCAGATTCCAAATGATGTAGTGTCACATGAAATGATTTAACGAACGAAACCGAATGATGCTTTTAGATTTCAAATGACGTGGTATTAAATGAAATGATGTAGAGTGAAATGAAATGATTTAACCCATCAAACGGAATGATGAATTCAGATTCCAAATGATGTTGTGTGATATGAAATGATGTAGCATGAAATGAAATGATTGAACCCCAAAAATGAAATAATGAATTCAGATTTCAAATGATGTGGCGTTAAATGAAATGATCTGGCATTAAATAAAATGATTTAAAGAACAAAATGGAATGATGATATATGCTTCCAAATGACGTGCTATTAAATAAAATGATGTAGTCTAAAATGAAATGATTTAACTCAACAAATGAAATCATGAATTTAAATTCCAAATGATCTGGTATTAAATAAAATGATTTAAAGAACAAAACGGATTGATGAAATCTGCTTCCAAATGATATAGTATTAAATGAAATTACGTAGTATGAAATAAAATGATTTAACTCAACAAATGAAATGATGAATTCAGATTCCAAATGATGTGGTATTAAATTAAATGATTTAAAGAACAAAATGGATTGATGAAATCTGCTTCCAAATGACGTAGTATTAAATGAAATTATGTAGTCTAGAATTAAATGATTTAACCCAAAGAAAGAAATGATGTATTCAGATTCCAAATGATCTGGCATTAGTTGAAATGGTCTGAAGAACAGAATGGAATGATCAGCTCATATTCCAAATGATGTGGTATTAAATGAAATGTATAGAATGTAAACGGTCTGATCAAAGTGTAAATCAGCTAGCGTAAATCCAAACAAACACAGGGGGGCGCTGTTAGGCAGACTTACAATCGACAGGCGTATTTGCAGAATTCGGTTGAGATTTTTGCAGACGACATTTAACAGCTAAGGTTAGTGTTTCTTCTCATTTGATATAAACAAGAACTGTGTTTTCCAATCAGGATAAAGTGACTATCCACATTAATGAATGTCTGTGTGTATTTTATTTTAAAATCTTCCTTGTACTGCACGAGTTTTCAATGCTTCATCTCAGCTAGAACTATCAGCTTAGGAGATTAAATCTTCATCGTATTTGATCAATAGTAATTACCATGTTTAATGACCTAACGTAGCATACGCACTAAACCAACAATTTGTTGTCCGCAACTTTTTGTATGTCTCATGTTACCGGCCTTACGTACATAGGCATTATTCGTCCAAGTTCTGTATGTAAGAGATCTTCTTTTTCCTCCATTTAATCTAGTTTGCATTAACATATTACTGCTGTGTGTTTTTTTTCCTTTTAGTTTTCTTCTGGGAGATCGAATATAATTTTATTAGAAATCATGATTCGCGACTCTTAGTGCATTTGAAACACCACACTCCTTTCCAAATGTATTGAAAATGGGGGGTGGGGGTGGGGGGTGGGCTTAGTCATACATTTTGAAAGACTAATACGTGAACAATAAACAGTTGCCTTCTTGGAGTGTTTATGGCGAAGAAGAAACACAGATCATGCTTGAATAAACCCAAAATTTAGCTAATGATGTATGAAAATAACAACGAAAGGCGATGGATTCTATCAAATTTTTAAAAATAAAACAGCATCACCGATTTGTAAGTGATACCCTTAGGGTAATACATCAACGTTAATAAATCGTCATATGTGTGTTCTAGTATAGATCAAAACTTCCGTTGCTTTCTCCCCGAAAAGGGATTGAAATTTTCCATCAGGCGGACGTGATGGAAAAAATGTTTGTTAGAGTGGATATTGTCATCAGTCTGTCGTCATGCCCATATTGAGATCGTCTAGGGGAAGAGATGTCATTTTTGTTTATTTATTGTCATTAGTTCTCAACTGGACGGTTGCAGAATTCTTTCATAAAATCTCATTGGCGTGCCACTTCTGAGTGGCTTGTTCACTGTAGAGTCCTGTTTCCGTTTACTATTATGTCACAAATTGTTTTATTTCTTTATTTCTATATTTTACCTTTTTTTTTTCTTCTATTGTATTACAGTTGCAAGACTCTCACTTTCGGGGAGTCCTGCTCCTGATTTTCCATTTTTCAAATATTTTGTTAGGTATGTAGTTATATATGAGCCAAAGTGGTCACGATGACATTGTTATTAATTACATCAACTCATGTGGGTTCTTTTAGATAGCAAGCTTCGGTTGCTTTTGCCCTGGGATGGGATTGAAATTTTTCCGTCATGCGGACGTGATGGAAAATATGCAGATCAAAAGAGTCTCTGGTGTAATTTTACTAGGCACCTAAGACGGCTTTTCAGAGACAATATGATTTTTTACTTTGTTTCTTTGTAGGCATGATAAGGAAAAAAAGTTGGCTAAGTTTCATTAGCTCTTGTTTTGCCCTGTGTTTAATAATTATTTTGTATTTTTTGGCTCTATTTCCTGGTCATTTACTGCTAATTCTCCCCTGTGGTATTTAATATGAATTACTCGTATGTGTCCTTATGTTAGTCCCTTCTGTGTTAACCGTTTCTCATTACGTTGCAGGTTTATGTGGGCACGCTTTTCGGTCTTGTTTGGTAATTTAATCACCGCCTGCTGTCTTCTATCTGTCATCAGCTGGCGGGATTTCGGTCCAGTTTCTCCCGCACTTTGTTTTAGAGGAACGGTAAATCTCTCTGTCTGAAATTAATTTCTAATAGTCTGGTTTAACGAGTCTATTTCGGCTACATTTGTTTCAAATGCCGAAGTCGGGTCCTTGTCTGTTGGTTGGGGTGGGTGGGTGGGTCTGTCGGTGTCCTTATAGCAAGCTCATTATAAGTGGCTTTTCCGGGGGTTAGTTTCTCAAAGTTAGTTTGTTTTTCTGATGGAGTTTTTGCTAGCCGCTTATAGGCTTTCCAGAGTATATAATTCAGTAATCCAAAGCTGTTATCTTCTATTTTACATAGCATTATAAATGAAGTCTATCACTTCTCTGTACAAAATGTTGTCTGTTATTTTAGGGGTATAAGGAAGATTTTTTGGGCTCAAAATTGCCTAATTTGCTTATACTTTTAGTTTTTATATTTGTCTTTGTTTATTTAAGAATCTTGTATAAAATTATGTTTTTTGCTATGTGGTCCCTTGCACATGGGACAAGGAGGGATGTTTGAGATAAGGTGTCTCTTGTGGGCATTTTCACCTGTCCACCCTACATCATGTCGATATTGGTAAATGTTCGTTTGTTTGCTTATCTCTTTTATTTTTTTCCAATGATGTTCATACTATGTTCAAGTCAATTTCTAAATTTAGTGTTTCCACCTTGTTTGGCTTTACTTTTGTATTGTGTTTTATCATATTCTCCAATTCATTCCTATTAAACATGGTCCAATATTCTTTGCTTGTTTTGTAATTTTGTATAGTTTGTGTTATTCTTTACGCTATTTTGGGGTGCACTTGCAATTTTGTCATGCTATTTTACTGGATAGAAGAAAGCCAAACCAGTAAAGGTATGTGCCCTGCCAGTGATATTCTGGATTTTCCTGACGTTTATTCAATCTGGAAATATAATTTACTACTTATTTAAGTCAAGTCCATGAGATTGAGTCCTTCTTTTTTCCTATCTTTTTATAATGTGTATTTTGGTAATTTGTGGATCCCATTCTGTATAAATTTTATTATTAATGATTCAAATGTATTTAGATATATAAATTCAAAGTCCGATACGTCAAATTCGTACCAAATCGAGTTGTATAAATACGATTTCGCAATTTGTATTTTTCCAAATAAATTTATTTGCCTATCATTCCATATTATAGCATGTTTCTCTAATTTTTTCCTAATTTGTAGAAAATTTAGCATTTTACTGACTTTCCCTAGATTTATTCCTAATCCTTTAACTTGATTTCTTATGACTTCTGTAGGGAGCGCTTGATAATTCTCCTTCCATTTGCCTATAAGTAGTATTTCAGTTTTAATTCGGTTTATCTTTGAACCCGAGGCTAATCCAAAAAGGTTGTACTGCTGCATTAAATACTTATACCATCGCTTTGAAGTTATAAAGTTGGAGCAATCGTCCTCATGTTAGTAGTAAATGGGGTGAGATTAGCGACAATGGGAATTAGCATTACAGAGACCCCTGGGTCAGATTAGCGACAAGGGAAATTTAACATGGCGAAAAATCGTGGGTCAGATTAGCGACAAGGGAAATTAACATGGAGAAAAACGCTGGGCCACTTTAGGGACAATGGGAATTTAACATAGAGTTTGGGTCTGTCTAGGGACAAGGGAAATTAACATGGGGAATAGAGTTTGGGCTTTTGGGATTTTTTTTTTTTTTTTAAAAAGTTTTTTTAAATTTAAATTTAAATTTAAATTTAAAAAAAAGGAGTAGGCAATGGAAAGGCTATCTCTTTTCGAGAAATATGGCTGGCCCTGAAAAGGGCCTTTGGGTTTTCTTCTGCTTCTAGTTTCTTCTTTTTCTCCACCAAGTTCTTATTTTATCTCCAACACTCTTTCTCTTCTTTTCTTTCTTTTTTTTCTCCTGCTCTTCTTTCTTTTTCTTCTCTTCCTCCTCTTCTTTCTTCCTCTTCTCATTTTCTTCTTCTTTTTTAATCTTTTCGTTCCATTTGCTTATTCTTATTCTTTCCTCTTCATCCTCCTTCTCTTCCTTTATCTCTTTCATGACACCACTAATCTGGTCCTTTACCTTTTTTAAGTTATTAATTTCCATCTTTACACGATGGGGACTATAGGAATAATGGTCTTCAACCAGTCTTATCAACATCTGCTCCATCATTCCTAAGTTGTCTAAAACGTCTTGTAATGTTTGTATTTTTGTCCATTTGGTTGGAAGCCATCTTCTTTTTTCATTCTTTGCAGAATGGTTTGAACGACGAATACTGTGGGTTCTTATACTTAAAGCGCGTACGTGAAGGAAAACATCCCCCTAAAACGTAAAATTGATCTTACCTAGATCATGACCAAACAACGGGCGGACGTGAAGGAAAACATCTCCTACTTTTTCATTTCATATAATAAAACCCAAACTATACTCTCCACATACGCTAAGAAACAATAAACAAATCCATAATCTACTATCCACACAATCGTACGTGAGCGGGTACAAACACAAACACACAAACACAAACACACAAACACATACGCTAAGAAACAATAAACAAATCCATAATCTACTATCCACACAATCGTACGTGAGCGGGTACAAACACAAACACACAAACACAAACACACAAACACATACGCTAAGAAACAATAAACAAATCCATAATCTACTATCCACACAATCGTACGTGAGCGGGTACAAACACAAACACACAAACACAAACACACAAACACATACGCTA
Source organism: Sinohyriopsis cumingii (assembly GCA_028554795.2). NCBI lineage: Eukaryota > Metazoa > Mollusca > Bivalvia > Unionida > Unionidae > Sinohyriopsis > Sinohyriopsis cumingii. The sequence continues at coordinate 106,614,175 of CM068826.1, forward strand.
AGAAACAATAAACAAAATCCATAATCTACTATCCTCACAATCGTACGTGAGCGCTTACAAAACCCAAACTATACTCTTCACATACGCTAAGAAACAATAAACAAATCCATAATCTACTATCCACACAATCGTACGTGAGCGGGTACAAACACAAACACACAAACACAAACACACAAACACATACGCTAAGAAACAATAAACAAATCCATAATCTACTATCCACACAATCGTACGTGAGCGGGTACAAACACAAACACACAAACACAAACACACAAACACATACGCTAAGAAACAATAAACAAAATCCATAATCTACTATCCTCACAATCGTACGTGAGCGCTTACAAAACCCAAACTATACTCTTCACATACGCTAAGAAACAATAAACAAATCCATAATCTACTATCCACACAATCGTACGTGAGCGCTTACAAAACCCAAACTATACTCTCCACATACGCTAAGAAACAATAAACAAAATCCATAATCTACTATCCACACAATCGTACATGAGCGGTTACAAAACCCAAACTATACTCTCCACATACGCTAAGAAACAATAAAGAAACCCATAATCTACTATTCACACAAACATACCTTAGCTCTTACAAGCACCAACACACAAACACATACCCTCACACTATCTTAGAAAAGAGTTAGTGTTTATATTCACACTACTCTACCTACACATTGGCAAATTGATGGTTATTTCTTTTCTAGAGTATTGGGTAGCCCTGAAAAGGGCTGTTTTTTTGGAACTTCATGGACACCTGGTTAATGGTGGCACCTTCCAGGCCTGGCGCCACATACACATCTTATCCCCCAGTTACTTTTTACTTTTTTGGGGGAGAGAGCAGAGGCAGGATATGTCGCTTCAGAATCCCAATTTTCGCTCTCTGGGATTCTGAAATTTATTCTTCTTCTCTTCTTTTCCTTCTCCTCCTCCTCTTCTTTGTTTCTTCTCTTCTCCTCTTTGTATCTTCTTTCCTCTTCTTCTTCTTCTTTATATCTTCTCTCCTCCTCTTCTTTTTTTCTTCTTTCCTCCTCCTCTCTTATCCTTCCCTCCTCCACAATGGCTTCCGCGGCCAGTTCATTCAACAGGCGCCTGGCATATTCCAGATGCACATGAAGTTCCAACAGTTTAGACAGTCTCGTGTTCATTTTTGGTGTTGATCAATCAACAAAGGTAGCTAGACTGCCCAGCGAGTTTCAATTTATAGTGAGAGCGCGGACGTGAAGGAAAACATCCCCTAAAAAACATAAAATTGATGTTACCTACATCATGACCAAAAACAACAACGCGCGGACCTAAAAGAAACACTCACTCACTTTTTTATGCTACCCATCACTATTTTAAAATTTTTTATAAATCACTTCATTAGACTATCCACATACGCAAAGCAATCCAATCTAACTCCAAATATACACCTCAAACACCAAAAAAAAAACATGATTTTAATCTACTATTCATACCAACTTACTTAAGCACTTACTAACACACAAACACATACCCTCACATTTTTTAAAAAAGAGTTAGTGTTTATTTTCACACTACTCTACCTACACACATTGGCAAATCGATCGTTATTTCTTTTCTAGAGTATTGGGGTAGCCCTGAAAAGGGCTCTTTTTTTTTTTGTTTGCTATGGCATTCTTTTTTTTAGTTTCTAAGAATGCGATGTCCTCTGAGGATAGACTTTCTGGCGATAGGTCTGCTTCTTCGGAAAGAAAAGAAGAACTCTTTGGTGTCGATACGGCAATCGACAAAGCCTCTGTCAGGTTCAGGTTGCTGCTGCTGTTGCTCTTGTTGTTGTTGTTGCTGCTGTCTCTGAAGTCTGTACTTCTCTGTCCATTCTTCTTTTTCCCTGTTCATTTCTTCTCTGAAGAGCTCTTCTATCAGGTCTTCAGTGATTTTTAACATTCTCACATTCTCTATTTCTTCTGGCTTCGGTATCAGACTGTGTCTGACCCTATGCAAATTCACGTAGGCTTCGTTGAGCTTAGCTAGTTTGGAGCACATCTTCTTAGGAGGATGAGTCGACAATGGATGGTTAGACTGAATGAATGAATGAATATTGAATTATAGACGCTTACGTACTAGTACTTTTGCGTCTTGTTAATGCCTGATGACCAGGCTATTTATTTGATCGGGTTTGTAGGAATGGTGCCACTACATCCCCGTGTTTATATGCGATGACCGCATTACTTAATTAAAATGTCTGTCCGTGGCAAAGGAGGGAAGGCATGAGTCCAGGAGGAGCCCGACGTCACAGGTCCATGTTGTTAGAAACGCCAAAGCCTATTGTTCAAATCGAGTCCAGTTGTACTAATGGACGTTAAATATATCAATGTCGTGTTAGCCACTGTAATTATCCTGATTTCGATAGTTGTTAGATTTGTTTATGTTAACCTATAGCAGTTTTCTTTTCTTTTGTTTATGTACAGAGTGTACTTTTGTGTATGTATATATAAAAAAAAAAAAAAAAACATAAATTATGCCAATCAATTAGGTGTTTGTCACCCGTTACTTTCAGTTCTTGTATTGTAATTTTAAGTTTTGAATTTTGATGGCGGTGTCCAAAAATGATCATATTGAATTAGGGCCACAAAAATTTGGTATGTCTGAAGAGCCCTCTAATAGCCAATGTGAGAGCTTCTTTTGAGGCAATTGACCGATGTCTGTGTCTTCTTTCTGTCATCGTTGTTGTGAGTTGCTGGTCTTTCCTTGTTGGATTCCCCTTCTGCTTAACTGCCACACACCATTATCTTAATTATCATTGTGCCTCAAACTCTAATATAATAATAATATTTTTTTTTAATATTTTTTTTTTTTTTAATAGTTAAAATTGTCAGCACGTGGTCTGAAAAAGTCCTGTGCTCCCTGTGTAGTGTGTTATTAATGATAAGTTTTGTTGTGACTTTAGTTTAGTTCCGCCTTGTGCGGAGGGTCCTGATGACTGGGCTTATGTCACCTTATATATCTAAATTTAGGGAGTTAATGTATTCTGTTCTTGTTGTCAGACCTTAGATGTTATAGTCAGAATATAGACATGCAAAGTTGGAAGGTAGAGAAGGGAAGATTGGTACATGCATGTATTTTAATAATTTTATGGGTGCAGGCACCTTTGCTGAATACTCAGGTCCGGGTGGACTTATGAAAGGTGCCTGTTTCCCCATTTTCTTAAAGATAGTTTTTTTGTTGTTTTTTTTTTTTTTTTTTTTTTTTTTTTTTCCTTTCCCTTTTCGTTAGTTTATTTTATTTTATTTTTAGTTTTTATTTTTAAAATTGCTATTTTATTTTATTTAATAATTTTTTTTTTTTTTTTTTTTTTTTTTGTAAAGATTTGTATTGTTTGTAAAGTTAGTTATTCTTCTTTTTTATATATCGAGTATGGAGGCACCTTTGCTGAGTAATCAGGTCCTGGGGACTTCTCAAAGGTACTTGTTCTCGTTATTGATGTGTGTTTGGTAGCCTGTATTTTGTGTTATCCTGTTTGTATTTTTAACCTTGAGTGTGCTTTTCAGCTAGCAATTGATGCTTTCAACTCATTGGGTTATATCTTGTCATACTTGTTTATTTGTTTTAAGTATGTTATTATGTTTTTGTATGTTAGGTCTTTGTTGCTGTTTGTTTTGGGATTTATGAAGTCTGGATATTTGTAGGGCGATCCGATTTTCTTTTGTTGTTTTTGAAATTCCATTCTGTGCGAGTGGTAATAGGTGCACTGATTAAAAACGTGTTCCAGGGTCTCTGTGCTAGTGCAATGGGGACAGTGGGTGTGGTTGTCCATTCCTTTGTTGAGATGTCTTCCAAAGCTTCCCTTGAGTAAGGTTTTAGCGGTCCTTATTCGATTTATGATTCTGATATCTGGGCTTTGCAGTGTTCTAGGTATTGTAATATGTCTCTCCACCTTTTTTTGCCATTGGTATAGGTGTCTGCCCTTGATGCTGTTGTCCCATGTTTGTTGCCATTTATGGTTGATTTTCTGAGTTATTTGACTATATATTTCTGTAACGCTATATTGCATGGTCAGATAGGTATTTTTTGTGAGGCTGGATTTTGCACTTAGGTCTGCTTTATCATTTCCTGGTAGGTTAATGTGTGAGGGTACCCACAGGAATGTTAGTTTCTGTTGTTTGGTATCTATTTCCCTTATTGTTTGTAGCGCTTTTTCCATGAGATTTGCTCTACTTTTGGAAATACCAGATTCTAGTGATTTAAGTACACTGAGGGAGTCGGTGATGATTACGTGTTGTTTTGTGGTTGAAAGTGTAATCCAGTTTAGAGCCTCATTTATGGCCCAAAATTCAGCTGTGTAGATTGAGCAGTCGTCTGGGAGTCTTTCAGTTATTTCGATGTTATATTCTGGGATAACCACAGCTGCTCCCGTTCTTTTTAACTCTTGCGATTTGGAGCCATCTGTGTAGATTTTAACATGAGTCGGGTACTCTTCCGTTATGATCTTTTGTATTTCTGCTAAGAGTCCTATTGGGTTTTCGTTTTTGGATCCAATTTTTTGTGCTGTCAGGTTGATGTCTGGAGTCGTATTTTTCCATGGTGTTATGTCTATTAATTGGTGTTGTTCAGCTTGTAGTCCCCATTGTCCTATTTCGGTACAGAGCGTATGTACCTTATGGGCTGCCGGTGGATTTGGGACAAGTTTTGGCCTAAATGTTATTCGGCATTTGGTGATTGTACTTTTGGTGGGGTTATTATCCGAGTGTATGGAGTTCCTGGTGGCATACCTAAGGGTTTGTTCCTCCCTTCTTAGGTATAGGGGTAAATCCCCTGTAAGGATTTGTAGTTCTTCTAGGGCAATGTTTGGAAGTGTTCCTGTGCAGAGCCTTAGTGCTTTATACTGTATGTTGTTTAGTTTGTGAAGTAGTTTTGTGCTTGCCGATGCATATACCTGGCAGCCATAGTCTAATTTGGATCTAATCAGTGACCTATATATCATTAACATACTTTGTTGATCTGCTCCCCATGTTGTTCCCTTTATGTTTTTAAGTAGATTTAGATCTTTATTGCATCTCTGTATGATGTTGGTAATATGAGATTGCCAGTTTAATTGTTCATCCAGCAACATTCCTAGAAAGTATGTATTTTTGACAAAGTTTATTGGTGTTTTTTGTAGATATAATTTAGGGTATGTTATTTTACACTTATTCGTTGGGGAAAAAAGCATTCCTACAGTTTTGGTTTTGGATATTTTGAAGCCCCAATTGTCAGCCCAGGTTCCTATCTTGTCTAGGTTGAGTTGAATTTGTTTGATAATTTCTTGGCTGTTTGGGTTGCCTGCTTTCCAGATACCACTATCATCAGCAAATTGTGAAAGTTCCACTTGGTTGGTGTTGACGTATTTGCTGAGTTCATTGATCATGATGTTGAATAGAGTGGGGCTAATCACACTCCCTTGTGGTGTTCCATTTTCCAATGTGTGTTTTTCTGAGTGTGCATCCCCTACTCTTGTTTTAATCTGTCTTCCAGTTAGAAAGTTAGAGATCCAGCAGTGCATGCGTCCTGTAATACCATACTGGTTGAGTTTGGATACGAGTCCTTTGGTCCACACCATGTCAAAGGCTTTTTCTAGATCTAAGAAAATCGCAATAAGATGTCGGTCTTTCTTCCTTTTTGCATTGAAAGCAAGTTTGATGTTGGCTTCTAGCCGGATGAGTTGATCTATAGTAGATCGTCTAGGTCTAAATCCGCTTTGATTCTCTGATAATAATTTGTTTTGTTCTAGGTGGTGTTTTAATCGGTTATTTATCATAGTCTCCATAAGTTTACACAGGGTGTTGGTCAGGGAAATTGGGCGGTAGGAATTAATATTTGTAGGGTCTTTCCCGGGTTTGGGTATGGCAATGACTATTGCTTGTTTCCATGTCGTTGGTATGCTCCCTGTTTGCCATATTTGGTTAATTAGTTGGAGAATTATATTTTCCATGTTTGGAGGTATTTTTTTGTAAAATTCGTAGCCTAACAGGTCTTCACCTGGAGATGTTGATTTTTTGTTACGTAACGCCTTTCTCCATTCATTTATATTAAATATATCATTTAGTGGTGTATTTTCGTTGTTTGTTTGATCGTTAAATAGGTGCGGAAATTCCGTTTCGAGAATGGTGGTTTGTTTCATGAAGTCCTTGGTGTGATTGCTGTTGCTGCTAGAGTTTGCAAAATGTTGGGCCAGTTGTTTGGCTTTTTCTTCGTTAGTGTCCGCACCAGGAATTTTTGGTGTTGATTTTGGTGTGTTTCCTTTCATGGTTCTAATCTTTCCCCACACTTGTTTTGAGTTGCTATGATGGTTAAGTGTGGAGCAGTATTTTCGCCATGAGTTGATTTTGGAGTCCTTAATTGTAGTCCGAGTTATGGCTTCTTTACGTTTGTATTCGAGGAAGTCTGCTGTTACTTTAGTATGTTTGAACCGATTTAGTGCTTTCTTTTTGGCCTGAATTGCTATTCGGCATTCCTCTGTCCACCATGGTATAGGTGTTTGTTTTATTTTATTCTGTGTTTTCGGTATACTGATTGTAGCTGCTTTGTTGATAGCTTGAGTTATGGCTTCATAAAATTGGCTGCTGTCGTGGTTATGTAGTTCCCCTAGTGTAATTTTTTCTAATGATTTGTAGAATGTATTCCAATCAGCTTTTTCAGTTTTCCATTTTGGTATGATTTTAGTTTGTTGCTTAGTTTTTTGTGTGTATATTGTTGTGCATATGGGGAAGTGGTCGCTGCCCAGGGTGCTTTGATGTAGTACTTCCCATTCGCTGATTAGTGCTATGCTGGGTGTGGCAATAGTTATGTCTATAGGGGTTAGCTTTCCTGTTCCTGGGTCTAATCTGGTGGGTGTTCCTGTGTTTAGTATTACTAATTGATGTTCCATTGTGTACTTTTCTAGGTTTTTCCCCCTGGTATCAGTATGGTCGCCTCCCCACTCTGGATTGTGTGCATTAAAGTCTCCGCAGATAATTGTGTGTTGACCCCTTTCTTTAAATATATCTATATAGTTTTGTATGGGATTTAGGCTAGAGCTACCTGGATCATATATGTTATATATGTTTATTGTTTTATTTTTAAGTTTAATATTTATGACTAGATACTCTATGGGACTCCCATTTAGGTCTATGGTAGGATTAGCTTCATAAGTTTCGGTAACCGAGTTGTGTATATAAATGGCTAATCCTCCCCCTCTTGTGTTATTGGTTCTATTTTTTGTGTATGTTGTATGGTACTCACTAATTTTGGGTATTTTATTGTTTGCATTGGTTAGATAGGTTTCTTGCAAGCAAATAATGCTTGGTTTAGGATTGGTATTGGCAATGGCTGCAGAAAGTTCCCCATGGTTCTTTTTTAGTCCTCTGTAGTTCCATTGCCAAATGAGTATCCTATTTTCACTGTCTGTGCTGTCTTCTGTATCCATTTTAGATTTTAGTGCGTTTATGTAGTTCCTTAGTTTTCAGTTTTAAATAGTGTTGGGGTAGAATGTTCCAATGAGTTTTATTAAAAGTTGTAAGAAGTCCTGTTTTTGTACTTCATTGTTTTTTGTTATTTGTTTGACCCCTTTCTGTAATGCCCCAATGTACTTTTGTATTAGATTAGAATCTATCAAACCTTCATTATTACTTGTGTTTTGTTGTTGTAGTTCCACATTTGTGGTTATTGGTTTATGTGGTTGTTTAGTTGGATATTTCTCTAGTTGTGAGTTATCTTTCCTTTGAGTGTTGTTTCCTATCGGCTTGTTAGGTATTTGTATTGGCGGATTGATTTCAATATCTGATGTTATGTTTTTTTCCTTTGGTCTTGTCGTAGCTGCAGTTTCTGTGACTGTTTGTTGTGGTTTCTTGGCTTTTGTCCTTGCTTCATAATAGGGTATTTGTTGTTGTTCCATTATTTCTATTGTTCTGTGTTCTATTTTTGTATATGGACATTCGTAAGAGTTGGGGTGGTGGTTTCCTAGACAGTTGGCACATTTTTGTATTGTTGACGTGCACTGTTGTTTGTGTGGACCTCCACATTTATAGCACCTGATTTGGTAGTGGCATTTGGTGGTGAAATGCCCCCATCTTTTACAATTCGTGCAGAACCGAGGTTTATTTATATATTTGTTGAGCTGTTTCAATTTAGCTTGGGGTCCTATTTTGATGTTTTTTGGTGGTGGGTTGTAAAACTCCAGTAGTACTGTGGTAGTTTCTTGTCCCTTCTTGTTTTTAAGTTTTATAGCTCTCTTGTATGGTATGCTATAATAGTGTAGATCATATTCGATGTCTGCTGTTGTGTAGTGCTTGTAGGTTCCCGTTAGTTTCAGTATGGCTTTGAAGCTTGCTTTTGGGGTGTCTGTATGTCTGGTTCCGCTGTTTGTGGTTTGCCAGCTGTTATCTGTGGGATTCTTGAATGTTCCTTGGATTGATTTTCTGCTGTTGTTCAGCTCGTCCTGTGTGATATTTGAGGTAGTGTTTTTGTTGGTATTGATGTTTGTTGTGGCTGTTTTTTTTCTGTTCACGGCATGGTGTCTTTGGATCTTGATTTTCATTCCTGCCATTTGGTCTAGCTCCAAATATTCAGCCACCTGCCTGTTGGTGGTACACCATATCACTATATATTCAGTGTTTGGCCTTATAATTCTGTATGTCCCTCGGTGTTTGTTGTTTAGAGATGCGGCTATTGTTGTACTACTTAGCCTGATGAATTTGGGGTTTGGGCTTGTGATATATAGTGTAAGTTCAGTTGGATGGTACGGGTATTTCTGTTGTTGCTGATTGTTGTTGTTCTGATTTCTTTGCCCTGTTTTAGTTCTTTGTGATCCGCTGTCTTGGTTTATTTGATTGTCTGAAAGAGAATTTATTTTCTTACCTGATATTTCCTGTTGCTTCTGGTGGTTTGGGGTCTGAGTTGTTTGTTTCCTTATAGTTTCCGTTTGGATATTGCTTAGTATGTTTGGGTTGTCCTTTTGTGGCTGAAGTGGTTCAGATTTTTTAATTATTTGTTTTTTGTTCATTGGTCTTTTTCCTTTGTTGGAGCATGTTTCTTCGTGATTCTCATTGTGGAGATTGTTGTGATAGGCTGGCATCTGTTCGAGTTGATCTGCTTCTCTGATGGCTTTTTCGATTTCTTCCAGTTCTTGTGGTGTTATGTGCATCGAGGGGCCAGCTTGTTGACTGTTGTGAATAGTGTAATTAGGTGTTCTTGTTCCTCTGTCTTGTTTAAGTTTGTCCCCTTCCGTGGATGCCTCTTCAATTACTGTCATCTCATTGGTTGTTATATTTGTAGAAGGGCCTGCCTGTTGACTGTTGTGTATTGTGTTGTTTTTTGGTTTGTTTACTTTGGTAATATTAGTATTAGGTTTAATAGTAGTGGTGGATATGTTTATCTCTTGGGGAGTCTTTGTTGTAGATGGTGTTCTTGGTGTTGTTCTCTTTGTTGTTGCTTGTTTGGGTGTTGTTGCTGGGTTGAGTTGTTTAGTCTTTGATGTGACTGTTGTCCCTGGTGTTGTTGTTGCCATGATTCTTTGTTGTTCAATCATTGGGATGGCTGTTGTCGTTATTGTTGTCATTCCTGTAGTTGTTCTCTTTTTAGTATTTATCGGTGTAGGTATTTTAGATTTCTTTTGTGTTGTTGTCGGATGTGCTGTTGTGGGTGATGTTGTTAGATATGGTGTTGATGTGTTCTGGCCTTCTGTTGTTTGTTTTTGAGGTGTTGCTGCTGTTGTTTGTTTATTTGTTGGTGTTATTGCTGATGTTGTTTTAGGGCTATTTTGTTTCCTAATTGGTGGTGTTACTTCCTTGCTTTGTGTAAGTGTTGTTTTGGGAGTTGTTGATTCTGAGATTGCAGTCCGTTTTGTGTTTAGTTCAGATTGTTTATTATTTTTTTTTTTCCTGGTTGGTTGTGTTTCCGTCGTTGTAGGTGTGGGACTAACGCTTGTTGTTTGTCCCTGTTCGTTATGATGTATGTTTAATTCTGTTTGTATTTTAATTGGTTTTTTGTTCTTTGTGACTTTGCTTTTTATAGCATCCTCTATTGTCTGGATTTGTGTTTCATTTTTTTTAATAGTTGATCTAGTGATTCTGCTTGTTTGGTTTTTTTCCCTCTGTGTGTCTGTATGTACTTGAAGTTCCTGGGTGTTTATTTCTCTGGATTCTAAGCTGTTGTGGTAAATTCCCATTTGTACCTCCGTTTGACTGATGTCTGCGCTTTTATTTATTTGATCTATAGCTTTATCCATTTTTCGTTTTCTCCTAATTTGTTTTGTTCTTTCCTGTCTTTTTTGGTCATCAAGTCTTATTTTATTTATTTTAGTGGCCATTTTATGTTGTTTTGTGTTTCCCCCTTTTTTCCGTTTATTTTTATTTTATGTGAGAATTTATTTTTATTTATTGCTTGTTTGTTGTTCTCTTGTTATTATATCATTCTGTTTATAATTATTTATTGTATTTTAATGTTTCTGGTTTTTAGTTATATATTTGTTTATTATTATTATTAATTTATTTATTTTATTTATTTATTTATTTATTTCTCTATGTGCGTGGGGTTATTTCTTGTTTTGTGGTTAATGTAGTGATTCCGATATATCTTGCTGGCGGAATGAACTAATCACCCGAAGTGGGCAATGCTAGGTTGTGTTTGATTGGAGACTAGGTCGCGGATTTGTTTGAGCGGGGTAAGCTGCACTTGCTTTTGATTAATGTAGTGCTTGCGCTTTTTAATTTAGCGGAGAAGTGGTCTTCTATATCGGTTTGAGACGATGATTTCTATTGGTCGTCGATTGTTTAGTTTTAGTTAGATTCTGGCGGTCTGCGAGTGGAGTGGAATGCGTTGTTTCAGTAATTTGATACTCGCGTTGTACCGCCCGTGGTTGTTTATATGTGTAAAACCATGAAATTAATATTCAAACTTGAATTTGGTGTATGAATTAGATAGTTTAGTTTAATTAGGTAATTGCTGATTAGTTTGATGTATTATTAAATAGTAAATCAGTTGTAGTTTGGTTATTATTAAAGAGGAAACTGTCTAGTATTATTAAAAGGTATAAAGGAAACCAGAAAGAAAGAAGAAAGAAAAAAAAGGGAATTACTTTGTCGTTTGCTGCCCTTGATGAGAAATCTTTTGACAACAAGTTGTCTCAAGGATCTCAACCAGGAATTGCTAGTGTGGTTCCTAGCTCCTGTTTTGGGCCTGCATTAGTCCGTTTGTGGTCGGGAGTTATTAAAATTAGTCAGGGAAAAAGTTGGGTTAGGTAAAATTAGGGGTGGGGGTTAGGATTATTTATTCGAGTATTAGTAGTTATTAGTTACTATGTTCAGAAAAATGTATTCAGAATTCGATTATTTAATGGTTTTATAAGGCACAATGTTACCCGTAGGTTTAGTTTGGCTTAAATAAACCCCCTACCTTATTGTTGGTGGTGTGGCAGTTTAGCGTGCTTACCGCGCACGCCGCTATGGAATCCCTTTGTTCCTATGCTGCTGCTCTGTTTTCCTGCTATGGTTTCTGTTTTATGGGTCAGCTTCGGTTCCGTTTGATGTTCTTGGTCTTCCAGTTGATGTAAATATTGTTTTTCTTTCTTTTCTTCTGTTTATTCTTGTTATAGATAGTCTTCTTTCCTCTTGGTCTTGTATTTTTGTTGTTTCTTTTTTTCGCTAGTAAAGGAGCGTGCGCTGCAGCTGCCTCCCTCTGATGTGTGATGATGAATGAATGAATGACAAGCCCCACCAATGATCATCGAATCGGATGGTTAGACTGGAAACAACCCGGTTCTTAAAGTTAAAGCGCGGACGTGAAGGAAAACATCCCCCACACGATTTTTGAGTCGCAACGTTTAGTGAGTGTCATGAGAGGGATAGTAAGAAATGAAAGAGCATCAATCCAACATTCTTATAGCTAAACAAAAGACAAAGGCATTTTTTTTCAAAACACAACATTTTTTATTCAAAAATCACTTAACACTAAACAACAACTCTAACATTTTTAACAATAATCCAACAATATAACATCAAACAATTTTTTTTCAAAACACAACATTTTTTATTCAAAAATCACTTAACACTAAACAACAAGAACTCTAACATTTTTTAACAATAATCCAACACTAAAAGTTTCTCCACTAGGTAAAGAGGGATAACAGTCTTCCATGGTTTCTAGTAATCTAGGATGACTTCTCTCAAACTGTTGATTTCTATGGTATTATCGAATTCTGCATACAGGATGACGTTCACCGTTTCATCAGGGTCTCGGTCTTTAAACTGAATTTCCACACGAATCTGGCCGGATTTTATAGGGTGGAAATGTCCCTCGTCGCTGCCTTGGTCTGGAGTGAAATCGAAAGCCCACAAAGCGTAGCCTCCTGCATAATCCTCGTACGTAATACCGTGACTGGTATTGGCTCCTAACTGTCCGGTGGCTTCGTACAGGGACAAGTACGATCTCAAGTAATTCTTCTTGGTAAAGTCAGGTTCGAAAGGTCGGGTACACAAGGTCTTGCCATCGCGACTGACTTCGATTTTGGACACGCCAAAGTGTTGAAAGTAGAAAGGATTTTTTTTGGCAGCTCCGTTGAAGGCTGTATTCTCGACGATACCAACGATCAAACGTTTGGGTAACTGTCCTTGGAACAGATGATCTTCGATCATGGATCGCTGTCCCTTGGGAATGGTGAAGGTTTTCACTTCCACGCGTCGTATGGGATACTTGGCGGTCGTTCTACTCAACGTCTGACTGATGTCGTTTCCCACTTTAGGTAACACTTCCACACGGCGTACGTAGAGTCTGGCTTCTAGGATTTTGGTTTTGTAACCGTCACTATCAGCCATCAAATGGAAAGCGGCACTGCTACGATTCAGTCTCAGGCGGACATCCACCCCGTTCAGCAAATACTTTTCTTGCAACCACATGTCCAAATGCAAACGATCCATCAGTTCTAAACTTGTGTCGGCTCCCATGATTCTCTTTCTTCGTTCTACAAATCCATCATTGTTGTCTTTCTTTTCATCAGTTTCCAATATTTCAAACTTGGTAGGTTCGTCAGCTTCCCATACCACACAGGCATTGAGATGAGTGTTCTTGGCATCTATTCCGTACGTCAAGAGATTTTCCAGGTAGGCACGATAAGGGTAAGTATCCATGCTGCTACTGACCAGTTTGTTATTCAAGTACAAGTCCACTCCACTGAACAAGGAATGCATGAAATTGTTGACGGGAGCTACTGCTTCATCGTCTATAGCACCTCCAGTCTTATCTAGAATTTTGACTTTCAGGTACAAGTAACTGCTATTCAGATCGATGTAATCTTCGGGCTGTCCTTTGATTTCAAACTCGATGGGAGCGGAATCGGTCAGTGAGGAGACGGGGTGAAATTCCACCCACTGGGATTCTTGCATGGTCATCATGGTAGGGGGCATGGCAAACAGATCCAGTTCCGTCTTGGAACAAGCGCAAGATTCTCGGTGCATCATTTTTTTTGTCTCTTTTCTCAATAATCGAAAACGTCTAAGTCTCGAACGGTTCTTCTTTTCTTGGCCTTTCTCGCTTGAAGTCTGGTGAAAGGGTGTTTTCTTCGTCGTCTCTTTCTGCCTTGTCCTTGCTGAATGCCTGACTCGGTAGCGTGCAGGGCATTTATAGGTGTTTCTCGTTGGCCTAAAATGTCTTTGCCCGTTTGCAGCAAGACATTTTTGCCTGCCCTCATGAAGGCTTCTTTAGGGTTTTGTTTGTCGATGATGACATTTTGGAGAAATTCTTTGCCTTGCGTCAGTGCCGCATCTTTCAAGGCGTGCAATCCGCGTGTCACCATCGGTTTCAACACCGGGGCCACCGAACGAAAGGCCGATTTTAACATGTCTCCTAAGCCGTGTCCTCGCTGTCGAGCAACCCCTCGGTACACTGGATACATGACTTACTTACGAGTCGTGAGAGAACCGTTTTCGAAAATGGAGTTTCACCGTGACTTTTCCTTTGGTGAATGGAATATTTTGTCCCAGATCTCCTTTTATAGCAATGTTGACCGTGTCCAAATAATACTTACTGACAGGCAAATAGTGAGGATGTACAAATTCGCGGTGGACGTGGTAAGTGTTTCCACCTTCCTCGTCAGCGTTCGTGGCAGAATCTACTTTGAAAGGAATGACACGCAGTAACGGTACGGAGGTGTGTCCCACCACGTTGTACTCCACCACATCGGAATACACGAACATCAAATTCAGTCCTTGGTTCAGTTCTACCGGGGCACGAAATAACTTGCTAAAAGAATCGTTGTCGTAAACGATGGGTAATTCGTTTTTCTTGAGCATGGCCTTTCTCATGTCCATGTCTCCGCCCAACATGTCAAACAATTCAGGACAAAATAAAATGGACACGATTTTACTTCGTTCAAATTTCATCAAGAAGCGATGAGCTGCTTTGTGGTACTCCATTGTGACACTTTTGTTGACATGCTCCAAAGCTTTCAGAAACACGACATTAAACCTGGAGGCTATGGTGCTGACCAAATGTTGACCACTAAAATAATAGCCTGGGGGAATGAACAAGTGATAGGTGGTGTACTTTTGTGTACGGGTTTTCTTGTCATATTTGACATTGCTATCCATCCACTGTTGCATTTGCTCGTCATGAACTTCCACATCAAAAAAATTTTGATTGGGAAGGACATTGAGGACTTGGGTCGGGTGAATCATTTCTACTAAAGCCACTTCCCAATGGGCTTCGTGATCTAACTGGATGGCTTGAGGTAATTTGGCCGTGTAACAGCACAACGTGTTCTTGGGAAACACCTCCATGGAACTGTCACTGGGTAAAGTTAAGTAAAATTGGTTTTGGTGACTCATAATTCCAGAGTTCTGTGGCTGTCCGAGGGGATATTACTGGACGTCAGAGGCGTGTCTCCGTCTAAAATGGGGTTCTGATTGTGGTTGAAGTGGTGACTGGCACTGGCACTGGACACAAGGTTCCCGGGGTTCCCGTTCGAGGAGAATTTCAGGGAGGGATTAGGAAGCAGGTAACCGATGCAACTGCTCAATAAAATGGTCCACAATTGTTTGTCTCCTTGTTGCAAACTCAAATTGGCAATGGCTGCCCCGATGACACAATACACCACGAAGATTTGGCAGAAAAAGACGATTTGCGTTTTAGGCACACGTTCTCCACACCACACCCACAAGGGTTGTTTTTGTAAATCTTGCACAGAAGAACTAGGTGAAGGAGGAGTGATCGACGTAGCTGCGTCTGCTGTGTGAAAGGGCATGATGGTCACTTCTTTTTATAGTCGATGACTTGCGAAGCGTCGATCCAAGAATCAAAACTGGGTGGATATCCTTTCCAACGTACTTTGACTTCTTTGACACGTCGTTTGCCCACTTTACGGGTTCTGCGTTCGAGAATGCTTTCGATGTCGTACACGTCGTCTTCTTTTTTGGTGACACGTTGTAACTCGGGCAAATAAAACGTTCCTTTGAGCACTTCTCCGTTCATGTCTTCCAATTTATAGACGGCAGGATGACGGCCATGCACTCGTCCAGTGACGCGAAACAATTCGGTCGTCCAGTTAGGTAAGTAACCTTTGTCGAAAGTGCGTTTGGTTTTGCCAATGCGCACCCAATCTCCTACGGCCAACATTCCACTTTTCTCGGGGACAGCCCTCGTCGGGGACGTACCAAACAGACGCTCAAACACCAACACTTCGTTGTCGGGAGTCACGTCTTGCGGGGCACGTCCGATGCTTCGATGGTAAGATTGGTTGTACGCTTGCACCAGGTGCGGTAAGATGTCGATGTACTTTAGAGTGTGGTGATGCGTAAAATATTTCCACATGCGTTCTTTCAAAGTGCGTTGAAAACGTTCCACGATGCTGGCTTTGGTTTCGGGATTCTCGGTGGTAAAAAAATGAATGTCACGTTTCTTTAATTCTTTTTGGAAAGCTTGGTTCAGAAATTCGGTGCCTTTGTCCGTTTGCCATCGAAGAGGGTGACGACCGCTTTGTTTCAACACCCGTTGCAGGGCTCGCACTAACTCGCTGCTGGATTTGGAAGTCAAGGGCACGACCCAGGCAAATTTGGAAAAGACGTCGATGACACAAAACAAATATTTGTAGCCACGATTGTAGCTGGCCAAATGAGAGACATCGGCTAAATCGGCTTGCCATTGATGATCGATGCCTTCCACTCGGGTGCGACTTCTGGCAAACTTGCGTCGAATGGGTTTGTGTAAAGTGTAGGTAGCTTGTTCTTGTAACCATCGTTGCACTTGAGGTAAACGGAGACTTTTCAGTCGCGTTTTGGCAGCACGATACAATTTTTGAACTCCTGCGTAACCTGCAGGATGGGAGGGATCGTAGTAAATGCTGGCTAAGACTTTTTCCATTTTTTTGTGTTGGTTGGTGTGTTAATAAGACACCCACTCTTGGAGGATGCTACTCTTTTTCTCTTGGGGTATTTTCTTGGATTGCAATGCTTTGCGTGTGCGGCCAGCAATAGGTGTCGAAGAGGAGAAGGATGTCTGAGCGGGGGATATCGGTTCTTGTTTCACTTCTGTCTTCACTTCTGTCTTCACTTTCTTTTTCTCTTGTGAGGAAGAAGGGGTGGCCATCATCTTTTTAATCCATCCAATTCTGGAGGTAGGTGGTGTTGTTAACTTGCGTACTTTTTCGGGTGGAGTTTGAAACCCTTCCTCTTCTTCTCCTGTTTCTGTCTTGGTCACGGGTACTGGTGGTACTGGTACTGGTACTGGTACTGGTGATGGTGCTGGACTTTTCATCAAGGTCTTAAAATCTTTCAGAGTGGGTAGAGCTGTTTCGTCTAAAGCTTTCTGGTGAAAGAGTTGCAGTCGTTGCAAGAGTTGACCGTACTTTTGCGATTTTTCTGTTTCGGACAAATCTTGGCGATCCATCAAGGACTGCAATTCGTGTTGTAACTGGGACATCTCGCTCAAATGGGGATTGGGAGGTAAATGCGGGGTGCGTTGTTCTTGCCACCGATGGTATTCCATCCATCGTTTGTAAGGCACTAAAGCTAGTTTTCGTCCTTCCATGGGGTTGTCAGGGGTCGATTCTGAGATCTTGGGACTTCCGAAGGCCTTTTTATCTTGCTCCCACCAGTCCTCCCAACATGGTTCCCAAGACTCCTTTCAGTATGGGGCCTAACAAGAGAGGTAAAATACCTCCACGCTGCACTAACATCTTCTTTTTTTGACGAATGGGAATTTTCTTTCGAACCATTTGGCGAAGAACGTGACGATGTTTGCTTAAGCATTGTTTCTGGTGTTTGGACAAAGGGATCGTGCCTTTCAAAACGTTCAAACAACATTCGCACACGGTATCGATGACCTCTTTGGAGGCCGTTTGAATGAGTTTTTTTCGTAGGGGTGGAGAAGCTTTGGACAGGACAGATAACATGTCCCCATGTTTGGCTAAACGTGGTGGCAGTCCTTTCCTTTTCTTTCCTTGGGGTTTTCTGGAGGGTGACATCTTTGAGTCTTCAGGAGCACCGAAAAAACACTGATACCCGACTTGGTCACAGGCCTTTTTTATACTGGAACGCGTCGCCACTGATTGTCTTTACGTCGTATCAGTTTGAGGACAGGCATGACACGTCGTGCAGGGGTACGCAACGGACTAAATCGAGCCAGTTCTTGCTTGGACAAATCCAGTAAACTTTGTAACATGCCCGATCTTTCTTGAACTTTGATTTTGGGAGAAGGTACTTTGTGAGCAGCAGCCACTGCCACTAAATTGGAAGGTCCTGCCACTGGGGAAGTTCTTTTGGGGGTCATCAACGGAGAAGTTCTTGGGGTGATCAACGTCTCCAAGTACTCTTCAGTTCTGGGTGTCATTAACGGAGAAGTGGACAAACGTGAAGCTGCCGGAGACGCAGTCACCGCTGTGGCAGGTCGTGGTTTGCGAGTGTAAGGTTGCGTCCTGGCCGAAGTGCCTCTCTTGCGACTAGTTTTCTGTGGACTTTTCTTTTTCTGGGGGCTTCTTTTCTTTTTCCGGGGTGGTGTCTGGTCAGAGGAGGGTCCTGCCACTGGAGAAGTTCTCCTTGGGGACCTGGTCTTTTTCTTCTTGGGGCTTCGTTGGACTTTTGTCTTGGGTATAACTTTGGGGGCATTAGGATCCCATCTTAAGAGTGAGCGAATGATGACCCCTCCTAGAGTACCGCTCCCTCCAGGTTTCAAAATGATTTGTTTTTTGGTTTGAGTGTCGATGCGGGGATCGGCCAGTTGGACCAAAGCGACTTTGTTTCGATCGAAAAAGCGTTGGGTTTGATGAGGAATCTGAATGATTCCTTGGAGTAATTGACGTGCCGTCACCGTGAACCATCGTAAGACTTCTTTGAGACTAGCTTCTAAGACACGAGCTCGTGTTTGTGGATCTTTTTCTCGACTGATGCCATACAAGGCACGAATCAATTTGACGGGAAGATGCGACTGAAGGGACGTCATATTCGCACTGAGAGTGAGACAGACGAAAAAGGGTCTGAGGTTTTTATAGATTTTTTTTATGGGGAGTGAAATGAAGTCGAGGACGGAGACGTGTACAGGACAGGCCCTCCGTCTTGGCACCAGTGGTGAAACAAGTGGGTACGAAATCGCAAATCCTCGGGAGTCGTAGGTTTCAAATCGACGAGTAAATAGGCGTGTGGAGTTTGAGTGGCATCGTCGTACGCCTGAGTCAGCCAAGGCGTTCCTAACTGTTTGGCTAAGACTTGCACTTGCGATTTATCTCGAGGGCTTTTAAACAAGACCACGTAATGCGCATTGAGACTGATGGTGCGATGGGCTTTACTTTGTTGAAACAAATTTTGGGTGATGTAAACGACACTGGCATTACGGTGATGCCCTTTGCGCGTGAACCACAGTTTAATTTCTTCTTCGTCTTCTCCTAATATGTCGTCGAAAATGACCAAATGGGTTAGACGGGAGTCAGAGACGATGCCATCGTCTTCTTAGGAATGCCTTCCACAAACACGATGGAATCGCCTTGACTTTCTCGCAAGAGGCTGTACGCCGATTGCCACTCTTTGTAACACCACACGATTCGTTGAGGGGGCCGATCGATCAAATGATGTTTATGTTCGATCAAACGTTTGACGAATTCGGTTTTGCCTGAACCGCTAGGTCCAGCAATGAGCATGTTAAAGGGATGGCGAAGATACAAAGCCTCCCAACTGGCACGATCTAAGTGTTCGTCGATGACTTTGACAGTAGAGGAAGAGGGAGCAGAGACAGCAGAGGTAGCCATGGTGTGAGAAATGTCACTTGTGACAGGAAAAACAAACAAGACAAGAGTTTATATACTTTTTCAGAACACGTTTATTGAATGTTTCAAACATGAATACGAAAGACAAAAATGCATAAAAGCAAAAGGCTTAAGTACAAGAATAAAAGGCACATGATAACCATGAACGTGGAATAAACACAAGTGTCTGTACAACATGTTTTGGGTAAAGTTCTAACCAGTTCTATAGTAGGGGTAAGGTCACACAAGTGTCCTCCCGAAAGGGTCTTTCAGGCCTGTCCACGACAGTCCTGTCCTGGGTGACGGGTTATTCTGGCACCGTCACTAACACAGGTTGAAAAGTAACTTTTTTCCTTGAATAACTCTCGTGCATACTGGGCCACCTCTTGTGTCCAAGCCTCAAAACCCTGGTCTCGGTGATGTCCAACATTTGACTCCTAACCAGTTTGGTTTCTTCTTCGTCAACGACATGGTAAGTTACTTCAATGAACAATGAACTATCGATCTTGCCTAGGGTTCCTTTTCATATACAGACCAATACCGACGTGACCGTACGGTAAGGTGAAGTGATTGGGAAGTCGCACTCGCTTCTGGTATACAATTTGATAGACTTTTTCCAAGGGTCGACTGACGATGTGGTGAGTGGGTAAACGTACAATCTTGTTCGGTTGATAGGTGGTCACTTTAAAGTTTCCATCCTCTCCCGATTGCAAGGCTTCTTTCAATACCCCAAAGTTGACCACTCGACTGGTACGATGATTCAGAGTCAGTCCTTTCACTTTGCACGTCGTGTGCACTTCTCCTTGTTTGTCCCGGTATTCGTAGCCGTAATTTTTGGGACCACCACTGACGAAACTTAGAATCTTGTCGTCGGGATGCTCGTCTGTCCAGGCTCCTAAACGGTCTCCTTCGATGTCAGGGTGCTGTTGAATCGGGTGATGGATGTAAATGCAACTGTCCGTGTCAAAGTACAGGACGCGTTCTTCTAACAGTTCTAAAGCTTCGTACAATTTTAAGCGAGCATGAGCTGTCACGTAAGCCGCAATGATGACATTTCCAAAAGGGTCGTCTTGTACAAAGTCCAGATCTTCTTCGTAATTGACCAAGATCAAATCCTCTCGAACGACGTCCACGTGTTTCATGTATTTGGTTTTGTCGTGAATCATCTGGAAGTAGCGGGAAGGTTCTGTCAAATATTCCGTCTTGGGTAAACACGGTCGTTGTGCCATTTTACCCCACAAGCAATTTAACATCACTTTGGCAAACGATCGCCTGCCTTCGTTTTTTTCGATGTGGTCTAAAGAGATGCCTTCTTGTGCATAGTATTTCTCTTTGAATTGTATTTGGTCTTCGGGAGTGTGACACCAGGAAGGATAGCCGCTGGCTTCTTGTTTCAGTTTCAAAAAGGCATCCACGTAGTCGGCGAAAATGCCTTTCTGAGTAGGGTCACCCTTGTGGTACTGTTGTGTCTTGGGAAAGTGGCAAATTTCGTACACTTCTAACAGTTGGTATCCCATGTCCAGAGCTTTGAACAATTCCACGCTGACCCAGGTTCCCGTCAAGGCACGTTCTTCCTGGCTGTGATGGCAAGGTTGGTCCTGGTTGCACGTTTCGGCACAAGTACGGCACAAGGGAAACATCAGTTTGCCTTGACAATGGTGAGGTAAGACGGGATGGTATAGGTTCGTGGGAGGCAAAACTTTGCACTTGATCAAGCCTTCGTATTGTCGAATGTTTTTCAGGTCGATGTGTTCCGTCAGCAATTGTGGGTGCCCTACAGGAAAGCGACAATATTTGCACACGTAGGGATACAGCGAACACACGTCCAAGTATTTGATTTCTTCTCCTTTCTCTTCGTCCGCTTGGTACAGCAAACAGGTGGCATTGGTCCTTCCTCCGTACAAACTATCCCTCGGGTTCAGCGGGTCCATGAACTGGTAACTTTCCACGAGGCGTTTAAACTCGGGATCGGTTTTCAAACGGTGATCGTACTCGTGTTCCCACATTTCCACCACTTGGTATCCTTGCTGTTCCAACTTTAGGCGTCGCTGACAAGTGTCCTGGTACAAGTCTTCCGTGGTTCGTTGCAAAAACTGATTTTTAGTGTCACGGTCAGGGTAGCAGACGGGACATCCGTGAAATAAGCAACCGTTAAACTCGTACACGATCTTGGGGTTTTCTAAGTCCCAGCCATCGACCGAATACGTTCCGATGGTCTTTTCGCCTCCTCCGTTGCGGGCATGCTGAATCCATTTGTCTTCCTTGTCGCACAAGTAATGTAACCAACGTAGGGCTTTGACCGAGTATTGACGCTTGACATAGTGGGTCGTTTGAGGACTGATGACAGCCACGGTGTTTTCAGGCATGAATCGTTGGCGGTACACTAAGGAACACGCTTTGGCAATGGTGCAAGCTTCTTTCAAAGGATCGACCCCTCCGTGTTCCATGAACAGTTCTCGAAATTTTCCACAGCAACGCCGTAAAATGTCCACGTCGGAACGACAATACTTTAACATTTCTTCCTGAAAGTCGAAAGGGTCCGTGACGTGAGCCTGGTACCAAGCGTAGAAAGCTTCTCGTTGTTCGGTACGCATGTTGTCGGGGTCGTAATAGTGAGCCTCAGGCAAATGGGGTAGAACGGCATGTTGATTGGCTTCCGTATTGAAAAAGTGTGAAAAGTACCCTTTAGCCATTTCTGTCATTCCAAACGTTTTAGGCATTCGGCTCAAAGGCATGGCCAAGTAATTCATCGAATCTTTAAACTGTACTTGTCCCACTTGCATGAAAATGATTTTGGCTCCGTTCAAAGTGACTTTAGGACGTTCGGTGCCATGTTCCGTATAGTATCTGAGAAGAAACTGTCCATCGTATCCGGAGAAATTGTGAGCCATCACCGTGGCATGACGATGACAATTTCCGTAACGTTCGATGTCCTCTTGGCTCCACGTCTTGTCGATGGGGTCTAAGACCCATTGGGCAAAATCGGCTAACGTGTTTGGTCCCCGAAAGATTTTTTCACGTCCTCCAGGAATCTTGCTGCAGTGAGGGCAATGACTGAAGATAGGTTCTTGAATGCACTTCTCGCACGCTCGATGAGACACGCAGAAATTAGGAATGTGAATGCCAGTCTCTTGCATGCATTCGAAATCGAAAAAGATGAAATTGCCTTTCTTCTTGTGACCGTCCTCTTTCTCTGGTGGAGGTTGGTATTTTTGCACGTAGCATTGGTGTTCCAAGTCCACGATGTGATGACAAATGTGACATTTTTTTTTTCCTGAACATACGTGTGCCTTGGTACTATTGGTACGTATGCCTTGTCTACACGTAGGGCACAATCTCAAGAGTTGACAAGCACATTTCTGCTGTGAACATTGCGTCTTCAGATGTTGCTGGTAACAGGTAGGACTGACAAACGTGCGCAAACAAGTGGAACAAGGCACTGGTCCTTCGCTCAGACAGGGTGGAGAGGCCAAACATCCTGGGCATTTCATTCCACAATGCTTGTGTTGCTCTCGATTGTTATAACCATAGTCACATTTCTCACAATAATAACTGTATCCCAGGAATCCAGTGATACTGGTAATGGTATCGAAATGTTCATCGTGATGATAGACATGAATGTATTTTCCGTCCTTAAAATCTTGGCCTCGAAACAACAGAGTTCCACGCATTTCTTGAGGGTGCACTTTCAAGGTGTAGCGTGGAGCTAGGGCATCTTGCAATTTTTGCATCTCAGGAATGCCACAGGGTGTGTCTTTGGACAGTCCGGCTTGTTGCAACAGGAGTTCTGCTTCATTTCGTTGTTTGGCTCGATCGCATCGTTGAATAGTTTTCCAGGTTCTTTTCCATTCCACCGTGTCGTTCTTGTTGGCATAGGTTCGTCCCACCACGATGGCACGGGCTAAACACATCTGGTCTTGAGGGTTGTTAATTCGGACGAGACTCTTTTTGGTGTTGCGAAGGTCGTCCACCAATAACATCTTTTTGCATCCAGTTCCTTGAGGAGGAGAGACGTGGGCCATTTTCAGTGTGGCTTTACCATCGGTGATGTCAAACTGGTCATTAGATTGTTGCACCTGTTGTATCTTGTCCATGACTTTGGAAGGGGTCAGTTCTGCGGGTCTGCTAAACTCGATCCAAACAGGGGATTTCAAACCGTCGTGATCTATGGATAGTGTCAAGCGATCGTCTTCTTTGGCTTGACATTGTCGCTTGAGTGCGGTGAGCAAAGAATCCCACATCTCGGTGATAAACCCTTCTGCTTTCTCCAAGGGTACGTCGGCCTTGAAATCTTTAAACTTCACCGTGTAGGTGTAAGCCGTGGTTCTAAATTTTCTAGAGGAGCGCTTTTCCGTCTCTCGAATGGAATAGTACTTTTCAGGGTTGACTAAGGGTGGTGAACTTGGTTTAGAGGGTTCGGATTCTGGTTCACTCATGTCCTCTTCAAAATCACTGGCATGAATTTGTGCCAAGATTTCGGCCCTGGTACGAGGCGATAGATCACGTTTCTGCCTCTTACTTTCTTCTTCTTCTTCTTTCTTCTCGAATGAATGGGATCGTTTCATCTTGAGTGCAAAACGTCAAATGACTCAAGTTTAAACACCACAGACTAATTTATAGTCTTAGCAAACCAGCGTATATAAAAAGGGTGTGTCTTGTCCTTTCACTATTCATTTCACTCTCAAACCGAGGAGAACGATGGAAGAGACTACCCAGATGAAACGTTTCGTCAGAGCTTTGCGAGGGGTCATTAGAAAATTCTCTTCAGACCAGCCGACGGACTACTCTCCTTCCTTTCGAGATAAGAGTCAGGATACTTGCTATATCTGTCAGAAGAAAGGGCATTGGTCTTCAGAGTGTCCAGACCGTCAAAAAAGAAAAAAAACAGGGGCTAAAAAAGACAAAAGTCAAGATACCTGTTATTATTGTAAAGAAAAAGGACATTGGTCTCCAGATTGCCCAAAAAAGAAACAAGAGGAGTCAGAAGAAAAGAAGGATTCTTCAGAAGAAGAGAGGGATTCTTCGAAAGAAGAGAGGGATTCTTCAGAGGAAGAAGAGGAAGAAAGAAGACAATTCTATTTAAAAGAAGCAAAGAAACAGGAGAAGAAAAGAAGAAGGGAAGAAAATGAGGAAAAAACGGTGAAGAAATTCAAAAAACAGAGAGACTAAACAAGGAGAAAGAAGAAGTCAATGAACTTTTAATTAAAGTGTTCTGTGGTGAATTGTGAATTGGATTGTAAAAAATGGAGAAAAGAATACATGAATGATATAAGGTAAGTGTCTTTGAGTTTTGATTTTAAAATAAGAAGCTACACTCACGCACTCATACACAGACACGTACTATAAGGGTAAAATGGGTGGGGTTTATTTTTGAGTTATTGGCAAATTGAAATTGTATTTCTTTTCGAGAAATGTGGGTGGCCCTGAAAAGGGCCTTTTTATTTTGGTGTAGGGGTGAGTTTAACCAATCAACTTTAACTGCCTTAAGCCTTTGCCACGGCCAAGGCCTACTTCTGATGATTGGGTTGAAATCACTAAGGGTGGTACGATAGGCTTAGTCACAGGGTTGGCGTGTTTAGCTCGGAAGGGTCGTATTCTCTTCGGTCGTGATAAAGAGGTCTGATACATTTGTTTCAGACTTCTTAACTCCGCTAAAATGTCCAACAGTACCGTAGCCGTTTGATTTTCACCCTCTTGTTTCTTTGCTGCTACTTCTTCTTGCTGTTGTTGCTGTTGTTTTTTTCTTACCTCTTCTTGTTGCTGTTGCTGTTGCTGTAGGAGAAAAGCTTGTTCCGCTTCCTTTTGTCGTTGCATAAATTTCTCCAATTCTTCTTTCTGTCTCTGTCTAAAATTCTCCACTTGCGGTAATGAAGAAGGTAACGAAGGTTCCGGAACAAATTCTTGCGAGGTAAGAAAATCCACAAAATCCCAATGTACCTCTTCTGAAAGTAAGTCCGGGTTCCCTTGGGCAGTCTCCCCTGCTGGTGCACCCCAATGGATCGTTTTCTGAGTTTCCGTCATGTTGAATCACTGTCGCATAGATTGACTGCACACAAGCGCTAGCGAATCTATATAGACCAACTGACGTCACAGACTACTCTCTTCGGATTGGATGCGGGCTGACTGAATTTTGTAACGCGTGTTTGGATTGGTGAATGAACTCAATCCGTTTCAATCCTGCCTCTACCTATAAATAAGCGCAGTTCAGTGCATTGATTCACTTGTTCTCGTCGCTTCAAGATGTGGACCGATGTGCAATCTTCTACGCTTGTGTCTTCCATGATGTTCCGGACGGACATACCCATGTGGACCGTTGTCCACAGGACAAACACCAGCCTGTGGATACGTAGGATCTACGTAGAAAGACAAGGATGCCTGAAAAGAGTGCTGATTTACGGACCAACAGTGAGACGTAGCCTAAGGACAAGAAGAAGACCAATGCGGTACCATTTATGTTAATGAATACATTAACATAAACCCAAAGGCCCTTTTCAGGGCCAGCCATATTTCTCGAAAAGAGATAGCCTTTCCATTGCCTACCCCTTTTTTTAAATTTAAATTTAAATTTAAATTTAAAAAAACTTTAAAAAAAAAAAAAAAAATCCCAAAAGCCCAAACTCTATTCCCTATGTTAATTTCCCTTGTCCCTAGACAGACCCAAACTCTATGTTAAATTCCCATTGTCCCTAAAGTGGCCCAGCGTTTTTCTCCATGTTAATTTCCCTTGTCGCTAATCTGACCCACGATTTTTCGCCATGTTAAATTTCCCTTGTCGCTAATCTGACCCAGGGGTCTCTGTAATGCTAATTCCCATTGTCGCTAATCTCACCCCATTTACTACTCATGTTGGAAGGTTTTACACTCCTCCCTCATGTCAGTTACTCTTACTCCTCGGATTCTTTTATGATTTTGGATTGCATTATGTAGTGCCTCTATCCCTGTTTCGTACATTAACATAGATAGTGGACAACCCTGTCTTACATAACCGTTTACTGAGAACGGATTGGTTTTTGCACCATTGGTCTGTACCAATGATTTTATATTCTTATAAAGTGTTTTGATCCAGTTCTGGAATACATTTCCAAATCCAAATTTATGCAATATCTGCAAAATATAATTCATTTCTACCCTATCAAACACCTTTTCCTGATCAATGAGGATTAAAGCGCCATCAATATTAGATGTTTCCGTATAATCTAGTATTGTCTTTATTGAAAGTATATTATTCTGTATATTTCTGCCTTCTTCACCATACGTTTGGTTTGTATCTTTTATGTACCCTTATTATTGGTTTAACTCTATTTGCTAAATATTTACTGAGTATTTTGCAATCAATATTAAGTAACGAGACTGTTCTCCAATATTTTAGGCCTGAAGTCTAGCCTTTGTTTGTGAAGATGAGTGTAATAACTCCTGTTTTCATGCTTTCTATCATTTCTTGATATTTTTATAAATGGTATTGTTGAGAATTTTCATTATTGGAATTAAATATTTTTTGAACTTTTGATAAAACTCGGGCGTTATCCCATCTAACCCCGGAGCTTTATTCCTAGTTAATTGGTAAATCGCTTTATCTATTTCTAATTCTGTTATGCTTCTTCTTCTTCTTCTTCTTCTTCTTCTTCTTCTAATAATAATAATAATAATAATAACAATAATGATGATAATAATGTTATTATTATTATGATTATTATTATTATTATTATTAGTCGTGGTAGCTCCTAACTTTACTATATGTATAGCTGTACTATATGTACACATTATTTTGCTCTACTGTATGTACATCTTATTGTGCTGTACTATATGTACACTTTGTTGTGCTGTACTATATGTACATCTTGTTGTGATGTACTCTATGTACACCTTATTGTGCTGTACTATATGTACACCTTGTTGTGCTGTACTATATGTACATCTTGTTGTGCTGTACTATATCTACACCTTATTGTGCTGTACTGTGTGTACACTTTATTGTGCTGTACTGTGTACAATTTATTGTGCTGTACTGTGTGTACACCTTATTGTGCTGTACTATATGTACACCTTATTGTGCTGTACTATATCTGCATCTTATTATGCTGCACTGTATCTACACGTTATTGTGTTGCACTGTATCTACACCTTATTGTGCTGTACTGTATCTACACCTTATTGTGTTGCACTGTATCTACACCTTATTGTGCTGTACTGTATCTACACCTTATTGTGATGTACTGTGTGTACACTTTATTGTGCTGTAACGTATCTACACCTTATTGTGCTGTACTGTATCTACACCTTATTGTGCTGTACTGTATCTACACCTTATTGTGCTGTACTGTATGTGCACCTTATTGTGCTGTACTATATCTACACCTTATTGTGCTGCACTATATCTACATCTTATTATGCTGTAACGTATATACACCTTATTGTGCTGTACTGTATTTACACGAATACTAATCATATTCGAGTTTGTATTAACATACTTACGAAAGCAAAACATATTTAATTTTACTTTGAATAATCCAGCAGGTAAGTGTGGACATCTGCGCTTCGCAAGCACAAAATGTTATTTGAAATTTTTTACTGAAACTTCATCTGATGTTGTGGGTGAGGGCAACGTTCCCTCTGAGATAATGCTGTTTGGGTAGATTAAGTGTGTTGAGGCAATTTGGATAGTAATTCTTTTCCAATTTTAGCTTTGTACTATATTATGTTTTTTTTCTTCTTTTTTCTAGCTGGTCAAATTGAGAGTGTAAGGTAAATTTTGATAGTAGTTCCTTTCCAAGTCATAGCTAGGTGGTTTCTGATGGCTGTTGGACTGCTGTTAATTACTTGGGGGGAGGGGGGAACCAGACAGATGCCCCCCCATTTCCAAAAAACTGAAAAGGTATTTTATGTTTTTGTGTTTCCCCCTCAGATATGTAGTATGTTTTATTTTAAAATAGAATTTTATATAAAAAATTTAGTCTTAGAATTTTTGATGGGCTATTTATGTTTCCTTAGTGTTATCTAAATGGTTGTTCGTCCAAGCCTGGGTTTTTTCACCTTGTTCGAAGTTCCTTCCCTTGTATTTTTTTGTGACCTTTGCTACAGGTCGCCTAGGTCTCAGTATCTGCTATATGTAGTGGTGCTGTATTGTGTGTATGCTATTTTATATATATGTTTGAGACCGCAATTTTAGATTCAGTGTTATTTTTCCCAGTTGTATTTCTTTTCTACTAATTTGGATCTAGGATCCGATGTATTATATTATGTTATATTCGATTAAATAGTTTTGGTTTTTGAATTTTGACGCTGAAACGGTGTACTATTGTTTTTTCCCTTGTTTTTTGTTGGGAATTTTTTTTTTGTTTTAATCTAATTTAATGTGTCGTTCCTCGTGGTAGCTCTAGGAGTATCAATAGGTAGGTTACGCTCGATTCAAGGTCCACACTTCTTTATTTTCATTGTGTTTCTCCTGAGTTGAGTTAGGCCTCCTTTTATTAATTTATCTAAATATTTTATTAGAAAGAATCCAAAATTGTTTATTTTCCGCATGTGGGTTGGTCAAACCATACAGTACGGGAGCTGTATGGTTTTAAGATAGATAAAGAGTAAGTAAAATTTTAAACTATGAATTAGCCCCTGTTTGTGTTTTATGTCTGAGTTTGGTCTGTTTATGTTCTACATGGAGAATTTTTTCAAAACTATTTCATGGGCCTGTCCACTTCGCGTAGCGCCATGTGACTTAGCCCCATGATGTCATAGTCTTTACTTTCCCCATGTAGGTTCCCTGTATCTTTGTATATTGTGTCATTAAGTTTTCTAAGTTAGGTAAGAATTATATATATATATATATATATATATATATATATATATATATATATATATATATATATATATATATATATATATATAAATAAAGAAAAAAAGAATAAAGAAAAAAAAACCCAAAAAAACAGTCCAAAAAAGATAGAAAGAAAATCACTTTTTCCCCCTTATACTTCTCTTTATCTCTTTACCACAATTATTTGCCCACAGGCCATCATGGTGTCTACTATGTACTCTGTAATTTTGTATAATTTTTTTTTTTAATGAAGTCTCCATCCATGTATAATATATTTGCCTTTTGATATCTCCCCCCCCCCCCTTTGTTTATTTCAGTTTCAATTTACATGTTTTCCTGCTCTCGCACTGTATCATTATGTGTAGTTTACTAAAAGGGGCTTTTTCACACAGTGAACATTTTGGCGATACTCTGACCATGTCCCGTCTCACTGCTACCTCTCCTATCAATCATGCATTGTGCATGTATTTGAAGCAGAGGCTTTGTATTTTTAGGGAGCGTAATTTGGTCCAGTGCCCCCATGCTCTTTTCCAGTTAATCTCTATGTTCTCCTGTTCTACTTTACTTTTAGTTTTTCTTTTGTTATTTCCTCTCTAATGTATCTATATGTTAGTTTTCCTCCTGGTCCCATAAACTTTTTATATCCCTATATTTGGTTAGTATTTCTTTGATATGTCTAAATTTTCTTGGTATTTCTAGTTTTTTTTTTTACAAGTTTATTATTTTTATAAATGTCCCCCCTGTTTCTCATTGTGAACCCAAACTAGTAGATGTATATTCCATCCCATGGTGATGTTGGTATTGCTTTAATCTTTTTAAATATATTTATAATATTTGCAGTCTTTATCCAAATGGGGTTGGAGAGTGCTAGTCCCCCCTCTCTTGTGCTCTACAGAAAGTTTCCCTCTTGACGTAGTGGGTCTTAAAATCCCATATGTAATTAATAATCTCCTTATCTAGTTTTTCTAAACTTGTATTTTCTATGTCCATATACTTGGTAATAAAATTTATATTCGCGTATATGTACGTTTTGGCCACTTGGGCCCGTTCCATTAGACATAATGGCGTAAGTGCCCATGTGTTCACATTCGTTTCTAATTTCTGTTTCATATTTTTATAGTTTTCTTGTTCTTCTCTTATCCCAAAATAAATGCCCAATGCATTCGCTCTTTCTTTAATTAGGTGTGGTGGTAATCCTGAGTGATTTCCTCTCTAGCTCCCTATTTTCAGTATTTCATTTTTTTCATGATTTATTTATGACCCAGAGGCCTTACCAAATTTTTCAAATTCCTTCTCTAGGTGTTTAAAGGAATTTTGGTCTTTAATAAAGTTCGTACAATCTTCTGCATGCTGTAGCATTTTTATTTCGTATTTTACATTTTTAACTGTAATACCTTCAATCTTCCTATTAAGTCTTATTCTTATACTTAGAATTTCAATTGCTATTACGTATAATAGCATAGATAGCATTCCACATAGTCTGGAGTTATGTTTTCAACAGTCTCGTGATTTAAAAGTGATATTTTAAAAATAACATACGAAAGTGATTAAATATGTTGAATTGGAAATAACACCGTAATATTTAGCATTTCTCACAATTATTCACTCGTTGGTCCAGGAAAAACGCTTTATCCACATGTAATAGCTTCACTACTTGCGATGAATGTGTGATTTTATAACTATTGAAACATTTATCACTTCCAGTTCATTGCCTCTTCAAATCAACACAATTCCATTGCCTGAAATGACAAATGAACACAATCGACTCTTAAGAAAGTTTTGCCATTCTTGATAATGGGGTACTTTTGAATTCCATTTCACTCTGATGATATGTTACCACAAAAATGTATTCTGGCTCAACAGGATTGGTGTCGTTAGTAAACTTTATCATGGAAGAATTGAGAAAGTGTAAAAAGCGCATGTCAAATAGAATGGAAGCAGAGAACATTATAAGGACTCAGGTACGTGGAATTGAGATTTTAATGGAGGACTCCCTGCAGGATGTATCAGTGCCTGTCGAAGTGATTGAGCTACTTGGACAAGCTCGTAGTATCCTTGATAAAACCGATATCAATTCTATGCCAGTCAGCGAAGACCACCGGTACAAGGCGTCGCAAGTCTATACTGGGCATAGGGGCAGACGTCTTTATGACATAAGAAAGGAACAACTACAATTTTTCATCGGTAATTTCTTAACTCAACTGACACACTAATATGCTGTATATTATATTTACATGTTCCATTGTTATCATCTAACACATAAGCAGTGTTTACTGCTTCCAACTTCTTTTTTTTTCTGATGTTCATGCACAATATTTGATAATGCTTCCGTATGCAAGCAAATCATTGAGGTGTCATTTTTAAGCGTTGATAGTTTTCAATATTGTAAAACATGACATTCTTTCTTGAGTATCATTATCTGTCCGTCTGGCTAAATGATTTCGTTATCCTGAATATTATAAGGTATCGGGATTTAAGCTGTTTATGCAACAACACTTAGGAAATGATAAATGGTAAACATCAGTTAGGTAATGCCACTGAGTATATTATTCGCACACCACCCCGTTTGTTTGTACCTCGTTACAAATTTTACAATAAAAAAAGTATCAAGAACATAAAGTAGCACGAAATTAAGTAATTTCATTCACTGATTTATAATTTCTAACTTACAGTTGAGAATAGTTCCCTAACACTGCGGACCTATTGGCATTTCAAATCAAACGTACGCTCTCGATATAAACAAGCGACAGATTGCTCACTGACCTTTTCTGGTTTATAGAACGGTCCATTTCATTAAAAATGTCTATGTTTAATATTTCGTGACCAAACTGAGCAAATAAAAAGGACAACTCTTGTATACACGTTAGAGACATGTAACACCAAAAATGTCTGGAATTACTGAAATTATCAAAGACGGTGAACTACATTACCCCGTTGCTTAAAACATAGACTTGCCTATGCAAATATGGCGACTATGTTACTTACAAAACTCCCGTTTGATTCGAAACGCCAACAAAATGACATTGCATGGCACTCTTTGACAATCAGGTTAGAAATTATGAATTGAATGACTAAGTTTTGTGAATTTTTTTTATATCCTTGATGCGTTTTCGTTTTAACATCGGTGTGTGTGTGTGTGTGTTGGCAGGTTTGCAAATAAATGGGAGCATGTACGAATATTTTAGTCCTTAAAGAACCATGTATTGAAATTTAATATATAGTACTGTCAAAGACTTCACATGATATTCTACAATCGATACTTTTACCACCATACATTATAAGAGAAATTGTGTTTTCTTTGGTTTGTTTGCATGATTCTTTATTCCACATGATATATATATATATATATATATATATATATATATATATATATATATATATATATATATATATATAGTCATGTAGTGCATTTTTTCAAAATTAATTGAATTATTTCATAACGCAAAACTTTCCTCAAGTAGAAAGTATAAAAAGATAGGATATTATTAGAAACATATATCCTATGCGTCTCAAAATAACCATTGCTTTTATTTTCGTTTTAATTAAATAATATTTTTATTACCAAATGCTGTAAAACATTATTTTTTTTAAAAAAATTCTGTCTGACAGTTTATATTCATATGGTGTTTGCATCACGTTATAAAACATCACATTTGATTGGGCAATCTCAGCGTGCTTTGACCTCATGTCTTTTTATTGACGTCATCAGTTTTCATGCATCAGAATTACACGCGCAGTTTCAACATTTTCTTTTACTGTTTGAAACTTCATTCGTTGGGTATTTGGAATACAAGTTAAGTGGCTAAGACTTCAGCGTGTAAGAATAACTATACTATATACCTTATGATGTGTGCACACGTTTGCCCAAGAACTCAGATGATTTTGAACCATCGTGATCGCGCTCGGGCTCAAAACGTCTTCCTGGTGCAAATTTTGTATTATTATACACATATAATTAAAATGTGTCTATAGTGACTGTTAATGCTTTTTATACGCTGAAATTTTGTGTTTTAGACATTACTAACCGATTTATATTCTCTCTATTATATCCACATAACATAAACCTATATATGGAAAATCTTTCTCGTGCTTTGGAAAATTATTTGTAATCACGTCTGTATTAATTTTTCTCCAGAAAATTACTTTACATCAGGAGATATGGCAAGTTTGCTTGGGATAAGCAGGAGAACTGTAGAGCGGAGACTAGCAAACTTCCGCTTGACTCATGGGATACGATTCAGTGATATAAGTGATAATGAGTTAATATCGATGGTGCATTCAATAATCAACAACTTTCCTCGTTCAGGTAAGAGTTCTTTTTCTTCAACTAAATGACTTCTCTGTGTACAGTAAAATAGTTGTAATTTATGTTCATTGATGTGTATATTGTTATATCAGTTTTGAAATTTTTATTGGGGATGGGGATTTGCTTTTCCGCAACTGTTTTTAAAGATCAATTAACGACTCTAACTTTGTAGTGACTCCTGGTCATTTTTCCATACAGCGACTTTGCCCAACATAGCCCAAGCGCCGACTAAAAGATATTTCGGCATGGGGCTCAAACTGTAGATAATAACTGACGTGTGTTAAAAACTCTCATTTTTATTTGCAACAAGAATGGTATTTAAACAGATGAAAACATGATCAGTGCTTTCATAAACTGTGCCGATACCGTTTAACTGCCGGTGATTGTCATAGACTAACAAGTGCAGTTCGATTTGCATGTAAAACGAAATCTTGGAAAGCTTAAAGGCATTTAACTGTCTTGAAAGTATTGGTCCGAAGTTAATCAGAGTCAACAAACAAGCGATCTTGCATACATTTATCCTATCATATTTCAAATTCAGTCCAGTGGCCTGCTACTTCTGCAGCGACCTGAACACTACTAAGCTTGAAAAATACAACAACAAAAGCGTGCTTATAGGTGTGAGTATGATTATTTACACAAGCATTTATCATTAACTCTTAAGGCAAATCTGACAACCCTGAAAGTGTGCAACTTAGGTCATGACTTTAGAGACTTTCAAATTCTGAATAAGTGTGCGCTTCCCAATGTTTGGATAATTTTATATGTTTTAAGAATATAATAAATATTTGTTTAGAAATACAATTTTAGATAGTGAATTATGTTAATTGCCCCAACATTGAAAACCTCATTGCATGGCAAACAAATAGTTTATGTATGCAACTGTCATTCTGTGGAATGAGCTACCGAATCACCTAAGAGACCAATCACATTTTAATTCATTTAGATCCTTAATTATATCCTGGAATGGTACCGACTGTAAATGTTATATATGCAAATAAATAAATAATTTTTTTTTTATGAAATCAATGCTTGTAGTCATGTTTTAAATACATGTTTCTTTAGGTTTAAAGACAATCGAAGATCATCTCATTTCACAAGGTATCCATGTACAAAAAGAGAGAATAAGGAGAGCAGTTAGAACTGTAGATCCGGCTGGACAACAACTGAGGCAGTTACGGTGTATACAGCGAAGGGTTTATTCAGTTCCGTCCCCTCTTGCCTTGTGGCATATGGATGGCAATCACAAACTGATACGGTAGTGTTCCACTCAGTTATATGACATGTGCTAACAATAAAGTTGTGTGTAATCTCTAATTCTCAGTACCCAAAGTTTTGTTAATTTAATTTCCTAGGCTCCGAAATCCTAAAATTAAGACACATAATTTTACTCCAAATTTTCTATATCTTAGCATCTCCAAGATAAAACCTTCAATTCTAAACACATTTTATTGGAAGGAAAAAAGTTACAGCATAAAAAATTCAATCAGTTATCTTAAATAGTTCGGACGTATAACATGAAAATTCGGCAAGGACATCATAACATCAGATCAATCAATGGCAGTTAGTTACTTGTTAATGTAAGTATTATTAACGATATTCAATTCATGTTGATCTTGGACGTTGATGGTGATTAGATAAGGGTAAATTTGGTGCTTATTTTCCCGATTTTTACAAGTCTATCATGTTGGAAATGACATATAGTAGTGGGTCAAGTTGATGAAATAACGCATATACAAATAATCTCTCAGACATGTTTTGTTCCTCGTGTGATCTTGTCGTGTTATATGATATTCATATTAATTGCTTAATGTGCGCAGATGATTTGATAATATATGCATCTAAAAGTAATGGCTTGCAAAATGCCGACGGAGACGGTGTCTAACTCTTTAACACTAACACAATTTGAGGTAATATTTCATGAAGTTGGTAAACTTATCAATAATTGGCAATTAAAATAAAATTAATTGTACTGAGGCTAGCAGAACATAATAATTATTTAATGCTCTGGTAAGCTTGAATATTTTTGTCGAAGTAAAAAGTAGCCATCGCAGACAAATACGAAGGTAGGGGGCTAAATTTATAAACTCTATTCATCAACCTATTACAACTTACGATCATGAAATTTGACATAATAGACTCTGATTGATGTAAAGAGGTTAAATGACATGAATGTTTATGACTAACTATTCATTAGGATTTTGACATTTTGTTTTGGACATTAAAACGTTTAGCAGCATCGAGTTAGGGGAGTATTTCCATCTCATATGCAATGTTGAACACATAATGCCGGGTACATCTATCGGAACACCTAAAGGACTCCCTTGCATACAAATGTGCACATGAAAACACAAAACAGTGACACGACTATATAGTGCAAGATTCTAACAAGCTTAATCAGATATTTAGGATTTGAACATGTTTGGGAGATAAATATTAATAAGCTTGGAACAGAAACAGCTTCAAACATTGGTACAGTTGAAACTCGCGGTTGTCTTACAGTTATTATTCCAAGAGATGCTAAATATTACTCCATTTGTGTAAACAAAGCAGAGGCCGAAAAACATTTTGCCTGCATTGGTTATAAATATAAAGACAAGAGAGAAATATTATTTCATAGTTTTGAGGAAACTGGGTTTGATATTCATATGGACATCAATAAGTTATTTGGTCATTTAGTATTCATGTTTAATTAAGATATGACACCAATAACTATGAATCTTACAAATATCTGAGCAATACAATGTTTAATAAGAATGAATCAAGAATGTGTTGACATTCAGTTGCTTAGCAAACTTTATAGGAACACTTGGAGATTTTCTTCAGTTATAATGCATTTCTTAGCTACTTTCAAATATCTTAATAACGTGAGTTTACATTTAACACTTATGTATGTGGAGTGTAAGGTATGATGGTCGACATTCGAGAGTGAGAGATCAAGCAATGTGTTAGTGATCTACTTTATATTAATAATAAAACGCGCGGTGTTATCATTGTTATATCCATCTCTTGCAGGAAAGCAATTCATTTTCTTGTCT
Source organism: Sinohyriopsis cumingii (assembly GCA_028554795.2). Classification (NCBI taxonomy): domain Eukaryota; kingdom Metazoa; phylum Mollusca; class Bivalvia; order Unionida; family Unionidae; genus Sinohyriopsis; species Sinohyriopsis cumingii. The sequence continues at coordinate 106,650,542 of CM068826.1, forward strand.
CATATAACGTGGAAAGCGATATACATATATTCTGCAGATGGCGTTTTGTAATACACGGAGACTTATTGTCTACCTAGCTTGCAACTGTGATAATAGAGCTTCAACAGTTTTAAACCATTTCACTGAAGCCGTTTCCAAATGGGGCCTTCCTTCCCGAGTGAGAGGGGACATGGGTGTGGAAAACCGTGAAGTTGCTCAGTACATGCTCTCATACCCTCGTCGGGGCCTTAATAGGGGAAGTTTTCTAACTGGAAAAAGTGTCCATAATTCGAGGATAGAGGCTATGGCGTGATGTGTATAATGCTGTGCTTTCTTTATTTTATGAGCTTTTCGTATCATTGGAAGTCAAAGGCTCTTTTGATCCAGATTCGGAGAAATATGTCTTCTGCTTGCATTATGTGTACAGAAATGTGATAAACGACAGACTATTCCAGTTTATGAATTCATGGAACAATCATAAACTGAAAACTGTGAACAACAAGACTCCCTGCCAGCTATTTATACTTGGACTGCAGCGTATATTTAACGAGAATCAAGTAATTGCTAACGAATACTTCGAAGAATTAGATCAGGTGAGAAGCTTGTCTCATTTTAAGCAATGTGGCCTATTGTTAAAGAAAAAAAAACAGAAAGACTGAAGAGATTTGAAACTGGGCACTATACAATCTGCACGTTCCTTAAAATACCTACCATTATTTTATCAATGTCTCTGTGTGTGTGTGTGCTTCTAATTAGCAGTGTATTTGATTACCAAAGTCGTAACAAATGACTACAACTTCACAGTGTGCTACTTCGTTAAGTGGAAAGTACCTGTATTTTCGAAATATATTCTATCAAGCTCATAAAACATACCAAATTTACAATCAGCGAAACATTACAATAACAATATAAAGCAAAATTCCATGCATGCCAATATAAATAGCATTTAAAGGACATCTGATTGTAACATTTCTGCTTTATATAACTTAACAGACAGTATTCGACAAAATTTTTAGAATTTCAGAAAACTGTTTGTCCAATATCGAGGAACAATTTCTTTTAGCACGGAAAACTTTCGGGCCCCGAGTGGCCGAGTGGTCTAAAGCGCTCTTCGTTACGGATCACTGCCATCTCACCTCTGTCTGCGGCGGTTCGAGTCTAAGATTCAGCCAATGTGGGCATGTGAGAAAGCTTGCCAGTAGCTCCTCGTGGGTCGGTGGTTCTTTCCGGGGTTTTCCGGGTTCTTCCTCCACCATTAATACTGGCCGCCATGTATAGCCTATCGTGCTGAAAAATGGCGTTAAACCCCACAACAACAACAACAACACGGAAAACTTTCATGAGTTTACCATGCAGAGACCAAATTACAAATTTGTTTATTGCCGGTTCTGCAAGACAGTATATGCTATTCTCTTAGCCTAACATTTGTTGGTGATATTTGGAAGTTAGAACTGAGCCACCGTAGCTCATTCTCTTAAACGAATTCATTTCTTAAGAGCCAAACTTAATTGTGTCTTTGAATCAGTTTTTTTTAACTATAAAAAATGAATGAATACATTGCAGACAAAATTATTATTAGTATTATTTTCTTCATTTAGGACGCTCTACCAGAGTATGGAATGGATTTAGATGCACCGTTACCTGAGCCAAGTGATGAAGACAATATCGACGTGCCATCAATAGAGCTACTTAATGAGGAACAGTTGCATTCTTTCAATGCCAAAATGCGTGGAATTCACGTAGCTGACCTTTCTGACATTGAACCATATTTGCATGCTTTAGATTCTGTAGATGAGGTTTTGGAAGTTTGAAGTCGATAATTCATGTACTCTACTACATTTCCGTTGATTATATGGGGCGATTTTACTTTCTGCAATTGCTCAAAGCAGTATCTTGTCATCAGTGACAACTTTTTTTCATTCCTCCATTTGTAATTAAATTCATCTTAACTCCCTATTTGTAAGATTACAAATGTATTAATAACATAATCTTTGTTCGTTATTAAATAGACTGTGATCCAATACAGCTTTATGTTTAAAATAATAAATGAATAACTTGCGCAAGACTTCGTCAACTGAAATCTGAGTATCAAATCTACTCCTAATAGGTATGTCCGACTGTACTAAAATCTAATTAATAGTGTTGATAGTTTTTGTATTATAAAGATCCAATAAGCGGTAATAGAACATGCTTTTGATTTAATTCAACTGAAATCTCCGCAGAGTACGCATCTTACCTGTATTTATTCGTATTTATACAAATTCTGTCAGTATTATCAAGCATTTTTCTGTGTAATTCAGGGATGGCACTTTCCGTTCTGTTTGGTGTATATTTGTAATCCTCCATGATTGATTCTATGTACCCTGATTTTTGTCTAAGTTAATTTCAATCAATGAAAATGTCACTTAAGCCGAGTGGAAGCAGTACTTTAATAAATAAATACAAATTAAATAATGTATTTATCAACTGAAAGTTGTGTTCTAGTTCTATCTTTTAGTTTCTTTTAAGTGTAATCATCATAAATGTAATGTGTCCTCTTGTAACTAAACGTAAAATGCGTCAATCTTTCTTAGCAGCTATGTCCTCGCGCGTTTCTCCGAGAACCTAATTAAGTGCCGACCGTGTTTTGATAACTGACTTGTGGTGCATTGAACGAAAAGCTGGCCTCCTTTGTATTATCACGTTAATTATGTCTTTTGAATCAAATAAAAAAGGTCGAATAAAAGAAAAGTTAAAAGGCACAAAAATCTTATAAACTTAAAATCTAGTGATCCCGGTCGTATATCGTGTGAACTCGCTTCATTTGAATAATCGAACACTGTTATAAATGTTATCGTGTATGTAACATAAACTACCTTAAATTAACAGACTCTTTCATAACTGTTATCAAAGATAGCAATGCAGCCAAGCGAAATGAATACTTCGTAAAATAAAGAGCTTGTTTTCACAGATACGGACCATTGTGGGCAAGCGAGTTTCAGAGAATTTTTGAACTGGCACTTAGAGATATCCTCAAGGATGATAAGAAGTTTCATTAATACTTCCAATGAAATCACGACATCAATATTGTACTAATTGAACAATACAAAAAATGAGTTTCGACATAGAAGAACGTTTCACGAAATAAATGTCGCGTTTTTTTGTTTTTTAAAAAAGGATTCTTGTTTGGGGGTATATCAACATTTAGTCTAGTTCCCTGCTCTGTGGACTCCCGATTTGGCAGGATACTATTAAATACCACTATGGGAATTAGACTCATCAATAAAATAAAATGCATTGACGTGTTACACAGATTTTTCACGTGATGGTTGTTGAAACCAGCTGGAACGATCTTTAACAAGTTGGACATTTTGAAAATAAATGTTATGTATACAAAATAACGAACAACTTCATTAGAAAAAGCGCGTTATTAAAAATTGTTATCGACGTGATTGTAAAATGAGGATTCAGTCAGTAAACAGCCCAATTCCCTAACGCTTCCCCACTCCCTCGGTTTTCTCGATGTCAAAGCGAAGTTTCAACAATTTTTGGAGGTACCTCGGTAACTCGCGCCCTCGCTTATAATGCGGTCTATGTTTGTGGACTCTGTTGTGTACGAGTTATCGAGTTATATATATATATATATATATATATATATATATATATATATATATATATATATATATATATATATATATATATATATATATATTGCTATGTCCGTCTCACATTAAATTATACCTATATTGTTACGTATATATTGTTTTTTTCCTTTTTGGTGCATTACTTAAGATTGCATTGAAGGTACATTAATATGTGCTGACTCATTTCAAAATCAATCTTAATAATGGACCTGTTTACAAGTTTGGGGTAATTTCACATTTGATGATTAAGCCTGATGAGCTCTGTCGCAGTGAGAGGTATTGTGAAACATGTGAAATGGGAGGTGTTGATAGATAGATAGATCTATATCGAGTAGGAAATTAATTCAACGTAGAGCCTTAAAGTGTATACAAGGTATAGGAGTTGAACAATGAATTCATTCCGATTTTTCTTTGTTCTTATTTAATGTTATTCTGCAGATATATTTAATGTTTTGTTTAGATATAATTTGAGAGTTGGATTACTCATCAAAATTACAAAGATCTCATTGACTTTTCACTAAAATATTATTCTGTGATTATTGTTATTATTGTGAATTCATTCAAAAGAGTTCTAGACAATGCCATTGTTATACATTAATAATGTTAGTACATCAGCACATTCAGGATATGGAATTCATATGAAACACCCTATTCTTTTGGACTTGGAGTATAACGTTTAGTATTTGTAACGTTTCCCTCTTAGTAAGAGGGGTATTCAATTGGATTTGGCTGGAGTTATCTAGAGGATGACCTCCCTCGATATTATAGCCCGGCGGGAGTGAAAGAAGAATATAATTTCAACAGAGAACTGAGCGAGAATACCTGGAAGAAATAAAGCAAAACGAGCCCCCTTTGACAAGAAAATAACACATTTAATTAGAACAAATTAATAACGTCAATTCCAATTCAAGTTAGATTATATCAATAGAATTTAACAGGCGCGTCCAAATTGTATTTATTTCATCATCATAACAAAAGTTGAAAAGAGCGCAATGTCCACGAATGATTTGCATCACCACCTTCCTATCTTGACCGTATATCCACGTCTCCTAGTTCATCCTCGCTAAGCTGTGTGCTTTGACCATTCATGGACTTACTGGTCCTTTTATTCTGACTTCGTCATTCTTTTCCTCAGACTTCTGTCTTCAGACTGTCCAATCTCTATCCCATAAAGATGTTCCTTAAAAGACAAAATTACCCCTAAATTTCTGTATACCCCACTCTCTAGACGTACACAACATTCCCTCACGTTACTCAGAGCATGTTGGCTATCCACACACTGTGTAAATCCTGACTTAGTATGGTAGGACAATGACCTTGCTTCCAGTTGCAGGTCTTAAATTACCACGCGAGCGTCTATCGAATATTGCCGTATTCTTTTACATATGCTACTACATGTTCGATTGATATTGCATGAAATTCACAAATTGTAACTCGCAGCAATCCTTAACCTACAAGATTATTCAAACATTACAAAATCAGATATAATTAGGTAAGTATCGTCCTAACAAACAAAGGAAGTTATTGCAAATAATCCTTTGAAATCCTACATATAAGAACATTTGGATCGCATGCAATCAATTCTACCAATGAACTAATAACTGTAAAATTGAAAGGTAAATTGCATAACAATTCGAGCATAAACACTTTCCATGAAAATGAATAAAAATTAAATCGCATAACATCTCTAGCATCAACACTTTCCATGAAATTGAATAAAATAAATTGCACAAAAACTCTAGCATCAACACATTTCCATGAAATTAAATAAACGATACATATATGGAAAACTAATCATAGAAAACACATTTGTATAAACAAACAATCAAACAATAGAATATTACGTGAAACTAAAATTGCGTACCTTGTTGATGTTCTCTTTCAGAACATACGCTTCCGAGCATTAAAACCTGTCTTTCTTTAACAAGACGGTCTCCTGGTCCTTTTCTTGTTGAACAAGGAGAGCAATATTCTCTTTAGGCCTCCTCGGAAGTCTAGACTCCTCTTTCAGCAAATTTCAGACTTATGAATTTTGACTAGGTCGTCACTTTAAAGTCTGATTGCTTCTAAAGTGCACGCCTTAATTTATTCTGCCCAATCGTAGGCAGCGGTCCCTAATTTTTCCCAAAGAAATAATTCCTTTTATCAGGTTTAGACAGGTCGGAATCTGTGAATGACGGTGCGTAACTATTTCCCTTTGAAAAATGATAAGTGGACATAGGTTCCTACCAAGCGGTTAGGGTTGGTAGTTCAAATGTTTACTTAGTAAGGGCCGTGTTAAGATAGCCCGGTCAATTTCACTTAGTTGGAATGCTGCCCCTTTGAAGTTTACACTGACATGGGCAGAGATGAACGAAGAAAGGTCGAAGTCATCTCTCACAACACTTTTCTGGCTTAAACGCGATAAAATATTAATGACCAATACATTCAACTTTAAAGTTCACTGCAATTCAAACTTCGACACTTCACAGTGTTATTTTCGATTTAATTCATAATACTATAAATTCCTCTTAAAGTTTCATTTCATAACTTATAGAACTAAATTATTTGTAAATTGTCATCATCTCTGTGAAGTTTATGATAAAACAAATATTCAATGCTAGTAAAATCAGACAAATAAATTGCTTTTTTTTCCATTCCTTATCTCCAAGCAGATTTTGACTGAGGTAAAAAATGTCAGATTACATTTTTCCGAAGTATTCGTTCAGAAATGCAAAGTCAAAAAAGAAAAATAATGCGGCATCATCTGGTAAATGTCCCAAAGGTAAATAAAGGACATTTATGCAAGTAGAACTTCTAGGAAGCATACTTCCATCATCAAAAGATTCAGTCTTGGGTGGCATGTAGTATCCTAAAACTGGTATCTCTGCAGATGCCATCACAAACTGTAATATTTTCTCCAATGTAACTTTGGCTTTCTCCGTTCCTCTTCTACCACCTATAAAAAGCAATAGAATTATATATATATATATATATATATATATATATATATATATATATATATATATATATATATATTCAAATATATGGTCTTAAACCAAGTGACAGAACAACGCGAAAACCAGCAAGTTTTGTAAAATTTAACAACTAATTTACTTCTCTAGAATACGAAATGAAAATTTAAAAAAGAAAACTTGCAGTATAGTGAAATGGATGCCAAATAGTCATAAATGTTTTATCACAAGGCCAAAGATGTAGACTAATCGGAGTGAATTCCAGTTTTGAATGTGCTGATGTACCAATAGCCGCTCGCTGATATTGAATGCCGTTCACAGTGCGGTGAATACAAAAATAGGGGATGGTGGTTGCGTGCTGAAGAGTGATTCTACTAGCATTCTGTTCAGGAGTAGGTTTCATACAATAAACATAACATCAAGTTTGTTATTTAATAAAATTAAAATGTTGTTTTCATGTGTTAATGCCGAATATATTTCATGTGAAACAAAAAGCAATATATTTTATATTTGAACATGTGAAGCTCGCTGAAATGGAAATGTCACGTTTTTTATACTACACAATGAGATATAACCGGTATTAACACATAGAAAAGGATATATATATATATATATATATATATATATATATATATATATATATATATATATATATATATATATATATATCTGTGTTTGTGTGTGTGTTTATCGGTTATGCAAACCTAGCTAGCTGCCACAAAGAAGGACTGAACATATTGTTTTACAATAAGTCGTAGAAATGTGAATGTAAAAGAAGAAAATGTCCACCTCTCTTTAGAGGCTATATAAACCTTTCACATCGAACGTCTCTCAAAATGTGTATGTATTGGAGTCCTAGTAATCATGTTAATCTAACACAACATAGGTACAATGGACTGAACACAGATACAATTTAGATAGTATGGAGTAATTCAGGAGTAAACATGTAATATCATTATGTTAATAATAATCTTTAAGAAACTAGTTCAATTATAACCATGGCACAAACGAAAAACATTTACCCCATATTTCATTTTGATAAATGTATATTTATAATCTATGAAATCAGAACTGCCTCTTTCTTGTTATCTTCACAGATGTTATATATTTACCTGAAACTTCTTTAAGGTATGCTATGAATTTTTTATATGTACCATCCTTCTTTAATCTTCTGTTAGATCCGATATCTGAGAATACTGGTTTTAGGACATGGATCAATTTTCTCTGTGTCAGAGTTGACCATGCAGAAGGCCTGAAGAGATATTTAATATACGGCTTTCGGCGCATTAACTGAAAAGTAACATTTCAATAAGTAAAAAAGTTGTAATCGACCCAAACTATTTCATTGGCAAGGTTGCAATAACAAAATGGACTTTGTACCATAACTTCTATTTGCACATAAGACTTTATTATCAGTTTGATTCTTATCTAGTTATGCGCATCTTCAGTTTACCTCTCAAGAATTGGAAAATATGAGGGTTACTAAATTTATAAAGCTTGATGAGATTAGCTGATATTCACATAATCTAATACATGCTAAGCTTATGCTTTTAAAATAACCTTAACAATGTTTACAATCCTTATTTAATAAACAAGCTATATTGTATATTGTGGTCCCAAAATCACTGCCAAGATTTTTAGTGTATAATGATAACAGGTTACAAGAGTTTTAAAGGTCCGGGTTACAGCTGCAGGTTTGGGAAAGTTTAGATACTCATTTGTGCTTACATCAACAAAACCAAGCCGATTTAAGCCATCTCTAAATTGTGCCTGGACTGGTGTTAAGTTTTGGGACAGGAGCGTTTCCAATTCTTCTTCTGTTAGGAAACATGGTAGAGGCCCGTTCTGCATCAATGACAAACCTAAAAATATTGTTAACAAGAATAGAATGGGTACTTTAGAAAAGTACCAAAGATGACGCGCGTGTGATATTAAATGAAAGATATATTTAAACCAAATGAATCATTTTTCTGTTTCACGCTTATTAACTCCAAAAACGAGGCACAGCCTGTTAAGCAAGAAATGTGGGTCATCACAATCACATCTTACTAGTGTTGAAATACGCGTGACATATAAGTGCACGCCAAAAATAGCAATGTATTGACCATGCATGCAACAATGTCGTGTAAACTGAAATTGAGGTATAGGAGTTAAAGAATGTCAGAAATAGTTTTGCTAAAACAGTTAGGATCGCTTTATATGTCAAGAGAGAGAGAGAGAGAGAGAGAGAGAGAGTATACTTTCGTTCAATAACAGAATGAAAGACCTATACCATTAATTTACACGACAGACGATTTGCTTTATCGATTGCTTACCAAATTGCAGACCAAAGCTATTTATCACAAAAATTAACATGAAAGCATATTGTGCTCTGCCTAATTTTCACATCGCAAATATGTTGTCCATTGATAGCCGAATTATGACCAGCATAGTAAAAATTAAATCTACAGCAAGTAACGAAAATATAACACTTACCACAAACTAGTCCTGCACCAAAATAGTATTTCCTTTCAAGTCCACCGGAGTCATCTTTCAGTGTGTATGCACCCTCCTCAGCCATTTCAAAAAGTCTCCATTCTTCTTTTATTATCTCTTGCATCATATGAGTGAGGAACTCCTTCCTTGGTCCCCCTAGCTCGGAAGCCTCTTCTCCATAAAATGTCACCTCAAGGGATACCGGAATGTTGGGCGCTTCCAAGATCTCCTCCATTCCTGTTGCAAACATATTCATCCGCGACACATAGATGGGTTGGGTTTCACCCCCCAGCGGTTCTGTTAATGATGTTTGGTCTAATTGTCTTCCAGTCATTACAGATTTTTGAAAATAGCGCAAGACAACTACTGGGTCATGAATGTCCTTGCTGTGGCAACAAAAAAGAGGAAGTCAAGGTACTTAAATTACTAAATTCAGGTGGAATTTTGTAAACTAAGAAGGCGTCAATATATACTGAAACAAGAGAAAAGAAAAGCAACGGAGTCTAATAATGGCATCCGTCCGTCTACGGGAGACGATGGCATAGCTCCAAAGTACGCTTTTGCTTATCCTTCTTTTTTCTTTTTAGAAAAAAAAAGAAAAAAAAAAAGAAGGATAAGCAAAAGCGTACTTTGGAGCTATGCCATCGTCTCCCGTAGACTAATTCAAAGGGCAAACACTCATTCATGTGCATGTGGCAGTGAGAAATAAAGATATCCACTGTAAACATGTAATTGAAGCCAAGCTATATACATGAATTAATATATTTTACTTGGATAACAAAGCAGAAGATATTCAACAAGATTAACTAGTTAATAGATATATTAGCAATCGGTGCTTATCGGTGTGCGTGTGTTTGTGTTAAACCAGTCTTTAATGTTAAGAAAACAGTTACCTTTTTGCAGATGGAAACATAAACAGGTCACTTGGCACAAAAATACATAGTCCAGCATGTAAAATGAACTAGTTAGAGTTACCTGCATCTTATTATGCGTTATTATGACTCATCTAGACAAAAGAATTTCCACTATCTCATATAAAGTAGTGTATCGCTGAAAAGGCACAGATTGGCCTCAAGAAGGAAATTTTGTTTTTCATATACTTTGATCAAAGACTTTTGATCAATTTTTTTCTAAGCATGAATGCATACAGCAACCATACAACGTGACATCTCATAATTGGATCTTTCCGAAAAATATTTTTTTAAAACATCTTACACTTCTTCCAAAATCACAGCCATGTTGTCAACTAAACAAGAAGACCTGTAATTTGTCATTACAGTATGATACAGATCACCAATGTTGGGATGTCCGGTTACATCATTATGACGTTCAGTGTTTCTTGATCCAGCACCATGCTCTTCACTGGTACGTTGTACTATTGCTACTATACCAGCATGCTCGCTAGTCCCTGAGTTGGGAAACATGGCCACGACATTATCCTGTTGTCTGATAGTTGGAACTGTGGGTACATTACTGTACATTGCACCAGTGTTGAGAGGTGGGTCTACGGTACTGGTGTTGTTGTGTGTTGTTACAACACTAGGCTGCTCACTAACGTTAGCTGGATCATCGCTGAAAACACATAAATATATTTACAACATTTGACAAATCAGATGATTATAGATCGATTCAGATTTATGTCGTCCTGTAAGTTTCATAAAAAGCATATGCATTCTACAAGACATATATTTTAGATAAGAACTGTACTGTAATAGTTGAAATATATGTAGGACATAACTGGAATGACTATGAAGTGGCATATTTATTAATCAAGGATGATTAAATTCCATCATCAGACTCTGTAACATGCAAGAGGATTGACAATGAAGCAAAACATCGCGTAAAAATCCACCAACAGGACATTTAGTTAGTTTACATGGGTAGTGACCAGTGGACTGAGTAAAGGGGACAATGTATAATGTATGATCAATCTGCACTGGAGCCTCACTTTCTTTTTCACTAAAGTGATGCTCTATTGTGATGCTTAGTGGATTCCATACATCTATATGCAGTCTACTTCCAGTAAATCACATATCAAGTTTGCAGGAACTGTACGAATGTAAATCATGTATCAGTTGTACGTGCAACTATACTATACTCTACACAAATATGAATCATTTTTCAAATTTACAGGGAGTTAGTTACACACTCTACACAAATATGTATCATTTATCAAATGTAGAGGGAGTTAGTTACACACTCTACACAAATATGAATCATTTATCAAATGTAGAGGGAGTTAGTTACACACTCTACACAAATATGAATCATTTAAAGCAAATAATCAAGCATTGAAGGATGGACAGAAGACCGTCACACAAATTGTCTAGTCCTGAGTCAAGTAGATCTAAAACCGAGGTTCAAAGACATACAACTTGCTTGAAAATTTCAATGAAATCTGCATCTTCTCCTGATTTCTGAAAATCATAAAAAATATGTGGTTACGTTTTTAGCAATAACACTCTCAATCCCCAAAATTACGTAAATACTCTGCACACATGATACCATCGCATAAATTTAGTGATCTAAACAACAGGCACTTTCTAACCAAACGAAATGCATACCCTTTGATTCTGTCTAGGTATCAGTAAAGTTTGTAAAAAAATACTCTCAACAGAAAAGCAAAGCAAAACTTCATTTACACAGCACTTCATCTTCGCTAGCCAAGCTTCCGATATGATAATCCTATCTACACCTTGGCGGATCGAACATATATACTGGTGCTTTGTCCTAGCGACATCTATTGGATTTCCTGAACTGCCTCCCATCGTACATAATGCCAAGTAACCAATAGTGTGGTGCATTCTACATTGGCCGAAAATAATGGAGGCAATTGACCTAAAAGGATACTTTGGATGTTTAACTTCGAAAGTATAACTATGTACCAGAGTGAAGCCATTACAGGTGTATTTGAGAGAAAGGAAATTGTGCAAACACGGACTGGGACTAGAAAATTGCTTACTTATCCGTCCATTCTAGCTGTGTGCTCCCCTTGTCCCAATCATGTAGGAACAGTGTTCACATTTGAACAACTTAATTTTATTTGGATGCGGTGGCTTGCCGTTGCATCCAGTGAAATTCATAGACATGAAACACAGAAATATCTGCCCGATACGTCGAGGCGGTGATAGGTTATCATATCGGAACCTTGCCTTGCGAAGATGACAGCCCTTAGAAATTGCACCTTTGTCTAATATACATGAATTGTATATAAACGGAGGTAACATACTGTTGGATTAATGTTAAAGCTTTAACATGAGCAAAATACCTGATACAATTAATTGATAATCAGACTACCTTACCTGACAAGTTTGCATGTGTTCTCTCAGGTCCTTTATAGGTACCATGCTTGAACAAGACAAACACTTTTCTTGCTCTTCAAAAGAGTCTTCTATGTCAATTATAGCGATACTCTTCTGAATCGGCCTGATGTATATGCGACCTGTACCGAACTCCCTAATGTCTTCTGCACTGCATCTTCCGTGACTTACTGTGGTTAAAACTTTTTTGGAGTTACTTTTTAGCGTTAACAGCTCAAAACCACCACACTGATCTCAAGCCGGAAAAGAGCGGGAAAACAGATAATGAATATTACATTTTTTTTATTTTCGAGTACGGATAACACTTTTATATCAATGTTCACTTTTAAACTCAATTTTAAGACAATTATGTGATGTGTTTGTTTGGCGTTAGGATTTCAGGAATAAAGATATGGTTAAATTTATTTAAAAGGTAGGTTCAAGCTGGAAATATTGAATGGATGATGTTGAGTGCTGAGAGGAATAGTCATCGAGTATTATATTTCAGTAATTTCTTGAATATCATTCAATTATTTTTACTCAGATAATATTGTTTTGTGAACGTATCTAAAATTTGGTTTATACTTTTACTTGATTTTGACAAGTAAACCGTAGGACCTAGCTTGTTCAACCAAATCTTACTTGTCCGCATAAACGTTAAGAAAAACACCTGGTCTTACAAGTACAGTATTAAAACTAATCGCAAAAGGGGATACAGATAAGTCTATAAATAAAATAGACAATATCTACTGAATCTGTACATTTCAAATTTTACATAGTGTTTCTGAACTTTTATTTTGTGGAATATTCTATTTAAAAATGCAATAGGAGCTTAACGCATAATTTATGGTCCAACAAATATTAGCTTCCACCACTCCCACTCACACATAAGCTTGATGGTTTAGCAATAAGTACTTAATTGTTTGATTTACCAAGAAACAATATTCTAAGTAAACATTGGAGAAAAACATTTCCAGCTGGAATATTCTTTTCATGTTGAGGCTTGGAACACCTTGAAGATGGGAATTTGTACATGTTCGCATTGTTGAGAGGAATTTAAGTTCTATGACTCAACAAATCTGTATATTGTGAAATAGAAGTGCACACATAGATACAATTTGAAAGAGACATTTGCATCAAGAAAAACAGTAGATATAACTCACATCAACAAGCGATGGAGTATCTTCTCTATTATGACTTCAACTGTAACTAGATGAGCAACCTAGAGGCGGAAACCGAGTTGCACAGTGCCTACCTGCTGTTGCTTTTTTTTTACAGTTCATTCTCTATAGATTTAGAACGTAACACACAAGCATTTATTCGCATGCACTTCACTCGTTTCCTTCATTCCAAAAATTTGCCGATCACCTTTCATTACTTTTTCTAAAACATAATTACCTTAGTATGGCCTGTCTCACTTGGTCATGCAAAGCATCAGCAGGAATAATAACTTTCTTTTCCCCAAGGCCATTTTTACGTAGGATTCTCCTTTCTTACAGAAATGGAATATTTGTAGAAGTATTGGAACTCAGACAAACAAAAGATCGAGTCATAGTGCGACCTAAAATAGAAATATGTATCACCGCAGTTTACTTGTTTTGGTGACTTATCAGGACATAAAAATGAGCAATATTTCCTAAAACTTTATATAACTTTATGTTGCATGAGTGAAGCAGCTAGGTATGTGTTTGTGAGACATGGATGCCCACACGTTCCTGTTGAACAAAAATTCAAGTAAGAAATAAATATGCATGTATTTATAAATCATACTTAGGTTTCATATTCTCTGTTGCAATAGTGTGTGAAAAAATGTGATAAATTCCATTTTGTAAATTTTAAATGTAGGCATTTCATCAAAATCGAACAATGTAAATTTGTGAATCGTCAAACACACTAACGAAAAGACATAGCAGAACAGAAACAACAACAACATAAGAGGGGAGAAACAAACACATATTAACATTTGTGCATCGTAAGACAGACACACATCACGCAGACAGTCAATACAATAGTTGGGGTACTTATTTTATATTCAAAATAGTACTAGTACAGAATATTAAAAAAGAAACAAACACTGTGCCTTGTTCTAGTGGTTAACTTGAATGTTGAAGTGATGTGGTGCTGGTTTCACATCAAGACAATAAAGGCTATATATTGACTATATATATGGGATAACCTGTCTGTGTGAGAGTATTTGTGTGTCTGTGTGTACACGTTCAACCTGATGCATTGTATGAAATGTATTTTTCCATTCATAAGTGTTGTCTTGGGTGCTTAATATGGCAAAAAACAAAACAGAAATAAAGCAACTATATAAAATAGTGATATATAGTGATAATGAAGGGTACCTTTTCTTCTCCCATCAATCCTGACCAAATTGTTATCAGTCCAACCAGTTCTTGACCTATATGGATTTAATCTCTGTGCAAAACAAAAAGAACATGTGACACGTCTAAATGTACAGATAAAAAGATTATGTGGGTTTTTCTCATATAACAAAAGATGATGCCTAGGTCATTATATTTTGGGGGAAATCAATAACATTTCATGGTGATATTCGTTTACTCTTCTATTGAAAGAAGACCTGTTTGATACACTAGGCTTCTATGAATGTTATAGGGCTTATGTGTATGGAAACACACTTTATGAATCATAACGTTTAATTAAAGTTTAGCGGATATTATATTTTTACACATTATCAATAGGACATTAGCAAGTTACGGAAAGGCAAAACTATAAATTAGTCCGTGTTAATAGTTTTATTGTTTTTCGCATAGCATTTAATTCAGTTTAGTGGCTGTTGAATCGACTAAACTTAATTAAATTGATTAAATGAGACAGTTGCATAAACTTAAGTTAAAATTCAATTTTAAAATCTTCGTGGCATCAACAACTCAGGATGACAGACAGAAAGACGAAACACCGTGATGACAATGATGTAGCTCATGGAATTAAACAGTGCAAAAAGGAGAAGTTTGTTGAAATTATATACCATTGTTCTACTAAACAAGCGTCTGTGTTCCTCTGATACCGATGAAGATGATGTCTGACTCGCAGATGAACCAGATGCAGAGGATGTAAGTGATGATGGGGTGGAGGAAATCTGGTCTGCGACCCTCCTCAAGATAGATATGGCATCATCAAGGTTTGTACTCATGTCTGAATTAAGAATAAAATTGGTAATAGTTATGGAATGCCATAAACAGTACTTGCGTGCAAGCTGCTTGTATGAATCGTTTTCTGTTCTGTAATGTCAATTAATTGGTTGTCACAATGAGGAATACGTGTGTGTGTGTGTGTGTGTGTGTGTGTGTGTATGCATGTGTGTATGAATGTATGTATGTTTAAATTTGCATTGTTTGCTTGTTAGTTTTGTTTTAAAATTTTTATTTCACTTTATACTATTGTCATGTAATATTGTATGTTGGACTTAACCCAGTAAAAATTCAAGTTCATTTTATATTCGAATTTAATTACTGATTGTATTTTAAAGACTGTGAACAAGTAATATATGGCTAAAATATTCTCTTTGTGTATGGGGTTGATATTAAAATCACTATCAATAGAAGTAGACATGTTTATTTGGGTATGGGTCTAGTTTATTGGAAATTCCCCATAAATTGCCAGGTTTTCCTGTTGTTTACTACATTTTGTATTATAATTTTAGAAATAGTTATAAATAATTACAACTAAGATTTTATTTTGTAAACATTAGGAGCCTTCTGTAAGGGTTTGTATGACAAATGGTAATTGTGACCGGAGGTCAAGTAGTGGACTATATAATATTGTCACTGGAAAAATTATTCATTCGTGATTTAAAATCTTAGTAGAATTATTCTGTATTATTGTTGTGACCAGTAGTTCATATGGGCTGGAATTTTAGTTATTCCAATTATTTCTTCTCTGGAAATACAAACGTGCTCTGATAACATTCTTGGAAATAGAGACTTGGATTTATAGTGAAATACAAAAAAGGATATAATCTCGGATTGTATTATTGTAATCCAACAAAAGACTTGACAAAACAACACTTTACATGCCATCGCAGGCACATCAACCCTTTTAGCGTTGGATTTAATTTGGATTTCCACTAAAGTTTATTCATACCTCTTGTCATCGGAACTTTTGTCTGCAATTCTTTGATTATTTTGGGATTTAATTCGCAATACCATAATTTCTTTCTCTTTATTTTCACTTTGTAATCAAGGGAAATAAAATCTTTGTTGACTTTTTCACAGTCTGTTGCTTCTCACACTTTTCTATTACATATATAAAACGACAGAGTCGTAATAATGTATGTATGTATGTATATGTGTGTGTGTGTGTATGTGTGTGTGTGTGTGTGTGTAGCGTCATGTCTATCAAATCGGATAGTAAATACGTAGAATAGTGTAGAAAAAGTGTCAAAAACGGAGTGCTCATGGCTAGAAACGTGAGGTCTTGGAAGTGGGGAATCTGTAGGTAACTCTGAGTTACTGTAGTGAACAAAATGGCATCGACTTTCGACGATTGAGGAGACCAGTATAGAAATGCTTTACATAATGAATAAAGCTTCTGAAGACAGTTACACAAAGGTACATATGAACTATCTTGTGTAAATGCTGTCGAACCCTAAGGCATAATGTAATGATGCGGACAAGTTGTAGCGTTGTCTGATACAATGCACAGAGTAAAGGCATCGGCGACTTTTGACTTGTTTTACTAAGATTCTTCCTATAAAACATGTTAGTCGGGTCTTGATGCTGAAATTATGCATAATTAGACGTGGACACGAAAGATTTAAACTTTATAAGAAAGATTGTTGGTCAACTGCATACAGTAAATCGCATACATAAGAAAGTCGGGAATATTATCCTTCACTTAGTAATGAAAGGTTAATTTCTAGCCCTGTTAATTATATTTTTCTTATTTATTAAATTATGGCAAATTGTTCCTTGTAAACAAGTTGGTATTGAAAGAAATCAACACACTCTACATGTATGTATGTATGTATGTATGTATGTATGTACAACACATATACAAATAATGACAAGAATGCTGAAAAAAGACAGACGATCCTTACAAAACTATTTTGCCATTATCGTGCAACATCATTACTGAATGGATACTGCCCTGCTGAATTACTACTGATCGGAAGAAAATTACTTTTTTTTGGGGGGGGGGGACCAGACAGATCCCCCCCCCCACTTAACCAAAGAGGAAATTGTTTATGTGTTTGTGTTTTCCCCCATATATGTGTTGTATCTGTTATTGTTTTTGAAGGAATTTAAACTTTAAAATCAAAGTTTGAATTTAGAAATTTTGATCGGGGTATTTCTAAAATGGCCTTAGTGTATCTATAAGGTTGTACGTCCGAATAAGGTTTCTGTCACCTTTTCCGGATTTCCTCCCTTAGTTCTTTTTAAGTGACCTTGCTACAGGTCCCCTATGTCCCATGAGTGCTATATGTTGGTGCTATTTGTTTTGTTTGCTATATTTGTTTACGTGTTGGGACTTAGCTCTAAATCATCTTTATAACCCAGTTGTTCTATTTCTCCCTTGATGGGATTTTTGTTTTGTTTTTGAATTTTGTCGAGAATGCGGTGTGTTACTCTATAAGTTTAAAACCTTAGTGGTTTGGGTGTGTGTTATATAATACCGCTCTCGTATGTCAGAGATAAGTAAATGTACTCGAGATGGGGTCCATACTTTATTTATTTGGTGTATTTCTCTCATCTCGAGCAGGTTATCTTGTATATATTTATTAGCCAAAATTTCCGAGACATTTTTTGATGAAAGAGTGGAAGGAAGCAAAGCAAGGTAGAAGAATAGTAAGTATTTAATTTTTTTTTTTTAATAGAAAGGAAAGAGTGTTCTGGCAGGAGAGCGTCCGTTAGTCTTTCCCAATTTTTATTATTTGTCCACATGATCTCATTGTGTCCACTATGTAATCCGTCACTGTATATAAAGTCATTTTGTCAAAATTCCCGTCCAAGTATAGCAGATTTTGTGTCTTATGTGTAGTTGTCTTTCTAATCTCGTCGATTACTTTTTGTCTTTTAGTTTGTCTTTGTTCACACTGTAGTATTGTATGTGTCTTACTGAAGTTACATTTTTTACACAGTGGACATTTAGCCGATACTCTGATCATATGCCGCCGCACTGCAACCTCTCCTGTTAACCACACATTATGCATGTATTTAAAGCAGAGGCTCTGTATTTTTAAAGATCCTAACTTAATCCAATTTCCCCATGCTAGTTTCCAATTTACGTATCTATTTTCCAACTCTACTTGGCTCATTACTTTTTCATTACTTTTTCTGTTGCATTTTCCCTAATCCACCCGTATGTTTTTTCCTTTCCTATACCCCATAAATCTACTTTGTCTCTATATTTAATTAAAACTTCCCTAATTTCTCTCAATTTTCGCGGTGTTTCTAAAAGTCTACTTAATTTATTATTTGTATATATATCTTTTCTGTGTCTCATGAGCAAGCCAAACCAATATATGTATATGGCTTCCCATGCCATATCGGGAACTGCTTTTAAAATTTTAAATCTATTTATAAAATTACTAGCTACTTTGCCACCGGCACCAGAAAACTTGCAGCAGAAAATGGCAAGATTTAAAGAAACTGAAGAAATCGGAAAACTATAGACATTTAATGTTCATGCCTACCACAGTATCAGAGCTTGTCCGAGTGATTTTTTTAAAACCCTGATACTTGACTCTTGATGAAAGCAAATCAGCATCTATCAAGCAAACTTGATATTTCACACGTTTGGGAAGACTGTGAAACCCACATGAGAGACAGAACCATTTTAAATGTTAACATACGCAGGATTTGAGATGTAGCGTTAGCCTAATTCTAATTAGCTTTAAATATCACTCAACAGTGCTTGACAAAGAAATTAATCAGACATTCTACACTGGACTAGAACTGATTTACATCAACAGCTGGTTGATGTTATGCCCTCACAGGTTTTAAGATCAATGAGAAAAATAGTTTGAGGGCAATCGTGTCTCCGCAGCTTTACTGGTGTCTTGTAATTAATAAATAATTAGTATGCGTTTAATACAAATACGCCATATAGATTAAACCTATTAGTTCATATTATCATAAGGAAGCAAATATCCATTAATGCGCTGCTATCCTTTTCACCATCCAGGTTAGTATGCAGAATAAAAGCCGACGTTTACCAATTGAGTCTAGTTCACCCTTCATTGATAAATGGTGCACACCTGGAATATTCTGTTTCATTTATAACTTCGAACTAGTAATTGATAGCAGCCTATAACAAATCATTATTCCTCACCACATACTTTACTTCTTTCACACTGTACCTTACCTTCTCAGTTAATAATCGCCGCCATATTCTATATCCCATCGTTCATACAATGATTCTACATTGCATTTATCTGGTAAATCACTAGACTCCATTAAAAATAAACTTCAAATCGACCTCAACAATATATCAGTTTGGTGTCATCAAAATAAAATGCATATTAACATCTCTAAAACGAAATGTATGACAATTGGAAAAAGGCAGCGTCTATCTACTAACATGGATTTACGTCTAACTCAAAATGGCTTAGACGTATCTATTGTCAAAAATCAGAAACTTCTTGGTATCTACATTGATCAACACCTCAGCTGGAATGCGCATATCGATCACCTATGTGCAATGATAGTCAAAAGAATAACTGTTAAAATTGCTTTCGAAATTTCTACCTTCCCAATCACTTGAAATTTATTTTTCGGGTTATATACTACCACTGATAGATTACGGATGTACCATATGGGGAAACACATCCAATTATAATCTGTCCAGAATTGATAGACTCCAGAAAAGGGCAGCCTAAATCATACTGAAACTTTCTGTTATGACTCCCACAAATGTTTTGTTTTCACGTATGAAATGGCTACCTATACAAAAACGTATTCTTTATTTTAAAGGAATCATGACATACAAGTCTTTCAACGGTCTTTCTCCAGATTATATCTCTAACATAATTGAACTAAGATCATCGAATACTGAGCGTAATCTCCGATCGACGACTAACAACGATCTCCAGATTCCTCTGTCGAAAACCAAGCATTACAAAAGCTCATTTTTTGTATCAGCACCTACTATATGGAATTCCTTATCAATGAGGATACGTAATTCAACTTCCCTTGCTTCTTTTAAAATATCATTAACGAAGTTTTTTCTTGACCAGCTGGAATGACATACTAAAAGCTCTGAATAGAAAAATTTATAATCATATCCATGATTGATATATCCAGATCTAATTTGATATATATATATATATATATATATATATATATATATATATATATATATATATATATATATATATATATATATAAAGTAAGACTTATGCTGAAATGTATGTACCTGTGTATTGTGTGTACTGAATATTGTTCATAGTTGTATGTTTCCCAGTATAGTCACACATAGTCAGAATGAGTGCGACGATACCTGGTTATGTGCATGATCTTATATTTTTATTTTGTACATTTTTTTTCCTTCTTATTTTTGTTTTAAATATTTTTAAAAAAATTGTAACATAGCCGATTAAAAAAACTGAGGACCAGACGGCAGATGGGTCAGCCATCACCAAACGTGTTATCCTCGTTAAAGATAGGTAATTATTATTATTATTATTATTATTATTATTATTGATGCATACTTCACTGATCGCGTAACTCATATCCACGCCTGAGTTTTACATATTAATTTCACGCGTTTCTCTTTGTTTTCCACCTTTGGTTCAATGTTAATTTCTCTTTGCATAATAATAATAATAATAATAGTCTTATGTGATGATGGTAACACAATTAGTACCGAAACTAACCTCACTTGTGGCACTTTATTATCTACATATGTAGAGGCAAATATATAAAATACAGTTGAGAAACAAACATCGTACAGAAAAGGTTTAATGATTGATATACACAGGAACAATTAAGTGTTGATATAGCACAGAAAGCATTGTGTACACCAACATGCATGATTGAAAACTTTTCATTCACACAGAGAGAGAGAGAGAGAGGGGGGGGGGGAAGCTGACCATAACCGGTTATAGACATTATTTAGATTGTATCCATTTCAAACGCCTGTGACGAAAGGAATGCTCTGATGGTTCTTCTTTAACATCTATAGGTAGACAGTTCCAAATGATTGGACTCCTGCTATTTTTATACAATTCAATTTCGGGCTTAGAAAGAAGAAAGTTACAATTTGGCATAGAGCGTAGTATCGATAGACCAGAAACTGTATTGACATTATTTGTCCTTTTACTGAACATATTGTTTATATAGTTTGGCGTCGAATAATTAGGAACTAAGTCTTTATACTGTGAACAAATTTCTTTTAGAAAAATTACCACGTATGATTTTGTCACTCATATTTATACGTAATATTAATTTCATGTCATACGCTATCATTATTCTCATCTCGTTCTAAGTCATACTTGCTGTACACATATTGATTGGAATGCATCTATCGCTCTCCTTTTCATAATGTATTTTCTTAGTGCGCGCCTGCGCATGTGATACTGCTGACATATATACATATTTTATTGAACAAAATGTATGATAAAAATTATAGACCGCTACTGGAGTTATTCTTCAATAACAAAACATTACAATCACCATCACTATTTAGCACCACTTAGACCAATAACTGGTGGCGCCTCCAGTCATGTCAGAAAAATGCGGAGAAGTGCTTGTAGGTGTGTACAGCACCACAATAAAACAATATAAAGAGAATAAATTAAAGACACCAGCATCACAAATATCATGTTCAATAATGATAATAATAATAATAATAATAATAAGAAGAAGAAGAAGAAGAAGAAGAAAACTTTACTTGACATAATAAATCTGTTGATGGTGCACAAAGTTAGATTTTCTTAAACTTTACGGTTTCGCTTGTTTCTGTTACTTAGTTTAACACCATAAAGTTGTAACACTTCATACAGACCCAAACTTAAAGTATCAAGGGATGCTAATTGTTGATACACGTTCCATGTTGATTTGTTTGATATATTTGGAGATGTGAACAGTTTGTCTTTCTAAGGGCTCATCACATACCACTTTACAAATATGGAAGTCCTTGTAGTGTTGAAACATATATCGAAAGAAAGACAGCGATGGAATCAATTTTTTTCTTCTTTCTGAATTATCCCAGGATCATGTCTCTATGATTCTTGTAAAATATTTTCTGTTTTCACAATTTTTCAAGGAACTTTACAAAACCATATATTACCATGAAGGTTCCATCTTCGTTTTTATAAAAAAATGTAGACGCACCAGAAATAATGTGCAGATGGAAACTGGAATGGAATTATGAAACTAACTCACATTAATAATTAATTCAAACTAGATATTCTTATAAAATACAAAGTTATTATTTTGATACTAGGTTTTATATATATTGGAAGATAAAAGACTAAAACTTGGGCTTATGAAAATAGATGAAATGTGGACAGAAATAGAAGCTACAAAAGAATAACTATTTAATTATTATGCAACTTGATAAAACTTGTTGCACGAATGTTGCATGCACAAGGTTCGTGTAAATTTTAATCATAAACTTTTATAAACTTCCATGTTAATATCTTTTCAAAAACTTTATTTTAATTTAATTTTTATTATTATTTTAAATTATTTATTTTGATTTAATATTTTAATATTTTAATAGCCATAGTTTCTTCAGTGTTACTTCTAATATACATATAGCCATATAGTATTACCGTTTACTGGTAATACATTTAAAATATAGCCCCAAAACAATGTCATGCCTAAAGTACATCCTCCTTTATAGTGACCAATATATAAGAAATAAAGCAACATATACACCGACTTTCTTGATATGTGGAAGCCTGTAAAACTGACAGGATTATACAATTTTGGAGAGAAAGCTGTTATTGGTTGATCTTAAAATTAGTCAGTACTGAAAAGTTATAAGCTACCATGACAATAAATAAACAAATAAATCTATTTCTTCTTCTTTCTATTATTATTATTATTATTATTAGAAGAAGAAGAAGAAGAAGAAGAAAAGCAAGAACAAGAAGAAAATGAATTATCTAAACTGATATAATGGTATGGTGATGACAACAATGATGATAGTGCTGCTAATGGTAATGATGATGAGCTGGACGTTGCTTATTTTTTGCTTCAACATTATTTTTAATCTGATTGTATATATTTGTGATCATCTAAAAAAACTGTTCTGCTGAAACACTTTTGGGAACCGATGAAAATTGGACTTAAATATTTGATGAAGAGGTACAGTGCTTTTGTGGAATTGGTTTTTATATTCGTGTGTCAGTGACACAATTACACAAACGTGTCAATTTTTTTCTCACTTCCACAGATTATCACATCATCAGCTAAGGATGATTTACCCTAGCTACCTTATGTTTCATCGTCTCGGAATACACAACGATGATAATGTCCTACTTTAATTCTAAGTTTGAATCTCTTCTGACTAAAATGGACTATTTTAGTAATAAACTAATATCGCTCATTCGTTTTATCTGATATTAAGTGGCATAACAAAGAGATCTGGGGTGGGGTGGGGGTGGGGGTAGGCTCAACTGAGCTGAAGGGCTTGACTTATATTTGGAAGCATACGATTAAGAAACGTTGATTTTAGGTCTAATATGATGTCAGGAGAAGAAGTAGATAATATAAGCTTGCATGCAGTAGTGTTATAAAGGAGGGTTTGGGGTACGGACGGAGTGTTTGCTCCGTACGCTAATGGCATTGGGGCACCAAAACCACGGATGGGTGCCAGAGGTGTTGTGGCGCCAAAAAACCCTTGGGCTATCATCGTCGTCCCGACGCCATTTACCTTTAGGACGCCAATGCTTGCATGCAAAGTTAGAATGTATTTATGCTTTAAAACAAACATTGCTCTTGTGGCAGTGACAATTTGTTACTTTTGACATGACATATTATTATTATTATTATTATTATTATTAATTTTGATATTTTGTTCTTGTTGGCACTGCCAATGACATCAAAGTAGAAAAGTTATAAAATATGCCTCGCTTCGGTAAAACAAGATGTCGAAAGTTCGAAACTCGCTGTGGCATCCCAATTTTTTTGCAAATACCTTTTTTGGCATTTCTTTCAAATTCGCTCATCCCAATTTTACTTTTTCAAATTTTTTATCTTGAAAATGAATGGCTTTTTTATATTGATACCCACATTTATCTTTGTATGTGTCAGGCTGCCAAACAAGAGGTCGCAATTTTTTAAACACTTTTTTGTATTTTTTAATTCAATTTTTTTTAAAATTTGCTCATCCCATTATTATTATTTTTTTGTTTACTTTTTGAGAAGTTTTTTATGTTGAAACAGGCAATTGAGCTAAGTACAAATACATACCAAATAGATACTACTTAAATCCATGGATATCAGGTAAAATCTAGCATTGGTTCAGCAGTCAGCAGAAAGCAGAAAGTACAAGCTTCGACCTTTCTATTGGAGAGAGAGAGAGAGAGAGAGAGAGAGAGAGAACGTCTTTACCCTAAGGGCTACGTGGTATCACTTACAAATCGCTGATGCTGTTTTTTTTTTTTTAAATTCTGATACAATCCATGGCCTTTCCTTGTTATTTTCATACATCATTTGCTAAATCGTGGGCTTATTCAAACATGATCTATGCTTCTTCTTCGCCATAAAACACTCCAAAGGAGGTAACTGTTTTTTGTTCACGTATTATTCTTTCAAAATATATGACTAAGTTCCCCCACCCCAATTTTCAATACGTTTGGAAAGGAGAGTGGCGTGTTTGAAGTACACTAAGAGTCGTGAATAAGGGATTCTAAGAAAAATTATATTCGATATCAAAGAGGAAATATAAAAGAAGAAAGAAAGCACTAATATGTCGCTGCAAACTGGATTCAATGGCGGAAAAAGAATTGATAACATATAGACCTTGGACGAATAATGCGTATGCACGTAGGGCCGGTAATGTAAAATATACCAAAATTGACGGGAAACACATTTTTGGCTTAGTGTGAAAGGTCATTAAACATGGTAATTAATATTGATCAAATAAAATCAAGATTTAATCTCTTTAGTTGATAGATCTCGCTTTGTTGAAGTCTAAGAAATTTGCGCAGTACAGGGCAGAACTTGAAAAAAAAAATACACGCACATTCATTAATGTGGATAAAATAACTTTATGCTGATTGGAAAATACTGTTCTTGTTTATAAAATATGAAAAGAAACACTTACCTTTGCTTTGCTGTCCAACTGTCGTCTGCAAAAAATCTCAGCCGAATGCTGTAAATACGCCCGTCGATTATGTTTCGGCGTGCTGACATCATACGTCATAGATAACAGCGCCCCCCTGTGTTTGTTTGGATTTACGCTAGCTGATTTACACTTTGATCAGACCGTTTACATTCCATACATTTCATTTAATACCACATCATTTGGAATATGAGCTGATCATTCCATTCTGTTCTTCAGACCATTTCAACTAATGCCAGATCATTTGGAATCTGAATACATCATTTCATTTGTTGGGTTAAATTATTTAATTCTAGACTACATAATTTCATTTAATACTACGTCATTTGGAAGCAGATTTCATCAATCCGTTTTGTTCTTTAAATCATTTAATTTAATACCACATCATTTGGAATCTGAATTCATCATTTCATTTGTTGAGTTAAATCATTTCATTTCATACTACGTAATTTCATTTAATAATATATCATTTGGAAGCAGATTTCATCAATCCGTTTTGTTCTTTAAATCATTTTATTTAATGCCAGATCATTTGGAATTTAAAATCATGATTTCATTTGTTGAGTTAAATCATTTCATTTTAGACTACATCATTTTATTTAATAGCACGTCATTTGGAAGCATATATCATCATTCCGTTTTGTTCTTTAAATCATTTTATTTAATACCAGATCATTTCATTTAACGCCACATCATTTGAAATCTGAATTCATTATTTCATTTTTGGGGTTCAATCATTTCATTTCATGCTACATCATTTCATATCACACAACATCATTTGGAATCTGAATTCATCATTCCGTTTGATGTGTTAAATCATTTCATTTCACTCTACATCATTTCATGTGACACCACATCATTTGGAATCTGGATTGATCATTTCATTTGCTAGGTTAAATCATTTGATTTCATACTAGATCATTTGATTAATGTAATTTTGGCGGCGACGGCTGCCCATACGTGTCTTACTCCGGAGGAACCTTATTTTATCAAGGTTGTAATTCGTTCTTTTGATGCTATAACTGCTTTTGTGGTGGGTAGTCCTTTACTATTTTTAAGTCGGTATGCCTTTTCTATTTTTGCACCATTCTCATTGAGATTTTTTAAGCAGTGTTTGGTCATTTAGATCCTTATTATATCCTTTGAGGGTTAGTACTGATTTGAAGTTCGTATTTAGAAGTGGTTTGGTAGTTTTGTTGTCTGTTTTTGATTCAGAGGGGTTTTTGCTGTCAGGTTTAGTAGGTTTATTTTGTATTTTGTGGTGCCTTTCGATTTTAACTCTAATGTGGCATAGGATTTCCAGTTGCAGGAATTTTTTCACTTGGTTGAGCGTGCTGCATTGAACAATTAGGTCGTCAATTTTTGGTTTAATTAACCTAAATTTCCCACGGTGTGCTCTGGAAAGCGCGCCTATAATGCTGTTGTTGCTTAAGTGGAGTAGTTGCTTGTCCCTACTGCTTATGTATAACGTATATTCCAGTGAATGAAATCTTGGTTTTACTTCCTGGTTGTTGCCTGGTGGAGAGTGTTTTTTAGTACTTGTATCCTGTTTCCCAGTTTGGGTTGGAGTGGTGGTGTTTTTTTTTCTTTTCTTCTCCATAAGAAGCTCTCCTTTACCTAAATATGTTACTTGTTCCCTGGTACTGTCTATAGCAGAAGGGTAGTTGGGTTTAGGGTTTTTTTTTTTTTTTAGATGGTTGGCTGTTGGTTTTATTACCTTGATTGATCCCTGAGGGGCCTAGGGTTTGGCTGTTGTGGATGATTTCTTTTTTTGGTTCATTCTTTGAGATATCCTGTTTTCCATTATTGTTGGGTTTTGATGTGTTGAGTGTGGAGGGGCGGGTAGTAGTTTGCTGTGTAGTTGTAGTTGGAGCTGTTACGTTTAGATTGGTTGCTGAATCGTTTACGTTAGGTTGGTTTAGCTGTGGTTTGGGTTGGGTAATAGTGGTTTTTGGTTCTTTGCTTATCAGAATGCCAATTGGTGTTTTGGATTTGGGAATTTCAAGTAGTTTGTATGTTGGTAGTGTTATTTTGACATCTAAGTGTTGGTCCAATTCGGGTGGGGGGTTGCGATTATGTGTTCCATGTATAGTGTGGGTATTGTGTCATCTAATTCCTCATATTGGTATGTCTAATCAGGGCGCTTGAAGTCTATAGGTGAGGTTGGGTCAAGATCGTTTATTGCTGCGATTAAACAGATCGTGTGGGAAGCTGGTAGTGAATGTTATATATGTTTTTTTTTTGTTGGATTTGTTTTATTGAACGGCTCAAGCTAGTGTCTAGATGTCCTCTTTGTATTGGGGAATACTTTTCTATTTGGTTGTTTAGTGACATTTTTTTGATATTGTTAAGTTGCCTATCTTGTTTTTCTTGTTTTTTTTTTTTTTTTTTCTGGCGTTGAGCGCCATTTTGTTTGTATACTTGTTTTGAGCCATATTGTTTAGTTGTTTGACTAAGTGTGGCTAATGATTTGTTACTATTAAGTTGAGACCTTTCTTTTGTAAATTCCTTATGTTTGGATAGTTATAGTTTTAGGTTTAGTTAACTTTGTGTATATATTGATTTCAATTGATGGTTTTTATTGTAAATTTTGGTTTTATGGTATTGTCTTATTTAATTTCCTATGTAAGTTGGATTGCTTATTAATATTGTAGTAAGGTAGTATGTTGTAGGTATTGATTGAATTTTGTTTATTTGATAAGATTTTAACTCTTGATTAAATAGTTTATTTTTGCTTAGTGGAGATGAGAAAAGTGGACTTGTTTTAGGATAATGTCGCCAATAGAATAAGATTGTTATTGTTAGTTAAGAGAAAATAGAAATATATAAGGGTAGTGTTAAGAGCAATGAGTTTAAATACTTGAAAACAGCACAGAGAATGCAATTGCCCGCAGGCTTAAATTATTATACTATATTACGATCTTACTGCGTGTTCCTATCGTTGGTGTGTAAAACAAATCCCTATAAATGTGTATTGGCTCATATCACTATAACTGTGTACTGGCTTTTGTCTTTTAGTGTTGTTTTGTCCTTATGTAAAGGGATTGGTATAATTTCAACTATTACTTGCTAAAATTATGGATACACACGTACTTTACGACTATTAATCAATAATAAAAAATGGACAGACTGGTTTATGGATTATTCATAGTTGTTCACTGTATTAAATTATAAATAGTTATTAATTCAGTCTATCTAATTAGCTATTCTTCTAACAAATAATTGTTAGAGGTAAAATAAAAGCAATTTTTGAATCATATTTTCAAATAATAAACTTGACATATGCATATAGGCAAAAGTATCTACACAAAATAATTTTGCCTTCAACGACCCTATTGACGCTCCTACGTCATTGGTCAGTTTCGAATGTCGTTTTTCAAAACACAATTATTGACACGACAATTTTTTTCCCTACAAACCTGCTGTTTCTTTGATTTTGTTCACCTATAAGTAAACTAGATATGTCCAGCGTAAGTATTATTGTATTGATAAGTGATCAAATTATAAATAAATGTGTTGAATATGATCATAACATTGAACAAAGGAATAATTTCATAGACGTGAAATCATTTCAACTGCGAAAACTTGATACTTTTGGTCGCGTACCAATTGTCGCCATAGTGCCGATATCTCGCGAATGGACGTGATGGTTTAATTATTATGCAAATGTTTAAAAGTGACCCATAAATGATCCTTTAAAAGTATACGTAATAAAGATACGTTCACCTCTATTATCGAGATAATGGTCCCCGGATTCTAAACAATTGGTGGGCTTGGATAATTTTTTTCTGAGTGAAGGCAGTGGGAAAATTTGTTGTGACAATACCAGGAGTACAGACCACAAGGTGCAGTAAGCCTTCCTTTTAAGTTGAGGCCACTAGAGTCCGGAACAGCCTTCCCAATGAATTGGAAACAATCTTCGTCCTACAATGTAAGATTAGCCTACCTAGTCCTACAGTGTAAGACAGCACATCGGTTTTGTTTTAGTGCTATGTCTTACTGTCCAAATAACGGCCTTGTATAGCGTGTTCCGATGTCGTTGTAGAAGGATTTTATTCCATCAGGAAAAAGAAAATTAGAGTCCGATGTCGTTGGCATCAGAACAAGTAGTCAAAATTTCAGGAATATCTCACAGTCACACATTTGGCTGCATATATCGACATTCTTCCACTAATTTATGTGTAATTAATATACTTACTGTGCAGTCTTTATTCTGGCGGAATGAAAATATGACACTAGCAAATTGACGCATTTTCGTGTTCCGTTGACATACATTTGAATTTGTTGCAATGCAACGGTAGTCGAGGTATGCCGAAGTATGTTTAAGTAGGTTCATGTGGTGGATATGTTTCTTGAATGAAACAAAATGTTGTTTACAGTTCCAATACGCATAATATATTTTTATTTGTTTCGTTAAAGAATAATATTTCAACTTAACCCGATTTTGGCATTCCTGGGTTTTATCACTTTTCAGCCAACTGAAATGTAGGGCAACGAAACTTGAAAACAGGTCCGTTTCTTTTGTGAGAACTTGAATTTATTAGAGAAAAGACATCAGGGTAAGTAGAGTCTGAAAAAAATATAACTTGACTATGTAGGAAAGCGTCGTTATTGGTTGCCAGTTGTGTGATATTTCTGAAAATTTGACTTTTGTTATACTGTTAGTCGACGTAAAAACACACTACACATTGACATTATTTAGGCAGTAAGACCCACCACCCCCAGAACAAAAATATTGTGTGATGTGTCTTACATTGTAGGACTATTGCCTACCCTAATATTTATGATGTGACATCTTACTGCCAGCACAAATGGTGTTGTGTAGCTTGCTTTCCAATCAACTGACAAAGGAATGTGACACTGTTCATCAGATTAAAGTCATATTCCTTTAGTTGTACTATACTCGGATATCTTTTTCCTGATGGAATCAAGTCCTTCCACAAGCAAGTTGATTCCTTTTTCAAGTTTTGTTGACATACATTTCAGTTGGTTGAACTGTGATGGTAGTCAAGCAGTTACTTTAAATACTGAAATATGCTAAAAAAACTGAAATACACAAGTATTTACATCTTTTAGGTGTATATATTTGTGTTCACCCCCATACTTTTCTAATAATAATAAGCAAATCAGACTTTTATTTAAGTGATTGTGATCCAAATTATGTCCTTTTTACAAGATTTCAGGTGCAATCCATGTAAAGACATCACTAGGTCGTACTTGATTTTATTTTCAATGGGGCAAGCATGATAAATCGTGAATTGGTCAGAACTTAAAAGAGTGAGATTATGATTGTGAGAATCCAGAATATATATTTACATGTTTTCATGGAATTATCATATACTGTGTTTTAAAGTAAATAAATGCTTAACAGACAGCAAACAAGGTAACAGCTGCCCAGTCAAGTACAACTGAGTGACTTCATTGCATGAATTTAGGGATAAATTAAAAAATATAAGTTCCTATAAAAGAAACTAAAATCAAATTTTGTTTTTTATCATTGTTTAAACATTTACAAATAATAATACATTTATCTTCATGAGTATTAGGATACAAAGTATGTGTATTTCAGTGTGTATTTTGGTTTTTTAGTGTATTTCGGTATTTCTAGTAACCTATAGAGAAATGCCAAAAAAAGCTGTTGCGTACTTCCAATATTTGCAATGTTTTAATATTTCTGAAACAATTGAATAAAATAAAAAGGGGCCCATTTTTAAAGGAAGGTAACTCCCAAATGTATGAAATTATTAGCATATCAGAGATGATGGACTATATTTCTCATGTCAGAAAAGTACTCACCCATGTAGATATGGTGGTCATCTTCGTGAAGAATCTTCTATTTGGATTGAAACGTGAAGAAGATGACTGTTAGTGGCCCCCTTGCAGCAGTCATTTTAGAAAGCTGAATGAAAAATATGAGTTTTTAAATCTACAATGGTTTTCATTTGAAAACTGGTAGAGGGTTCCAAGCTGCAGCAATGGGGGACAGGTAGTATAGTAACTGCTGATTCTTAAGTTACTCTGTCACTAGAATCATGAACCTTATGAAATATTTTTGTTATTTAGTTGAAGTTTTAATGCAAAATGGAATAATATCTGAAAGTGGTTATCAATTTGTGAAAAAAAATTATAAAAAAATAGTGCTTTCATTTCATATTTGAAACTTAGTCTGTTATGTTGCTAATAAATTTGTTTACTGTAGGCAAAATAAAAGAAACTAATTACAGAAAAAAATCCATTTTGTATGCCAGAATTCCATTTCACATCACAAAGGCTATATTCATGCTAATTGTATCATGGTTATTATTTTAGTTTTTAATTGAAGTAAATAATATATTATTAATCATGACACTACTCTGGTGGCCTAGTGGTAGAGCATCTGCCTTGGATGCAGGAGGTCACAGGTTCAAATCCTGGCCGATTCATACCAAAGAATTTTAAAAATGGTACTCATAGCTGCCTTGATTGGCGCTCAGCATTGAGAGGTTAGGAATGGTCAGCCTGGTGTCAGGATAATGTGACTGGGTGGGACATCATTCTGCATGTCTGTGGCATGATGCCCCAGTGCTAAACATCACTATAAACTGTCACACTGCAGACATCATAGCGATGTAACTGCAAAATTGTTAAAGCTATAAACATCTAAATCACACACACACACACACACACACACATTATTTATGACATTCTGTAATGGTAAAATAAACAATTTACTTTGTTAAGTATCAAACATATTGAGACTTATTTTTTATTTAATTGAGTGTTGTGGAATATTGGTAAAGTAAATGGAATCATAAAAATGTTCTCTTTTATGTAAACCTTTGAAATTAATAACAAAAATGTAAATATTTTATTTGCTTTATTTATAATCAATATATTGTAATAGTTTACATGTTTTGATCATGTCTCAAATGAAGATACCATAAAAATCTGTAATGAATACCCTGTTCTAATGCCCCCTCCCCATTTTTAAGAACAGAAAATTTAAGAGATAACAGTGTAAGACCATCTGCTTCAGATCCATGATTACAACAAAATGCTACAGCAGACTCTGTTGTTACAATGTATATATCAATGTATAAATTACTAAAGTCAGAGGCACACTTATGGGGTTAAACATGACTCAATAGCTGGGTGGCAAGTTCAAAGACTTAACAGTCATACATCAGGTCACTGTAGAGTGGGAAAAGGTATTGACTGACTGATCATTTTAACTGTTCTGATCTTTACAAAGACGAAATTCAGTGGCAGAAAGACCCCTTGATGTACATATGGTCATTATAAGAGTATATCAAGAGACTAACTTTGGCTTTAATTATTGTGCTCCAGTAAATCCCCCATTTGGAAAATGTCATGCCCTTGGGGAGTTCGTTAGAGAATATATGGTAAGTAAATATAATGCGATCTCCTGCAAAAAGAAAACCAAAACTATGAAATCAAAGTGAGCAGAGATGTTCATTACTCTATCGGCAAAATGGAGAAATTATGGATTTTGAATGCATTATTGTAAGTTTGACAGATTTATTTAAATTCCAATAGGCTTCTAGACCATGAGGATGAATGCAAAATTTGCAAACATATATCAGTGAAATACAACAGTGGTGTTAACTAACAAATGCACCATTTCATGAAATATATTGTATGCAGTACGCATCAAAATGATCGAGAATTAATCTTATATTTTTGCATAAGAAACATTGCATATTTAAACAAAGTTGTGATTTAATGAAACTCAAAGGTACTTGTTTCTAGTTTGCTGTTTTAATTTTCATAATATTTGAGAGGGGCACATGGAACCATCAAAAACAGTGGTGAATCTCAAATGAAAATTCTAGTGTTTATTAATAAACAACACATCAAACATTAGGAAAACTGTCAGGTTTCATACAAGCTGATATTCACTTCACTGGCATAATTCCATTTTGCATTGTGAATTTACATGTTTTACAAGTTATGATAAAAAGGTTAAATAATTTTTTTTAAACTTAAAACTTAAGTTACAAAAAAACATATTTCACTGCTCCGGTGGCCTAGTGGTTAGAGCGTCTGCCTCGGATGCAGGAGGTCATGGGTTCATTGTGATTAAAAGGGGTATTTTATATATTATAAACAGGATATATTATAGTTACATTTTGTATTAAAAAAATATATATCAGGGATTTAAATTTTTTTTAGAACTCAGCTTGCCTGGAATAGGCTGACTAGAAAATTACAGCTTGTCACAAATAAAATATCCAAACATGACCAAAATAATAAGATAAAATATGGTCTGTTTTAAGGCGGTCACATTCTATTTATTGAAATTATGGGAATCCCTCATACATAAAGATATTATGATTGCAATGTAACTGATAAGTTAAAATATAAATATTTGTTTCTTATTTGTCAAAACCTGCTTCATATTGTAAATTGTAAATCTTTAGCAAACATGATTCCCATATCATTTAAGACATTTTGAACATGTATCTTTAGACCCATATCAAGAAAAATTGTGTCTGAAATTGAGACAGTACCTTTTTTGCTTTGAGGTTCATTGATTTTCCGTTTAGCAGAACTGTCTCCTTATACCCCTGGTAATATTTCTCTCATAGACTCAGATTTTATGAGGGTTTCATTTTCCCCAGGAGTCAAGACCTTTTGTTTTGTGCAAAAGCTAGTAACTTAACCTGTCAGAACTCGGGTTTGTCCATCTGCCAATATTAAATCATGCCTCAGAAAGGTTTGGCAAATTCTACATTTTCTCCCACTTCCTTAAGACACCGATCTCTGCAAAGTTTAAACTTGTGACAAATATGTATAAAAGCTGCTCTGCAATATTTCAACGTTGAGTGTTTTGATAAACAAAACCTGCTCTTCACCCCTTGTCCAGTTTTGTCTGACATACTTATCTGATAAGCCTGTGGCGTATTTAACATTTGTGCATAATATGAATTATTTCTCCTTTTTTTTCAGTGCTCTAATGTTGAAAATCTTTCCCCTCAAATCATAAGACAAGTGGCCAAAGAATTAAGTGATTTAGCAAGGGATCCTCCAGAAGGAATCAAGGTGTTTCTCAATGAAGAAGATGTAACTGATATTCAGGCTAGCATTGAGGGTCCTGGTAAGAAACCATAAATACTGGTATGCAGAAACTCTTGCATGATAAGTTTCATGTCCCATTGGGGAAAGAATGGATGAAAAGCAATTTTAAAAAACTGGATGTGCATGTGGTCACAGACATGCACATCCTCGCACTTTAGGCATATTGTTCTGAATATATATTTCATAGCGCCACCTTCGGGGAAAACCCCCTAATAGATACTACATTCATTTCTGTGAATGACCATTACATCAGATCACGTGGTCACTGTTTGTGCTCTGGTCGAAATCTGCTATTTAAAGTAACTGGGTCATATTCTCCACTCTCCAAAATGGAGATCGCGGATTTCATTCAGTACTTACGAAGTTTTCACGATTAGAATCACAACTATGAAAGCTTCAGTAACTTAGGTAAAGGCTCTGATATTGATGTAGGATGACTTAGTAATGTAGACATGGAAAAAAACTTGTAACTTTAGAGTATGAGAAATGGCAGCTACGGTTGGTCACACGGCTTTACTGACTTGACAGTGAACGAGGTCTCTCAAGATTTTAAAGCACATAAAAAATTCTTCCGTGAAAAATAATTACACAGCTATAATGATCAGACTTTACTCTTAAATTTTTCCATACAAAATAGATGTGTACCAAAAATGTAAAATGGTTAAAATTACTGTTAAATGTAACATACACTACATTGCTTAACAGTTAACATGCAGGCCTGTGTGTATGGAGTCGAATAGGTAACATGTGTTATGTATATACTGCACTGCACCGGGTAACTTTGCTCTATGAGGTAAAGGGTTAATGATAATAATAATAATGAGAACTTTGTATAGTGCCTTTAGAAGCTCTAAGCGCTTTGCAACATTAGACAACACCTAAAACAAAAAACAACATATATAATGATATGATTACAAAAAAACAAACACCATGAAATTAGAAAACATAAAACATGCTGAAATGAAAATATTTAAGGTTGGAAGTATTATTAGGTCTTTAAGTTTGTTCTTGCAGTTGAAATAGGTAAGTTTTTAAATCACTCTTGAATGAGATCACTGTGTTCACTAAGTTCAGTGGGCAATTCATTCCACATTGCTGGGCCTTGCTATGCAAGAAAATGTTGTCCATATGACTTCATTTTCATAGTGGGAATAATGAGTATACAATTGTCAGAAGAGGAGCGTAAGTATCTCGCTGGTATGTACACGGGGGTGAGGTCGGATACAATAGACCAGTCTTGAAAGTCTAATGAAAACATAAGTATTTTAATGGCATCAGCTGCAAGATTTTTGCAAATGGAGCTGATGTGTCTCAGTTCATGATATGCAGCCTTGCATATTCATGACATGTTGGTTGAGAGTAATACCTAAGATTTATACTGACTGTGAATTTAATGTTGGTGTTATTGATATTTATTGTTTGAGGTAAAGGATGTGAATGGGAAAGTCTTTGTGTTGTTATGAGAATGGCTTCAGTTTTGTCATCATTCATCTGCAGCTTGTTATGTGTCATCCATGATTTCACATCATAAATGCACCTCTTTACACCTTGGATGGTAGCATGAACTTAAGTTGGGTGGTTAGGTTTGTATATTTGGGTGTCATCAGCATACACTGGATGATGATCTATGACACTTGAGAGTGGCTGAGTGTATAGAACAGAAAAGAGTATAGAAGAGAGAACAGGTCCAAGAACAGACCCCTGTGGAACACCACAACATAGATCAACTGAGCTGGAGAGTATTCCATTTGCGGACACAATGCGTTTCCTGTTGACCAAGTCGGACTTGAGCCACAGTAAGGCTCTATCATGAATGCCAAATAGATGTTGGAGACCGTGAAGTAATATATCATGGTCTTTTGTGTCAGATGCTGCAGACAAATCAAGGAGGGTGAGGACTGTAATCTTTCCGCTATCCAAAGCAGAGAGAATGTCATTAACTACTTTTAGAAGAGTAGTTTCAGTACTGTGGCAAGGGCAATACGCAGATTGTACATTGCTAAAAAGACTGTTTGAATTCAGATAAGATACAAGTTGAGATAGAACAACTTTTTCTAAGATTTTGAAATGAATGGGAAATTGGAAACCGGGCGGTAGTTCTTTAAATCGTTATGGTCGAGTGTTGGTTTCTTCAGCAGAGGCTTAACAATGCCAGTTTTGAAAAATGATGGGAATTCCCTGGATGAGAGAGAGGTTAATTATGAAAGGAAATCATTAAATTGACTTGTGTGTTTATTCAGATCTCAGCATTCACATAAGGCAATGTTTTCCTCCAAGTTCTAATGTCAGCCATTGTCCAGTTGCTCTGTCAATGTCCTTAATCTTTTGATCAGAAGTGTTGATGTTCATTGGTATCTGAAGCGTGTTTTACTTTACACAGTTTCTCTTTATACTTTTGATGTTGTTCATAGGTGCCACTTAATATGTTTTAAGCAGTGTTGAGTTACTTAAGCATTTTGCTGAAATAATTTTTTTCCTTTCTATTTTGTCCCAACCAAAGGACAGCTGACTTTTAATCATAGATTCAAACGCCATCATGGAGCACCTATGAATCCTTTATGATTTATAACACCTAAAAAAAAGTCCCACATTTGGACTACATCAGGGGTCTCAAACGCTCAGTTTATGGCCAGCATGTGGTCTTTGTAGTTATTTTGTTAATTATTTGATGTGGCCCTCAGGCCAGTGTACTAGTCCACATGTGGCACTCGTGCTGACTGGGGTTTGAGACTCCTGGCCAAAACTCTCCAGATTATAAGAATAAGGTAGTCAATTAACAGTTCATGTGTTAGCCTTAATCCATGATTGACTCAGTCACACATCCTTACTTCAGTTGCAATGATTGCTCAAAGGAAGAAAAGGCCATATATTGAATTTCTGGAGATTTTTTTCCTTTATTGGAGGTCAGTCACTTTGAAGGTATCTTGTTTTGTGTATCTTTTTTATTTCTTGCAGCAACACTTGTAAGAAACCTAATGCAGACCTACCAGTACTTAAGATTATGGAATTACCCTTAAAATATGGCATGCTAAATGCTTGAATCTACTTTTCTCCACTTATTCATTTTTATCCTTTGATATTGCAGCAATTGGTCTTTCATAAGCCCAGATACTCAAAAGTGGATCACTCTTTGATATCAGTCCAGAGAGTCTGTAATTAAAATAAAGGCATTTTACCAACATTAATGTCAGTTTCCTTGAAGAGCTGATTAAATGACTAGCTTCCACTTGTGATATTCCATTTTGAAGTGAAAGCATTATGAAATTAAAAACCTGTCAGTATTTACATTTAAACTACAAAATGTATGTTGTGATAGCTTTACAAGCCATGACTCAAATTCCACAAGCCAAAATTGACATATTTTTTCTTTTACTTTTTAACAGTTCTTATGGAATTTTGTTTTCAGACACAGGCCCAGGATAAGTTAAAGAAATATCTAACCACTGACTCAAATTTCACTAGCCCCAACTCCAGTTCAGTGTGCTTGAAATGGCCATATTTTTCAAATATTAGTTTGATACAACGTTGAAATTGCTGTAATTTAAATATGAAGGAAATAAACAAAATCAAATTAAATTGACTTCTGTTTATTCGCCACTCAATTTATTTCACGTAAAGAAATTTATATTTATTTAATACCCTGATTTCAACCTGTGCCCAGTTGCAATAGTGCTCAAAAAATGTGTTTGAGACATGGGCCAGGGGCAAGTGGCTTTTAAAGAAAATTCATTCGCCTACCATAAAGTCATGTTTTTGTATCATCCACCTTGTCCTGAATAATGAAATGTTGATGGTTTAATGCCATTTTTCAGCACATTGATAGGCTATACATGGCAGCCAGTATAACTGGTGGAGGAACAACCTGGGGAAAACCCATAGAAAGAACCACCAAACCACTGGAAACTACTGGTAAGCTTTCTCACATACCCACATAGTCTGAGATGGAGACTAGAACCCATATAGACAGACATGCGGTGGCAATGATCATTAAGTGCGAGTGCTTTAGACAACTGGGCTCCAAAAAATGTTAGGTCATTCCCTTCTACTTGTGATTTTGTTTGCAAGACTTAACCTTGCTTTATGTTCTGAAGAAGAGGGGTTCACAAATGAAATTTCCAGCAATTTCACAATTTCTGCATGCTTGGGTGGTGAATTCTTAATAATTGTGGCACACATTTCTGCTCTTAGGATC
Organism: Sinohyriopsis cumingii; assembly: GCA_028554795.2. Classification (NCBI taxonomy): domain Eukaryota; kingdom Metazoa; phylum Mollusca; class Bivalvia; order Unionida; family Unionidae; genus Sinohyriopsis; species Sinohyriopsis cumingii. The sequence goes on from CM068826.1 coordinate 106,689,402, forward strand.
TCCAGCTGTATACTTTGAGCTTTGCCATCAGGTTGAAGATTATATGTATTTCATCTTGATCTGTGGGGCATTAGAGTTTTGTTTTTGTTTTCTGAACACTGCAAAAATCTGCTTCTTGATCAACATATTTCCTATTGCACTGCTTTTAAAATTAGGGCAGGCAGTTTTTTTTATATAAAACATATTTATAAAAAATGATTTTTTTTTTACGATGGGGGAAGAACGTGCTATGGCCAGTAATGAGAAACGGGGATGGTTGGCTGATCAGAAACACACATATTTGCTTTTTTGGCTTCATTAATTTGTGTGATAGTATTGTGGGTGTGTCACATTTACAGACAGCAATATCTTCGTATCAGTAGAATCAGAGGCTACCAATTCTTTTTACTAATGGACTCCATGATAATGTAATGATCTCATTTTTTTTAGATTGAAAATATTGTATTGGGGGCTTTTATAAGTTGGTAATCCTCAGGCTTAGCTAAATAATTAAAGAATCACATAGGTACTGCTTGATATATATTTAACCAGTGAAGCAATAAGAAGTCAACATAATCAACAGAGAGCTTATTGTTATTCATGCTGCAGAGGTATCGGAAATGCTTTATCACATGTATTTGGATGCCAATTTGTTCTTTCTTTCTGGAATGCAGAAACTCACACAGGAGTAATCTGTATGCACATAAAAGCTGGATGGCAAATTCAGAGTCTTACCAGTCCTGCTTCAACCACCTACTGATTGGGAAATTTTGTTAATCAATTGATCATTTTAGCTGTGCTGATATTTACAGTGAGAGAATTAGTGGCTGAAAGACAACCCCAGATGTACAAGTTGCTATTGTAAGAGTACCTCAGAAGAACATGATGCATTAGCTTGACAGCAAGTTCAAAGGCTTCAACTAACTGCAGAGTGGTGGGAAAATGTGTAGATATTTACTATGACTGAATTCAGAGGCAGAAAGACCCAGTGATGTATATGTGGTCATTATAAGAGTACATCAAAATGAACAACATTGGCTTTCAAAATTTCATTATTGTGTTCATTTCCAAGTGTTGCCAAATAAGTAGTGCATGTGACCTCAGAAATCAAGATGCACTTAGACTTTGACAAACTGCTGTTGCAAATCTGGATAAGTAGTTTAGAGTTAAATGGCATATTGGATAGTTCACATGGAATAGTAGCCGTATAGTGGCCATCATCAAGGTGAACTAGGTGATAAGTTTTCAGTCTCTGTTACATAATACTTGCATCTAGGCAGTGGTCAGTGGATCACTCTTTCAGCTTGGTAGTTTGACTGATGTGTAGACAGAGTTGATGAACTTTACATTTGAATTGCACCACTTGAATGTCTTGCAGGATTCCCACATGTGAGGATAAAGTGTGGAGAAATTGATAGTAAAAAAACTTGGAATTTTGTACCTTTAGTCTGGACAATATGAATATAGTAGAGGGTGTTTGTGGAAATATGTTGTGTAATGTCCATTATGGGGTTTTTCTTACTCCTGATTTCAAATTTGCTTCAGTATTTTTAAACTAAAACAGTTGCCCAAGGTAGAATTGTCTTGGCTGTTAGAGAAGTTCATACCAGCTTTAATGATAGGTCAGTTCCTGTGTTTCTTATCTTCAACAATGGAAAGTGTGTATGTTTGTGGGGGTCTTGTTATGAGGCTTAGATGTTGACATGTCAGGCCACAGTTTTACCAGCGTTTTTTTAAAGGTTCAAGTCAAGATTCAGAGCAATCAGACTTTGTCTATGTTAGGTTTGAAAACAATTATATACATGTAATTAGATACATTGGTTAACATGTTAAAGTTAAAAGATAGACGACATGAAAGTTAGCTTTGTTTAGCCTGTGCCTTGTACTTGCACCTTTTGATTTCTTGCGTTTTGCATTCTAAATTAAAGTACAAATAACTTGATCTGCATGGAAATTGCTGCAGCACTTTCTATATTTTGTGTGCACATTATGAGCATGTCCAAAAGTTATATTTCAGTACATTTTAAAAGATAAAAGATTATAAATAAAAGCCATGTACACAAGGATTCATGTGCATTGAACTATTTCCTTTCAGCTGGTACTCCCTATGCGGGTGGTGTTTTCAGAATGAAGTTAGTGCTTGGTAAAAACTTTCCCAATGAGCCACCAAAAGGATTTTTCCTTACAAAAATTTTTCATCCCAATGTGGCCAGTAATGGAGAAATATGTGTAAATACTCTGAAAAAGGACTGGAAACCAGAACTTGGATTAAAACATATATTATTGGTAAGTAATTGAATATAATTGTTTTTGTTGGTAACAGAAAATGATTAATTTCCTTCACCTGCAAGATATAGAAGTTAGTCTTAGCCACATGAATTACCATATGGCAAACATTTTTCTCCATTTTTAGATCGCAGGGACAGAACATTTTTCAAGAAGTTTGGTTGTCCAGTAGGCAACCAGACAGGAAAGTACAGAAGAAAACATGTTTTAGTTGTTATGGGAAATTCTGACCAGTGACAGTTTGTTTTGCATTATTGATTCAGGTAAACGTGCATGAAAATAAAATTGTAGAACCCAATGATTGGTTCAGTGAAGATTGACTTAAATTATATATCTTTAATCAAGTGATGACACTTAATGAAGATTATCATATATGTCATCATGAGGCAGAGCTGACACCTTGCATAACTATTCTTAGCCTTATTAGATGATGAAAACAATTTGGAGCTCCTTTTTATTGACCTTGTATCAAAGTTAACATACTGTTTATAAACTACAAGCAACCCAATCTGATTAAAATCAGATCTCCACTGTCCTGTGCGAAGATCTGATGACGACTGTTTATGGGTCATGTTCTAGTGACCTTTGAATTGGCCAATGGAAATGCAGCTTTCAAAAATCTGAAAGTGAATAAAATCTTTTGGTACTCATTGATGCTCTTCATCCACAGTTCTCTTTCTCCAGATCTGAAGTTGATAAAATTAGTGATTATGGTAATAATATAGGGTACCAGAATATGACCCCTGAGTGGTTGCTGTCAGATCTTCATGTATAGCAGTGGAGATCTGTTTTTAATCAGATCACAATCAACCAGAATCTAGTTTGGTTGGGCACAAGCTTTTATAAGTATGGTTGTATGCATGAAGCTAAAATTCACTTGTTCAGAAATTATTTTTTTATATTCCTGTTTCTAATAATGACTTGGCTTGTTTGTAAGAAGTTAATAATATGGGAAAATTTCATACTTTGAAAGGGAAGAAACTCTTACCAAACCTTGCCTTTTCCACTGCTAGGTTGTAACAGTTGTTTACCAGTTGTTTTTATTGAAGTTTATATAAGTCATATTGTACATACACAACTCTTGGAATAAAAATCCAATCTATTGGTTATACAATCATCTTATACAAATTTATTATGGTTTGATGGTAAAGGTTTATTGTAAATGTTTAAATAATTATTTCGTTGAACTTATTGATATTTGTGTGAATTTGTCTTATTTGTGGACTGCAGAATTTGTACATGTATATTTTTTTTTAATACAAATTTTCCAACATGATATACTTTGTACTTGATGTTGGTTGTTTTACTATACACTTTGGATATTTATTTGCTCGTAAATTAATATGCATTGTTTCTTGGTGCAGGTAACAAAATTTGGGTTGTTTCATCCCCCAAAATGTCCTTATTGTTTAGAAATTGACTGAGATGTTGGTGAAATGCACTAAATGTACAAAGTTTAAGGCCAATGAAGACACACATGCAGTGTTTGCAAAGATGGTCAGAAAATGTTATGGGCTATGGTATTAAGAAAAGGTCTTAAGAGTTAAGAGGGATGACTCAAGACCATGGATAAGGAATGTGACATTAAATTTACATTCTAACATATCATCACTTGCTTGCATTGTTGGGGACATGTTGATGGTACTTCCCCCTCCAAAAGTGATGAAAAGTACAATACCTATAGTACTGTGATATTGGGAGGTCTGTTACCTGCCATTTTAGTAGGCATTGTCAGAGTAACAGGTGAGGCAACTAATGCAAGAGACCAGGACACAATTGTTGGTTTTGGGTGAACTTGTTCTGTCTTACCATTCTTATATTTCTAGTACTAACTTGGAATTTGTGGGACGCTGTCCTCCATTTTCTAGACTGCCCAGTAGGCATCAAGTCCCCTCATGTGTCATAGCTTAGCCCTAGGGCCTGTAAGTCCTGGCACATGATGTATTTTCTGGATGTGGATGAGCTGTATGTCCACCAGTCCAGTCAGTATGATGCTGATTCAGCTGCAGTCTGCTGGTAGTTTAGTCGTGCTCATTAATCCTTACCTGAGGGTCAGTTGCGTCAACAAGCCATGCCATATACAGTCCAGGTGCATGTGATTATGTGGAGATTCAGTTACTGATCCCTTTGTTTTGCCACACAAGCCATCCAGGTGTTTACTGAACTGGGCATCCAGCTGATAAATGACTGACCATCCTAATTACTGGCATTTCATACTGGTAATAACCATATGCAACTGCTGCAGCAAATGTTCAGATAAAACCAATACAAAGCATTGATAGCATGGCCTTGTTCCTGTCCCTTAAGATGGTTCATTCTGATGTTGACAGAATTCCTGATGAGAACGACCCCCACAGTGAGTATGGGACTATCCTGGAAGATTCACACTGCTGAAACTAGATTGAAGTGTACAGCTTTAAAGCAGCCATTGAGGAAATCTACAGTTCTGCTGATTTCTGAGTTCCAGACCCTGTCAACTGTCATTCAAGCCTGTATGATCAAGGTTTAAGTGCATTTAGAAGACAAAGAAGAACATCCTTCATCTTTTTTCACACTCTGTGAAGGTAAAAGAAAGTTTTTGCCACCAGACTGATAAAGTATGTGACCCTGTCAATTCTAAGACTTTCTTTGTGGAAAGCCTTTTGCCATGCTGATATTGTACTCATTCACAGTTGTTAGTACTGAGCTGCCAGCCTTGGATAAAAACATTGTGGCAGTCAGTTTGACCAACCCTTTGTTCTATAATGTGGTTAAAAATATCCTGTATGCCACCTCCATGTTGGTTAGAAATTTGATCACTACCTCATCTATGCTAGATTTGGCTGAAAAGGCCAGAAGCGATCACACATGGGAATCCATTTCTGCATTGCCAAGATTATTAATAGGGCCATGCATCACACAGCAGTGAATATTGATGACATTGGCTAATCTTGATCTCATGAGATCAGCCACCCTAAAGTCACACCATATCTTGGCTCTGTTCAGCACCTTTTAGCATGCCATTTCTGTTTGGCAAGAAAATTGAAGAACTGTGGAAGAAGGTATCTCAAGAACTGCTGCTTCAACTTGCCATGCCCACTGCTTCTGTTTTCAGACAATCAGTTTCAGACATAGCCTATAGAGGATCACAAGCAGAAGGAAAAAAGGCTGAATAGCACTTAAATGTAACAATTTTGTCCTCAGTCTTATTTCAGGTGGCAACAAAATTTTCAGTTCTGGAGGTAGTTTTGCAGAGAGGAAAGTTTCTTATTACTCAAGCCTCTAAACAGCTGACATTCATTTGCCACCCAGACTACTACCAACAATCACTTGCCGCCCAGACTGTTGCCGATGGCTTTCCAGTGGCACCAGATTAATTTATTTTCAGACCAGTGGATCAGTATGTTTCCAAACAATGTATGGGCAGTCCAGATTGTTTAGATGGAGCCTTAGATTTCGTTTAGTCAACTCTTCCTCCACCCCCTCCCCATTCTCTTACCCTTCCATGACAGATTTGCTGTCCAGTTGGGAGAAGGCAGAAATTTTACAGTAGAAGAAATTGGTTCTAACTCCTCCCACTCCTTTTTGTGTACTAACACCCCCTTAATTTTGGTGACAGGAGGGAAGATACTCCCTTTAGATAAATTTCTGTCAGCATCTCTGCCAACCCCAATCTTGTTTGCCTTCCTCATTTGCATGTGACACAGATTATTGAGCCTGCAGAATCAATTTCTGACAGGAAGTGGGTCTAGTTGAGTTTTTGCAACTCCTCAGACTACATAGTGTGGCAGTGGATTTAATTCTTCTCCGCCATCTTTTCATGCACCTTCTCCAAATGGCTTTGCTAATGCAGTGGCATTTCTTTTATGGCTCACGCAGAATCATGATCTCGAAAGTAGTGTCTTTCCTGCATTAGTGGCATAGTAAACAAAGGCTTACAGCAGAAATTACTTTACAGATGTTCCAACCAGAAGTCAGTGGCAGATGGTAGCCACAAGAGTGGGTAATATGCTCTGAGATCTCAAGTGATCAAATATGCTGCAAGAAATATTCAGCTCATGAAATAGTAGTTATTTTGGCAAGCCTTGTGTTGGAATGAAACATGGCTGCTATCCAAGACATAATAGAGACAGTTTGGCTGGCATGCACTGTCAACCTTTTCTACGTGATCTTGTTTTGCAGAGACAGGAACTGAATCTGGTAGGTCTTATGGTCATAGAGCAGCACTTTCACTGGATCAACATGTTATTTACTCAGTAAAAAAAGGAAATCATAATTTCCCTCTTCTATTAAATAGGTAATGGCCCCACAGTTTAGGTGACTCTCAATAGTGCTGTTTCCTTTTTAGGGGTATGGTTTATCCTTAATAGGGAAGAATCCTATTTACTTTTGTGTGACCATGATAGAGGTAGAATGCTCAGCATTTGCTCCTCCTATTACTTCTTCTGATGTTAACATGATCAGGGAATGTATTCAAATGAGACAGCAAATTTGGTAGTAAATTCTGGTTCTTTGAGACTATTTACTTGATTACAATAATAACCAACATAATTTACTACACAAGCTGTTTTTTCAGTGGTAAAACATTTTAGTAGGTTGAAGAGCAAAGGTAGCTGAAGAATGCTGAAGTTAGTTAACTTACGGTATATTTTCATTTAACAAAACAAATATTTATGAAAATATTTCGCCAAATGTGATTAGCCATATTCGTTTCATTAAATGTAACTGAATTCATCATTTCTCAGCTATCATCGCTCTTCAACCAACTGATATGACACACAACAGAGTTTGACAAACTAAACCATTTGATTGTGCTGGATATACTTTTAAAAAATCAGGACTGTAAATGTAATATGATTTCAGCAATTAGACTTTAATTATGCTTGGATACACCTAAGTAAATAAAAATATCATTTCAGCAAGTATAATATCATTAAAGCAGTTAGACTAATCTGCGGAACAATGTTAATATGAGCTGCCAACTACTGGTTATTTTGAAAATGTGGCCTTTAGTTCCAGGGTTGACTTGATGGGGGAACAACTATTATATTCAGGCAATAAGACTTAAGAGCACACACACTCACAAATACTAAAATGACTTAGTGATTTATTGTTATTATATATCCCCAAGGAGAAATCTGGGGTAAGAATAAATCTGAAAAAAGACTAATTTTTTGTACTGCTTACTTTTTCAGACAGTAAAATGTTTATTAATAGTACCAAATCCAGAATCAGCTTTAAATGAAGAGGCAGGAAAGTTGTTACTAGAACAGTATGATGATTATTCAATGAGGGCAAAACTCTACACAGAAATCCATGCCAGACCTTTGAGGTAAGTAAAATGGCTTTTTCTGATATGGTTTGTCATTGTTTGCATCATCAGCCTTTTGAATCAGACATTAATACCTCTGTTTAAAATGGTCTAACAGATTTTCAGCCCAAGAGTCAAAGCTGAAATTGTTAATTTTTCCACAGTATCTAAATAAAATGTGACTTAAATTCTTGCATTTTCTATGTACACACATGACTATTCCAGCAACATTTAATAGTAAATGATGCCAATAAATTAACCTTGGTTAGGTTTCAGTCTCAATTCTGTTGGTGTGTAACTTGCCTTTAAACACCAGATATAAGACATGTCTGTGTTGTACAGCAGTAAATATCTGTCCTTTTTAATCTAGTTTCCTTGTGATAATGAAAGTGACATATCACGCAGCCAGACTAAATAATTATGATAAACATATACGAGATGCTTTGAATCTGGATAAGTAGGCCGGGTATGTTTATCGCTTGGTTCATCTTCTTTTATTATTTTATAGTTCTAATTGGATAATAATATCTTAAGGAGAAAATCCATGAAAATTATCACTTTTATTTAACAGATATTAACTCCTAAATATTGAAAATGTTATTGAAGTTTGAAAAACTCATGTTTATGGAAATATTTTGTTCAGACATTTGAAAATCCAGCACTTCCATATGTGTGGTGGTGCCATATTACAGAGGTAAAATGTGAATGATGTGAAAGCATCAGAGGATCTCCAAATGCGTTGTTGCATTACGAGGTCGGTTTGTATTCACTACACTAATAAGTAGACTAAGAATCTTAAACTGCAATATTTTCATAAAGTCAAAACGTTAACAACATTAAACCTCAAGTTACGTTTGCTTTCAATTCAGCATTAGGCATGTGTTTTCATAAGTTAATAAATCTGGTTTGACATAGAAGTGTTGTAATAACAAGTTCGACCTGTTTATACAGTTCCCATTCACTTAAAAATTTAAGTGAGACGTGCAAACATTGTCCTTGGAATGTACAAAATATTGGCCTGATATGTGCAGTTTACAGATAGAAATTGGAGCCTAGTGAATGCACTAAATTAAATCTAAGAAACTATATTTACTGCTGGGTATCGTTGTTAGTCAGTTTCTGTCAAAATTGAGATGGATAAAAAAGTAAACCTGATCCAACTTGGCTGATGTGTGATATGTATTGGAGATTTCAGTGGTAAATATACTATAATTGCCATATTGGCAATGAATGATAGACTTGTTCTTTGTCTCCAGAGATGCTCCCAGGTTGCGTGATTGCATGATTATAAGATTTGTACTAATTCGCACACTTGGAAAGCAGTGATGCCTGAGAACTCCTGCAAATTAATTTCGAGTCACATATGAAACTGTTCTGTGCACTGTATACAGTCTTTATTCACCCATTCACCCTTATAAGTGCTTGTATTGATCTCATTCAAGTTGGTAGAAATTTTGTAGTGCTTGTTGTGACATGTATTTTTTCGTAACTGTTTACACATCTGGTTTTTTCCGCTTGAATGGTTGTTAAACAAATTAGATTGGCACACTGGGCACCATAACAGGAATTCTGTCATAGCTTGAACTTTATAGTGGAAGTGGAAAATTGTACAATTCCCTCTTATGATAAAAGCCTGGGAGCATCTCTGTGTCTGAACTGTACTAATGCACATATAGATCTGGAAAAACATCCACAGAGATTACAAAATTCTGAAGTGGCATATACGACTCATGACTTTAGAAATAAATGATGCATTGGTGAGCCTTGGGGTTACTTATACTAAAGTTTTTTTTTTTGCTAGTACAATATTTGGAGATGTTAAAAAACTTACTTTTGAATCGTTTTGTACATAACAATTCTTTATGTAAATTGCCATGTATAAACAAGTTGGGAAATTTGTAATTATTTTTTTAAATATATACTCCAGTCAGTAATACTATATTATTTACAATGTACACACCCAAATTTTTGTGTTGTTTCCCTATTTTGTGACCCAGGACCCAGTGGTACAGAACCTCTGAACTGAAGAACATTTGAGTCCATGTAGTGCTTATAAAAACAAACAAACCTTGACATTATAGCCAGTTTCCAATGGTGGACAACTGTGACAGTGATAATACAGTACTATCAAGTGATCTATTTCCTTGAAATAAAATGTTGTCCATTCTGATGTGGAGATAATTTATAACATGTCTCCTATATACTGTACATAATAAATAAAATGCAACATGAATTGTAATATATGTCCATTGATAATTTCATGTTTCCTAATGGACCTAATATGGTAACTTGTGCATTTTGTAAGAGATGACCAATGAAGGCAGCTGCCTTGGTGACTGATTGATTAGGTAGTATGCTGAACTTGTGATTGAAAGTGTGTAAGTTAGAGTCTACCACTGAATGAGCCTGGATTGGCTCTAGTGGTGCATCCTTTGGAGAAGGCACTTTACTCTAATGAGAGTGTCTGCCTCGGATGTGGGAGATTGTGGGTTTGACACCCGGCCGAGTCATACCAAAGACTTACAAAAATGGTACTAACAGCATTAAGAGATTAGTGTTAGGACTGGTTGGCCTGGTGTCAGGATAATGTGACTAAGTGGGACATGATGCCCCAGTGCTAGAGATCACTAGAAACTGCCACACTGCAGACATCATAGCGATATGACTGAAAAATTGTTAAAGCTACGTTAAAAATCCAAATCACACACACATACTTTAATGAGGACTAGTGGTCAGTTATCTGAAGAAATTGGTGGTGCCACTGCTACCAGTTTAGCAGCTGATATACACACATATATAAATGTACATTTTAAAGTATGTTTAGATATTTATCATGGAATCAAAATTTGGTTTAATAATGATTCCTCAGTTGAGAGTAGAACTAAGGAAACAAAATGCTAGGATTACTGGACAAATGAATAAGCTGGTTGAAAGGTTTGCATGTTAAAGTATGTCTCTTAGCACATGTTACACCATGTCATTAATAAAAGTAAAAGTAGAAATTCTTAAGAAATGGGTCGCATGTAAAGCTATGATTCTAATGTGGTTCCGTGGTCAGTGTGCTAACTATTATACCATGGTTGACGAACTAATTTGTAAAGAAAGTATAATTTTATCTCCACAAAGTGAAATATTAAAGATTTAAAACATATTACTCCTTTGTGAGTTCTTCATTGTTAAAATGTTTAATGTTTTCTCTAGATATATCTTTATTTCAGTATGTACTCTTTTACGACTCATCTTTCTGTTGTCTAATACTACCCAGGGAAACAAAACACACTCGTGACATAATTAAAGAAAATGTAACCCAACAGTTCAATCTGGGAAGTGTTTGGGCCGATATGCAAGGCAACAGATAGAATGGGTAGTGTTTGGGCAGATATGCAAGGCAACAGATAGAATGGGTAGCACCAAGCTAGCCAGATCATTTACTGCAGATTTGTCACTTATGTTGATTTACATGGGATCCTCCTGAATTTTTGTTGAAAAATCCAAAAATCTTGATTTCTCAAAATAAATTTGTTCTAAAATCCCAAATTTTAAAATGTCAGAATGCCAAAATTTTAAAAAGATATCTTTTGATTCATGATGGCTGTGCAACGAGAGCAAAAGTGATGCAGAAATTCTGCAAGAAAAGCTCTACAGTCCTACCATGAATTTAATGTGTTAATTGACTTAAGACTAAATATCAGCATAAAAGATGAAAATAGAAAAATGGTAGATTTTCAGAGTATGACATTAGCATACATTTTTAAGTAAATAGCATAAGATAGCAGAGATATAAATTCCTTTGTGTCTTGTGTGTGATTTGTAGTTTGAACATAGATCTAAAAAAATGTCATATTGCTATGATGTCTGCAGTGTGGTACTTTTGTAGTGATGTCTTGCACAGAGGCATATTATCCTGACACCAGGCTGACCAGTTTTAACACTAACCTCTTAGTGCTGAGCACCAAGCAAGGCAGATGCTATTACCATTTTTTTTACAAGTCTTTTATATGAATTGGCCATGGTTTGAACCTGCGATCTTCCACATTCAAGGCGGACGCTCTAACCACTTAGGCCACCAGAGCTTTGTAAAAAATTTGCAAACATTGGTTGCAAACACTGATCCTGATTTTGTTTCTTCTCCAAATCCTGCTTTTCTTTCTTTATCATCCTGATTTTCATTCCACTCAAAGTGGGAGGTCTGTTATTGTTGTCACAAATGTCAAGTCTGCACCTATTGATTTTCATCCTACCTTGGCTGAGATCGATTGTGATCAGTTTATGTCCAGCTCATCCTTTAGCAGAGTTACAGCCCCTGGATTAAGAACCCCACTCAGTGAAATCTGGGAGGCCCCGAGTGGTCGAGTGGTCTAAAGCGCTTTCCGTTACAGATCACTGCCATCTCACCACTGTCTGCGTGGGTTCGAGTCTAGGATTCGGCCAATGTGGGTATGTGAGAAAGCTTGCCAGAAGCTTCTCGTGGGTCAGTGGTTCTTCCTGGGGTTTTCCCGGAATCTTCCTCCACCATTAATACTGGCCGCTATGCATAGCCTATTGTGCTGAAAAATGGCGTTAAACCCAACAACAACAACAGTGAAATCTGCAGTCATGTAGTAATTGTGCAGGCTGTCCGTTTGATTTCTGCAAGTTAACTTTACTGGGAATTATTAGATTTTGACCAAATTTTGTATAGCTTTATGTGTTTGAATAGGGTTCTCATGTCAAAATCTTGTTTATGTTTACTTGACCACTGGAACATAAAATGATTGTTTTAACATGATTAATCCACTTTCATGCCAGAACTGGCAGTTTGTGGCAAATATGTTGTTTATATTAAAGATAATGACTGGAAAAGTAAAGTCTTCTTTTTTAAGTCTTACCTTGTTCTAATTTTCAAGTGATTGCCTAAATAGCATTAATGTTATCAAGATTAATTCCCATAAACTTCAGTTATACATGTAAGCCAAAAGCTTCCAGTTGTGTACATGTATTTCACACTACACTAACCAAACGGTTAAGCCTGTCACAATATTTACTTCAAATATGTAAGTGTTGAAACATGTAAATTCAGTCACGTAGAATTTACATGCAAACAATTACAGCTATCTCTTAATTTTTTTGTTAGTATTCTTAAACAGTGTTGGACATATCAAATTCAGGTAGCATTAATGCCTATATAATAACAATACACCTAGTTTAAATCTTTTTTCACCATTTTAGTCAGTGGCTTGTGTGCCAAGCTGGAGGGGTGATCTCAGTGTTACTAGCATAATGATCTATATGAAATATGCAATTCACTTGGAAGAAGCAAATTTTCTTCTTTTTTTTTATTTTCTCCTCAAACATATTGACTAGTAAACTGTATAACAGATTGAAGTAGCATTTTTCTTCTGATAATGTCACATCTGTGTTGTGTGTATATTCACACAGAAAATTTGAATAGTAACAATTCTCTTTCCTAATTCAGGATTAAAAAACCCCCAAAGAAATATAGAAATTAAAAACAATAAATAATTTATAGGATCGTAACTCCTGCATGGCAGGTTGCTATGCTTACCACTGGACCAAGAAGTTAACAAACATTGCAGATGTAATGTTTTAGCTATAATGTTATGCAGTAAAAAAATAAAAGTACAATTCAATCCTGTGAATTCAAAATTGTCTTTGAATTTAAGTCTCCATGAAAATGTCCTTTTTTCTTTTTACAAAACTGTGAACATAAATAAAATCACAGTATTGCCCTTATATATTTCCATATTAAAAGGGAGATCTATGTTGGATGTCTGATTATAAATTTGCTTGTTTTACTGATATATCATGTATTTTTTCATTATTTGCAGATCTTCTAATGAGGAAAATACCATAGATAAAACGACAGAAGGACCAATGGCCAAGAAACATGCAGGAGATAAGAAAATAGTTGATAAGAAGAAAAAAGATAAAAAGAAAGTGTTGAAAAGATTATGATCTTTGGCATTTTGTACAAGAAAGAAGCCCTCTTCAGCTTGCGTGCTGTGTGTTATATAGTTTACACGAACTTTACTAAACTTTTCCAAGACCAAGTTGAGTAGGTTCCTCTTGCATCAAGAACTTAAAGGATTTCTTTCTGAAGAAATATCACTGAACATTTGCTGTCAGGGATCCTCTCTCATAACAAGCCTGTCAGATAAACATAATTTTAACAACCATATAATTAAACTTTTTTGTGAAAGTTGGTTTACTTCATGTCTTGAACTCTCTGTTTAACCAACTTTTTTTATTTAATTCTTTTTATGAGTGTGTCCAATTTGCATGTTATCATATATGGTTAATGGGATTTAGACCAAGATTTGTACCATTGTACTTACTAATTTCTCCATGTTAAATTTAGGAAAATTCAAATTCAGAAGTACTTTAGAACTAGTCACATTCATTAACATCGAATCATTCATTTTTAACTCATTTGTTGATATTCATCTCAGATAAGTAACAAAGACCTACCTACTTAGATTTCAAGTGAACAGTTTCATTGACCATGGTACTAGATGCTTACAATGCTGTGTACTGTTGATGATTTTGTGGTTTGAACTGTTTCTGATGAGGTCTTTTATAAGCAACTTCCCCCTCTTTTATTCATTCACTATTTGGCATAGCATATCATGCTATAATGTTTGCCATCCATCCGTGCCAGATAGTTAGCCTGGAATAAACTCTTACTTAACCAGTGGTTTTTATAACTTAAACAGTGGTTTTTATAGTCTTTATGACTAAAGCAGTTGAGGATTTCAAGAGAAAAATGTATTTGTGCAAATTGTTGTTTTCTGGAACTCATTATATGATCCTTCTACTAGCGATTGTTATTAATTAGAAATTGAGACTGGTCAGGTCTTCATGTAGTAAGCATTTATTATTATTAAAGAGTGAAAATGAAGTGCTTCCATGAGCATGATCAAATACAAATGGAAAACAAATTTCCAGTAGAAAATTTAGACTTTCACTAAACAAAACTCTCTTAGCAGAAAATCATCTTCATTGAAGAGAAACACTGGTGATCTTTGAATCAGCACTTGACAAATCTGGACAGTGCTTGGAAAATTCATTAGACCACAGGAAAGTTTTCATTTGCCAGTTTGAGTTCATTGAGTAAACTTAGACTCTTGTACCATACCAAACTATATGAAGCTTTCATTTGTGGCAGCGAAAAAGCATATTGAGTTAAAACTCCAAAGGTCATGGTTACCAGAACGAAAAGAAGGAACTGTTGCCACTTGATAATATGACCAGATGCCTTGACTAAACTTCATAAATGGCTTGCAGTAGGGGTAAGATACCTATTGAATTGGTATCAAAAGGTTAGAGGTCAAGGTCATAGGAATATGAATAAGGAAAAATTATTTCTCCATCAAATACATTATCTAATTATAGTAACACTCGGAATTCATTTTTGCTACATCTAAAATCCAGTTGTCTTGACAAGTCCAAATAATTTGTCTGTTCCATCTGTATACACAAGTATTTGTAGGAAAAAAATTACCTCCCTTTGTCACTGCTAGGTAGCTGCTCATATAGGGTGTTCTTCTACAGAAGCTTTTGCGTGATGCAGGCAAAATTGCATTAGTATGCGTATCAAAATACTTGGATTGCATCCAAAAATATCAACCACTTGTCTGCAAAGTCTGTTGTTTTGAATTATTTTCAAGCACAAGTAACTTAAATTTTGCATTTTTATTTCCCTTCTGCTGTGGACTTAAGTTACCAACTACGGTCTATAAGTAGTTGTGTTTAGGGGACACTTTTGGGGTGTCCATAAGTATTTATAATTAGGGGACACTTTTGGGGTGTCCATAAGTATTTATAATTAGGGGACACTTTTGGGGTAATATTTTTATTTGTAATTTACAGCTACAGTGTTTTGTTTATAGTTTGCACCTTTTTTGGTCATTGCATTTCTTGGTCACTTTTAGCTCAACTGATTATAGTCCAGAAAAACTTATGGGATGTTATGTTTTCTGCAATCTGTCTGTAAGCACATATTTTTGTTGTTGCTATTCTTAAACAACTTGTAGGATTGACATGAAACAATCATCCATTTCCTGCTGTAGTTGACCCTGAATGAAAATGCTGCTGCTTGGACATCCATCTTGGAAATCTTACTATCTCTTCTTTTAATTCATTTAAGGACTCGAAAGTCATATTGAAATGGTGTTTTCCCAAAAGGCTTCTTATGATATATAGTTGGCCCTAAATGAAAATTGTGCCAATAATTTCAAAGGTTTTTTTCCCCATAGATTCTCTGTATTATGGTCAGTGCAGTATAAACAATGCAAAAACAAATGCTTGGTTTTATCATTCTGGGAGGAATGGATTCAGGAGGTTGCAGGTTAGTTCTTTATGTCAATGTGATTAAGGTATTTAGTGTAAAAGAAATCTTAACTTTTGATTTTAAAAAGTTTTTTTTTCCCCCAAAATATGTGCAAATTTTGTAACATATAGTGACTAAACTTGTGTATAGCCTGTTGATTTTGGGGTGAAATATCAAGGTAAGAAGGACCTTAAAAGAAAAAAAAAATTCCACAAGGTATCAGATTTTGTGGATCTCAACTCAGGGGTTAAAGATAAACGTCAATGTCACCAGAAATGAAAGAGAAAAAAATTGTTTCTGCAGAATACATGACTATTTATAAGGTGGAGCATACATTTAGAATTGTAATGCTACTTAGTGACAAAGTACAAAAGGTAGATAGGGGCTGCATCTTAGAACCAGAGGATCCAAACTAATAAAAGGGTTGGGATTTGCATTAAGTATAATGATACTATTTTACCACAGACAAGTATATATTGTACTGTTTATAGGACTCCTTTTCTTGGGTCATCAGATTTTACCCATACTTACCTCAGGAACCTTTCTTTGTCAGTGCTTTAAGTACATCAAGTATTAGTATAGGTTAAAGATTCTCATCAATTATGATTTCATTTCTCATCTTACCAAAAGACAGGAGGAGACAATACCTGTGCACAATGAATTTATTTTATCTTGCTATTTATTTGCTAATTTATTTGTAATCTCATTCCTCTATTTGTTCATGCATTGAAGCAAGTTCATTGTCATTTTACTCTACAAGTCACGTTACACTGGAAAAGAATAATGCAGTATATACTTTCTCTTTTCTTGGGAGTCTCTTCCACTTAATGTGATATTATTTCAGTTTGTGCACGTGGGACTGCATGATTGTGTCAGAGAGAGGTTGAAGAGTTTATTCTTGTCATCATGTCAATTGAAATTTATATGGTAATATATACAAATATATATGTACAATAAATTGAAACAGTAGCATTAACAATTCTTTTCTTGTTATTTAAGTCAAGTAAGCTATATTAAACATTCACTAATGGAGTAGGAATGAGATCTGATGATTTTGATGTAAACATAGTTCACACGCTTTTCTAAAGATAAATTTCCAGGGTTTTTCCAGGATGAAATTAATTTTTTCAAGGTTCACATATGACCATTACTGAATGGAATTAAAATACATTTCAGATGATAAAATATGCATTTTTATATCTAAAGAGGTTTCTCTTTCAAGAATTTCCAAAACATCTAAGTCAGAAATGATGATGTACAAAACCAAAAAATGTATCACATGAAACTATATTCCTATAATTTGACATGTAAAGTCATGTCAATGTGCAGAATAAAATTTCTAACTTTGCTGCCATGGTTTATGTTGCTATGTGGAAATAACATAATGAACATAAATTAGTTTTGTTTCCTTTTAAACCTTTAACCTTTAATTCTAAAGAATTCTATAGCAATATATATATATATATATATATATATTTGTTATACTAATTAAACATTTACTACCGGTCACAGTAAGAAAAAAAAAACCCAGTAAAAGCAAAGTATTATTGTAATGAAAAAGTTTAACCCTAAATTTATCTGTGCCAATAAAACCCCAAACAAGATTTTTCAAACAACCTAAACTTCTTAAGACAATTTGATTCAAAATTATTCTTTTTAAAAAACGATTACAAAAGGGTTGGTTTACATTTTGACAAAAGACGTTCAAAATTATGTACTGTATTGTTGCATAAACAAGGACTGAATTTTCTGTAAAATCGACTAGTCTTTGTGTAATTCAATAAACCAGTACCCAAACCTGTATTGATACAGGGGCTAGTATCGTTTTTTTAATATATATAATACAAGAGGCGACAATTTCCCATTTTTTCCTGTGTTCTGTTGAAGATCTGAAACCAAAATTTCAAGCTTCATGCCACTGTAATAGTTTCTCACCAAATTTCAGCTCAGAGATTTGACAGTTTGGACACAAAAATTGGCTTACAACGAATAGCAGTCTGTTTTCTAATCTGGGTTCCTGCATATATTCCACCCCATTTTTCACATTTGGACATTTAGGTTGGGTTGTTGGGTCAGTAATTGCATTTAGAATTTGCCACCACTGTGCGTTAGTGGCATACGAGTCACTTTCCAGCGGGCCTAGAAAATTTAAACGATGTAATAATGACTTGTACCTGCATGAAATTGATAGGAAAATTATTTATTTTCTCATAAATGGCAAGTATTTTAATTGTTATGTCTTTAATCCACTGATAGATCAGATGAAACTACAGCATAGATGAAACCTGACCTTGTAGTCGCCATTTGCATTACTAGTCATGACTTTAAAAAATCTCAAACAACTACATCTTAAGTCCAATTGTCATGTTATATCAACAACAAACTCCATTTTAATGTTTTTGTTGTACAAAATTCAATTATATTAAGTCTGATACATTTTGTAAAAACCAGAATGAACATATAGTTCTCGATGTATTTATTTTGAGAATGACAAGAAACCAGTCCCTGTCACAGCAATCTGGCCTGTCAGATTCATCAAGCAGAGAGCACATAAACGTGGTAGTCAACAAAACCCCAGTAGTTGCTCATGGAATATATATAGAGAATTTTGTGTTCTTTTATTTTTGTATTCTTTTTACAACTGGTATACAACTTGTTAATGTTTAATTTTTGTCTACAACATTTGAAAATGTGCGTTTTGAGATTTGTGTACTCGTGTGACAAGGAATGCAAATCAGAGTACCAGGTCAAATTTCATAAACGCCTTAGTTTTATCTTGTTTTTTAGCAGATTAATGACAAAGATTTTAATACTCTCAATTTCTGAGAAAGTAAATTTTCATATCGATTTCATACAGGTATGACTTGATTTAACAAAGAATTTAACAACAGCCAATTGGTTAGCAGCTATGCTTTGCTGCCAATATGTTGGCCTCTTCTGATGCTAGACTGGTTTTCATACCTTCCATGTAAAGAAAAATATGGATATTTGAGCTGTGGAAAAAATCTACTAATCAAATCGAATGCACTGAGCGTCTGGATTGACGCAACAAATTTGTTTATGGCAAGCACCCAAATGAACCATTCTGGTCAGAACAGAATAAATTTAACTTGGGATCAGTTATGACTCAATTACGTAATTGTTTTGGGCATCAAGTGGTGGCAGAAAATCCCTGGGTTTTTCCCCCAACATATTGCTCATAAATTAAGCATATTTTTTCAAAAAGCCATTTAGGTAATTTCTTCATGTTTGGTCTGAAGAAATCTTTGAGCTTAGTGTAACCACTATTATCATTTTGCCCCAGTTTGACTGATTTCATGTCTATATGTTGTTAATATGCTACTACAATGGGTTTTGAATCTACATTTTTCAGGTAAAAGATTTTATTGTTTCAACATTGTTCTTTGCAATATGGGTTGATACAACTATTGCTGTGTATGTGTGTGTAATCAGTCCATAAACATTTTATTTACAAAGCATAACTCGCCAACTGTTCATGATATCCATTTGAACTTTGTACACAGATGAGATAAGTGGTCCAGATGTCTTGCTATTAAAAATTCTGTTTAAAGAATTGTTCCGCTATACAGCAGTCCATTATCCACGTTATGGCATAGTGGTGCAGATGTGCCTTTTGTGCACATCATTTTTATTTAGTCTCTTTGTCACACCTGAATTCCAAGGATAAACTTCAACTTGTTCAAGATAGCTATGTGCACATGTTCTAGATCTGCATTCTGCTCATGAGTCTTCATTTTCAATATTTTAATGGTTTTCTTCATTGGTGCACTCATCCAGGTTTGTTTCTTGTGCAAAACTCCAAAACTGTTCAAGATAAGTCTGAAATTTGGTCCATATAATAGATTTGTGGTCTCGATGTGCTTTTTGCTATTAGTTCTTAGTTTCAATTCTAATGATAAAAACTATTGGCATGCTTAATACAAAACCACTTTGGGCAGACAAATTAAATTTGGGAGGCATGTTTG
The DNA here is from genome assembly GCA_028554795.2 of Sinohyriopsis cumingii. NCBI lineage: Eukaryota > Metazoa > Mollusca > Bivalvia > Unionida > Unionidae > Sinohyriopsis > Sinohyriopsis cumingii. Next base: position 106,709,272 of record CM068826.1, read on the forward strand.
TATTTATATGTTTATTATCCGATTTGACTAGACCACTATATCCATTTTTTGGGGGGGGGGGGCAGCTTGTCTTACAAACCCAAATCATATTTTAGCTATGTAGGTTGTTACATGTTTAGGCTCAAATAAACAGTAACACAAGAAAGAGTGAAAACAACAAGCTTTGAAAAATATGATAATTTATTTCCCTAAAAGAAATTCTGTAAAAAAAAAAATATGAACTTAGGTTTTAAGAATCAAATCCAAAAATAATCCAAGAATAAAATTTTAGTAGTCCTAATAATAAAATGTTCTAATGATTTCAAGTCCCGATGAAGAATCCAAGATGGAAGACAATGATATATGCTGTAACTTGTATTGTTGAAGTCTACAGTTCCTTGTAGAAACAAGAAATATCACTCCGGTTTTGGAAATCTGAATAAATTTTTATAAAAGCTGTCCTTGTTCAACAATTTCATATGAGCAAATGTATTTTTCAGGAAAGAAAAGAACTAATCCTTTTGAATCCAACTAATTTGAAATAACTCTAAACAGCACAATGTACAACTTCCAGTGTAAGAGCCCAAATGAGAATATGTCTCCAAAACAAAGGTTATATCTTATTCTAAAACACAAAAAGGGGGTCACGTGATCATGTTCCAGAACCTCGTTGAAATTATTTACATGTTAAAATACACGTACACCCAGTGTGGCCCTGATGAAAAACAATTATTTTACTCTAAGAAATAAAAAAATTTAAAATTGTTTACATCTTAAACACTTAGTCCCATCAGGACCTCGACAACAACCAATCATTTTAAAATAAAAATAGAACTTATTTACATGGTTGCTACTAATTTTGTTTCAAGGTCAGGATCTAGGTCAACACCTGTTGTTTACTAAAACAGTCAAGGTAAAACTATTTTCTAAAAAATATTAAGTTCCTAACAAACAGAACTACATTTTGAGATATAATGAAATTTAAATTTTTTTTTTTAAAAACTTACAAACAATTAAATCAGATATAATTTAATCAAATATACATAACACTTTCCCCCATAAAAAAAGAAAGATTTATATGATGAAGTTTTCTTTTTACCACAGACTTATTTAACATGAGGTTAAAAAAGAACTCGTAAATTACAGTGTACATGAAAAATTACATTGTTATACACAGGAAAGTGCATCTGCTATTAAATTATCTTTTTCCTTGATGTACCTGATGTCAAGATTATATTCCTGTAACAACAAACTCTAACTTAATAGTCTTTGATTTTTATTTTTATCTTGCCGATGAAAGTAAGGGGGTTGTGGTCACTCAACACAATAATTGAAGAAAGAGCTGAACTAAGGTGAACTTCAAAATGTAATGCTATTATCAAAGCCAAACATTCCTTCTCGATTCTTGAATAACTTCTTTGGTGCTTATTTAATTTCTTAGAAAAACAGCACACTGGATGATCAATACCATTTTAATCTTCTTGAATCAAAACTGCTCCAACCCAAAACTCACTTGCATCAACAGTTTTAATGATTGGCTGAAATTTGGAGCTGTACAAACTGGCATGCTTTTAGGTATGCATAGCTGCCAACCTTCCAGCTTACAATTAGTGAAAATAGGGATAAAAAGTCGTGAATTTGGACATGAATTCATGAAAAATACCATGACAATAACTCCATCCACTCTGACTACTCCGACTGTCAATACTACACTATATCAAGTTCGCAAAATAAAAATAAAACACTACATATATGCAGAAATATTTATTTATCAAGACATGATACTGTTGCAGACTTGAACTTCCTCAACTGCTTGATCGTAAATTTGTTTTCTAAACAGTTCAACTTATTGCCTGCTGGTTGATCTTGGGGACTAAAATTGCTGACAAATTTTCTGCAGCTAAGGAGGCCCTAAAGTCTGTCTTATTTTTCCTCACTAAAGAAAATACGCTTTCACTGTCACTGTTGCTGTGAGGAATGCACAGGAACTGCAGCATTTTTTGTTCTTCCACAGGAAAATTTGGAAGCGATTTTCGAGTCCGGAAACATTAGTCAGAACAAATGTTTAGCATTGTCTCCAGCTGATAACGGTAGATTGTGTTTGACAAGAAAACTCACAAATAATGCTTCAGCGTTGGTAGCCTGCAGGTCTTCCGCCAATGGTTTAAAATATTCCAGAGTTGAAATCTGCGAATTCTTAGTTTTCCCAACTTCTTTGTGTTTTTTCAACCGACATTCTTCCTCACATCGTCTCTGCAATGGCATACTGAGTGCAAAAAGGATGAATGAATATCAATGTTTAATGGCAGAATGCACGGCCAATTTTTGATATATTCCAAATTAAACTTCACTTTTTGAGTAATACATTTCTTTTTCCTTGGTGGTGAAGACATTTTCAAGATCTTACATGCGATGCCGAACGGTAACTCAAATCAGTGTTTTGATGCATGCGAGGAGCGAATTTCCGGTTAAGCCCCAGTTTCTCTCAAAAGCATTTGTAAAACTACTCTTATACATATAGATTAAAATAGGCTAAAATGCTTGCTACCGGGCCAACTGTACTAATCGGCTGTAGATCTACTAATATCGTGACCAGCAGTACCGGACCGTTTCGGCAACTGCGAATATCACGACTAGCGCTTAACGGGAAATCGGTTATTTTATTAAAGATTTAAAATAATTAAGGATTGGAAAATTCGTGAATTTTTGGCTTACGGCATGAATCGCTGAAAAAAGTCATGAAATTCACACTGAATTCGTGAGGGTTGGCAGCTATGGGTATGGCTTTCAACTTACCAAAAGCCTCCTAACATTTTTCAGACCAAAGGAACTTGTTTTTCTTTATACATTTGTCAGGGGTTCAGCAATTATAGAAAAATTGGAACAAAAGTTTTGATAGTATCTGGCCATACCTAAAAATCGCATCAGTTGCTTTCTATTTACAGGCATGGGAAATTCAGAGATAGCCTTGACCTTAGCATCTATAGGTTTAACTTGTCCATGTCCTAGAAGTTATACTCGCATGGCAGAACTCACTTTTAGAAAAATTAATTGTCAAACATGCATCAGTGAGTCTGTCAAAGAATTTCCAAATTGTTGCTAAATGTTCTTTCCAGGAGTTGTAGTTGTTGTTGTGGGGTTTAACGCCATTTTTCAGCACGATAGGTAATACTGGCCGCCATGTATAGCCTATCGTGCTGAAAAATGGCGTTAAACCCCACAACAACAACAACTTTCCAGGAGTCATTGTAGACGACATCAATGTAAGCATGACAATTGTCTAGACCAGAGGTAATCATATTCATCAGATGTTGAAATGTACTCATCCCAAATGGCATTACTTTATATTGGTAAAGTCCATCTGTAGTCATGAATGCCAAAATTTCCTTTGCTCTTTTTGTTAATGGAATTTGCCAAAATCCTTTCAGAAGGTCAAATTTGGTTAACATGCTTGGCATTACCTGATCTTATCAATACAGTCATCGATTCTTGGTAATGGGAATGAATGTTTTTGTCACGCTATTCACCTTCCTATAATCAGTACACATACGGAAAGTTTTATCTGGTTTTGGAACAAGTATGTTTTGTGAACTCCAGTCACTTTTACTGGGCTCTATAAAATCATTCTCCAGCAAATATTGAATTTCTTTTTTCAAGTATTCCTGTTTGCGAGGCTTCAGCCTGTGTTGTTTCACAGGTTTAGAATTTACAATTTCAACATCAAGGAAAATTTTGTTGGTTCTTGTAGGAACATCGGGAAATAAGTGCTCATATTCAAATAATAACTGTTTAAGTTCATTTCTTTCTTGCTCTTGCAAATGTGTAAGTTTCTGGTCCAGATCTTTCATAATTTCTGGATTCTGAAGATTTTTCACTCCAATATCAATTTAATCCGATGATATTCCTTCACTTAAAACTTCACTGAGTGGGATGGGTACAACTAAATTGCATTTTTAACCTGGCTATCTCTTTCAATATACTCTTTTAGCATGTTTATGTGACAGAGTTGTTGTTCACGCCTCCCAGAAGTATACATGATGTAATTTAAATCATTTATTTTCCTGTCAACTTTGTAGGGACCATAATACTTGGCCTGAAGAGGATTTTTAGGTTGGGCAAGAGAGCCAGGATTCTATCACCAGGCTGAAAGCTCCTTTCCTTCGAGTTTTTATCATATGCTGACTTCATTTTGGATTGAGTGCAGATTTGCTTTTCGACCTCACAAGACTTTGACAACTTATAATTAAAATTAGAAACATAATCAAGAAGATTAATTTCAGAAGCTTCATTAGAAAGAAGTTTCTCTTTCCATAACTTCAATGGTCCATGCACAGTGTGTCCAAAATCCAGTTCAAAGGGACTGGAACCTAAAGATTCTTGAACTGATTCCCTGATAGCAAACAAAAGTAAATGAATGCTTTCATCCCAATCTTTACCTGTATCAAAACAATATGATTAAATCATATTTTTCCTCTGATGGAATCTTTTTAATGCCCCTTGGCTCTCAGGATGATAGGCAGAAGATTTGAATTGTTGGATGCCTAATTTGTATATAACTCGCTGGAAAATTCCAGACATGAAATTTGAGCCTTGATAAGACTGGACAGACTTGGGAAGGCCAAACCGAGTTAAAAAAAACTTTTTTAAAGCCTTTAGTATTGTTTTAAATTTTATATTCCTCAAAGGCTGCCTCTGGAAACCTTGTTGATGCATACATAATGGTCAACATGTATTGGTTACCTGATTTGGACTTGGGTAAGGGACCAACACAATCTACAATAATTCTACTAAATGGTTCATCAAAGGCAGGAATAGGTTGTAGATGAACCTTGGGAATTTCCTGATTGGGTTTTCCTCCCATTTGACAGTTATGACAAGATCGACAGTATTTAGCAACATCACTTTTGATTTAGTTTTTTCAGTCCCACTGGGTGGAATGAATGGTCAGTGTAATAACTATACTTTCATTTATTTGCACTAGTTATAGGGAAAAGAAATTAATCACAATTTTGAAGCCATAAATATTTATGCATTCCATATAAGCAAAACCTGAATCAACTGTACCTATGAATACTTTAAAAGATTAAGGCACAAGGACAACTTCTTAAAAAATGATGTAAAATGAATATTTTATTGGCATGTACTATATAAAATTGAACTCATTCACATCACATATAAATATCACATTCAATATGAAGAATAATCTTCCGCTACTCCAAGTCCTGACATACCATGAGAGATTAAAAGCAAATTGTTTCAATAACACTTTCTTTGTATGCATCATAGCTCTTGTCTTAAAAGGGTTATCATTTTTTGTTTATATAAATGAACAGACAATTATTAAAATGTGTTCAACAGCATGACACAGAAAAATGTTTACGTAGCATCATAGAGAATCATTTTCTGTCGTGCCAAAATGCAGCATACCTGCACAATGGAAAAGTGCTCTGTCACAAACTAAAACCGAAATGAGCCAATATGTAATAATTTTTGGATTCAGTTTTAGCTGGCAACAAATATGCCATTTTGAACGGCTCCAGAATGGTTCTTAATGTGACTTAGAATATCATAGAAAAAGTATAACTAATTGGAGAGCTAATTTATTAAAATGACAATTGAACTTCTGAAAGTCATGCTGAAAAACGGACACATAAAAATGTTGAAACACATGATCCACTAGTTAGACACCAGCTTGATGGGAGTTTTTTTTTTTTAGGGGCATGGCCTGGTTTCAAGGGCAACATCAATTTGAAATTATCTTGAAGAACTGGAGCTTGATCGACTGTATCTACGACGTTTGGCTGGAGAGCGTGATCGACTTCGTGATGTACGTCTTCTGGCTGGTGGTGAACGTCGTCGTGGAGGAGATCTGAGACAAATAATAAGAAGCTTTCATTTAAAAGACATGGGGAAAGCAAATTCTGATGCAGTCATGTTTCAATTCGACAAATGATAAAGAAAAGATGCTCATATGCTTCATGAAATAAAACGGCAAACAGTATTATCACCACCCATAATTGTTATTTTAGAAAACAGGCACAAAATAGGCTCTTGTTTGCTAACATTTAAAATCTGCAATCACAACTTGTAAATATAAGTTGTTTGATTGCTGAAAATAGCAGTGCACAATAATTTTGGAATCAATACCATGAAATTTTCAACATTTAATATGAAATCATGTACTGCAATATCATTTTTTCATGGGGTACCAATTTATATTGAATTTAAAGACCCAATGAAAAAGTAGCCACACATGATAAAGAAGCCCCTTCCCCAAACCCCTCTAATTTCTTACTGTGTTTCATTCCCAGGACAGGTCAACAAAACTGTTTGATAAATCAATATCATTTCTGTAATCCAAAAATAAAATTAGCTTTAACATGCATTTAATATTGTTTCAATGCACATGTATCTATATGGTATCCAGTAGCTGCAACTTCCACATACTTCTTTTAAGCTAATATGTGTGTGTTTGTGATTTTTATTTTTATCGTAGATTTAAAAAAAATAAAGTCATATTGCTATGATGTCTGCAGAGTGGCAGTTTATAGTGATGTTTAGCACTGGGACATCAGCCATACGTAGTAAAGCTGTACCAATGTCACTTTTTGGCGATTATGCCGACACAGCATATAGCCAATTATTAAAATTGCCAATACTGATTATTTCAAGAAAATGCCTGTTCTATAATTAGTGAAAGCACTAGCATTTGATTGACAAGTAAACCATGCCCTATTTTTGTTATAACTAACAATGCCTAAATTGGGTGCAGATTTATGTTGTCAATTCAAATGTGGTCTCAAGCCACCATACATGTGAGAACTATTTCCCACATTTTATATCCCACCTTATTTCTTATTGTTAACTCATATATGCAAATCAAACTCTTTACTAAATAACATTTATTCCAAATTAATTTTTTTGGGGCACATATGCTCTGTGATATGTTTCTTCATTCCTTCTTTTAATTTAATGATGATAATCAATGCTTATATATATATATGGTACAGTAATGCCAGCTCAAGTTGACTCGTGTAAGTTTCATTGGCGGGAATGGAGATCATAATTTACTTGTCGAGAAAACATCTACAGCATTCAGTGATCATTCCTGGGATTTAGGAAGCAATTCACTAACAAGCAAAGCATGTAAAGCACAGCAAAAATAAATTTCTGAACTCCTGGTTGACACAGATGTATTTTGTGAAGCTAGCCATAAGGGGGGGGGGGGGATTTAATTCCTGAATGCGTGAAATTGACAGTTGCATTATACGTCACTTATCTTACATTGCAAAATACGATCATAGGGTTTTAGTATTAAAATGTCATTATCTAAATAAAGTTTCTTACGAAACAATTTGGAAAATAATATACATAATATAGATTTGCTTAATATCTGATGTTTCTATTAAAAAAAGGGAGACAGTAGGAAAGTAGATATTTTATATTTGATAATGCATTTATTTCAGGTGACAACAGTTAGACCTATGCATTAACAGTGATGCGCAATGCAAAGACCATGGAAGTAGTGCAAAACAGTCATGTTATGATTTATTTTGTAATATTATGGCTGTATTGCTTGCTGTCAATAAGTAACTATCCCATCTTTTTCAATTTTCATTGCCTATTACATTAGTCTTGGAAAAATATTCACTACTTATTCTGGTGACATTTTTTGAAAATTGGCAACAAAATATTGAGATTAGTGATTTTTTTTGGCGACAACTTTTTTAAAGCCAGGACCATCCCTGTAATGTGTATGTTGGAAGTTCAACAACCACATGAGACCTCATTGGCTGGTTGGCTGCTGTGATTGGGATGAGTGCATGCATGGTATTGATAATTTGTTGTTAGCAGACAATCAGCGGTAGTTTACAGCAAGCATGTTAAAAAGTATTTACTTTTAAGAATATACTGTCTTTCAATTAACCCCCAAATCAAATGTTTATTCCTTAATTTCCACTATTTAATTCTGATTTAAATTCAATCCATGTCAAGATGAATGTTGTGATTAAATTTATATTTTGGAAATTTGTTTACATCAGCACCGATTATTTCTGCTGATACCGATTGTTCCAATAATCGGCCTGATTATGAGTATGGCCGATTAATCGGTACAGCTTTAACATGTAGCATCATGTCCTACCCAGTCACATTATCCAACCAATCCTAACACTAACCTCTTAATGTGGAGTGCCTAGCGAGGCAGCTGTTAGTGCCATTTTTTAAAGTCTTTGGTATGACTCAGCCAGGGTTCGAACCTGTGACCTCCTGCATCCGAGGCTGACATTCTAACCACTAGGCCACCGGAGCGGTCTGTGACACAAGTAAAGATAGAGAAATGAGAAAAGCACAACATGCTCAAATACTATTATTACTAAAATTAAAAGAAAGAAATGATACCAGAATATTAAAATTAGAATACATATTCATATAGATTCTTCAATCAAGTGAAGCTTGTCGACTCAGTTTATCCATGCATGCTTAATCCTAATGAACAACATGGCTGTAAAATACTAGAATTAATGCAAGAAGCACGTTTAGTAAATAAACACGTAGTATTTACATTAATTACTGCACACTACTTAAGCTCTCACTTCACTGATTTTTGGACAAAACCACTGAATCAACATTGTTGAAGTTTGCCGATAAACACAAATGTTTATCAGGTAAACAATCCTGGCATTGTTGAATTAAAAAAAGTCCAGCATTCTCCAAGCCACTGATAATTAGGTCTTATCTTCACACATTTTTGCATGAGCCACAATCATGCATTAATCATGAATTGGTTTTAATTGCTGAAGTTTTAAGTAAAGTCTAGAAGCTTAAGTTGGTCTGTACAGGCAGACTCAAAGAAAGGATTGATCATGTTTCTCAATTTAGTTGGCATTTTCAGATTCTGATGGGCCCTGAACACAGGAAATGTTGACACCACTTGCCAAATACACTGAGCAAGGGGTGGTTGGTCACATGTAGAATGATGACATTATCCAAACTGCTGGGGATCTTCAAGTTAAAAGTCACACTTCTCAACCATTGTTGTGTTCATGCCATGATCATCAGAAACTGATCGTGCAATTTATGTATAGTGTTTTATGGAATAGATCATATGTGCTTTATTAACCAATTAGCTTTGTGTTGTTAAACACATCAAATACTGACAATTCACTGTGCAAAGAGGCAGATGGTCACATGTTTGATTCACATGTGGAATGAAGACATTATCTAAGCCAAAAGGGATCTAAGAATTATCCACTCTTGAACCAATGTATTAAAGCCTAGGTCATCAGAAAATAACTGATGGTGCAGCTTTATGGACATTGTTTTGAGAAAGAGATCACATACATGTACTTTAATAACCAATTAGCTTAATGCTGTTGACTGCATCAGGTCCCTTTGATTTTGAATGTAAGTGACTGATCTTGACAGATGCTGGATTTGTGCTCAAAGGTGGTAATATTGTTTTAATCATTAAAATGACTGCTTTTTATTGTTGGCATAGGTCTGATATTTTGTACTATTCATTTTCAATATTTGTAGAGCTTAAACCACAAAATGAAAAAATACCACTTTTATGAGGCAAAATAACGTAAAACCATGAAAATTTAGACCAACACAAATAAACGATACAGAATTCTGTAAGACTGTCTGAAGTAATAGTAATTTCTCAAAGAACATAATATACATTGAAATACTGATCAATGAAAATGTTGGGAAATGCCTAATGGTGGCAACACAAAGAAATTAAAAAAAACCAAACATTTTTACTGATCCTGCCTAAATTTCACTGATACAATAAAAAATCAAACAGAAACCAGTTCATTTTCTAATTCAACTCCATTATTCATTAAAATCATCTATAAATGAATAAAGGCATCCACCCACTTTTGTATTTCTCTGAATACCAAGTGCAGAAAGTGTACAGATCATGGCCTCTCCTCAAACTTCAGGCATTTTGTATTAATTTTCCACACATTTCTAGGACTTTCTAAGTTTCTTCTGTATATCACATTTATGATCATGCTCTCTTATCATCATCTATTTTCTGCCATTTTAGTGGCAGCTGTGCAAATTGCAAATACTTCCAAACTTTTTTTTTACAACAGTCACCACACAATGCATTGAATATTTATCAACAATGATATACATATAAAAACACATCATTCAGTATAATTATGGATTATTTGTTGGTACCTGCCAGCATTCCTGTAAGAACCTAAAATTAAGTCAGATTTATTTTAACTGTTGACAACTTTTGTGGTCCTTTGACATGACAACACATGGTAGGTAACAGATTAATTTGTTTCTAGAAGGGTACAATACTTGAAAGGTGGCAACATGATGTGTCTAGTGTCAGCTAAATTTCTTGTTAAAATCACACACTGTAGAAAACTCCAAAGTTGTTTTGTCTGCCTTATCTGTGGCCTGTTCCTCAAAATTTCATTTTATACATTTGAAAATCAACTTGAAAGTTCTAAAACAAATGCACAATTTGTTGTCTTTTCTCTTTCTATGTGGTAAATTGTTTGTTTTTTTATGTGTATGTAAGGTTCTGTATTTATTAGCATACATGATACAGGGTTGTTCACAGCCATGTGCTATCAATGAAGTGACATTAAAACTTGATGTCTTGTGGAGTTAACGTGAGAAAACACACTTTCTAGCTATGAAGCTTTAGTTCTCTGGTGTTTGCTTAGTGGGATACACATATTCTACCTGTATAACATAAATAACTGCAAATTAATGGGTATACAAACATGTCAACCTGAACTTTACTTCATGAACATGGTGTTGGACAAGTTAAATGATATTACACATGCATACAATGACAAACAGAATCACATAATTCTCCCATGTTTCTCGCCAATGTGGGTATATGAGAAAGCTTGCCAGTAGCTTCTCGTGGGTCGGTGGTTCTTTCCGGGGTTTTCCCGGGTTTTTCCTCCACCGTTAATACTGGCCGCCATGTATAGCCTATCGTGTGCTGAAAAATGGCATTAAACCCTACAACAACAACAACGTTTCTCCGGAACATTCCTACCCTGTTTCAGCAGCTTATAATTTGCTTGACAGACATAATAGAGAAAACTGCATTACAAGTTTCTTAGTTTTCCATAAATCAATAATTAAGATCACCTTCTCCTATCCCTGAATCGTGGTGGTGAGGCCCTCCATCTGGCTGAGGGTCGTCTTACTGGACTTCTGCGAGGTGGTACACGCACTGGGCGGGGAGCCAATACAGCAGCTGCAGTTATTTCCTGCCCATCAATCTGACCTGATAAAGGAACATAAATACTTATAATGTCCAGTACACCAAGTACTTTGAAACATTAGTGGCCATATGGTAACCTTGTTTTTAGTGGCCATTTCTCTTCTTAGTTGGTACAGACTCTTGGAAAGATTGGACAAACAACTTCTGTCCCTTTTCTTTTATTGCACAAGAATTGTTCTCAATATTGCATGAATATTTCTAAACAATTTTAAGAATCAGAGTAGATTACTGTTTTAAAAAAATGAAAAGCCAAAGAAAACTATACATGATTTGGATGTGTCGTGTTTGTGTGATTTGTATTTTTATTGCAGCTTTAGCAAATTTTGAGTAATATCATTTTGATGTTTGCAGTGTAGTGGGACATCATGCTGCACACATGTAGCATCATGTCCCATGCAGTCACATTATCTGACACCAGGTCGAACAGTCCCAACACTAACCTCTTAATGCTAAGCACCAAGCATGGCAGTTGCTAGTACCATTTTTATAAGCAGGAGTCATTCTACCAGTTGAAGTGGGCGAACAAGTTGCCGTAAAAATGTAATCTTCGTCTTCTTCTGTTGGGAAAGTGAAAATGACTTTGCCCTGTGATTGTTGAGAGGAAAATTGAATGGCCATCCTTTTGAGATGCTCCCAAACCTTGGCCAGGTTAGTTCCAGTGTTATGTTACAGCTCAGGCGAAATGTAGGCTTTAAGCCATCATATAGTTGGTGTTGATATCAATTGTACTGACAAACTCTTGCACATTCATAGGCATGTGTTTTGATAGCTAATTGACAATCAACCCGTCCCCAAGTAAGTTAGCAACTATTATTGCCCAATTTCTACAAATCATCCCTTGCTGTTAACAAAATACAAGCCTGTGTTTCAAAACTTACACTGATGTAAATAGCAATTTGTGTTTTAAGAATAGAATGATAACATGAATACTTTAACTATCATGTACATTATTTTCTTCATAAAAATCAGTCTCCAACTGTAATGGAATAATGGCCAAAATCGCTGTGTCTGGGATGTACCACTTTATTCAGAAAAAAAAAAACAATTCAAAGAAAGCTGAGTCTAAAGATTATGTTATTGAAGATTTAGCTTTAAAATGCAATTATGCATGTCAGAAAGATACAGGACAATGCTATGTTGTAGAATTTGACTTGCTGTAGGGTCAAGAATGTATTCTGAGTTCACTCATTTATGTGAAGCTATAAAGAAAACAAACATACAAAACAGCAAAGCAAATACTATTTAACCAATGCCTAAAGTAACACTAAGTATGTAGACAAATAATAAAAGCTTATACTGCAATCCTATCAATGTTCCTGGGGTTGTTTTCAAACAAATTTATAAATCTTTTTAAGTGCTATTTTATAGTAAAATTCTTGATTAAAGGTAGGTAATTAAGCTAACTTGCAATTAAAATATTGGAATCTATTTACTTGGTGAAAATTCATCACAATGTATAGCATCTGTTGTTCTCTTTTAAGTCATATTGCCAAAATACACTGCATATAAATATGACAGTATTTAAACACGTACCACATGTGTTTATAACATAGATAAAATTTAGGAAATTTTCTACTCAGATATAAAATATTGCTTAAAACCAATGGCAACTGCAAATATGCATACTGGGAAACTGAATGAAAACACATACACATTTGTATCTATCCGTAAGTATGTATGCATGTAAAAAACATGACTTGTTTTTCTCCTACTTCTCACTACACCCTGTTCTGTTCAAAAGGAAGTCACTTCTCCCAAAATTTCAAGTCCATCTTGACCCTTTGGTATTACTTGTCTAGGGTTTGAACCAACATCTTAGGCAGACACTCTAACCACTTAGACCACTGGCATGGTCACATGATTTGGGGAAATTTTAGGCAAATAATTACCTGCCATAATCAGATGCGTGTTGTGGACAACCAATGTTATCTCAATAATTATTGTGGACAACCAATGTTATCTCAAATAACTGCTGTGAACAAATAATGTTATCTCAATAATTACTGAAAAAATTCACACACCAATGTACCCTTTTCAATGTACTGGTATCTTTATTAAGCAGTCTCATATTTGGCCAGTGTAAATTTGATGTTTTTTTAAAATAGTCATTATTTTCAGCTGGTACAGCTGTGCAGCAGAAGTTCACCGAGGATAATGAGCCATCAGGTGTCACAACTCCTCTAAATGATGCCATGGAATGCAGAAATCAAATTTTATTCAAAAGTTGGGCGAAGGGCAATCTGGGCCAATAATTTCTCTAAATGATGTCACGGAATGCCAGAAATTAAGCTCGCTTAAGGTCCCACCAATATAAAGGCGAGGCTACATTTTGTTGAAATCAAACAATATTTGGTAATGATATGCTGCAAAAACCAAAGTTATAATGACTGCCAATCAGAGAACCTGCACATGATATCGTGGAACATACAAAGTTATGATGACTGCCAATCTGAGAACCTGCACATGATATCATGGAACATACAAAGGTATGATGACTGCCAATCAGAGAACCTGCACATGATATTATGGAACACACAAAGTTATGACAACTGCCAATCAGAGAACCTGCACATGATATCATGGAACACACAAAGGTATGATGACTGCCAATCAAGAACCTGCACATGATATCATGGAACATACAAAGGTATGATGACTGCCAATCAGAGAACCTGCACATGATATTATGGAACACACAAAGTTATGACAACTGCCAATCAGAGAACCTGCACATGATATCATGGAACATACAAAGGTATGATGACTGCCAATCAGAGAACCTGCACATGATATCATGGAACATACAAAGTTATGACGACTGCCAATCAGAGAACCTGCACATGATATCATGGAACATACAAAGATTTTAGCATTCATTACTAAGCTGCAATACAAACATGGCTGAAATTTAAAAATCCTTGGTCAAGTGACATGTATGTCCGGGAAACCAAAATCAGAAGAATATGCAAGCAAAGGTCAAAGGTTCGAACCCTGGCCAAGTCATACCATAAAAATATAATAGCAGCTGCCTTGCTTGGCACTTAGCATTAAGAGGTTAGTGTTAGGGTTGGTCAGCCTGGTGTCAGGAAATGAAGCTACGTGTCTGTGGCATGACGCCCCCCCCATGCTAGAAATCACTATAAACTGCCACAGTGCAACATTGATGTGACTAAAATTGCTACAGCTACATTAAAAATCTAAATCACACACACAGATGAGGTACTTCTTCTTCTTCCATAAAGTAAAACAAGGTTTGGAGAAACAAAAGGTTTAGGTATTTCTTCCATGAAGTAAAACAAGGAAGAAACGAAATTCTCGTTTTAACATTGAATTGAATAATCAATTAGTGGTGTGGGACTGGGGCCTGGTCTTGGGCTTTGGAGAAATTGTGTAAATTTTAAAACAATCTGAATAAAATCAAATCTTCATTATGCTACGTGAAGCTCTGACAGTGTCTGCTTAAGGGTCAAGTTCTGGTGACATTTGAATTAGCCAATGGAAATGCAGCTTTCAAAAATCTGACAGTAAATCAAATTATTCAGCACACATTGATGTTTTTCATACATACTGATCAGTCTCCCAAATAATAAGATTTAAGACTTCATCTGATTCGCTGATGAAATTAGTAATTATGGTAAAAACATGGATCACCAGAGCATGAGATCTAAGCAGTCACTGTCAGATCTTCACTTAGGACAGTTGAGATCTGATTTTAATCAAATTGAATTTGAAACTACATTGTAATTTTTAAGTTTTTCAAAGCTTCCAATTTTTTGCTGTTTTTATTGTTGTTATTATTCTCCTTGTTAGTTATACTTACTCTATCAACTTACTCCTTTTATATGTCAAAGTTTTTTTTGTTTTGGTTTCCAGGAGTAATAATGATATAATTTAAATCAGTTTCTTTTCAGCTGTGCAAGTACCATAGTACTTAGCCTTAAGAGGGTTCTGAGATAAGGTCAAGAGTCAGAACTCATCTCCAGGCTGAAAACTCCAATTTTTTGTATTTTTGTCATACCTTAATTTCATTTTTAAGTGCAGATTAGTTTGTGCAACTTTACAAGCCATTTACAACTTTAAAATTTGAACGATAGTTGAAAAGATTAATTTTTCTATCTTCATATGAAGGAAGTTTCACTATTAACAACTTCAATGGTCAATGGAAAGCATGTCTAAAACTAGCTCAAAGGGACTAAATCCTAAAGATTCTTGAACTGATTTCCTAACACCAAATCGCATCTGAACACCTTCATTTCAATCTCTTCTGGTATCAAAACAATATGACCAAACATTTTTCAAACTAGTGAAATCTTTCTACAACCCCCTGGCTTTCAGGGAGATAGATGACTTAAAACTGCTTGATGTCAAATTCATGCATAACTTGCTGTAAATCTGAACCCTGATCTGAATGAACAGATTTGGAAAATTAAGCAAAAACACTTATCAAAGCTTTTACTATTGTTTTAGTTTTAACATTCCTCTAATTTTCTCAGGGAATCTTGTAGATGCACACATTATTGTCAACAAATATTAGTTGCCTGATTTGTTCTTAGTTCTGACAGTCATCTACCATGTTAAATGGTTCGTCAAATGCAGGAATAGGCTGCAGATGAATCTTAGGTATATTCTGAGTGGATTTTTCTACCATTTGACATGTATTACAAGATCTACAGTATTTACAAACATCATTTTTAATTTTTGAACAAAAAAATTATTTAAGATCTTGTGATAAGTCTTATTAATTCCTAAATGACCAGCCAAAGAAGTTTCATGGACTAGACTAAGAATTTTCTGTCTACATGACTTAATTTGATAGCTCATTGACCACTTGTCATTAGTGGGTACCTCAGGTGGTCTCAATTTTCTCATAAGGACCCCATTTTTAACAAAATAACAAACAGGATATCTCAGGATCTTGTTTCTGTTCGATAAGTGATTGTTGCTGGTCACCCGGATTAGAATAAAGAGAATTAGTAGTAAAAAGAGGATCACTTGATCAATACCTGTCGAATGATCAATGTGAGGAGCAAAAGTGACCTCATCAAAAGCCTGACCAATACATGTGTCAGCTAAATGAATACTTTCCTGATCAACATGAATCTCAAGAGCTTTCATTTCCATAGCTCTAGTAACTGCACCTATCTGATTAAAATCAGATCTCAAATGTCCTACATAAAGATCTTACGACTACTTATGGTTCATATTCTGGTGACCTTTAAATTAGCCACTGGAAACGGGACTTTCAAAAATCTGAACTTGAATCAAATCATTCGACAGATAATGATGATCTTCAATCATACTGCCCCATCTTCCAAATGCAAGGATACAAGACTTAATATGATTGGCTGAGAAAATTACTGATTATGGTAATAACCTAGGTCACCAAAACATGACTCTTAAGTGGTCTCTGCTGTATCTTCAAGTAGGACTTTGGGGATATGATTTTAATTAGATTGGTAACTGCACAATCTGGGTATAAATCAGGGATTTCATTTTCAAATGCATAGCTGCCAACCTTCCAGGCTCGCAATTAGTGAAAACAGGGATAAAAATTAGTGAAAAATACCATGACAATAACTAAATCCACTCTAACTGCCAATACTACACTATATCAAGATCGCAATATAAAACTAAAACACTACATACATGCAGAAATATATCTGCATTTCTATTTATTATGGTATTCATAAACTTCACTTGTTCTTGTGGTTATTTATCAAGACATGATACTGTGGCAGACTTGAACTTCCTCAACTGCTTGATCATAAATTTGTTTTCTAAACAGTTCAGTCTTCTTGCCTGCTGGATGATTTTGGTGACTAAAATTGCTGCAAATTTTCTCCAGCTAAGGAGGCCCTAAAATCTGTCTTATTTTTCCTCACTAGAGAAAATACTCTTTCACTGTCACTGTTAGGAATGCACAGGAGCTGCAGCACTTCTGGTTCTTCCACAGGAAAATTCGGAAGCGATCTTCGAGTCTGGGAACATTTGTCGGAACAAATGTTTAGCATGGTCTCCAGCTGATAAAGATAGATAGTGTTCAACAAGAAAACTCACAAATAATGCTTCAGCCTTGGTAGCCTGCTGGTCTTTCACTGATGGCTTAAAATATTCCAGAGCTGAAATCTGCGAATTCTTAACTTTCCCAACTTCTTTGTGTTTTTTGCAACTGATGTGCTTCCTCACATCGTCTCTGCTACCATGCCAATACTAAAGTTTGTGCCACACTGTGTGCAAAAAACATGATGTATATCAATGTTTAATGGCAGAATGCACAGCCAATTTGTGATATATTTCAAATTAAACTTCACTTTTTGAGCAATACATTTCTTTTTCCTTGGTGGTGAAGCCATTTACAAGATCTTACATGTGATGCCGAACGGTAACTCAAATAAGTGTTGTTGACGGATGTGCGGAGCAAAATTTCTGTTAGGCTCCAGTTTCTCTCAAAAGCATTTTTAAAACTACTCGTGTACATATAGATTAAAATAGGCTAAAATGCTTGCTGCTTGCTACCGGGCCAACTATACCAATCGGTTGTAGTTTTACTAATATTGCGACCAGCAGTACCGGACTGTTTCGCCAACTGCCAATATCATGACATGCGCTTAACGGGAAATCGGTTATTTTTATTAAAGATTTCAATAAACTGAGAATTCGTGAATTTTTGGATTTGTGGCGTGAATCTGTGAATCGCTGAAAAAGTTGTGAAATTCATGCCAAAATCGTGAGGGTTGGTAGCAATGCAAATGGATCAACTTTCGTAAGCAATCAAGGCATGTCAGTAACAAGTGGATTAAACAAAACCTATTGTCTGACTAGGTCATTGCCGAGTAGTAAATGAATACCCTTAATGTCAGTGTTCCAAAAATGCTGCACTTGACTAACTGAATAAGAGCACTCTCATTAGCACAAAAGACCTCTCAGAAAAAGGAAAAGTACCTAACAATAAAAGACTGAGCAGAACCCATGTCCCTTAAAATTTTAACAGGGCTAGGACTGGCATTAATTTCCATGAGTGATACAGGACCGTTTGACGTGAATGGTTCATAATTCTAGATAATAAAATTAGATGCTTTCAATACATGATTGTAACCTTGACCTCTTAGAAATCAGAGCATTTGGAATACGTCTGTCTTGATTCTATTAATTATTTTTCAATTTGTAGCAATCAGAAATAACTTGCCATTCTTGCAATAGGTGCATGTTGGAAGAGATAAGAAACTTGATTCCTAAAAGCTGTGCAAGATTGAGATTTGGAAATGCTCCTACAAGACTGAAATAGCTTTTTACCAGAAGACTGTTGAGTGGCATTCTTACTGACAAAAGAAACTCTGTCAGTTACAGAATAATTGTCAACTGTACGACAGGCGTTGTTGTGCCTGTAGTGACCTGTAGTACTAATCTACAAATGGTATAAATTGTAATGATGTGCTAACAGTCTTTTCATGAATCACAATTATAAAATCCAAGATTTCCTTGTCTGAATTCACTATAATTCCAAGTTAATGTCTCTGTCCAAGAACATCATAGAACACTTTGCAATTCCAGAGAATGATAATTTGAATAAATTCCAGCCCAATTGAAATACTGAGCAGAACAAATGATTTGCTTCAAGATTTTCACTGCACGATTAAATAACCTTCCCAGTAAACAAGACTATAAAAATATCCACTTGACCTAGGTCAAAATTAACATTTTCTCTCTCTCTCTCTCTATATATATATAAAAGCTATTATCTTGTGGAAAATTCCATTCTAGAAGATTCTGTTACTAAAATTATAATAAAGAACATGATAAACACAATGTCCTTGACTCAGACCAAGATAAAGATGCTAACTTAAATAAAATATTAGCAAACTACTGTTTAGATTTTTTATATATACAAAATCAACGATTCTGTCAAGTACACAATGAGCTTGATTTTGGACAAGGTCTGCCATAAAATACAAAAAAACCTAACAAACAATGCAAATTAAATATACATAACACTATATTTCCTTTAATGTGGAGTATAAAAAGAGAATTATATTTAAATAAGCACAAATGTGTAACAAAATAAATTTTTTCATTCATCAAACAAATGGGATTGGTGACTGGGGCCAGCTATGGATGACAAAATGTGTAGAGTGATGCTGCTGGAAACTTCTTACCTCCATCCATATACTTGATAGCTTTCTCTGTACTGTCAGGTGTATCATACTCCACATAAGCAAATCCACGTGAAAAGTTTGGATGTAATCTATCCACTGGCATTTCTATGTGTTTGATGACTCCGTACACTGAGAATATCTCATTGATATGCTCTTTGTTTACATTTCGAGTGAGACGACCCACATGAACTTTTGTTGGTCTGGGTGTTGGACTTCGCTTCTTCCTCTTGGGTGACCTTTTTAAAATAAAGTGTCACACATCAATAAGGCAGTGTAAATGTTTTTAAAAAAAGCAGTTCCTCAAACGGATTAAGACTCTACTGACTGAAAAGCATTTCTAGACGTAAATAGTTCTCACTCTCGATGTGCACATTATTGAGGTAGAAATCAATCAAAGGTAAATATATGAGTTTCAAGTTGCCCAGTTTTGCTGATTTGTTTACTTCACATGTTTAATTGCTGATATCCATCTAGGCAGGTTCTGAATACAAACCATGCATCAGCAATAATTGTAGCTACCCTACTACGTAACTGGATTTGTCAGTTAATCCACAATGTATCTTTCCGTAAGTACTAAACACACACACCACATGAAAGTAGTATTTGTAGCTACCATTATGTGACTATCAGTTAAGTGCTGTATCCCCATGGGCGAGTACGAGGGAAAGCTGTATTGTAATACCATATTCTTCAGTCATATCCCACTACTGTCAATCGCATACATGGTGGTGCATAACGTGCTTGAAGATCAGGAACTGCTCTATTTTGTTTTCTTCATTAATGGTTCCAAGTGAATCACACAGACCAGCATCAGCACATTACGCACTGACAAGTCTACATCATTACCAGTTGCATTTTTTACTATCGTAGAAATAAAGGTATTACTCTGACACCATTAATATAGACCATCAGTAAAGACTCCAAAAAATCTGACTGTGACTCATCAATTTGACAAGTTAGGGGCCAACTAACACCTAATATGGAACAACTGGTTGAAGCTCTTCAAAGTCCATTCCTACTGACATTTTATATTGCTGAATATCGAAAACATTTGACATTCTTGAGAAAACTCCAACATGTACTTATTTTGATATAATACCTGCTACTATTGCAATGCTTAGTCTTCCAGGATGCTAAGTCCTCAGTTGAAGCCAATATTCCATCCTCCTATTATTAACTGGGAGAGGGAATATTAACTTTGAGGACATCAATATGACCCCTGGATGTAACAATTTAGGGGTCAATTAACCCCTTAAATGGAACAGCTAGTGGAAGATCATTAAGTCAATTCCAACTAGTTTTCTCAATTTTTTTCATTTATCTTCTGAATATTGAAGTCACTGAGTGGAATGAAAGTCAGGATGCCAAAGGAAAAGAAAAAAATCAGGATATTTGACAGAAAAAGCACAGGATCAGTGTTTGTGACCATACAGTTACAAAAACTTTACAAAGAAATGGACGTCTCCACTGTCGTATGCTATTTACTTTACATGAAAAATGTATGCTATGTTTATAGCATGAAAATCTATCATTTGTCTATCTTCATATTTTATTCTGATATTTAGTGTTTTTTCAATTAACATCCTAAATGTCAGAATAAAAGATAAAAATTAAGAAAAGATTTTCATGGTATGACTAGTGTATTCCTTGCTGAACTTCAGCATCACTTTTGTTCTGTTTGAAGAAGGTGCAGCCATCATGAATCCAAAGGTATTTTTGTGTTTTGCAAAATTCGGGATTTTGTAGAAAAAATTGGAAAATCTGACGTTTTAGATTTTTAATCAAATATTTGGGATGATCACGATAAATTAGGATAAGTAGCAGGTCAGTGAAGGGTCCAGTGAGGAAACATGTTTCACAATAAAAATATTATCGACAATAAGAAGGAGCATATTCTTAGCCATGAAAGCAGCAATGAAATCAAAACATCAGGATAAAACAGTAAATAGTTCAAGTGAATTGAAAAGGCATCTAACTCTATGTTTCTACCTGCTGATTTAGCTAGAATGACTAGGAAGAAAGTTTTTTATGAGAGGTACACCAATGATGCTCTTGATAGCAGTTCATATGGTGCCTTACTCAAACATGTCAGAACCTACTGTCCATTTTATTTTTGGCAGAAGGTCAAAGCTTATAGCCATCTTTTTCTTCTTTTCTGTCTTGACAGAACAGTGCCATTCTTTCCTTCTTTCCAGTGCCAAGTTCATGATACTAGGACAAGTTAGGCGACTTTTAATCCCTGTAACATGTTGCTGTCATCAACAGCTGAGGCTGTCTGAGCTGGTATTGACTGTTGTTGATCTTCCTCAAAAATCTCTGAGAAGGTGCAGATGGAGGCTATTGCATCAACGAGGAATGACTCCTAATGGTATTACTGAAAACATCTGTTCCAATTGAAAAGGTGAAGGTGGAGAAGATTTTACTATATTTATTTATTATCTTGCCTTGTATGAATTCACATTGCAAAATACACTGTAGGCTTAAAAAGACGCAAGCAACAGCTGAATATTAAGCCAAGTTTTGTTTAAATCCATTAAGTCTTTCAAAAACAAACATGTTATTTTCAAGTACATGGACAGAATTCTCAGTCAAAAAAGGGAACTCATTCAAACTGTATAGCAACATTTAAAATTTTGAAGGAAAATATGCAAATCAAATAGAACTTGGTCTTTGCATTAATTTGGTCTTTGTATTAATTAGGTACAAAAATTCATTTTAAATTCACAAATTCCTTCAAAACTATCGAGTGGAAACAAAAACTGGCACATATGAAACAGTTGGAGAGATGTGGGAAAATTGACAACTGTCCCCTTAGGCTAAATGGAATACGGCAGCCCCCACCTCCTTCTTCAACAACAATAATGATCAATTACGATAACAGAATACTGCAAATTCATCTTACTCTGGGGTTGACTTCCCTCTGGTTCTCTGTCGACTGCGGCTGCGACTTCCACTGCTGGATGATCCACTGGAACTGGAGCTAGCTGATCGTGAAGAACTGCTTCCTGAACTACTACTGCTTCCAGATGAACTGCTTCCGGATGATGATGATCTTGACCTGCTTCCTGATGAGCTGGTGCCACTGTAAATAGAGTAATCTTGGGATATTATGTTAGTGCAAATTATTATTAGGAGTACTCATCAAACAGGTCCTTCTCTCATTCATGCTATCGAGTGTTGATGAAAATGTTCTCTAGATCAAATGCAATATATCTTCTAAACAATGCAACCATACATCATAACAATACCCCCATCTAAAATTTTAAATATCCCAGTTTAGGATGCAACTTCATGCTAATGCTGATGACTACAAAGGCATTACATACATTATGTATATACCATAAACCCACATAAATCCATCAGAGCTAAGCCGACTCTTCATCTGGTGCTGTGTTGTTGTCAATCACTGATCCAAGTCGATGGGAACATGGGACTACAGCTACATGAAAAGAATAGATTGGCTTCTGACAAGCTTAGATGAGTGTGTTTGATTTGGATTTTTAACGCAGCTTTATAAAAAAATCAGTCACATCGCTATGATGTCTCAGTTTGACACTTTATGGTGATGTCTAGCACTGGCGCATCATGCCACAGACATGTAGCATGATGTCCCACCCAGTCACATTATCCTGACACCAGGCCAACCAGTCCTAACACTAACCTTTTATGCTGAGCCCCAAGCGAGGCAGCTGTTAGTACCATTTTTGTAAGTCTTTGGTATGACTCAACCAGGGATCGAACCCACAACCTCCCACATCCGAGGTGGGCGCTCTAACCACTAGACCACTGGAGCAGTCACAAGCTTTGATGATGGTATATACCAGTTTACTGGAATCTGACTTGTCTCCAATCTTGTTTAAAAAAGATGATTGTTGCATTTGCCTTACAAATATCAATAAAAATGTCTTTTTGTCTCAATTTTTGATGGAGAGAAAGTTGTTCCTTACAAAACAGTACGAAGCATGAGTTTAAGTATCTATTTAAATGCATGCTTGACTGCCATCCCTGCATACCCTGCAATACTGGCAAACACAGACGTTGACATAACGTGATCATGGCATAGCTTCCAAATTTTAACCTCAATTTCTCATAAATTATTTTTAATTACTGTTTTTAGTCCAAAGTAAACAAGAATCTGACATGTTACTTAAGCAAGATATGCTGTTTTGTAGAAGAAAACACATTAGTCTAAGCATTTTATCGCAGTTTAAAAAAAAATATTTATGAATGTTCATTTTAAACAGGTCAACAGTCAGTCCATGGACTTTGTTAGTCTTAAAAGATGCGAGTCATTAAAAAAAGCTGATAACTATAAATCGAATTTGTACATTCCACAAAAAAGCTGTTATTTCTTCTCTGTTTAACTTCAATAACCTACAATTGTCTGGTCAACCAACCTGTACACAAACCAATAAACCACACTGTTATATATAGCTGTATTATGTGTGTACATTTTTATGATTACACATTGTAAGGATCATTCAGTATAAAAAAGGAGGTTAAAGTGCTCATTTTATCCATTGTGGGTATTAGCTATAAGATAAGGTCATTTTGTTTGGTAAACATGTTATTGTGGCCTTTTGACCTTGGAAGGTGTATAACAAATTTTGTTGATGAATGTTTCGAGGTTTGAGTTCAGGTCATTCGTTTTCCCCATCAAAAATCAGGTCTCTGATTTCTGATTGGCTGGCTGTTAAAGAACCTGCCTTTGTTGACAAGTTAAAATAATCTGGAAATGAATATCTGACCATCATCCTGGCGTCGTAGTTTATTTTGTATATAAGGGATGTTTACCTGAGAAAAAGTCAGTGGATTCATTTGGTTGTGTTCAATTATTATTTGGGAGGATTTATTAGTTACTCACTGAAATGGCAATGTGCTCATAAACTTTAGGGCTAAGTAACTGTTTTAGAATTACGGTAAAATCATTTAAAGACATGGATTATATCATTGTGATACATCAAACTAATCTAGACTATTGGCACATCAGCACAATATATTGATCCTCATTTGGAACACCACTGGAACTCATTTGGAACACTAAAGACTTCTGAACTTGTGATAGAACTTTGTCTTTGAAAATTAACATTAGACGAGATCAAAACAGGTCCTTTTTTGCACCATACCCTGTGTTAAATCGACAATGTCATGCATGGAATTGTTGATTCTTATGTTGAGTTAAAAAAAAGACAAATCTTGCATATCTGGCATTATTTTAATTTTAGCGCAAATTTTAGTGTGAGTAATGGCATGACAAATGCATGCTCTACAGATTTATTCTTACCATTTCTAAAGATATTTTTGAAAATTGTAACTGATGCTCATTGCATGAAATTGAGTTTTGCATTAATTGTGTCAGACATGTATTCCAAATCAGAAGATGTATTGCCAACATGATGGAAGAAGTACAAATACTTAGTGATATTTTCCCAAAGCTTGAAAATATGTTACACTGCAAATTAATGTAAACTTTCTGACCAATATCATACAGCAAATTCATAATTTTTCAAACACTAAATACATAATTTTAATAAGACTGATCACCAGCTTATGAGGTATAAACTTCTGGACTGCTACTCTGGTGACATCTAGTGGTCTCACAAGGACTTTAAATCTAGGAGTCCAAGACTCACTTTGATAAAACTTGAAGTCCTGCCATCAAAAGCTGCAGTCCTCTCCCATAAGCATACTAGGCATGCCTGAAGTGACTAAATGTCCAGATAAGAAGAACCAATGGTCGTCACAGAGTTTAATTTTCCAGACCGGTATGAATATCAAACAGACAGATGAACCTTTGCAAAAAGTAGGATAAGATGGGTGTTTGGAAAAAAGAGTGGTCTCGATACAAAATTAACTTTAACGCTTCTACTCATGCGTGAGCCAAATAGCCAATTTTCTTATATGCATTTCCGTGTACATTTATCCGTTGCAAATTTCCAATAATTAACGGGTGTACGCATATTTGTTTGAATGGCTGCAGCAAGAATAATTAACAATCAACACATGCTTTCAGCATGTATATAACTTTTACTTTAGATGCTGTGAATTGTTTGAGCAGCGATTGTATAAGGAATTAATTGAAGACAATCACAAAGACGACTTACTGGCTTTACTCATGAGCAGTAATAAGTAACATTTCCAATAATGTTTATTTTGGCACAACACTTCAAGAACCTAGTGAAATTGTTAAATTTCAGAAGCCAAGCCATGATTGCATTAGATTCAAATTTGTATGCGAACTCTTCCCCAAAATGATAATAAACATTTTAAACGCTATTTCTCGTACTTTACGCCACGATCGTATTATAGTTGAATTCAAACACAATCTCTTCCCCAAAATGATTTAAAAAATGTGCGCAAAGTGCAGAGAATAAATTGCATTTGTGAACTTGCTTTTCCATAACGGTAAAATATATTTTAAATAAAATACACGAGTTCATAAGAAAACCTCCATACACATGTAAAATCCGATAACTAAGTGCAGCAGGCCTGCAATGGTCACAAGTCAATTTTATAATTATTTTTTACAGCTGAACACGTGTAAAATTTCATACCCTTTCAATTTCAAAGCAGACATTATTTACTGGCCAACTGATTGCGTCTTAAAACACTGCCAAGCACAGCAAACATCTTGGTGGCTTTTGTTTTTTGATGTTTATTAAACTGTGACAATCTTCTATCAACCACTGCATTGTATACAGAATTAATTGAAGACCATCATAAAGACGACGTACTGACTTTACTCGTGGACCAGTAATAAATAAGTAACATTTCCGATAATGTTTATTTTGGCATAACACTTGAACAACCTGGTGATATTGTTAAATTTCAGAAGCTATGCCACAATCATATTATATTAAAATTCATAAGCAAACTCCTCCCCAAAAATGATAATAAACGTTTTACACACTATTTCCTGAATTTTAAAAAAATGTTCTTTGCCGGTATGAGAAAAATACACACAGCTGTATCTAAAATTTCAGGAACCACGTCAAGATCACATTAAATTCAAAATTATATGTGATCTCTTCCCCATAATGATAATAAATCGTTATACACTATTTCATGTACTTCGAACAAAAAATATTTTTTTCATGTGCGAATGACTATAAGAAATTTCGGGAGACATGCCACAACCGCGTTATATTTGACTTTGTGTTATAGCGGGTTTCCACTGTACTATCAGAGATGTAAGCCACTGAACAGACATTTTTGCTTTCGCATATTAGGAATTGGTTTGTTACTATAGGTTTGGGGAAAAACTGTGCAGTAGAAACAAATTAAATTGCTAAAACTTTGATTCTACAAAATTTCTGATTATTAAATTCAGAGTTGGGGGACAATCTTTGGCCCCTAAGAATCACTAAACAAAGAAATTAGTCGATAGGACATAAAACCCTGCCAACCCAACTTACAAATAAGCCTGCATACAACAGTTCATAAAAAAGCAGACTTAAAACACAGAACTTAACAAAAGTGTGATGTAAATCTGGCCAGCCCTATGAGTTGATGGACAAAAGGCTTATAAAGTATGCACCATGTTGAGACTTTGCTACATATCTTACCTGCTACTGCTTGAGCTTCCACTGCTTACAGATGCTGCACGTTTTTTCTTCTCCTTCTCTCTACCTCTCTCAGGGCCTGTCTTTTTCTTTTCAATTCTTTCCTTGCTTCGACTTTCACTTCGAACCCTTTAAAAATGTAAAGGAAACAGATGTAAGAACACTTTTTCAAGTTATGAAGGAAAAAAGCTATTTTGTGGGGCTCAAGTTTTCAATATCTTTCACTCCTGCATAACAATGACACAAGTAATATTGTGCAAAATACAAAAATACACAGCATAAATTAATTCCCAAAGCTTATAAATCCCAATTTCAATCCATTTTGGAGATAAATACATCAAACATGCACAAACCTAGAAACAAGATTGATAGGTTACTGTATTTGTATGGGAAAATATGAACAAGTTTTTCGGACGTAAATACTGCACGACCTTGGGATTGCAGTATATTCATCTGACAAAACGAGTTCATATTTTCCCATACAAATGCAGCAACCTTTTTATTTATGCTCATTTTTTAAATTCTACCTAATGCTTAATTATATTAACAAAATATCCAAGAAACAATATAAATGAATGTATGCCGTATTTCAAACTAAATACACAAGTGCAGATTCATCATTACACAACAACAACATCATTACTGCACACCAACCTTGCCCAGATAAGTTTGAACTTAGACGTGTGCTCGGCATAACTTTTATAAGAAAATAGCGCATCTAGTTAAAATTGAAACTGGGAGTCATATTGTGAATAAATGCGCATTGCAACAACTTTTTCATCTGATGTAGAATGAATAGATTTTGGTATTTTTTTTTCTTTCTACGAAATTTCATGATTATGGACCAAATTTACATGTGACAATTCCAAAGGAAATACATTGGATTGAATAAGCGTGTTGACATCTGCAAATGTGTTTCTGTTTTTGTCATTGAATGTTTGAAATGATAATGTGGAAAAAATATGAGGTCTTTCAATTGCAATTATCAAAGACGCTATGGAATTTAATGCTTATTTCATTCTGAGTGCAGTAAGGAGGATGTAATTGCACTTATCATCAAAATAACATTATAATTTTGAATTGTGTAATTAAGATTGAGAACCTATGACATGGCTAATGTAATTTGGATTTGCAGAACTAGGAAAGCACATTTTGAGGAAATTCAGGATGTAAAACTCTAAGTATAATTTTTGCCATTCTTATCACCAGCTAAAGAAGACAATTTCTGTCTTGATACTTGTATGTTGTCTGTACGGAGCCTTTCTTGCATTTATTGTATAGCTAGTCTAAATCCAAAACATTGCATCAAAAAGTTAACGTGGAATGTGCCAAAGCAGCTGATATGTGGCAATCCACAAAACACCTGCTTTACCTCATTCAGAAACAAATTTAAACAACAACATAAAGCTCCTACTATGTGAGTGTACATGATTTGCTTACAATAGAAAGCAGTTCCTTTATGCACGTGAATGCAATATGAAGGTGTGCAATATCGTACAATACTGAATGATTGTGACAATGTAAAGTTAACAGAGAGAAAAAAAAAGCATAAAATAATCTTTAATATTCAATCTCTTCTACTTCCTTTAACAAATATTTTCTATATACTTGCTGCAGGAATGATTTGAAACAATCTAAAAATGTAGGTGACATCAGAATGAGTAGTCAAAGTTTCAGGAATATCTCACACTTGGCAGCCCAAAACGACATTCTTCCACAAATTAATATGTAATTAACATACTTACTGTACTGTTTGTATCCTGGTGGAGTCAAACTCTGACATTAGCAAACTGACACATTTTCATGTTCAGTTGACATTTGAATTTTTTGAAATGTGACACAGTCAAGATATGCAGATGTTCAAGAAGGTTCATGTGGGGGATATGTTTCTTGAATGAAATGAAACTTTACTTACAGTTCCAATAGGCATAATATATTTTTTATTCGTTTCGTAAAAGAATAATATTTCAACTTAACATGATTCTGGCATTCCTGGCTTTCAATGCTTTCCAGCCAAATGAAATGTAGGCCAACGAAACATGAGAACAGGTCCATTTCTTTGTGAGAATTTGAATTTATTAGCAAAAAGATATCAGAGTAAGTCTGACCAAGACATTATGACTTTACTTGGTAGAAAAGTGTCATTATTGGTAGCCAGTTGTGTGAGATATTCCTGAAAATTTTACTTTCATTACTATGCATACATGCCAACCCCTGACGAGGAAAAAGTGTAATCCAAGTGGACAAAAAGAGGAATCCAAGCAGAAAAAGAGAAATCCACATGTAACATGCTAAAAATTCTATAAACAATTATTTATTTGCCCCTTTAGTCTTTTAACATTCTTTACTGCTTCAAGTTTTCAAATGTAGCACTTTCAGCTTTCGAAAGCAACAGATTTTCATGTTGCATTTTAAAACACTTTGTACCAGCTGAGACCAGAGGTCAGAAAACAGCTTAGACCTTAAAGCGCATCTCGCGAATTCCACAATCTAGCATTGTCCCATACATTTCTGACCTACCTAATCTGCATTTTAAAATTAAATCTTTAATAAAATAATACCTAGGCTTTAGTTTCAATGATTTATATATTTTTTCTGAATATATCTGCCCGACTTTTTAAGAAAACAGACCGACATTATTTTCCGTTAGGCCTACTGGTTCACTTACAGTTTCAAACTAATTTTATGATGAAATAGTGTATAAGAGGCAGCTAATATATATCCAGATCACCGATTCTCATCATAGCATGCAGGAAATTGATAGTTGCTACCTTACTCGGAAAAGGGTTAATGGTCAATCAGCTATCAAAACATAATGCTGGTGAATGGGCAAGAGTTTGTTTGTCAACGTAAGTGATATGAAAACTAGGCCTAGCTACTTATGCCTAGAAGAATACATTTTGCTACAACACTAGAACTAGCCGGGCTAAGGCGAGGGGCATTAAAAAAAAATTGGTATGGTCAGTCACTGTCGAAATTGTTTTCGCTTTCCTAACAGAAGAAGGTGAAGTTGACATTTTTCGGTGACTTGTCACCCACTTACGTATGGCCTTTTGTTGAAGTCTCAACATGTCTTGATTCTGAGGTCACGTGCACTGCTTATTATTTGGAAATGAACACAATAACGAAAGCTAATGTTGTTTATTTGATGTACTTTTACAAATAATCGAATGTAAATATCTGGGTTTTTCTGCCTCTGAATTCAATCACTGTAAATATCAGTACATTTTCCACCCGGCCGCCAGTCAAAGCCTTTGAACGTGATGCCCAGCTATTGCATAATGTTCTTTTTTATGTACTCTTATAAAATGGCAACATGTATGTATCAAGGGGTCTTTCAGTCGTTGAAAAGATTCTTCTGAACTAGAAAAAAAACATGAATGTTTTGCACACCATCTCCATAGGGGAATTTCTTGAGAATGTAATCACAGGCAGGAAACTTGAGAACAGATCCATTTCTTTTGTGAGAATTTAAATTTATTAGAGAAAAGACATCAGGGTAAATAAAAGTCTGACAAAAACGTAACTTTACTTTGTAGAAAAGCGTTGTTATTGGTTGCCAGTCATGTGTGATGGTTCTGAAAATTTGACTTTTGTTACACTGTTATTTGACATCAAAACATACCACACAGCGCCGTTAGTTAGGCAGTAAGCCCATCACTACCAGATCAAAAATATCGGGTGATATGTCTAGTCCTACAATGCAAGACAAAACACATGGTTTTGTTTCAGTGCTATATCTTACTATCCAAATAACAGCCTTGCATAGCGCAGTTTGATGCTGGTGACATCGGAATGAGTAATCAAAGTTTCAGGAACATCTCACACACTAGGCAGCCTATATCGACACTCTTCCACTAATTTACGTGTAATTAATATACTTACTGTGCTGTCTTTATCCTGGTGAAATGAAAATATGATATTAGCAAATGGGCGCATTTTCACATTCCGTTGACATAAATTTGAATTTGTTGCAATGTGACGGTAGTCGAGGTATGCCAAGTAGGTTCACCTTGGGATATGTTTCTTGAATGAAACGAATCTTTGCTCACAGTTCCAATAGGCATAATATATATATCGTTTCGTAAAAGAATAATATTTCAACTTAATCCGATTTTGGCATTCACGGCTTTCCAGCCAACTGAAATGTAGGCCAACAAAACTTCAAAACAGGTCCATTTCTTTTGTGAGAATTTGAATTTATTAGAGAAAATACATCAGGGTAAGTCAAGTCTTGACTAAAACATTATGACCTTACTTTCTAGAAAAGCGTCATTATTTTAGTTGTCAGTTGTGTTAAATATTCCTGAAAATTTGACTTTCATAACAATGTTAGTAGACATCAAAACACACTACATTGCGCCGTTAGTTAGGCTGTAAGACCTTGACGCCCACAACATAAATAACAACTTCGAGGTCTTACATGTAGGACTGGTGATTTGTCTTATGTTGTAGGACTATAGTCAGAATATACATGCCTGTTTGTTTGTACCCCACTAAAGATTCCAATAACAAAAAACATGAACAAGATCAGAAATCCATAGAACTTACTTAGTTCATTCAATGATTTATAATTTCTAACCTGCTTGCCACCAGGGTGTCAATAACACCGTCATCGTCTAAGAGTTTCATGCTTAACGGAAGTTTTCAATGCAATAGACCGATATGCTCGAGATCCATTTCCAGTTCATGGACAAGACTATTTTCAGCAAAGAGGTGTGTGTGTGATTAAGATTTTTAACGTAGCTTTAACAATTTTTCAGTCATATTGCTACGATGTCTGCAGTGTGGCAGTTTATAGTGATGTCTAGCACTGAGGCATCATGCTGCAGACATGTAGTATGATGTCCCACCCAGTCACATTATTCTGACACCAGGCCAGCCAGTTCTAACACTAACCTCTTAATGCTGAGCGTCTAGCAAGGCAGCTGTTAGTACCATTTTTGTAAGTCTTTGGTATGACTCGGCCGGGGTTCGAACCCACGACCTCCAGCTTCTGAGGCAGACGCTCTAACCACTAGGACACCGGAGTGGTCAGCAAAGGGGTGTGTGCACGACTACAGATGTAGATACATATATCGTCTGCTTCCGATATTTACAATGTCGAATGAAGCAAAAGAAAAGAATGACAACAAATTTGCATCTTCCATGGATTTAACATGCGGTTTAATTTCAATGTTCATGTCTGCAAAGTGATACAATTTATGGAAATATCCAGCAGTTACCAACCAGGATGAAATACGTCATTATGTTTTCTGATGGAAATAAGCTAGCTCATAGTGTACGCAATATGGCGCCATGTTAGTATGGAAAGTCCGTTAAGCATGAAAGGTGCAGTGGATGCCAGTATTAGTGCCATTCTGGACAGTCAGGTTAGAAATTATAAATCAGTGATTCAATTGACTTAGTTCTGTGCACTGTTTATCACATGAAATGTTCCTGTTTTTGAAATTGGTAGGGGGGTAAAAACAAATGGGGATGTAGAGTCAGACTTAGTCCCACATGTAAGACATAGCACATGTTGATTTTGTTTAGGTGCTATGTCTTAATATCCAAATAACAGCCTTGTATAGTGTGTTCCAATGTCGTTGACATCACAATGAATAGTCAAAGTTTCAGGAATATCTCACACATCTGGCAGCTTATATCGACACTCTTCCACTAATTTATGTGTAATTAATATACTTACTGTGCTGTCTTTATCCTGGCGGAATGAAAATATGACACTACCAAATAGACACCATTTCATGTTCCGTTGACATACATTTGAATTTGTTGCAATGCGATGGCAGTCGAGGTATGCCGAAGTTTAAGTAGGTTCATGTGGCGGATATGTTTCTTAAACGAAACAAAACGTTAATTTACAGTTCCAATAGGAATATTATATTTTTATTCATTTTGTTAAAGAATAATATTTCCACTTAACCCGATTTCAGCATTCCCCACTTTCATTGCTTTCCAGTCAACCGAAATGAAGGCCAACATAACTTGAAAACAGGTCCAGTTCTTTTATGAGAATTTGAATTTGTTAGAGAAAAGACATTGGAGTAAGTAAAGTCTGACTAAAACATTATTACCTTACTTTGTAGAAAAAGTGCCGTTATTTTAGTTGCCAGTTGTGTGAGATATTCCTGAAAATGTGACTTTCATTACGATGTTAGTCGACATCAAAACACACTACACAGCGCTGTTAGTTAGGCTATAAAACCCTGGCGCCCACAACATAAATATTAGCTACGATGTCGTAGCCTCAACTTGATTTGTTGTGGTTGAGGCTACGAACTGATCCCATATTATGTAATGGAGCACCAAAAAAAATCATCACTAGTCAGAAAAACAAAGTGTAGAAATCAACTACGAAAGTATAATCATGTTGTGAAAGAAGTCTGGCTTATTTTGAATTTATTAAGCCCTTACACAATAAAATAAATTGGCATGGTTACTCTAACCTTATCCTGTCTGCCATGACATAACGCGAGACTCTCGCAGTGACCCCCTTTTCAAACAAGTGCAAATAATCGCTTCTTGGTGGAATTTCAAAGTTGCAGATAAACTGTATTTATTTTTAATGCGCAGAATTTCTGACCCAAACGGCACAAACTTTTTACTACGATTGTTTACATTTCCAAATAATTCATCAATGTCCTTATATGGCACACAAACGAGGCTGAGAACGGAAGTAATCATTATTTGAAATAATATGGCGGACGATCTAAACGAAAATATCAGCTAAAAATGGTAAACTAGATTTTACAACTATTTCTACAATGATTTTCGATACTTCCGGTATTAAATATGAGGACTACTCAATTTATTGGATTATATGTAAGGAATATGTTTAAAGTGTTATTATTAGGCTAAAAGAGCGCCGGGTGTGAATCACACCCGGCTTGCTCCATTAACACGTATATGCTTATGTTAGTACCTTGTCCACGAGGTACGAGTAAGGGTACTAATATTATTACTACATAAATATCAGCGCCAGGTCTTACATGTAGGACTGGAGTCAGACTATAATCATTTCGATAATCTGCTGTTCGCTATGGAACACAAAATTATGAACATCATCACTGCTTATGTAAGTTAAGACTTGAATGGAAAAATGCTGTTTTCCTCAGACAACTCGACTAATTATGTGTTTTAAGTTCGAATGATTTATTGATGTACGTTGGCAATTTCGAACACAAACAAAACTTCTGATTCTCTCCCCTGCCAACACAAGTTTGAGTTGCGACTGTGTACCGCACAAATATAAAAAAATTAACGTGCTATCTGCCCACTATAAGATGTATATATATCACTGTATAGCATTTTTTGCCAAAGGATTCTCGATGTAAGCGATTTCTTTGGATATTCTTACATGTTTCCTTCTTCAGGTTTGGCGTCAGCTACATAAACCAGCAGTGAATAAAACGCATTTTATGATTGGCTTGATTCCTCATTTGAACTAATCCAAAAGCACGTAACAAGCAAGGTTTAAAAATGGCTGCCTCCATAGAAGAACAGTCGACGATTGAGGAGTCAACATATAAATCGATTTCTGCCCAGTTTCTCGAAATGGTTCCGATTCGTCGAATAAAATGGCAGGTAAAGAACAATACGCTAAGGTCGTGCTAAAATTCTAAGGTTAGCGTTTTCCTAGCCACTAAAACTAGACTTGATGCATGTAAAATACCCTATTCAGTGGGCAGGGTCCAGTTTTTATGTACAAATTTAATGCCGCAATCAGCGACCTAGTATAAAAAATCGTAAAAAATCAAATACACAAGTAAGGTAAAAAAGGTCCATATTTTTAGATACCTATAATAAAACAAAGCGTAAGAATAGTATTCACTTGACCAGAGAAGTCAATGGCAGTTCACAGCAGAAGAGGTTTATGCACCCCAACCCCTATTTTATACATGCATTTTTCACATCCAAATGCCATTTTTGACAGCATGTGGTGCTCACAGTGCAAATGCAAGCCCTTTTCCTGGATGAAAATTTTGAAAAACATTGTCTACTAAATAGTTTGATGTTATTCAGAATAGTTGTCATCCAAGCCGTTTTTGAGATACTCTGCTTACCTTGAACCCACATGTCTACTGCTATGGGAGGCTAGCTCTTCTTCCTAGCCAACTATTGGTATTTCACTATCAACATACTGCAGAGCAACTATGGAAGGTGTACATGCCTGACATCAATTTTAAGAACAACACAAGCCCAAAACACCTAGTTCACAAATATATCCATATCTATAAATAGTAAACAATAATAGCTGAAAAAGTCACACCATAGCCTCAAGTTAAGAAATTTGCCAGGGGCCAATATACGAAACTGGACCCTGCCACCTCAGTTGGAGACCAAACTATGGACTGAATCACCGGAACGGACATGGAATATATGCAAGTCATCTATTAGTACCATTTTTATAAGTCTTTGGTATGACTCTGCCAGGGATCGAAACCACGACCTCCCGCATCCTAGGTGGATGCTCTAACCACTAGGCCACTGGAGCGGTCGTTAATTTTTGTATTATGCTGTATAATGATAGATATAAGCAATAAAAGGTGTGATGTAATTTATAAAAGCTTACATTAAATACCGAGTACAAATTTTATATTGCTGACAAAAGCCACAATTAATTTTAAATGCAACTTTATAAAGAATCATACAAACATAATAATAAACATATTTCCAGACATGGAAGCTTAATTGAAATGTTAAAAAAGCAATCCAAACTGCAAAGACTTTTTTGAATAGGAAGAAACTTCATAGTGATTGAAAGAATGGTAAAAGATATTATGAGTAGTAAATTATTAAGGGATAATAACTAATATTAGCAAATAGTGTTTTAAAAGTATGATTATACAGTCTGATTAATGTTGAGTGCAAACAATGGCACATATGAAGAATTCCATGTTTGTTCTGGTGATTAAATTATGTTTGGGTGATTCTATAAACCTGCAACCAAGTCGTTTAATGCGGACTGTTGTAAATGTCTCTTTTCCCATTAATGTGTTTATTTTCATGACCTCCAAAAATGGTGATTTGGATTATGTTCTCATTGTTTATCAAGGAGGTCATTAAATATTGACAAAATAACAGAATTTTAACATGCATTATACAAAATCCATTC
This sequence comes from Sinohyriopsis cumingii, assembly GCA_028554795.2. Lineage (NCBI taxonomy): Eukaryota > Metazoa > Mollusca > Bivalvia > Unionida > Unionidae > Sinohyriopsis > Sinohyriopsis cumingii. Next base: position 106,745,353 of record CM068826.1, read on the forward strand.
CAGAACATGCACCCCAAAATTGACAAGTTGGAGCTAACAGACTGTTGAATGGTAGTGAAAGTTATAAGACCTTCTAGGAAATAGTTTTCATTGTGATTATTAATGCACCAACCTGACACTATGAAATAATATTAGGCATAGGCGTACATTTATTGGCATATAAGAATGGAAACATATTAACATTAGAGAAAATACTTGCACGTCAACAAGTCATTCGCTTTTAAAGTGTTTGTGCTATGTAACATTGAATTAGTTAATATAGGTTTATTACGTGCATTTACATGTTATTATGGCTTCATTTCTTTTATTATGTGTAGCACAGCAAAAAAAAAATTTTTCTCGTTCCAGTGACTAATAATATTTTGTATTATTATTATTATTATAATGATGGTATGAATAAATATTGTTTCTCAATGGTAATCATCATAAATTTATGATCCTCACAATAGTATGTTCATTTATTATTGCTTTTTATATTATTGCTATTTACATGTATTGTTTTTATTTGTTAATTAAGATGAGGAGAAAGGAATACCATTTAATTCCAGCTGTCATTACTTTGATATAAGAATATGATTAAAAACAAGAAGTTTTTATTGTTTTGCACTTATGGAAATGAAAACTAGCTTAGTTTCTTAGTCGGTGATCATGTGAAAGTGTGAGTACTTTTTTATATTATTATTATGTATGGGTTTATTCCAGGATGCCTTAATATTATTCTATGATATCTGTCGGGGTAGAAATAATTGATAGTCCATTGTTATCTCTGGACCAGCAGATTTTTCTGGTTGCTGGTAAATTACAGCAGTTTCCCTCAAAACTGATATAAATAAAAATTCTTCAGCAATATTTTCATCTACATAGGTCATCTTAATTCCATCAGATACTTAAACTTACCGTCAGTCCTGCTGATAAAAGTGTCACACAAATTTACATGCTCATTTAACCTGTTAATATGTTGTATAATAAGGTTTTTTGTTAGTGAATATATACCTTTGTGCATTCCTTCAATATACTTTCCATGTACCTTGCATCATCCTTGCTGAGTGTCTAGTTATTAAATGCCATTTTGTAATCAATGTTTGGTATATTGTTCATACACTGGAAAGCTGCACTTCCATCTGCAAGATGGTTTCCAAATCATCTGACCCACAGTGAAAATTTTATAACAGGATTCAGGCAGAAATCACTTGAAGCTATGTCAGGGCTGTATGAAGGCTATGGCAGCTTTGTTTCTTCACGATACCTGATTATGTGCTTGTGTGTAGTAATAGAGTAGTTGAGTTCCAGTGTGCAAATGGGTGTTTTGGTAGTGTTCTTCAACTTTTGGCAACAAAATAATCCAGCTGCATGACTGTTCTTTTGCACTGAAATAAGGCCTGTTAAACTTTCTTGACAGTCTGACTAATTCTAGTGAATTGTAGTGTCTGTCTGTTTGCTCTGATCCTGACTTTATTGTTTTATCATGAGTTTGGTTTATCTGCAGATAAAGTGCAGACTGTTCTAAAGCAACACTGCTAAGCATTAAGCATGGCTGCAGTACAAAAAGGTATAAATACCACGATCAGTCGTGTGATATTCATATTATGATGTCCTGTGTTATTGTGTCTGACTTCTTATAAAACTTCAGGAATGTTAAAACTTTTTCCCTATCATTTGATTCACATACACACACATGTTCAGAGTTTACTTTTTTCAACCTAGCATTTAATGCAAATTTTATATTGTAGCGATTACCAGTATTGTCAAGGGGTGTCATTTATTTCAAATGGTAATTTATTTCAGTTTTAAGAACACATTTTGAGGGGCCTCGAGTGGCCAAGTGGTCTAAAGCGCTGTTCGTTACGGATCACTGCCATCTCACCTCTGTCTGTGGCGGTTCGAGTCTAAGATTCCGCCAATGTGGGTATGTGAGAAAGCTTGCCAGTAGCTTCTCGAGGGTCGGTGGTTCTTTCTGGGGTTTTCCCGGGTTCTTCCTCCACCATTAATACTGGCCGCCATGTATAGCCTATCATGTGCTGAAAAAAGGCGTTAAACCCCACAACAACAAAGAACACATTTTGGAATAGGAAAATTAAAGGATACTCCTCTTGAATTGGATTGCAGAGCCAGCTCTGACTAGTGTTGTAATTTTCTACATTGGATCAATGGCGTGAGGGACTCGATTTCAGAAGGAAGAAACTGGTATAAATAAATAATTTACCAGTAGCATCAACTCATTGAAATATTACTTTGGAAAGAAGACTAATTCAGTGATAGTTGTAAATATTAATTAAAACACTTGTAAAAGATGGCTTGATTACTAAAATTAAATGAGTAAACACTACAGTTATATGGGAGCAAGATCAGAAAAAAAATTCCACATTGCTGCCATTTTCTGTTAGGCCAGATAATTAAACATGTCATTCATTTTCATGAGACCAAATGGAAAATTCTAGTACCAACCTCACTATTCACACACTAAAAAAAGACCAGGGATAGTAATGCTTAGGTTTGGTCAGAAATATAGTTTAATGTTATGTTCATAGTCCAGAATGTGACTTGCATTCTTAAAGTGAGATGTCGTATTGTGAATTAAAGTTTTTATGACTATTATTACTACTACAAATAAATGTTAATTCCAGTGAATAATTATTTGAGTATATTAATCCACCCAAACTGAAAAACTAAACACAGTAATAAAACTGATTATGCTTTGGTTGTTAAGGCAAAAATGAATATTTCTTAAAGGTCACTGGCCACATACATTGTGCAAATGTGTGATATTATAGTCAATAAAAAAAATGCATTTGTTATGTATGCACACCATAAAAATGTTTAATTAAACTGGAAAATCCACTTTCTTAAATGAAAAAATTATTCAGCAATTTCTGTAAACAATCGGTAGTTTCCACGTGCCAAATACAGATAACAAAATCACCAAAGAGATGGGAATATCACCTGATTGCTTGAAGGCACCTGCCATTCATGCATGGTATTTTATAATGTGCAAAAGGACCAATATTGTATTGTATCCAGATTAACTATTTGATGGTATCTCGCAAATAAAAAAAAATCATTATTTGAAAATACATTCTCAGTGAGTGCAAATGATAATATTTTCATTAGCATGGGTTACAAAAGTATTATTAAGCAAGTTATTGCTGTGTATACTATTTACATCAATGCCCATTTGTATGAATCATGATTACAAATGGCAAACAAATCGAAGCCCGAGTGATGAATAAACAACTTGTTTACAATTAATAATGATCTGAATATTTAATCTATAATCATAGAGAAATAATAGCTATTATTATGTTGTTTACAAAATAAATGTTACTGGTCAGGATCATTAACTTGATTTTGGATGAAGGTCAAGAACAAAATACAGATCAACATAACATATAATCATTGAAAAAGTCCAACTAACAATTCAAATGAAATATACAGAAGATATTTAAGTTCAAACTTTGATAGCAAACTATTTATTTTTATAAATAATGTCTACCTTTGATACATTCTTAATGGCCATAGTTATAAATACTATAGACTTACTAAGGATGGGGGACCCCGAGTGGCCGATTGGTCTAAAGCGCTCACTGTTATGGATCATTGCCATCTCACCTGTCTGCTTGGGTTCAAGTCTCAGATTTGGCCAATGTGGGTGTGTGAGAAAGCTTGACAGTAACTTCTCGTGGGTTGGTAGTTCTTGCGGGGTTTTCCCAGGTTCTTCCTCCGCCATTTATACTGGCCGCCATGTATAGCCTATCTTTTGCTGAAAATGGTGTTAAACCCTACAACAACAACTACAGCAACTAAGGATGGTGATTCAGAAATTGAACCTCCCACTGCTACTCTGACTTAAAACTGGCATACCCTGTCAACACAACATTGTTCTGCCCACTGTAGCAATTTCAAAGCTGGTGAAACAAATGTTATAACATCTTGGCTAGCCAGCATGTTTCACAGAAAAGTTGTCCTACCAAGCTAGATCTATTGGTGTGCAGCTAGTAGATTTAGGTTATTTTTAACCTTGGTGTACAAGTCACACGGCCTTTTTTAATAACCAGCTGTGTGTGTGTGCGTGATTTGGATTTTTACCATGGCTTTAAAAAGTTTTCAGTCATATCGCTACGATGTCTGCAGTATGGCAGTTATTAGTGATGTTTAGCACTGGGGCCTCATTTCGCAGACATGACATGTAGCATCATGTCCCACCCATTCACATTATTCTGGCACAAGGCTGACCAGTCTTAACACTAACCCCTTAATGCTGAGCACCAAGTGATGCAGCTGTTAGTACCATTTTTTAAGTCATTGGTATGACTCTCCCGGGATAGAACCTGTGACCTTCCTTATCCGAGGCGGAGGCTCTAATCAGTAGGCCACTGGGGCGGTCTTAATAACCAGCAGATTCCTAAGGAAACAAAACAAAAATTGTTTGACTTCAGTTAACATTAGCATAATCATTTAAATTACACCAGATCTTTTGAGAAAAGCAAGAAAAAACTTGAATATTTTGTGCCAAAATTTAATTATAAAACTACTTAGTAACCACATTTTTACGTGTATACATTTTATAAGTGATATGTGGAGTATTTTAAGTATTTAAATAATGGTACCAGTATTATTTCAATGTGAAATATGTATCATTTAAAGTATTATTAGTTTTGTTTAAATTTAGTTTAGACTTGATTTATTTTTGGTTTTGATTGCTCTCAAATATCTCATTTTATGATAGGCTTCTTAGTAGGTGTTGGTAACAAACATAGATATCTTTCCACTTTGGAAAATGTGCAACGTAAATTGCATGTTTTTAATACAAAAAGCAATTTTGTGGTCTAAAAGGCATGTCTTGTCAAACACACTTGAAAAATGAAAATTTCCAGAAAATGTAGTGTTGACTTTGTCTGTCTGTCTCTTGACTTTTCCAGGACCTGCTGGCAGCATGACAACTATGTTGGTTAAATTGGCAGAAAATTGTCTGCAGACTTGCACCAGAAATTTGACCTGTTAATTGATTAATTAATTAATAAATCCAGTTAACCAAATTACCTAACTATAAACAAGAAGACTAGGTGTTAGGGTTAGCGCTAAAAACATTAAAATTAAAACTTAATTATTTGTTTTTCTATCATTACCTCTATGGTCTAGTATGACAAATGATGTGATAATAATAAAATAAAGATTATCTTAATTAGATTTGTTTATTGTTGTGAAAAAAATATGACAATTTAAAAGCACAGTACAGTGTTGGATAATTTGGGAGAATGATTATGTCTGGAAAATTGGATAATCAGCATCTTAATGTGCAGTTTAAAGTTTTGAAAGATGTGGTTGATTTTGCAGACCCACAGCATCGAAGGGAGTCAACTAGGTCCAGATGTTCAAAGAAAGGTTCTGGAAGCCACTGTTCTAAGTCCCATCTGCCAGAGATACCCACCAGCACTTTCTTATCGCAGAGCGTTCATGAAGAAGTTTATTCACATTGTAAGCTTGGAAAAGAATCATACAAAGTTGTGCATTTCTTTGGTACTGAAAGATGTTGTTTTTTGTTACTGAACAGAATTAACATTTGTCAAATAAGATGCATATTTTATTATTGGTTGATCGCAATTATCTGTTACATTATCGTCCATAAAGTATTAGTTTGAGTGATGTTTCTGGAAAGTGAATACGTTCATTTAATCCAAACTTTACAGCAGAATACATGTATTAACAATCAGTATTATTTGAAAAGATGCCCAAAAGATTATGGTGGAGAATGAATAATTGTGCAGTGCTTTATATACACATAATCACCCAGTGCACTTTAAGGCTTACAGCTGTCAGGTCACAAGGATAAATACCTAATGAATTTCTTCCTCATATGCATGAAATTTCTTATTAGTTTATAGTAGAGATGACAGCAATTATAATGAATATATGATACAGTAAACCTTGATTTATCTGCTATAAATGGCATTAAAAGACATTGATTTTGCTTCCAAGACTGAAGTTAATCATTCTGAAGCAACTAGGGAAGTTTTGTAACCATTCTTTGATTATTTAATTAGTATATATAAATGTTTTCCAGCTTGAAGAGTTTGATATTGAGATACATGATGAAGTTTATGAGGCATACACTGACTTACTTCAACAGGAGGAGGAAGAAGATGACACTTTGTGTTACAAAACCTACACACTGGTAAGATGTACATGATAAATTTGGTCAGACTTGTACAAATTTGAACCCTTTAAAATCTCAAAATTATGGGGAAAAATTCAAAATTTAATTAAAAAAAATTCAAAACTTATTTTGTGATGTGACAAATTAGTGAAATTATATAAAAAAATATTATATAATAAATATCAACTGTGAAAATATAGTTTGTCCAAAATGAAAGGGCATCAATCTGACATTCAAAATGACTGCCACTGTAGCCATATTAAAAATCTTGCTTTGGCTGCTTCTCCTGAATGGTGTGCATGACCCAAATATGTAAAACTACAATTGAGAACATGTTATTTACTCATCAAAGCCTACTGAACATTCCTGAAAATAAAAATTTGAAAATGATGACATCCAATCCAATTTGAAAATCATGTTATCAGTATTCTTACTGAATGTATGGTCATTTCAACATTTGGTTTTCACTAAAAGATTTATGATGCTAAATAAAATTGGCACCAATCTGGTGCTTTATATGGCCACCACAGTGGTTTTCTTTAAATCCTTTAATTGCTACTTCTCCAGAATAGATGGTCCTATCAATATTGAATTTTCACCAAAAGACATCTTATGGTGTCTGATGTGCAATATGATTGCCACTGCAGCCATCTTGGAAATCGTGTTATTGCAAATTCTTCTGACGAGAAGGTCATATTGACATGGGCTTTTCACCAGCAGACATCTTATGATGTTTAGCTGGGCCTAAATGAAAATGATGTTGATCTGAGGTATACAATGGCTGCCATAGTGGCCATTTTGAAAATCCTGTTATCACCTGTCATGAATGAATAGTTGTATCAACATCACATTTTGATTGAAAGACTGCATATGCTGTCTAATTGGTCCTAATTAAAAATGGTGGCAATCTGATGTCTACAAATGACTGCTATAGTGGTCATTTTGAAAATCTTGTTATTACCAATCCTCCAGAACAGATGGTTGTATCAACATGGGATTTCTCCTTTGAATATGTTTCCCAATAATATGATAGGAATATTAGCCTGCTGCCTTGTGAATCAAGCCCTACTAAAAGACAGAAATTAGTTTTTGTCTGTCTATATTGATAGACAAAGGGCAATTACTCTTGCTCAGTACCTCCCCTTGTTATCACCAGATGTGCCAGTTTTAAGCTTTGCTGCTGTACAGACTACACATCGTACAATTCATCCTCTAACAATCCAGCTGTTTTTGTGTTCCTATGGACCCATACAGTTAATTTTAGATTTATTGTGCAGATTTATCTATCTACTGCATGTTGTCTGCATTATTTTTCAATTTCTGCCAACTTTTGAGTAATTTTTCACGTATCCGAACTTTGTCTTATAGGACCACTATGCTACCATGCTATCATTGACCTTATACAAGGTCATTACAAGTTAACGTACCTTTGACTTTATTTTCTTACTCTGTCTGTTGTTGTAGGGTTTAACGCCATTTGTCAGCATAAGATAAGGTTATACATGGCAGCTAGTATAAATGGTGGAGGAAAAAGCCGGGAAAACCCCAGAAAGAACCACCGACTCATGAGAAGTTACTGGCAAGCTTTCTGACATACCCACGTTGATGAAACCCAAGACTCAAACCCATGCAGACAGAGGTGAGATGGCAATGATCTGTAATGGTTTTGCGCTTTAGACCACTTGGCCACTCAGGGCCCTTACTCTGTTATGGAGCTCTTATAAACAAAATTCTGAAGTACTGATTGATAATTATGCTTAGGTTTATTCATATTTCATGCTGGTTTTGATAGCGGTATGGTTCAATTAGTAACTAAGCATTCTGCATAAGTTTAGAACAGGGCTTCTGATTCAACACTTTCACTAATCTGTTAGTTATGATCTAGTAATTTCAAAATATTACTGGTTTCTACTTTAGATTGTGTTTTTGTGTCATTTCAGCAGCATGTCAATTTAAATGATTTATATGCAACTTCAGAGCATGGAAGTCTACCATGTCTTGTTTTGTTTATACCACGTATAGACCATTTATAATATGTAGTTAGTGGAAGCCTGGGCTTCCGTTTTGGTTAATTATTCTTATGCTGATTTGACAATTTATGCTAGTAGCTAAAAAGTCAAGTACTAATTTGCTATTCTATGCTTTGTTTTCTATTCTTGTGTCATTTCAGGAGGAATGCTTACTTTAAGCATGAACTGCACATTCACAGCGATCGTTTTTTTGGCATTGAATGGAAGGAAAGATGGAATAAATCTAGGAAGACAACCTAATTGTTGGCAATTAAGGTCTCATTGGGGAGTATTCCCCCATTTGTATGCAGCCCATGAGGCATAAGTCCTTCTGTATATCAGAGCATGGCTTTCCGGCCTTTAAGTCCGACCAGGCCTTTGGAGCAGTCATTACCAGTGATAGCTGGACCATCTTCTATTCTGCCTGCTTCCAGGTTGACCATTTTCTGGGCAAACCAGCCGTCATCGCTAGTAGTACTGTATGTTCAGTGCTTGCCCACAAGGGAGAGCTAGTGACATTTTACTGGGGATGTAATTAAGTCTTCATACCACCTGGTATATCTTCTCTAGGGTTGCAAGTAGACCCATTTAGGCTTCGACATACAGTGCATGCAACAGAACTCCTTCAAATCCACCATCCTTCACATCTTACTCAGATCTGACTGGAAGGACAGTAGTTAGCTTTCAAATCGCCGTTGAGGACAATTTCATTTTTCAGGTGTTGGCTACTTCAGAATGCCCCCACCCTTACCACTGCTCTAAAGAATTGGTCAATCTCATTGAGGAGAAAGAAATGGACAGACATCTTCAGAACCGATCTCCCGGCACTAGACAAGAATGTGGTAGCTGTTCATAAGTAAGCTCATCTGTATTTCAGAGCAGACAAATAGCCACATTTGAGAGGCAAGTGACCAAGTCTGCTCAGCATACTATGGCCAATTCTTGGACGGGTTCAGCCAATCAACTCTTGATACGACGTATTGCTTGGGTCCAATCCACATCGCTCCTACCTTATACCCTCCATTTCCAGATGATTTTGTTGGGGTCAACATTTCTTTGGAGGAAGTTCAGAGGCATACAGCTCAGGAAATGCCCCTCCACCTCACTGCTCAACCCACATGGATGTTTTTGTTAAATATCCTCTCGTCTCTTCTTAAATACACCATCACATTGGGAGACAGTTGACTTTCTATGACAGGAGATACAGTCGCTCATCAGAGGTGTTGGAGCTTATGCAAAGGCCACAATCCTCTGTGTTTTACTCAAGGCTGTTTCTTTTTCAGAAAGCACACAGAAAGTTGAGGCCCACCATCAACTGGGGTTTCCTCACTCAATTCAAGATGGAGATGGCAAGTCAATCTGCCTATCCGTCAGATGAGGTGAGTATGTAATCAGTCTCAATCTGACAGATGCATACTTTCATGTCCCTGTCTCCCACAAGTTTCTTCATATCACTTACCATGACACCGTCTATCAATTCACCATTGTTCCCTTTGGTCTCAACATCAGTCCCTGGGCTTTCACTTAGATTATTGAAGGCATCATCTTCCTGTTCTGGTCAACATCATCTACAATGATGGCAGCATACCTGGCAACATCGTCCAGAAACACTTGGTAAGTTCTATTCTACTCCAAGGCAGGAATGAGCTTCTTTCTCTTCTAGCTCATCTTAACTTTCTAGTGAACTGGAAAAAGTCAGACCTATGTCCATCCCAGAACATTGTCCATCTTGGTTTGGATTTCTTAACCAACTGGGGCCCCAAGTGGCTGAGTGGTCTAAAGTGCTCACCATTACGGATCATTGCCATCTCACCTCTGTCTGCGTCGGTTCGAGTCTCGGATTCGGCTAATGTGGTTATGTGAGAAAGCTTGCCAGTAGCTTCTCGTGGGTCGGTGGTTCTTTCTGGGGTTTTCCAGGTTCTTCCTCCACCATTAATACTGGCCACCATGTATAGCCTATCTTGTGCTGAAAAATGGCGTTAAACCCTACAACAACAACAACAACAACAACAACTTAACCAACCAGAGGTTGGTGCAGCTTCCTTTTGTTTGCATCACCAGTATAGGTCGAACTCATCGAGTGTTTCCAAGACTTGGATTTCATTAGAGAGTTTTGCATCTCCTCAGTTTATTCAGTGCGGCGGTGGACCTGATCCTTTTTATGCGCCCCTTACAGATGTCATTGCTGACTCAGTGGTGCCCTTTATAAAGTTCCCTCAACCAGGCCATCCTGATCATGCATGAGATTTGATCATTCTTGCATCAGTGGCAAAACCCAGGTTGGCTGACCATGGTAATCCCACTAGAGAAGCCCCAAGCAGAAATAATGGTATGACCAGTGCATAATTTTGGGGTGCCCACCTCTTGCCGGACTTAACTACCGTCGGCGGCATGCCTCCTTATGTCAACCTGAATTCCCTTCAGTTCATATCGGAGGGTTAGGTGAGTCTCATGACACCATTGGGCTTCATGGCCCCAAATAGGTTACCATCTGTTGATAATTAAACAGTCATAGCCCCAAATAGGTTACCATCTGTCAATAATTAAAGTCATAGCCCCAAATAGGTTACCATCTGTCGATAATTAAACAGTCATAGCCCCAAATAGGTCACCATCTGTCGATAATTAAACAGTCATAGCCCCAAATAGGTTACCATCTGTCGATAATTAAACAGTCATCGCTTGCTCTCTTTCTTAGGTTGAGAACAGCAGCCATGCAAGATCCTGTTTGCACCCTCAAGCATTAGATTGAAGCGCACAGAGACAAGGCATGTGCAAAGAAGGCAGGATATCATCCTTCAAATCCTTTATTTGGAGCTAAAATGGTTTGTACACCTGGTGTACTCTAAGGTCTCACCAGTTCAGAGTCACCTCTCGTAGATTGCTGCTCAGAAGTTTCGAGCGTTTTCTGTGAGTCTCACATTCAACTGCAATGTACCAACCCACGATATAATAGAAGCTGTTGGGTGGCAGGCAGTCAACTTTCTCGAGCCTCCATTTCAGAGATTTGGTATCGCAGAGGCAACTGAGAATTTGACGGGTCCAGTGGTGGCAGCATAGACAGACACCAGACCCAACTGGAGCAATCAACATAGCTTGTTAGCTTTGCTGAATTTGTTGGTAAGAAAATTTCAGTTATCATCTTCTTAACCATATGTTAGGGTCACAGGTCAAGTGAGCCAAGGCTGTGTTGCTTATGTAGTTAGGAGAATGGGTTATCATTTGCATGGGGGAATTCAGCCATTCTTCCCTAGAAAGATACCCAAGGGAGAGGTCAGATGTTCAGTATCCCCTCCTTCTATTACTTATTCTCCTAATGTAATGTGATTGTGGAACGTATTATGTTTCTCCAAGAATACTTACCCAATCACATTACATAAAAACCCTCCCAACCACCTTGCCATGCAGTCATCTTCATTAGTATCTTGCTCAGCTAAAAACTGGTGACACCTAGTGGTATCAAGGGAGGTATTGGGCAAGAATTATTGCCCTTTGTCTATTGATGTAGACAGGAAAAGACAAATTTTAGTCTTTTAGTAGGGCTAGATTCAGTAGGTAGCAGGCTTATATTCCTAATGTAATGTGATTGGATAAGTATTCTTGGAGAAACATAATTTACTGAAAAATTTGCTTTTCACTAAAATATGTTTTATAAAGACTGGTTGGGCCTAAATGAAAATAGTATCAATCTGATGTCCTGTATGGTCACAATAATCTTGAAAATCTCATTGTTACTACTGCTGAAAAGTAGTATTGCCATGAGGTTTTCACCAAAAGAATTCTTATGATGTCTAGTTGGTCCTAAATGAAAAGAATGCAGCTTACACTTCCAGTATGACTGCCACAATGGCCATCTTGAAAATCATGTTATTGCTTCTCCTCCTAAATGGATGGACATATCAACATGGGTTTTTACTAAATGACTTCTTATTATGTCTAGATGGTCCTAAATAAAATGGTGCAGCTAAGTCAGACGTCCAATATGGCCAGCATGTTGTGCATCTTGAAAAACTTGTCAACATTGGTTTTGAATGAACTATCATATCAGCATGGGGTTTTCACTGAAATACTTCTTAATATATTTAATTGGTTGTAAATGACAGCAGGGTGCCAGTCTGAATTCATATATGACTACCACAAGATTTTAGATTTCCCCTCTGATGCCAAGTGTGCAGAAGTTTCTTTTTCTTGCTAATTATAGAAAGTAAGTGTACATCTTACATGTGTGACATTGAGAACATTGACATAATGTGATACATAGTGTGATACTTACTAATGATAACAATATTAATACTTTCGGTAAATGGCATAATGGGCCCATTATCTTATCTGCTCTAAGGTCCGATAAATGTATTTGTTTGACAGGATAATTTTTGGTATGTACCTATCCAGTTGGTAAGAAATAGCAATATCAGTGGTACAGGTAATTTAGTAAAAATTCAGTGTTACAGGTGACAACTAAATCATAATAACTATGGTAAAAGTATGACTAAATAGTAGTTTAAGTGGTACATGTTGTGATATCTAAATAGTAATCTCAATGGGACAGGTGATAATATAGTTGTAAATCTCAGTGGTAAAAATGGTAATATATTTGTAATCTCTGGTACAAAAGATGACTAAATAGTAATCTCAGTGGTACAAATGATGATGAAATAGTAATTTCAGTGGTACAGGGGCCCCGAGTGGTCTAAACTGCTCTCTGTTACGGATCACTGCCATCTCACCTCTGTCTGCGTAGGTTCGAGTCTCGGATTCTCCCAGTGTGGGTATGTGAGAAAGCTTGCCAGTAGCTTCTCAAGCGTCGGTGGTTCTTTCCGGGGATTTCCTGGGTTTTTCCTCCACCATTAATACTGGCCGCCATGTATAGCCTATCGTGTGCTGAAAAATGGCATTAAACCTTACAACAACAACAACATCAGTGGTACAAGTGATGACTTAATAGTAATCTCAGTGTTCAAGTGATGACTAAATAGTAATCTCAGTGATACAAGTGATGACTAAATAGTAATTTCATTGGTACATGTGATGACTAAATAGTATTATCAATGTTACATGTAATAACTTAATAGTAATCTCAGTGGTACAGGCAGTGACTTAATAGTAATATCAGTGGTACATGTGATGACTAAATAGTAATCTCAGTGGTGATAATATACTAGTAAGTCTCAGTGGTACAAATGATATTATACTAGTAGCCTTAATGGTACAAGTGATGACTTAATAGTAATCTCGGTACAGGTGATGACTTAATAGTAATCTCGGTACAGGTGATGACTTAATAGTAATCTGATTGGTACAGGTGATGACTTAATATTAATCTCAGTCGTACAGGTGATGACTTAATAGTAATCTCAGTGGTACAAGTGATGACAATAGTAATCTCAGTGGCACAGGTGATGATTTAATAGTAATCTCAGTGGTACAGGTGATGACTTAATAGTAATCTCAATGGTACAAGTAATGACTTTATAATAATCTCACTGGTACAAGTGATGACTTAATTATAATCTGAATGATAAAATATTTTAATTATATTTTGAATGGTACAAGTGATGACTTAATGTTAATATCAGTGGTACATGTAATGACATAATAGCAATTTCAGTTTAATGTATCTCTTTGTGACACTCAGGAAAAGTCTCTGACTCCCAAAAATCTGAAGAAAAGAAAATTTGTTTTGGACTCTCCATTTGTGAAAAGTGCTCTATAAACAAGGCTACCAGAGATTTTTGCTGAAAATCTGTATTTTTGTCTGCAGTTGTGAAACATAACCAGCATCTAGAAGAAATCACTTAGGAAATTGGAATACTTGGTATATAGAGTTGATATACCTCTAATTTATTCAGTATTTTCTGAAGTTCTGCTTCTGCTTGCTTTATTTTGAATGACTGTTGTTTTTTTTCTAAGAAAGAAATAAGCAATATATGCAGTGATTTTACAGAAATTGTCATTGAAACAATTTAATTTTGATCTTGCCAAACTATTTGCGATTTATCTGCATTAAGGATGGAAAAAATCTATACATGTGGTCAGATTGTACAAGTTGCACTTTAACTATTTATGTGACTTGCAGTGCTGTAATCCTATGGACAATGCAGACCTCTATCATGTGATCATCCGTTTAGTTAATAAATCAGACGTCAAGTGTTTAACTTTTTCTCTTTATAGCCCTGTGGCAAGACCATATCACTGCAGGAGTCCGTCAGTATGATTTCCTGTGGGACTACAGGACTTACTACCTGGCAGGTTGGATTCTTAATTTTACACCTTTCAAGTATTTCAGGCACTGCTGAGATATAATTTTCAAAGGAATCTTGTATTGCTTTTAAGAGTCATATTTAGACTTCAATGGAATCATTGGCTTTTCATATATTTTCCATATCTGTCTCTTGAATAGTTAGGGACAAAAATAAATTTCTGGAAAGCATTGCAAATATATAATTATAGTTTCAACATTCGCTGCACTGTGAACCCAAATTACTTAAATGGGTATTTACTATAGTTACGCTTACACAAAGAATGGATGCCAGTCAAAGACTATTATATAAGATCAGTTCAGCAGATGTGCCCACAATGTTGCTATCAGCTCTCAGCGAGTGAGAGATAAGGGTGTGTGTTCTGAGTTGGCTAGTTAGCAGTCATTCATTTACAAGTGATCAGCATCGAGAATAGACAGGTTGTGTTTGGTTATTATCTTCTCATCCTTTGTTCAATATTTTATGTTTTATTGGAGCTTGACAGTCGTTTCAGGACTCTTGCATAAGCTATGCTGGTACAGATTGGTCAGTGGAAAAACTGTGTAAGAAAATTTGTGTTCTTAATATTATTATACCAGCTTTTAGAAAGAATTTTTTATTTATTTAGAGTTACAAAAAAAATCGGAAGTGAACTCAAGATGGCATCTAGACACAAACCTTGAGCATGAGATTTTCCCACAAAGACTTGTACATGTTTACATTAAGGTGTTGTCAGGGAACAAATGCAGATATAAAACAGGAAATTGATATTTCTTCCTTCCTTCTGTCCTTTTTCTGTTCCTTTTCGTTTCTATTCCTCTTTCGTTTTATCATTCATTCGTTCATTCATTCTCTTGTATCAATCTCATTCATCTTTTCTTTCCTTCATAAATTGTTCCTCCTTTCCTTCCTATGCTTTTTCTTTCCTACCTGCCTACCTTTGCACCATCACTACTTGATCAAAGGGCCCCGAGCAGCCGAGTGGTCTAAAGCGCTCTCCGTTATGGATCACTGCCATCTCACCTCTGCCTGCGTGGGTTCGAGTCTCAGATTCGGCTAATGTGGGTATGTGAGAATGCTTGCCAGTAGCTTCTTGTGGGGCGGTGGTTCTTTCTGGGGTTTTCCTGGGTTCTTCCTCCACCATTAATACTGGCCGCCATGTATAGCCTATCATGTGCTGAAAAATGGCGTTAAACCCTACAACAACAACAACAACAACTACTTGATCACATTTGATGATATTGTCAAATTTGATATATAAAATTATTCAACATATGAAAAGTCTTTTATTTTTTGGTTCTCGACACCATATGCAATAATGTGCAAAGATTTGTGATAATGTAGATTCAGATCTGTTGTTAGATAAAATTCTGGCAAAACATATCTTCTATGTTCACTTGAAATTAAGAGTTGAAAATATCATACACCCTGATTTGCAATATTTTGTGAGATCTGGCTCATCTATGCTTTAAACATTTTGGTACACTTTTTACACAGATAAGTATACAGCAGTTGACCCTTACAAAAAAATGGAGAATGCTCCCTCCAACTGCTCATTTGCATATTGATACTACAGTTTTAATTTTAAAAAACTTCTAGTGTTTGTTTGAAACAAGACTTATGAAAAATGAAGAAGTTATATAGTTTACTTGGGTATATGGTTTTAGTGAATTCTGTCTATTTGCCCCAAGCTGCTGTCTGGTCAGCCATATACTGTATACATGTATAACACTTCACACCCACGGGTGACAGATCCAATTGTTTAATTGTTCATTGTAATCTCTGTTATGTGATACTTGATTAACTGATGCCACCTATTGACAGAGGGGGTCAATTCAACTTCAGTTTTTGTGAAGATGATTAATAAGACACATTAGGCAAAAAAGGTGTTTCCTGTTGCATTGGTTTTAAATTAGCATAGGTATTTTTTAAACATATATAATAATTAACATATATAATAATTAACATATATAATAATTAACATATATAATGTACTTCAAGTACTGTTTCAAGTACTGGGCTCAGTTGGACCTTGAAATCAATTTTGGGAATTTTTCTTTTACATTTTTTTTTTAACCCTGGAGGGAAAAAAGCGCTAGGGTCAGCAATGAAAAACATGGATGATCGGCTGACCGGAAAAATACTTTTGGGGGCTTACGGTAAACCTATGTAACAACATTGTCTTTAAAACTAATAGAACTTCACGTTCTTTATTCCAACATTTTGATTTGCTGTTTCTCATTGACAAAATGTACATTTAAAACAGTGACACCTTTAAAAAACCTCAACGAATTTCATTAACAATTAGTTACTGAGATGAACTTTCATTTTATTATATAATTAATTAAACCCTTGATTAATTAACTGTAATGCACATATTAGAAAGACACATTTTTTATATGTAAGAGTTTTTTTTTAATATCTTAGAGTTATGCTTGTGATTAGAAGACATAAGTAACTAACTTACCATAGAATTAACAATGTTAGGCACATAATCACTTTCTTCTAATCCATGTATGTATGATTAATAATTTAGGTATGTGTGATTAATAATTCATGAATGTTTAATTAATAATCCAGGTATGTGTATGTGTAATTAAAAATCCAGGAATGTGTGATTAATAATTTAGGTATGTGTGATAAATAATCCAGGAATGTGTGATAAATAATCCAGGTATGTGTAATTAATAATCCAGGTATGTGTGATTAATAATCCAGGTATGTGTAACTAATAATCCAGGTATGTGTGATTAATAATCAGGTATGTGTGATTAATAATTCATGTATGTCATTAATCGTCCAGGTATGTGTAATATAGTAATCCAGGTATGTGTAGTTACTTTGAGAAACACAGTTAAGTTGATTAAATGTTTTCATTATTTCAAGATAATTTGTATACATTTGACCACTTCAGAGATATTAATTTTCTAGTATGTTTTTGGAAAATAATTAGCATTTCTTGTGGAAACTTATTTATCCTATATACTGAATATGATCTTTGATTTGATCATGATTTTTTTTTTTCACACTACAGGCAGCCCAGCATCTAGCAGAGTGGGTCTTACAGAATAATCATCTCTTTCAGAACAGGTGACTTATATATAGATGTGTGTGTGTGTTCTCTGCATTCGCTTCAGATACATTAACTTTGCAAGCTGAAAATGTTAGAACATGTCAAATGAAATATTCAAAGAAATTTGATCAATTTTCCTGACATATTTATAGAGACATTATATTTGGCAACATTGTTAAAAGAGAAAATGGCAGCATTTAATCATGTGTATATATGATGTGTTTGTTATTGCATGATTCAGACTTCAATGTATGCAGCTCTTGTTTGTATATAACAAAACAAAGAGCAACTATTTTATTGTCTAGTTAAAATGAGATTAATTAATTCTGCAATAGGTATGATGTGAAGAATTAATATCAGAGTAAGAATTCTAGTAATATATACTTAAAAGATTCATTTTCTTTGCATGTCTGTCCTTTTTCCAAATCAAGGGAAGAGATGGGTTTAACCTAAATAAAAAGTTTTAAAACCAAAGGAGTATTCTGTAGAGGTTGAGAGGATTGAGGAGAATTTCACTTCTTTACCTTTGGTCAACAGCCATGAGTTTTTATATTTAAAAGGACTCTATCCTAATCTTTATATACTTGGTTTTTTCAATAATAATAAAATGGCAATTTTGGGGTGAAAAAACTATGATAAAGTTAAAAAAGAAAATCTATCAGAAACTTTAAAAGGTCTACAAACATCATCCTTTGGTATTCCTAGAATTACGTCATCAAAATTAAGATGGGTCCCTCAGAAAATTCTTTGAAATATGTATTTAATATAAATCTCCTTTAGATTTTAGTTTAAAGGTCAGAAGAATTTCGTAAGCATTATTCAGCTTTATCCAGACTCAAAAGTCACAACACTGAGTACAGTATATAAAATGAGTCTCTTAGTATCATTCAGAATTGGCAGGTATGAAGAGATCCAAAAAGGGATAATCCGGAAATTTGCCTAATTATAATATTACTCTGAGCATAGTTATTTAAGACCCATATTTTGTGAATTTGAACAGGAGTTTAGTTTCAGTTGTCAGACAGTTTCATGGCTACAGGACCTGGAAGTCATAAAACTTACTATAGGGCCAGACCTGGAAGCTAAAACACATATAATGATGCCAGTCCCAGCAGTCATAAAATTTACTATGATGCCAGGCCTGGAAGTTGAACAACTTACTATAGGGGGTTTCACGGTTGCAATGGAGTTACTGATCATAGTGCCTAAGATTACCTCCCTTAGCTCCAGTGTGCATGCCCACAAAAAAATTCCAGTTCCGGATAGTTCACCGTTTTGGTTAGCGAAACATAAAGTCAACAAAGGAAGGAATCTTAGCTGTACTACAGATCATTATGGTTAAACCAATGAATCAATTATATATGTCAAATATCTTTTGTTCATACTAGGACATTAATTATAGACATTAAATCAGATAATTAGATTCAGTATCCATACTTACATTATATCAGATAATTAAATAATATTTACTTTCCATACTTAAATGATATCAAATAATTAAATTAAATACACTGTCCATACCTGATAATTTAGATTAATTATCCATAATTTCAGATTTGTAGGAACATTTCACTTTGCTCTCTGATTTTAAACATTTATTGCACATTTTTGGCTATATAACTTTAATGAAAACAATCTCAACAATTTGCATTCTTCTTTGTTGATATATCCTTCTTTCTCAGTTACTTTCACATGGCTAATAGTTCGTTTATAACATGAGTTAAGAAAGTTATAACACAAGTTCGATAAAAGTATTATAACATGAATTCGATAGGTCAGCTGATTTGTAATGCTGAATATTTTAAACCAGAAAAGTTTTTTTTTTTTAAAAAAGGAACACAGAATATTTATGTATTTAGTAGAACTTAACAAAGCAATAATTACATTAGCTATCATAACGATAAAGGAGTGTAATTAATGCAGATGGAATATTTATTCATATTTGGGTGTAAATATCTTACAATATTCAGATTAAATAACATGCCCAGTGATGTTTATTTTTGTTTCATTTTCTTTTTGACTTTTGAAACATCAAGTATCGAACAGTACATGCAATAACTTTCAGAATAATTTTTCTTTGCTTATGCTGACACGTAATAACTCTCAAATTTGCTGGGGTCTTTAGACAACATTTCTGATTGCCGCCAGCAAATTCATCTAGAACAGCCTTCTTAAAATTAGTTTAATTCTGTTTAACTCTCCTTGCATCAAATATGTAAGTTTTAAAGATCCAATTATTTCACAGATTCCGTTCTGTTACTTTGGTTCACCTTTTAAATCAATATTGATCCACGTGACCTGATGTTAAATTGCAAACAGTATGAATTAGAAAAGAGACTGCTTGTAAGAACATACTCTACAAGTCAATAATAAATGGATACTCACAAGTATTCATATTTGTTGCCTTTATCTGTCAGTCACTCTTTCTAACTTAGCATCATTTTATACTCATTTTTAACCAGAAGTATGTTTATGTAATATACATATGCGAACACACATTCATTCGAGAATATATATACCCATGCACCAGATGAAATGAAACAGACATACTTACAGACAGACAGGCAGATAGGTGAGAGCCACAAATATCCTATACATGCATAGCGTGTCTAACATCGATATTTCTCCAAATTGTATACATGTACTCTAAACTTTCCAACCGTTCAAGGAAGGAAATAAAATTAAAATAATCATCAAGGAGACTTGTACATGTGCCTGTCTGTTCAAGCATGGTTGATATTTGAGCATTTTGAAAAAACTCGAGTTATTTCAGGAAAAATATAATTAACATTAATAGAAAAGCAGTAGTCTAAATCAATAATAAAAGAACCTTAAGAAGTTAGAATTTTTTTCTTGTTGCTGATCAACTTCCATTAACTGCTGTGATTGAATTAATTTGCAGTTATGTTTACCCCCATTGCAAATAGGTCTCTGCCATCTTTTGCTCAACCTTGTCTTGCATCGATCAGTAATCAGTATACTATATTACATTATTTATCTTACGTGCGTAAGTGTCAACCCCTTGAGATGAAAACCTGTACGCCAGACCAATAAAAACCTTACAAAGACAACAAAAATACTTTCACGAAAAAATGTATTCATACATTATATGAGATCAACAGTTTTAAAACAAATGCTATACACAAATTATCATGACACATATTTACATAATTATTTACATTTCTGAAACTTTATTTCATTCTTTTTACTTATGACACTATCGTCTTCCTGCTTTGGCTGAGCAAAGAAGCTTTTGATGTATGCTACCTTCTTCATTTAAAAATTTCTTTCATGCAGTTTTGTCCTGAAGTGTTCCGCCAGATCATAAATGCTCAACACCACCACTTTTATGTCTTTACTGCATATTTTACAAAAAGCATGTGAAGATCCTAACTTGGCTACATCTACAATGCCAGGGAAGACTTTAATCCCTGGCATTGTAGACTTTAATCCAATCAGCCTGAAACTTGCCACAACCTCAGTCAGTGTCTTCAAGCTTGCATTTCTTTGAGTTACACTTAGTCAATATTAGAAATCCGAGTGAGCATCTAATCTCAAAGCGATAAACGACAAGATCTTCACACACTGGAGTTGAACCATGAATGAAACTCATTTCATTATCAAAGGAAAAGTGCGGTTTTGATTATGATTTGATTGGTTGTTTCGGGCCACCATAATCTCACTGAATTCTCATGCTTAAAAAAATGTATGCCCAGAGCCTCGGATGCACACAAAATGAAATTTTTAAAAATGAAATTTAAACAATTTTTATGAAAAATGTACAAAATGGTTGTACGGCCATATACTGACAAAAAAGGAAAAACCTATAAGTTGTGGGTAAACCATACAAGTTGACGCATATGTACGTGTATTATATGATTTATCTTACGTATATTTTATGATTTATCATACATATGTTATATAATTTATCATACGTATATTATATAGTTTATCATACATTTATGATTTATCACACATATATAATATGATTTATCGTACATATAGGATTTATCGTATGTATATTATATGATTTATCTTACGTGTATTATATGATTTATCTTACATGTATTATATGATTTATCTTACGTGTATTATATGATTTATCGTATGTATATTATATGATTTATCTTGCGTGTATTATATGATTTATCATACATATATGATTTATCGTACTTATATGATTATCATAAGTATATTATATGATTTATCTTATGTATATTGTATGATTTATCATATGTATACGATTTATCTTACATATATGATTTATCGTATGTATATTATATGATTTATCTTATGTATATTATATGATTTATTGTTCATATATTATATGATTTGTCTTTAGTATATTATTGCTTATACACTTACAAATATTGTGGATTCACAATTTTTGTATTATACCAATTTTTATGGATTTTGTATTTGCTACGAATGACAGATTTAAAGACCCAACAAAAACGGTACTCTGCCTTTGGAAACAATAATATCCTTTCCCTAATCCACATAGTTAAATAATAAATGAAAATGTCAATATTGGCAAAACCAGGCATTTTTTTGACATGCAAAAGTAAATAAATTCACATTTCATTGTAATATTTTCATGACAGATAAGGTGAATCATAAAAGAGAAGAAAAAAACCTGCAACTGCAGTTCAAAGGAATCAATATAAGATCAATCTATATGTTTCATACTGTACCAATTGCAGAATATTTTCCAGCTGGTGGCATTAATCTTGAAGTCAAATGCCTTTTAGCCTGGGAGATGCAACTGGCAACCTTGCTTGAAAACTGTTCTTAGAAGATAGTTTGATTATGAGACAGACATGAAGGTGGATATTGTTGTGCAAAAGGGATCCTTTGTGCTGTGGCAGCATATCTCTTCTCGGTGGTAATTCCCTGTTGGCATCTACCAATAGGTCAGGGAGACTGCTGGGTAAACTGGGGACCTATTAGGATGATCTATGATGTGGAGGTCCTGACGCTGTGAAGAACCTATGGGATTATTCAGAAAACTGGGAAGGCATACAGTTAATCCTATTTCAGACTGAAGGTGTAAACTGCCCATTCCCTCTAGTCTGGAACTGGACAAACGTAAAGAGGGAGCTTGTTGTTCAGCCCTGTAGCAAACAAGGCTACCACTGGCTCTTCCCAGGTTAAATAGTGTGTCAGTAAACAACTGTTGTCATTCATCAAGGACTGCTCATAGCCATCTGAACTTCAAAATATTTTTTTAACTTGAATGTGGCAGGCTTTGAGACTCTGGTTCCCTATTACTTAAGTCCAATGATCCTCATCTCATAGCTAAACAGATTTATCAAAATAAAATGAATTTGTGAGAAAAGTTTTCAAATTTAACAAACCTTTCTGTTTTCTTGGAAATTTGTGACATACAGCTACTGTAAATAAATATAAGGAAAGCACAATTATGTCTCTGATGGGCAAGTTTACTCTTACACTGGAAATGGCTGCTCTGTAATTCATAATGAATATTAGCTTTACTTTCCCCACCCCAAAAGCTACATGGCTGACTCAACATCAGGTTCAGTTGTGAAGAATTGAGTCTCACATATCAATTTACCCTATCTCAAAATTCTTCCAGTTGTGGCAGTTCTTTGTAAGGGAAAATATTTATTGTTTATATAGTTGTATTTGTGTTTGTGTATGAAAAAAACACCTCTTAATCTCCAGTTTATGCAATATTTACATTGAATCCTGTAGTAGCTCATTTGTCCTGTCCAACTTAAGATTGTGATCATATAATCTCATATTAATTGTTC
Source organism: Sinohyriopsis cumingii (assembly GCA_028554795.2). Lineage (NCBI taxonomy): Eukaryota > Metazoa > Mollusca > Bivalvia > Unionida > Unionidae > Sinohyriopsis > Sinohyriopsis cumingii. The sequence continues at coordinate 106,768,599 of CM068826.1, forward strand.
ATCAATTTGTCATTATGAATTGAAGAAATTAATTACGGCACCATATAGTCACTATTGTGTAGCTGTGCCGTCAAACATCCATTTATAGAGATTTTTTTGCCTTAGTTGAATCTTTATAATTAACTAGATGGAAGTCAAGACTGTCAGTTATGCTTTTGACCTATCATATGATTGTTGGTTTACTCAATACCGATTTAATTTCAGACAGGTACTGGAGTTAGGAAGTGGCCTTGGCTTAACAGGTATTGCTGTCTGTATGAAGTGTTCAGTGCAGACATACACATTCAGTGACTGCCACCCAAACGTTCTTTATCTTTTAGCACAGAACATTCAGCACAATCTCAACCATGCTAAATCAAAATCATTATCACCAGAGCATGGCACACATGATGAAAAGGTCATACGGACTATTAAACGTCATCTAAGCTTTAACAAGGAGATGATGTCATTGGATGATGAGAATGTTTTGTTAGAGCTGAGCGAGTCAGTTCAGTCTCTGTCTGATGGAGATTCAGATTTGTTTGACGATGATGTCTTAAAAATGCTATCCTCATTTGATCTGTCAGAAAAATATTGGGATCTGAATTCTTCAAGACAGATTGGACTTTTCAAACAAAATCCCAGCATACGATTGGCCAAGTTTGACTGGGAGGCAGATGACATGGAATTTAGTGCAGATCTTGCAGATAATGTTGATGTCATTATTGCTGCAGGTTAGTAATATTCTTCACTGATTTCTGAAGATTGCTTACTTCCTCTCTCTCTCTCTCAATTGAAAACTGCATGATAATGAGCTTTGTCAGTTTTGGCTAGCTGGCATTAGATGATTTTATAGAAGATAATCACTTTTTAATGGTGATATAATTTTAATCATCATAGTTAATAATGTTTCACTTTGAAAGTACCAGTTTTTAAAATCATATAACATACATCATAATTGTGATTTCAGGAACATCATAGTGTTCTGCATAACCATTGTTCAAGCTTGATGATGAAATTTTACAGTTTAATCTTACAAACGTTGCAGTATGTGAAGTAATTTGTTTAGATTCAGATAATGGTTCCACATTATCCTTACTTTAATCCATTTCTGCCAAGCTTTGCTATTTAAGTTTCAATACTTGTATATTTTGATAATTGTACTGTTCTAGTTTAAAACATCAGGCTAGCACAGCAGAAAACAGCTGAATGCTCCTAACAGAGAGGGAAACAGAGAGTATGTGTGTATGCATGCATGTATGTATGTATGTGTGTGTGTATTGTAATGAATCTGTGTTCTTAAAATAAGTAACAGAAAAGAGTGAAAGACAACAAGCTTTATAAAATTTAATAAATATAATTTATTTCCCTATAATACAAAAAGTGAAACTGAGAAAAATAGAACTTACGGTATTGAGAATTAAATTCCAAAATAATCAAAGAATTACAGACATAGGTCCTAATAAATTAAATTTGTGAATAAAACTCAGTACAATGACATGTCTTTTATAGCCTATAGAGTGTTGATGTGTCAACAGTATTTTGTTGAATCACAGTAATATAATTCCAGGTTTGAATTCAGTATAAATTTAAGTGAATGTCTTTATCCAAGAATTTTATCAAACCACTTTTGAATTTCCAGAGAAAATAATCACTTGAGAATAATGATCAGAAAATAAAGATTCCAGCCTGAAATTAAAAAAATACTGGCCACAACATAGAATACAACTTGATTGTGCTAAGACTCGAAGCACGAATGACCAAGTGCTCACACAATTACAAAAATATATAGGTCTCTACTTGACCTCCAGTCACAATTAGCATTTTCTAAATAAAAACATGACCTGATGGAAAATAACATTCTAGATCCTGATGTTTATGAAATCAAAATCATGACCTGGATTACACTCAGAAATTCCAAAACTTAGACCCAGAAAAACATATTTACTAATTCTATTAATAATGATCCTGATATTGAGCCCATACACAGAGAGAATAATTTAGCTATGTACTAGTTGTTTACATAACATGAAATAAAAAAAAATCAATAAGGTCAAACAGAAATGAGCTCAATTTTGGACAAGGTCAGGTCTAGCATGCAATGTTCCATTACAATAGCAATTAATAAAATGAATTTTTTTATAAACTAACAAACAATTAAATATACATAAATGTATGTATGTATGCATGCATGCATGTATTAATGTATAGGGTTGAACAGCACATGAGGACAACCCTATCTGTATAATGCTAATTGGGTATTTTGCATACATAACAAAGCTAATGGAAGAAAGGTAAAATCCTTAAAATACAAAGATTTTAAAAACATGTAAACCATACCTTTTTAAAAAGTCCAGGGCCTCTGATTGGAATACCATTGCTTCCCTGAGCAAAAAGGTTGCAGCCATTTTGTTCTTGTATGATATTTGAGGTAGCAGATCAGACCTATTATACATTCCAAAGCTTGCAGAGAGAGATAATAGTGTTACACCAATAATGGCAAAGATAAATTTATTTTCTCACACACATTATATTGAACTTTATGAATAATAGTTTTAACACAAAGGAATGGTCAGAATGAAGCTCAGTAATTTCATTTCCGAAAGGTAAAACTTAAAATTTAAAATGCAGTTTTGTTTTAAAATAGTTTTTTATTGTATGTAGCAGCTTACATATTCCAAAGTCATGTTTAGCAAAATCTCTGGAATGTTGGGTTTTTTCTCCATCCATCCATTTTTCAATCTATCCAATATACAGTCAAGTAATTTTTCATACATTCCACAAGATTGCTGAATTGCAAATAAACTGCCATTTATTTTCCATTATGGCCTAGAGAACAAAAAGTTACCAATGTCATTTACATCATTGAAATCTCTAGAGCACCAGCTTTTTCTCTGTCTCTGTTTATTCTCTCCATCCATGGATTCATAGAAGAATTACCAGGCAGGTCCTGAATGATTTACAGACATTCCACAAGATTGATGAATCTCAATTATATCCAGTACCAAATATGTTTTTCCATGTCAGTGTGCAGAGGATGAAGCTGCATTCACTGCAGAGGGAAGTGAAATGACATGCAACTTATTACAATTTTAGAACTCATTGTCATGCATCGTCATGCATAATTGTCATTGTGATTACATGAGCAGCAAAGTTGGAATGGTTCATTGTCTTTCAGGGGAGGTAAAGAATAATAAGTGACTAAAAATGTCAGTGTACATCTAAATTGGCCAAAATATGATTACATGTTTTTCTTCATAAATATGATTTTGATTTAATTAAGACTATCAGTACCTTTCTAGCTGTTTGAAGAAATAATTGTGCAGTTTTACAAATCTACTGTGATCTTAGACATGACCCCTTTTGGAACTCTTCCAGTATTACTATACATTTGAAAATTGGTAGAATTATTTCCTTGTACAAGTAGATACATCTATTACATTTTTGGCATCCTTTTCATAATGCTGTATCAGTAATGATGGGAAGTCAGAAATAATGTTAACCAAATATTTCTAACAGTTTGTTCTTTATTTTCAGATGTTGTCTATGACAAGACCATTGTTCCTGCTCTAGTGTCTGTGTTGAGAAATTTACTAATGTTAGGTTCCAAGAAAAAAACTAATTCTATATGTGCATACATGGCATCAACTATCCGAAACGAGGACACAAGGGATCTTTTTCTGGCCACATTGTGTTAGTATCATTTTCTTGCTGCCATGCCTTTGGTACCAAATTAATGTCAATATTACTAAAAGATAATATGAGCTACTGTGGATTTTGATTGCATTGTCTGATTGACATATTTGTCACTTATGAATGGTGACCAACAATGTTCTTCGCTGCTACCAGGTATGTGTCACTAGCAAGTGCAATCTTCCTATAACATATTTATAACATCACTGCCAAAGCTGTTTAAAACTATTATCTTGTAAGTGTGTTTGCAAGCTTGCTTTATTTGTCTATAAGTGTCCAAAACCTTATTCTGTTTATGCAGGTTTGCATGTGAGAGAGAGCTTTTAAGACACGCAGTGTCTGTAACATATTTAAAACTTGAATGTTTCTCAAGATAACAATCAATTCTCTTGTTTACACTCATGAAGTATACATCAGCCTAATCATGTAGGTGCCATTACTTAAATAAAATATTATTTGTCCTGCTTTGTTGGGTAATTAGTTGTCATCATCTAAAGTTACATGAAATTATCAGTCGCTGTTGGCTATTACAATGGTAGGATGGAATATTCAGTCAAGAAAAGTTTATCTTTGGTCTAATCGTTACAGTAAAAGTGCTGCCAGATACACAGTGCTTTCATTTAGTCTGGTTTGCACTGGGTCTTACTTCTTGGATGACATCTTTGTGTGAAAATATCAGTGTACTATAACATTGATTTTTGTCTTATTATTTGCTAGTGCACCAGTGTAGGAATGTTTACATGGATATTGCAAATGATGTTTTATGATGAGTTTTCTGGTATAATCTATATTTGTTATGATTTTGAATAATTAATTCCTAATTTTGAATAATTAATTCCTAATTTTGAATAATTAATTCCTAATTTTGAATAATTAATTCCTAATTTTGATGTCTTACATGGCCATATCTTCAAGCTGCCTGACTGGCACACCATACTTGTGAAAAATATGTTGTTTCTACTCTGATCAGAAACAAATACTGGACATATGGTTTATCCATAAATTAAGGTAGCATCAACACAATATAATTTTCTTGCAGTATATCTCGAATGAGCTAGGGTGCCAGGCTTGTAAATATTTTGAACAGTGGTTGTTGAGTTCATCATCAAAAGTTTTTTTTTAAAAACAGAAATTTGTCTAACTCTTGTTATTAAAGTTGGGTGATGGACTTGGCATAAGTGTGTGCATATCATGGAAGAATTAGGAGTATTCTACACCATTAATATGATTTTATTAAATGGTTACATATTGCATTTCCTTTCTAGCATCAGCAGACCTTACATATGAACTGTTGGAAACTTCTACAGAAGAAATATTCCATTATGACAGAAGTGTACCAATTGAGATTCTGAAAATCACCACGACAACACCATCTGGAGCCAGAGATAACTGATCAACAAATTATCTGAGTCCTTATTTGTTAAGAAGAGGACAGATAAAGACATTAATTCTAATTCTAGTCATATAACATGAAAAATGATATTTTTATTTTCATATTTGGAAAGGCAGCATTACAGTGGGTTGCATGGGTCTGTCACTTTAATTTCATTGGTTTCTCTATTATGACCAGTAGGATTTTTTTGTATGCATGTAGTTTTAATGCCAATATCAGCACATTATTGGCTATATCATGCTGAGGAAATGAGAGTGAAGTGCTTTTCCCAGGTTACACTGAGGCAGCCAATCCGACTGGTCCAATAGAAATTAATAGGATCTTTTTTTATACGGAATTTCAAACATTTAACCTATTATTTCATGTTACAATGTATATGACATCATTGGGACAAAAGCAAAATATCCCAAGCATTTTACTGCAAGAATTTTTTGATATATAGTGTTATGTGATATAAAGAATATTACATTTGTGCTTATTCTGTATAAATTTCAAGACAAAAATTAAAGTAAAATTCACTATAAATGAGATGAAGGTAGCTAAGAAAGCAGTCTGCCTGCAGTGATATCTTAAATGTATCAATTATGTGTAATATAACTTTTGTATGTGTCAGTTTTTAAGGTACTGTCTTGATTGATAGTCCAGCTGCAATAAAAAAAACCTGATCTGCATCACAGGTCATTGTCTGCATTGTTTGTTTTACAGATTACTCTTAACAAATTTAATAGATCCAGATCTGCTAGTGCATCATAAAGCAGGGTTCATACAGCCTTTGAAGGTCTTTGACAGTTTGGGAAAAATGAGGTAGCATTTTCAAGGCCTTGAAAATTTGGGAAAATCAAGCAGATTATCCTGAAGTCTTTAAAAGTCCTTAAAAATTGAAATAAACCCAAGCATTTTAATTTCTTTCCATAATCACAAATAAAATTGTCCAAAGTTGTTAGATTCGAATGTAGTCTAGTTTTCCTGGTTTCCTTCTTTTGATGACCCATTCAGTTTCATTTCATCATTAAACAATATTGTATTATTTTGCATTCGTCATTTTCTCATATAACATAACTTGTATACAAAATGTTAGCAAAAATAGGTCTTGGAAATCTACCTTTTTGGTCTTTGAAAATTTGGGAAAAGTCTTTGAATTTATCATTCAGAATTCTGTATGAACCCTGTAAAGTGGCAGATTTGGATCTGTGCAGTTTGCAGCTGGCCTCATCTAGTAAGCAAATATATACAGTCTGTGGGCATCCTTATTATTGTTTTTTTTTTTTTTTTATAACTTGGACCAAGTTTCATCAAGAAATATTTGAATATCTTCTCAAATACAGAATTTTCATTACTATGCTTATATTAATGGCCCCTTTTCATAGTCCTTTTAAAAGTTGTCTCCCTGCTAAGAGTATGTTTACATTCATTGAATGCATTAAACTTGAAATGATGATCCAGTTGGTTCATAAAGTCAGTTTTTTTCGTCTTAATAAATATGTTTGCTGACAGACTTGTGTTCTAGATAACAAGCTACATTTTACTCTACTTTTCTTGGCACAATATACTGTGAATTAATTACATTTTTTGGTACCAATTTTCATGGTTTTGTGAAAAATGCAATTTTTATCAGTACTTTACTTTAAGGGTAAGAGGATTTCAATAATCATCATTTTGACATGATAGAGTGGTCATGGATCACATGAACATATGTTTGAAGCAGGATAATGAGTCATCATGCACATGATGAATCCACTCTCTTTTTCTTAGAAGTATACTTTAGTTATAGGATACTCAGCATTCCATTCACCCTATTAATAATCTTCTAATGCTCATGTGATCAGGGAATTTAGTTTTAAGAAAAAGCAAATTTTCTTCTAAATTATACTCCAAGAATACTTACCTGATCACACTGTTTGAATGAACTTTCCAGCTGCCCTGCTATGTGAGCATGCTCTTAGGTAGTTTGCTGAGCTACCTTTCAGTGGCAATGAGGGGTAATTTTTGACTTCTATTAATGCTGGGGGGAGATGTATCAGTTTTATATCCCTAAATGTTAATGTGATTGGGTAAGTATTCTCTGAGAAACACAATTTAGTATTAAATTTTCTTCCTCCTGAATAGTATGGCCATATTGATATTTAGAGATTCCGTTCTTGCAATATATTGTTATATCTATATTAAAATCAGTTCTGATCTAACCGACATAAAATGACTGCCTTGATGGCCATCCTGAAAATCGTTACATGGCTACTTATCCTTAAGTAAATGGTCATATTGACATGGTGTTTTATTAAAACAATAGAACAATGTTGAGCTGGTTCTAAATGAAAATTGTGCACATCTGACCTCCAATATGGCACCATAGTGGCCATTAATAAAATCTTGTATTTTACGTGAATGGTAGTATTTACATGTGGTTTTCACTGAAACACTTGAACAATAATCGGTTCTGAATGTATATGATACATATCTGACAACAATCATGTCTGCAGTTTAGTGAAGAAGTTTTGAAAACCAGATCTAATTGAACTTGGGGTCAAGTTAAATGTCATTGCTTGCATTTTTGTACTTCATTGAGCTGATGAAGAGTGAGTTGTACAAGTGAAAATTGACCAGACTTTGTATTAATTGTATTCTAATGAACAATTTACTAGCCTGCTCTATAACATTGATTCCGAGGTCAATATTCTTGATGTGGTGGGGGATAACTGTACAGGCTTGTGATCATGAATAACATAAACATGAAGGAATGGGTTTTTATCAACCCATTTTGTGGACATACCTGAGGAATACCTGAAATTATTGCACAGAAATATCTAGATTTAACTTAACTTAGCATGTGGGTATCTCTTGACATTGAAATAAGTGATTTTCTATCCATATCAGGTTTAGGGTCAATGGCCATTACAAAGGATGTTTGTTCTGTAGTTTTTTGTGAATGTGTCAACTCGTGTTAAGGAAACAGTTTTGTTACCAAATTTGGTATGTTGGAGTTTCTCAAGAATATCAGGGATGGTTTCAGTACTCAGCAGTTCAAAAAATAACAGAACAGAAAAATCAGACTTTCTTTGAAGCCAGTAGATTGTCGGCTCCTTGGAGGAACTCTTGCTTGTGCAGTGAAATAATAACTAGCTTTTTGATTACTTGTAGTGTATTTTTATTCTTTTTTTAAAATACATCTTTTGCATTTAATTCAGCTTAATTAAGGCCCTAGCAGGAGAACTGTGTTTAGGATATAAGTCCATTTAGCAACACTGCTTGCAGAGTACATATTTATCAGGGATTCTGCATTTCTAATGAAGTTCATAAGCTCATAATGACATAAGGAGATTGATCATCAGGAATCAGCTGTCTTATTTGGTGAAGCTGTATGCACCATGTGCTGGTTCTTTCCCCATTTCCACCGCAAAACTTGCCAGGAATCATCAGTTGTAAACCATATTTGACATATCTTGGATGAATTAAATTGTCAGTGTTCCAAGTCCTCATTTGTGTGGAGTTATGACCATTGATTGTCCTTTCATGCTAACCAGGAATTACTAACTTTGAAACTAACTTTTTATATGTTGACATACCATTGGATGAACCTGATCATTATATTACCTCTTCATTTATTAGTATAATAATTTTCTACAAAATATTTTCACCCAAAGTTAGGATTTCTGTCATGTGCAGTTTTATACTAATTAGAACTTGTAAAAGTTTGTCAGCATACTGTATCCTCATTTTGTGGAGTTATATCCCCCATTGTCCAGTTCATTGATCACGATAAATTTCTGTCATAATTGGATTAAAATCTAATTTAGCAAAAAAAAATTTTAATTGACAACTCTCACATAATACGAATTTTCAGTATACTGTCAGTATTTTGTCAAATTTAGGACCCAGATTTTCTGAAATGCCCAGTCACATACTTTCATTTCCAAACAGGATCTTTCACACAAGTACAGTGCAACTTATCTTAAGCAACCACTGGTGGGATGGAACAATCTTAGCTGGCTATGGTAGATGCTTGTTGAGAATTACAATAAGTAGATCTAATGAATAAATAGAAGGGAAATTCAGACCTTCTGTAGATACAAGAGATTTTTGCCTTAAGAGGTAACCAGTATGGGAGGTTGCATTGTATATACTATTTGCAGAAATTAAAAACATCTATTCAACAAGAGAAAGAAAAGGTGGACTGTTTAAATGTTCAGTTTGGAAACAAGTTCTCCATCAACTGAATTATGCTAGGGATATGAGATATATAATGCCTTTTTGGAATTAAAGTTAGGACAAGGGTTTTGGTTGAAAATTTGATAGAAAGAGGGTGGTCAAGTGTGATACCTATTAACAAACCAACATTCAGATTAATTTTGAAGGCTAGCAATTGCAAATCTATAAGCTGGTATTACAAATTGCCTGATCTTAAACAGCATCATTATAGACCCTTCAATAAGCCCACTCAAACACCACTTTAGACTTGTGGGTCATAGCCTTAACTTGTTAAATATATGTCTTCCTGTTATGGTTGCAATATAAAATTTGGTCCCCAAATATTTTGAAATGTCTTTGTACTTCAAATTTGTTTACCAGTATATTTGACCTTTGTCCCTCAACTCTGCCAGGAACTGTAAGGAAAGGAGCCAAAAATAATGCCTCTCTGGAAAATGGCAACCATGTGGCCAAGAAAACTACCATGTTTTATAAATTTCCACTATGTTTTAAGATACATGGTAATGCCAAGATAGATGGATAGACAGAGCGTATCAATAATCTCCACAACATTTATATTTGGGGATCACAATGTCCATATAAGCTACAGGTATTCCATAATGGACAAAGAAAGAAAGAAAAAATGAAAAATTGTGCTTCACTGAGATTTTTATTACTGGCTATCTTGTAATGTTATACATCAAGCTAATTATAGATAAAAATTGCACGAATATTAATGAGGGCAAACATCTCTGATTTCACTGATACACTGTTATCTACACGTGATACATTTTATGTATACATATCTACTATATTAATGTGCCATGATGGATTAGTTGATTAATATAAAATTAAAACCAGTATTGGTCCTTACAAATCTCTCATAGATGAAAAGGAATATAAACTTATGAATACATTAAATTGGTTCAGTAGGAATATTTTACTGTAGAAGGAAGGCCTTGTAAACACTTGATGTATATTCAAATTCTCCTGGAAATTAAAATGTAGTAATTGACAGAAAATGAAATCTTTAACAGATATACAATCTTGTATAAACCCAATGTCATTTTTGAATGTAAAATGGTTGTGCTGATAATTTTATCTCGTGGTTAGAAAGAAATTTTGTTGAAAGTTAATAAAACTTGGATAATAAAGTAGAAAAATATCAGAATGAGAGCTAAGATGCATATTAGGCAAGTTTTTCAATAGATAATGTTGCTATCAAAAAAGATTCTCTTTGATGAAGTGTGATGCACACATTATGAGATTTTATTCCATCTGCAAAAAAACCCAACTTCATACACATCAACATCATGGGTCAAAGTCAACTGTTTAAATGATACAAAAACATCATGGTAAGTTGTGTGGCATTCTGCATGTGTTACGAATATCAGAATCTGGTGGTTGTAGTTGAGAGGAAGGAACTGGTGAAATCAAATTAAGAAATTCTGTTGTAACTTTTCACACACTCTGATTCCAAGGAAATGGTGCTTTAAAAAATTGAAATAATATTTAAAATTCTAGTCCTGAATCAATGTTTTTTGTTTTGAGTCAGCTATGTCTGAGAATTTGTTATAGACATTTTTCACTTACCTTGACCTACATTGATGATACAACCAACAACCCATCTAAAGGAAAATTATCCAAGTCTGAACTGTTTCATCCTAAAGCTTTTAAATAGTTTGACATTCAAGGCAGATACACAGACAACGATCAAGAGGTTAATACTTATATATGTACTCATGAGGAGCAACCAACTGCTGTGATTAGCTTCTGGTTGCTATATAAAAACAAAAATACAGAGAAAACCATTCTGGAAGAAGTTTGCCTTATTATCATTAAATCTGATGATGACAAATCAATCCACAGGTCTTCATCCTGAACCCAGTAAAACCGAGAAAAAAACACCTCAAGAAAAGTCAATACAATTTCTGCACCGTCCAAGAACACAAGTTGAAAAGAATTTTTAAAATGTCTATGACTTGAAGCATATTAAGATTAATAATGGGACCACCTATAAATGGTCTTCACAAGCATGTAGTAGTATTCATAAACTGGTAAACTGGTTTATGTACATGTGGAACTTGGCTATGCATAAGTGGTCTTTACTTGCAGGTGCTTGCAGTCTTACATTGACTTGATATGTATGTCAAGTGAAAACTAATATGTATGGTTCAAGCAAGAGTGAATTCATAGTCGAGGGTAAAAATACTCCACATTCTATGCAAAATGACATTATAATAATTACCATAATTCTTGTTTTATTTCATACCCTTCTCTTTTTTTGTACAGCTTATCCATAAGAATAATTATTTTTTCTGGTACTAAACCTAGAAGTTTGTTTTAGGACAAGAAACAAAAAGTGTGTTTCCTATTGCAATAGTTTTCAAATTAAACTAGGCCAATCTGTTTTTTTTTGTTTTTTTTTTTTAAAACAGAAATAGTGCAAGGGTTGGCAATAAGAAGCGGGGATGGTTGGCCAACTGGAAATGCACACATTTTTAGTTTGCAATATTAATTACAACTGTAATCTAAAAACTGCAGATATAAAGCAAATCATTACCAAAAATCTGCTCTGCACATCATAACATTTTAAATTTCTCTCCAAGACCTTTGGGTATTAAAAGGTACTTGCAATTTTCAATAGAATGAAAAATTAAAATGAAATTACTACATGAACTTTTGCCAATGTATACATCCAGATTATCAGGTATCAATCTTTCCAGTGATATTAAAATAATACATACCAACATCCTTCATAAAAAGCTATACTTGCATGAAGTGTTTACAGACATTTATTCCATTTTGTAAATCCTAAGGCAAATCACAATTAGACAAGTCTATTATTATAAGCAAGTAATGGTCTTTTTACATAACGGTGATTATTCTGTACACATGCTTTGCAGTACAGAAATCAAAGCAAGTTTTAAGTACAAACAATCAGGACTTAATGAACTAGTTTGTCTGTTCCTAATGAACTAGTTTGTTCTGTTGGTGACATTTCAGTATAAATTTGTAAACTCGTGTGAATTCATCCTTACTCGCATCTATGATCACATGATTCTAGCTTTAATAGCCGAGTCATAAAAAGAAATTTCTCCATAGAGTCTATCCTATCTCACCTTTTTCATAGGTCTAACTCTTATGGTGAATAATGCTATTTACTAATCAATGTGTTTATTTTCAAAAAGTTTTTGGACATGTGCTGCATGATATATATTTTCAATCTTTCTTTTTTTTTCACTAAATGATGTACATATGTTCATGTATACGGTTGTAATGACAGGTGCTACTCATTTTATATCCAAACCATTGACACCTCTCTACTCACCAAAATAGATATTAAATCTCTGAATACACTTTCTGATTTCTTTCATTGGTTTTAGCAACATATCTCAACACATTATTGGCTACATCATGCCAAGGAATGGGGAGTTAAGTGCCTTTCTTAAGGACACACCAAGTCAGCGGACCCATGTGGGCCAAGAAAAATGTTGAACCCATGACCCTTGCATTGACATGAGTAACTGAGGTCCTGAATCTTTTTTTAATGGGAATGCAAATGTTATTTTACTTGCAGAGAAAACAAAACATTCCAAGGCCATGGCAACTTAAGTTTGGAGTGTATATGATCCTGTTTGAGACTTAAACAAAACAGTACATATGGACATAAATACTGTAATTATTTAAATTTTATATATATATATATATATATATATATATATATATATATATATATATATATATATATTTGAAACTGGAGGAGTACAGCATGTATTTTCAAGAAATAATTTCCGTTTCCTCTTACACTTGTGTCTTTGATGACAACTACAACTAAACCAGGACACTGAAAATAAAGTACACCATGCAAAATGGAATAAAGGGCCAAAATCTGTATTATTAGGGCATAAATTATTTGCATCATGAGGTGTGAAAATAAAGACATGATGACAGGATACTCATGTCAACGCTTATCAGTTTCTAAACTTCTCCACTGCAAAAATTGAATATATAAGCAAATTTAAAAAAAACTATTAGCAAATGTTGCTTTAGTACAATTATATTAGATGCATGAGAATTGCAGATCATGTAGATATTTTGTAGTCTTCAGTGTCAGTGTTTTTTACTTCATACGTGGTTATTTCTAAAATAAACTTTTAAAATTTTTCACAATGTGAAATTTTGTGTGTGTCTATGAACAATTAATAAATATGGGTAACAAAAAAATGATCTTTTACTGATGTTAAGTTGAACAGAGAAGGGACTTTTTCAAGCTATTATCTGTGTGAAAGTGAATGCATAGAAGCATCATTCAGTTTAAAAACTTGGGTGGAATTTGAATTTCCCTGTGATCAGTAAAATCAATTTATTATAAAAAGCATGAAAAATACTGGAAGAGTAAGAAAGATGGTGCACACTTAGTAAAGATGCTCTGGTTAGAGCTCCCAAGCAATTGCAAGAAAACAGCAGCAAACAAAGCTTGGCATTTACAGTACAACAGATATGAACCATACCTGCAGAGCTAACAAAGGGCAAATCAAATAAACAATTGTGAACAAGTGGGTACTAAACATATATTGCACCTCTTTTGAGCAAATAAATCAATAAAAAAAACTTAAGAGTATACAGAGCAGAAATAAAGGTACATAAATATACATAGACATAAAATAAATGAAAACCTGGAATGTTTAAGAACAAAACATACATGTTAGATATAACAAAAACATACAACAATATACCACTTGTAGACTGATGTGTTTCCTTAGAATTTACCCAAATATAGCAATTAGACTGTAAACGGATTCAGACTACACAGCATTCATAGGTTATTAACAATGTCATAACATTACATTACTTATATAGGTACTACTGGAATTATGAAATTTTGACTAGAAAACTGCTATTGGAAGAATGGCCAGATTTCAATTCATAAATATTGTAAATTCATTTTTATTTTGAGTAATTTTTTTGTTTGCTCCTTTATATATAATGATTATTACATTTAAATACCAACATATATGATTCCAAAAGTAACACTAAGAAAATAATCTCAATGCTAACCCTAACCACAGGAAACTTAGCTCAATGCAAAGGTAAGCACAAATCACTTAATCCTGAAATACAGGCCACTGTGAGTTAGTTTCCATTGCTAGCTATAGTACTTCTCATGATGCAATTACATATCAGATAATGTTACTCCATAAACAATAGTGCCTGAGAAAATGTGATCAACACGATGGTTAACCAAAATCAAAGGGCTGTTAAATATAGGTAACAGTGATCCATTTTTCACTGAAAATTAATGTACTCCACGGGATGCATTTAAATACCAATTTGTCTGACTGCACAACAGTATCTGAGAAAATTAACTTAACCCAAACCCTAACCTAGCAAAACTGAGCTAAATGCAAATGTTCAACAAAATTAATTGACCTTGAAATAACGGTCAGTGATCAATTGTCACCATTGACTAATACTTCTCATGATGTAATTACATGCCAGATTATGTGACTCCACAAGGAACAGTACTTGAGGAAATGAGCTAAATGCAATGCTTAACCAAATTCAGTTGACTGAAATAGTCCACAGTGGCCTAGCTTTCACTGATGGCTGTAGTACTCTTTATGGTACAGTTTAGGACCTAGTTATGTTACTACACAAACAGAGTGAGACTCGGACATAAATGCAAACCTTAACACTAGTGCTGATTGATTGATTGGATTTATGTCACATGCGCCCAGAAGGGCATGTGCGATGGTTAACACAAGTGTTGACCCCAGATAGATGGAAAACATCATCCATTTATAAGCTGAAACTGCTTTGCATTCCAGACAAAATCTGTGTATTTGTGAATTTGCAAATTTCAATAGTGGCATTACAATTAAGGTTGTAATTATGCTGCATAGTGAAACCATGACTGTAAAACATCTATTAATATTTTAAGATCATGTAATAAAAAACTGTTGTCCAATTCTAACACATTTAGGACAATTATGAGCAGAAACTGTAACACTGTTATCCTGTTCAGGTAAATCAGAAGAATCCTTATAACAATAAAATGGTATCTTTGTTTTTAAGTTTATTTTTTGCACTCTACTGATACAAACTTGTGTATTCAACAAATCAAGCTAATTTAACTGCTATGTTTTAAATTGTATGTACCAACTATAGGTATAAAAGAAATCAAAACCCTAATTAGGGGAATTTCAGTGTTTTTGTTGTTTCAATTCCCATTTTTACAGAATTTAGGAACTAAATATCAAGTGAAGAACACATGCCTTCAATATTAAACTGCAATATTGTAAAAGTAATACCTGCAATTTGAAAGTTATTAATAAAAAATTAACAAAAATATCACTACACTAGAAATATTTTCATTTATGGTGTTAGAGGTATACAAAAAAATGAAATTAGGTAATGTCCCTTTTAGTTGGTGCGCCAAAAATCTGTGCATACTCAATAAAACATGGAATGGATTTGAAATAATCTTGACCTTTTCTTAAAAACATCCACTTCTGATATTCAGCTACAAGGCCTTTCTTAAGAAAACACTTATTCTACTCAGGCTGCATTGTTCCTTCAATTTGCATCTTTTCTCTTCCCCAGCTTGTTGCCAATTCATATCAAGTAAAGGTTGTTAGGATGGCACTTAAGTTTAATACGTGTTTAATACCACTGAAACACAAGTTTTGTGCCCTGTAAGGCACAGGTGTGATCAGTTTTCAAACTGTTCATAAATACCAAGACTGAGTAGGACTACTGGTTACAGAGAAGTCAAACTGTCAATAGATATACACTAAACAAGACACTCTGGATGAATTATCAGTAGCTTAGAGCTCACTATGCCATATAGACTGATAAACAAACCTGAAACAACACATTTGCACATTATAAAAAAAAAACGAAAGAAATCGCCCTTAAAAGGTAGCTGCAAGATAATTACCATGTATATTTACTTATAAGTGGCATACCTCAATTTCAACCCTCGACAATAAGCGAAAATTTTAACACCCATTTGAGTACAACAAGCAATCTGAATAAATAATTTTAATGCTATGCTCATTTAACCAACAGCCACAAGTTACCGTATGTAGTCATTTATAAGTTGAGTCACACTGCAAACAACAAAGATCCTGATCTGCTGTAGCATAATGCACAAGCAGATTAGGTATTTTTAGGTTGTTGTTCTACTGATTATATACCCAGATCTGCCAGTACATTATGCAACAGAAGATCTGGGTTTATGCAGTTTGTAGCTGGACTTGTCTTATAAGTGAGTATATATGGTAATCAGATTCAAACAACCCAATACCTATAACCTACTGACTAATACTATCACTGGCAAAGGTGTGAAGCATGCTGTAAATCACGCACAAACTTGCAGCTTCTTAAACATTCAGGTCTTATGTC
Source organism: Sinohyriopsis cumingii (assembly GCA_028554795.2). Taxonomy (NCBI): domain Eukaryota; kingdom Metazoa; phylum Mollusca; class Bivalvia; order Unionida; family Unionidae; genus Sinohyriopsis; species Sinohyriopsis cumingii. Next base: position 106,785,256 of record CM068826.1, read on the forward strand.
TGTTAGTGAGCTGACTTTTAATAAGGATCAAATGCTAATTCAAATTTCAATATTTTGCGACCATTTTTATGAAATTTTCAGTACAAATATTCAAAATTAAATACTTATTCATATGGAGGCAATATAAAAAATAAATGACCTTGAGTTTTATGAGACTTGCTATGCTACTGAATATGTAAACTCTATCCAGTAAAGGTCAATTATCAGTTACCTACAGTCTGATTGTTCTTAATTTTGTATATTTATGAATGAAATTGAGTAAAATTTGGATTTAAAAGAAACAAAAAACAAGCAAGCATGGGTAATAAATGTGAAACAAATGTGCTGGGTTTCACAACCAGATTATCTGAACAATGAAGTCAAATGACATAGCTTGACATGCGAGAAATGCAAAGAAATGAAGAAGTAATATTTACATACCATAGCCATTAGATCCAGGTACAGGCAATCAACTCTACTGGGAGAGAAGTATACTGCTCAAATGGATTAAAATTTGTCACTTGTTTCATGCAGTAAAATCTGACTAGATGTATGTAAGTGATATTTACATAAATGTACAATTAATTTAACTAGACTTTATTTTTCTCTCCCTCCCTTGCCAGAGTCATGACAAGAAAGGTGTGGGTTTGAATCCTGCCCAATTCAGGCTAGCTTGGCTGTTGTGTTGTGTCCCCTGGCCAAGCACTTTATTCCAGCATGACACAACTTTTCATGGGTTGATGTGCTGTTTAGCACCAACCAAAAACTTTAACAAAATCTTACTAAAAGTAATTACAAAGAAAAGTGTGAATTATGGTTTCGGCGATGATCTACAAGAGTACTCTGGCATTAACATGTAACAATTTCTTCCAAGAGCTGTTTCGTACACAAGTCAGTTGTGCTTCAAACCAATGATTATAAAGATGACAGTTTTTGAACATATGATCCAGAACACAAGTAATTTATTATGCAAATGTAATTACAGTAACTTCTAAACAAGATTCTTCTTAAGAAATGCCAACTGCAATAGTATGAAGAAATCATCTATGAATTTGTATAACAACTCATCTTGAGTAAATGTAAAAAAATGTGTTTAATAATCTTGGCAAAAGAATATTGTAATACTGACTATGCAATGAATACACTTTATGTATACAACAAATCATTCTGAATATAGTATTTAACTCATAAAGAAGTAAAAATTTTACAGGTCATAAATGTCAAGCTTCCATACTGTGTACAGTCAAACCTGTCCTAATCTGTGTTCATCAGTAACCTGGTCACAATGGCCACTGTAATTCTCCTGGCAAATTTCCAATAAAAATGTCCTGTATATAATGGTCACCTGACTTCTGCAGACAGGGGCATGGTGTTTCCTCACCAAACAATGGTTCTACCCTGCTGCAGTTAATGGAGTGCATCAGTAGTGACCACTCCAATTAGGAAAATTAAACACTTCTTTTGTCTGATGAGCATGGCATTGTTTAGGTAAAGGCATATCATATGAATCAATGTTTAAGCATTACAAATCTCGATTGTATTTATTCTACTCCAGTCACACTGTCGGTCAAACTTAAAGGTGTCAACATGTTGACTTCAAAAGCAAGGCACTTTTATACTTACAAGATTAAAACAATTTGTTTGTTGGATGGTGGGAAATGTAGTTATCACAGAAGAAATAGAAGTTACCTTCTGTACCAGTGTAACAGGTATAGTTAGATATCTTCAACTATCTGCCTGTGAATAAAAACTGTCTGAAGAAAAAACATTCATCTTTGAGAAAAGATACAAATTATATCCCTTTTCATTAAGGTGAAGGGTCATTCAATATTCAAAATATGCCTGTGAAGGCAGGTAAAGTTTCGGTTGATCAGTGACAACGAACAGTGATATACAGCTTCTTTTGATTTTCTGTTTATCACATGTTTCACATAAGCCAACTATGTTTTGATCTTGGCAAGTTCAGTAACTGACTAATCCAGATGTTCTTATAGCGTGAACAAATTAAGATCGGTGTATAATTTTAAGTCGGTGATGATTCATTTGTAAGATAGATTAAAGTACAGTAATCTTGTGTGAAACATAAATCGGGGGGAAAACAACATATACCTGTAATTATGATTTTGTTGAACAGTGCACATAAAACCATTGATAATGTAATAATAATAATAACAATAATAATAATAAAAATGATAATGATAATAATTAACTGATTGCAATAATAATACTAACAGCGAAATTCAATGCATGTTATTTGTTCAAAAATCAATTTTAAAAGGTGAAACTGTATACAACAGTCACCGGTGTGCAATGGCCAGTTTTGCTTTTTCCCATAAGTGACCGCTATTGACAGGTTTGACTGTACATACTTAAATCACAAATTAGCAACAGACACTGATGCAATAGCCTTAATCTTGAATAATTGCAGGCAAAATAAACTGAATTTATGTCCCCCTACCAAGTGTGACAAAATTATATATATGACACATTTATAAAACAATATGAATCATCCATATATATTAAACAGCAACAGAATTAAAGGGCAAAAATAAACAATAGTTCCTAAAAGGGACTGACAATATACTGGCCGAAATCAATTTAATGGAATAAGGGATAGGACTTTTTCTGTTTTTTTAACCGATCAGTGTTGAAGCCATCTTGCAATAACGACTGTGACCATTTTGTAGGTCAGATTGGTGCTATTTCCATTTAGGACCAACTAGACTTCAAAGTGAAAACCCCCATGTTGATATGACATTCTGGTTAGGAGGAACAGCAATAACATTTTCAAGATGGATAATTTGGTGGCCATACTTGATACCAGATTGGTAACATTTTCATGAGGACTATCAAGACATCGTAAGAAGACTTTTGGTGAAAACCCCAATTTTGATACGACTATCTGTTCATGAGTAATAATAAAATGACTTTCAAAATGACCACTATGTTAGTGTTCAGATTGGCACTACATGTATTTCATTTAGGACCAAGTCTTCTGGTAAAACAATATAACTTAACATTAAGGTGTAGCAATAAGATGGATGCTGTGGTGGTCATTTAGTGCAACTAAAATAATGAAAACACTAACTTTTGATTTTGTCTAGAACAGAACAACATGCCCTCTAGTAAAGATACTTGATTGTATCAAGTGTTAGTAATTAATCTTATATTGCATAAAGTTACAGTGTGGAATAGAAAGTGTAATAGATGGACAGATGAATATAAAATGGATTGATGGACAGAATGGTGAATACCATGTTCATTGCTTTTGGCCAGAAGAAGGAGGACAACAAGAGAGAAGTATAGGCTCAGGAAAGCTCAAAGGTACCAGAAAATCCTAAAAATCATGTATATACATTCAAAAGTAATATTATAGCTCCATGTCATTCAAAAATATGACAGTAGAGTTGTACATTTCAATATACAACAATTTACACAACTGTCAACAGTAACAATTCAATATACATGAAAATTTCAGTAACTGAATATAAAACAAGACTGGCAAGATGGTCTAGCACATAAGCACATTAAAGATTATGTCTTCAGTGTTATGTAAAATATCTTTCTTCTACATGAAGTCAAGAAAACCTCTATTAGTGAACATACTAGGTAAAAAAGACACACACACAAATACACACACACATACACAACATATATGCAAATGTACTTGTATCTAACAAATTAACATTAGGTATACATGTAAATATGTACATATGTAATTGGTGTCTAACAGCATAGTGGAACATCATCTATTCATCTTTCTTCTCAGGCTTCAAATAACTTGCAATTCACACAACTGAGTATCATCACAGGTAAAAATGTATCTGGGGAACTAAAAACTGGTTTGGAATCGAGTTTGTTCAAACATGATTTGACTATGAAATATACACATGAATACTTCTTTACTTTCTAGCTGTACTTTTTGTGTACATGTAATTTATATAACTTTTTAAATCACATTCATTTATTAAATGAAAAAGATATGAAGTATGTTTCAGGAATAATATTTAGTGCATCTTATAATTATTTAATATAAGAAACATGCTGAATTCAAAATTTTGGACTGGTTTCTGCAATGACTCCCAAGAGTACAATTCAATATAACCATTCCCAAAAACTGACAGCAAATAAAAAAATGGTAAAACAAAACCAAATATTGGTACTAAAATGCATCCCAAGTGTAAAAAGCTGTGTCAGCAAACAGGGAATTTCCTACATCTCCACAATGTACATATACCTGTCTAATTGTATGACCTTTAATTGTCACACTGTCCCTGTCTTTACCTCTTTTTATTGAATGTGCATGACCCTAAATTTGGCATCAGAATAACTGTAGGTTTGATAAACAGACATCATACTTAATCAACTTACAGTGCTATTAAGAACTTGCAAAACTCGTAAATTGAAAATATACTATATACTTGCAACCACTGCAAAACAGACAATAGTGACCTTTCAAAAAATAGATCCTATGATTTGTGTTATCACATACACTTTATTACTCATCAATTTACAATCCAGACACTCATAAAAAAGAAAATAATTAAACAAACAGACTCAAACGGTTGAGCATGAATGATTCTTAAGCATCTAAATGGTAATATATTTCACACACAAATTAGGGCATATCCTGGGAAATGATATGCATATTGCACTGTACAGATTGATTGTTTTGGCACAGGTCTTCTTTCTTCTTTCATAGCTGAAGATATCCAATGAACTTGACAGGTATTATGTGTACAACAGAACAAAAATAAGACAAAAAATAATGTTTGTTCATGTGAAAAAGTAGATGCTACATCTGGCAAGGCAACCAAATAGTACAACCCATGAAGATGTGCAAAATTTCACATTCTGTCGTAATGAACATGTTTTCCTTAAGCTGTTATAAAACAATATTCTATTCAACCTGTTAAGAATTATAGTGAAACTGCTCAAGACCATAATTGTATGGGACCAAGCAAAAGATTTGGTGTTGAGGGTTTGGCAGTTTACTGAGTTCATCAAATTTCATCTAAATTAGATGCTGTCAATTATGTCCCTTTCGTTTTAACGTGTATATTGATCAGTGCCTTCTTTATATTTTATTAATATCATAATGCTGTTTCTATTGATATTTATAAGGTCTACTCTAGGTTATGCAATCTAATTTCTAAAGACTGGTAAAAAAAATCAATGAAGGATAAAATAAACCCTTGAAAATTTTGCACTTTTATTAGATCTGTTCAAGCTACAGTTACAAAGCAGTAGAAGAATTGAAGGCTGCCATGAATGCAACTTATATATTTTACCCTATTGCAGAAGAGCTGCAATAGTTCATTGCTAACACACTGATATTTGGTACTGTATGACATTTTAATCGTGTGAGTGCTGGAGTAATGGCAGGTCAATTACAGTAAAATTCTTTTCTTCATGTACAGTTTGTGGACAAAGATTTCAAGATCAAATCACATTTTATTGGTAATTTTATATAGGGGAGAATGATGCTGCATCCATAACAGATATGATCATTAAAGTATTGTCAGAGAGATATCCCTCCTAACAAAATATTTTGTTTAGGATCTGATGAGGCAAGTGTGATGTGTGGAAGGAATAGTGGTTATTTAGGGTCTGATGTGGTCAGTGTGATATACGGGAGTCTGGTGTTTAGGGACTGATGTGGTCAGTGTGATATATGGGAGTCTGGTGTTTAGGGTCTGATGTGGTCAGTGTGATATATGGGAGTAAGACTGGTTATTGTTAGGGTCTGTTGTGGTTAGGTTGATATGTGGGAGTAAGAGTGGTATTACAGCTTGGATAAAGAAAAGATTCACCTTACCTCATTAATGTATTTGACTTTGCACACTGATGATGGCTCTTTGCACCTAACAGATTAAAGTTTCCAAGTTAAATCACATGCAGCAGTATAGAACCACACTAGTTAATCTTTATCACCACTTTAAAGCATCATCTGCAAGATGGAGTAGATTATCAAAACTAAAGTAAATTATGGATAGGTCTGCTATTAAGGTTATGAAAATGTATGATATACAATGGTTCTCCTTTTATAATAGAAGGAGTTTAAAATCATGGAATGCCTTAATGTCTTTGAATACTGTGATAAAACAAAAGATCCAAGGCAGCTGGCCTGAGGAAATCACTGGCCCTGTACAAGTTTTTATTTACATGCCTACTAATGGGCATTACTCCAGTCCTAAGAGAGTTATAGCTGGTGTTTCAGACAGATTTACAAGACATTTCACTCATTCAGCCAGATGTGTCCAGTTACTTCTCACCAAACGTACTTGAAGCAAATGATGGTCAGCATGGTCATGAATTGAAAAGCTTCTGATGATAAATGGTTTCTAAATGGTCAAAAGCAAAACTATAAACCAAAGGAGGAACATGTTGCTATAAATCCTGCAAGCAGAGGTTCAATGACAATTTGATTAACAATAGCAGAGAAAAAGATTCCTAAAGAAAATTGTGCTTGTTGTCACATCATTTTATGGTCTACTCTTAAGTAATCTGTTATATGTGGCTAAATCTTATTTAATCAGCCAAGAAGTAAAAGCTTAAAATCCTGATAGATCATAATGTATGATGACCACACCCAGTACAGATCTACCTCTAGTATAGGTGCACAAACTTCGGTTCCAAGCTCAATGCAGCTCAATGGCTTTTTGCTATCTCTCAACCTGATGTAATTCTTTTAATTTTTTTATTATTTCAAAACATGATGGTAACTGTATCTACTGCCATAAGACATACTCAAATCTGACACATGATGTCAAATATACAAAATTGTTGCCCTTCCTGCTTTTTATTCCCAAGAATCGGAATATTCCTTTTTGTTCTTCTGTACTGATTATTAACACTTTTTAAGAGGCTTATTTTTTCTTTCATCTGCAACATGTAACACTTGCTCAAAGCCATTTTAAAAAATTCTATAATCAACAGTTTGACAATGCAGATATTTTGCATGAAAAAATATGTACAGTTTAAAGTGTCTGAACTACTAACTACTATTGTAAAGTTAGTATGTTTCTCTATCCAACTCCACTGAATCTAATATGAAACCGGTATCAAAATAAAAAAAAGACAAGCAGATTATCTGGATTTTACAGCAACAACCATTTTTCTGTAGTTTCTGCTTTTATTCTGTAAGTCCAAAATGTAAGGGTCATTTTAATAAACTTATGACAACATCATAAGGGTTGGTAGGTCTGCTAGTATTTCTAATAAGGCAACAAAAGGATTCTCTCTCCAAAAACCTTTAGTCCTGCAACAGGGGTAACAAAAGGATCAGTTTCTTATGCTGAGAAAAATAACTTTTTAATGGCATAGAGATAGCTGCCAAATGAGCTACTGTTGCCTTGTCTGTTCCAGTCCAAACAGCAATATGTGAGAGGGTCTTCTCCACCTAGAGCACATTAAAATATCCCACAAGACCTGACCTGGAGTCAAAATGATCCGAGTACTGATGACAATAACAAAAGTCCACAGCTCACAGACTCTGACCCTTCCAATATCCTTCAGGAATTTAAATTGAAGAAGAAAAATATGATTCATTCCTGAATTAAAATTTGACCAAGTGTTAAATTGTGTACAACTGATTCTCATGTATAAAAAAGGGCTGCAAATTTGTTTTACAGTTTAACCTTTATTGAAAACCACTATTATTTAGGAAATCTACCAATTTCTGAAACTGAGGGGTATCTTTACCCTCTAGGTATTCAGTTATTGAGTAGACCCTGTATTTAAACAAAAATATGTTAAATTTCAAGATCATTTAAGGACTGTGAGGTTTCTGTCTCCAGATGTTTCACTGTACTTTCTTAAGATCCTTAAAATAAAACCTTCATGTACAATTATTACTTATATACTGGGACAGGAATACTTTATTCATTTGACCTAAAATTCGGGAACATGAAAAATCCATGAAGAAAATTATCCCAACACTTCTCAAACTGAGAAATTACAAACTTTCCCTCTCCCCAGCTACATCATGCCACAATTCCCATTCAGAAAATGCGTATATGGTATGAACTGTGTTTATTTGTTTCATGACAGTATTCATTACACAACATATGTAGCTATAGACATTTGGATTTTAATAATTTGAAAATGTTACTGATAAATTAAATACTAAAACTGCAAGCTGAAGTGTCCTTCACAGTTGTTTATTGTGGGTGTTTACCAGCAAGTATATTGCTTCCATTTTTGTTCAAGCCTCAATTAAATTTTGTAGTTTCCTTTTTATTAAATTAGATTTAATTCCCTTTGTTCTGAAGTTGACAATCATTTGATTGAGCTCAAAATTTAATACTTGTTATGTGTTACAACTTCCTGTGCATGTTTGACCTCAAACCTTTAGCTTGTAAAGGCAGCAGGCTGTTTTCCCACGTATCAACCCTTTGATTGAGCTGTTAAGTATGATACTTGCTCAAGTGCCAAGTAACAAATGGTAGTTATCTGAACTCATTGTGATCATTCCACACAACTGACACGTGTTGAGTTGCATCCTTTAATCAATTTCACACAGCATATGATCAGTGTTACTGAAAGAGCCGAATTTGTGTCTATACATAAGCACCTGCATATGACTATGATGTTGAAAACATATTTGGGCAATATATATAATGACAGATGATTTATATTAACTAGACAATGATGCTGGATTTCAGAATTTTATCAGAAAATGATGCTGAATTCTTAGACCTTGTACCAGATGACATCAGATAGTGGCATTTATAGGTCACATTGAATCACAAAAAATTTAACTTTCAATGTGTATTTGTAAAATGCATGGAATTAACATATTATGGAATCCTGTAAATCAGATTATTCTTAAGTACTATTTTTACAGTGGTATGTGACCTATAACTGTATTCAAGGATTCAGCACATAAATGTATTTAAAATATCAAGCATTATGGATTTAATGGTTTTGTTACACAAAGATTAAATGGGGCCAGGAGGGCTCAGTGCTGGATTAACAACTGAAAGGGTGTAGATTCAAATCCCACCATTGGACCAACCTGGGTCAGCTACCTTGGGCAAAGTACTTTACTCTAATTACCTCAGCACTAAATAACCTACTTGTGTAGCTCTGCTGCAAAAGCACCCAGACCAAACCAAATGCACAAAAATTATCTTACTATTAATTAATTTGTGACATGTTCCACTCAATGTGATAACTGTATTTTAAAATGGTTTTAACTTTATCTACCTATCAATCCAGTTTGATTTGTTTTTTTCCATCATTGTAGGGTATAAATAAGTGCTCCAGCAACGAAGAGATCATTGTACTTGCCTAATCTCTCTCTCTTTCTCAATGGTGAAATCCAATCACATGTGAACTGAAACAGTTTGGTATTGCTTCTAACTGTATGGTTATAACTGTTTATTGTGCAAATCGTGTCAGTAAATTATCTGCATGTTTAAATGAAAAGGAAACCTCAATTGATAAGACAAAACGTTTGCATAATACACTTTACACAGCTCAGTGAATCTGATTAAGGATTAGGAGTCAAAATTGGGACAATTATCAGGTCATACATGCTGAACAAACAAAATAACCCCATAGAAGAAGCTCAATGACCAAGTGTCCCAAAACTTTCATCATGGAAAACAATTACTGAACTAAAATGTCAAACAACTTGGGGAGCATTCAATAGGAAATGTTTTTACAATCACTTAGGGATTCCAATCATTATGATGTCTTTCCAGCAACTCTTTGTAATAAAGTACAGCTAAAATAGGACCACGTTATAAAATACTATGGAATTTATATAAATTACTGAAAAAGAAATTATTTTTTTTACTTGACTTACTTTCATTAACTTGAAGAAAAGCATGTTATTCATGTACTAGCTTCTCTTTAGCCTCTATCTTTCCTAAGCACCAAGTCCCACATCCCATAGACCATACTGGAATAACTTCACTATGACTATCTGGAATTAGCTTCACTATGACTATTCATGCAGTATGTAACTGATTTTCACCAAAAGAGGGAAAAAATGCAGGAATAGTAAGGCCATTTTCGAAATAATAAGGAGAAAAAGTAGTAAAAAGGAGCAAATGGACAAATTAGGACCACTGGAAAAACTGCACATTATCCCAAAACATATGGTGAATACTCACTATTTCTTGCAACGCAGAAATTTTCATTGATGAATCCATAATAGTGATGTAAAAATGATTTTGTTCTGAGGTAATACAAATTAAATGTGTACTTAAAAATCGTGTTCACATAAAATAATTTCATATATGATATACAATTTCATATATGACATACAAATAATTTCATATTACAATTTCATAAATGACATAAATAATTTCATACATGACCTACAAATTCATGTAACATACACATTCATATATGACATGCACACAATTTCATATATAAATCTATATAAATGTATTGATATTGTGACTCTATCAATAAATGGTCTGTAATAACTTTATCAACATATTGTGCAACTACAAAGACATACACGAATATATACCAATTTCCCTGCGTAAATTGCAAAAATTAAGCAAGGCAGAAATTCTTCTCAAGTTCTTTTGTAAGAATACTAAAATTTTATTATAAATACCTTTCTGTATTCATAGAATTCCTTTGGAAGTGGTTTGTACTACTCAGTTAAATTTATATGGCATTTAGATTACCATTATATCAACAGCGAACCAGTAAAAATTACAATAAAAGATGTTGATCAGCATACAGCTGAAGAAATAACATTTGACCATTGGCCAAACAATTCAAGTATTTCAGGTCATTGTGCTCCCAGTATAATTTGATGAGGTGCAATGTTAAACCTGAAATATGCCATTTTATACAAGGTAAGAGGTGCAGTGAAAAACCTATTCTTATTTGATACATTGCAATATTTTTGTTTCATTTTAATTTTCTGCTGTATACTATAAATAAAATTACTGCAAAAATGCAATGCTAATGTAAATGAGGTAACATAATTGCACAACAAGAGGCATACCATTATGGAACTTTGATATGTAGGAAATTCTTAAAAGATACACTTTCAAACAGTGTGTTTTGTCTAGTGATAATATAATTCTTTTCTTGCCCTCACATCCTTTCTCCCTCTTTTCTAAAGACATTGGTAAAGAGCAAAGTGAGTTAAGTCCATTTTTACTAAAAAGTGAACAAAATATACAGAAAGCATTTTGAAATGCTCCATACTTGTAATATGGAGTGTGTACTCTTCAGTTATGAAATGTTGCCCCATACAAATTAAACATTAAAACAAAACATTTTGTCAATTTTTGTACACCTTGGTCTAAGAGTTTTCAAAGATTGATTAAGAACGTCAAATGTCATGTTAGTTGTTAGCTGCAGACATTTGTCTATTTGGTTAATTATCCTCTTCAAAATGTGAACCAGACATAATTTAGCTTCAAATTTCTATTTTAATTTTTTTTAAATTGTATTTTTAATTCCTACTGGATGTAATTTGACCAGTAATTATGAGCCACAACTGATACAATTCAATGCTACTTCATTTACCCTTTGAATTATCCTTAGTTTCTTCCATATGAGAATGCATTGCAATCTTTACTGTCATGCTTTTAATCTATATTTAATAAATCTTACCTTCTGTCATCACAATTTTTGTGCGTAGTATATTTAACTGTTGTTAAAGTTATACTGAAAATCATAATATATCTGTAAAACATTTGCAGGTGATGTAGTCTTTATATCACTAAATACAGTTTACTAGTACATGTGTGTGTGTGTGTATATATATATATATATATATATATATATATATATATATATATACACACACACACACACATACATATACACCCACACAAACACATGTGCACAAGCACACCCACCCTTCAGCATGTGAGAAAACCTGATATAATGCAGCCCTTCATTGGAAAACAAGTTAGTTGCAACTTTGCATAAGTTTTTTTCATGTCCAAAACTAAGAGATAAAATGTGGATGAAGAGGAACCTAAGATCTAGGCTGTATCCAATGAGATTATATAAGCTTTGGCAACTCAATAAATACAAGTATGTAACTCCTAAATACTTTTTACTTTCTGAAATTTTGACTCTAGGTTGCAAATATCACAAAAAGAGTATCTGCAACAAAAAAAGAGATCGATCAAAGACTGATGATAACTGACTTCATTAAACATTTCCTTTTCTTTCCAAATGACTGATTGCTTAGAATAAATAATGATGACAAGGCTGAAAAAACTGCAACAAGTAGATACATAAATCAAATTTTGATTACACTATGCCAGTAAGTTGAACTGGGTTTTTTTGTATTGGTAACATAAAACTGCTTCAAATTATAAATGAATACGATATAAAACAAATGGCTGTGAAAGATATGTGTTTGTCAAGGTAAATTTGTTTGATTTGGTACAAAATGAAGATCCTAGTCATTACTGTCTATACTTGCTTATAAGATGTAGTCTAACTGCAAACTGCACAGACCTAGATCTGCCATTCCATAATGCAACAGCAGAGCTGGGTCTGTGCAGTTTGTTCAAGGTAATCAATAGAACAAACAACACAGACCCTGATCTATAGAACATTATGCTATGGTTAATCAGGATCTTTGTTGTTTGCAGTTTAACTTGACTTGTGAGTATATACATTTAAAAATGAACCAAAAAATTAATAATTCAGCTAACTTCTGGGAAATGTAAATATTACATAATCTTGTACCTAGGTATCACATTATGTAATCACAGAAATACCTAAAGTTGTCTTATACAATGGTAAATTTAGGCTTCCATTTGCAAGCTTATTATTCACTTCTTTGTCTCCTCCAAAGGTGCAACCATATTAGTCTTCACTGGCAACATTACACAAGGAAGGTCACTTTTGCGAGAATCTGCTGAAGCATAGCCACCTTGTTTGGGAACCTCAAGATTACTTCTACGACGACTGTTGTCAAGCTTCTCTGGACATAATTTTGAGGGTTCTTCAGTTCTTCGTCTAACTGATCCTGGAGAATGTGGAGGTCTGTAATACCAAAATAAAGCAATGAGGTCTGTGGTATAAAATAATACAAAAAATAGAAATGCATAAATTAAATACAAGATCAAGGTTAGACTGGCATTGTTTTTTGCAACTTTTATACTGTGAAACCTTCCCATAAACAACACTCAAAGAGGCACCAAAATGTCTTTAGTGGACATGTGTCCTTAATACAGTGACACTGTCAGGATTTTACTGAGGGGGAAAGTCACACTCGTCACCAAGAACAAGGGGAGAGTTGAAGAAAAAAATGTATGGGTGGATAGGAAATCACCCTAGTTCATTATTAACCCTACATTTTAATGTAGGGGCCCTGAGTAGCTGAGTGGTCTAAAGCGCTCTCTGTTATGGATCACTGCCATCTCATCTCTGTCTGTGTGGGTTCAAGTCTCGGGTTTGGCCATTGAGGGTAGGTGAGAAAGCTTGCCAGTAGCTTCTTGTGGGTCGGTGGTTCTTTACGGGCTTCTCCACCATTAATACAGGCTGCCATGTATAGCCTATCATTTGCTGAATAATGGCATTAAACCCCACAAAAACATTTTAATATATGTCTCTCTTCCTGCTCCACTCTGTTTGGTTTCTACTGAAACTTAAACTTCTCACAAGATTATCCCTATAGCAACGTAAGTATTAATTTTTTGACTGTTTCTGAGCTTATTATGTTCCTTATCTATGTATCAATATTACTCTTCCACAGTCTGCTACCTGAAGGGGCATATGCATAGCTAGCTTAGCCAACTTTAACAAGATGGGAAACTGTTTTTTTATGGCTCTTTTGTAAAATTTTAGAATTCACTGGTATTACCTGAAGAATATCTTTGGTCCCAAAAAAAATATGCATGCGATCTGGTGATGCTGTTAATCAAAGGAGTCAACTCCAAAAATTTCAAATGCTGAATTATTACACTGAAGGGTTATTTTGTCCCTTAATTTCTGTAAAACTTACACAACATATATCCTGTCTTTGTATTATGTTTTAACTGTATGTATTGTAACAGTCAAGATTTTGAAACTTTGCATACAAATTTGGTTTATAATTTGGCATCACATCTAAACCACCATCAGATACCATAGGATAATTTTTGTCCTCAGTTGAACAAGAAACTCCACTTCATCCTTCATTTTCTTCGTTCTGCCATTCACTTTGCACATTTTTGCCAACACTAACATAAGTTGAAAAGAATCCCTAATTTTCTGCTCAGCTATTGACTATTATTTCACCTTCCAGAAACAGACCAACATTGACATGTTCAAATATGAGAAAATGGCATCAATTGCTGAACAACTCTACCAAATTAATTTTCCTCTTACAAATAAATAGTGAGATTACCAAGAATCCTTTAGCATTAACTTAATCTGCATACTTTGGAATGGATAAAAGAATTTTGATCAAATATGTATCCTTAGTAATTTTAAGACACAATTTTGAACTAATTTCCTGGAGTTTTCATGCATCATTACATTCCAAATGTGCAATTTAACAAAACTCATGATTTACACACATGCACATCCTGGCAGCATCTCTTTTAATACAGAGGTGACATATGTAAATGAACTGGAGAAAAGGGATCATAAATATTCTTCATGAGCTGATGCTTTTATATAGAGGAATCCACAGAGACTGGTTACACAATATATATTGTTTCTTGCATGTGGTCCTTGACCATACTGCAAGTGGTACTTCAGGATATCCAATACAAGTACTTATTTTATTATCACTAGTTTTATTCCTCTGCAGTGCTGGGTCTGATTCCTGGTTCCAGCATGTGCATGGGCCAGAAATCCTCCATTTACATTGCATTTGTATTTAGCATAAAATGTATATTAGTGATTTATCAGGTAAGAATCAAAATATACATGCTTTGGTGCATGTAAATGCTTGCTGGAGAACTTAAGCAAGACTCTGAACCCGAGTCAAACTCTTTCATTGTGCCTAGAAAATGTTTGCACATAACAAATCTGTATATTTTAAAATATAAGAGAAGAAAAATGAAAACAGCTGTGAAAACTAGATACATGTAATGCTATGTGAGGCCTGTTTATAATGGGATGTATTTCAAACAAAAATAATTATCACCAGTATATTGGGATCCATGACAATACCTGTGCTACATAGGGAAGAGTATTAAAATGAGGTACCTTATTTTGCCATATGAATCCCATGCCATAGCAGATGGTACAGTATAAAATATTTGGTCAATAAAACTGTCCTGCATTACATAAATCCTTATCAATATGGACAATACCTCTTTCACTATTAAAGTTAAAAAATATATAAAGAATAAAACAACCAAGATAATACCAGTACAAACTGTTGTACCAGATGGTGTATTGTGTTTTGATTTTGTCCATGATTATAGATAATAAAGGTCATTTTGTAAACAACATATTGAAAGCTAATCTTTGTCCATCATTGCAGATTATATTTAAGATAATTATTACTTGTAGTAGGTAAACATGTTTACTTGGATCTGAGTTCAGGACATTGGTTTTCCACTTGAAAACTTCTGGTCAACCAGATATTTGTCATGTTCTTTATCAAAATTTATGTAAAAGACCTAACTTTGTTTACAACTTAGAATGTTCTATAAATAACCTTTTGACCTTCATCCTGGTCCTCATATTGTATCTTAGGTTTTGATATAAAGGTTGTTTACATAAGAATAAATATATCCTATCTGAACATCGGTGTGTTAGTTGTGTTCAGTAAAATTTGAGAGGATTTACTTATTTAAATTAATCACAGGAATTACAAAGTGCTTAATGATCCTTTTCAGACTAAATCACTTTTTGGGGATTATTATAAACTCATTCAAGGACATTCTGAATTATATCCTTGTGATACATCAAGACTGTCTGAACCACTGGTACATCAGCACATGCAAGATTAGAATTCATTTGGATTACCACTTGGATTTATTTGGAACACTCTAAATTTTGAGACTTATGATATAACTTTTAGGACAATTTGGATTTAGTTCACATTACAGTAAGTTCCTTTCAAATTTTCACTTTGTATTCTAGTTAAATAGTTTACCATGTTGAAGTTTATGAAACTTGATGTTTTTCACTCTTTCTGTTACTTGGTTTATGACAATAGAACTGCAACAATGGGCTCTGACTTTTACCAGATGCTCTTAATTAAGAAGTCACAGGAAATGATTCTCACCACAAAGGAAAAGCAAAAGTATCATGAATGACACATGATACACTTACAATGTGTTCATTGTTGTTGTTGTGGGGTTTAACACCATCTTTCAGCACACAATAGGCTATACATGGCAGCCAGTATTAATGGTGGAGGAAGAACCCAGGAAAACCCCCGAAAGAACCACCAACCCACGAGAAGTTACTGGCAAGTTTTCTCACATGCCCACATTAGCCAAATCCAAGACTCAAACCCAAGCAGACAGAGGTGAGATGGCAGTGATCCGTAACAGAGTGCTTTAGACCACTCGGGGCCCCACCCTGTGTTTAAAAGTCCTATATGCAGATAACTAATACACCAAACTTTATGTTGCCAGTAGCTTCTCGTGGGTCGGTGGTTCTCTCCGGGGTTTTCCTGGGTTATTCCTCCACCATTAATACTGGCCACCATGTATAGCCTATCTTGTGCTGAAATATGACATTAAACCCTGCAACAACAACAACCAAACTTTATGTTCAGAAACCATGATTTTCTTATTAGACTTAACATGGTCATTAGAGTCAAGAATCTACAGGATTCTAAATTAGCCTATGTGGAAGTCATCCACAAAGTTTGGTCTTTGTAACACAACATAATATTTAAAATATCTGCATCAGGCAAAATTACCTTGACCATTAACCTTTTTTATACTCCAAAATTAATAGAACACTTCAACACCAAAAGTATAAGCCTTCCACAAACTTTGTTCCACATATGTGGTATACAACTTGACCTTTAACCTTCTGACCCTAAATTCATAGGCCTCTTACATGCCTCAAGTGCAAGTCCTCCAAACTTTAGTCAAGGTATGTGGTCTAGGGGTAAACTTTCGTGAAGGTACATGATCAATAACTGAAAATCTTGCACTGAAACCATTCACCTTCTTTCAGTAACAATGACCTTACAATGTAAATGTTTGACTCTAAAATCAATAGCCTATTTGCAAAAAACCATCCACAAAATTTGGTCAATGTATGCAATACAGAATTAATGTTACTATGCAGAGACCATTTTTCTTCTTTCAGTTGCAGTGACCTTGACCTCTGATCTTTTGACCCAGGAACAAAAGGCTTCTTTCTTACTCCAAATGCAATCTATTAACAAAGTTTGATTCTGGCATGTGATGTGGAACTAATGTCATTGTGCTGAAACCATTTTTTTGTTGTTCATAAAGTGACCTTGACCAATGACAATGAAGTCAATTGCAGAAATCAGATTTGTAACTGATGGACAGACATCATACATGGTTCCCACACTTTTCTAACATAAATTTCCAGGTCTTTTCCAGGTTTTTTCCAGGATGAAATTAATTTTTTCAAGGTCAACATATGACCATTACTGAATGGAATTAAAGAACATTTTGGATTATAAAACATGCATTTTCCAAATCTGAAGATGTTTCTTTTTCAAGACTCTCCAAAACATATACGTCAAAAAAGATGATCATGTACAAAAACCACAAAATAAGTCACATGAAACAAATCTTACTATTTTCCTATAAACTGGCATTTAAAGCCATTTCAATGTACATAATGCAAATCCTAACTTTACTTAGCTGACCTGCATTATCTTGCTACATGGAAACAACATAATGAGCATAAATTATTTTGTTTCCTTTCAAACCTTTAATTCTAAAGATTTCTAGAGCAATATATGTGCATGTTATACAAAGTAAACATTTTCTATCACAGTATGAAAAAAAACTCCAATAAATGCAAAGTATGAGAATCTTATCCTGTAACGAAAAAAGTTTAACCCTGAATTTATTTTTGCCAATAAAATCTCAAACAAGATTTTTCAACCAACCATTTACAAAAGGGTTGATTTAAATTTTGACAAAAGACCTTCAAAATTATATATTGCTGTATAAACAAGGACCGAAATTTCTTCAAAATCATCTTGTCTTCTTGTGGGTCAATAAACCAGTCCCAAAACCTGTATTGATACATGGGCTCTCGTTGTTTCTTAATATATAATAAAAGAGACGACAATATCTCATTTCTCCTGCATTCCATTTAAGATATGAAACTAATGCTTCAAGCTACATGACACTGCATAATAGTTTTGCACCGAAGTTCAGCTCAGAGATTCGACATTTTTCTAATCTGGGTTTCCTCCGAATACTCCAATCCCATTCTTCACATTTGGACATTTAGGATAGAGTGTGGGATCAGAGCAATTACAAATATAAAATTTGGAATCTGCTGCCACCATAAGACAGCTTACCAGCAGGCCTAGCAAATTTAAGCTATGTTATAACGACTTATACCTGCCTGAAATCAATAAGAAAAATATTTATTTTCTAAAAAATGGCAAGTATTATATTCGTTGTCTTTAATCCGCTGACAGACTAGATGAAACTTGGCATAGATGAAACCTGACTCGGTACTCGCCATTTGCATTAATAGTCACATGATTTCACAACTCTCACAAAACGACATCAGAAGTCCAATAGTCACGTGATATCAACAACAAACTCCTTTTTAATGTCGTTGTACAAAGTTTCAATTATATTAAATGAAAGTCTCATACCTTCTGTAAAAACCAGAAAGAACATATTATTCTCAACATATTTATTTTGAGAACAACTACAAGATTCATCAAGCCGAGTAGTCTGGTTTCCTGCTTCATATGCTTTCTGCGTGAGAGTGCACATGTCAACGTGGTAGCCACGTGATACAACAAAACTCTGGTAGTTGGTCTCGGAATAAATATAGAGAATTTTGTGCTCTTTCATTTTTGTATTTTTATTGCAACCATTATACAACTTTCATTTAATATTTTTTTCTACAATATTTGAAAATGACGGCTGTGAGATTCTGTGTGCTCATGCAACTAGCAATCATAATCGCTAGTACCAGCTCAAATTTCATCAACACATTAGTTTTTTCACCTTTCAGCAGATTAAAGACATAACGATTTTAATACTCGCAATTTCTGAGAAAATAATTTTCATATATCGATTTCATGCAGATATAACTTGATTTAACAACGTTTAAGTTTGCTGACCTATCTGCTAAGCGGCTATGCTTTAACGCCACCATGTTCTCTTCTTGTGATGCTAGACTGGTTTTCATACCTTCCATATAAATAAAAAAAGATACGGATATCGTACTGTCTCTGAAACAAAAAGTCTAGGATACAAATCTAATCCACTGAGCATTTGGATTGTCTCAACAAATATATTTATGGCAAGGACCCAAATGATCCATACTGCAACCTCCAAATAATATTCTGGTTAGAACTCGATAAATGTAACTCAGAATCGCCAATATTTGCAAAATTCAAGGATTTTTCATGGTCGGGAAAAAATTTATAATTTCTCCCGACATTTTCCTGATTTCCTGGTAGAGTGGGAATCCTGATCATAAGAAAATATGCTTTACCTTATGGATGGTGTTATGAAAAGAGATGACTCAAAATTTGATGGAAAAATGAAAACTGAATCGAACTATTCATCAATATCAGTCTTAAACCATATCTGTTTTCTGCTCATCAAGACTTTCTTTTCAATTTAGTACATCACAAAAAAATTCTCTAGTTCACACTGGCTAAATACAGGGTTCTATTTAGGAATAGAAAGCATTTTGCCTTGACTTTGGGTTCCTACATGTGACAATGAAAATTATACCTGTCCCAGTGGGTACTATTGCCATGTGCTGATGATTCATTATATCATGAATACCACTTTTGTTGCCAGAGGCAATATCACTTTTGGAAAAACATCTTTTTTACCATTCATGAAATATATCTCCCCTTATGTATGTTATTCAATGCCTATTTCAATTTCTTTCTGCTGCTCCTTCTCTCTTTTCCTCCCTTCCAGGAGCACCTGCATAATTATTTTCAGCATGGAGAGGTGGCAAAAATGTAGTGGTCAGCTATTAAGTTTTACAGATATAGGCCAAAAATGGGTTTAGAGTGATATCCCCCTTGCCCCATGTGTGGGTGCCTATGGTCCCTTCCTCTCTCTAGCTCAAGATCAGGATGTATAGATCTTGAAATGTGCCATTGTAGATCTTCCAGTGTACATTTATGCAATCAATGAGGTGCCATCAATGCACAGAAATGAATTCCAAACAGCAAAAAGGAGGCTTCAAGTATTACCAATTTCATATTTATCTTTCTACATGAACCATGGAAACTGTCAGCGACTGAACTTACACAACTTGTTGCTATGAGTCATCCATACACTACTGTATACCTTTAATACTGTATAAAAAAATACAATTCTTAAGATATAAAAAAACTGATGAATAAATTAGCAATTTTAATTCTCATCACAATCATGCTTGAAAATATACGCTAAATCAGGCATTGATTAGTGCTGACTGCAAACCAAAATTAAGTGAAACTGACGATTGGATGCAGCATCTGCTACCAAACTGAAGTCTGTCATATACAACTGCTCTTTGATGTCTTCATATTAGGCCCACCCACCCCAACACTAATAATCCTTGTATGACATGTTACTAAAACCAAAAATCTCTTCACTTCCTATGAATAATCATTTTATTTTGACAAGATATACAATCTGATGCATGATACGTAAATGCTAATTTAGTCAAATGTTGCTGTCCCAAAATTATTATAAAATGTATGTATTTCTTTCCATCAACATAATAATGCACCAGTTAGTTTACACATTGGCACAGAGTGAAAAAAATCCATGCAAACTGATAGCCTTTGCTTTTAAAAAATACATAATAAAGAGAAATCTTTTTTTATAAGTAGATATATGGAAATATTTCACTCATGAAGTAGAAACATTTTGTATTGACATGATTGGCTCTGCCACTTGTGACAATGCAATGTTTCCACTTCATTCATGACATTATGTCCATGTGTCTACTCAAAAAAAACCAGATATCCTCTATCTACTATTGCCTTCTCCCACGGAAACTGTCTTCCTACAGGCACTAAACCCCACCAAATAACACTGCGAGAGAACATTTCCATTTTGAAAAAGCAATGAGAACAATATTCTGTGGAAACAGAAAATAACCATGGACACACAAATACACATGAACAGACAGAAAGATGGACAGATGTAAGCACATATGTAACACCACATATCCCCTCTAAAACTATAGCAATATGGCAATAACAAAACACAATGGAATTTTTTAAAATTTTGTAATATTCTTGACATCAGCAAATTGTAATTCTATAGGAGATGCAATTAAGTTTGATTTTCTCATATTGTATCAATTTTTTTCAATTTTTTTTCAAACCGTAGTTCATATGGACACCACAATACCATGTACATTTATCCAAATAGTTTGACAGCAAATTTAAAATGGTAATAAACTGTGATGACAAAGTCAAGCTGATCAAAATTTGTTGGCAACTAGATCTATTTTGTAAAACACAGATACCCCCACAGCAGATTACAAAATGTAATGGAGCAAAATAGTCAGCCCAATTTTTCTTTTTTCAAATCATAAAAAATGAACAGTTTCTGATGAAATTATTATCAGGTAATCCTTGCATACATTTAAACCAAATGTTATCTATCTACTTCATTCATGTAGATTTTGCTTAATCTTGCAAGTAAAGGCTTTTGTCTGAATCAAAATCGTAGTCTAAATAGTTCCAAATAAGTAAAATAATTAAATCAAAGTATTGCAGATACTGGAACTTTAGAGGGGTGAAGTGATATTAAATTATATAAGATCACATGGAAGAACATCACTCACAATATACTGCTATTCATGGTCCTTTTTACCTATTGTAAACATACTGCTTTAAATAATCTTTAAAATTTTCTATATTAAGTTATCTTTCTTGATATGACACAAGATAATTTATATTCACATCTAAACATTATTTAAGGAGATATTTATATACTGTGGTGATCTAGATGTAAAAGCATTTTCTATTATTGTTTTATGTACTATCATTAGAGGAACAATATCAAAATGAAGTAACTACTGTCAAGTCTAACCAAAATATATTTAACAATATATACTATCAAGTCTAACCATACTTTGTTACTAACATAAATAAGTTAATAAAATGTGTTACTATTATTAGCAAAAGAAATTATAATTGGTTCAAGAGAATGGACGCTATGTCATAGGCTCATGCAAGTAAAATCCCTCCAAGTCAAAAATTGATAAAATGGCATAAAAATCTAATCAGGTCGTCAATATGTAAATATAAATAAGCCTAAAAAATTTCATTTGTCTGCACTTAGTGGATTTTGCTAAATCGTGCATACAATAATGCTTATCTCATCTAGATATGCATACAATAATGCTTATCTAATCTAGAGATGCATACAATAATGCTTATCTCATCTACATATGCATACAATAATGCTTATCTCATCTACATATGCATACAATAATGCTTATCTCATCTAGATATACATACAATAATGCTTATTTCATCCAGATATGCATACAATAATGCTTATCTCATCTAGATATACATACAATAATGTTTATCTCATCCAGATATACATACAATAATGCTTATTTATCCAGATATGCATACAATAATGCTTACCTCATCTAGATATACATACAATAATGCTTATTTCATCCAGATATACATACAATAATGCTTATCTCATCTAGATATACATACAATAATGCTTATTTCATCCAGATATGCATACAATAATGCTTACCAGTTTTGATTTGTCCACCTTATTTGGGACAGACAAAAAGTCTTATGGATAAATATATGTATGTACAGACAGCAGCAAAACAATATGCCATCTTCTGCTATCACAGTTAGGGCATAAAACTTGGAATAACGTGAATGTATGAGGATGTGTATAAAACTTGGACCTCTGTATCATGATACATATCATATCACAATGTTTGCAGTAACACACAGCCCTAGCACTAAGAGTAAGATGGGGCATAACAAGACATCGTCATCAGTCTCATGTTATATACTACACCTGCCACTGCCATATTCTATACCTGTTTACAGTTACCCATTCAGGCTAGCACACAACTGATGATCATAAATGCAAAGTCCACTTCTCAAAAAGGAAGGCAATGTTAGTAGAGTATCACAAACATCTTTTAGAGGTTCCAGGCAGCCCAGTGAAATAGATGATGCTGAGATATATAACTGCATGATCCCAAAACGTAAGTACACGGATTCTCAATAATCATAAATAAGCAAAGATTTAATGATACACAAAAAAGTTCCCTCAAAGTAGTCACTAATATTGCCAAGTCCAAAAAAGTTATATCTCAATCTGATTTCTAAAAAAATATACAAATGGTTTTTATCATTATATGTATCTGAAGACTGAACAGATGATTGCTCTATGAGACCTCACAATATTCCTAGTCTTATCATAATCAAGTAACCAAGGCAATGACAATAAACTTGGACTGTTAACAAGAGAAGAGAAAATAGGCATCAGCAAAGACCAGGCACATGGATATGGACAGCATACGTACACTGGGACACTTAGAAGCCTGATCACAACAATGTAAGGCTGAAAACAGTGTGAGGAGCAAAAGGAATGGGCACACAAAGAAGTGTTAGCCCATCTCAGCAAGAGATTGCTTGCAATAAAAAAGCATCAACCATCCCAATGAACAGGAGATCAATTCTTTAACTGACTGACAACACCAGACATTTGATCAGAATGAAAGCATATATACAACATGAATAAAGAACGTTAGTAAAGTCAAGAAGAGGGGAACCACTAAATATGTAGTAAGTCCTGACTTTATTGCAGCTAAAAGAAACAAATACTGAACAAAAATGTCTCACTCAACAAAAATGTCTCATGGTCACAACATCAACATTGGTAAAATAAATGCTAAGGCACATTTCAACAACAATTTGCAAATATACCTGCCAAGCATTACAACTTTACCTACCCAAAAGAGCAGCAGCTGATGTTGTTTGTTCCCAGATATGATGCAAGGCTGTGAAGATTAGAATTTGCAATTACTAATGTGTCTAATTTACAAAACAACATTCCCTTTTTCGTTTTTTTAAAACTCAAACATTTCATAAAACTGTGACAAGGTATTTCTGCAATGCAATAAGGGAACTATCTCTCTATCTCTTTGAAATAAGCAACAGAAGAAAACCATCCTGCAAGGCTGAAAAATACAGTCACCTAAACTGATTATTATTCATGAAAGTCTTTACTTTATTGTTGGTGAGAACATAAAGCCAGTAATGAGTAGAACAAAACTCATTTATCACATGTGAAAAATTCAATACAAAGTAAAGGCCTGATGCTTGACTTTGTGGGTTTAATGCCATTTTTCACACGTGACAGGCTATATATGGCAATCAGTATGTTTGATTAGAAATAAGCCTGGAAAAAAACACTGATCCATGGGGAAGCTACTGGTAAGCTTTATCACATACACACATTAGCCAATCCAATACTCTAAATCACACACAGTGGAGATGTCACTGATCTGTAAAGGCAAGCACTTGGAACCACTCAGCCATTCTGTGCTCTAGTGCAAAGTAATGTAAACTAAAAAAACATAATTATCATTTTGTTTAAAACTTCCATTCAATGCAATTATTTGATCTGAAATTTGCATATAACCTTCTGGTATGTAAGTGAATGAAATGGGGGAAATTTACACCATTTAAGATGGTGTGAACAAAATAAAATTCCATCAAGAATGTCAAAAGTAATTACAATTTTACTAAATGTACTTGCATGAGAATTGGAGAGCAAGAAGAACAGACCATTGCTGGAAAGTCAACAAAGCTGTTCATTTGGTTTCAGTATTTTCATTCCATAATAAATTCTAATACAAAAATAACGGAGGTTTGTTGGGTTTATTTTGGTCCATTTCCAGGAATGCAGTAAAAGTTCACAATATTAAGCAGACATATTTATATTTTTTAAAATGTAATTGTTTTACAAATGCGAGTTCATTCACAGGTTTATAATTAAAACATGCATACAATGTAAGTAGTTCTATTATCTGACTGAAATGATCATGGGACATACAGCACTCCCTCAATATTAGCTCCATCATAACACAGTTCCTGTTTTAGGATGAGTATGGATCCCATTTAATTTGGTGGTAGTAAAATTATAAGCATTATGTACTTCATTTCAAGGCAGTCTCACTTTAAAGTTCTATAGTCTATGAAACCATGAACAGTGTTATAATGAAGGAGTAATGTAATGCTATTTAAATTATTCTTAAACATCTTTTTTCTTGTCCTAATAGTCATTCATGGATGAGAGACATAAAACACAAATGCAAATATATAAACCCGCAGATGCATTATAACTGGAATATTACTTAACATTCATTTTGGTGCAGATGGTGGGTGCTCCTTGTTCTGTGTAAAGGTTGTAATTAAATGTTGCCCAAGATCTTGATTACATATCAGATCAAAATAATGACAAGGTAAAGCTTCATTTGGGTGATGAATTACTGTCCTTCCAACTTCAGTATATGGGCTAATTTTACTAACAATGAGAGGCCCTGAGTGGCCGAGTGGTCTAAAGCACCCTCCATTACAGGTCACTGACATCTCACCTCTGTCTGCGTGGGTTCGAGTCTTGGATTCAGCCAATGTGGGTATGTGAGAAAGCTTGCCAGTAGCTTCTCGTGGGTCAGTGGTTCTTTCCGGGGTTTTCCCGGGTTCTTCCTCCACCATTAATATTGGCCGCCATGTATAGCCTATCGTGTGCTGAAAAATGGCGTTAAACCCTACAACAGCAACAACTCAGAATGAAGTTCTCAAATGTCCATTTAGCTTGAAAACCATTGAAGTTTTCATTATTGCTAATATCCAGGTGTACTGTATATTTAATTTGTATTGTTTGTTAGGTTTTTTTAATTCATTATCTGCTATAGGTAATGTCAAATTGTATCTTGTAGCTGACCTTGTCCGAAATCAAGTTCATTGTCTACTGGCTGTAAATCATTTTTTTTAAATTCTGTAAACAATACACAGTTTACATTTCTCAGTGAGTGTAGGTTAAACATTAAGATCATTATCTTAGTCTGAGTCAATGACATTATGTTTATCATGTTCTTCAGTATAATTTTAGTCACAGACCTTTTAACTAGAATTTAGATTGTTCTAGAAATGAACTTTTTGCCCTCTTCTGGGTATTTCTTTTGTGTCTTACATTTTATATAATCCTGATTACTGGAAAAATGATTTATTCCTGTGATAATATCTTGGCAGAAATCATTTGTACTGATGTATTCAGATTTTGATTTGGGTGATACTATTTATTATTCTCTGGAATAACAAAGCGTTCTATATTAATATTCTTGGACAAAGACATTAACATAAATTATAGTGAATTCAAACAATAACTGTGTGTGTGTGATTTGGATTTTTAACGCAGCTTTAACAATTTTTCAGTCATATCACTACGATGTCTGCAGTGTGGCAGTTTATAGTGATGTCTAGCACTGGGGCATCATGCCAAAGACATGCAGCATGATGTCTCACCCAGTCACATTATCTTGACACCAGTCCGACTAGTCCTAACAATAATCTATTCAAGCTGAGCACTAAGCAAGGCAGCTGTTAATACCATTTTTGTAAGTCTTTGGCATGATTCGGCCAAGGACTGAACCCACGACCTCCAGCATACGAGGCAGATGCTCTAACCACTAGGCCACTGGAGAGAACTTATTGGATTCTATTACTAGGAGTCATCAAAAGACTGTTGGTATATCATAACACTTCAGTCCTTTAGTACATTAGTACATTTAAGGCTACTTGCCACTACAGGCATATCAACACCTTTAGCATTGGATTTTATTTGAAATACCACTAAAGTTTACTCAGAACTTTATTCATTGGGACTTGTTAGAAATTCTAGGACTATTTGTGAGTTAATTTGTATTACTGTAAGTTCTTTTTAAATTGTTAAATTTGCATTCTAGGGAAATAAATTATTTTTTTAATTTTACAAAACTTGTTTGCTTTTTGCTTTTTTCTATTACTTAGTTTAAGACCACAGACAACAGAGTCATAATACAGGTATAAAAATACCAACTAAACAGTTATCCAAAAATCCAATCATTGGGCTGACATAACTGAGCTAAAACCATAAATGCCCTCACTTGGGTATAACACTGATCTAAGGCAAAACAACAAAAGTGGAGTGAGATCACCATATGGCAGCTTTCATTATATCTTCCAAGAAGAATGGTTCAAAATGGCCCAAGAAGAATGATTCAAAATACAGCAGCAGTCCTAACCACATGTATTTACATGCAAGAACGATCAGTAAGAGGGTGATAAAGTGTTTAAATAGCCCAAACAATCCACATTGAGATGGAGGCTGTTGAAATATCAGAGGTAACTTTGAGAGAAAGAAAAATGGTTATGACCCTTTCTTTTCTTCTTTTATTCAGACAGATAGAAACATAAAGCTCTAACTATGCAAATGAGTCTATCTTGATCATCCCCAGCAAAAATATAATTAAGGCATGGTATTTCAAAAAACAGGTAGCTGAATCTTGGCCAGAACCTCCAGATGGCAAAGACGAGAGGAAAAATCAAAGTTACTGATGAACTGAAAACAATTCTTTTCCACTAACAAGGTACAAATTTAACTCCTTCTTGCTGACACTAGGGAAAGAAGAAACAATGTTTTAAGGCAAAGATCCTTGAAGAAAGCTTCACTCAAAGGTTCATTAGGTTTAACTAATGAGAAAAGAACATACAAGAGGTTCTATTTCTGCATTAAGAAGCAAGAGACTGGCCTAAGGAATGCAAAGTACCTGATCACATCTGATTGATGTGGATCCAACCCTTCAGTGGAGCCAACTGAGAACTTAAGACTTATGTGAGGGATGTTCAACAGTCCTTAATGATGGATACTGAACAATCTTTTTCAACATAAAGAGTCTGGGGAAATTCTTAATTACAATTAAGAATGCAGATAGGATCAATGCATTTCCTACTGCATCATTCAGATTATTCTTCATACGCTGTCATAAACTTTGGAAGTTTATTGCCTTCTAGCCAGAGTGATGCATTTGGCATGCTTCCTTGAAAACTGGTTCAGGCAGTTAGATCATTTTATATGAGCCAGGCATGAAAGTAGGTAATTTAAAAAGTGTTGTGCTAGAGGAATCATCTGTGCTGCAAACATCATATATCCCTTTAGTGGTAATTCCCTGATGTCATCAACCAAAAGGTTGAGGAGATTGCTAAACTATAATTGCTGGAGCTACTGGCAAGTTATCAGTATGAGCTGTGACTAGGAAGTCTTGAGTCTGTGAAATACCTGAGAGATCACTCTGAAAGGTGAGAAGGCACAGATGCACAGTTGGTCCCACCACAGACTGAAGGTATCCACTGCTCATGCTCTCTGATCAGGCAATGGTGATACATACAGAGGGTGCTTCTTTCTCAGCCTCATTGTGATCAAGTCTAGTGTAGTGGACTCTGAGAATGATCTCCTCACAATCTGTACAGACTTTCAAGCTGAGCAAATGGGCATGAGTGCCCCCTTATTGTTTGATGCTACTACCAACCTGTTGCCCAGGAAAACCATGATGCAGTAGTCTTTTGCATTTGACACACCAGTGATGTGTTAGAAAAACAGCCAGCATATTTTAAAAAAAAGGATTCTTCCCAGGACCACAAACCTTGCAGAACTACTCCCTTATACTCAAACAAGGCACCCCAGCCTGAATCTGGGGCATCAGTGTTCAGAACGAGTGAGGTTCCTGTCATTGAATCAAAACTCAGATAGGAAACCTGTTCTGAACTTTTCACCAATTTAGATGGTGATGTAGGTTGGATCCTCAAAGCTGATAGGAGGTCCATGTAAGGTATCCAGTTTGCAAGAAATGTTATATTTATCTATATTATGCATGTTGTTTATGATTATAGATTGTAAGCGGGGCATTTCGTAAAAAAAGATATTAAAAAGCTTATTTTGTCCATTGTGGACTTTTACTATAAGATAAGGCCATTTTGTTTCATAAACATGCTATTGTGGCCTTTTGAGCTTTGAAATGAACATACAAAATAAATATATACATAACACCTCCCCTCATAAAGAAAAAGAAAGATTTATACAATAAAACTTTCTTTTAAAAATTATTCATATATACATATAATTAAAATTGCACAGGAATATGTGTGATGAATGTCACATTATATACACACAAAAAGCAATGCAATACATCTAAACATATGAAAGTACATCAATAGACACTTTAAACTATTGGCTAAAATTTGGAGGGTCTTGGAAGCAAAGTTGGTAACCTTCCATTACTGTGGAAAGGACCTCAGCATTGTCTGTGACATTCAACAAAGTCTCTGAAGAAAGGCTCAATC
The DNA here is from genome assembly GCA_028554795.2 of Sinohyriopsis cumingii. Lineage (NCBI taxonomy): Eukaryota > Metazoa > Mollusca > Bivalvia > Unionida > Unionidae > Sinohyriopsis > Sinohyriopsis cumingii. Next base: position 106,814,717 of record CM068826.1, read on the forward strand.
TGGAAAATACTAAAATACTAAGAAAAGGGAGACTCAGCAGGAGATAGTGCGACCCCCATTCTCTAGTGACAATTGCCTATCCTTAGGCAATAGCAAGATGTAAACAGACTTTTAGACCTGGCCCTAATGGCTACTACGTTCTGAAACAGATAGGTAGAAAGGAGTTTTAAACTGAAGCTGATGGTTCTGCTGGTTCCCATGCTTGAAACATTTAGGTTGTAGACATCTTAGGATGGTTTAGCCAGGCCTGGTACCATGGCCAGGAACTGATGCTGCTGAAACCTCAAGTCTTGCAAAGCCCCTGTTGGGATTAACCCTCCAAATATCTCTGCATCAAGAGACAGGCTTCAAAAGACTTTCACTGTGCTCAAACGAAACCTTGATGTCTCCAAAGGTGGCATCCTTATTGAGATGAAGATGCTCTGCACAGGGTGCAATGTCTCAATGTTTTCAAAACAGCCACAGCAATCTAAATGCTGCCAGAGATAATGATTCCTCCATGGAGGCAGCTGATAAAATACTGGGATACAAGGCTATGGCAACTGAGTCTTCAGTGCCATGATAGGGACATGGGCCCAGATCACTGCTAAAAATCCCCACCTGGGAAGTACCCAGAGTCCAAGGTAGGTGGCTTAACAAAATACAACCCAAGCAGCACTCAAACACACATATACAGTAGATACTCTAAAACACTTTTATTAAATATATACACTGAAAGTCTTATATACAGTATATTCTAGGGATGAAATGATACACCAGTGCCATGTATTGCTATGATTCATGCTACAAAGCCTACAATACAATACATTATAGATACACATATGAACTACATGGTTTTTCCATCTTTAGAAGGTCTGTCAGTGGTAGGTGGTGCCCTTTTATATGATTTATTGGTTGTATTTCTAGTATGCAGATTACAAACATATTCTGAGCATCTATTTATATGCAATTTTTGTCCATGACAAGATAACAAAAATACTTTCAAACAGACTACCTGTTATTTGTCAGTGATTTTTATTTAACATTCAAGGCCAATTAAGGAAGCTCCATTTGATCAGATGCAGGTCTCACTTTTGCCACTAGACAGAGGTATTTTGATCAAATAAATATCTTTACCTTTCTATAGAAATTTTTTAATCAGTTTATCGTAATCCCAAATGGAATATATGCCTGTAGCAAAAGATACCAAAGGGCTATACTATTTGAGAAAATAAATGAAAATTGCATTCTACTTTTAAATTGTTGGTACTTTAATTTGGATTGTATTTCTGCCTTTTGTACATTTCCTGAAAGGGTGATTGACAGGCATGCCATCTAATTTGTCCATCCAGCATGTACTTCAGACTCATATTTAACTCCATTTACTGGCATAAAATTGACAGGCATGCCATCTAATTTGTCCATCCAGCATGTACTTCAGACTCATATTTATCTCCATTTACTGGCATAAAATCTCCCACTGGTATGAAGATTAACACTTTCCCAGCTCCAATAAGCTGATGTCATAACGTTTAAAATTATTGTCATCATAACTATTATCAGTAAGCATTTGCTGAATGAAATTGCCATCTGAAGAAAAACCACACTGGGAGTCAGCCATTTTGGGTTTTCTAGGTAGCCCGTATTTTAAATGTGCATTTCACAAATTTCATTGATGTAAGGTTTAAACTACAACATAATGCATGTTCTCAGGCACAACAGAGTAATCAAATTAGTTTCAGGTCAAGAAGAGGAGCCCAGATGCGTAAATAGTTGAATACCCAAAAACAGCGCTACATTACTGGGGTGACTAATAATGTAATAAGCATTTGATGGGAGGACAGTTACACAAAAATTATATACTGCACTGAGAACATTTCAGTTGTATGACTTTCAATTAATTTGTGGGAGTTCTCATACAACACAGCCCCAAGTGATTTTGTACAAATTTTTTGATTCATACATCCTGGCTACATCTCTGTTTACATACTTTCCATAATCTGTGCCAAATTTGTCTGTTGCTTCACACATACTTCCCTGAATGTCACACAGTGAATAACCTACCTTAAATGCTGATTGGTGGTTATTGTTTACCCTGGACCAGAACAAACAATAACCATCAATGAGAATTCAGTTTAACATATTTCACTGCATGACACCAGTAGTGTATTAGCGTAGCTTTAAAATTTTACCAAAGTAGGTATGATACAAATCAACAAAGAAACTTCATGTATAAATGCTTAATAAATGATGAGTAAAGTATTTGATTTACTTGTGGAACACATTTGGAATGTCTCCTTTCAGCTGAAAAAGCTGCTGGGATTTAATAGTTAGCATGGCATTGACTGGGGGTAGGGGGCCAATATATATCAACAACATAACTTCGTGTTAATTCTGTAGGAGAGTTGGTCTTATCGTCTTTTTTATTTTTACAAACAAAAATGAATTCCTTTGCTTATACTGAAACACTTGAATGATTTGGAGAGGATTACTTACATGACTGACATGCTTTCAAATCAAATAATTCTACTTTGTATAATCTGATTTACAAATGTAACTCTTTCCAAGTATGCAGTGCAAATGTGATGACCTTGCCAGGCAATAATAGTGATCACATGAAGCAATCTAAATGTGACTGCAGCAATATGTATAACACTGTATTTAAATGCATACAACTATCATTAAAGTGTACAAAAATCAGTTTGGGAGGGTAAAGCTTGGTTTGTTGCTTTTAATGGCACTTGTAATACATTACCGGTTATACCATGGAAATGGCAGCTAAGAGCCTTTCTAAAATTTTGGGAGGGACATGATTCATATGAACAATTCATTTGTGTGTAAAAAGTTTAACTGTGTAAGAACATGCCAAGTCAAACAAAGGGCATAAACGGCAGTATAAAAGTAAAATTCTACTCCAATTATCCTCACATGAACATCATTATGAGTGTTTCCTGCCATGCTGTACTGTTTTTTGAATTACAAAAAGCTCAATAACATTCTTCGACTGAAACTTTGGAACTATAGTGAATTCAGACAAGGACATTTTGGATTACATTATTAGTTTAAGACCAAAGAGAGTTTTAACAATAAATTTCAAAGTGTACAACTGACCTACCCCTCTTGTCAAGTGTTTCCTGATTAGTCTGTACAATGAGATTTCTAGACTAGTTCTGTTTTCAGAAGGGTTTGCTCAGGATTGCAACTACTGAACCAAAGAATCAGTGGACTAATTGTACAATACATCTGCAAGATTAATAAGCAAGTGAATTCCACTGAAATATAACACTAGCTTATACTACCTGGGAGATCTTCTAGGGGTATTCCCCAGCTCCCTTAAGTTGCCCGTGCTGTAGGAATGGAAGCTTCCTTCATATATTTCTGCACTTTCTTGGCCCTGAAATTGGTCACTTGATGTGCTTCCCCTGCGGCGAAGCTGAGGACTGGCCTGCCTTCTAGTGGAACTGGTAAACCCAAACAACCTGTCATAAATAAAAAACAATGAGATTCAAGTCTCCAAATCATCCTGTGTGCAACATTTTTTAAACACCTGAAAGATATAATTTGTTTTCAAAAATATTGTGAAAATAAATTCATAAGAGATTAAATATAAAGATAAAGATAAGGTAACATTCAGGAGAGAACAATTTTTCTCCAAGATACAACCATATTTAAAGTTCTTTATTATAATTCTTAATATCTTTGCACTATAACAATTGCATTCAATACAATGCTTCTCATATTGCCATAAATAAGATATGGACAAAAGTTAAAAAAGAAATATGCTGCTTTGCTGCAGTTTTAAATTGTATTGTACCTTGCCTTTGACTTGAAAACTCATGGATACAAAAAAATAAATGCTGGCCCTGTATTCTCAAAACTTTCTGAGTAAAAACCTCAAGCTCAAAACCCCAAAGACCAAATATAATACTTCGGATGCACTCGGATGCACATACATCATCAAAAATTGGCAGTACAGAAGGGGCCCCAAGTTAAGAAAAATATGAAAGTTCTGTGATTCTGTCTTTTTCTAATTAAAGTTATAGACTGTAAGAATTTTTGGATTCTGAGCTTGAGTATCTTACTCAAAATGCTTTCAGAATATTGATGGAATTTCGCTTTGCTGTCTATAAATCAACAGAAAACATAAACTCATTATTGGAAAATCACCCCCCTTTTTTAAACAATATCCCATGGTGAATTACAGAAAATAATGCTGAATCACAAGTGCATTATATGTTACATAATAGCTGTCACATCTATGCATGTTTGATCAATAGCTACTTCATACGTGACCAGGGCTTATAAAAAAAACACAAAATGTAGATCAGAAATATCAGCCCATGAGCATGCTTATCAAAAACTGTATAGATTTCTTTTCTAAATCAAAGCAGCCTGTCAAAAATCAATAAACATGTTAATTAAAAGAACTATGCTTCTACAATCATACTGCATCATCATATATGTAATCAGTCAACTAAGAATTAACAATTAAGGGATGCTGTGGATCAGTGGCTGGTGTGCCTGACTTGCAACTGAAATGGTGAAGTTTGAATCCTACCATCAGATCAGCCCAGGTTGGCAAAGCTCTTTACTCTAATTGTCTTATCACTAAATAACTGACTTGTATAGCTGTGCCTAAAACACCAAGCCAAAAGATTAATAATCAGAGACTGTTGAAAATTATTGTTGTTGTTGAAGGGTTTAATGCCATTTTTCAGCATAAGATAGGCTATACATAACTGCCAGTAGAAATGGTGGAGGAAGAACCTGGGAAAAGCCTGGAAAGACCCACAAGAAGCTACTGGCAAGCTTTCTCACATACCACTGATGGCCGAACCCGAGATTCAAACCCACAAAGACAGAGGTGAGATGGCAGTGATCCGTAATGGTGAGTCCTTTAGACCACTCAGCCAATCTGGGCCCCTCTGGTGCAAATAAACTGTACATCTGTTTCAGAAGCTACAATACCTTGATCTCTATTGGCCAAAACGTAATTCACAAAAAAAAATTTTTTTCAAGAATGAGCTGCATCTTTCTTTCCTCTTCATTTCTGCCACCCATTTTTATATATTTACAGTCTCAAAAACTAGTTTCCTGTCAACTACATTCAGTTTCACATAATGAGAAACTACACTGCATTTCTGCCAATGTTTGGTATTTAAAAAAATTGGTGGTGAAAAAAGTGCTTCAAAAGTCCATACTGCTTTACTTATGAAATATCTTTCATATCTATAAGGGTATTGTTACCTCTTCTTGCTGTGGTTTTGGGCTGCTTGCTCCAGAAACTGTTTGTAGTGATCTGACCTCAAGTACCGGGCATAACTGTCATTCTTCATCAAGGCATAGATATGTTCTACAGCTGGTTCATATACAAATCTGCAATAGATATCACTCACCTGACTCAAACATCTGACGATTTTACAAACTGTACTTCAAAACCTGGCTTTATAAATCTTTACTGATTTTGTTAGACTTATAAGGTATATTTGTTTGTCAAAAGAAGTTGTGTGAAGATGATTTATCTTTTGAGAAATTGCAAGTATAACACATTCACTGTCTTTAATTCATTGGCAGATAAGACAAAACAACTGTGATGATGAAATCTGAGAGGGTTTTCTCTATTTGCACTGCTAGTCATGTGAATACTCAAATCTTTCAGCCTACATATTCATGACATCAGAGGTCAAATAGACATGTGATATTAAGAAAATCACCAATTTAAATGCTCTACACAAACCTTTGAAAATATTAAAAGGCACATATTTTTTTTAAAAAGGAAAGGCATAAAAAAGTTCCAATGCATTTATTCTGAGAACGAGCTCCAGAAACCTGTTGCTGAAACAACAACTTGGATAAATCAGATCCATCATATGCAATAATCATGTGATATTAACAAAAACTGCATTGACATGGGCCTATGCATGATAAATCTGTCAATGAATTCAAGGCATAATGAATGTTAAACTTGTAATTTCTAAGAAGATAAATCATCTTCTGCTCGATTTCATGCAATTAGGGCTCGATGTAAGTTCACTAAAGTTTGTAAGGCCTGGATGTAAATGGGAACATTATTCTGACACCACAGATTCCACGAATACCAACTTTTTGACAGGAATGAGCTTTGACCTAACACCTCATCATAAATGTTAAATAATCTAAATGGGGAAACTCAAGACTAAAAGACTTTAAACCAGGTTTATGAACCCTGTCAAACTATAACTGCAGTGCCAATGATCATCAAAATCCCTATTATGATTAACCATTCTATCTTCAAAGCATTAGCAAAATGTAACAAACATTCTGCTCAAAGGTTTTTATCTGTTATGAAAATTCACACGATGCCTATAATGCTATAATAAAAGATTTATTTTGCTTTCACTGTAGCACAATTGGTACTGCTTTAAATCGTCTGGTTGTGGAATTATCTTATGTAATGACCAGTGCAAATGAGGTTTTTATCTTTTTTCTTTTGTTAAGTTATTTACTTTTTCTGGATGACACTATTTTAATGAGGCATCTATTTTTACACTTAATTTCTCAAGAATCATTGTTTTTCTTATGAACTTCTACTAAAGAGTCTCAAGTGACCATAGTGGTTTTCTAAAGCAAGATTTGTACTTCTGAATTACAACTGACTGTGTTATTTAAAAAATAAAGGTGTTGTTAATCTAGATAAATGTCTGAATTTGTTTTGTGGGAAGGACTAGTTAAGATTCAACAAGACTAGTAAATTTCTCAATCTACTCATCCTTCTGACTAAAGGAAATTCTTGTTAAATTCATATCTCGTGACAGAGGCAGAAACTTTTTCAAAAAGCTTGTTTGCATGCTGGATTGTCTGGTTGCCTAAGAATGCTATCTGATTGCCCAAAATCTCCATAGTAACTGTTGCTGTTACACAATTATCTAGCTGTATGCATGTTACTTGGCATAAGAATGGCAGTATTCGTTTGACAGTGACAGGAAATTGTGGACAATTGTTGGAATTTGATGATATAAATTTGTTACAGAGAATGCTACTCATTTCCATTTGTTGGTTAAGTCAGGCTAGGGCACAGTTATTCAAACTTGTTCAGTTGTAACCAGGAAACCACTAGGAAACAGTAGTTTTAGCCTTGTTAGAGAGTAAGGTACTACAAGATTCGAAAACATCAGAATGAGTTTCCTACATTTGAAATTTGATAGCAAAATTCTGGCTTACTTTTGGTAGAAAATTGATAGGTATATAATAAAAGTTTTTAATAGCAGGGGACACAGGCTATGACAAACAGAAAATCATGAACAAACTGCTGCATCTATGTCAGCTGACCATCCCAGTTCTCATCTTCGCTAGCCAAAGTTCCGATAAGCCTATCTACACCATGGCATATTAAGCAGATATTTCTGTGCTTCGGGTCTGTGAATTTCATTGGATGCATTGGCAAGCCACCACATCCAATCAAAATTAAGTTGTTCAAATCTGATCACTGTTCCTATGTGATCGAGACAAGGGGAGAACACAACTTGAATGGACTGATAAATAAGTACTTTTCTGGTGCCAGTCCGTGTTTGCACAAATACCTTTCACTTAAATAGACCTGTAATGGCTTCCCTCTGGTACATAGTCATACTTTCAATGTTAAACTTACAAATTATCCTTTTAGGTCAATTGCCCCCACTGTTTTTGGGCAATGTACGATGCATAATGCTACTGGTTAGTTGGCATTACATGCTAAGGGAGGTAATACATGAAGTCCAATAGATATCACTAGGACAAAGCACTGATATAGCTGTTCAATTTGCCAGTGTGTAGATAGGGTTAACGGAACCTTGGCTAGTGAAGATACCCAGTTCTGGGCTAATTCATGTCTTGTTTGCATAAAAATTCACATTTCTGCAGAACCTGTATCTACCACAAATCTGTGTACACAAGAGCTGGGATGGAGTGGTACCAGAAAAATGACTTTTATTACATTTAGTGATTACTGCAAGGATCAGCAAAGTAAGAAGCCCCTTCTCCGACCCTTGTTTCATTCTGTTTTCTTTTTGATCTTGACAATCAATAGAGGTTTAAATCTCGTAATACAAACTTACCTACTAGGTGGATTAACTTCTTTCATGCTCTCACTGACAAGAGCCATTGTTTTACCATCTATATTTATTTCACATGGAGCCCCTGGTGCTAAAAATTCACTAAAATTAAAAAAGAAAATCTTTATATGTGAGGAAACAATAATATATATTCAAACATTTTGCAAACTGATGAAATCAGGAATAATTGTGTGTGTGTGTGCATGCGTGAGTGTGTGCATGTGTTAATTACCATTATCACTTGCCATTAAATCAGAACAGAAATATTTAAAATTGAGGCATACAATAAACTTTTCTATTACTCTTTGCCTGGGTCAATGAAAACTGAAATCAGAAATGTGTTATAGAACATGGAAATCCCCTACAGTGTTTGAATACTGACTTTAATGTAAGATTTATCGATGGAGTAACTGAGAGAAAAATAGATGGACAAGAATAACACTATTTACTGAACCAAAGTTTTGGTTTGGGGCAAAAAAGTATCTGATTAGTATTCAGAAGCAGCTATACATAATGTTTTGAACATGATACTCATATATTTAAAGCTTATTTTATTAATATAATCATGAAAACATTTATCACTGGAGACCTACTGATAAACTTGCCCCAACACTTTATATCCATGTAACACATACTGAGTGGAAAATCTCAGTAAAATTTGAAGTAATGTGCTGTAAATGAACATCATTGTGTAATTCTTGATTTTGTTGATAATAATGGTTGGAGCTGTTCACCTTGTGCAGTTGATAGAGCTAGATCTCAAAGTCCAAGACCTCAGATTCAAGCAATTATCTGCTTCTGAAACTATCATGGTCCCACTTTTTGTGATTAGAATAAATTTAAGTTTCTTGTTCATTAAATACTGTATTAATTCAATAAATCCAAAAGAAAGACAGCAATCCTCTATTTGCATTCTTTCAGAAAAACTGCAGTATTAATGAAGAATTTAATAAATACACAAGTACATATTACATATAATCTAAACAAAAGTCGAGAAAAGTGACATACCTGTAAATCCTAACACTCAAATCTTTTAGTTTAGACTTGGGGCAATATTTTAGCTCTCTACACATTTTCCAAAAGCGTATATTTTCTTGGCTGTATTCTTTCTTCAGAAAATCTTCAAAGTGCATGATACCAATTTTATCTGAGAGAAGATCTTCAAAGCTGAGACTCCATTTCTTCACCCGCATCTCTGTTGGGATATCCACACTAAAATGTAATAATTCTGCCTCACTATACCAAACAAATATACATGTGGAAAATATGTCATGAAACCATTGCCTAATGAAAGGATAATATGAAGAAACATGAGTCCTTCAAGGAACTAATGCTCTCCTGATGAAAGAAGAATTTCTAAAAACCATGATAAGATCATTTCTTCTTTTTAACTGCAGAAAACATTTAAGGTAGTCATAACAAGATTTTTTCTAATCATGAAACTTCTGGTAGTCTGTCAATATCAACCCCTTGGCAAACTCTTCTGCCCTCATCAGTGATAAATGTTACTACATCAAGATCACATAATGAGACTGGAAGCATGTGTTTACAGGAATTGTCAAGACAACAAATGTTTCTTTTAGTTTAAAATGTTAATAAAACAGAAGTGGAAGTTACCTCAATATCTTACTTGAATTGGTTTCATATTTATCTCATTCAGACTATTACAATTTAGTCAAATACTGAACTTACTCTTAATTCTGTAATCAAATAATAATATGGGATTAGACGAATGGTCCCATCAATAAAGATCTCCTGATGTATTTTATTCATTTTCATAAATTTAATGACAGAGTAATTTGGACATTTAATGACTGGTTGGCACAAATGAATTAAATTATAAGTTTAAAAAAATGTGTTCACTGCTGTATTAAATCTCTTCTTTGATGCAGGTCTTGGGGTCTATTTTGCATAAATTCCACAAAAGGCATGACCTGGCTGAATCACAAGTGGTAACAAGCTCAGTCAATCTAATGCAAGATCACCGCATTAATATACTTATTCAAATTCATCCAAGACAAAAATTATATCAACCTATATTCCAAGTTTGCTTTAAAAAAACACCCCCCAACACACACACACCTTAGCCTCCATAGTGGTTACAATCATATACTAAAGGACAGGCTAAGGATGTTAAATAGACACACAGATATACCATAAGCCCACTAGGCCTTATGGCCATTAAGCTACAAATGCAAGTGGTCCAATCAGTTTTGTGTGTGTGTGTGTGTGTGTGCTCACTCATCATGGTTGATATCCCACATGGCAGTGTTATCACTTGTCCAGGGGTTAGTTGGCTGTGCTGCATTGGGATCTATTAAAGGATCATACTCCATGTATAAGGAGCTTCTCTGTTGATTGCTGTAATAAAAAAAAAGAAATTATGTAAGATGATAATATTGATACCATAAATTCATATATATATCTTGATAACCCATAGGTGACAAGTAAATTATGTGAATTTGTATTCCCCACCTAACATAAGGCTACATAAATTTATAATAATGATTAGTTTTTGTTGGTTTTGTGGGGTTTTAATGTTATTTTTCAGCATATGCTAAGCTATGCATGGCATCCCAACCTGGAAAGATCAACAGGAAGAACCAATGTCTCACAGGAAGTTATTGGTAAGCTTATTCACATATGGACAGAGGCAAAATGTATCAGAGATCTGTAAAGGTAAAAGTCTTAAATCACTCAGTAACATGGGTTCCCTCACAATAATAAAATTCAGCAATGCCCTTTAACACAAAGTTGTAAAGCAAGTGGACAAACATATACATTAACAAAATTTCATTGCCCAATCTCACAGGGTATAAGAAGTGAAACTGCAGTAAAGGGGTTAAACAAAATGTATCAGTGGCCTTGATCCTGAAGATTTGACCTTGACAGGTACATAAGATGCCACCAACTGAGAACCATACTTGTATCAATGTTCATACCTGTACTTTAAAGAGCTTTTATTATATAAAGCAGAAGGAAAATAAACCTAAAAATGGACCAGTGACCTTACCTTTGAGGACTAGACCCCAAATGTTCAATGCAATAATGTTCCAGTAAGAGTGTATTGCACAGTCAATCATTTCCTTAAAAAGCTCTAATGTTTGAAAGCAGAATTACAAATATAACTGAACCTGAACTATTGACCTGTGGCCTTGAATACATGGCTGCCAATGTGGTACATGACACACCTTAAAGTGATGATATGAAGGGTGCCAAATTTATCCTTTAACCTTAAATGGTTCTAAAATCTAGGTGAGAAAAGGAAAGTGTAATCATTTTGAAGATATCCCCCTCCCGATAACTCAATTACATACATGTTTTTCTTGTGATCAAGTGGCAGCTGATAATTCCCCATTTTCCACCAACTTTGATCACTTAAAATTAATGGACTTTTCTTGACTAGAAACAAGCCTATTCTTTCTTCCCACTCCCCACCCCCCATTTCCTGGTAGTGTGGGAACCCTGCAGTATGCGATACTGCCATGGATCTAGGACTGGGTTGTATTCAAGAATGGTTCACCAGATCTAGGTATCCATGGGCTGCGGCTGAACACTGTGCATTTTGAGTCTGAAACTGAATCTGGAAGAACATAATTATCATACCCAGTCCCGGTGTTAGATGGATTAAGTTGGGGCTGGGTTGGAGTTGGAATTACTGTCTGGGGACCAGCTGACTTCTTTTGCTTAAGTCCAGCTCTGGCTATTGAGGACAAGACCATCATAGCCAGTAGGACAAGACCATCATAGATAGTATCAGGGTCTATATGAAATGATGGAAAACCCAGAACTGGTCTAGGTGGGCCATCATACCATGCCAGTACTGACTTGGTAGTTTGTGCCAAGATGGGAAGTTCTGCTGTGGCACTGTTAACTATTTATAACTGGATAATCATCACCATACGCAGTTTTAGCAGTTCAAGGATTTGATCATGGCTGTGCTAGAGCTGGAGTAGACATGGTCAGTGGGCAGCTTGTATCTGGTGCCAAAGTATAGTGTTGGAAATCCCAGGAAAGATCATTGTAGCCAGTATTGGAGTTTGCCTGTGGTGAAGGGATGTCCATTACTGGTCTAGTTGGGCCAATGTACTATATCAGTAATGGCACATTAAGATGGTCTGCAATACATATTGGTTGCAGCAGCTGAAGCAACAATGGGCTGTAGCTGGGTGTGAAGACCTTGATGGTCAAGACTGCAAGGGAACAATTGATGATGCACCAGTAGCTATGCTAGTAGCATACATATATGAATATATGATGCCTGTATAGTTGGAACTGTACCTTGTACAAGTAATATAGGAGTGATTATTCCCCCCCCCCAAAAAAAAATACAAAATGCTTGCACCCTACATACATCCTACCCACTGTTGTGGACACCTTTAATTACAGAAAGCAAGAAAATTACACATACAGATAAAAAAAAAACTTTTAACTTAGAACAAACAGGGATCAATTTAAAAGCCACAAAAATTAATATAATAAAATAAAATAAAATAAAATACAAACATACATATAATTATATTGTTATAAAGGGCATACAATCTATCAATTTAAATTATAAAATTTTATATAGTGCATTGGCATTAAGGCCATTAGGATACAAAGTATCTAACTTATGAATCCAATAAGTTTCTTTTATGAGTCTATTCATGTCACCATGCACAATATCTATTGGCATAAAAGAAAAATCGAGTAGAGAGTGATTATTGGTGTTAAAGTGTATTGAAATATTAGAGGAAAACTGAGGATATCTATATATTTTTATATGAAAGCGATGATTATTAATTTTCTTAGAAACTTGTTGAAGTGTTTGTCCAACATATTGCATGTTACATTTTTTTACAGGTTATCAAATAAATCACATCAGTTGATATGCAGTTAGTATTATCACATAGAAAAAAAACCTCTTTTGTATTAACACTACTGAAAGAAGTACTTTCTCTTATGTTTGCACATTGAGAGCATCGGTGTCTGTTACATTTAGATGACAAAAAGTGTCTTTTTTTATTTTCTGTCTGTTTAGTTCTAATTAAAAAATCTTGCAAATTCTTGGGTCTTCTATAAGTGAAAATTGGTTTAATTTTGTAAAGTGATTTTATGCTGGTTTTATTGAATAAATTTAGGAGACTATAATATTTATTAATTATACAACCTCTATTAGGTAATGAAGGATTATACTGTATTGTGAAAGGAATTACATCTCTCTCTATTTTACATTCTGCTGTGTTTAAAGCCTCATGTTGAGTAAGATTACCGGCTTTGTTCAGCGCAGAATCAATTATATGTGTAGGATAATTTCTATTTTGGAAATATGTTTGTAATTTATTCAACGAATTTTGTAATTGACAATCATCTGAAATGTGTCTGTATCTTTTGGCCTGGCTATAAGGTATACCATTTTTACATGACATGGGATGACATGAAGAATATTCCACATATTGGTGGATATTAGTTTCCTTGATATGAATATTTGAATAGATAGTGTTATCAATATTTTGTATTACATTTACATCTAAAAATGAAACATGCGTACTAGATGCAGTATAAGTAAATTTAATCATTGGGTGAAAATGATTTAGACTATCAATAAAAATTTTCAGTTCTTCAGCTGAATGGTTCCAGATCATAAATATGTCATCTAAAAATCTGAACCAAACAGATGGATTAAACTTTTCGTTTTGAAGAAAGTCTTTTTATTATTTACCCATGAAAAGGGAAGCGTATGAAGGAGCCATAGGACTACCCATTGCCATACCCATTATTTGTATGTAATTCATATTATTAAATTGAAAATAATTGTTTTCCAAGATAAGTTTTATTGTTTTACAAATATCTTCACTAGATAGTGTGCTATTATTAGGATTGTTATCAAGAAAATATTTACACGCTTCAATGCCATCTGCATGTGGAATGTTGGTATATAGTGATGTTACATCTAATGATATAAGGATTGAGTTATCAGATAGCTGTGCAATAGACTTCAACTTTTTAATGAAATCAGTAGTATCTTTAATGTATGAAAGAAGTGATTTCATTAAGGTTGTAAAACACTATCAATAAATTTGGATAGGTTTTGAGTATATGAACTACAACCTGATATAATGGGTCGTCCTGGATATTTTAAAGGTAAATTATGGTCAGGATTTTTGAGTTTTGGGTAATATGTAGAATTGAGGTGTACGTATGTTAAGAGGGAAAGTATCAAATTCCTCATATACGGAATTATTATTTTTAGCAATCTCATTAATGCATGTTGAAATTTTTTTTCTTCTATTGACGGGTTTTTGTTAATATGTTTGTAGTATTTTTCATCATTTAATTGATGTGCAACTTCTTTAACATAATCTTCTTGATTCATAATAATAATAGTGTTTGATTTATCAGCCTTTTTAATAACTATACTGTCGTCATTGATTAGATTATATAAAAACTTAATTTCGTCCTTAGAAATATTACTATATTTTTTTATGATTACCAGTTAATATCTCTTTTGTGATTGCGTCAATATAAAAATCTAAATCTGAATCACATCCACTAGGTGGTGTAAAAGATGATTTAATTGTGATGGTGTCAATCTGTTTATCATGTGACAACATAAGATGAAGTGCACATTATTCATATATTGTGTTGTCAGAAAGACATGTAGGCACAAAAAAAGATGGAGGATACTTTCCTGAGGTGAGAAAACTCAATTTCTAAACAGATAAAAAGGCACAAAATGGATTGGTATTTGGAGGGTTTCATATATGGAGTTGATGTTGTTGTTGTAGGGTTTAACGCCATTTTTCAGCACACAATAGGCTATACATGGCAGCCAGTATTAGTGGTGGAGGAAGAACCCGGGAAAACCCCGGAAAGAACCACCAACCCACAAGAAGCTACCGGCAAGCTTTCTCACATACCCACATTAGCCGAATTTGAGATTCGAACTCACGCAGACAGAGGTGAGATGGCAATGATCCATAATGGAAAGTGCTTTAGACCACTCGGCCACTCGGGACCCCTCATATATGAGTATACCAACCAGGCATGAGCATTAGTAGTAAATGATGACTGATGGGATTTAGCACCAATCTTGCTTTGTTTAGGAAAACAAATCTTGAGAAGCTGTCATTTTTGTACTCTAGCTAGGGAGGGCTGGCTTTACAAGGTATTGATGTACTCCTAATGTATTATGACTGGATATGGTGTTTGAAGAAAAAATACAATATATATATATATATATATATATATATATATATATATATATATATATATATATATATATATATATATATATATATATCAATAACAGGCCCCTGAGCCTGATATTGCTCATCTGACTAATGACAACTGTAAGCTTGTGCAAGTAAATTTGTACATACAGTGGAACCCAGATACAGCACAATGATCAGGGGCCCACGAAATTATATTGTGTTATGTACTGTATTGTGCTATATCCAAACAAGTCTGTTAGCTGCAGAAAATGGTGCATAACACCCCCCCCAAAAAATGGGGGAATATGTGTGCGTACAATACCATGGACTTCTTAGAAGCAGCTATCAACTTGTTCCATATCAAACAATTAGTATTTAAACATCTCTAACATACTTAATATTTATTTTTATGTAGGAGAAATCTGCAAAATATCTGAGTATATGTACTAATCAGTCAAATCTATTTTTTATAAAATATACTAATTTCATCAAAATATGTGCATAAAAAAGCATAATTTCTATAACATAGTAATGCTCTTGCAATGAGAACTCAACAGGTGTTTTGCACATGTAAACTGCCACAACCCAATTTGGGAGTAAACCACAGGATTGTGTGGGTTCAAAGTGAGTTCCTTAAATTAAATGTTGAGCCATTCTCTAAAGTACAATGGAAAAAAAATTAAAAAAAATAAACCCAGTATTCATTTAAACATTTTTATAACTATGATAATGCTTCACTTCAGAGCAAAAAGCATGGAGTAGAATATTTGATTACATTTGCCAATCTCTCCATCCCTACAACTTAAATGGTTTTGTTCCAATCAGTGTTAACACCAAAGGGACACTTTCCTGTGTATATTTGAATGATCTGAAGATAGAAAATAAAAAGGGTTAAGATGAAAGGGGTTAGGATTCTTTTACATGTGTGTGGTAATGACCAAACTGCTGACAATTCTGTCAATAAACTTGTTTCAGCAGGTATGTATGACATGATTGAGCAGGCATCGATAACCCACTGTTTTCCCATAAAACGGTAGGCAAATTAATTGATTTAGAAGTTATGGTAAGAAGCATTTTTAGACCATCGCATTGTTTGCTGACTTGTGAACACTAACTCTCAAAGCTAACTGCATTTGTTTAACTCTGGACTTATCCTGCCTGGGGCTGCAAGCTTCTCTTGAACATGTTATATCCAAATTTATACACAATCTCTACCCTACAATGATAATTAACTTTTTATGCACAGGTTTAACTTTTTTAAAAACAAACAAATACCGGTATATGAATTTTCTGGAGCCATGCCACAATCATGATATATCTGAATCTGCGCAATAACAAAGTGTTCTACTGCAGGGTTACACCGTATATTGAAACTATGAAATGGAAAGAAAGGTTTGGAACACTTAGTTGCCACATTGTCTTTTAGGCCTAAAATTTGAGTATTTCTGGCTTCAAGCTATACAAAAAATGGACTGGCTGGTTGGAATAAGATTTCTATAACTTGTATTTCTTCTCCAATTACTGAAAGTGAACCACAAATTGCATGACCTATTTAATTAATTTGAAAAAAGACCTAGTGAGCATTACTCTACAACATGAGGATGAGATATACTTGCTCTGATTACTTAAATTATTTGTGTTAGTCTTTTACAACTTGTAAATTTCAACTGACCAATTAGAAATAACAGGCAAAGAAAGTCATTACTGAATCAAACTTTCAAGACTATGGCAAGCAGCCTCTAAAAAATATTGGGTAAGAGTATTCAGAAACAATGGAAATCTTTCTACTGCTTTAATTGTTTTATAGTCACAAAATGTATATGGTAGGCATTTGGAAAACGTTAGGGTCTGCATATTTAGGTTCATGATGGTAATTCAACTCTGAAGTGGTTCAGGGGAAGAGTATATTGGGTTATTACTTTTTTTCGAATTTTATGAAAGACCAAAAATACCAAATTATGTGTGACTAACAACATTCAATATATGAAATGTCATAAAACAATGCATACTTGTGTGAAAATATAAAAACAACAAATATCTCAGCCAGTCTAATATAGAAATATCACTTTAATGTGTTTTGTGGCTTTAAAGTTCTGTACTTCTACTATTATGCACCAAAAATGCACAAACAATACCTACCTGGATAACAAACACAACACATGTAATTCATTCTCAACATTATACATATAAAATACTGCATATACTTAGGAGTTATTTTGCTATTATTTTTTTATTTTAAATGCAGTGAACATAAATGTTTAGGCAAATTATGTTTCTCTGAGAATACTTACCCAATCGCACCAGGTTAGGAATATTAGCCTGCTACCTCACAAATCCAGTCCCACTAAAAGACAAATATCTGTAGACAATGGGTAATAACCTGAGCCCATTCCCTCCCCTTGACACTGCCAGGTGTCACTAGTATTTAGCTGAGTTAGATACTAATGAAGATGCTCGCATGACAGTGTGGTTGGGAGGCTTTTTAAGCAACATGATTGGGTAAATATTCTTGAAGAAACATATTTTACTTAAAAATTGTTTTTATCTTTTGAATACTTTCCCCAATCACATTACGTTATAAGAATAGGTAATAAGACGAAAGGATGCTGAGCATCTGACCTCTACCTCAGGTATCCTTCTGGGAAAGAATAATTGAATTTCCTCGTGTGAACGATAACCCATTCTCCTAATTACATCAGCAACACAGCCTGTGGTCACTTGACCTGTGACCCTAACATACAGTTAAGATGATTACTGAAATATCCAAACCAACAAAATTTCACCAGTGATTCCAGGGAAACCAGCAGGCTGTGTTGATTGATCCCAGTTGGGTCTAGTGGCTCTTTGTGCTGGTGTCAATGGACCTCCAGATTCAAGGCTGCTTCTGCAATGCCAAATCTCTGAGATGTAGGCTTGAGAAGATTGACTCTGCAAGCCAGCCAACAGCTTCTATTATATCTCGGTTCAGAATGTTGCGTTCGAATGTGAAGCTCATAGAGATTGCTCAAATTTTCTGATTAGTAATCAACATGAGGTGACTCAGATCTGGTGAGACATGAGAGTACACTAAGTGGACGACCCACTTCAGCCATGAAGAAAGGGCTTGAAGCATGATATCCTGTGTTCTGGCTCATAATGAAAGGACAGGGCATTTGCATGTGCCACAACTTGTCTTTGTGCACTTAAGTTAGTGCACAAGATTTTGCATGGCTGCTGTTCTCAACCTGTCTTTGAGAGAGTTTGAGCAAGTGACAACTCTTTTATTCCCAACAGATGGTAGTCTATTTTGGGCTACGAAGCTCAACTGTGTCAAGAGAACCACCAAACCCTCTGATCTGAACTGAAGAGAGTTCAGGTCAATATAAAGAGCATGCAGCTCTCTTCCCTTGTATGCAAAAGCTAAAGTTATCAGGAAACATGACTTGTATAATAATGACTTAAACGAAGTGTAGGCTAGAGGTTCAAATTGGATTCAAATCATACCTGGTTAAAACCCAGGACTGGTTCCATTTGGAGGCAAAATGAGGGATATTGGTTGATTGAGACCAAAATTGTCTAAAAGATCCTAAAGGTCTATATCCCACCAAAAAGCATGTCTTTTATGGTGCCGGAATATGTCCAATATCATGGGACAATAGCATTTGGTAGAGATTGGGGCCCAACCATTTCTCCTCAAAGAGCAAAAGAAAAAGCCAGCCATTTGAGGTATTGAGGCATGCTGAGGGATTATGTTGCTGGTATGGCACCAGTCCCTGAAAACACACCACTTTCCCTTATAAGCCTTCAAAGTGAAGGGTCTTCTTGGTCTCAAGATTCTCTCCACAATCGAAGGTTTGAATTGTCTGTCTCACAAGGCTGTCCTTGTAAATGCAAAGTGTGTAGAAGAAGAGGACAGTATGGGCAGAGAAGGACCACCTGTGACTGTGGATGCTGAAGAAGATTTGGGTTGGCCAGAATCTTCATGAGTATATCTATCGCTAGAACAAGTAGATTGGTGACACAGGACTTGTCCCATCTGAGAGAGGCTATCAGAATCATCTTGCCATTCTGACCCCGTAACTTCTGGATTGTTTTCCTCAGCACCGTGGGAGAGGAGGTAAATGCCCACAACTCCCTCCCAAATGATTGACAGTGAATCCACAGCCCAAGCTTTTGAGTCTGGAAATGGTGAGTCAAAGGTGGGCAGCTTGTGATTCCACTTCACTGTCAAGAGATCAATCATTGTGTAAAACCGAAGTGCACAAATCTGAGTGAAGACCAACTGATGGGGAAACCATTCCATATGAAGGACTTGACCACTTTTAGACTGAGTCTCGGCCAAGACACTGAGGCTGCTGGGAATGTGTCTGATTTGAAAGTTGATATGGAGAATGTAGCACCAACACAGAAAATGCTAAATCAAAACAAGCAGGTGGGGTGATCTGGTGCCTCCCTGTTTGAGGAGATAGGTCACTACCATAGAGTTGTTGGGCTGAATAAGGACCATTTTTGCCACAGAGCCAATCTTTTCAGAAGTGAAAGATGTTGATAACAGCCTTCATTTCTACGATGTTGATGTGTAGAGGCCATTCCCCTGGTTCCCATCTGTCATTTATGGTAATGAAGGTCAGCAACAGGTAGGCACCCCTACCAAACACACTGGCATCAGTACCTACTGTTATTTCCACTTGGGGCTTCTCCAGTGGGATTCACATGGTCATCCGACCTGGGTTGCCCCACTGACCCAGGAATGACTGAATCTCTTGCATAATCATGACTGTTTGATCAAGGGGAATGGAGAAGGGGTGCCATTGTGCTGGCAAGGTCTGCATAAAAAAGAAGGCCCCAGCAGGTTCAAGTCCGCTGCCATATTGAATAAACCTTGGAGTTGCAAGAACTCTCTCACTGAGATTCAAGTTTAGTTGGAAATTGACTCAATGAGTTTAATGATTCTGGTAATGCAAACACAAGGAAGACACACCAGATTCCAGTTGGTTAACAACTCCAATCCCAGATGGACAACGGTCTGGAATGGACAGAGGTCTGACTTTCCCAGTTTACTAAACAAAAGTCTAGATGATCAAGAAGTAAAAGATTGTTCCTGCCTTGAAGAAAGATAGAACTTACCATGTGTTTCTGTAGGATGTCTGTAGGTATGGTGTCATCATTGTAGAAGACGCTGATCAGAACTGGGAGCCGACACAATCCATAATCTGAATGAAAGCCATGGGGCTATGTTGAGGACAAAAAGGAAGAGCAGTGAAATGATAAGCTGTGTTGCGATAAGCAAAAAAAATGGAGAAAATGTTCATGACATGGGGTGGATAGGGATGTGAAATATATGCATTAGTCAGATTCAGACTGATGGCATACTCGTCTCATCGAAAGAAGAGGTGTATTGAACTTGCTGTTTCTATATTTAACTGGTTGCGGTGACTCCAGTCAATCATGGGTCTCAATTTGCTGTTTGCTTTCTGAAAAATAAACAGCCTTGAGTAAAACCCTGGGGATAGTGGCCTTTGCACAAGCTCCACCACTTTTTTAAAAAAATGAGCTACTGTACCTCCTGCTATAGAAAGTTCATGAAGGAGTGGGGAGGGAATTGTTTATGAACAAAACCAGAAGCCCCTCCAAATGACCCAGATCACCCCACACACGCCCTTATTCTGAGGTATGATCAAAAAATCGGTTTCTTACCAACTCTGTATGACTGCTTCCTATGGACGAATGTTGGCTGCACTTGTGACCGAAAAGATCCCCTGTCCTGAGGCCGCTTAACATCTCTTCAAACTAAAAGGGACTAAGTAATGCCAAAGGCCCATATGGGTTGAGCAGCAAGGTGGAGGGGCAGTTCCTGAGCTGCCTGCCTCCAAACTTCCTCTATTCTTCCTCCAAAACAATGGTGACCAGAAACGGTCATCCAGAAAGGGAGGTTATGATAAGGATCGAGAGACAAGGATCACAGACATGCGACACATTGTATAAAGAGTAGATTGGCTGATCCCGTCAAAGTATTGGCCATAGTATGGTAAGCAGCCCTGGTCTTTGACCCTAGCACTCCAGGATGTCGCCTCCCAAGCGTGGCTATTGCCAGGTGTCAGCAACGACATCCCAAACTAGCTCTTATGGGAATGAAACAGATTTAACCACCCTATAAAACAGACCAGTGTACATATTAACAGCTACTGTATTCTTGTCAAGAGCCAGGAGATCAGTACTGAAGGTATCTGTCACCATCACAATCTATTGATTCTTTAGAACAGCTGTAGGGTGGAGGGCATTCTGAAGTTGTTGTTGTTGTTGTATGGTTTAACGCCATTTTTCAGCACACGATAGGCTATTCATGGCGGCCAGTATTAATGGTGGAGGAAGAACCTAGAAAAGCCCGGAAAGAACCACCGACCCACGAGAAGCTACTGGCAAGCTTTCTCACATATCCACATTAGCCGAATCCGAGACTCGAACCCACGCAGACAGAGGTGAGATGGCAGTGATCCATAACGGAGAGCGCTTTAGACCACTCGGCCACTCGGGGCCCCGCATTCTGAAGTAGACAACACCCTAAAAATGCCCTTGACAATGGCTTGAAAGCTAAACTTCAGTCCCTTTCATGGTTGGATCTGAGTAAGATGTGAAGGACAGTGGATTTAAAGGAGCTCCATCATACTCACTGCACGTCAATGAGTCTACTTTCAGTGCTAGAAAAGACATACCAGGTGGTATGAAGACTTGATTCCATCCCTAAGAAAACATCAATATCTCTCCCTTGTGGCCACACAGATAACATACGAAAGTCCAGCACTGCTGTCTGATTTGACTAGCAAATGGTCAGCCTGGAAGCAGATGGTATAGAAGATGATCTGGCTCTCACTGGTACCAGCCACTCCCAAAGGCCTGGATGGACAGACAAATTTCTCAATGAAATCCCTGTCACAGAAAGGGCACGTCGCTGACGGTACAGTTGGATGGATGGATCTTTCACTATGCTTCCATAAATCATAGTTGACTGGACCGATTCAATCGAAAGGTCCCTACGTTTGAATGGGTGGACAGCCAGAGATAGTGCGGTTTTAATATGCATTAGAGCCAATGGATCTAGTATGAATGATGTGTGGTTGGCCCAGATGCTGGTGGTATATAAGATGGTCTGGCAATCATCAGAACTGGCCACACCAAAGGCCTGGCTGAAGGACAGATTTCTCACTGAAACCTCAGGTATAGTAATGATAAGATATCAATGGCAAGGTTAGATGGACGAATATATCACTAAGATCCCCATATCAACCAACTGCCTTGACCATTTGAACAAAAAGGTCCCAATACTGGGACAGCTGGACTGCCAGCGATGGCTGGTAACAGTATGGCAGTACTAACAGTTGAATCCAATGGATACAGCATGAACTCCATGCACCCTGACTTACAGGCCTGAATGCCATGCTTGGACATGAGGGGGGTACTTATGCCTTATGGTACACTTAAAATTGGGGAATACTCTCTAATGAATTGGTATCACCAACAACGAACTGTATGTTAACTTGATTTATTCAGTCTTTTCTTCCCTACAATGCCGAAAGGATGATTGCTTTGAATGTACTTTTCATGCATATAGTAAACATTCCTCCTGAAATGACACAAGAAAAGAAAACAAAGCATAGATTAGCCAAGTAGTATGTGACTAACAAGCTACTAGCATAAATTTGCAAATCAGTATATGACTAACTAGCTAAAACAGAAGCTAATACTTACACCGACTACGTATTATAGACACTGCATATCATAAACAATGAATACATAATATAAACAAAACAAGAGTCATGGTAGACTTTAATGCTCTAAAGTTCCACATAAATCATTTAAATTGACACTCTGCTATGATAGCACAAAAACACAAATAAAAGCAGAAACTAGTAATGAACTGAAAGTAATAAGTTGATAAAACAATGTCGTAACTAACAGAGCAGTAAAAGTGTCATATCAGAAACCTATGGCCATGATATAAACTTATACAAAATGCTTAGTTAATAATGAAACCATGATTCTATCAAAACAGTGTGAACTACAAATAAACTAAGCATAAGTATCAAACAGCACTTCAGAATTTCACTAATGATAGCTCAATAACGGACAGAGTAAGCGAACAAAGTCAAAGGTACATTAACTCATAATGACCATGTGCAAGGTCAATGGTAGTGTTGGAACAGTGGTTTTAAAAGACAAAGTCCCGAAAAGTGATAAAATCACTCTAAAATTGGCAGAAATTGTAAAATAATGCATACAACCTGCAACAGATAGATAAATCCATGCAATGAATCTAAAATGAACCTTGGATGGGCCCATAGAAACACAAAAACTGCTGGATTGTCAGATGAGTTGTATGATGTGTGGTCTGTACAACCATGAAGCTAAAAACCAGCGATATATGGCAGTGCTAAGAAAGGTAATGGGCAAGAGTTATTGTCCTTTATCTATTGATGTAGACAGTGAAAGACAATTTTCATCTTTTAGTAGGGCTGGATTTGCAAGGTATCAGGCTAATATTCCCAACATAATGTGATTGGGGAACGTATTTGAAGGAGAAACCCCACCACAGCATGCTTCATTATAACACAAATTTGTATTTAGCATGATCATGGCATGGCTCCCAAATTTTGATATTAATTACACAAATTTTATGAAATCATACAAAACATTAGTGCAAAAACAAACAAGAGTTTGATTTAATAATTTTGCAAGATGAGTTGAAGAGAAAATGTCTTATCACTAAATCTTTAAATATGAATACAGCTTGGAAAGGTTCATTCAATTTTAATTTTTAACCACTACACTTTGATCTTTAGTTTTTTGAAAGACATCAGCTCTTTAATAAGATGACAATTGTTAAACTAATTATTGAACCATCAATCTAGATCTTAAAAAGTTACTTCTTGTGAACAGAAATCCTGAACCAATGGGAGAATTTCTCAGGTTATTCATATGCCAGTAAATCAACCTAAATTTAAAAAAAAAAAACAAATCTTTACCAATTTTGTTTTCATCCATTCAAAAGTTATTCAGAGAAAGAGAATTCAGGATACAATGGCAAGTTTTCAAGTCAAACAGTGCATTAACCAAAACTGATAGAACTTTGTTTTTCATAATATAAGGCCGTACTCAAATCTGGTTGAAATCAATAATGTCTTTTACAAGTGATTGAGATGAAACAAAGTTCATGATAAATGGATTAATAGAATGCATGAACATACTGACATGGGTAGCAATATATGCCACCACCAAAGAATACAACAGCCTCAATAAGAATCCAGATTCTTAGCCAACATATTAATGCTTTGAGAAAAGATAATAATCAATATTTTTTTTCTACTTACCATTCACATACTTTGGACATTTTCATACGAGGTCTGTCTACTGCAGCTTTTAAATATTGAATCTGCAAGGAAAAATTGAAAACATGAACAGATTACAATAGCTAGAATTATCAAACACACCATAAAAACCTAGGTACATGTATACAGTTCTTTGCAATAATACTCTCACTTTTAAAATCATATGACCTTTTAGAATAAATAATTTTGTGTGTGATGTGTGATTTGGACGTTTAATGAAGGTTTAAAGGATGATTGAGCTAGTGAGCATAATTCATCACCTCCAGAAGTATGTGGCCATCTCAATGCCACTGTACAATCTTAGATGTTGCTGGTAAAGATTGTGAAAGTGCCGGCAATCCAAATTAAATGTTTGTCTCAAATGAGATAAAATACTTTCCAATGGATCACTAAGAAAGTCCTAATTGTCATTAGCATATTCTAAGACTGCAGGATGTTAACCTTGAGTGACACAGACATGTGATCAACTTGACTCCTTATAAGGTGGGTACTGTGGCACTAAACTGGGTCTGTTGTAGTTATGGGTTTAATGCCATTTTTCATCACATGATACATCCATACAGTGCATATCTGACTTGCACTTCTTAAGTGGCAACACGATCCACATAAACTGAACATCGTGACCTTCAGACATTTATATTGTACGTCTTTAATCCTGCTCACAACCCAGACTCCATAAATAAAACTGAGCAGACAATACTATACAGGACTGGCCAACCAAGCGTTGCATTATAAACTCGTGCAGTGGATGTTAGTGAGCTTGAAAATTACCTGTAAAGGTCCCATGCAATGGCCTTGACAGATAAAGTCACTGAAGCATCACTTAATAACTATTCCGATTCAGGAATGCATATATGGTATGTATTGTGTTTATTCGTTATTTAACAGTATTCATTACAATATACTTATATCTACACTTTATTGGATTTTAATACCATGACAATATTACCAGTAAATAAAATACTTCCATTTTCATGCAATTCCAAGCAACCTATATTTGTATTAATATTTTGTGTTTTGCCATGCCTCCCCTCCAGTTTCACTTGTTTATTTTTCAAAAGTGCAACTCTGACATAAAGACAACTAGTCAACCCTTCAGACGGATCAGACTTGCAAGATACACACTAACTTATAGGAGAACCATCGAGATAATGTTTTTTTTGTAGCCCTAAAAGAAGCAGTGGAAGTCACCTTAAAGTCTATTTGACTTTGTTATGGACAAGAACAAAGAAGAAAAACAAAAGATGCATTCATGGAAAGATGGATTTCCCAAAACAGGACCTGAAAACTGATCTAACTGTAATAATTTAACTAGACAGACCAAGGGTCATACATGAATGCATATGGACAAGGGTAAAATTATCTCCACAACCTCTTTTGTGATGGTTCATTACAACAATGATGTCTGAAAATTGATAAATATATCTTGCACAGGCTACACTTACACTGAAAAGAAAAAAAGTTCAAGCTACTCACAATGCAAAAGATCTTACCTCCTTCTGTAAAAGGTCCCTGTTTTTCTGTTTCCTTGAGATCATCTGACTTGGCTGGAAATATCGACTTGGTCCCTCATCCAAGCACCGAATCTGACCAGTCTGCACATAAAATAAAATTAAACTTTAATTTTACTGCAATTGTTCTGCAAGTTCTAATAAAACCAAAATTATATAATCTTGTTTTTGCATACATTAGTGTTAGTTTGCAAGTAATGTAACTCAACCCTGTTTGAAATGGAGACCTCACACCATTAGAAATGGGAATATCATAGGTTACCAGAACACGACCCCTAAGCAGTCGCTGTCAGATCTTCATGCATAACAGTGAAGATCTGATTTTAATCAGATTGGGTCGACAGAATGAGCATGTAGGTCATTCGAGTTGCTGGATGAAGTTAAAGCTATCAGAACAAATGTTTTGTATGAGAGTAACTTCAGCAATGTGTGGCATAAAGGATTGAGCCATGCTAAATCCCAGTACAGATTCCATTTTTGAAACAGAGTGAAGGAATTTGGTCGAGTGAGATAAAAAATGGCCTAAAGATACAATAGATTTTTACTACGCCCGATATGCCATGATGCCTTTAGTAGTAACTGAGGCCAATTCTTTCTCTTCAAAAGGCCACAGAAAAAAGTGTGCCAGCTAAGGGACTGAGGCACTCCTAAGGATGATGTTACTGATATGGCACCAGACAATGAAAATATGCCACTTTCCCTCGTAAGCCTACAAAGTGGAGGACCTTCCTGCTCTCGAGATTCTCTCCACAACTGAAGGTTTAAACTGTTTGTCTCACTAAGCTCTCTGGACAAGAGCCAAGCGTGAAGAAAACAGTCTGGGTAGGGGTGGAACACTCGTGACCGTGGTTGCTGGAGAAGATTCAGGTTGGCCTGAATCTTCCTGGGCAGATCTATATCGCTAGATTGAGTAGATCGGTAATCCAGGACTTGTCTCATCTGAGAGGGGCTATCAGAATCATCTTGCATTTCTGACACCGTAACTTCAGGATTATTTTTGGTAACAAGACCATGGGAGGACAGGCAAATGCCTACAAACCCTCCGAATGATTGACAGATCATCCACTGCCCAGGATTCTGGTCTGGAATTGGAGAGACAAAGTGAGCAACTTGTGATTCCACTTTGTCACAAAGAGATCAATCATCAAACACCCCCAAAGTGTGCAGATCAAAGTAAAAACCAATTGATGGAGAAACCATTCAGTATTAAGGACTTGACCTTTCCTGGAGTCTACCAGGAATGTGTCTGATTTGTATACTGATATAGAGAATGTTGCACCAACATTGAAACTGCCATATCAGAACACAGGCTGGGTGATTTGGTGCCCCCAAGTATGAGGAGTTTGGTCAGCACCACAGGGTTGTCGGACATAATAAGGACCACTTCACCTGAGAGTCCATTCTTCTAGAAGTGAAAGGCATTGATGACAGCCTTCATTTTTAAAAGGTTGATTTGTAGAGGCTGCTTCCCTGGCTCCCACATGTTGCTGATGGTAGTGAAGTTCAGCAACAGGTGGAAACCCCAACCATCTGTACTGGCATCAGTCCATCCTGTTATTTCTGCTTGGGGCTTCTACATAGGAATTCTGTATCTTGGGTGTTATCATAATAATAATAATAATGAGGACTTTGTATAGCGCCTAATCTTTAGAAGCTCTAAGCGCTTTACAACATTAGACAACACCTATAAGATAAGAAACATAATCATATTATTACAAAAACAAACAACACGAAATTAGAAAAGCATTAAAAAATAAAAAACATGCTGAGAATATTTCAGGTAGGAAACATTATTAGGTCTTTAACCCTGGTGATCATGGATTGATCTTGCCATCTCCATCTTGAACTTCGGTGGCAAAATGAATTGGCTGAGGTGACTCAGATCGATGATCAACCTCAATTTGCCTTTTGCCTTCAGAATAAGAACTAACACTGAATAAAACCCTGGTGATCATGGTCTTTGCACAATCCCTACTGCCTGTTTTTCGATGAGTGGCTGTATCTCCAGTTGTAGACTGGCATCCTTCTCCCCATCTGATGGTATGTCCATCAAGAGGGGAGAGGAGGAAAGTGGAGGGTAATGGATAAATTAAATCTGAAAGCCCCTCCAAAAATAAGCTGGATCACCCAATCAGGAAATAGGGAGATTCTGTGAGCCTGAAACTGAAGGAGGCAGCTTTCCACAGATATGCTGTCTGAGGGTGGTGGGGAGGGTAGGTCAATGTCTGGAGTTAGGAGGCTTGAATGTGGAGAAACTTGGTTTCTTGACACCTCTGTATGGTTGCCTCCTAGCTGGGCTAGTCTGCTGTCTCCTGGAATTAGGCTGGGATCTATGCATATTAGACAGAAAAGATCCCTTGTCCGCTTATCTTCCCAACAAAGACTGGTCTGATTGTTTCAAAATGACTTTGTGGGTTGAGCAGTGAGTTAGTGAGTTAGAGGGGCAGTTCCTGAGTTGCCTGCCACAGAACCTCTTTAATTTTCCTCCAACCTGTAATGGTGTGACCCAAATGGGACCATTGGTAAAGCTTGTGTAGGATGAAGCTTGAGTGACATGGACTGCAGATGTGCATCACATCATATCAGGTTGAAGTTGGTCAAGGTAGTCTATGCATTGGCCTTTACATCTAATACTGAAGACGTAGTGACTACGTTCTGGGCTAGCTTGGATGTGGCATGGAACACATTTTGTCCACTTTAAAACAGCGGAGGGGAACTGTGACCTGCTGTTAGGTTTTTTCTGGGTTTTTTTAAATCATGGTCTGGGAGATCAGTACTGAAGGTGTCTGAGTGAGTGCTGAACCAGCAAGCTGAGAACATCGCTAGTACTTCGCTTCATAAAAAGAAAGCTTTAGAATCCTGGGTCACCAATTCTACCCAACATTGATCTCTTTAATTTCTAGCCAACTGGGAAAGAAGCCAAAGGACTCTTTCACCTTGTTGAAATCATCTGATACTTCAACTTTATTGTCTTGATTAATGGTAGGAGGTGGAGGGCATTCTGAAGTTCCCAACACTCTATAAATAACTTCCAAGGTTGGATATAAGTATGGTTAATTTGTAGGAGCTTTTTCACACTCAATGTGTGTTTGACCTGGCTCTCCTTGAAGCTCTGACTCAGCTGTAGCAGGTGGTATTGATGGCTTAATGCCATCTTTTTTGAAAATGGCACTAACTCTCCCATTTGGGTAAGTAAAGAACATATGAAAGTCCAGCACTGCCGGAACAGCCAGGTGGTTTGCCGTGATGTATGTTCGGTCTGGATGCTAGCGGTACAGAAGGTGGTCTTGCTATCAGCAATACCAGCCAAGGGCTAAGCTGAATGGACATATTTCTCACTGAAATCTCCCCCACAGTGAGGTATGTCGCCAATGGTGCATGGCTAAAAGGACAGATCTTCACTAAGATCCCCATAAATCCTAGTTGGCCAGACCATCTGAATTAATAGAAATCATGCTGTGACAGTTCAACAGCTATCGCTGGTACCAGCCACTCCAAGGGCCTGGTTGGATAGGCAGATTTGTCACTGAAATCTTAAGGTTATGCCGCCAGCAGTATGGCTAATCTGACAGATTTGTAACTAAGATCCCTGTAAATCTAGTTGTCTGGACCATTTTCTCGAAAGGTGGATGCATGGTGATGGTGAGGCTGTATTAAGCTGGCGATGGTGAGGCTGTATTAAGAAATGGATCCAATGGATCTGCTACTAACTCCATGCATCCAGACTTACAGACCTGAAGGCCAATGCTCAGACATGTGGGGAGGACAGGGGGAAACACACCCTGAATGAGTCAGAATGCTAGCAACAAACTTTAGGTTCTATTTGGCTGTACACAATATGGTGGAGGTTAATGCTGTCTTCCTTGACTTATTCCATCTTTCATTCCCTTTTACACCTCTCCCTCGATAACTTGCACACACCAGGGTCCAAAAACATAGACCACACTATAAGCGAGGGCACAAGTTACCAAGGGACCTCCCAAAAATCAGCTAGACAAAAGACATCCAGAGAACCACTGGGTTTGGTGGGGGGAAACTGGGCTGTTTACTGACTGAATCCTCGTTTTATAATCGCGTCAAAAATAATTGTCAATAATGCGCCTTTTCTGATGAAGTTCTTTGTTATTCTGTATAAATCACATTTATTTTTCAAAATGTCCAACATCTGAAAGATTGATAACATGTTTCCACCTGGTTTCAACAAACAACAAGGTACGCATAAACATTTGTGTATCACATCTTTTTGTTTTGTTGATAAGTCTGGTTCCTGGAATAGTGTATAATAAGTTTTTCGAAAACAAAGGGTCTTCAAAGCCGGGATCCAGACTAACTGTTGATACACTACCAATCAAGATTCCTTTCTATATAAAAAATGCAACATTTCGTGAGACAATCGTCTAAGTCAAAAATGAATTTGGAATTGTTCAATTATTAAAATATTGATGCTGTGATTTCATTGCAAGTAACAGTGAAACTTCTTATCATTCTTGAGAAAATCTCTACATGCAAATTCAGGAATTTTCTAAAACTCATTTTCCCCACGATGGTCTGTGAAACAAAGCACTTTATTTTACAAAATACTAATTTCACCTGGTTGCCTTACTATCTTTCATCATAGTTATGACTGAGTAGATTAATTTAAGGTAGTTTAATTAGATGTACACAATAATATGAATAACAGTGTTCAATTGATCAAGTGAAATGAGTTAACCAGCATATGACCAGAGCTGCTGGTTCTTAAGCATGGAGGATTTGTATGCCTTTTAATTTTTTTGTTTATTCAACCCAATTTATTAAATTCAAAAGACATAATTCATGTGAAAATAAAAAAGGAGGCCAGCTTTTTATTTAATGCAACAATACAACAAATGATTCCGCTAGTCTGATATCAAAACACGGTTGGCACAAAATTAGGTTCTCAGAGAAATGCTTGCAGACAGAACTGTTGTGGTAGATTGACACATTTTATATTTAATTACAACTAGACACACTGCATTTATGATGATTACACTTAAAAGGAACTAAAAGATGGAACCAGAACACAAGTTTCGATACAAAAAATTATTTAATTGGTATTTACTTATCAAAATACTGTCTCCACTAGGCCTAAGTGCATTTTCATTGATACAAATTTCCTGGAGTATTGTTAATTATGGTGTACTAAAAATGTCATTTGGAAAAAAATGATACAAATTTATGACTTCTTTTTAAAGTTGATATTTCATAATGTTGATAAAAATTTCCAGGTTCTATGTACCGTCTTTGACGATAAAATGAGCGATATATCAGTTTCAGTTTCCTATTTTGATTGTGATTTTCTTCAAGTTCAACAAATAGGAATATGCATGGCAGTCAGTATTAATGGTGGAGGAAGCAACCGGAAAAACCCTAGGAAGAACCACCGACCCATGAGAAGCTACTGGCAAGCTTTCTCACATACCCACATTGGCTGAATCTTAGACTCGAACCGCCGCAGACAGAGGTGAGATGGCAGTGATCCATAACAGAGAGCGCTTTAGACCACTCTGCCACTTGGGACCCCAAGAACATTTTGATGGGCCATGCAATTTTTTAAGATGCATAAGTAGCAAAACAAAAGTCAAATTTAAATATGAACTGGTCATAAAGGGTAGATTATTTAACAATGAATCCAGTTACCAGTATCATATTTAGCCCATCTCATCCATGATATCCCTGTTAGATGCATCTAAGAACTAAATACCTCAATTTTTTCAGGCATCAATGATGTTCTGCTACAAGAAAAATGTCTTGCTTGCTAACCAAATGTGTGCTGTTCCTAACACTGATTTACATAACAGTTAAAGACAAAATTCTCACAAACAAATCTTAACATCATTGCAGCCACAACTGCTGCTACTGACAAAGTAATATGTATATCTCATTTGCTACTTCAGCCAAAACAAAAAGGTCTGTTCATTTAAAGTGCATGTTTAACTTACTGGGGGCTTTTGCACCCTCCAAAAGGCTCGTTCCTGAGAATCATGTAAGTATTTCTCCTCTCTCTTCTCTTGTTTTCTAAGCCTGAAATTAGAAAGAAAAACAAACTGTGTGAACATGAAATGTGCTCCTGGGACAAAGATGCTCCAATACATTGCCAGAAAACTGATCCTAATACAAAACTTAACCAATGTTTGAATCATAGATGGATATACATTGGCAACACCATATGTCCCACCATTAATGTGATAGGGATTAAAAATACTAGGGTTTATGCAAGATATAACTTTGTCAAAAACTATCTAGAAGTGATGCAATGCCAAAAAGGCACATTTACATCCATTAGTTTCTACACCAAATCACAGAAGAACAAGTTGAATACTGGTTACAAGAAACTGTTATTTTGAAGATACAAAACTGTGTATAAAAAAAAGAAGCCAAAAAAGTGAAACCTTTAAAAGACGCATGCAGCGTTTTATCTACACATGCATCATGCATCAAATATGCAGACTTTTCCAATTTGATGCAAAAAAATTGTCGACGGTACATAAATTGACGCACCCCAATGTTATGTTTTGTTTATGAAAAAAAAACAAAGGTTCGGTCTAAAAGTCGTCAAAAGTACATAAATTGTTGCACCCCAATATTATGTTTTGCTGATAAACACAAAATTAAGGTCTGGTCTAACTATTTTAATGGCTAGATTACAACTCTCTCAAACAGGGAAAACACGCACACATCAGTTTCTTACGCTAATGCTATCATAATACATAAGGTTTCAACTAAGTGTGGAGCCTCGAGCTGACCTTATGTGACCTGTAACTGTCACATCAATTGTAGCAACAGGATGTTAGAACCATATAATCACCATACCCAACAAAGAGGCAGAAAATAAAGACGTGACTTAAAGTGATTCTCTCAAGAAACTATTATTTTATGCACACCTTTGTCAGGCAACGAAGCAACAACTTCCATTTGCTCAATTGTACCCCTTGCATTGTTCCAAGATACTGTCAGTATTTAAAAATGGCATCCAAGGCAAAAAAAATTAAAATAGATCCTAAGCAAATGAAATTAGCTTTTGGACTACATTTGTTACTGACTGATGATAATCGTATTGTTATTGAACCAGTGGAGCCTTCATAATCCAAAGATGAGGTAATGATTGCTCACAAGATAAAATGTATTCTGTGCAGCAATGATTGACAACACAGCTGGCTACATTTTAAAAAAAGAAGTTAAATCGAGTGAAGAATGTGACAGTGAAGACACCTTTAAGTTTTGCCATATATGTATGGCAGTTTAAAAAAAACCTCCATGATGAAAAGTTTGCAAAAAACAATAACTTTCAGAACAGTACACTGGCAAGGCATGCTGGGCTGCCAGAACTCAAACTGCTGATTGAAGGTCCACAACACCAGGCAGATTTTAATGCAGGTTTGCAAAAACATAATTTCTTCCAAATAAGACATAGCAGTGAAAGTACTACTTAAGTGTGTTCATTGGCTGAGTGTGGAAGACATCCTTTTTTATACATTCAAATCTTTTCTTAATTTAATACACAACTTGGCAGCTTAAGAAATTGATGACATATGTCATTTTGAAGAATTCTGCCAATCAGTATGACTCGGCTACTACCTGTTCAGAGTTACTGGAGAGCCTGTCAAACACTGTTAAGGATAGTCTTGTACGTGACCTGCAAAATTCGTCATTTGTGACAGCAATAGCAGATGGAGGCACTGACATAGCCAACAAAAAACGCCTTGCCATATTTGCTCAGATTATTTCTGATGACATTCAACCATCAAAATGATTTTTAACAAATATATAATGTTCAGATGTATCTGGCAAGGGAACTGCCTTATTGGCTTTAGTCACATTACATAACTAATATTTTCGGTGTGTATTTAAACAATATGATTATTTTGTTTTAAACTACTGAAAACTGATCACTGGTTTGAATAAGACTCATAGGTTTGGATTCTGACTCACTGTTTTTTGCTTTGATGAGTCATATGACTTACATAAAGCCATTTGTAGATAAAACACTGCATGTGGTCATATATCACTGATCAACTATTATACCAAATGATACTAAATCGTGTCAAAGGGTTCTAAGACACTGCTGGTTAATGCATCTCAATGATGGGTCCTAATTACTGAAGCATAAACAACTAGTCACTGTGACCCACTTTGAAAAGTTATGAAAAAGCATTAATTATACTTAATGTATCAATCTAATCGTATGAATATACATACAAGAATCTGAGAGAAAAATCAAAATGCAACCAAGAAGGCAGTGACTGTCACAAAAGAAATGTCAATGTCTTGCTGCATAGCATATGCATGGCAAAAACTAGAGTTGCTAAAACTTGATGTTGAAACTTATTGAAAAAACTCATAAAAAGTATGTCATGCCACAATGAAATAGTTTTGGTGCACAATTTCATCTCAATCTGAAACTACACTGCAAGTTTGGATGCAACAGGTGAATAAGTATTAGAAATAGAAACAAGACATACTTTTTAAGCAGTTTACCTTGAAATGCAAGTCACAATATAGAACTGCAATATATTTTTTGCACAAGAAGCAGACATGTTGCAAGCTTAGCTTCAAGTATACAAGACAACAGATGGATGCATGGATAGGCAGATTAACTAATTTCTACATACTACCTACTTTCTGAAGAAGGGTACAACAAATTATTTTATTCTTCCACTCCACAGCAAACATGATGAGTTGTTGTTGTTGTTGTGGGGTTTAACGCCATTTTTCAGCACGATAGGGCTATACATGGCGGCCAGTATTAATGGTGGAGGAAGAACCCGGAAAACCCCGGAAAGAACCACCAACCCACGAGAAGCTACTGGCAAGCTTTCTCACATGCCCACATTGGCTGAATCTTAGACTCGAACCGCCGCAGACATAGGTGAGATGGCAGTGATCCGTAACGAAGAGCGCTTTAGACCACTCGGCCACTCGGGGGCAAACATGATGAGAATAAATTGTAGTTTCTTAAGTATTATGGTAGGCACTGATAGTAGAAAATACTTTCATATTTCCTGCAGGAGGAATATACTTTCCCATAATTTTTCATTTTAAGAAAGTGCCAAAATTACTTATTACCAGGCACTTCTATCATGCACTAGGTAGATGAAAACCCATATAGTACACAATCATTACTCCAAAATATCTTGTCACATCACAAATGATAAAGTAAACCTCTTTATCAATGATACAATCTGACTAAAATCAAGATTTACCTTTTTAATATGAACATTTAACAGGCACCAATACAAGGCCATGTTGTTTACCAATCAACTTACAGTTTACAGTTGTAACAAAGAAACTTTGGAATATATAATTACCAATGATAACTCTCCCAAAAACAAAATGCAACGTTTTATCTGATAGGCTACTAAATATAAACAGACTGGGAACTACAAATATCACAAACAATATACGACTGCCTGTCAGATCTCCATTAAGACAAGATCTCAGTTTAAATCTGAATGTCATTGACACAAGGAGCTGTAGTGGTGCAATGGTTAGTGTACCACATTCATGATCAAAATGATGCAGGTTTGAATTTTACCGTCAGATCATCCTGTGTCAACTGCCACTGAGTGTTATTGGGACAGGCCCTTTACTCCAATTGCCTCAGCACTAAATAACCTACATGCATGCCATAAAATACTAAACAAAAAAGACAATGATGAAACTTTTTCTGACATGTCTGAGACTAATAATAAAAACAGGAGCCCTGAGTGACCTAGTGTTCTACAGTGCTCACCATTACAGATCACTGCCATCTCACCTCTGTCTGTGTGGGTTCGAGTCTCAGGTTTGGCCAATGTGGATATGTGAGAGAGCTTGGCAGTAGCTTCTCGTGGGTCAGTGGTTCTCCCGGGTTCTTCCTCCACCATTTATACTGGTTGCCATGTATAGCCTATATTGTGCTGAAAAATGGCACTGAACCCCAAAACAACAACAAACATTAAAAACAAAATGAATAGAAGATAATGACATAACTGTAAATATTAAAGTGTAAAAATTGCTATTTCTTAGAATTTAGATATTTTATTCAAACCTGCTTATATTTAACCAAATTAAACTCACTTCACTTGTTCTTTAGCCTGATCACGCAGGAATTCTGTTTCATCACTCAAGAATTTCAGAAGTTTGTTAAGCATGGCCTGTAAATAAATGAATGAATGCATAAGTGAATGAAACAGACATGAATATATACAAACATATGTCCATAAATCCAACTATAAATATATACACTGATGCAATTCATACAGTAGCCCATATAGGACTTAAGATCAGCTCCAGATTTTAATATGGAGCAAGAACAGTCAACTACTTTTCTTCCCCAAATATTCTGGTGAGGTTACCAAAACTATACAGTGATGAAATCTGGCTGTGAACCATGAGACAGAGTAAAGTAACTTGAATGGTGTGGAAAGTAGCAAAGTCGTACATCTCTGTCTCAATTGGCATTAGAGTAAATGTGCAGAAATGGGGAAGAATTTTATTAGCGACCTTGACCTTGATGATAAAGCTATGACTGTTAATATGCAATGCCATCAAACAAAGAAAAAGTGTACAATGATTCATCTCACAAATGCAAAACAGCTTTTAAAATATAAAGTAGAAACAAAACTGTAAAATATTAACTGTCACCTTGTCCTTGAAGATAGGACCACAACATATGCAACATATCAAATGACAATATACATTTGTATTAAGTTTCATTCATTTATCTTAAGTTTCTTGTAAGTTGAACAGCAAAAACCCATGTCCATATGACTTTCTATTTAGATTAAAGATCAAAAATGATATATTTTCAAGATGACTGCCGTGGTGGTCATGCTGGATGTCTGACTGGCACCATTTTAAGATCAGCTAGATACAATAAGAAGTCTTTTCATGAAAACCACATACTGATATCATCATCCATTTAGAAGCAGCAATAACAAGCTGTTCAATCGGCTGTGTAAGCCAGATTATAATCAGTATGGACCAGCTAGATCTTGGGAAGATTGGGAAGTTTCATGGCAATCCTCCATGTAGTTAGGGAGATGGAAGTTGGACATAAGCTCTTCTGGTCTAGGACCGTTGGAGTTAAAAATACCTGAGGATACATGACAACCAATGTTATACATCAGAAATTTCTTATGAAAATGAATAAGTATACCAAGTTTCAAGATGAAAGGACTCCAAAGTTATAAAATGCAAAGGAAAATGTGATGGAAAACTTAAAATACTGACATCAAAACTTGATCTTCAATACAGACACAACACCCCTTCGAATGATGATATATTAGTATTACAAATTTCACCTCTTAAATCTCTAATACCTCTGAATTTGTTGACTGGAATGTAAAGTGTATTGGAAATCTCAAAATATTAAATCATAACCTTGACCTTGATGATCTAAATCCCAATGTTGTAAGCATCACACTTTCCAGTGAGGATGTATAATTATACCATGTTTTATCCCTTAATCTCCAGCAAATGGAATGTTATATAGCAAAATGAAAAGAGATGGAAACTTTATGATATTTACCTGACACTGATCCTGAAGAAAGGAACCCCACTGTGGTTCAGTACACACTTTATAATGATAATGTATAAATAAACCAAGTTTCGTCCATTATTCTTAAATAGCTTGCAAGTTCTAGAGAGGAAACAAAAGGATCAGGGAACTTAAAATATTTAGTTTTGACACTGCTCTTGAAAATAAACCCCAATGTACACAACACTCCTTCTAATAATTATGTAAAAATATACCATGTTTTATTCATAAATCTCAAACGGCTCAAAAGTTATAGCACAGAAAGAAAAATGACCATGACCTTGAAGATTGGATGCCTAATGAGGTAAGCAATACACCATCTAAAGATAATGCACATGTTTTATCTATAATCTCAAATGACTTTAAAGTTAAAAAGCAGAAATGAAAGTGTGTTGTTGTTGATGTTGTTATAGGGTTTAATGCCATTTTCAGCACAAGATAGGCTATACATGGCGGCCAGTATTAGTGGTGGAGGAAGAACCCAGGAAAACCCTGGAAAGAACCACCGACCCACAAGAAGCTACCGGCAAGCTTTCTCACATATCCACATTGGCCGAGCCTGAGACTCAAACACACGCAGACAGAGGTGAGATGGCAGTGATCCATAACGGTGGGCGCTTTAGACCACTCGGGGCCCTGAAATGAAAGTGTGACAATGGACAGAATGATGGATGGACAGAAACAAAGATACTTAACATGCTGCTTATAAAAAAGTGACACATAATTAAAACATGATAAGAAAATACCTTCAGCCCAAGATCAGCATTTTTATTTAAGTTGCTGTTGTTGTTGTAGGGTTTAACACCAATTTTCAGCACAAGATAGGCTATACATGGCAGCAAGTGTAAATGGCGGAGGAAGAACAGAGAAAACCACGGAAAGAACCACTGACCCACGAGAAGCTAATGGCAAGCTTTCTCACCTACCCACATTGGCCAAGCCCCAGACTCGAACCCGTACAGACAGAGGTGAGATGGTAGTGATCCGTAACAGAGAGTGCTTTAGACCACTCAGGGCTCCCCTTTATTTAAGTGTTTTTATAAATATGCACTCATACTGAAAAGTATACTTAATGTTTTTATTGCAAACACCATTAAATTAATATTACAAAACCAGACATTTAGACAAGTTCAGCATTGTTACTGATTCAAATGTAATTTTCTTTTCGGTGTAAATCCAGAACACAGTCAAACCTATGCATTACATCCACTCAAGATACCAGTTAGAATTATCTCAGTGCCCAACATGTGATCTTTTTATACTACACTATAGCAGTATGTACATGTGTTGATCTGCGTACAGTGCTCTGAGTACCTATCGAATCTTAGTAATCACAGACATGGCAATCTACTTCAAAATCTGAATGGCCATTTTAAATTTTAGGTCACTAAGCCTAATAATTTAGTTGTCTTTGATATCTTGAACAGAAATCTACTGATGTAAGGAACTAGTGTTAGAAGATGACAAAAACTGAAGGCTTAAATCAAAGCAAATTAGAGTGTATTTTATTTCTAAAAAGTCATAAAGTTATTGTTAATATCATACATAGATTTTTCTCACAGAAATGTCAACAGTCACATGCTTCAATTTCTGGCTAGCCATTAAGATTTCACAACTGGTCTTTTCTAAACATCTCTCTGCATATTATGAGACCTCAAATTCACTGATAAAGGACCGTAACCTTCGTTTTTGTCTTCTGATGGTATATATTAATAAAGCCTTTGTATATTATTAGCATTTGTGAAAGTACCTGGTAAGTCTACCAGTGAATTTACTGTTGACTCAATTTTCTATATTTTTTTCTACATCTGCTCTTTTAAACAACTCAGGTTGACTGCACAGGCCATGTATCACACTGATTATTTTAGATTGGCTGTAAACCAAATTATTCAATAAAGATAGTGTCTTAACAAAGGATTCAGAAACTGGTCCTTGATAATTTGCAGACTATTGTACTAACATGAGATACCGGGCACTCTCAGTTCTGCAATCAAAAAATGCTTTATTTACGAGTAATATTAAGAGTCAGATTTCAAGTGGTTACTTCAAGAAGGGAGGAAATGAACTATAAGGAAATATAATTAACTCCCACAACATACATAGTGGCAAACTGTCAGCTCTATTTACTGTACCTGAAATATCATTCATGTACACAAGCTTGTTTGTGGTCTCTACAGTCCTAAAGATATACATGTCTATTACTGCTTGCTATATGTAGTTGATGCACATTATTCCATAACTATTATTTGTGAAACAATGTGGATCAACAACCCTGGGATGGCAAAGATGACATGTACAATGATTCCTAATTACAACAATATTTCTTGTAACAGTAATATACAGACATATTTGACATAAACAAGAGGCCCTCAAAGGGACTGATACTACATTATATAAAATTATTCATTCAGCACCAGCAAAAACTATATTCAAGATGGACAAAAATGTGACTATATTTGATGTCCAGTGGCAAGACTTTAATTTAGGACCAACTTTACATATAAGAAGACTCCTAGTGAAAACATGAAAACATAATGATATGACCATCACAGCAGCCACATTGGATGTAAGTTTGGATCAATTTTCATTAGGACCAGAAAAACATCATACGAAGTCTTTTACTCTAAACCCAATTTTGACACGACACCCATTCAGAAGGAATAGTGATAATAAGAGTTTCCAAATGCCTGCCTTTGTGGCCATACTGGATATCTGAAAAGCACAATTTTTATTTAGGTCCAAGATAGCCATTAAACTTTGCACACTTGTATGTACCAGAGTCTATCTGTGTGCAAAGTTTAATGGCTATCTTCCAGGTAGTATCAGGAGCATCAATAACAAATTTGTGGTAACACACAGATGATAAACAGATAGATAATAGATGATTGACAACATGCCATCACATAAGTTCCTCTGTCTATAATCAGTAAAGATAAAAACTAAAAGTATTTGTTCTGATATGACATTTCAAACTTGTATAGTGTAGCTTAGCTATATGATTGGGGAATGCTAAGTCCATTGCACAGATGTGAAAAAGTCATTTAAAGTTTTCTGTGCTTGATTGTGTATTCTTCATTATCCTGCCTTTAACAAATCTTGTACCTGAACTAAGGGGCAATCATAATGATGTATATGAACTACTGTATATTGAATTCCTGTAGTGCTAAGGATTGCTATACAATATCATGACTTATTCATATTTTGCCAAATGTAAGTATCGTTCATCTTCCACAACACCCCTTCTGTATGATCCTGCAGTCTAATGCACATTTCAAACAGATCTAAATATAATCAATCAGAGAACCGTACTGTATTCACAAGCACACAACCGCATGCATTTGCTGTTTAATACCATTAAACTACCTGAAACACAAAACTTAACACAAGTCAGAGAAGTGTGAAATTTAAGTCACGGTGAACTAAATTTGGCAGACAGGAACCAGTATTTAATTTGCTATAAAATCTCTTTAAAAAATGCACAACTCTCTGCTAAACAATGGCTGACTGGTTGGTTTTTGACATCACCTTCACTACTTTATTGGCTATATCATGCAGAGGAAATGGGAGTTAAGTGCCACAATGAGGCGGCTGACCTAGACCAGCCTGGCTGGATAAAAGGCCCAAGAACCTTGGATTATGAGGCAGATGCTCTACCAGCTGAGCCACATCAGCTCTCTGACCTAAACACAACACTTAACTAAGTTATTAAAGGACGGATGGAAAAAGATAATGATATATGTCTCTTCTATATTCATGGAGAGGTAATATACAGTTACAATGGCAAATAATTCATAGTCACTAATTGCAAAGAAACAAGGAAAATCTTAAAGCCATAAAAAGGCTAACATTTTCTCTG
This sequence comes from Sinohyriopsis cumingii, assembly GCA_028554795.2. NCBI lineage: Eukaryota > Metazoa > Mollusca > Bivalvia > Unionida > Unionidae > Sinohyriopsis > Sinohyriopsis cumingii. Next base: position 106,856,229 of record CM068826.1, read on the forward strand.
GGGCTAATTACTTTAAGATGGAATACCAATTTTTTTTCTTTCCCCTGGCACTCCTCCTTTCTGGATAACATCTCATTTCAAATATGTTACACATTGAAATATATCCAACACATAAATGTGACCAAAGTAAAACAAATGCTGTTCACTAAGTTTTACTGTTAACTCAAAAATATTACCTAAATATTAGTGGAATATTCTAAATGTTATCACTGTCTCCTGACTGTCTTGACTTCAGCTCTAGTGACCGCAGACACTTAAGGATTAAATACTCAGATCATATGAACTGCATTGCAACCATTGTTCCATTTACCTATTTTTGTACACAGTACTTAAATAAAGAAAATCTATCAAGCATATAATACATCATAAGCAAACTTAATTCTCCAGTACTGACCCATAGATGGTATTTGAACATAAAAATATGACTCAAACTTTGTTTAAAATTTTTACTTAAATGCCTAGCAGCTGCCTTCCATGATGACTCTTTCCCTAACTACGTAACATAATAAATAAAAAATGTAGAGGTCAACTAACCCCTCTTTTATCAACCTATTATAGTTACCAATGATGTACAGATACAATGTGTGCACAATTGCTAATAAAATATGAGCAACCCACTCCCCTTCCTCTCTGGCACACAAAAGTGGAAGTCAATAGGTTATGCAATTGTTACATATATCTGATTTAATTCATATTTATTTTAATTTAATTGTTTGTCAGTTTTAAATTTTTTATTCTATTATATGCTATTATAATGTAAATTTATTCACTACAGATGACACTTTTTCAGAAAATTGTTTGACCTTGATTGTTAGTTTATAAACACCAGGTGTTGATCTAAATTCTGACCTTGTTTCAGAACTTGTAGCTACTTTCATAAACAAGTTCTATTTTATTTTAAAATGATTGGTTGTTTCCAAGGTCATGATGGAACTACATGATTTAAGATGTAAACAAATTTTTTATTTTTTTATTTCTTGGAGTAAAATAATTGGTTGTCATCAGGGTCATTTTCGGTGTACGTGACATAAACACAATCACATGACCTCCCCCTTTTGATTTTGCAATTCCAGTTTTTACATTACACACATTTGTTAGTTTTAATAGAGATGCTTTGAGAGAGATTTCTCAGTTTTGGGCTTTTTACACTGATGTCAAGTTATTTTGTTGTAGCCAGATTTATAGTTCTAATTTTCTTCAGATCAGTTGGATTTCAAAAGGATTAATTCTTTTTTTTCTGGAAATATTTTGAGGAGTGCTCACACAGAAATTTTGGAAAGACATTGCTTGCAAATTTAATTTGGATTTCCAACACCAGAGTGCCATTATTTGCATTTCTACAAGGAAATGTAGATAAGCACAGTACTGAATACAGCATACGTCACCATCATCCATCTTGGATTTTCCATCAGGATTCGAACTTGAAATTATTAGAACATTTATTACAAGGACTTTTGCAGTTTAATTCATGGATTATTCTTAGATTATTTTTGGATTTAATTCCTGAAACTATAAGTTCTTCTCCTTTTTTCATTTTTACTCTTTCTGTGTTACTGTTTATTCGAGCCTAAACACTTAACACAATCCAGTACCAGCGGATTAAGTACAATAAATTTACTTAAATATTAGATGCTTTACATTGATGTAAATCAAGCACACATTAGTAGAACTGTAAAGGGAAACAACTCCTATAATTCAGTTAAATAGAGTTGACCAACCTGTCCCCCAGTGCCTGTGATAGCGATATACTGTACAGTAGCTAGAAAATGGTATCATTGTATTTCTATTGTAAACAAAGATTAAGTTTTCCATGTACTAATTCCAACTAAAGTTGTTGGTAAGTTCTGTATACTCCCAAGTTTTTATAGTCATACATGTACCTGCTATTAAGGTCATCTCTATTAAGCAATCAACAACCTAAGACATACATATTTAAGGGTACAGTTTAACATGAGCCCAGCTATTGTACATATAAGGTTACATTAAGCATTCACCTACTGAGTTTATGCTAGCTTCTAAAACAAATCCCAAACAACAAGAAAGATACCTCTTCCCATCATACGCTGAACAGTTTGAGAAAAAGTAAAGAATTGAAGTGAATCTCCATATTTATCCAGGGGATATGATAGACTTGGCATTTCAGGCAAAGTGACTTCTTCCTGTCTAAATGGGGCAAAGTGACAGCAAAATAGGAGTAATGTAAAGCTGTGCCGATGTAACTTTTTGCCGATTATGCCGATACCATGTATAGCCAATGATTAAAATGGCCAATACCGATTATTACAAGAAACTGCCTGTTCTACAGTTAGTGAAAGCACTAGCATTTTACTGACAAGTAAACCATGCCCTATTTTTGTTATAACTAACAATGCCTAAAATGGGTGCAGATTTATGTTAACAGTTCAAATGTGTCTCAAGCTACCATACATGTGATAACTATTTCCCACATTTTATATCCCACCTTATTTCTTATTGTTAACTCATATATGCAAATAAAGCTCTTTACTAAATAACATATTTATTCCGAATTAGTTTTTTTGGGGGCACATATGCTCTGTGATATGTTTCTTCATTTCTTCTTTTAATTTAATGATGGTAATCAATGCTTATATATACAGTACAGTAATGCCAGGTCAAGTTGACTCATGTAAGTTTCATTGGTGGGAATGGAGATCATAATTTGCTTGTCGAGAAAACATCTACAGCATTCAGTGATCATTCCTGGGAGTTAGGAAGCAATTCACTAACAATCAAAGTATGTAAATCGCCGCAAAAATAAATTTCTGAATTCCTGGTTGATGGAGATGTACTTTGTGAAGCTATCCATAAAAGAGGAACGGCGGTTAATTCCTGAATGCGTGAAATCGATGGTTGCATTATACATTACTTATCTTACCTTGCAAAGTACAATCATTGGATTTTAGTATTAAAATGGCATTATCTAAATAAATTTTCTTACAAAACTATTATTTGGAAAATAATATACATAATGTAGATTTGCTTAATACCTGATGTTTCAATTAAAGAAAGAGAGACTGTAGGAAAGTAGATATTTTACATTTGATAATGCATTTATTTCAGGTGACAACAGTTAGACCTATGCACTAATGGTGATGTGCAATGCAAAGACCATGGAAGTAGTGCAAAAACAGTCATGTAATGATTTATTTTGTAATATTATGGCTGTATTGTTTGTTGTCAATAAAGTAATAACTATCCCATCTTCTTCAATTTTCATTGCCCATTAGATTAACAGACTTGGAAAAATATTCATTACTTATTTTTTGAAAACTGGCAACAAAATATTGAGATTGGTGATTTTTTTTGGCGACAACTTTTTAAAAGCCAGGACCATCCATGTAATGTGGATGCTGGAAGTTCAACAGCCACACGAGGCCTCACTGGCTGCTGTGATTGGGATGAGTGCATGTATGGTAATGATAATTTGTTGTGAGCAGACAATCAGTGGTAGTTTACAGCAAGCGTGTTAAAAAGTATTTACTTTTAAGAATATACTGTCTTTCAATTAACCCCCAAATCAAATGTTTATTCCTTAATTTCCACTATTTAATTCTGATTAAAATTCAAGCCATGTCAAGATGAATGTTATGATTAAATTTATATTTTGGAAATTTGTTTACATCGGCACTGATTATTTCTGCCAATACCGATTATACTGATTGTTCCAATAATTGACCCGATTATGAGTATGGCCAATTAATCGGTACAGCTTTAGAGTAATGTTCAAATTTTGTAATGGTAAAAAGTTAGCCATCAACTGTTGTTTCATGACTCTGCAAGTTAAATAGTATTACAATACCCAAAAACTCATTTATGCTGTTGGGCTTTATTTAGAATGAAAATATCAGAAACTTTCTATCTTACAATACAAATCTGCTGCATAATATTTATTAACAGCATTAGAGACAGTCACCACCAAATTAGGTAAATGATGTTCCCCAAATAGGGTACAAATACTTCTCAAGGGCAAATCAGCACATCCCACTATCTTTAGAGGTGAAATAAAGGAACAGCCTTTACTTTTTATTTCACTCACTTGGTGGAATTTCACACTGTTGGCAGCAAAACTGTAATAAAGTATATATCTGAAGGCACAAAAACTTTAAAAAATTCGCCTAAAAATATTGCTTTTTATGCACATTTCTAATCTTTGATACCAAATATCTAACTTATACAACTTACAACCACATACAATACACTATTTGAAACAAAATATTAATGGCTTCAATTAGGGAAATAAAGAGGGAAGGGGGAAGGTGCTAATTCATCAAGAGGCAAAGTTGACTTTGCTTTTCTCATATGTTTCAGTCATACTGTATGGACAAGAGCAAATATTTCAAAGATTGCCCCCACCCCCACCCTTTCCAGCATGACATGTTTTTTTGTCGCCACAATCATAAAAGTGATAGTGGTAGCTGGACATGTGACCTGACCTGTCTTAACAGGGCATTTTTCTCACGTCCCTGAGGTGATTCTTCATAACAGGTTTGACTGCAATTCATGCTTGTTGGAAAGAGTATTTTAAATCATAACATTTCATCCATGAGTTTTATTTATGCAAGATGTTCACCAAAATTAAATTTCAAGAATTAATAAATCTCTTAATGTACTACATCCTACAACACAATCCTTACCATGCAAAATATTTTCATTCACTCAAAATGTTCGCCAAATAGAATTCACTTAAGTTGACAAGTCACTTAATGTTCCTTCTGCAACTTAGTCATTCCATGTAAAAAAAATTTTACATTTTAGTTTCCATGCTAAATTTGTGAAAATTTTAAAACAGTGCAAATTTCAAAATTTACAATTGACAAATATTTCAATTAAATACTTATATACCACCCATTACCATTCAAAGATGATAACAAAAATTATGATACTATAGATTTCTTTATTCCATTGTTTTGTTCATCATACTAAGATGTAAGATGATAATGGAAAATAATGTCATTTATATAAAAAAAAACACTAACTTACTTCTTCAAAGTCTTCTAGTGCATGTTTCTGTTTGTTTCGCATGCTGCGCTTGAGAAGATAGATGACTGAAAAAGAATAATTTTTTTGCTGTATTGTCAAATTCTTCTAGTAAAAATGTATGTGCAATCTTTCTCCTGGAAGAAAATTTTAAAAATATCCTAGCAATACAGCTTCAAAGACAAAATAAAGCTTGTCATGCAAAGTCAGTTAATATCTTTGCTGTGTACAGTTTTCCACCAGTAGATGTGGGCATCTTCATGTCCCCTTAACAAGGCCCAAATCTATCTAACGAGAGTCTGGATGTTACGAATATAAAATATGCATTAAAATAAAATTTCATCATTAATTTTGTTTCTCTATAAATACTTACCCGATCACACTAATGTTAGGCAAATAACATCCCCTACCTTCCAAAGTGGCCCGGTCGGAGAAGAAGCCACTTAGTCTCCCTAGTTTCATATCATATCAACTTTCCAAAAATAGTATTTAAGGAAAATAAATCTTCTGGGATACTAAATAATTAACCCTACACCACTACCCTTTTACTGGATTTTTTTTAATGTAAGCTTAAGCAAAACATCAATGAGAATGCATGCATTTCTCAGGTGGGGTAGAAGGACGTGAACCGTAACTAGGTAAGTAATCTTGGAGAAATTATTTTGCAATAAAATTTCCTTTCTCCATTGAATCTATTACCTGATTACAATTAATTAAGAGAATATGTAGTAAGAGGAGTAAATGCTAGAAAATCCAACCCCAATCTAAGTGACCATTCAAGGGGCAATATGACTGCATTCTCAAGGAAGGATAAATGACTCTCCTAACACACTGTCAGTACAACTGGGAAATAGAAGATGGACAATACTGTGAAGTTAACCCCTGATAAGCAAAGGTACATGTATTACCTTAATGTCATGTTTTTCAAGAGAATCCTGCAAAAGCTATAGATCCCATACCTAAAACAAGGTTGTATTCTTAAACAGAATCTGGATATTGCCTGGAAAGATGTCTTAGACCCAACAAGATTCAAACTTTCCTCTCAGTGAAGCTAAATCATGTACATGTAGGTAGAAAATAGTGTATTGTCCAATTGAGAATAAGGTATCATTTCATGTAAGTGTATACTAAATGACTTATAAACTCAAATATGAATAAAAACAATTAACTTGTCTGTGTTTTTCAAAGCAATTAATACAATTACAAAGAAAGATAAAGTTGGTAGCATTATCCAATATCAATGTCATACGCATACACATATGCAAACACTCACATGATCACAGCCATGTCAGATATTAAATAAAAACATAAATAAGTTTTTGTCTCTAAAATCCATTGGATGGCAAAATATATGCTTAATTTGATGCAGCCTTTGCGGCTTTCAATAGTTCAAGGGGGGAGGGGGTAGAAGATAATGCAAGTGTCATTAGTGCCATCTTTGCACTCACTATAAAGACTGGATGTTGTCCAATCTTCCTTGCTGGATTCTCAGAGTGAATCCTGGCCAGAACAGAGTTGTTCATAATGTCCATAATGTTAGCATTGCCAGAACTGTATCAGAAGCAGTTTCACCATGAAATATGCTTGTCTCTATAGAAAAATAAATATATATCACATTTAGGACTGAATATTTCATTGGGGACAAGGAAGAATATAATATTTTAAAGTTTCATGGGAGCCTTACAAGTAATACAGCAGTAACGAATGCCTCTATCCAGTATGAGTGTTAACACTTAATCAAAATAAATCAATTGTGGAAACATGAACTTGTGTTTATTGTTGTCTTTCAATCAATATATTTCTAAAATCAAAGTGTCGGTCAATTAATAGTTAGTATTTTAACAAGAGTAAGACAACAAATAATAATAAAGGAATGAACAATTTAGTGTGTCAAATGTGCAACATACAGAAGGTGTTTCAATTTTGATGGACATTGTATGCTTAATGTCACTATGATGTTTGCAGGATGTCAAAGAATTAAATGTTCCCCCTTGCTGCTGTACTTGACAAAGTAAACTTCCATCAACCAGGAGAAATTAAATTTATTTTTGCAGGGCTGTGCTGATATGGCTGTAGGCCAAAAACAGGTGAAATCTTGAGTTGGGAGAAAGGGGAGGGGTCAAGTGTCCACCTTGCCCATGATCTGAAGGGTGGTTGTTTACCTTTGACCACTGTAACTTCTGGTTGCCCTACATCAGCTCTATGCCCTAAGGATAGGTTTAGTTGAGCTTTGAGCAGGACTGTTTACTGTTCATGCACATACTACCGAATACATGCATATATTGTGGTAGTCAAGAACTATCGGGGGGGGGAGATGTTGATAAAAAATGTTGGGGGTAAGATTCCTGAAAATCGCGTTGTTTTTTTATAAAAACACAACCTGGGGGGGGGGAGGGGTTGATTGTCCAAATTCATGTTTTTTGTGTGACACATCATGTTATTGCAGGTATTTTTGCCACCACTGAATTGTTGGACTCATCAATATCACCCATCTATGTTGCAGGTCTGTTCATGCACAGGAAGCATGAAGAATGGCCTTCATCTCCAAGATGTTATAAGGTCACTCTCTTCAGAATTTCACTTGCCAACTGTCACATAGTGGGGCTTTAAATAAGGTGGTGCTCTACAGTTTCATATTTTGCATAGGATTAGATTTTCAAAGAAAAAGATTTTTTACCAGGTTTTCCTCACTGATTACGCAAGCTATTTAAAAAATACCTTGTATTGTTAAAAGACGTTTCAATTCTCTTTATTTTGGTCTATGAGTGATGGGTGTAATTTGGATTATGGAGTATACAACTTGGCCTTACTTCAGATGTTCACCTATCAAAAAACTGCAAGCTCTACTTGGTCATTTTCACTTCCTGGACTTCAGAGGTAAATTCTGAAAAGATGAAGAAAGGCAACCAGCAGGTTGCAGGATGATATTTATTTCTTCTGCTGCTATAATAAAACTGAATTATTGAAACAATGAACTCTATTACATCATCAGACTGGAGTGTGGAGACAATTCAAGGCCATCCCAACTCTTGCGAGTGGGGGGGGGCTAGTTATCTTCATCAAAAATGCCATCCACATTCAAGTAAAGCATACCCAATTGAAGGGAAGATGCAATACACTCCACATCTTTGGTGTTCTACAACCCTCTGGGTAAGCCATAAATATGGGACCTATCTTATCCATTGAAGAATAGCTATAAGACAAGGTGTGAAGGGCCATAATGGTCATGAAGACACCAGATTAAACATGCAGAGCTGGTGGACCTAAACAGATAGATCACACTAATTTTCCATCAAAAATGGAACTAAAGGAAAGACTGCAACCAAACACTCCAAAACCACTAATTGTTGATCAATAATTATGGAAAAGGGACAGTTGGCTGGCTGGCTGGGCTGATCAACAGAAGGTACAAGTACTATGAACTTGAGACCAGTGGTTCCTAGGAGATTTTGGCCACAACCCTAAAAAATAGTTTTTCTGAACTTTATGATACCAATTCCACATTTTTATAAGTTCTGCCTCCCTCAAAAACAAATCCTAGCAACCCTCCAGAATTATCATGTCCTTGCAAACCTGATTTGGGTCTCAACCTGTGAATTAGGAACCACTGCTCTAGAGGCTGGCAAGACTGGTATGTAAATGCAGATGTCCAGTCTAACTGGCCTAAAGGCAGCCATGCAGAAGAACACCTATCCAGTTAGATGTCAAACAAAGGGATTACACTTTCGTGTATTATCAAAATCTGCTGCTGAGAGTCATGAGGGAAGTTGTGGAACAAAATCCCCATTCACAAGTTGTTCATAATCGAATATCACAGCTGTGATGCTAACACCAAGTGTGAAGGTTCTGCATCACTGCATATGTGTTGTCTCATCCATCTTATTCCAGATTTTCTCAAGAGATGGTTTCTGTGGCATGGCTCTGGGAATCTTGACATAGCGGTAAAGAGACATCACAGATTATGCTATGATAATGGCCACAGATTCTGAGTTTGGATGTGAACTGATGATATTGGTGTTGATTGACTTTGATCTTTACCTTTTCTCTTGCCCCTCATATGTTTACAAAACACTGTGGACCATGTCTGCTTTTACCACAAGGTGCAGACACTGCAGAACTTTGAAGAGGTACACTTGGTGCATGCCAGACAAACTATATGCATGTCGATGGTGGCCTCAAACTGCTTACATTTGGTGCACTTGAATGTCAAAGTTTTGTCTTAAATGAGATAAAAATTGACTAAAAACACCAAATGAAATTCCCAAGTGAGGTGGAACTCATGATGAATGGATACATCAAGAAGAAAAATGTAAAACATACACAGCATCCTGTAATCAAGCCATAACATGAAACATGTGTAACTAACCAATCAAATACACAGCTAACAGCATGGTAAAAATTAAAGTTTACCAAGAATAATTAAATGTTACCTAATAATGTAATACCGGTAGCACTAAAATGTTTAATCAGCAGAAACTTTGGAGACAGATGGTTCAGAATAGTAAAACCAAATAGATTACAGGAGGAAAAATTATATATTGTGCACTGTATCATAGTGAGAGTTAACTCATTAACCCCTGGTGCCACATTTATGTGGCAGGAGGTAGTTACCTACTGCCGAGCTCTGTAGCGTCAAGGTCATGTAAGATACACTAAAGTGTGTGGAATGTTTGAAAGGTAGACAGATGTAGCTCTACAATGATACCAAATAATCTGGACATTCAAGTTGCATTGCAAAATACAGATGGAAAAACAAAATTTTTAGACCAGTTTTTTTTTCCACTCAAAAATTCTTCTGTGGTCGGAATTTGAATTTGTGTCTGGGTTTTAGACTTTTTGGCCTCAGATCTAAGGCAGACTGGTCTGAACTGCACACAGGTAAACCTCTGCAAAAAGTAGGATAATAATAATAATAATATTGAGGACTTGTATAGCGCATAATCTTTAGAAGCTCTAAGCGCTTTACAACATTAGACAACACCTATAACATAAAAAACATAATAATATTATTACAAAAACAAACACCATGAAATTAGAAAAACATTAAAAAATAAAAAACATGCTGAGAATATTTCAGGTAGGAAACATTATTAGGTCTTTAAGTTTGTTCTTGCAGTCGAAATAAGTGAGTTTTGAGAGCACTCTTGAATGTGATCACTGTGTCTTTGTGTCTAAGTTCAGTTGGCAATTCATTCCATGTTGCGGGGCCCTGGTATGCAAAAGAACGCTGTCCATATGACTTTGTTTTCATAGTGGGAATAATGAGTATATGATTGTCACAAGAGGAGCATAAGTATCTTGCTGGTGTGTACACATGGGTGAGGTCAGATAGGTATGTTGGACTAGAGACCGAGAACAAATTTTGTGTTTGATTCTGGATCGAATGGATAGCCAGTGTAGGGTACAGAGCAGCGGGGAGGTGTGCTCTGATCGTGGTACTCTAAGTATGATCCGAGCAGCTGTGTTTTGAACTTTTTGAAGTTTCTGGAGTAGATAATGAGATGAACCAGACAGAAGTTACAATAGTCCAGTCTTGAAAGAAAGGTGGGCATTTGGAATAGAGTGGTCTCGATACGAAAATGATGGATCCATAAAGCAAAATAAAAATAAAAAAGAACTCCAACTTTTACCCTTCTGCTAGTTTGCTAGCGAAATAACCAATAAAAATTGACGTTTCTAACACAACCAGGCATTAAGCTAATGGAAAATCTCTTGAAAGTCTATGTATTAGGATGTATTAAAAAATAGTCCCCAAAATGTGTTTCCTACTCGCATTTCTGACAAAAACCTGCAGGGGGGTAATGAGTTAATGGGTGCATTTTGATGATGTCAGCAAATTTGAATATTTCTTGTGTATTTAATCACTTGTGCATTGACATTGCACATAAACTACAAATTTAGCCATTCTTTGGCAATCTGTAAAAAGTTTCCAAAATCCTTGTTAAACTGAACATGGTAGCCACCTATAGGTTAACCTGGTATGTTAAATGACACGAAAATCTATTCATTGTAAAATTTTTAAACTTAATTCAAAATAATGGCAAATAAGAATTAATCAAACTTTTATGCAAATAAAGTGTCTGACACATATGAAGAAGCACAACCATACAATTTTGCGATCTTTTACTGTACACCCCCCAACTCACATATAAAATAGGTGAATATGACAGCACTGCATAATGACACATTAAAAAAACAACATGTACTTCTTTAATTTACATAGCTGTGGCTTCAACAACAACAACCATAGTGGAGACAGCTGGAAATAACTGGTTTAGTGCTCTTTCTTTATTGCCAATGCATTTTTGTATTATGTCTGCCATTTTCAATGTATCCACTGTTATCAGCCATTAAAAGGTGTGTGCCTGGCCTCATGTGTGGAGCATCATGGGAGGCTAGAGTATCAGGCTACCCAGAGGTGTCCAAAAAAGGTAATTGTATTGCATCCTACAAGATTTACTTCCCTCAGTATTTTTATGATTCTAGTGGTGGTAGGCCAAAAATACCATTTTAATGCTGGTCTACCACACATACTATTTGATTGCTGAAATCTACTACTTTTGAAAATAACAAGTATTTTATAAAATATTATAAAACAAACAAAAAACCCAATCACAGTAATTTTATAAAATTTACCAATACATTTGAGAAACCGGCTAAATCAAGTCAACTGAGCATGAAAAATGTTCCACCAGTACAACAACTGGTGTGATAAAAGAGCCGCAGATCAATAGGATCAGAACATTTCAAGAATAGCCAACATATGTACACAAAAAGCTGTTACTGTTGGAATATGGGGAGTTTAAGGCTAAATGTGGGTTGTCATTTGAGGTGCTCTAAGTAATAAAGGAATAAGAGATGGTCATGATGTCTTCAGAGCCATTGATGAAAATTACCTAAGCCAAGCCAAAAGGGAGATAAAATGAGACTGACCATAATAAATTATTTAGCAGACATACTATACTTAAGCATTTTGATTTTTTGGTCATATTTCATTGTTACTGTATTGTACAAGATGCTTTAAGAGGAATATATATATATATATATATATATATATATATATATATATATATATATATATATATATATATATATATATATATATATATATATATATGGGCAGATTTTGTATTTTTTATGAATTCATGGCAAAACATGTGCTAGAAATGCTAAGAAATCACCAGCCAAGAAATATTGCAAGTTACACTGTGCATGAATATCAGAGTTCAAGTATGTGCAGGCTTGTAACAAATGTTTACATAGTGTGTTTCAAAGATATGCATCTTTTGTATTTCAGGCACATAAATTAAGTTCAATCCCTAGATAAAATATATCATTTAACAGTAACTTACAATATAATAGGGGGCCCCGAGTGGCCGAGTGGTCTAAAGCGCTCTTCGTTACGGATCACTGCCATCTCACCTCTGTCTGCGGCGGTTTGAGTCTAAGATTCAGCCAATGTGGGCATGTGAGAAAGCTTGCCAGTAGCTTCTCGTGGGTCGGTGGTTCTTTCCGGGGTGTTCTGGGTTCTTCCTCCACCATTAATACTGGCCGCCATGTATAGCCTATCGTGTGCTGAAAAATGGCATTAAACCCCACAAAAACAACAACAACAACAATATAATAAATTTTAAAGTTGGCATAAATTATTCATAAAAACATAACTCGATCATGAATGTTTCATTGTTTATTTAATCATCCTTTACTTTTTAAATTTACAGTGGTGAAATCTGCCATCAGACTTTTGGAACTGAGCTATTAAGAGAAAAATGTACTTCAGGATGAGACTCAGGAACACACTTTAAGTCTACATCAGGAACTTCCTCTGTGGAGTGAACATAATTTGCAGAACTATTGGAAAGCAGTCAGAAACCTTACACACCCAACAACAGGAAACTAAAGGTAAAAGTTCTTTGCAGGCTGAACAGTTGTCCTGCCATTACAACATTCTAATGCTGATACAAAGTGATTCAGGGGAGAAATCTGGACCAAAGCATTACTAAGAGCCTGTTAAGTGTAAATGTCATCAGTGGTCAACTAATAATAATCTTGTGAATGAAACAACAAAAAATGTTATTGAATGTTTGGTTTTTTTAAAATCTTTGTAGTGAACTATAAACAATTCTTCCTTTTTCAATAATTGAAAATATATTGACTCATATTTATTATTAATTAGTACTGCAACATCAGAATCCAATTTATTTTCAAAACTTGCTATTTTATTACACTATCAAGAGAATACATATTAATGCAAAAAGTGCACTTATTTTGTTTTCAATCCCCATTAAGAATGTAAAATTTATGCCAATACAAATTTCTGGATTCAAACCCAAACTAGTGATCAAAATTTGTAAATCAACTGGTTTGAGATCCTGGTTCTATCTATGCACAGAGATGGTGAAGATATGTTTTTGTCTTCTCTGGAGGGCTGGAGTCAAGCAATAGCAGAAGTTATTTTCCTTATTATACTGTGACTGGATAATATATCTGATGGAGAAATATAAGAGTAAAACTTTGAGTATACTAATATTTCAACATCTCAAATTAACCCCCCAAAAATATACTATAATATAATGGACATAAGTGGCTCTAGGCAATGTTAGAGTCATGCATAAAAAATACAACTGAGTAACTTGCAAAACTACTCACCTAATTCTTGATTTGAAAATTTCATATTATTAGAAGGCCAGTATTTTGGTGCCTGCAATAAATATTTCATGAATTAGTTTAAATACCTGAATACAAATAAAAAGTAAAAAATTTTACTGCTCAAAAATAATAATAATGATAATAATAATAATAATAATAGTTAAGTACAACCCTCAAAAAAATTAAATAAAGGCCCCTCATTAAAATACCATTTAGTATGATTCAGTCCCATATAGTGTATAGGAAATGATTATGGATCCCATCATAATGGATGAATTACATATTTTATTTCATTCACTCTTAGTTCATAGCTTGCTATTACTTATTTTCATTGTAACTTCACACACAAATTCCTTATGACATTGTGTTTTTATAATAATAACATATTTTTTAAAACCATTATAATTACATAGCTTTGTTAATAATGTACCCAAATATCATGTAGTCCTGCTTTTAATGCCATATACTTTTAGGTTTCATATCATCTATGTTATAAATAGATATCACTGGTTCTGCTTCTGCATGTGTTCATTTCCTTGTTTGTATGTAACAACAATGAAAAATTATTATCACTTGAATATAAAGATTTCTAATTTTACACACAGATTCTAAAGACTTGTGCGTGAATAATTTAAACAAGTGTTTCACATACACTTTACATGCACAACCAGACTGAAAAGACAACAAATAAATGACAGTGTAACATCAGCTAAATCACATTAATTTTATCTCTGTCCAAAAATCACTTTTAAACAACAAATTATGAGGGAAATATTGCCATTTGAAAAATGGAAAGTGTTTCATCAGATTAACTTTTTTTCATGGCAACAGTCAGAATCAGATTTACACAGGCAACACCAGTAAAAATATAGCTTTCATAAATCTAGTATGTTTAATTACTCTATTTTGTCTGGGTGTTCAATATGCAGTTACAAAAATTACAAAATCCACCAGAATTGACACTCTATAAATAAAAAATGTGAATTCACAGTACAGTAATAATTTATGTGTCTATAGTTTACCATCTTACCTGAAATCTGTATGTGGCAGATTTTTCATTTTTGATGATGAAATTCTTGAGATCAACTGGGAAAATATAACCATAGTTTAGAAGGAACCTGGACAAATGGATCGCCTCATTTGTATTGTCCCTGCAGTAATGATACATCAGCCAGGCAATTAGATCATAACCTGAAAAATGTGAATTTACAAAATACTCCATGACGGACTTGACTCTCTACTCAATGAATTTTATTCTGCATATTTTCCATGGTGTATAAGGAAAATTTGATTTTCATGAGATGATAGAAAGGAACAGACAAAAAAAATTCTATAGCATGGATTCTAAAATATTTTCAGCAATTTTGAAGAATTTTTTTTATAATTTATTTTGCCTCTTTTTTTAATAAAGAAACCAGAGATCACAGATCACAACTTATCTGATAACAAAGTTTTTGACCATGGCCATGTCTTTTGTGTCAGATGTCGGATTGGAAAAGGTATCTCCTGCTAAGATAGAGTTTTCATGAAAACTAGAGATAAGATTATAATATAACCACAAGTTCAGGCAGAAGAAGGTTAACATCAGTTTCTATGCAGCTACCAAACTGCTACATTTGACTGTCACATTGGCACACTATTAAGGTGAAAATAAATTTTATAAATGACAGGTACATTGGAAAATCAATATGATACAATTTGGCATTCAAATGAAAATTTAACAATATCAGTGCTCAAGATGACTTACTGCAAGAGAGTATAGTTGGGGGTGTGATATGGTTATGTATATCTATAACTTTTTGTAACTCCTTGTACATGATTTTATCTAATTTTTGTAATTTTTATTCATTGCTGTAAATTGTAGTAATTTTCTATTATCTTTAGTTAGATCTTGCCTATGTGACTAGGGTCTGTTTTAGGAATATTAAGAGCATAAAAATATATAGGACCTATAAATAGATGCCTACATATGTGGTGACAATTACTAATAACAGCCTTAATAATCAGACTTGTTGGTGATTTGGGGTTAATTTCTCATTGGCTGGTGAGGATTGAACGGTTCTGGAAGAATTAAGTACTTTTCCAATGGTTGGGTTAGGTCTCATTAATTGGCAATTTTAAAATAAACTGAGCAGTAAGATCTGTCATGTGGGGTATGTTGTGAAAAATAGTTGCAATTGAAGGTGTTCATAAGGAGAGAACTGAGCAATCAGATTAATTCCCACTTTTACGTCATTCTTATTTCTTGTGTTCCTGTTGTAACATCAAGTATGCAAACATATTTTATGTTGTACTTAGATATTAATTGAGAGAAAAAGAGGAAAAACATTTGTTTGGACTAATCAGTGGAAATAGAAAGTGCTCATTTATGGACTATAATATTCTTTGAACTAGTGGGAAATATTCAAAGGAGTTCTGGAAAACGCCATTTTGATGTCACGGTTCATTGCAGTTTTGAAATTTACACAGAACTTATTCTTTTGGATTCACTTTATAATAATGTAAGTTCCTCTCACATTTTAATTTGTAACTTTGATAACTAAATTATTTGTTAAGTTTTAAAAACATGCTGGTTTTGCTTCTTTGTTACTTTTGTAACAGATAGCTTCCATCAGTAACAAATGTATGGACATTCCCAAGTAATTTTGTTATGATACTGATGATATTAACAGCAAGTCTTCAATATTCATGACAAAATATTTCCAAAAACATTTATTTTATACCATTAAAGTTGAATTTTTCACAAGCTAATTTTAAATATTGCCAAGACAATTACAATTATGAACATTCTATCACTGCTCCAGTGGCTTAAGTAGATAGAGCATATGCATCAAATGCAGGAGGTTATAGGTTCAATCCCCAGCTGAGTCATATAAAAGACTTATAAAAATGGTACAACCAGTTGCCTCACTTGGCACTCGGCATTATGGGGTTAGTGTTAGGACTGGTCAGACTGGTGTCAGGATAATGTGACTGGTTGGGTCATGATGCTAAATGTTTTCGCATGATGCCCCAGTGTTAGACATCACTATGATTGGAGATGTTTAACTTTCTGGATGCCTTTTTAGTCTTGGAGACTATAAGCCTGAGGTCAGTAAAGCATTTTGCTCTTCTTATGGACTTCATCACTCGATCATCCTGCCTGCCTCTTTTCCTGATGATGATGTAGCTAATAAGATGCATTTGCATTAGTCTGTCAGTTACATTCTTTGGGAGATTAGTGAGCTAACTGACTAGCTGTGACTTGATAGCAAACTCAACACCAGCTTCATGTCAGTCTTCTTAACTTTGGCCATGCCAGAAAAAGGTGTAGTCAGCTCCTACTTTGATGGGTTGTTCTTCCTCAACTAGGATAGTTTCACTCTAGGCCACTATCTGGATGCTGAATCTGGCCAGTTTCTACCAACCTGAGCTGATCTTCTCCATGGTCAATCTGCTATGTACTGTCCATTAGTGTGCTCATATTCCAGGCACCAATGGTGAGTGGCATCACTTATGTCTTCTTGATAGGTTTTTGACTGCTTCAATGGTATCCCCATCAGCTGTGGTATGCTGACCTGAGTTAAGGTGAAGCAGGCAATGTGTAGGGCACATATACTAGCACCTTCCTCATGCTATTTAAGTGAGAAGTGTGATCCTAAATTGGGCTGCTCAGTACATGTTTCATTACATGGGACCTTCAGCATAGTAATTTTTAAATCTCGTGCAAGACAGTCAATTATGCATGAAGTTACGTATATTTAATTGTTTGTAAGGTATTTTTTACATTTTATTTCATTACATAATATTGTAATGTAACATTGTATGCTGGACTTAACCTCGTCCAAACCTGAGTTCATTTCTGCTTGACCCAATTGACTTGTTTTTAACAAAATTCTTTCATTTCATTTTATTCTCTGTGACTGCGAGCTTAATATCAGAATTATTATTAATAAAAGAAGTAAATATGTTTATTTGGATCAGGGTTTTGGACTTTCCTAAGTGAATTTTACAAGGTATAGTTTTGATTTTGTAAACATCAGGATCATTCTAGAAGGTTATTTTCCATTAGGTAATGTTTGTTTTCTCGAAAATGCTAATTCTGACCTGAGGTCAAGCAGAGAACTATATAATCTTGTGATTGTGAGGACCTTGTCATTCGTGCATTAACAGCTAGCACTTTCAAGTTGTATTATGTTGTGACCAGTTTGGGCTTAATTTTATTTTCTTCAAATCATTAAATTCAAGTGATTATTTTCTCTGGAAATACAAACGTTTTCTGATAAACTTCTTCGATAAAGACTTTCACAGGAATTTATACTGAATTCAAACCTTGTATTATATTAGTGTGATTCAACAAAAGACTATTTACACATCAGCAGTCCATAAGCTATAACAGACACATCATCACCTTTAGTTTTGGATCTCTCGGGGACTTGTACTGAATTTTATTCAGGACTTTATATTATTAGGACTTGTGTCTGTAATTCTTGGATTATTCTTGGATTTAATTTGCAACACCTTAAATTCTTTTTTCTCATTTTCACTTTGTATTCTAGGAAAATAAATTATTTGTTGAATTTTACCAAGCTTGTTGTCTTTCACTCTTTTCTGTTACTTATTTCAAGAGCATACACTCATAACAATGATCATGCACTCACACAGCCTAGCAGCATCAATGCAATTTAAAAGAAGTCTTAAGTGAAAACACCATGTTGATTTGACCACCCATCTAGGAGAAGTAGCAATAACAAGATGTGGCAGCCATATTGGATCTCTCAGAAAGCATGATTTTCATTAGGACAAACTAGACATATGAGTCTTTTAATGAAATGTCATTGTCAAGATGACTATATGTTCAGCAGCCAATGCAACAAGATTCAAGATGTCATGGTGGCCACATCTGATGTCTAAAGGTCACCCTTGTATGACCAACTAGACCTTAGAATAAATGTGTTTGTAAAGTTTCATGGCAATCTTCCCAGGAGTTATAAGGAGTAATGATAACAAACTTATGCTAACAGATTGACAAAGGATAACAAATACATTGGATGACATGCCAAAGGATTAGCTCTTCTGGTCTATAACCAGTAGAGCTAAAAAGTCTCAACTCTACACACACAGAAAGTGAGTATATATCGTAACAGTGGTCTCAAATGCATGCAGTTAGCTACCATGATATATCACCCTTTTCCGGTCACATTTTAAAGCAAATATTTGACTAATAAGTAGATTATAAAGAAAGAATAATTTTAGCAGATTTATAAGTTAGCCTTCGAATTAGTTTATGCTGTATAATGGTACTTGCATGGGATTATCACATGACATCCTGTGTTGAACACACTACCAAGCTTCATCTATAGCACTGACACGGTCATAATTAAGTACTCAATCTTCATTCTCTTTCTCATGTAAACTGTTTGGGAATCACCCCAAAAAATGAATGTTAACCGAACTTTTCAAGAATCTTTTTAAAAAACTTGCAATGCAAAAATTTTAGAAAGAAAGGCAGAAAGTAATTTCATATTATTTTCAAGATTTACTTGACAAAATGCATTTATAGCTTTAACTTCTTACCTACCTGAAAATGTTCCCTTTTTGGTTATTTGAATTCCATTGTTTCTACTCTGCATACGTGAAATAATTGTTTCCATCTGAAACAGAGTAAGTATATTTTATTAATTTTATATCAAACAAAAAGATAATGATCCATATTGACTTGAGTAACATGATACCAGTTTATTAATTACTAGTGCTTGTAAAAATACAGGAAGCAGCAGAGGGGGCGAACAGACCGAAACTATTTTCACAATAAACCCTTTCACGGAAACTTTTCCCGATAGAGGGCTTATTTCGACAAATAAACCCTTCTATTCAGAATACAGGACAAAAAAAAATGTCCTTGAGAAATGCTTCGCATTTCCGGAAATGCTTTGTATTTCCGCTGATATAACGCGAGTTACTTCAATAAATCCGACTCGTATCCGACATAATTTCCACGGTGAGGTATCATCGAAAAATCAGGTGTAGTTTGCGCCCCCTCTGCTGCTCTACGAAATGAGTTTCCAAGAAAACATTTTTATGTTAACGGAATTAAATCATTGATAAATAAATAATGGCAAATATCGGAGAAGCACTCACAACTAGATTGGCACGACAACGACTAGCCGCGATTAAAAAATTTATTCCTGTCCGTGATTCCGTTAAAGAAAAATTAAAAGCAAGACAAGAAGCGCGAGTTGAGTTTGCAACATCTGCGGAGGAATTATTTAAGCCTATTACAGCAGCTACTGGTGAAGTTAAAACTGCAATTGTAGGAAAACCTGATCCTGCTGACCCTACCAAAACAAAACGAGGGTTACTTCAAGCAATAGAAGAACTTAAACAGCAACAGGCAGATGAAGGTGCTGTAGTTGATCCAGGTGCCGCCGGAGTAGTGACAGTTGCTAAGGAAACATTTATTAATAAATTTACCGAAGATGGTATTACTGATATAAAAAATATTCCACTTACTAGCGTGGATGAGCTTAGGGAGTTTTCTGCTTGGATTGTCTTAAATTATCCTAACCGGCAAGAATTTCTAAAACCAGGAGCTGCCTCGGGTATGACCCTGAATGATTGGAGGGATTATGTTTACAAAGTAAACCGAGGTATTTCTCGAATATCTAAAATTGATGATACCTATAATTTTATAAAAACTGGCGTAATTGGGGTTAATAAGGAACTAAGAGACCAACAAATGAAGGCAAGGGAAAGGGAAAGGCAGGCAAAAATACAGGAAATGGAAATGAAAAAGCAGGAAAGGGAGGAAGAAAAGAAGAAAAAAATACAGGAAAAAGAAATGAAAAAACAGTCAAAACTGCAGGAGAAGAGACCACCAGCTCTAAAAATAGACCCCGCAATGACACTGCCTGATCCAGTGCCTGAATTTTCATCGCGTGAACAAATGGGGGCTAGTGCTCCCGATGATGATTTTACCACTCCTGTTTCGTCCATCCCCCCAAATATATCAGAAAAAAGAAAAAAATTAGAGGGGGAACTAGCCAATTTAAATGATATATTAAGAGAATTAAACGATGAAATAGAAGAACAAAAAACATTGAAGGGTACTTCTGCTAAAATGGTTTTATCAGATAAAATAGCTCAGAAAAATGATGTAATTTCTGATATTAAAAGGGTACAAAAGGAAATAAGGAAAATAGGAAAAGGTTACACTGGTCGCGGATATAACAACCACATCTGTCCTGACAATATCGTCAATGACGTATCACGGCTAGAAGTTCTCATCGGAGGAAAACGTGCCGGAAACAACTCTCCGGAAATTATAAATGAAGCCGCAGATATCTGTCAGAGACTATTTCAGCGTGGCATTATGGATATCGGCGTTTACCGGGGACTCATTGATGAACTCGCAGACGGTTACCACAGCGACTAGTAAATTTAGTTAGAGAAACAATAATTAAATAAAATGATACTACACGATTCTTTTCGCAGACCAAGAAGTGTCAGAGTAGTAAACTCACGATTACCAGTATACGAGGTTGTTTACGGAGATGGAGTCGGTGATGTTGTTAGGGATTTAGTCACAAGAATCGCTCCGAAAGCTGGACCGTTAGTAAAACAATTCGCGATGAAAGCTGCTGATGTTGTCAAGGATAAAGCCATTGGCACTGTTGGTAGTCTTGCCGGAAAAGCATTTCAATCAATTAAGGATCGACTAGCACAGCTGATACAAAAAAAAACCCCAATTAAGAGGCCCGCGCCAGTAAAACTACCATCCACTGAAGTTATGCCGGCAAATGTTAGTAGCGTAGTAAATAAGGCCGTAAATCAGAAATTAGCTGAGATCGCAACAGCGGGAATTACCTCCAAAGCGTTGCAAGATAGTGTAACTGCTAATTTGATAGCTGGTAGTGGTTTCCGGTGACGATAACATTTTAATTAGATCATCACGAATAATAATAATGTTTGTGCGAAAATCCAATGATGCATTTGATATGTCCAAACCAGTACTTAAAGATGATTCTGTACGTGATTTTCAATATTATTCTTATGAAGCACGTAATCCTAACCAACGGGGAAGAATTGAACTACAGGTCCAGGATACAAGCAGATACTTCTTGCCCGCTGAGGCCTTCATCGAAGTTGAAGGTAGGTTTTTAAAGAATGATAACACTAACTACGGAATCGGCGACCGAGTTGGATTTGTTAACAACGGCATCATGGCGTTATTTAAATCCGCTATTTATATGATAGATGGAAAAGAAATTGAAACAATTCATGATAACGTCGATGTTGCCACAACAATTCTCGGGTTGGCGAGATACTCGGATGATTACACCAGATCAGCCGGACCATCAATGATGTTTGCAAAGGATGTAACCGACAGCCCCGAGAACAGGAATGTAACAATGAATGCTGGTGGTACCGAAGTTGCATCGATGAACGAAAATTTTAATTTGGGTTTTGCAACACGTAGATCGATGTTAAGTGGAGATGAAGAGTTCTCAGGTGTGATTCCATTGTCTCACATCTTTGGATTCTGCAGAGATGTTCAAAAGGTTATATTCGGTGCCAAACACACAGTTATACTTGTGCGAAAACCTGATGATAATGACGCTATCTGGCGAGATGCTGCTGTTGCCGCTGGTCAGGTAATACTAACTAAACTGTGGTTGTGGATGCCAGTGTTGTCTCCGTCAATCACCGAAGAACAACGACTGTTGTCTTTTATGGACACGGGTGGTAAATCACTGCTATCCTGGAAAACAACAACCACAGACGTTATTCAGGGTGATCACGGCGGGTTGTTTACATGGCATATATCATCGCAACAAGGAGTATCAGCACCACGACATATTTTCATTGCATTTCAATACCGTGCTAGAATAAGTGACCAGACAAGAACTCCAATGGTATTTGATACACTTGGAGTTTCTGAAGTTTCGTTGAGAATAAATGGGCATCAGGAGCCATCTGAGGATATATTAATAGATTTCGAACATCATCGTGTCGCACGCGCGTATCATCGTCTGATGTCATTTATGGGGCGCGACCTTAATGTAGACACTGGCCTGCAAATATCACAGCGAGACTTTATGAGTTTATATCCGATTTATTACTTTTCGCTGGAACATCTTGATCTGGTTAAACAATCTGTTGTCGACCTGCATTTCCGAGCTCGTGTAGGTGCTCCTGCTGGTGGTTATAGAGCGATTGCTGTCATACTCTCCGATAAAGCAATGCTACTTGAAGGTGTTGGCGGACGAATGAGAGTTATTGACGCTCCAGTAGAAAACATGTAACAATTAGATTAGTTTCTGAAATATAATGTCATACAGTCATGTTAATGTCACCTTGACTTCCGGTCAAACAAAGAAATTGCAATCGAAACACGCAAGCACGTGCGGGACATCAATAACGTTAAAACGAGATCAACTTGGTAGTGGTCCAAACAAATTGTCATTGACGGCCACTCAGCTTAAACATTTTAATAAGGCGTTAACAGCAAAAACCGGTATCCGCCTTGATTTCTCTGCTGCAGCTATCAAGGACATGACTAAAACCGGTGGAATATTTCCCCTCATCCCAATACTAGCTGCTGCAATTCCAGGATTACTCGGCGCAGCGGCAAAAGCTGCAGCGTTAGGTACAGTTGGAACCGCAGCTGGAATGGCACTAAAGAAAGCAATCGGAAAGGGATACAAGAAAAAAAAGGGGAGATCCACTCGCGGATCAGGTCTAAGACTACCAGGAACTCCACCATCATGGTATCCAAAAAAATTCTAACGCCGTTGAGCAATTTTGATTTACTCGATGCTGTTAAAAAATTGCGTATAAAACATTTCAGAGGAGTATTTATGCGAGATCAATTACCGACGCGGCCGAATAATCCAGAAACTGGCATTATCAATCTCGACAACAAAGATGGTCCGGGAACTCACTGGGTTGCTTACGCGATCGATCCACGTGGAATTATCTATTTCGATTCGTACGGTTTAGCACCGCCAACTGAGTTTCTCAGGTATGTCCGCGGAGTGCCTCGCACTCTCAACAGCAGATTTTCTAAGAAATCCAAAGGATTTTCAATTCCAGTGTGGCAGTCGACGCTACCAACACAAACATTAATTGATCCGCCCATTTGTGGAAACGAGGTTTTAAATGTTCTTGATGCAATCTCAAGAAATCCAGCAACGTCTCCGCATCGAGTAGTGTATGAATATACCGCATCGAGAAATGCTTAGCATTTTCATGCTCGCATTTGAAAAACAGCAATAAGAATAATGGTGGATATTTACGGAAGACCTTTCACAAGAAAAGTCAAACCTGGCACAGATGTTGATCTCTCAAAATATGCGACACGAGATGAAGTCGATAATCTTTTGAATATAGCTGGAGTTGACCCAGATGAAGTTGCTATTTTCCAAGACAAGCAAGGAAAACTAAGAACGAGCAACATTAAGTTCAATGACATAATTCGCAGAGTTCTTGGAGCTACCAAGGATAATTTCGTTGCATTTAGTGATGGCGGCCGGATCAAGGACTCGAACATATCAATCGCAAGCATCAAAGACAGTATTGATAAAGGTGTTGATAAATGTGTGAAAAAAACCGGCGACGTAATGACCGGCGAACTCAGCATGAATGGAAACAAAATAACCGTACTCAGAGATCCAGCCTCGAACGACGATGCAGCAAACAAACAATACGTCGACGCGCAGTACAAACTCGTTGTTGACCTAGTCAGCGACAGAGTAATAAAATCCGGCGACGTAATGACCGGCGGACTTGACATGAGCGGCAACAAAATAACCGCGTTAGCAAATCCCGAATCCGACCAGGATGCGTCAAACAAACAATACGTGGACATCGTCAACGGTAAACTAAATACGCTGCGTGCAGAGTATGATGTTCACGTGGGCGCGTTTACAAGACTTCGAAGAAACTTCTCAAAAACTGATGAGACCGTGGATAAGTTCTTTGGGGATCCTCCAGTCGTCGACACGAAACTTTCTGAAATCATACCAAATCTTACTAATAACGCCAACGATATCAATAAGATTAATACCCGGTTAGGTGTAGTCAGAACGGAAAAAAGTTTTTCAGATCAAGTTCAGATAATAGAAAATAACATTAACACGATCAAACAAACACAGCAGAATATAGTATCGGGTATTCCTGAGATCGTTAACAAAACCAGTCTGATTAAAGTCCCCACTGGAGTTACTTCCGGGCATATCACCAACATCGTATTCACGGTATCATCGGGATTCGCAACATGGTCACGACAAAATAACAACACTATCAAATATACAGCAACAGCCACCGGTGTTTACAGGTTGTCTGTGTTTTCAGCCGCTAAATTTGAAATCTTCACAACATATCCTTGGAGACATTCCACCGATAAGTATTCCGGGGTTTGCACTGTAATACTAAACAGCGGAACCGAGGAAACATTTATGCTTGAAGCCGCCGACGATACTTTAACAGCAACATCTTACTGGTTTTGTTTGGAATTCGTCGCTGCAACGCCTCAATTGGTTACCGCGTAATTAAAAATCGCCGGCGATTTTAAATAATAATGTCAACGTTGAAATCCGAAGGATTTCCAGATGCTCAACAATATCGATATAATCAAGTCCGTGAGTGGCAATCTGAGTTAAAAACTGTCATCGAAGTAACCAGTCAAAAAGTAAAAAAATACCGCAGACGCATAACAGTGTTAGACGTTATGGTTTATTCAGTATCCGCCGTTGTTGCATCCGCGGGAGTAATACTATCAGCGGTCACTCCAGTGACTGCAGTAGTCGCTGCCACGATCTCTGTTTCCGCTGCTACAGCAACAGCAGGAGTTTTCGGCATCATAGCAAAAAAAATATCCTCGTGCGCGGTCACAAAATTACACGATTACACGACAAAATTAAATACAGCCACGACCGCATATCAGAAATTATCATCGCTGATATCATCATCGTTAGACGCGCAATCCAGCGACGCTGCGTTGATATCAGATTCTGAATTCAAACTAATGTCAGATGTGTACAATGACTATTTGAAAACTAAACAAATAAATAATGTCACTGATGGCAACGCCACAGGAACTGCTTCAGCAAATAGTCACAAACACAACACCGGTAAGGACCACAATGATCTCAGTGTCCTCGACGACACCAGAATTCAGCATTAATTTTCCAACTCCAATTGCCGTGAACGAAATCGCGTTGTCGAAGCTCAGTGCGTATCACAGCTGGCCTAATGTCAGAGCGGCATCATTTTCCGGTCAGCAGCCAAATAATTCGTTTGTGTTTTCGTGGAAAACCAAAGCCGACTCTGACGAATTCGACTGGGATACAATTACGCTACCCACTGGGAGTTATCAGATCGAAGAAATCAACGCGGAGATACAACGCCAAATAAAACGAATCACCGGCAAGGAAGCCAAAATATCTGTGACCGCGCACGAACCAACGCTGTCTGCGGTCATTGAAATCTCAACACCGGGATACGCCGTGGATATTTATAGCAGCTCAATCCGAACAGTATTAGGATGGCCACAAGAACGACCCGAGGTTGAACCGGGTCCACCGCCACCATCGAAGTCGGATTTCGAGACCACGAAGGAAGAACTACACGACCTCGTGTACGGCGAGTATTTATTATTTTCAGATCGATTACGATCAGGCCAAGCCTGGTTTTCAACATCAGATAAAGTTCCCTTGGATATAATAGGGGCAGCTTTTTTTGAGGGGTATGGAGGCCGGGATTACCGGCCAGAAGATATAGAAGCTCATTTTTTTAATCCGATCAAACAAGCACATAAACAACAGCTAGACCTGTTGCGGGGACATTTCCAAGATTATATCTCTGATATAACAAAACCAGGAACTGGAAACGCTAGCGTTTCTGCAAGCAGTTCTCGGAATGCTTTGCATTCTCGCACGAACATTATCACCACCATAGAAAAACTAAACAAACTCGCATCCACGATGGAATTTATGAATCAAAAAGTAATTCAACATCTACTGGATCTCAAGGGCGATTATGGAAACCGAAAAAGATCGAATTTTGCAACCCTATTTGGTATTCCCGTGAAGGATATTTCAGATTTTAAACTTCCTGGATATAACGTACACACACTAAGAAAATCAGTCCAAGATCTCATCGAGGAATCTTTCAAAGATATTTCTGCCGCGTATGCGAAAATAAAACCACAACCTGTTATTTTAAGACACGACAACAGTACAGCATCCGATGGCAGACACATCTCACCCGGGATCGTAAATATCACAGATGTTATTGCGGTCAATCTTGTATGTGACGTCATTGACGGTAGCTACAGCGCATCAGATAATACTACGGCGATGCAGGGGTTTATCCTGTATACGTTCACACCAAAAGACCCCCCTGGTTTTCTGATTGTGCAAGAACCAATCAATGTGGTCTATCTGCGGTGTAATAATCCGTGGTTGTCAACGATAAATTTTAAACTCGTCGACCAACGGGGGGGGTTGTTGGACCTGCGTGGCGAGACTGTCTCCGTGAACTTACTGGTGAAATCCTGAAACTCTTCGAGGACAAGGACAAGTCAACGGATCCATAATAATAGTTTTTTTTCTGCAGTGGTCCACTTTCGTCATCGCGTGCAAATACCCCATCAAAACCGGCATCGTTGGAAATGCAAAGCATTTCTGGAAGAGTTTCTCTGGAAGTCCAAAGGACTTCTCATGCGAGTGCTTAGCACGCAGGCGCGCATTTAAAAAAACGGTTGTGTATAATGTGTGAATACATTCACGCACGAGTTCATATTCATGATAAGCAAATTCTTCACGAGGCAATAAAAACCGCATTTCAAATACAGACATTCCCAGAACAGTATTTCCCCGTTAAAATAATCGTTGACGTGTACGGCGACGAAGACTTCTTGTTAACGTCGTCACAATTAACACAGCTACAGCAAAATCATATGATCACAGCTTGGTGTCAACGAGAACAGATTATGAACTATTCTCATTGTTGTATTGATGTTGAAACGCTTAAGCAAATCCTGGAAGTCTAAGGACTTCTCATGTAAAACTCGAAGAGTTTCCACGCTCGGGCAAAAAAAATAATACACTTTTTTTTACCGTGGAAATGTGCTTTACACTCGAGAAACTCTTTGAGTTTCCGGGGGGGGCGCTAGCGTTTCTCAGGTTCTACTTTCACTTTGTGCTGTGAGTCACACGCGGCGGTTTATACTTCCTTGTCGGCCTCGTAGTCACAAATACTAGTATTTTCGTCAGAAATGCAAGGCATTTCCGTGTCTAGATTCTTTATATAACCTTTTAACCGTCTCACCCTGGTGCTAATTAATTTTCGAGTCTCATACTCGCTTGACAATACAAGACGAATCTTCTCAACTGCACGGCACAGTGGAATAAATTCAGATACCTGATTTTCAGTTATCCCGGCAAGTGATCTGTAAATGCGATCTTGCAAACCCTTAATGAACCTATAACACGCGGGGAGATTGTTCTTCCCCGATTGTGATAGCTCATTCAAGGATTCAAAATCTGACATAATTGTTTCAGTGTCTAGTAAAATATTAAAACCTCGCTGTTGTAATTCTTTAATTTCAACAAGTATGGTATTTATATTTTCGTGATTCATATTATTATATATTTTTATATTTTTAAATGCATGAAAAATGCTTTGCATTTCTTGTCCAAGGGACTTCTCTGCTAGCATCACCAAAAACAAAAATAAACAGATAGATGATGAGCGGTTATCACTTACTGGGTACTCTTCACCGGCCTACGGTTCTTTCATGAGTCCTTTGTTAGGATTTTTTTTTCTTGGTCTTATATTAGACCTTCGTGTTGTGATTTTTCCCTTAGGCACCTCATGTTACCGTTTATTTTTGGCCAACACTCTTTCTGAATGTTTCTATTGGTGGGCACCCAGGTGACGTAGAGCTTTATGCATCCATCTATCTGTTTATTTTTGGGGGTCACTCACCCCATGAGGAACTTCTAGATCGTCAAATAACGGTCTAGAAGCTCGGGAGGGACGATACAACACAGAACAACCTTTACCTCTGATTCGAGTATGACAGCAAGTAAAGGCACAATGAACATGTAATCTTATCCTAACTTATCCTAAGACCTTATCCTATGACGACACAAACATGCAGGTGGGTCATTTTCTACGGTCAGCAGCAGAGCAAAACCATCCATTGAATCGACCATTGGATGGTGCACAAAAGACACCCGCCATTGGCGGATTAAATTTATGGTTTTGCTTGCGCGTGCTGACTTTCGATCGACCCAAAGGTCTTAGGGAGCGATTTCGTATATAACCCAACTGTTACTTGCGAGTTGGAAATTCGCTCTAGCAGTGGGCGGGACTTGTTTAAAATATTTTAATTGTATGTTTTCTCGAGCGCGGTCATATAACAAGCACAGAAGAGCAAAACAGTCGGATATATTCAGTAAAACGAGGATATTGTTTGTAAAAAAATATATATTCTACGGTAAATAAATGATTACATGTTATGAACTCGATAAAATATTTTATCAAGGTGGCTTTCTCAGGGGAGCAAATCCTCTGACGACGACAACTCTGCAAAGCGTTACACACTCGTGGAGGAGTTATCGTCGTTTGTGTCAGCGATAAGAGTTATATAACAGAATGAAATCTTCTGTTTGAGCTTCTTTGAAAATGCTGTTTTGCGGATCCCAGCTGCGACACGCTGTACAGCAGGTGGACAAATACCGAAATACCTACCGGCGGAGTATATTGACTGGAATACAATTTCTTCACCTGCGTTTATAGATTTAATAGCTCTTCTTGCAACTGTTTTACAACACCCTGTGTTACCCAGTAGGCAGTTTTTGCTCTGAGTGACCACACGAAGATTGTTTATAGAGTTATCAAGTATGTTACCGTTAATGTGATCAATGACAAACCCCTTAGGGATCACTCCGTTAAAAACCTCATAGACGAAACGATGACATAAATACCTCTTTGAGCACGTGGCAGTAAATCTTAAATAACCAGCATTATCAACTGTACCAACTGGTCGTCTTCGCGTGCAGTGTCGCACCGTGCCATCTCGGTTTGCCTCATAATTTGGAATAGTTGGATGTGCAACAAATTCTTGTTCGGGAACAAATTCTTGTTCGGGGACGAATTCTTGATTCATTATACTATAAGCAAATCATTTGTCTAATTCATAATTTGTCTGAAAACTTATTTATGTAATCACGCTCCGAGAACGTGTTCGAGTCTGGATTTTTTTTATCATAATACCATTTTAGTTCTCGATAGCGTTTCCCCCCACACGCTGAACATAATTGCGTTTTTCCTCGTACTCCAATGCCGCATCTGATACACGGTATCGGTCCTAGACTCCCACCGCGGACCTGTTGAGCATGTTGTCCACAGTATTCGTGTCTGCATGGTTTGCTACACGGCGCTGATGAATTTAGTTTAATCCACTTGCATTGGTGCATATAATATATTTGTCTATTTAAATACTTGTCTTAATTATAATAATGAGTTTTGAAAGACTATCCAGAATAAAACCTGGAAATCTCCAATTTCCCCGAGGTCGATTCGATCTTGACCGGTTAACCGGTGATGTACGACGACGAGAACTCGCAGCGGTAATTGGTGTTATCAAGAACGCCAAAGAAGAGTTTCGTCGTGATGGTGCCGCACATGTGTGGTCTTCGTATAAAATCATTTCTGAAAATGCCATCATTGATGGTACCATCAACGATACAATCGCGTCGAACATAATTGGGTATCTCGATGATAAAAAATATTTCATTCAGATAAAATTTATCGTTGGCGTCGACGACGCCGAAACAGGTGAAACAACGTGGATTATCAGAGACAAACTAGACCCTATTCTTGATGCCCGGCGGGGGAAAACCGTCGTCGTAACCAAAGACTCAAACCCGGGAGTACTTGTTGGGATTGATACACCGTATTATGCCAGAGCGTATCCTGTGACCGCAGTCATTTATGGAATTTATCCGATGAAGAAACCACGCGTTGATAAACTCGCCCCGATGAAGATGTCAGAGTCATTGATAAAATCCACAGGGTTGAATTGTGTAGCCGAGCGAGTAATGGAACATTTTAAAAATGCAATGCGAGGAAACGGCCTAACACCGCTAAGACAGACTAAAATAGCAGCGTGGGCGGCAAAAGTAGTGGATGAAGGAGCGTCAATAAATGATGTTGCCGAGCTCGAACGATTACTAAAATTTCCTATAACGGTTTCATCGTTGACCGGTGAGGTATTGTACAAGAGTAAATATGATTCCCGTGGAGCACCAATAACTATTATCGATCATAACAGTCACGCCTGGACTGACTCGGTTAGGATATTTCCTCGAGATCGTGTTGTAAAGTATTATCCGGAATTGGAAAATGCTAGCATGGGAACCACTAGTGGTGAAACTCGAAGAGTTTCTGGAAATGCAAGCATTTCTATGTTTGATTTTATTTATCAGATAAGTAAAACCGATCCAGTGTCGGTGTGGTTATTCCGAAGTGACCTCGAGGGAGAGTTTGATCAGTTTGTGAAACCCAACGGGGAGGTATACAGAACGGCGGCATTACATCACGAAATGAAAAAACTCGCAGAAAAATATCATGCGACGAACACTGATACGTTACTGACGCAGTGTTTTACTGTCCCGGGTGTTGTCACGCATATAGCCCGAGAACGAAATTCATGGAGACCAACCCCGAAGAGTTTTCTCGAGGATATTCAACAGAGCTGTATCGAATACGGACACGGTGGTTTGTGGAATACCCAGTATGATCACCGCGATATGATATCCGTGGATATGACGGCGTTTTATCCAGGAAGTTTTCTTGGGCGGGGGGAATGTAGTGAGTATTTTAAACGGTTTGGTCATATTACAAGCTCGATGACAAGAGTTGCCATAAACGGACCATTGCCTGATTTTGACCTGACCGGGGTTGCTTGTGTGTCGTCGTTTAAACTCGCTACGGGTTTACATCCTGTGTGTTATGCTTGGTTTGGTAAACATTTCGTTGAGAAGCGATGGGCACCAATAGTGTTATTGCGATACATGCTTGACAGTCGAATACTGCTGTCGCTGACGGTCAGTACCGCGATTATATGCTACTGTCGTCAAACCGAAGTTTGGTTGCCAACTCCGCAAGTCATCGAAGAAACTAATAATTTCCAGGAGTATCCAGAATCTTTTATCGACACTATCATCGAAAGAACTCCTAAAATTTCCCAAACTGATGAAAGCGCCGCAAAAGATCTAGGACGAAGAATAATAGGAAAATTTACTCAAGGTGGAGCGTATGATCATAAACTACATCATAGTCGATTAATCATGGACGAGGCCGAATTGGATCTTATTGTCGCTGATGCCGCCACGAATAATACGTTTTGTACCCGCGAAGATGTGTTTCTGTCAAACGGGGAAAAATTAGGAACTGTTTTTAGTTATATCGACGGAGAATCATCTCAGTACACACATTTGAGATCTTCGATGCTAGCTTATGTATCAATAAACCTATTGTCGATGATTAATAGGTTTCCCGTTGACGCAGTGAGAGTTGCAACGGATTCATTCTATATCGATAAAAAACACTTAGCGGTGTTGAATAAGGTTATACCGAATGATCCATCGTGGGGTTCATGGAGAATAAAAAATGAAATGTTGCATGGATATTGTGAATCAGCTGATGTTGAAATCGAGGATGAATATCGCGGCGCAGAAATATCTGGGAAATTTTCAATTTCTACGACAACTTCGCTGCCGCCGGTGCACGATCCTGTTGTGAGACATAGAACAGTTTATCTCAACGGGGCTGGTGGTTCCGGTAAGACAACTCGCGCGATAGAATTATTTAGAAACTCTGACATGATTGTGCTAACACCCACACATAGACTTGCCAGGGAGATGCGACAACGGGATGTTAACGCGTGCACGTATCACAGTTTTTTCAAATACAGCGGCGGCACATGGACTCCTACGCGAATGGGAACGAAATATATCCCTGGAATAATCATCTGGGATGAGATAGACACTGTGCCGTTGGATACATTAAAACAGTTTCTGGATTGGTTGCTAAAGAAAAATACCGCAGTTGTTATGTGCGGCGATCATGGTCAACCACCGCCATTTACAGGTGAATCTCCACACACGTGGCTGAAAACTTTTGTAGATTATTATGAGGAAATAACTAACGATGTTAGAGCACTCGATGAAACGCTGAAAGAGTTTAAGGCGTTGATCAGGCTACAAACCAATAAAGTCCAGTGTGAGATAATGCGTGAAATAATTCCAGAGACTTCGCTGAGCGACTTTTGGGAAACGTGGAAACCAGGTGATTTAATTGTGGCAAGTAGAAAGATAGTCAGGGACACACTTCAGCAGCGGTTATTTCAGTTACATCAGAAGAAATTTCCAATGCTGGTAGTGCCGTTGTGTTATAGACCAGCTGATACGCGATTGCAGAATACCGACGTTGATATACCTGGGAGATCGGAAAAACAGAATTTAGTATTAAATGATATTGTCACAGTTGATATTGATGCTGTTGAACAGGCACTGAAAATGAGCAAATCCCCGTGGACGCTAGGATACGCTATGACCATCCACAGTTCGCAGGGACTAACTATTTCAGATACAACAGTTTGGATTGTTGATGATCGCATCGAGTGGTCAAATTTAGTTTATTTAGCCGTGTCAAGAGTAAGAAGGATAGGTCAGTTACGAAGAATTGTATTAGATGATGTTATCAACGACAGCATCAACAGATCAATCGCTGATGATACAATAAGAAAGAAATTAGCCGGTTACAAACAGAGCGACAAAAAAAATGGCAACGAGTTTGATCTCGACGAAACATTTATTATACAATTACAACAGCAGCAGAATAATCACTGCGCGAGTTGTAATTGTTTATTGCTGTGGCAGTATTCGAAAAATAATCCAAGGCAATTTACCGTAGATAGAATAGATAGCAGTCGCGGTCATACGCGTGAAAATGTAATGCTGACCTGTCTTGAGTGTAATCGACGCAGAGGTGCTGCTGCAGTTATTTAAGTGATCGAGGTGGTAATTGTGTATCCGTGGGAATCACCTGAAGTTGCTCGCGTTTAAATCCGCGTTGAGGAGCAGTCGAATCTAATCTGTAGATTGCGTTTCTCCCAGTTGATCTGGTTATGCTGGATATCTTGTGTGTGGTAACACTCCATATAGGATCAGTTGCCCTTTTTTTTCCTCCTTCGAGTTCGCCGGGTTCGTATAAATACCTAACGGTGACATTACCCAGCAACGGGGACGCTAGCGTCGTTGGCTGCGTTGAAACATGTCCGTGAATCACTTTAGTGATCGGGGGTATATATTTTTTTGTGATTGCATTTACAGGCCTCATGTTTGTTGTTCTGGTAATTTCATTATTCAGTGCGGCTATCACGTTTGGCAGTCTTGCAACCCATTCACGAGATCTCGTATCGTAAATGAATTCCCTCGCGTACTGGTATCCGAATAATCTCTCAGCGAGTGTTCTATTAAATCGCTCAACAATTGCCTGATCCCGATGAATTTCAGTATGTCCTCGTCGTATGGTAACGTTATGCTGCTTTGTCAGTGATGACACCGCGCCCTGAAATTCCTTGCCAGGATCAACTTGTAATAATCGTGGCCAGTTTAGAGGTCCTCGTTGATAAATTCGTTTAAACGCAGAGGCGACTTCGGACGCTGTTTTAGTCGCTAACGGTTCTGCTTCTTTGTATCTACTAGCAACATCAACTACTGTTAGCGCGTATTTGTATATTTTTCTGCGGACAGTATCATGAGGCAGGAATAGTATGTCAGCCTGATGAACTTCATTGGGGACGCTAACATCAAAATGTGCAAAGTTGATTTGTCGAGGTGGTGGTAGGTAGATTTGCCATATTGCTTGTTTTGACAGCCATTTTTTGGCAACCTCGCGTGTTACTGATGCCGCGTTGGCGAGTTTATTAATTGCTGAGTTACCTCTCCAGTATCCGATTGGGGAATAATAAATCGCTTGCATTTTTATTTAATTATCCAGCGCCTAATGCTAATTTAGATTTCATCGCTGATCTTATTAACCAATTAGCGAGTGACTCCTTAAATGATTTATTTTTTATGGCGCTTAGTGCATGAATTAATTTCACATCCGCGATATGCCTGTCTTGCAGATCTTTACTTCGATAAGCAACATCATGCATGTGACACGCTGCGTCGATAGCGTTTATCGGATACTCTCCCGGTTTTGGTTTAGATTGTTCATCAAGTCTGATATCTAGTCGTGTCCCTGGACCGCAGTAATTGTATCCTGGGAGATGTTTTTCTCCGGGATATTTAGCCCAAGGGGTACCTGGAAGTCGTCCGAGGGTTGCTGCGATGTCACCTCCGCTGACTTTGTCAGGCTTTTTTTTTGAAATCTAAATTTTTTTGTGCCACATCGCGCACACTTACCAGAAAGTGCTTGTCTGTTATTTTTTGTTGTAATGGTTGTTAGATCATTCGTAGGGGTTTGTGCCTTACACTTCACACAATATAGATCCATAATTATTATTCCTTATATACAAATGGAGATCACTGATTTTTCTGCGACGCGAAGGAAAGAACCAGTCAAGCATAATTCCGTGCTACCAAATTCTATCAGAATGATCATCATAGGACCGTCAGGATCAGGTAAAACACAGCTGTTGCTGAACATGATAATGAAGTGGATGAAATGGGACAAACTATACTTGATAGCTCCGTCTGTGGATGATCAACGTTGTTATGATGTTATAAAAGATTTTAATGAGAGTGCAAAAGCGCTGAGTGAAGACGGCGAGGATGTTGTTGAATTTATAACTGATATTGAAGAAGCTCCGTCCGTGGAAGACCTTAACGGGGAAATAAATAACCTAGTAGTGTATGATGATGTGATGCTGGACAAGCAAAAAAATCCTGCAAGAATATTTTCACGAGGTCGTCATAAAAACACTGATGTGATTTATGTTACTCAGCGTTATACACAAATTCCAAAAGTAATCAGGGATAACTGTAATCTTCTTGCGGTGTTTAATGGAGTTGATGTTCACACGCTGAGAAATATTCATCAAACCTGGTGTAGCGGCGATATGGATATTAATAAGTTTAAGAATTTCTTTAGTCGCGCTCAAAGAAACCAGCACGGATTTGTGACAATAAATTTACACGACCCGCGGACACGATACCGCGTCGGCCTTGATACACTATTTGCGACATAAAAATGTTTTCTTGGAAACTCATTTCGTAGAGCAGCAGAGGGGGCGCAAACTACACCTGATTTTTCGATGATACCTCACCGTGGAAATTATGTCGGATACGAGTCGGATTTATTGAAGTAACTCGCGTTATATCAGCGGAAATACAAAGCATTTCCGGAAATGCGAAGCATTTCTCAAGGACATTTTTTTTTGTCCTGTATTCTGAATAGAAGGGTTAATTTGTCGAAATAAGCCCTCTATCGGGAAAAGTTTCCGTGAAAGGGTTTATTGTGAAAATAGTTTCGGTCTGTTCGCCCCCTCTGCTGCTCAGGAAGACTATTTGCACTTGATGAACTGCCAAGCTGTATCTCTCTACCACCAGTATTAGACTGCTATAAAACCTTACTGTAGTTGATTTCTGCATGGGCTATGTATAAGTCACTAAGTAATGACACTAAAAACTTTGCATGTCTAATGTGACATGGTTGACTAATGGCTGGAAATAAAGTTATTTCTGCCAGAGTAAAACCAGCACAAAATTCTTTAAAAAAAGCCACAAAAAAAAACAAGACAATCATGGTCATGGTAAATTATTGTCAATATAAGGCCAAAGTGGACTGGAGAGTGATCACCTGGCTGATATCTAATAACCAAATACAAGAGCAGCTGGCTTTGTAATCAGGGATAGTAGAATACTTTCTATCGAAATTTCCAATCTTATTGAATGCATATGTTATGAGAACAACTACTACAAAGTTTCTCTACCTTTTATATCTACACTCATGATCAAACATCAGCATTATTTGTCCACAACTGAAAAGCTCTTACACCAGAATGCTTTGTGTCGGTGTCTCTCTAAATCTGTTCAGCAGTGATAGTCTTGTAACAGGTCATATTATTATGTATGCAACATCATGTAAATATCTAACATTAATCAGTGGTTTATCTTACTCATTCACAAATGTGATCATGGATAACATGGGAACCAAATGAAGGTTGTACTTGGTGCATGAAATGTTGGTGCATGAAATGTTTACATTTTTAAATAGTATTAATTATCATATAAGACAAAATGTGGAAAGGTGCAATACATTTGTGTTCATTTGCCCAGCATTTACAGTACTTTATTCATACATGTGATTCTACTGGCAGTAGGGGTAATAAATATACTGTTTTCATGCCATCTACTGTACATACCGTTTTATAGTTAAAATCTAATACTATTGAAAACAAAAAATAATGGATTTTTTTAAAATGCTTCTATCCCCACATTACAGAAACAAGCTGAAACCAGTCAACTGGGAACTGGAAATGTTACAAATGGTGCAGTGATGTGTGGTCAAGTAATCAGCTTAAGAAGGCTCAAGTGTACACAAGAAGCATTGAGTATCTTACTGTTGTAATCTGAAGACATTAAAGTCAAATGTAGAATGTTTTATAAGGTGTTATAAGCAATCATGGGATCCACATTGGTCCATGGTGGTTTTTGAGTCTTGGCATAAACACTGACTAACTTTTGGCAGAGGTCAGATAAAAAGTAGAGACCAACCCAAAAATTATCTCAGCATAAACAAGACTTAGTATTTTGAGTTTTATCTTGTTTAATTGTTATTGCATTGTTCAAGATGATTTTAGATGAATATTTAAGGATACCTCACATATATATTATTATATCTTTTTCAATTCATGTTAAAATGCTCAAATGTGTGCTTTCTCCCAATGCTACAAAACCACTGGCTAAGAAATATGAGACTCAGGAATACACTGTCCCTGAGTGACCATAGCTTAGAAGTACTGGAGAATAGTCAGCAGCCATAAAAACCCAGCCACAGGAAAACTGAAGCCTGAACTTCTCTGCAGTCTGAGCATGGTTGTTTGGTCATTGCCACTTCAAATGCTATTCACAAAATGAATATCGATCCAAGGGGAAATCTGGACCAGAAAACTACTGAGAACCTGATAAGGGGTGAAACTTAATAATCACAATGAATGTCATCAATGGTCACAAATCAGAGATCTTGTGAAAGAAACAAAATGGAAGTGGATCTTATAAAAAATTCTTTGCAGTGAACTTTAATGCATACAACTTATCCTTTCTCATTTAAATGACAGTACACTGACTCATTCATTCATTATTATTGTAACAATTTTCATTAGAATCTGTTCCATGTTCAAAACTTGCTGTTTTACTTTCATATGAAAAGAATACATATTATGTACAAAAATTTACTTGTTTTCTTTTCAATCCCCTTAAAAAATGTAAATTTTATGTCACCCCCAAAAAATCTGCTGGTTTAGAAACCAATCTACTGATCAAAATTTGTAAATCTACTTGTTTGACATACAGATTCTGTCATGTATGTTTTTAGTCTCTTCTTTGGATCATATTTTCTAACCACTCCAATGGCCTAGTGGTTAGAGCATCTGCCTCAGCTGCGGCAGGTCACGGGTTCAAACCCTGGCAGAGTCATACCAAAGATTTATGAAAATGGTACTAACAGCTGCCTCGCTTGGCGTTCAGCACTAACAGGTAAGTGTTAGAAATGGTCAGCCTGGTGTCAGGAAAATGTGACTGGGTGATACAGGATGCTACATGTCTGTGGTATGATGCCCAGTGCTAGACATCACTATATACTGTCACACTGAGACACTGTAGCGATATGACTAAAAAATGGTTAAACCTACATTACAAATCCAAATCACATAGGATCAGATCTGTGACCAGTGATTAATCTACAATTTACTTCAAAGAATCCCAGGACTTGCATATTTTTAAACAATGAGTCCCATCCAAAGCTATTGAGCACCAGCAATGTAGAGATCAATCCCATGCAGCATCAACAGTAAATTCTGCTGCTATTAAATGGCAAAATTTAATGGACATACATGTACACATTGAGATAAGACAGAATTATTACAACAAGGACATTAATGACTAAAAGATCAACTCCTGCTGTAATTTAGATTTTAATTCATACATTTGTGTCTTAGATCTCCAAGCATATAATACCGAGTTGAATTTAAATATTCAGCATGTTTCTAGACTAAAGCTTGCTGGCAGTCACTAAAGATTCATAATTAATATAACTTTTTCTGAGAACATCAATATCTTGAACTCCCAACTGATGTAAAAGATTCACAAAAGAATTAAATTTGTTCAAAGAAATGTTTTTGTCAACCATCCATTTAACAACCTTCATTAGAGCACTTGATGTTTTAACTTGCTCATACATGAGCTTTGCAATACATTTTTCAAATTTATGTTGTAACTTTGGGGCTAATACACATAATTTGCATTTACAAGGTCTACATGTCTGGTTAATGCTGAATTTTTAACATTTCTGTTCATACCATTTACCTTTTTACTGTCTGTGCATTTCTCACAATACATCAAGTCATCATTTTTATTTGTACCACTACTATCAAATCACAGCCATGTGTATGATTTTAGCACCGGTTGAAACTGTTAATTTTGTATGCATTACGCTGGAGGCTGAGTACATGTTTACATCCTGATTATCTAATGAAGAAACTGCATCTGATATGAGGAACATGAATCATAAAGAAAATAACAAGTGTCCTTTGCTTAGGGTCAATTTCCATTATCTTCTTTGGTGGCATTTTAAGCAGCAACATGACAGGAACTGATTCCACCCATAATAGTCTACTGTAACAAAGTGAGCCATACCACATGAATGATGCAGAAATAATATTTGCCAAGAGAAAAGAAAGGCCTGGTAAACATATAAAAATCACAGTATGATGCTGTTCTTTGAAAATTTCTTGTGTCCAATGGAATGCACATATG
This sequence comes from Sinohyriopsis cumingii, assembly GCA_028554795.2. Classification (NCBI taxonomy): domain Eukaryota; kingdom Metazoa; phylum Mollusca; class Bivalvia; order Unionida; family Unionidae; genus Sinohyriopsis; species Sinohyriopsis cumingii. Next base: position 106,895,918 of record CM068826.1, read on the forward strand.
AACAATTAATGAGTCCCTGCAATCTTCTGTGCTTCCTGGACACAGGACAATGGGGTAAATTAATCACTGTCTTAACACCCTCTCTCTTGTCATCATCTAATTTCTGCCATTTCAGTTGCAGCTGTGCACCTTGCAAATACATGCATTTCCAAACTGTTTATAATGGCCACTACACAATGCAATGAATGTTTATCAACAATGATATAAGTATTAAAATACATTGTCCAGTATAATTTTGGATTATTTGTTGAATCAGTGAACACAACCTTTTCCAGTTGGTAAATGCAATCCAGATTCCTTATACCTGTTGTTGTTATTATTATTAAAGAAATCAGTTGTTGGGGCCACTATTACTTCATATTGTTTGAATATAACTCCCCCTTTGTTTGTACCCCACTAATGATTTCAATAATGGAAATCTTTAATGTGATAAAAAGTGCACAGAACTTAATCAATTCATTTACTGATTTATGATTTCTAACCTGAACTGATCAGAGTGGTCCTAACACTGCCAATCTCTGTGCCTTTCATGCTTAACAGACTTTCCATACTAACATAGTGCCATGTTACGTACACTAGGGTGAGTCTATTTCCTCAGACAACATTGTGATGTAGTTCATCATGTTCAGTAACTGCTGGATAATTCCGTAAACTATCATAATGATGAGAGTTTAGAGCTATATCCCTTTGCACACATGTTAATCCAAATGAAAGGCAAATTTGTAGCTGTCAGTCTTTTCCTTTGCTTGATTTGACATTGTAAATATCAGAAGTAGACAACATAGTATATTTCTACTATGTACATAAATGTGAAGTCATGCATATATCCCTTCACTGAAAACAGACTTGTCCAGGAACTGGAAATGACTGGTGAACGTGGTTGTCTTTTACACTTAAAACTTCAGTTTGGAATGAAACATGCAGATGATAAGGGGGCTAGGGTCCACCCTGGTCATAATCAGGTTTGAAGAATCAAGTTCTGTGCATCTTTCATCTCATTTGTGCTTTTAGTTTTTTTTAATCTGTAGGGAGTTACAAACAAACGGGAAGTATATTTAGACTAAAGTTCCATGTGCATGAGGACTGTTTTGACAATAATCACACTCATTTACTTGATGAGTGGATGAGTAATTTAACATCTGTAATTTCTGCTGTATTTAAACAAGTGAAGAATACTGGTAGGTACTCAATTAAACACAATAAACAAATAAATTAGACTGTAAAAGTAATAAGGATTTGCAACCACTATTATTTTAGTGACCAGCAGTAATTTTCATGGCTGTGTTACAGTGATCCTTCACCAAAATCACTAACCTCTGATTGTGGATTGGCATTAATTTCAAGCCTTTAATTCATGTCAACTAATTAAAGTTACATATATTGTGTTATTTGTTATTAAAAAAACTGAAGTGTTAGAAGAAACTCTGACTAATGTGAAAGTGAAATGTTTATGGTGTTAAGTGTCTTTTGGGCATAAATCCATTGCATACATCTTACAACTCTAGCAAAATGGATCTCACTCGACAGTTAAAAAAAAATTAAATGTTAGATACAACTGTTACTAATGTAAAAGTGACATGTTTATGGAGTTAAGTGTCTTCTGGACATAAATCCCTTGCGTACATCTTACATCTCCACCAAAATGGATCTTACTCAACAGTACTCAGTATTCGTACGGTCTCTTGTGCAACTGTGTTTCTTAGTATAAAAAAAGTGTATTGGTATGGGTATTTTTCTGTTTTTCCTCTTCCTACTGCTTGTTATCTGTATTGATAAGCGGGTTGTTACCGAAAAATATAGACTGCCGAGATTCGAAGCAACGTACAATAAAACAGCTGATTTAAAGGGTCAAAGAAGGTGACTTCAAACTATGGTGAATTTACTTACTCTGGAAAAGACCATATGTCTTGGTTCGGCGTCTTTCTTTGAATCCATACTAACTTGATAAATGGTCATATTTATCAGAATTATTAGTCACATGCAAACATAATTTTATGGTGTTCACTTCCTCATCTTTCTTGTTCCACTTCACTGCACAAAGCAGACGGAAGCTGAAGTAGCTAGTAGCCGCTTATATCATTAAACAATGCTTTTTATCACGCGTTCTTTGCATTTAAGATCTGTATTTCTCATTCGTTTACAACATTGCTTATTTTTTACAGAAATCTGACATATTTAAACCTTACAAAAATAACATGAAAATTATGAATAGACAAAATTGAGATTGGTTTCCAAATTATTTCCTCCTGTTTGATTGTATTACCATAATTTGTATACCAGTCAGCTTGTAACTCAAGGCCCGCTATTCATCCATTTTTCCTGCCGCACGAGGGTGACGCGGTAAACAGTAACGTCGAGATAAACCACTTTATTAGAAAATGGGTGACAAAATTGATATGAGCCTTGATGATATCATAAAGTTAAACAAAAAACCTGGTAGAGGACGAGGAGGACAGCGGCGAGGAGGTAATAATCTTAGAGGCGGACGACGGCCTTTTCAGAACCGAAGCCGCGGTGGAGGTGGTCGGGGAACTTTCAGGGGAGGCGTGCAGAAAAGAAGGCCAATGGGTAACCGATCCCCGTCTTTTACACGAGTAAGAATCTTTTTAATGATTTTATTAATTAAACATTCAAACACTTCATCAATTAACCCAACCACTCGTTTCTTTTAGAAAACGCTTAAAATGTCTTTAGTCCTACAACGTAAGACACATCACCCGATATTTTTGGTGATGGGTCTTGCAGCCTAACTAACGGCGCTGTGTAGCGTGTTGTGATGTCGACTAACAGTGTAACGAAAGTCAAATTTTCAGGAATATCACACATAACTGGCAACCAATAATGACGCTTTTCTACAAAGTAAATTATATTGTTTTCGTCAGGCTTTGCTTACCCTGACTTTTCTCTAATTGATTCAAATTCTCACAAAAGAAATAGACCTGTTTTCAAATTTCATTGGCCTACATTTCAGTTGGCTTGAAAGCCAGAATGCCAACATCGGGTTAAGTTGAAATATTCTTTAACAAAATGGATAAAATATATATTATGCCTATTGGAACTGTAAGCAACATTTCATTTCATTCAAGAGACATATCCCCCCACTTGAACATACATAAGTATGAACATAATTCAGCATACCTCGACTACTGTCTCATTGCAACAAATTCAATTGTATGTCAACGGAACATGAAAATATATCCATTTGCTAGTGTCATATTTTGATTCCACCAGGATAAAGACAGTACAGTAAGTATATTAAAGGAGACTAGAAATCAAAATTTTCCTTTTACGTATGTAATTCTCTACAGATTTTAATCAGACTGTCATGTTTATAAATTAAATAACGTAAGCGGGTAGTGATTTTATTGCATGGAAGATACCACGATTCCGTAAATTGCAGAGTTTTGATGAGACGACAGATCACGTGGTACCGTGACGCAATACTAGCCAGTCCACGAATACAAACATAAACATTGGCAAGTTTGGCAGACGGAAGGAGACCATACTTGGGTTGCACATTCAAAACTTGAATCTGCAGTCTGATATAATAGTTTATGTACCGTATGGGTCAGTGCTTAAAGAAATTTATTAGGCACAGGCCCCGGACTGGTGACTTAAATAAACTCAAGCCCTGACTGAAATTCCACAAGCCCGGACAGTTCATACCTGTCAACTCTCAAGCCGGGAGAAAAACCTCCCAATTTTGGGGGTATTTCATCATCTACAGCCCGATCTCGTAATACAGTGGAACCCCGCTATAACGCGCCCCGCCATAACGCGAATTCGGATATAACGCAGTCGTAGCATGGCTCCCGAAATTTCGTATATTCATTCACACATGGAGAAAAAAAATTTGAAGAAAAGTAAAAAAAACAAAACAAGAAATTAACTTCATTTTGGGCATGAGATTAGTTGTGACTTTTACAATAATATGATCGTGGCATGGTTCCTGAAATTTGAAATTCATTTACGTGTATTTTTATCAGACCGTGAAAATATTTGTTTAACGTACGAGAAATAGTGTGTAAAACGTTTATTATAATTTGGTGGAAGAATTCGCGTATGACTTTTAATAATAAACGATCGGAACTTAACAATTTATCCAGGTTCTTTAAGTGATTTTGGAGAAGTGATCGTGTATGAATTCTAAAATAATACGATATATATAACGTACGAGAAATAGTGTGTACAACACTTGGCTTCTGAAATTTATCAGTTTGAACAGGTTGTGGTAAAGCTCCGTATTCTACTCTAGAAGAGAAAACTGGTTTCATTAGGTTTTTGAATTGTTAAGCCGAAGTAAACATTATCGGAAGTGTTACTTATTACGGATCCATGAGTAAAGCCAGTAAATCGTCTTTGTGATTGTCTTCCATGAATTCTGTATACAGTCGTTGCTCAAACAATAGCCGACATGGGCTTCTTATTTAACTGCAATCACAGCCAAGCAGCAGACAAAGCTCTGGTTGATACAAGAGTCGCACAATTTAATAAACATCAAAGGACGAAAGCCGCCAACATGTATGCTGTGCTTGGCGGTGTGATCAAACAACAAACAGTTGAAAGTAAATGATATCCACTTTATTATCTGTAAATTAAAAGGGTATGAAATTGTACATCCGTTCAGCTTAATTTTGTTTTATATAAAAAGTGATTCGTAACCATTGCAGGCCTTCATTACTTAGTTATTGAGCTTTATCTGTGTACGTTGTTTGCTTATATAAAAAAATATTTTACTGTTATGGAAAAGCAAGTTCAAAAACGCAAGTCGTTTTCTGCTAAAGAGAAACTGTATGGCCTAGATCAACTAAAGAAGGGCAAACAACAAACTCAGCTTGCCAGAGATCTAGGAATCAGCAAGTCCACTTTGCGAGGGTGGAAAACAGATGAAGGAAAGCTCCGTAGTCTACCCAACATTCTTGAAGAGGAAACTGGTTTACAGCGTAAAAGGGTTACGTTAGCTAATGACAATGTCCTAGATTCAGCTTTGTACCAATGGTTTGTACAAGCTCGCTCAGAAGGTGTTCCAATTTCTGGCCCAATTCTGGCCGTATCAATGGAGATGATTCCAAATTTAAGGCGAGTAATGGCTGGCTAGACAGATTCAAGAAAAGGCACGCTATCAGCCAAGTTCTTGTGTCTGGGGAAATCTGCTCCGCTGACAAAGAGGCTGCCAATTCCTACCCGATTGGGCTTAAAAAGTTGCTGGAGGACGATTGCTACACAGCCGACCAAGTTTACAACTGCGATGAGACTGGTTTATGTTATAAAATGTTACCCGATCGCACCCTTGCAACCAAGACTGACAGTCACAAACGAGAAGGTTTCAAGAAGAGGAAGGACAGAGTGACTCTCTTATTTTGTGTTAACAAGTCTGGCAGCCACAAAGTCAGACCTGATGATTGGAAAATCGAAAGTTCCCAGATGTTTTCATCATGTAAATATGAAGGCACTTCCATTTCAGTACACTAACAGCAAGAATGCTTGGATGAATAGCTCCATATTTGACGACTGGTTTCACAAAACATTCATTCCAGATGTTCGGGCTCATTTACGAAAACTCAAGCTGGAGGAAAAAGCTCTCCTCCTGCTGGATAATTGCCCTGCCCACCCCCCAGCGGAAAATCTTGTCAGCAGTGATGGCAAGATCAAAGTTTCGTACCTCACGAAAAACACTACGTCAGAAATCCAGTCACTTGACCAAGGCATAATTTCCGTATTTAAACAAAATTATCGCCGTGAAAAGATAAAGGGAATGGTAGCAGATAATAATGCATCCGTCGACACATCATTGGCATTACTCAACTTAAAAGAAGTATGTCACCTTGCAGGTAAAGACTGGGATGCTATCACTGCACGCTGCATTGAACGATGCTGGATAAAGGGTCTTGGGCCAGCTTTTACGCCCTCGACACAAAATGATAGCGACAATGAGCTTGAATTTACAGGATTCACTGAGGACAACGTACGTTTAGCAGAAGAAGCACTCAAAAAATACGAGCACAGTCATCATGATATCCTTAACTGGTATTCAGTAGATGACATCTGCCCTATATACGAACACATATCAGATGACGAAATTGTTACAAATGTCCGCAGGAAGAATCAAGCTGCATAATCAGAACCTGAAACCAGTGACGATAATGATAACGATGACGATGGCACCCCAACTCCCCCACCAAAAGTGTCTGAAGCAGTAGTACATTTAGAAGCAAGTTTAAGGTGGCTGGAAACACAAGATGTTGACAGCGTCAAAGTCCTTCAATTAAGAAACATTCTTGACTTTGCTAGAACCCAACAGTTCGCGGCAAAGAAGCAAACGTCATTGGATATATTTTTCAAGAAATGATGAAATTTAAATTTGGAACCACACTGACTTTGCACTTTGCGCAACGATTAATTTAGCAGTTTTCACGTGTTTCTTTTGATGTTCACAAAATCTGAAATAAAAGTTATTTGCACGCTGAAATCATGCGTTGATTGTTAATTATTCTTGCAGTTGTTGCATATGATAAAATCTTAGCAGTATGAAATTTGTACAGACACCGTATGTAGACCCGGGAATAGCTGCATGCAATGACCATACGATATCAGACGGCAAGTAAATGATTTCAATATTTTGTTCATCCTATATTTTACACGACGAATTCAGACTATTACAAAATTATTGAATATTTTAAATCTGTACGATTTTCAATGAAATTACATCCATTATGGATGAACTGCATGCCACGACGGCACGGTAGCATACGGTGTTGATACACTTTTCATGATATAGCGATAGTCTGGTATTATCGGTCAATCTCTATTATCGTTCAAACAAATAAAAATTAGTAAATGTTTTTAATGCACAGTAATAACCTATAAATATATTAGCCATCGATTATTTTGAATATATCTTAATTAATGCATTCCAGTTAATATTCATCTGATGATAAGCCGACTTTTGATCATTGTACATGTATACACGTATATGTTCTCGGAAAAAAAGTTAAATATTGTAAAACCCCGCATTAACGCGACCCCGCTTTTAACGCGATCCGATTTTATGGACCCCGATCATCGCGTTTTAGCGGGGTTCCACTGTATCTCTAAATTTTTCGCAGCGAAGTGTCGATTATTACACTACGTCTGTCAATTTTCATTTGTAAGAAGAAAAAAAAAACCAAACCCAAACCATTTATAAATAGATATAATGTATGCAATCCACAGTCTAAACTGCCACACTGCAGACATCGTAGTGATATGACTGAAAAATTGTTAAAGCTACATTAAAAATTCAAATCACACTCACACAAGTCTAAATCCGGCAGTGGACGAAATAATGTCACACAACAGTTTTTTTCTTTATTTCTTCTTCAGTAAATAGAACGTGAAAATTAAACATTATTCAAGTAAATTTCAGATGTTTTTAAACAACTACAACAGTACTATAGTATAAAAAAAATTAAAAGAATAAAATTGTCACCAATTAGCTTCAATGAATGATCACTGTGAAATTTTCTCTGCAAACAAAATCGCATCTCCATTTCCGCCGAAGAAACACCTGACATTCCTCTACCGTATATGTAAAGTTTAATTACCATGATTAAATTACAAGGAATAAAACAAAATATACCATGCGGTATATGTGGCCCTAAAGAACTAATTCTGAATAAATATTTTGTTCAGCAAACAGTGTTACATGCATTAAGACTTAAACCTGAAGTCCATGGCATCGTAAGTAACAACAAAATAGGCATCGTTTATTTTGGCAATCAATTCCTGGTGCTTACACATACACACACTGTCGAACATGGTTTCTTTGAAGTATGTCCGAAGGGCAGTCCTTTTCACAAGATCAATGCAAGGATAAGGAGTCTGTTCATTAGCCACAACGGCTTTAATGTTTGCATACTTAAAGGAGAACAGAAACCAATGGAAATATAGAATAATAATAAAAGTACTATAGCAGAAAACCTTATTCTGAAGTATCATCTGCAACCGTAATGCCAATATTAAAATATTTGCCTATCTTCTAGGAGCTGAATTTCAGTGACCTCGTATGCAAAATTTCCGTGCCTATTCGGTTACTTTCGGGATGTGACGTCATAGTAGCGACTCCAGCAGCCCAAGTGGGAGTTGCCAGAGTAATAGACAATACCATTTTGCGTTGCTTACGGGTGTAATGGAACATTAAGAAAAGCCTGTGGACAACATTTTTCTTTTCTTTTCCGAAAGATAAAGGCATAATGAAAGAATGAATACTTTATTACAAACGAGTCGATTTCAAAGCAACACCATACAGCACTATGTGCTCGTTACATTTCTCAAAGTACTGTTACAAGAGGGATTCTGAAAAAATGGCAGCTCAATAATACGCAAATGCTAGGCCTAGACTAAAAGTTGGCGCTGTTCCAGACATAACGTTGAATATTTTAAATCCTGGGAAAAGTGTTAAACGTGCGAGTTACAAAAATAGGCAGAAGGCCGAGTAAATGACCACAAAATGCAACAATCAATTCACAGATCTTTTATCTACACCAGCAGTGCTAAAAATAAATCTGATAGCCCGACGCCCTGGGCCCCTCTGGTTTTAGTTCCGGCCCATCTTGTATTCAAAGTGAGGTACCCATCAGGCATGTCGAAACAAAAATTGTTTGCCTGAGGAAACTTTGATCGCGCTGGTGAAATGAGTAAATGTATTTTCAAGATGTTGACATACATGCCTTAACACGGCACAATCTATATCAAATCACTACTGTCCAAGGTGAAATTTAGATTTGATTTTAATCAAATGGAGGCTTTGCCAAAAATAATATTCTAAACCTGTCGTGTTTCGAGAAAACACAATTTTCAGTAATCTTATAAAAATTACAAATTTAAAAAAAAGATCATTGTATACATGTAGTATGTATAAACGGTAATCTATAATGATTGGAACTGATATAAAACTATTCATTGGGCAGCTTAAATAGCGATTAAAAGAAAAGAGGTCAAAGTTTCACATTAAATGTTCTGTTACACCCGTAAGCAACGCAGAACGGTATTGTCTTTTACTCTGGCAACTCCCACTTGGGCTGCTGGAGTCAACTACTATGACGTCACACCCCGAAAGTAACCGAATAGGCAGGAAATTTTGCATACGAAGTCACGGAAATTCAGCTCCTAGAAGATAGGTCAATACGGTCGCAGATGATACTTCATAATAAAGTTTTCTGCTATAGTACTTTTATTATTATTCTATATTTCCATTGGTTTCTGGTCTCCTTTAATTACAAATAAATTATTGGAGAGTATCAGTATAGACTGTCAAGTGAGTGAGATATTCCTGAAACTGACTACTCGTTCTGATGTCAACCGACATCAGATCACGCTATACAAGGCCGTTATTTGGGTAGTAAGACATAGCAACAAAACAAAACAAAAACAACATGTACTGTCTTACATTGTAGGACTAGTCCTACAATGCAAGACATCTACATTGATATGCAGGGATCGTCCTGGGCTTCACCAATGTCGCAAATTGCGATTTTTTTTCCTTATTGGCGACAAAAATATCCCATCTGGCGAATTTTTTGGTGACAGACTTTTTGGTTATTTAATTTGTACATACAATCATGGATTTGGACTGGATAAATTAAAAGGTAGAATGAAAGGAAGCCACAAACTTGACTAAGCAATGCATTGGAATCAATCTGTTACACAAATGATCCTTCGTTCGTATTGACAACCCCATCTTTACAGTGCATTGTTACATCATAATCTGCTTATGCTGACATCTGGGCTGAGTACTGTATGCTGTGATACAGTCAATCATGCTACCAAACTATACCTACAACTGACCGACTTCTGAAGACACGAATAGAACAGATACAATTAATTGAATGGCTAATCCTTCTGTTGTTTTTTTTTTTTTTTACATATACCAATACAATAGTTTTGCTGAATCTTCATAGAAAGCTTATAACCTTTGAAGTACCGACTACTGTGTATAAATACAAAGCAAATGGAAAAAATCTCAATCACAATTATATCTGTCGCCAGTACAGCATTTTACTCATTGATCTTTTCCTTTTGCCATCAATCCGTGTTACCGCTGCAGAGACTTAAACTCCACAACAAGAAATAGCAACAAAAAAAAAAGAGTTTTGCATAATTAATAATAATTATTTATTTCTCAAAATACAGGAGTGAAAGAAACCCTAAATTGGGTGTGAATTTATGCTTATATATATGGTCCAATATTGCCAGGTGTTGACTCGTGTAAGTTTCATTCGTGGGAATGGAGATCCTATTTTGCTTGTCGAGAAAATTTATAGAACATTCAGTGATCATTCTTGGGATTTTAGGAAGCAATTCACTACAAGCTTTGTGAAGTTAGCCATAAAGGGGAGGGGGGGCTGCTGAGAGACTACTGATGTCACCTGTCAGCACTGTAGACTGTGAACATGGATTCAGTAAGATGAACCTCATAAAAACGGACATCAGAAATAAACTCTGCATCTCATCTCTCGAGAATTTAATGAGAATCAGCAGAATCAGCATGTACAGATGTGAAAAATTAGACTTTGAAACTACATTCAGCAAGTGGGCAGCCCTAAAATCGCAACAGATATTCATGTAACACTTTGTAACAATTTGTTAATGCTTGTTGTAATTAGAGTATTAACTAACCCGTCTTTTGTAATTTTCATTGCCTGTTAAATTAATAGACTAAATTAACACTTGAAAAAATGTACACTACTTGTTCTGGCGACACTTGAAAATTGGCACAAAATATTGAGGTTGGCGATTTTTTTTTGGCAACAGCTTTTTAAAAGCCAGGACCATCCCTGGATATGTATGCTCTTTGCGTCAACATCATACTGCCTAAATAAACCACATTGTTTGGCGTGTTCACAATCTCTCAATTTTGTTGAATTCAGTTTCAGTTTGATAGCAGTCTAGACATTGTGACACAATGCAAGTGTTTCAAACATCACAGAAGGAATTAAAGAATGATGGATTAATGTATGCTGAAAGATGTATATTGTGTATTGAGATATTAATGCTCATAGATGCTGCCAGGATGTGGGAATTGAGCAAAATTTGTTCGAATTCACACACTTTGATGTGTGAAAACTCACAAATTTGTTGAAAGTCATAACAATCTACAGATTAATGCTTATGCAGCTAGATGCAATACTTGTGAAAGACTTAGATCTCAAAAGAGCTAACAGATTGGAACAGAAAAAGAGAAGAATATTGATATATTAGGTATATATTGAACTAGAGTTTCCTTTTCCCCATCCCCACCCCTTCAGTAACTCGTGAACTCTTATAACATGGGGTCAGGCGTGGATCTCATTTTTTTTAAAGCAGATAAACATTAATCCCTATTTCCTGAACTTGAAGAAAATCGTGATCAAAATTGGTAACTGTAACATTGATATGTCACTCATTTTATGGTTGAAAACGGTGGATAGAACCTGGAAAGTTTAATCAACATTTTGAAATTATCATCTTTTAATAAGAAATCGTATAATAGTTACATTTTATTTCCAAACAACATTCTTAGTACACCATAATTAAAGATATTCAAGAAAATTTTTATCAATGAAAATGTAACTTATGCCAGCGTATGCAGTACATTAATATTTAAATGCCAATTAAATAAATTTCATTAAGTGGCGACCATGTTTTGATAACTGACTTGTGAAAGTATTTGTTGTATTGTTGCACTGAATTAAAAGCTGGCCTCCTTTGTATTATCATGTTAATTATATCTTTTGAATCAAATAAAGAAGGTGGAATACAAGACTTATAGTGCAATCTATGTTTGTGAACCCCATTGTGTAAGAGTTATCGGGGGAAAAGTGTATTTGTAACAAGGGGGATCGGCCCCATTAAATAAAATCCCTGGCAACATCTCAGAATGCAGACTTGGGTGTGGCATTAGTCCTTGATGAAACAATGATAAGGCAGTGACAATCAATTTAAAAGGTGTCCTAATCTCCTTATATACTAAGATCTGGCCAGTGCCACTTTGCCTAATCCTTTTACAATCTCCTTGAAATTGATTGATAACATGCATGCTACTTGATTGATATTAAATTCATAGAAACAGATCACATAAAAGATAAGTTTGCCTATAAAAAAACGTTGAATACAAAGGACTTGGCAGTTGGAATTTGCACAAGTCCAGGATTAAAAAAATAAGGTTATTTTTGCATGCAATTCCATATCGTGGAGAGCTCTGAAAGCTGTTGTTCTATTTTTTTCTCACAGACGTTTTCAGAGTTCTTACATCCAAAGCAGTCCAACCTGAAACAGTGCAACAAAAATTCACCTAAAGTAATGACATTTTGAACTCATTTGATGTTTCTCGCCATTCACATGATCATAGATACAAATTGTTTGAAATCAGTTTGCATCATTATTTATTGGTTGCTTGTAAAATTTTGCTATTTATTGGCAGGTAATTATTAGTTTCTGAATAAAATTGTTTGAACCATGCATTCAGTTTTGCAACAGCTTGCACAACATATAATATTATACATGTTATACACACAATCACGTGACCAGTCTTGTCTGTGGTCAGAGTGTTGGCAATTCTGATAAATATTCTATTTATGCTGTTTCAGTTCATGATTTAACTGCCAAGATAATATAGATGCAACCAAATAATTTATCCCCATAGCCAAAACGGGGGTGGTGGGGGTGGTGGTGCATGGGCAGTATTGCTTTGTTTGATCTGCTTTTCTAGAGAAATGAATGTCAGCAGGGTTCCAGTGCAGGTCTTGAATTCTGGGAAAAGTCTTAAATTTGAAAACTGCTTTTCTGAGCCATGAAATGGTCTGGAAAAATAAAAAAATGACTTAAAAGTCTGGAAAAAGTCTAAATGTTTTGTTGTTCCCATTCACATGATGTCATTAACGCTCTTTCCCTTCACTAAGTTTAATTGTCATATTTGGTCCTGGACAAGACATTCTGTCATAGTTTGAACCATGCATGGAGGAAGGTTTACAAATGCATGTTTAACATAAGAGCTACCTACACAATCCTAAAGGCCAAATCCTTGTGCAGTTAATATTAGACAATTCAGTTCAGCAAATAGGCCTACTGGCTGATTATAGTGATGGCAATTTACTTTAAAGCTATGAATTACATCAAATTATTGGAGCCAGAAAAGTGTTATAAGTGAGCACTTTAGCTGATTGCTTGATTGAAATTGAGCTTTGAACTGAGTGGATCATGCATGTAATCAGAACTGGAACTAACTTCATTTTGAAAGCTCGAAAATATACTACACTGCAAATGTCTGTCAATTGTTTGACCAAACACACCATATAACAAATTCATAACTTTCAAGCATTAGATATGTAATTTTAATAGGTCTGATCACCAGCATAAGAGGTGTAAATTTCTGGACTATGATTTGGCAATTGTTAGCAAAAATCTCACACAGATTAACTCCATATTTTTTTAGGCATGTCTTAATGTATTGCATGGATATTTTATTTACTACTCAGTTTACCGGTAGAAGAACAAGTGCAATTTAAAAAATAGTAACAGATTTATATTCTTTGATTCACATGGATTGTGTTTTTTTTCCCCAAAGTAAATCAATGCAAGGTGAATTCTAATGTCCAATCAGGGATGATTTACCACCAAATTTCCTTGATAGGAATAACATGGGGATACCACCATGTAAGCCAATTCTGCACAACGATACGTCAGTTCTGTAAACATTGGATCACATGTTATTTTGGGTCAAAAATTTTGTATTAAGAAAGAACAATCAAACTTCAGTTAAGAAAAGTGATATTCATATAGTGTACAAAAATATCCATTTTAATTCTAAATGTCAACATGAAGACCCACTCAATGACCTTCAGTCTGTAACCCAGAAAATCCTATTTACTATGTATTTTTTAGAATCATACAAATAAATACATTATATTAAAGATGGAACTGTGTACCTTAACAAAATTCTGCATCTTAATCCAAGTTTCCAAGTTGTTCCACATGTACAAAATCACCTACTACCCAATGTATCAACTTGCCCCTAGAACAGGATTCTCAAGAAATTCCTTGGCACATAGTCCATTTCTAAATTCTATAGTAATTTTTCCCCATAAACAAAATTTAAACACATTACATCTATTTCTTGTTGTTTCTTTTCCACATAATAGCTTATTTTTTTATAAACCATTAAACTTTTTTACAAGATCAGTCTAGTTTGCTTAATATCTCTTGTCATTTATTGGCATTGCTGTGTTGAATTTGGTAAAACTAGCTATAAACTTGACCTAATTACTTGATTGAACTGCTGACAAACAGTCCCAAGTAATGTATTTCATTTCTTTAGCCCAATGGACAAACATTACATCTTTTCAAAGTTGTGCAGAATAGACAGACTTTTCGCGTGTCATGAACACTCTGGGTGGTCTCCCATGTGTCACCAAAATTAATATTATTTTGAACAGAATATTCTGGTGACAATTGCCTCTTTTCAAATGGTAAGCATTGCAGTATTTTATTTTCGTCAATTGGTCAAATTTGGTATGCATTTTGCTTCAGTAATGGAGACAGAAACCTTATGTGCGCAGAAATGCCCACCAGCATTGTATATGTTTTCACTGTTTTCTAAATTCACTTGAAGAAATGCAGGGATGTCACAAAGTTATAAAAAGTCCAAAAAATTGTGATTTCAATTTGTAATCGCTTTTGGCGTAATTTCTTAAGGTTTATGAGTGGAATGAGAAAACAAAAACTTTAATATGTAATAATGAGGGTAAATCCAAAAATGTTTACTGTTCTCCTTAAAAATACATAATTCAGAATACCTTGACCTAGCTACATATATCCTTATAAGGGTCCAGATCAATTTCACAAATAATCTAAAAATTAATTTACGAAGTACAGTGTGACCCCGCTATAACACGGTAGTTGGGAGCCATAAAACCTGACCATGTTATATACCGAACTGTGTTATATGCAACCAAGTCAGTTTGCTGAAGAAAATGTACCACCCCCACAAAAAAAAAATTGTGGGGGGTGGGGGACGTGTAGGTAATAAATGGGGGTGGTAAAATACGTGCTTCGTTGGCACAGTTACCATCTTGAATTGATGCATATTAAATGAGAAATACACCTGTAGTGAATATTTAGAGAACCATGAATTGGTACATATACGTGAATCCTGTTTATATATAAATGTCTAATGTATAGCATAAATAGAGTATCAACACCATTACTCACCTGCAAACCTCATCATATACATTGAATCCACAATACAATTCCATCGAAAACATGCACACACAGCTTTAAAATATTAATTAATTTTGTAACAGGTCATATTGGTCTGAATTCAGTGGAAAAACATAACACAATCACGTAACGAATATGAAGCACATTTACTTTAAAGTATGTTCCAAGTCGGTAAAAGTTATTTGCATTTTACGCCGCCATTAGCATAAACTTTTTCCCTACGAAAAGGAAGCTTTCAGAGCAGAGTTAACGTGTTCCAGTCATGCAAATCCATCAGATTACATCACTTTTATTTAAGTTTGATACTGACTTTCTTTGAAGAAAAGTTCTTTGCTGTTATTGAAAGATTGTAGTCGCCTTTCTCTGATGAAGGGTGCATGCGCTATTGAAGTCACCGCTAAAGGACAGCTTTGGAGAACCAAACGAATGTCCATTTCTTGTTGTGGCAGCAACATCAAATAATTGTATTGCATGATTGAGACTGCTATTTTTTCCATCTGCTGAGCATGTTTTCATAACAGTCGGTGCTTCAAAGGTAATGATCTGTTTCCTTTGAAATTTCAACAAACTATTTTATCTGGGTACATTTTTAAAAAGGAATTGGCCATCATTTTAACTATTCTAGTTACTGTCCCTCCATGCCTACTGAATAAACCAATAAGTAAGATGTATTTTTTTTTTTTTACATTTGTGGTAGCAGCGTGATGCTGCCTTCCACGCATGCATCTGAAAATTAACAAAGGGTCAACAGACAATAGAGACACAGGTGTTCTTCTGACAGGGATTATTACAGAAAACGTGAAGAATTTAATTCTGAGTGAAACAAAGAGTAATTTTACCTACCATCCACATACAAATGCCAGTCTTTGTAAATATATTAATTACTAGCGAGCGGCAGAAAATCCGATGAAAGATAGATTAAGAGACAATGCCTCGTCCGGTTGATCTCAGTTACCAGAAATGTCAACAACAAAAAATAGGATATTTCACAACTTGCAGAACTCATGCTGGACGTCAGGATAAGCGGATTATGATATAACAATGCACTGTTTAGATGGTTTTTCAGTATGGACAAAGAATTTGTTTATGTAACAATAGATAAATTTCAGTTAATTTTATATCCATTTTGCAGCTTCCTTTCATGGGGCCTCTGAATTTCTGCACTCCAAACCAATGGATGTATATAAACGGTTAAACAGCCAACAATGTGGCCAAAAAATAAAAAAGCCACATGGTATGTTTTGCAGCCAATAAGGAAAAACAATCCAAGTTTGTGACATTGGCGAAGACCTACGTGATCCCAGAATAAACTTTTTATGTGTTTTGTCTTATTCTTACTTTTAAGAAGAAAAATATACTTTTTCGTCTACGTGAAAAATACATATAAAATTTCGGGAGCCATGCCACGATCCTCTTGTATTATTCGTACGCGATCTCTTCCCCAAAATGATAAGCAACTTTTTGTTTTTTTGTACACAGGAAAAATCCATGTATATGAAATTTCGGGAGCCATGCCACGCCTGCGTTATATCCAAATTCAATTTATAATGGAGTGTGCTATAGCGGGGTCACACTGTAAATATATTTATTTGATCAAAATACCACTATCAGAACAAGTAGTTTAAGAAAGAGGAATGTATGCAGAGCTTATGTTAGTAAACAGTCTTATTTTGAAGCTAAAGTATCGAAAAGGCATTACCCATTAGCAGTGAAATAATGTACATAATAAACAAGTTTCCAAAACTTGTTCCAGCTGGCTAAGCTAGCTATGTATGTGCTCCATCAGCAGAGGTGTCTCGGCATAGAACAGTAGTCATACACTGGTGAGAAACAGATTAAGCTTAGAAAAAACAGATAAATGCTTATGCAGCTTGAGGTGACATCTTTTAAAGATTTTGATTTCATAAGGACTCTGTTAGAGTGTAGCTAGAAGAAAGATAGATATCGTAGTGTTAGGTATATAGTGAACTATGGCCATTTCGTTCTCTCCCTCCTTTTTGTTCTATTCCCCCCCCCCCCATTTTTGTAACAAGTGGGTATTAAATAAAACATTAGATAAAATCCAGGCAGCATTTCTGAAGTGAAAGCACTGGAGTTGCAACTGGAGAAGAAAGTATAGAATCTAACGGTTCTACATATATCCTTATGGTTAACATCTGGGTTACAATGACGTTCTTTTTTAATATCATTTCCCTTTCATATTACATTTATTTATTTCTGTATTGGTTTTGTATTTGTTTCGTGTATTTAAATAAGTAACTGAAGTAAAACACTCAATACCGTGAATAGTCAATGAAAAGTCATTGAATATCAGCTCTCTTGGTCTGTATTAGCCCTGTTTCATGGATTAGTTCATTAAGTTTGTCTTGTGCTATTTAGTTTTCATTTTAATTTTGTTGATTTTATTTGATGTCACATTCTTGGACCAATCTTTTTGTGTGCCAGTGTGAACCTGTTTTTTTTTTTTTAAAAGAATGCCTGGACATTGTGTTTATAATCCTTGTGGGAAGAAGCTGATAACTTCAAAGCCTGGATAGGGCATTCCAAACTTAAGACTAAAGCACTATGAGGATAAATTATTCACTATTAGGTCTGAAATTTTTTATTTTTGGTCTGGAAAAGGTATGAATTTTTTTTCTAAATTTGTGGCAGGTACCCTGTGTCAGTTTTCAAGAATGTCTTGCGGCGTTGGCTGCCCATATTGACACTTGCACAGCTTAGTGAATTGATAGTTGTACTGTGTACTTCATCTGATGCCTTTTTCCTAACCAATATAAATCCCAGCACAAAAAAGTGGTAGCCAAGGAATGCCATGTCAGTTGAACTACTTAACTTTTTTTTAGTGAAGCAAAAATGGCTAATAATATTTAGCATAGTTTATATTTATTGCTATCATGTAACATGGACTATACTTACAGCAAGAGCACCGCACTGATAACTTTGGACAAATTGCTCAAAAACTTTTAAAACTATGTAAAATATACAAATATTCTTCATAACCTGAGCTATGAGTAATTTTTATTTTTAAAAAAAGACTGAAGGTCCACAACCAGAATTACAAATAATTCTGGTTATTAGATATTTTCCATGACACATTTTGAATTGTTTTCATTTGTAGGTAACTTAATAGAACTTAAACATCTATACAAAAGTTTGTGATGGTGATAGAGGCTTTGTTTTCATCAACATTTTTAATTTGTATGCATGCCAGACATAGTACTAACCATTAGCCATGCCTTTTATCTTTCTAGACTAAACAAGTACCAGATGTTTGGAAGCATGACCTGTTTGATGGTGGAGTCAGTACCGGTAGAAGAGGTGGTTTTTCCTCAGGTGGAGGTGGTTTGACCACAGGTGGAGGAGGCACTGGAAAGCTGCATATCTCAAACTTAGATTTTGGTGTCAGCGATTCTGATATCCAGGTTTGATATAATGAAATTTTGGTGTTTAGTATATGTAAAAAAAACATAAATCAGCATTGTTAAAGTTGCTAGGGAACAAATGTCAACTAGCCACTGTCTGGCAACTGTTAGAATGTAATGTGGCATGTCTGAAATTTCATCATCAGTTTCTTCTTGCAAGTTTTGCATCAGAAACTGTCATCACATACAGTTTAATGCACAGTCTGATCCCTCTTCTGACTGACACCACCCATTCTTATATTGTTGGCTATCTGTTTGACAATAATGGTTCACAGGCTGTGAAAACAGCCTTAGTGACAGACATATATAGCAGGGTTCATATGGTCATTAAAGGTCATTGACAAGTTTTATAATTCAATAAATTGGTTGTCATTATGCATTTGGTGTGCATGATATGAGACCCATATCATTCTGCTCTCAGAAAGTTATGCAAACATATGATGATGAAAAGCTCAGAGTCTTTATCAAGCAATATGGTAAAGTCAAACAGTCATTACCTACCTCAGAGTAGCCCAAGATGACAAGTGAACCCATAATTGATGCAGAGTCCATCAGAAAAGCATGGTCACTTGTGAAACCCCTGGTTGTGAATGCAGGATATCCAAGGGGCAGCACAAGTGCTCTTTGGGGTTTAATTAACAAGTACCAAAAAAAACCCGATCTCCAAATTTTCTGACATTAGCAGCATGGGGACTTACTGCACTGATTCATACTGCTGATGGTGTCCATGTGTTTAGTGGCCATTAAAATCAGGTGAACATTTTGATTTTATGTTGGTTTTGAGCACTGGAGAAATTCTAAGGACACTAAGCATTGTTTTTTTTTTAATTAAAAAAACAAACAAGATATGATTGATTTGGACAGATCAAATTCTTGTCACTTTTAGTTGCAGTTGGTCTGTGGGACTGATACAATTCTATCTCATTAGATTTATGTCTATCTCATTAGATTTATGTTCAGTATGTTATACACAAGTTTAGACAAATTAGAACCATCAATCATTATGTACTTTACTTTCTTAAATTCAAGTTGAAGTTCATTTCTGGTACGAAACCACCTGGACTTGTTAAGTTACATTGACTTTATATTTGATTTTTAAAATGTATATGGTGTGTGATCAGTGATTGTGATGATATGAAAGAGACCCTGAAAATCATGTCATTCAGCACAGTGCACAGATTAAAGGTACCATATTAACCATATATTTTGGGATACTGTATTGCTAATTATGTCAGAAAATGCACACAAACTTTAATTTTATTTTATGAAAATTATTTAAACCTCTTTAATAACTGCAGTATCATTTCATCAACGTAACATTTTTCCAGCACACATCTTTTCGGTGCATGAAGGCCCCCTTGTGCTGTGAAATATTATCATTGGGGGCAACACATTTCCTACTGCTGAAACTGCAAGGACTAAAGTTAGATTCTTTTATCTGCACCAGTTGTGCAAATTCTCCCACTTTTGACCCTGTTCTTATAGACAGTCCATCCAGAGATGAGATCATAGTACACTCATAGCTGCCAACCCTCACGAATTTGGTGTGAATTTCACGACTTTTTCAGCGATTCACAGATTCACACCGTAAGACAAAAATTCACGAATTTTCCGATCCTCAATTATTTTAAATCTTTAATAAAATATCCGATTTCCCATTAAGCGCTAGTCGTGATATTCGCAGTTGCCGAAACGGTCCGGTACCGCTGGTCACGATATTAGTAGATCTACAGCTGATTAGTACAGTTGGCCCGGTCGCAAACATTTTAGCCTATTTTAATCTATATATATAAGAGCAGTTTTACAAGTGCTTTTGAGAGAAACTGGGGCCTAACCGGAAATTTGATCCGCGCATGCGTCAAAACACTGATTCGAGTTACCGTTCAGCATCGCATGTAAGATTTTGAAAACGTCTTCACCACCAAGGAAAAAGAAATGTATTACTCAAAAAGTGAAGTTTAATTTGGAATATATCAAAAATTGGCCGTGCATTCTGCCATTAAACATTGATATTCATTCATGCTTTTTGCACTCAGTGTGCCATCGCAGAGACGATGTAAGGAAGAATGTCGGTTGAAAAAAACACGTAGAAGTTGGGAAAATTAAGAATTCGCAGATTTCAGCTCTGGAATATTTTAAACCATTGCCGGAAGACCCGCAGGCTACCAACGCTTAAGCATTATTTGTGAGTTTTCTTGTGTCGAACACGATCTACCTTTATCAGCTGGAGACCATGCTAAACATTTGTTCTGACATGTTCCTGGACTCGAAAATCGCTTCCAAATTTTCATGTGGAAGAACAAAAAATGCTGCAGCTCCTGTGCATTCCTCACAGCAACAGTGACAGCGAAAGAGTATTTTCTTTAGTGAGGAAAAATAAGACAGACTTTAGGGTCTCCTTAGCTGCAGAAAATTTGCCAGCAATTTTAGTCCCCAAGATCAACCAGCAGGCAAGAAGTCGGAACTGTTTTTAGTGTTTAGAAAACAAATTTACGATCAAGCAGTTGAGGAAGTTCAAGTCTGCCATAGTATCATGTCTTGATAAATAAATATTTCTGCATATATGTAGTGTTTTATTTTTATTTTGCGAACTTGATATAGTGTAGTATTGACGGTCGGAGTAGTCAGAGTGGATGGAGTTATTGTCGTGGTATTTTTCACGAATTCATGTCCAAATTCACGACTTTTTATCCCTATTTTCACTAATTGTGAGCCTGGAAGGTTGGCAGCTATGTACACTACAGTTTCAGGCATGTTAATGATCATATTGTCATTGAAATAAACTTCTTTTCTGGCTCACGAATTCACTGAATGGTATGATTTTCTCTTTACTTCTTCTGGGAGACACTTGGTCATCAATGTCGTATGAAGCATTAGCTTTTATTGCTTTAAAAACTGTTTCCCTGTTTCAATTTATTTTAAAAATTCCCATGAATACCAGTAAAAAGGAACAAAAGATGGCTTCCCTATGTTGGGTGGCTTTATATCTTAAAAACAAAATTGGTGCACTTAAAAGAATCCGAAGTCAGCTTCCAGAATTGGCTTTCATTGTAGTAAAACAACCTTTGTATTTGATATCCTGCTATTAAATTAAAAAACAATGCGTTTATTGCTTGCTACCAGTTGTGTTTATTCACCACCTGGACTTCTATTTCTTTGCTATGGGCAATCATAATTGATACAAACATGCGTTGATGTTTGCGTAAATAGTATACACTGCATTAACTTGCTTTAATACAGTAAAACCTGTAATGAGCAACCTCTGCTATGAGTGACCACCTGTCATTTCCGACCACAATCATAATGCACGGATCGATTTTACTATATAAACGCTTTGTTATGAACGACCACCTGCTGAATGCGACCAGCGACCGCGATTTCTTGGCAAAATATGCATTTTGACACTGCTATGAGCGACCGCATCGCCAAAAAAAGCAAAAACAGATTGACACCACTGACCGTAACTTAATCCTTTGTAAACACTAGAGCTCGGGATAAATGTAGTATGCAAACAAAGTGCACATTAAATAACACTATAGTTGAACAACCATATATCAAGATAAACACCTCTAACCATCATTTAATCCTTTGTAACAAAGACTGCATAAATAGTAAAGATTGCTCTAATAAAGTATTTAAAAAGAATTTGTCTTGCTACAGTACCAGTTTTGTGAAATTTACAACTCCAGCATACGGTGTCATAAACTGCAGTAAACCAGACTACAGTACATGTCACTAACCGCCATTGTAGTGCCAAAGTCATGTGAATAGTCAGTAAGAGTAACATCAAAGGGAGTAATGATGGATATACACAGTCATACACAGTCAATTTAGAGGTTTGTATTATCTTTATGAAAACTCACAAAACGCCAGCAGTCCTTATATCCCAGTGAGAAATCGTTTGAAAGGGCTTCAGTGTACGTTTGAGTGCATCGTTTCTTTTCAGTTAATCCATGATGCCTGGAGGGTGAATGAGCTCATTGTCTTTAATACTAGTAAGTGAGAATCATTTCCGGATTTTTTTAAAATTATTTTTTTGTTTCTTTTGTTAGTGTTTCACCAAGCCACCATCTGTTTACCTGGGTGCAGATGGTCGCAACCTATGTTTATCGAACTAAACGGCTGTTGATTTAAACTTCGTCTCAGAATAAATGTATTGTTTCTTGATGAGTTAATTAGGTCTTTTGGTTTCATTCATTGGTACATAATATATATTCCACATTTCCCCAAAACCTGATCAAAACCGATAGTCTTTATAACATCAACACTAATAACAATGGCAGAACCTCCGCTGAAAAAAAGAAAAGTTTTAACACTGGAAGAAAGGATTAATGTCATTGAAAGAAATGAAAAAGGGGAGACTGCTCGCAAAATAGCAGTCAGCTTAAGCGTCGGTAAAACGCAAGTTCAAAATGTAATGAAAGACAAGGAGTCCATTAGAAACAAATGGCAGATAGGTGCACAAGCACAGATGAAATATGCCATGGCACGACAAACAGTTTACAGAGATCTGAACGAGCGAGTATGGGAGTGGTTTTGTGTTGCAAGAAGTAAAAACATACGAGTAAGTGGAAAGTTGATTCAGGAAAAGGCAATAATTGAGATACATGTTCCGACCAAACAGCTGAGTAAAACATGTCAACAAAGAAGTATAATGGCTTTATTATAAAACAAGTGAAAAAGTGTATGGAATAAGATATATACATCATATCTAACTGTTCATTTTTTGTACATATTAATGTGATGCTGAAATATAAATTTTATTCTCGTTGTTTGATAGATGTATATCTTTATTATATAAAGATATTTTGAGAGGAATGCATGCAATATTTAACAAGATTTATGAATAAAGGATATGATACATGTACAGTGAGTATGGGTATTATTTATTTTTCAACAATGCTAACTATTGACCCTGAAAACCAGTCCATTTTCGCACACCTCTTATGAGAGACCACCTGTCTTGAGAGACCGCTTTTGGTAATACTTTTTGTAACCAATGCCAGTGAAAATATTGTTATTTGCACTCACATTGAATGTATTTTCAAATGATTTTTATATGCAAGACATTGCGATATAGTTAACCTGGATATAAGTCATGAATGAATGGCAGGTACTTCCAGGCAGTCCATTGGTATTACTCTCTCTCTCTCTCTCTCTCTCTCTCTCTCTCTCTCTCTCTCTCTCTCTCTCTCTCTCTCTCTCTCTTGTTGGTGAGTTTTTGTTGGATCCTGTTTTCAGTCTGACAGGATATTTAAACCATTGAGTAAAACCAAACATAATTAAGTTTCTTTATATTCACATCAGTGGACATTGTGATGTGTGTTACCTGACATAAGTGATACACACTACAGTATGGATGCATATGCTATATATATGGGGTTATTGGATGTATTCTTTCTTTAATAAATTGCTTGTGATGGGGGGGGGGGAGTGGAAAAAATGGAAACAATACAAGGTGTGTTCCTTTCATTTTATTTTCCAATAATTTTTTGCCTATTTGATTTGTTATAACATGCAGTGTGTGTTGGGAGGAGGTGCCAGTTCAACACAATTTTCATAGATGCCAACCATTACACTTTTGGCTTAATCAGTACACTTTTTTTCTGTCACTAATTTACGTGTATCTGTGTTCAGATTACGCATTTTCGGTATATTCCCCTCCCTCCAAAAATTAATTTGTTTTCTCATGCAAGTGCCTTTGGACACCTACTCCATTCGCATACAGGCACTTTTTGACGTCTCTACACCATTCTCATGCAAGTGCCTTTTGACACCTGCTGTAAACATCAGCCATTTTGAGCGGGTTTTCATAGTGCTACCTTTGGGGGAAACCCCTGTTACATACTACATTCATTACTGTGAATGACCAATACGTCAGATCACGTGGTCGCTGTTTATGCTCTGGTTGAAATCTGCTATTTAAAATAACTGGGTCATATTCTCCACTCTCCAAATAACGTAGGTAAAGGCTCTGATATTGATGTAGGCAGCAATTAGTTTTTATAAATTATCAAATTCAGATGACTTATTGATGTAGACGCAGACAAAAAACTTGTAAATTTTGAGTATGAGAAATGGCAGCTATGGTTGGTCACACGGCTTCACTGACTTGACGGTGACTGAATTCTTCCAAGATTTTAAAGCACATAAAAAATCTTCCGTGATAAAATAATTTCACATCTATAGCGATCGGACTTTACTCTTAAATTTTTCCATACATAATAGATACGTACCACAAAGGTAAAATGGTTAAAATTGCTGTTAAACATAATATACACTGCACTGCTTAACAGTTAACAGGCAGGCCTATGTGTATGGAGTTGAATAGGTAACAGTTTTCTATTTATAATGCACTGCAATGGGTAACATTGCTACATGTGTTTTGAAGAGCTAAAAAGCCATACACTCTTTTTAGAGTCTGTGTAAGAAATACTGACAATAAAAAGGGCAGAGTTAGAGTGCTCTTCTTTTATTACCAGAATTAACAGTAGATTCCACTGGAGAAAACATTTTTTTACTTGCTTGATAATGCTTTGAATTAATATAACTGTGAGAGATTGTTTGTTTTGTTAACAAAAATATAACTGAATTCAGATCCAGGCTCTGTAACCGAGCACTTAGTGCTCTACTAGTACAGCTGGTACAAAGTGTTTTGAAATGCAATACAAGAGTCTATTGCTTTTTAAAACTCGTATTGTTATATACAAAAACGTGAAGCACTAATTGATATCAAAAGTCCAGAGGGATAAATAAATCATTTTGTACGTATGCTCATTGAATTTTTATCATGTTATATGTGGATTACTCTTTTTCTGCTTGGATTACTCTTTTTGTCCACTTGAATTATACTTTTTCCTCGCCAAGGGTTGGCATGTATGAATTTATTTTATTTCTTAAGTCTTGGGACATGTGACTATGTGTAAAAAAGTTTCAACTAAGTTCTGCAACAGAAAAAAATCATTTATTTTATTGTGTTCAAAGATATATAGTAAAACACGGTAATTGTTCAAATGAAAACTAACACGGTGTGTATTTTTTATTTCTAGTACTTAACAGATAAAATTATATGCAAAAATGATGGTTATATTGTTGAACCCACATTTGTTTTCAAATGGGGCCGTATAGCCCTGTTGGAGTCATTTATTGGCAAAACACTGCTGTCCAAAATAATAATTAGCCAAAATTGTATAAATGTAGGGAAGGACTTGTCATTGTAGAAATATGGTGGTTCTCTAAAATTATGTTCCATATTTTCGGCAATATTTAAATGTTCAGGTTTTAACCAATAATGTATCTTGACTTTCAGGAGCTCTTTGCAGAATTTGGGACAATAAGAAAGGGGATTGTGCACTATGACAGATCAGGTAGATCACTGGGCACAGCTGAGGTAATATTTGAGAGAAGAGCAGAAGCAGTCAAAGCTTTGAAACAATACAATGGAGTACCACTTGATGGTATGTATATAAGGCAGGGATAGCATTAAGCTATGTGTTTGTATCTCAGATGCTCTTTGGATGCATTATTTTTCTCACTGAATGCTTACATGTCCATATAGGCCAGCTGACAGTTTTTGTGTGGATGTACATTTTTTTGCCTGTCTGTCATCTGTGATAAATTCTGGTCAGTTTTAAGTTCACCTGGCCATAAGCTCGAATGAGGTTGTGTAGGTCTCAGTGTCTGTCATGTATTGTAAGTCAGCCATCTTACATGCATAAGAAATTGTTGGTTACCTCTGTAGGTTATATTTCTGATCTGATTTTGATCAGACTTTATATATGGCCTTGTATTACAAAGATCTTGGACAAGTTTGATTAGGAATGGATGGTCATGAATTTGATTGGATGAGTTTGTTACTACCATTCCATATCTCTGATCCAGTTTTTATCCAACTTTAAATATGGGCTCATGATGAAAATCTGATGAGTTTAGTAATGAGCAAGATTCACACCTATTAAATGAGGTGATTTTGCATTTGAGGCAAATTTCTGGTCAGTTTGATGTGACTTGCAATATGTGCATAAATCATAAGGATCTTGGTTTATTTGGATAGTATACATAGGGTTATATCAGAAAGATTTCTGACAAATTTGATAGAGCATGATCCACACATATGAATGAGATGGTTATACATATGATTGGCTGAGCTTGTTTCATTCATGGAGCAATATTTCTGAACCACCTTAAGTCAAACTTGGTAAATAAATTCACAACATCATTCTTGTCCTTCTTGCATGCTTATTTTTGAGACCTTGCAAATAAATCTTGTATTAAGGTGTATTTTACAAACAACTGAGCGAGTTATAGGAATTTCTCACATACGAGGAGTGTATTTCATCCGGGTTTCTATTTTTACTGTTTTCTGTGATGAAATTTTCTAACTGCATTAGAAGAATAACTTTTTTGTACAATATACATGTCAACACCTTTTTGATATACCTGCCATGGTTGCTAGTACATTCATTCAATAATGTATTTTTGATCTGTTTTAGGTTTGTGGTCATTGACTGGATAATATTATCATGCAGATGATTTCTCTACAGACATTTACTTGTTTACTATTGTGCACTTCACAGTAAGCTTATGCAACTCAGTTTAGTCACTCACTGTGTAATGTTAGAGACCAGGAAGGTCATGCAGGTAATTTCTAACAACATTTTTATTAATTATTGGCCACATTGTGGTATATTTATGCAATTCTGAAATAATTTCAGCTGTGGTTGCTAGTACACTTGTTCCATAATTTGAATTTGAGCTAGTACATGTTTGCAGTCATTGACTGCATAATATCATGCAGATAATTTCTGTAGGCATTTATTTCTTCACTAGTGTCCACTTCATGGTAAGTTCATGCAACACTTCTAACTCTATATTATATTACAGACCATGAATGTCTTGCAGATAATTTCAGATGACATTTATATTGTTAACAAGCATACACTTCATATACGTTCACGCAGTGCTTCAATGCTTTCACCCCTCTGGTCACTTGTATGTTCATTCAGATGATGTATACTTCACCTACTATGATTTTTGTCACTCTATGTCTGGTATTATGAACCAGAAAGGTCATGAATGTAATTTGTATCTAAAGCATTTGCCTGTGCAAAGAAGATCATGTTCATCGTTATCTTCCAAAGAGACAATGTTGATAGCTCTAGCTATTTCATCCTGGATAGGATGGATTATTTGCTCTACATACAGGGAATTGACCAAAGATCAAAATTAAAACATTGCACATTTTGACCTATGAGGTAAGGACATCTCCACCTTCATGGAATGGAGGTCAATAATGACTCTATCTAGATTTACCTTTGATAACTTTTATGCCAGAGAACCTTTTGATGTGGAGAGGCCCATAGCAATAATGCAACAGGCTAATATCCCAGGTTATTTTAGCCAGCTATGTACATGCCAACCATTATGCTTCTGGCATAATTTTTTTCACTAAATTACACATTACACGTAAATGTATTTGGATTACGCTTTTTCGGTATATCCCCCTCCAAACAAAATTAATAATTTGTTTTCTCATTTTTATTAACATCCCATTAATCACACAGACCGTATTCTAGAAAAGACGCTGTCTATGTAACTACAACATAAGAGTTTGCTTGTCCATAGAGTTGCATGCACTTCCCTAACAGTATTATGTTCTATTTATAGCAGCTGCCCTATTTCCAAATAACAGGCTGGTTCTACTTTCAGACTTTTGACCTCGGTTTATATTTATAGCAGCTGTATGGCTTAGTGAGGAGAAAACAGACTGGTTTTCTAATTTGTAATCTTTGCTTGCAGTCTTTGTTCAAATTCATATCTGGTACAGAACCAGTCTGTAGATATTTGGCACTGAAAGTCGTCAGATTTATTTTAGTTGATGCGTGTGTTAGAGCAAAAATGTTTTTCATATAATTTCACAGATGGATTACAAATGACGAAAAATCGATTCAGAGATGAATACATGAAATACATTATACAGCATTCCATTCTAGGGCAGCTTCACTTCCCTTGCAGGCTGTGTGGAAAGGATTTTAATATTGGTCTTAGTGGTAATACAAAGAAACCTTGAATTAGCTTATTTTACTAACTCCAACATTGTGGACACAAATTTTACAAATGCAGAGACGTTATTTATCGAGTTCTTAATAGAACACAGACTACCCCTAGCGGCAGAAGACTACATTGGTCCTTTGTTCAGACGGATGTTTCCTGATTCCAAAGTTGTTTTAATAATGTTAGGTGTTTAGCAGAAGAAACTTGACTTAAAATTGCAGAAGCCATGAAAATTTCATCGTTTAGTATTGCAACAGACGGTAGTAGTGGTTATGATGACGAAAAGTTGTACCCAGTCTGTGTAAGAGACGTTGACAATGAAAGGGGCAAAGTCAGAGTGCTTTTCTTTCATTACCAGAATTAACAGTCGATTCCACTGGATAATTTTTTATTTTATTTTCTTGAAAATGCTTTTTAAAAAAATAAGTTGGCAGAACTGTATGGGGTTTTCAACTTATGCTGCGTCAGTGATGAATGGAATTCATAAAGGAGTTGCATTCTATATTTTCGTGAATATCTCCATCATTGTTCTTGTCAGGTTGTCTGCCATATGATGCACCATGCTGCAGGAAAGGCTGCTGATAAATTAGAAGGTGAACCTCCGCAGTATCAAATTGGCACTCTACCTGACAATGTACATCATGTGGACAGAGTCGATTTTTTTTCTTCTCATATTTCCCAGCTAAAAGACCCAATTACTGGAAGATATATTCCTCTTCTTAGTCAGGTTATGAAAGGAATATTGGTTCTTTACCATTCTAATGCTGACTGTGCTAACAAAAGTAAAACTGAATTCAGATTCAGGCTCTGTAACCCAGCACTTGGTTCTCTACTGGTGTGCAAAACATTTAAAGTCTCAGCTGGTACAAAGTGTTTTTAAATATGAGTATGTTGCTTTCTAAAGCTCAAAGTGTTACATATGAAAACTTGAAGCATTAATTAATGTTAAAACTACAGAGGGATAAATAAATCATTTTGTAAATATCCTCCTTGACTTTTTATCATGTTATATGTGGATTACTCTTTTTCTGCTCGGATTACTCTTTTTGTCCACTTGGATTACACTTTTTCCTTGCCAGGGGTTGGAATGTATGCAGCTTTTCAGTGACAGGTCTTTTCTGGTTTGTCACATCAGTGGATACGGGGTCACTGCTCCAGCCTAGTTATATCTGAAGTTGAAGCAGTCTCACATACTGGGTACTTTAAGTGACCAGAGGTGGGCCTTCTCAGGGGTAATTAAGAGCTTCACAAGGGCGTTATTTATGCTGTTTGAGTCAGCAACTAATTGTTTATACCACGATAAACTCCGAAGAAAAAGCGTTAAACTCTTATAATTGAAATTTCAGTTATTCGTTATGTTATTTTGTTTGCATCATTAAAAAACAGAAATCTTAATTGAGCGTAGTAATACATGTTTGGGGTTTTATGTTATGTAGCTATTTATAGCACTTGGGATTGTCCTGCTTGATCGTAATAAGGTCATCATAATACCAGTCCTTCAACCAGTGGAAGCCAAATTTATTATAATTTTTTTTACAAAAATTGTTAGAATGTTCTTTTTCTTTAATGCTTACTTCGTGTCTGCCTTAACTGGCAGTGTTTATCTTATGATGTAACATGACTCTATTTATACAAGTGTGTATTCTATGATCACATGTTAAGATTCTGACCAATGGAAATGTTATTTTGCCAGTTACTCGCATGGCAATTATTAATAAGTGAAGGGCAAATTGGACTGCTCCGGTGGCTTAGTGGTTAGAGCATCTACCTCAGATGCAACAGGCTATTTTAGCCAGCTTTTCAGTGGCAAATATTTTCTGGTCTGACACATCATTGGATATGGGGTCACTGCTCCAGCCTAGTTATATCACCGAAGTTGAAGCAGGCTGGCAGGCTCACATACTGGGTCCTTTAGGTGACCAGAGATGGACTTTCTCAGGAGTAAAGGTGTCGCCGATTTGAACCCAGGCTGAGTCATGCCAAGACTTATAAATGGTACTAACAGCTGCCTCGCTAGGCACTCAGCATTAACAGGTTAGTGTTGGGACTAGTCGGCCTAGTTTTAGAATAATGTGACCGGGTGGGACATCATGCTACATGTCTGTGGCATGATGCCCCAGTGCTCAACATCCCTGTAAACTGCCACACTGCAGACATCGTAGTGATATGACTGAATTATTGTTAATGCTGTGTGAAAAAATTAAATCACACACCTACACTAAGGACAAATTCTTTACGAGTCATGATACCAATGTGAATAACTTAGATCCTACATATTCATTTCCATCAAGAATAATATATAAATGTGTTTTGTTGTTTAACTTCATCATTGAGTCTGTAAGAGAGCTACAATATCGCCACTTAATTTGTCCTCTAATTCATTCCATCTGCAAACTAGCTTTTCATTGTTGGAAAAGTATTTCAAAATGAAACAATCCAATATTTTATTTATCTGTTTTTCAAAATAGATAAAATTAAAAGATGGAAATTGCCTCTTTACTTTCTTGAATGGTCAGTAGAAAACTGAGAAATTAATAGGGCAACACACACTTAGCTTTATGATGAAACTATTTTTTCTTGCTGGAAATTGCATTGCACTCATAACATCTCGCTTGTAACTTTGCAAATCTGAACCAAACAATAAAAAATGTATGATATTAAGTGATTCATTTGGTGTTGAGTCTGTCCTTTGTTTGGGGAAATCATGCTTTCTGAATTAGACCCACCATTGGTGACACCAATATCTGATCTTCATAGTCAAGCCAACTTGGCTAGACAGGTACTGGCTAATTGTTCATGTTTTTATTTTAAGGTAGTGTGTCCATTTTCACAAGGATTTGCTTAACTTAAAATTTAATATTTGTCACATTTTTGGTTGGTAGAGGAAATGACCAAAATATATACAACACACTACCTATAGACTCCGTAACTGGTAGATCATGTGACTGTGTAGGAGCAAAGATGAACCCTGCATCCAAGGTCATACATACAATCTCTGCAAGCAACGATACAGAGTTAATGGCTAAGTGGAAGAGTAATTATCCTAGATTATCTTAAGAAAGGTGGGAACCAGTGTCATTTGGGTAATAGGTTGACTTGATGTCTATTGAACAGATTAAATTTATGAGTGGGAAACATTTAAAATTAATTGGCAGAAATGATAGCAAAACAGGACTGCAACAGTAAAATTCTCTATTGGAGTTTCTTTGATAATGCTTAATGATTATACTAAGGATACACCTTCCGTGCAGTTGATCCTGCTGGCAGAATGTGCATTCCACTCCAGTAGTAATTAATGTATGACAAGATTCTTGACACCAGTACTGCTATACAAAGGGAAATCACTCCTGTCAGACTCCCATGTGGACTTGTTAGGTAGTAGTTGTACTCCTAGGGTATTATGATTGGATAAGTTATATTGGAGATACATACTTTACACCAAAAACTGGCTTCTATAAAGAAATTTTCAAACTATGCTTTTATAGGTCGAGCTATGAACATTCAGTTGATAGGAGCTGGAGACTCTCCCAACCAGAACAGAATTGGAAGTACCAGAGGAGGTAGTGGAAGTGGCTTCAGCAACAGAAGCAGAGGAGGAGGAGGAGGAGGCCAGAGGAGAGGAGGGTAAGTTTCATCTCCAGGAATTGTTTTGGTGATGGCATTTGGGTCTGAGCCCATCATTTCAGGGAAAACCATAGGAATTGTGATCAGTTTACTTGTATCTTATGCTCTCTAATCTGGCATCACACCTATGATGTATAGATAAAAATGCACAAAACTCGTTTAAAATAGCTTGGACGACTTGCAAATTAACAGTGATTTATTGATATGAGCACATTCAGGTGATGAATAATAAACTTTTCTATGTTTTATGGCATTCCATTTATAATAATAAAAAAACTTTGTGCACTAGTGCTCATGAGTGCCAGAAAGTTGATGGGATGAATGGATGGATGAGAATTATACCAATACCTCTATGTGGGTATAAAAAATATAAAAATGGAATTCATTTTCAGGAGTACATTGCTGAAATTAGGAATTTTGCGTGACTTTAAATATTTTACATCGAGATTTGAGCCCATTTGGGAACCTCAACAAAAAAATCTGACCTTTTTTGCCCTCTAGTGGGTTCATAATTGTTGTTACTGACATCACATGAAATATGTAATGTATATTACCTGCTGTATTTTGTGAAATGTATATCTTCATATTGGTTTGCACCAGTATCTCATCTTAATCAAGGAATGATTATCATAATTTAAAATAAGAAACACTTGTTTTCTATAAATGAGTGGGTCACTGGGTTTAATGCTATTTTTCAGCACATGATAGGCTTTACATAATAGATAGTATATTTGGTAGAGGAAGAACCAATGACCCACAGCAAGCTACTGGCAAGCCTTCTTGTATACCCCCACTGGCAGAGCCGTGACTCAAACCTACGTGGGCAGAGGTTAGATGTCAGTGATCTGTAAAGGTGAGCGCCTTAGATCACTCCATCACCCAGTGTGCCATAATAAGTATAGTAGCTGCAATAAAGTATAAAAAATATTCCCTGGGCTCAGCAGATTTGAGCAGTAATACACATATCCATCTGTCTTGAAGTCTTGATTACTAGTCAGCAGTTAATTGGTTGATTTAGCTGCAGTTTTTTAAAAAGTGGACCATGTTTGCATTAGCATATTAACACATCTTTCAAGTCAAGGGGTTGAACAAAAACTGCTAAAGATGTGCAGTCGTTACTGCATAATAGTTGTATAACAGGGTCAATTCAAGTCAAATCATAGTGTTAGATCTGCTGGTCAAAATACATTTGTTGCAATCAAATCTAGTTATTGACTTGTCCAGGTTTTGTCCAGATCTTGGTTTTCAGATATAAAAAAACTAGAGTTGGTCATGGAACCAGACTAACGATTTTTCTTTTGGTTGTATAGTTGAAATATTTAAGTCTCAATGATCAAAATTTCTTTTGAATAATTCTCGTTTTATTTCCCCAAAGAATAATAATTTTTAGTAGCAAAGTCCCACACAAGCTCAGCCCTACCCCACCCCCATCAGAAGTGAGCTATTTTCAAAATGCACATTGCATTGTCTCAAATGGCAACCATTGTTATGCTGAATGACAGGAACATGAAACTAGCCACAATTGTTCCCGAGGTATCACTAATAAATAACACATTTTAGCTTGAGCAGGTAGGTTACAGGGTAAATTTCTTTGCTTATATGGAAGAATGCAAACCTGCTTTGTCATCCTTTTTTCCTTAATTTTCTTACAAATAAATGAAAAGAAACATTTTCACAATATTTTTCTTTCTCTTAATGCAAAGTTTTAAATTTATTTTGACTTAATTCATGTGTTCTAAGACATTTTCCCATAATTAAGGTCATTGAACACACACAGTAAGTACTACTACTATAAGACATAGTCAATAAGAAATTTAATCCACATTACATGAAAGAAACATTATTATGCCAACATTCCCTCCATTGTGCATTTTGCAGAGGCAGACAGCTTCACCCAACACCTGTCACACTCTAAGAAGTACATTAATATCTGTTGAGCATTCTTTCGGAATGTCATCCCAAAACGAACAAAAATTGAAGGTTACAAGGGCAGTCAGCCTTTTATAAATTTAAATAGTGAAAGAGAACATATATTTATTGGACATCATGTGTCCATTTGAGTATTACACAGTGGGGGAGATGATGCCACTGTCACATGAATTTTAAAATTAACAAAAATTATTACATATTAAGAGATTTAGCAAGAAGCCATTGACCTCCATGAGTTTTGCAGATTCTGAAACTAAACTTAAGGTGTATATGGCGTGAATTTACCTTCTGAACTTTTTCATTGTACATTATGGTGTTTGCTTTTGCTGCATCAGATGACACATCTGAACTTTTCAGATGCACTTTTTCCAAAAGCAGTATATATTTCATGAAACCATACTGAAAATTGGTCTGATATATGGAAAAATAGAGTGCCTTTCTGAGGTTTTTTTTGGGTTGGCAGAGCAGTTTTTTGTATTTGTATTTGCAATCACATAGATTTATTCATGCTAGATCTGTATCCATTGCATACATGCCAACCATTACGCTTTTGGCGTAATCATTATGCTTTTTTCACTGAATTACATGTAAACATATATGGATTATGCTTTTTCTGTATATCCACCTTCCCAAAAAAATCTTTTGTTTTCTCGTTTTTATTAACATCCCATTAATCCCACAGATCGTATTGTAGAAAAGACGGCTTCTACGTAACTACAATAAAAGTGTACGCTTGTCTGTGCACTTTCCTAACAGTATTATGTTCTATTTATAGCAACTATCCTATTACCCAGAAACATGCTGGTTCTACTATCAAACTTTCGACCTCGTATTCTATTTATAGCAGCTGTATAGCTTAGTGAGGAGAGAACAGACTGGTTTTCTAATTTTTAATCTTTACTTGCAGATTCTTTTTTTCTAATTTATATTTAGTACAGAACCAGTCTATATGTATTTGGCACTATAAAGTATAATTTATTTTAGTCATTGCATGTATACGAGCAAAAATATCTCCTTTCAAATAATTTCACAGATGGATTAGAAAAAGGCCAAAAATAAACGAAACATAAAATAAAATAGAACCCTCCAAAGATTAGGACACGAGGGCATCATCACGTGACGTCTATTGCAGGCCGTGTGGAAATAATTTTACTATTTGGCGCTAAAGTCTTCAGATGTATTCTAGTTGGTGTTTGTGTTAGAGCACATGTATCTTTTCAAAAAATTTCACAGGTGGATCAAAAAAAAACTGAATCCTTCAGAGATGAATACATGAATGGCATAATACAGCGTTCCATTCTCGGGCACAGGGGCTCGTATCGTTGCTTAAAATTGACCTGTCATTACATGTAACAGGTCAGTTTCAAGCAACGATATGAGTCCCTGTATTCTAGGGCAGCATCATGCTCATTGCAGTCTGTGCTGAAACTATTTTAATATTGGGCATGGTGGTAAATTTTATGATGAGAAACACTTGAAAACAAAGAAACACATCAAATTAGCTCATCTTGCGAACTCCAATACAAAGGTAACTTCTTATCTACAGCAAAACTAAAGTGCGGACATAAATGTTATAAATGCAGAGGTGTTATTTACCGAGTTTTTAATAGAAAGATAATGAAGATCTTGCTGTTGGTGCAGAAGCAAGAGAATTCATAGAACACAATTCTACTCTAGCCGTGAAGGTGTTTTAGGATAATGTTAGAGATTATTATGCTACAGCCTGTGATTACATGCTCCAGAAATTCCCCTATGGAGATGAAGTGCTTTTGCTGACGTAAATGAGAGACAATCAGAAAGCTTCAGAAGTGTTAGATTCTTTGTCAAGAGATATCCCTTTCTATTATCATCCTCATCTACCTTGGATCATCTGGAAGGAGAATTATTGAAGTATAAAGTTGTGATTCTACCTGACAATGTACTTAATGCAGATAGAGTTGATGTGCAGTGGCACCTTATTTCCCAGCAAAAAGACACTATCACTTGAAGATATAAATTTCCTTTTCTTTGTCAGGTTATGAAAGGAATATTGGTTCTTTACCATTCTAATGCTTACTGTGAGAGATTGTTCAGTATTGTTAACAAAAATAAAAGTGAATTCAGATCCAGGCTCAGTAACCCAATACTTTGTGCTCTGCTGGTGTGCAAAACATTCATGGTCTCAGCTGGTACAAAGTGTTTTAAAATGCAACATGAAAATATTGCTTTCTAAAGCTAAAAGTGCTACATATGAAAACTTGAAGCAGTAAGGATGTTAAAAGATGAGAGAGGCAAATAAATCATTGTTTATTGAATTTTTAGCATGTTATATGTGGATTCCTCTTTTTCTGCTTGGATTCCTCTTTTTGTCCACTTGGATTACACTTTTTCCTTGTCAGGGGTTGGCATGTATGCCATTGTATCATCAATGCGGTGAGAGGGGGATGTATATGCATTGGGACACGATGACTATTCATTGTTTAATATGATATGCTACCCTTAGGAGATTAAATTTGTATTGGATATTTGAATTTGTATAGGAATAAGATGAGTGGACCGTGTACCTTTTGTGGGAGGCCTTGGAATGGTTAATCATGGTAATTACTAAGAATGAACTCTGTACGACTGGATGTCAGTCCAGGGTTATTTAAATACTGTAACTCACATCCAGTAAAATCTGGTTTCTAGGGGTTGGACTGTTTCTTGTTAAGCATATTCTAAGAACAATAATTTCATGATATAAAAAAAAGATAAATCTTAAAACATTAATTCCTGGTTTTTGTCAACTCATTAAAGTATATCTGCTTTGATATCATATAAAAGATGTTTTTTTATTCTTTGTCTTTTATGCCCCATTAAAGTAGGTAGTTGGGTGGGTAGATGAGTGTTTTGAGTGTTTTCACAATGTCGGAACAATACTGGCTTTATGCTGCCAATTAAAATTTTAAAATAATTAAAAAGTGCAAATATAAAGATACAAGATCTTTAATCAAATAAAGACTAGGATCACTTTAGTAGGTGTTTTTTCTGTATGGTATTGTATACTGTGGCAACTGGAGACTAGAAAAAGTATAGCTGAGCTATGTAATTATGTTTGCTGCTCATTAAATTTGACTCTTATTTCCTTCGAAGGTTTGGGCGTGGACGAGGGCGAGGTGGTGGAAGAGGTCGTGGGCAAGGAAGACAGAACAAAAAAGTACCAACAGCTGAAGAACTTGATGCACAGTTGGATGCCTACAATGCTAAAGTGAGGCATAATTCATATTAATACCTAAACACAGAATTGACTTTGTATTTTCACTAGTAATTTGCTAATTATTGTTTAGGGCTGTTCCATTTAAAGATACATTGTACCCAGAGAAGGCAGTTTTAAAAAAAAATAATGCTAGGGTGCATTGATTTCACAAAGTTCATATTAAAATGACAAGAAAATTCTAAATCACATCTATGGGTGAGTACCCTACATTAAAAGTGCCTTTCCTGGGTCCTATGTATGTTTTAATGGAACAGCCCTTAAAGACCCGAGTACTTAAGATGTAATGACTGATAAATCAGTATGCATCAGCAGTACACTACCATATCATGATTCATATTGGTAAAAGTTCTTCCATAAAAGTATTTTAGCCTGGTTTTTTTTACTTAAGTTGTGGCACTGTCTTTCTTCAGAACATGTATTCAGAAAGGACACTGTTAAATAAGCCTGAACTAGATGTGCCCATGAAGCAGGTAGAGAATACTGTACTCACTTTGACTTTGCAAGAAAAATGGTAATATTGATCAGTCATTAGCAGTGTGCCATAGTGGCTTTTGAAACAAAAGACAGTCTATGTTGACATCACTGTGTTAATTGCATATCTTTTTGCAGCATACTCTTCTCTTACCTGACAATAGAATCTCTTTTCATTATCTTGTGCCCCACTCCTGTCATGATTGGGGCATGTAGTGTTTGTTGCCCATGTTCATTCTTCTGTCCATTGACCACACCTTAAAGGTTTGCATTTAGATCATTTCCAGGACTGAGGCATGTTCCATAAGCACATTTCTTTGGTTTTTTTTTTCTTCATTAGTTTTATAAAATAAATTAAGTTGATAGCGTGTACTATGTTTTCTTTAGAATCAAACATGCAGAGTTAGTAAAGCAATGTTATGGCAGGTGTCACTTGTTTTTTTTTTTCTTCTTCAGAATGATAAGGCCCCAAAAAATGTTTCCTATTGCACTGGTTTCAAAATTAGGCTTGGTATTTTTTTAAAAATATATATATTATAATGATTCATATATATAAGTGCTAGTGTTGGCAGTGAGAAAAACAGGGACAGTCAGCTGACCAGAAACGTTCTTTTTTGTACCTAATCTTGGTAGCAGTACATATCAGCACATACTGCAATGCAGTCATATATATTTCAATACAATTTTAGCTGGCCATACTTGTTACCCATGTTGCTGACTACACTAACTTTTGTTGGAATCTCCTGAAAGCCAGTTATTGTTTTAAATGTTGATTATTTGGACTCAAAAACCTCAAACTTGTGGAATGAAAATAAAATGAGCTGAATTTGTTTGCCTTTGTGGTTAGACCTTGCCCATATTATAGTACAAATGATATATAATCAGATGTTCTGTGGTTAGAGCTAAAAATGGTCTGTAGTTGTTGCTGATATGACATAAATTTTAGCTTTTCGTTGCATTTACTGTTTGTTAATACTTAATCAGTTTGCCTCTGAAACTCAATACTTGTTTGTGTTCTAAATTCTTGTTAAACTTTTCATATAAGAATACCTAATGCATGTTCTTTATTTGCAGATGGATACTGACTGAGGAGTTTTTGGAGAAGATGTAAACCACCTTTTTGAGTGGAACTTGATCATCAGTACAGTTTCTGAAGTATTCTGTGTTTTTCGAATTTGGAGCATTGTATGAGACTGGGATATTTAACTATGTGACCCACTTCAAAGCCATGCATTCTGTTCAACTTCCAAAGAAAATGAGTTGTGGCAGAATTTACTTGTCACCCTTATGCAATTAACAATCCTTGAATGGAGAGTCATGAAAGTTTATGTTACAGGTATTCAGGAATTTATTTAGATGATAGCTGTTGTGTATGGACTTTGTTTCAAATTAAATATTCCTCATCACTTTCTTTCAGGCATAATTCAATTTTATCTTTGCTCCAAGCCCAAAGTAGGGGAAAGAGTAGATGAGAATGAAATTAAGTCTTTGGCTGTTTCCTAGTATGGTTTACATTTTCTCATAAAAATCATCTTTTGTTTCAGAACTTTAAAATTGTGGCATTTTTTATGCCCATGACATATCAATTTAGGGAGAATATAGTATTACCCATGTTCATCACTTGTTGCCTGTAACAAATTTAGTTTAGTTATGAATGGTTCAGTGTGGTAACTTTTGAAGGACTAAATTGAATGAAATCACATTTGGTATGAGGCTTAATCTTAGGATGACCTAGGTCAAGTTATCTCCTTTTTCTGGAAGCATTACTTCCATATTTACCCTTTAATTTTGACCTCACTAACTTTTGAGTGAGTTCATGGACTAAAGTCAGATTTGGTTTGAGGCTTGACATATAACTTTGCCATTTATTTTCTGCTTGATAACTTTGGAAACACTTGATAGATTGAAATCCAGTTTGGTACATGGCTTTATATTAAGAAGACAACAGCAGAGCCCAGCAGTTGTACAATATTGGTGTATGGACACATTTCTAGTGTACATTTGATTTCATCATTCAGAAATGTCATCTCTTGTCAACAGTTGAGTTGTACTTAATCATAAAAGGATTACATTTTCTACAGCGTGTCATTTTATTCAGCCAAGCTTGGAAGAAGACAATTTTTACTTCATGCAGGTGGTTCTTTTAAAACATATTTTATGTCTGTTGCTAAAACTTTGAATCTCCAGAAAGTGTTAACAATCAGTTTTCTGATTGCTTTAGTGTGTATTTACAGTGTTATCATTTTTAACTTTTTTTAAACAAAAATCTTGAGTAAAGTGTATGGAGCAATATTAAATACTGTTTTAATTATCTTCAGTATCATCAGTTCCTCTGTGACGAGTGTAAACATTTTGACTACAGTATATACTCCATATGTGTTTGAGTAAAAAATAGTGTTAATATTATGCTAATGAATACTTATTCTTAGCATATGTACTCATCAGAGAATGTAAATGCACCCTAAATTATCATTTTCAGACTTCATAGTCATTTCCATTCAGACATTTTAGCTTTCCTTTTTAATCATAATTGCCTTGACTTGACAAGTCTGTGTACATAGGAAATAAGTTGCATTGGCCAGATTTTTTAAATTAAATTTGTAAAGTGGCCAGTTCTTCAGTTCTATTAAAGAGTGTCTCCGGTTAAAACATAAAACCTCAATCTTAACTAATGTTGTGGACTTGACGTTTCATCCATGATCTCTCACCATCTCATGATGCAGTATGTTTCATTATGCACCAGATTTGCTGTGTTTGAAAAGGTTTTAAAACATTTGTGTGTGATAGGGGCCAAGAAAATTCACTTTAGAATAAATTACTTATTTCAGTGAAAATTATACTTGCAAGAAATCCTGTTCTCAAGCAATGTATTGATTTCCTTGCTTGACATAGAAACACAGCTGAAAGATAAATTTGTAAACAGTTTTGTCATATTTAGAGTGACATACCCCATGTCACAACCCAAGAAGAGAATCTTCTTTTTAATTACATTTTAAATATGATGGAAAATTCAGAGAGAAAAATGTGATTACTTCTCTGCACAAAAAGTGCCATATAAAGAAAGAAATGTTTTCACTTGCTGAGTTATATTTAAGTGTGAAATGAAAAATACATTGTTGCTTCTCAAACATATTTCATGAACCCATTATTTATCTTGATAGTTTGTGGCAAATGTTTTAGTACAGTTGGTACATGTAAATGCAAAAAATTAAATTTAATTTGTCTCAGTTTTGTTTTGTTTCCTCTTTTAATAATAATTGACATAGTTGATGTTGTCATATGGCTCATATATAGCACTTTGATTTATATAATCATTTGACAACAAACATATTTGGTCATGTTGATACATTACATCCACAGTTACTATTACATTTCATTTTGTGAAAATGTCAGCCAGTTTGATGCCTAGTGCCCACTTGGGATGTTTTCTTCATTTTCTGGCATGAATATGGTAGGGGTAAACAGCGTTAAGCTTGTTCTCCCGTCTAGTCCACACACATAATAACCTACACACATGTATAAAGGATCTCTTGGGGTATAATACATTGCAGTTTGCCTTGCAGTACATTTAAATTTACTTGCACTAATGAAATCAGATGCACGACTATACTCACCTCAATATAAAGCATGTTATAAGGAAGTGGACATTTAATGTGTGGTTGAGCCTAATTGAAAATGGTACAAAATCTGACATAAAAAAATGTCAAATGGCCTCTCTAATTTTAGATTGGGCCCATCCTGTATTCTAAGTTAAGAGCACATCAGACCTGTCAAAAAAAACAAAAAAACTTTAATTAGCCAGAAGAAAACTTTGATCACATCGATGAAATGTGTAAATGGTATTTTCAAGATGTTGACATACCTACCATAACATGGTGCAATCTAAATCAGATCACCACTGCTCTACGTGAAATTGAGATCTGATTTTAATCACATTAAAGCATGGCATGGCATGCTAAAATTACAATTTTGTACTCCATGACCCCTTGACAAGGTCATGTTTCAAGAAAACAAAAAAACAATTTTCAGTAATCTTCAAAAACAAAAAAACTTTCAGTATAGTTCCCTTAGATGTAGCAGGTATAAATGGTAAATAGTCTGAGTGGAGCTTATTCTAAACTGTCCGTTGGGCAGTTTAAATAGTGGCAATTAAAGGCAAGAAGGTCAGGTATATACCACCATTTCACATATTATTTAATTGGCTGACAATAGTGAGAAACTGAGATGTATTTTAAGGCAGCAGTGGGTAAGACCATTGTGCTAATTTGATAGGTAGGTTCAGGAAGTGGAACAACCCATTATAGCTAAATCATAGATGATGCTATATGTGTGTGCAAGAACAAAAGTTATTACATATTGACTTGAATTAAAATGTTTAAGTCATATAATTTTGACAAGTTTGTGAACAGTGGTAACATTTCTTTGAAGGTACATTTTGCTGCATATATTAAATGCAAAGCAAGGTCAATCAGTTCAGTTGTCAGAACAGTGTTCAAGTTTTACTTTGTGAAGCACACCAGTGTAGCGATGAACACTAATGACACTTGCATTATCTTCAAACCCTATTGAATTTGTATTCAAATTTTAGCTATTGCAGTGTTGTGTGATAATAATGAAAATGGGGGAAATTTTGGGCATGTGGAAATTGTAGTCCAGGCTTGTGAAATTTCCGTGAGGGCTTATTTAAGTCACCTGCTGAAGCATGCCAGCAATGAACACTAAGTTGTATGAGCATGGATTTTAAACAAAAGACTTCCCCATGTTGATTTGACTTGACATGTTTTGAGTAACAATATCAAGACTTTTCAGATGGCTGCTATGGTGGTCATATTTGGTTATGAAATTGGGACTGTTAGGACCAGTTAGATCATGGGATGAATGCATGTGTAAAATGTCATGGCTATCCTACAGAGAGTTTAGGAAAAGTAGCAATAACAAAAAAGAAAGTTCTCATGGTCTTTGACCACTAGAACAAAAACCTGGCATGTAGGGCTATTACTGTTGTAAAAAAAAAATATGCCAATCTGCCATCAGATATGACTGCTGTTATTAAAAATAGAGAAAC
The DNA here is from genome assembly GCA_028554795.2 of Sinohyriopsis cumingii. Classification (NCBI taxonomy): domain Eukaryota; kingdom Metazoa; phylum Mollusca; class Bivalvia; order Unionida; family Unionidae; genus Sinohyriopsis; species Sinohyriopsis cumingii. Next base: position 106,938,951 of record CM068826.1, read on the forward strand.
CTTTTCAATACTTCTCTAAACAAGTTATTCAGATAGGCCTGATGTTGCTCACCTGGTTGGCATAACAATTGACCATTTCACATTGCAGTCTTATATAGGTTTGTATGAACAAAAACTAGGTAAACTATCTCCCAAACTCTGCACCTTATGGATTTTACCTATTGCACTATATAATGAAAAAAAATTCTGTCTTAGGATAATGTTGTTTTGGGTTGTTCTCAACATGGGATAAGCAGCTATACATGGCAGCCAGTATAACTGATGGAAGAAGAACCTGGTATAACCCCAGTAAAAACCACCAGCCTATGGGAATCTACAGACAAGCTTTCTCGCATAACACACATTGGCCAAGCCCAAGGCTCAAACCCATGTGGACAATGGTTATATGACAGTAATAACCACTTTAGACCACTTGGCCAGCCAGGTCACCATGTCTAAGGATAAAAGTGTACTTAATATGCAGTCTCTTGCTCATAATCAAAGTTGTCCCAGATCTCGATGACATAAGTCCATTTACCAAGTGTTTCAGAGACTGGATGAGAAATATTGTCACTAAATTTAGAGAGGTAATGAGCTCAGTCAATCAAATGCAATTTCACTCATAATCATACTCATACATGAACTTTATGACAGGCCTACTTACTAAATTTGATCAAATAAGTATCCAGAGTGGTAGCAAAATCATGAACAATAAGATGACTTCATAAATATACATTGGTCTCGCTCTTTATAAACAGTATTAGCCTATTTACCAAGTTGGATTAAAATTGGGTCAGAAATAGTCAAGTGGTTAGAAGCTGTGTTGCTCATGTGCAAAACCACTCATTTAATATGTATGAATCTTATTTGTAATAATGCATAATATACCTTGATGATATTAGCTTATTTACAGTGTTTGATAAAATATGATCAGAAATAAAGTTAAAATTTTGACAAGCGTAACAAATTAGATGCAAATCCCCTCATCAGTAACCTCATTAATGTGTATAGATCTTGTTGATACTTATGCCCATCCAAGATCCGAGTTGAACCAATTTACAAAGTTTGAACGATAAGAAGTTTAGCAATGATATGTAGTAACTTTTGTTCTCCTACACACATCATCTTTAATTTACCTATGTTAGGTTGTTCCACTTCGTGATCTTTATCAATGCAAATTAGCACTATGGGCTCACCCACTGCAGTCTTCAAACACATCGCAATAGTTCTTGTCGGCCAATTAATACATGAAATGGTGGTTTATACCTGACCTATTTGCCTTCTGATTACCTGTATTAAGTACTTCAGCTCCAGTCATGACTGTTTACCATTTGTATATGCACATGTAATAGGCATAGACTGAAGTGGGTTTTGTTTCTTGTTCTATTTTTGAAGATTACTGAAAATCGTGTTTTTCTAAACATGACCATGTCTGACAGGGGTTTTGGAAGTAAAATTCATGTTTTAGGATGACGTGACGTGTTGGCATGTCAACATCTTGAAAATAAATTTCCACATTTCGTCAGCACGATCAAGTTTTCTCTGACAAACTTGATTTTTTGTGTTTTTGACAAGTCTGATGGACACCTCACTTAGAACAACTGATCAGACTGACTTTTTTTTAGCACTGCACAACATTGCAAGAAAGGTTCCACATTAGTTTCATACATTGCAAATGGTTTGATTTTTAATGATTAATACTTTCTTGGGTTTTCTTTATTGGTTATTTAAAAAAGACCTTTTATAAGTATGTTATTGTTAAAAAGTCTAATTATTACCATTATTTTGGTGAATGATAGTTGGATGTGATTTGGGTTATATAGCATACAGCTTGGCCTAACTTCAGATGTGCATCTATAAAAAGACTGCTAGATTCACTTGGCCATTTTCACGTCCTACACTTCAGAGGTAGATTGGAGGGAAAAAAAAGCAAATGCCTTTTTTTAAATCAAGTTTAAGATATAATTAATTTACTGCACTTTCAAAATTAGTATCGTCTGCTCTGGCACAATTCAAGTTCATTTCTTGAGCACATCGGAGCAGTCATTTCAGTCAGCTGTTTGCTTTAGTCAGTGTGCTGTTTCCCAAATATCACATTTAAAAAAATGTCGGTGACAGTACATGAAAGTAACATAGAGGTATGTCAACATTCTCTCCACTGGGCTTGTTGCAATTGCATACAATTTCACCTTATACCAGTCCTGGTTTCAAATGTACACAAAAAATAGAATCTATACAAAAAGCATCCTACTGACCAAGTTTTACTGGCCAACTGACCTTACAGTTCTGTATTAAGCAAGTGTCCACCATGTGAGCGATTCAGGCTCAATGGGCCCTCTTGTTTTAGTAACAGCAGCTATATTGGAATATGAATAAGCATCGGTTGAACAAACTGAAAGGTCCTGATGACAGAATCATCCCTGTAAATTTATGCACAAGTTACTCAAGCAGTTATTCCATGCCCCCAATATCAAATGTGATACTGTACCAATGACCTGGAGTGTGGTAGTATGTGAAGTCATTTGATGTATCACAATAATATACCAGTAATGCAAAATGTCCTTGACTGAATTCACTATAATTCCAAATTAATGCTTTATTCTAATAATATTATTGAGCACTTTGTAATTCCAGTGAATAATAATTTGAATAAATAAATCCACCCAAACTGAACACAACAAAAAGACATCTGCCTGAATGTTGGGGTAAGAACGAGTAATTTTTCAAGTAAAAAACAACACATATAAAAAGCCAAGACGCAATAATAGAGCCAAGATGTAGATCATCTCTCTAAATACATTACAAGTGGTCAACAAGTTTAGGATACAAGTAAACATGTTTACTTCCATTGATAATGATTTGAATATTTAATCTATAATCAAAGACATATTAGCTATGTGTTGTTTACAAAGTAAATGTCAATAGTCAGCTACACCATTAACTTTACTTTTGACAAATGTCATTTACAAAATACAGATGTACATAACCTGTAGTCATTAAGAAAAGCCAACAAATTAATACAAATTAAATAGACTGAACACTTCCAGTTGGGGTAAGGAAGGTGAAAGGTCAAGGTTCTGGTGAATCAAATGGTTTCAATGTAATTACAATATTCTAGTACATAAACCCAATCAAAATTTATAGAGCGCTTGCATTTGGGGTGGAGAAGAGCATGTAGCTATCATGGTTTCAAGTACTTTAGCTGGTTAAGTGCGCTGAATCAAAGTAAAGTTAAAAAAGAAATTTAAGTAATAAGAATTTTTACCCCCAAAAAAGATAAACCCTTCAAAACACTATTATTTTCTAATGTGAGTTCGGGGGATGGAATGTTCTTCACCAAACTTTGTGGATAGCTTGTAGTGTAAATAATCAGGAAACAGATTCTGGTGTCTGATGGTCGTGATAAGTCTGTCAAGAAAATAATGGTTCCTTCAAAGGAAGACTGTGTACCTGTTGGTTAATAATCTCCATGGTCAATGAGTACCTGCATAGTGGACTGTTAAACAATACAGCATGCATAAAGTGTGCCATTCATAAATTAGTTGTCCCTGTAAACACTTTTGTCCCCATAAACACCCATTGTCTTCAACTGGACATTTGTCCCTAATAGGCCCAAGTGCACCACACCATACCTTATGAATGCCAAAGTGCCTCCTAAAACTAGTGCTCTATAGTTTTCCCAAACTGCTCTATAGAGCCACACATTACTACTTGGGTCTATAATACAATTCCCATGTTAAACCTATGGGATCATTTTACATAGATTTTCCATTTCGGTCCCAAGTGCCATATCTGATCAATTCTAATATTTACTCTTTCACCAAAATTGAGGTCAGGCACATGTAACACTATTACCATTTTGGGTCTAGACTACCATTCCCGTGTTAAACTTACGGACTCATTTAACATGGGACTTAAAATATGGGTCTCAAGTGCCATCTTTGGATCTCAGTTGCCAAATATTACTATTACCATCAGAACCTTTGGGAAGTCGAGTAGTTTCTTTAATCCTCACCTTGCTTCATTTAGAGCATACATGACCACTTGTGCCAGCAGGTTGACTGTATTTAGGCATTTTCTTGGTAGGCAAGTTGAGAGTCTTTACTGGAATACTGACTCTGTGACCAATGAGCCAGAGGTTGGTTGCATTTTGTGGGCTGGATTTGGGTGGTTTGTTTGTAGAATTAGGTCTTTTTAATTGTTATACTGACACTGATTCTCTGATATATCTACTTCACTACTGGGTTGAGTGGCTGCAAACAGATTTGAGTGGCATGAGGACTCAATTTGACTATGGCTTCCAAAAATCTCCTAGCCTCAGGAAAGTCCTTGCCTTTCACCTTGGATTTCCTTCTCTTGCTTCCATTTGGGACTGTCTCTAGTGTACAAAAATTGTTCTGCCTCACAATTTGCACAAGATTTTAAAAAATTTATAAAGCCTCAAAATATCCTGCATTTGGCTTTAAACTCCCCAAATTACAAATATAAGATAATCAGTGAACAGCTTTCTGTGTACACATCAGCTGTCCTTTTATAATTCTAGTCCTGGTATCATGCCACATCTCTTCACATCAGTTATTGTACTGGTGGAATATATCTCATCCACAGAATACTGGTTCTGGATAGTTTCTCTAATATGTTGGTAGAATGCAAAACAATACTGTTTGATTATTTTTATTTACTTTTTTTCCTTCTGATAAATATCAAAAGTTGTAGATTTCAACTTTAAAATGGTATGTATGATAGATGGCCTAGAAAACAGTATTTTTGGCTTACTGCCAATAGAATCACATGTGTATATACCTAGAGGGACAATTTAATGATCAAATTTCTTTCAAGAAAAAATATCAAATTTCAATATAACATGATTTCTTAATAAAACTTTTGGCTGCCAGACAAGGCCCTCACATTGAGCAAAAAGTTTGATTTTTAGTTTACCCAGGTTCCCAAACAATAAATTTGTCAATGTCTGTTGACAGTTGGTCAATCTGCTGTTAAGCTTCACTGGTTAATCACTCCTTGCGTAGTTTCCTATATCTATCAGCCAAGCAGATGATATTAAGATGATTCTCAAGTCAAATTCAGACAAAATAAAAGTAATCCCATTTAATGTGTGTCCTTAGCCTTTAAATACCTCTTTGAAGTTGTCAGTCAATTGTCATGAAACACTGCATTGTTAAGGAAATAAGTGATTCCAAATAACACAGAAATTCGGGTTTCAGTACGAGGTCGAGTAACAGAATATTGCAAATAAACCAAAAACTTCGCATGATGAACCAGATTGTTTGCATGTTCTAATAAAGTTTAAATGAGTTGTGCAAGACACAAATCATTGGTTGTGTCATTGCAGACAAACAGATGATAGATTTTCACATTACTTATTGTCTTGCCTTCTAAACATGAAGAGACATTTATAGTATCTTTCTTGTTGTGGACATTAGGTAAAATAAGGTTTTTCTTTTCTTTCAGACTGTTTCATTTGTTCAAAACAGTAGGTCAATTTGAACTACTCTTCAGGCTTCAATATATAAGATCTTTTTTATTCCTCTGCCATAAATAAAGCTAACGTTGCATTTGTCCATTCATAATACATGTCCCGAAATTCCTGAGTGTACGACTACTCCTGCACATTTCCTTGGACTGGGTTGAGATTTGCCTAACATTAAGATCAGGTGAACATGTGCTTTTGTGATCATGTTCCTATGAAGTAGTCCAGAGTTATACCCCTCTAGGTGTCAAAAGTGGGTCCTACATATGACAATGATTGTCCATGCAACTAGTCCCAGACTGTTTGAAATGGGGAAGAAAATGCGTCCCATCAACTGATTTCTGGGTGGATTATACTTAAGTAAAGCATGTTAAACATAACATTTTGTAGAATTCTTGCATATCGACTAGTTTCTCCATCATGTACATGTAAAGAGACACATGACATGTCCTATTCATGGAGTATTACTATGATTTATCTTTATAATTTAGTACAACTGTCTTAAGACATCCAAAAAAGAACAAAATCAGTTTGAAATTCAAGAAGAGTTATATAGTGAAAACCATCTAATATAAGATACTGGGACCAGACAATATCCACCGAAAATGTGAAGCAGACAGGTTGATGGTAATAGTGTCTCCATCACAAGAATAAAAATGTTTGTTCTAATCAGAATCCAGATTAACCAGGACAGGCTACACTAGACAGATGATTCCTTTCCTTACAAATTAAGAAACTAATGAAGAAATAAAACAAAAATGGTTGAAAAATTTAATAACACAAGTATTTTCATGACACAGTTGTGCAGAGCTCTCAAACAAAAAACGTTATTACAGAATAGAGAATAAAAACAAATATCCATCCACTGCAAGTTTAATGAGCATCACTGATTTAGTGCAAAATTAATGTAGGTGTTCATAATTATACCTTCCAATCACTTTTAAACCAAAAGTACCTCAAAAAATTATATCTACATGTTAATGAGTCACATTCACACTTTCCAGAAAATATTTTCAAACATGAAACCAAACAATTAGCAGATAGCATCTGATATGTATCATTTTAAACAACACACAAATGTAGCCTCCTGCCATAAACATCACAAGTTTATATCTTACAAAATTTTATACTGATACTTGTCTTTTTTGTGGAAAAAGCAATTGTATGATGCAAAAATATGACATCTAAAAATGCAATACATAATAACAAGGCACATGGATTGAATTATTTCGGATTCTACTTGAGGCACAACTGTCCTGATGTCATGATCGTAAAAACAATAATCTCAGTTTATTCTAATGATAATAAAGAGTTTTTTTTAATGAACCCCCTAAATGGGGCTTGCTTTCATGTTGTATATTTGTGTAATTTTTATTTTTTGACTGAAAACCAATAACAGAAAACTAAGAGAAAAAACACCAGTTAACATTAAAACAAATAATATGGAAATCTTTTGTGATACTTCATATATGAACAGTTTTCCCTCATTATAATGTTGTCCATGGGAGCCATGGAGTATGTCGCCTTACAGTGAGACTGCCTTACAATAAAGTACATGATACATATAATTTACTACTACTTAATGAAATGGGATCTATGACCATACTCACCTTATAGCTGGGCCAATGTTTTAATGAAGGGTCTTATAATGAAGGTGTGCAGTATTTTAATAACCAATTACTGAGCATACAATATGCAGTCATTACAATGATGGATAATGAACCTGGATCATTTTTTCTTTACACAGACAGTTGCAAAATACAAGAAATAGCTGTTACAAATACCATGGTATCTACTCTGTTTTCTAATGGAGGTATGTTATACTCAACAGGCTGCAACCAGAACAGCTTGCCTGCTGTTATTCATCAAATGACATCCATTACAGGGTTCTTTGAAAGACTTGGACAGTTTGGGAAAAATGAGGTAGTATTTTCAAAACCTTAAAAGTTTGGGAAAATCGAGCAGATTACCCTGAGGTCTATAAAAGTCTGAAAATTTAAATAAACCCAAACATTTTAATTTCTTTCCATAATCACAAATAAAATTGTCCAAGATTGTTAGATTTGGATGTAGTCAAGTTTTCCTGGTTTATTTCTTCTGATGACCCATTCAGTTTCATTTCATCATTAAACAATATTGTAGTATTTTGCATTTGTTGTTTTCTCATTTAACATAGCTTGCTTACAAATTATTAGTGAAAATAGGTCTTAGAAATCTATGTTTGTGGTTTTTTAAAGTTTGGGAGTGGTCTTTGAAAGTTTGGGAAAAGTCTTTGAATTTATCGTTCAGAATTCTGTGTGAATCCTACATTAACAAAAGTTTGTTATCACTACTATTACCTACTTCATGGATCACCTTGAAGCTTTTACACACAAATTCACTCAAACCCTAGCTGGTCCTAATGAAAATAGTGTTGCTCGGACATCCAATATGGCCACCACAGCAGTCATCTTAAAAATCTTGTCAGTGCTACTCCTTCTGAATGGACTGTCATACACATGGGTTTTCAGTAGAAGACTTATCATTTCTAGCTGACCTTAAATGAAATGGTTCTGCTTGGACATCAAACATGCACACCACATTAACCATCTTGACACTTTCATTACTACCCCTTAATGGATTTATATATCGGCATTGGGGTTTCACTAAATGACTTCTTATGAGGTCTATTTAATATGAAAAGAAAATGGTGACAATCTGATATCTGATATGGCCACCATTGCAGCCAGCTTCAAAGCCTTATCACTTCTCTTAAATAGAAAAGCCACACTGATATGGAGTTTTCACTTGAAGACATCTCGCTATGTCTTGTTGGTACTGATTGAAAATGGTTTTGCTCAGTCATCCAATATGAAAATCTTATCACTACCCCTCTTAATGGACAGTCATATGTACATGTTATTAAGAGTTAAAAATCATTTTATGTCTTGAAAATGGTGCTGATCTGGTATCTAGGATGGCCACCATGGCAGCCCTCTTCAAAATTATATTTCTGCTCCTAAACAAAAAGTTATAACACTGGGTTGTCACCAGAATTCTTATGATATATAGCTGGTCTTAAATAAAGATGGTGCCTGTCTAAATTAAAATATGCCACAATGAACAAATATTTAATCTTGTTAGCATGATTCCATCTTAATGGATGGTCATTTCAAGATGGTGTTCTAATGATTTCTAATTGGTCCTAAATGAAAACAGTCCCAACCTGACATCTAAAATGGCTACCACAGCAGCCATCTTGAAAATCTTATTATTACTACTCCCTCCTTAAAGGAAAGTCGGTTTTCACAAGAAGACTTCATGTCATGTCTAGCTGCCTCAAAAAAAAATATGCTGATATGATATCCAATAAGGCTGCTGCAGCAGCCAACTTAAAATTGTATTGCTTCTCCTACTAGATGGAAAATCACATCCACATTGGGTTTTCACCAGAAAACTTATGTTGAAAAGGTACTAAATGAAAATGGTACCCTTTTAATATCCACAATGTCAGCTGTCTTGAAGTCTTGTTAATGCTACTTTCTAAATGGAAAGTCATACTGATAACGGGTTTCAACATAATTAATGTTGAATTTTCTTCTTGCTTTTTTTTGTTTTTAAGCACACATAACACTGTCATCTTATGAATGTGCAATGAAAACTGTAATAAAGTCAACTCTCCTTACAGTTGTTTAACCATTATAAAAACAAGGAGAACTCTGTCTGGGCTGTTCTATTAAGACATACATGGGACCCAGGGAACACACTTTTAAAGTGGGGTACTCACTCATAGATGCAGTTTAGAAATTTCTTTTCATTTTAATATGAACTCTGTGAAATCAAAGTACCCTGGCATATATTTTTTTTTATACAGACTCCCCTGGGTACCATGTATGTTTAAATGGAACAGCCCTCAGAATGAATGCATACACTACTAAATTTGACCATTACAAAGTTCTGACACTGATTTTCTGATATAGACATGCCAATTATGCAATTTATATATATAAACTGACCCATTATGAGGAAACTGCCCAGAGGTCAAGAATCTGATGACCAGGTGTTGATCCATATTGTAAAGAGCCTGATCAGGATTTCTGTTCTCTAAATAAGAAGTTAGCAGCACAATTTTCAGACCTGTTGGTCAAAAAAAAAAGGTCAGCTAAACTTCTGTCATGTTATAGTATGATAATTTGAGTAAATTTTCCAGGGTAAATTACTAAGAACAGTGACACTGCATTCAAGTTCACCTTTCCCTTTTCTTTTTCTCTCTGTTATTAGAAGTTGTGCACAGACTAACAAAAAAAGATATCTCATGGTGAAAAAGTGCCTAATTGATACAGTGCAAACTCAATATTCTGATGAAATTGCTTGCAGCTATGTTGGCATTTGAAAAAGAGTCAACTGTATGTATCACTTTAACTGGAATGACGATTTCTGACAGAATAGTTAGCTGTTCACAAGCAGGTTAAAAAAGATCAATGGGTCTTGAAATGGCTGCATGAATACAAACTCTGAAAAGCACATATCTCAAATACTGTGCAGTTTCTTTTCTTCTTGGACTGTCTGGTCCACTATTAGCAGTTATTCCATATTTACTGTTTCACTCCAGGCATAACATGTTTTTAAGTAAATGAAGCATCTTTTCTCATCGATCTATTTGCTGAAATAATGAAATTCAGGACACTAGTTAACAAAAGCTATGCTTATGAAAATTAAATAAGAAAATAAAGATGATAACCTAAGAAAGAATAGATATATTAATATATAAATACAAGTACAAAATAATGTATATTACAAAAATAAAAATTTCCTATAATGCTTTTGTATATATAAATTACTTGTAACAAAACTGACATTTGAAGAAAGCTATACACAAACTCTTAATAACATCACAACATGATTGGCTATGTTTATAAAAGACCTACATACGGCAATCAAAGAGTCCGCAGATTATTGGGTTAATAAAAGAAAGTAAGTAAAAATAAGTAACATTCCTATCCTTATCTCTGATATAACACTGACAGACTGGAGACAGGTTTGTTTTAGTACTGAAAGACATACAAACACCCCTGCTTTGCTCTGGCGCACTTGATTGTGTCACAGATGTTAACATATGCTAGAAAGGTCAGCCATATGACTTGGAAAAAAAGAAAGTATGTTATGTTGCCTTTACCTATAAGAATAAAGACAACCAACTTTCTCACAAGAATTTTAAACAATAATGTAATCAATGATTACATATTTCACCAGAATGAAGCCCATAGTAGCCTATCATAACCATTGTAAACATTATATTACTTTTGTTGTTGTGGGTTTAATGCCCTTTTTCAGCATGCATTGGGGTATACATGGCAGCCAGAATATTTGGTGGAGAAAGATCCAGGGAAAACACCAAATAACCGCTGACCCACAGGAAACTATTGGCAAGCTTTTTCACATACCCATGTTGGTTGAGCCAAAACTCAAACCACCACAGAGGTGTGATGTGTGAGTAATCTGTAAAGGCTAGTGCCTTAGAACACTCAGCCATCCAGCACCCCATAAACATTATTATTATCATGCAAAAATTTTTAAAAAATTGAAGTGATCTTGGTCAATTCTCATACTAAAGATTTTCTGCAATCTTTAATCTTTGTATTTTAAAAATTAAAATGTTAACTTTTAAACAGCTTCATGTAGCCAATATTGCGCTGTCATGCCATCAAAAACAACTACAAACCTATCAACCCACGAACCCACCTATCTACTTTGACTGGCTATAAAAATGTAAAACAATAAAACACGAACATTACTTTCAACATTAAAGTAGAGCTACTATAAAGAGTTAATAAAACCCAAAGATTAATGTTGCTTTTTATATTTTTCTTTTTAAAAAAAATCATTGCTCTTGAAATCTTCTTAAGAAACTATTATCACTTTCCAACTGAAATGAGGAAGTTGTTCTCATCAAGATGCATCCCCACGTTTCATGATCCTAGATATGATAACAATATACAAAGAATACAACAAGTCAGTCATGACAAGATAAATGCAAAAGCTTAGTTTACTAAGAATCTTTTTTATAAGGGTCACTGTGATCTACTTTGGTATGGGTATAGTGCTAAGAAAGATATATTTAATCTAGTTTCATGATTAAAGTATGAAGCAAAAAATTAAAAGTCAGTTAAGTGTGAAATATAGATCACTGATCTTCTTTTAAGTAATGCTCTGGTGGCCTAACCACGGGATGTCATGGGCTCAATCCCTGGCCAAGTCATACCAAAGACTTATAAAAATAGTATTAACAGCTCAGCATTAAGATGTTAGTGTTAGGACTGGTTGGCCTGGTGTCAGGATAATGTGACTGGGTGGGTAATCATGATACATGTCTGCTGCATGATGCCTCAGTGCTAGACATCATAGCGATATGACTAAACATTTATAAAGCTACATTAAAAATCCAAATCACACACACACACTTCTTTTAAGTAGGACTGTGAAGATCTGATTTTAATCAGATTAGTAAAGTGCCCTGCCCAAGGACATACCATGACACCAGACCTGGGCTTGTACATTGGTAGGATCCTAATCTGCATTTTTTTGGTCAGAAGTCATGCACATGAACCACTGAGCCAATTTCTTAAAAGAGTGTCATTTACTGCCATTGTAAATATAACAAAACAGGCGCAAGGTATAATATATTGTAGAATAAAGCAAAACATAGCCATGACCACAAGAACACAAAACAATACATGAAGAGATGCCAGTATCTTAAAGTGGAAAACCTTTTCAGAAACAGACCATAAACCTTTATAGGGAAAAAGTAGAGAATAAAAGATAAAATAAATAAAGAACTTGGGATCTGGTTGAAAAACAATACTAAGAATGTTAGCATGCTAACAACACACACAGACATATACACAAATGCTTGCACTCACTCACACAATAGCAATAAAGATAGCACAAATAATATGAGTATATCAAAGCTTCCCTGTACATGGTGCAGATAAGCTAGTGCTTGATCTTGATGGACTGGGGGGGGGGGGGGGGGGGGGTACAGATATTCTAACCATACTGACAGAGAATCCAATGATCATCTCATAATTTAAGCGATATCTGAGATGATTCAGTCTTTGGAAAGTAACATATATTGCCAAAAATCATGATCCATTTAAAACTTAATATTACACCATGTGATGATTAACCCACTTGTATGGAAACAGATTGTGCAAATATGTGAAATGTTTATTAAGTTCAGTAGATTATCTATCTATCACCAGAAAGGAAGCACAATGTATGCATGCTGGATCTTTTGCAGCTTCACAGTTTTTATGTCTTGGAATGTTAAATCAGTAGGATTGGAATTCTTATCACCGTGATGTACAGTCTATAAATTTCTCTTTATCTCCAAGCAACTGCTGTTTCTCTTTGTCATTCAAAGTCAAAAAGTCATTATCCCATTCTAATTCGGTCGAATGGTTAGGACTATCAGTGGATTTCTTGCTTAATGCCATCAGATTTTCCTCTGTGGAAGACCGCTTTTTCTTATGAGGAACAACACCTAGGGAAGGAAAAAAAATTCAATGCATCTTGCAATTCCTTTAGAATCAAGCTGTATCAATAAAAATCATGGATTATACAAATTATTATCATCTGCTTCACTTTATTGTCTTGCATAAAACCACTAACAGAATATTTCATGGACACTATTCTTATAAAATTTCAATATGTAATACACTCTAAGGTAAAAGTAAATCATGTTGTGCACATGGATGTAAATCATGTAACAAATTGAACTTTATTCCATATGCTGCCATAGATTAAATAAGACTGTACGTAGCTAAGTGATCAAAATATATCCATGGGTATTATCCACGGGAGTTCATGACTGCAGACACATAAGGACCCGGAAGAAGCCTTTATAAATGAGTGACTACATAATCTTCATGTTTGCATTATAATAATTGTAACCCATCTGCTTAATTGCCACTGTGAACCATTTCCTTTGAATATTCACCTCTCCATTAAAGTGAACCTCATTATAATGTGTTCCGATATAACAAAACCCCATTTTGGAATATAAAATAAATAAATAAATGTAAACTTGTGTTTATTTATGCAACTATTTTATTCGAGTTTGGCATCACTAAAACTTGCTACCATAATATGATTTTGGCTCTAATTAGCCACTACTGTATTTTGCCAGGTTCAGGAATTTTCCAAAAACCATCTACATAACACTCTGGCTTTCTGTCAGTGCAAATCAAACATTCCTGATGAGCTAATAGCATTTTGAATCCACAACATATCATTTCTGAGTATAAATTGATCAATCCTCCATGTGATCTGATGGATCCCATCCAGCAATATAGAAACTATTAGAAAGGAATGCCTTTGATTTACCTTCTGCTCCAAAAACAACCCTAAGTTTTCCAATGCAGCCTTTGTAAATAATCCAAACACTAAACACAAAAATATGATTTTATTTTTCTGTTTCATAATATTTATCTAAAAATTAAAGTCTCTCAGCAATTTAGTAAAACTAATTCTACATGAACATCTATCTGTACACATACACCTCAGGGATGGTCCTGGCTTTTAAAAAGCTGTCGCCAAAATAATCGCCAACCTCAATATTTTGTCGCCAATTTTCAAAAAGTGTCGCCAAAAAAAGTAGTGTACATTTTTCCAAGTGTTAATTTAGTCTATTAATGTAACAGCCAATGAAAATTACAAAAGATGGATTAGTTAATACTTTAATTACAACAAGCATTAACAAAATGTTACAAAGTGTTACATGAAGATCCGTCGCGATTTTAGGGCTGCCCACTTGTTGAATGCAGTTTCAAAGTCTAATTTTTCACATCTGTACATGCTGATTCTCATTAAATTCTCGAGAGATGAGATGGAGAGCTTATTTCTGATGTCAGTTTTCATGAGGTTCATCTTACTGAATCCACGTTCACAGTCCTCAGTGCTGGCAGGTGACACCAGTAGTCTCTCAGCAGCCCCCCCCCCCCTTTATGGATAGCTTCACAAAGCTTGTAGCGAATTGCTTCCTAAATCCCAAGAATGATCACTGAATGCTGTATAAATTTTCTCGACAAGAAAAATAGGATCTCCATTCCCACGAATGAAACTTACACGAGTCAACACCTGGCAATATTGGACCGTATATATAAGCGTAAATTCACACCCAATTTAGGGATTCTTTCACTCCTGTATTTTGAGAAATAAATAATTATTATTAATTATGCAAAACTCTTTTTTTTTTTTTTTTTGCTATTTCTTGTTGCGGAGTTTAAGTCTCTGCAGCCGTAACATGGGACTGATGGCAAAAGGAAAAGATCAATGAGTAAAATGCTGCACTGGCGACAGATGTAATTGTGATTGAGATTTTTTCCATTTGCTTTGTATTTATACACAGTAGTCGGTACTTCAAAGGTTATCAGTTTTCTATGAAGGTTCAGCAAAACTATTGTATTGGTATATGTATAAAAAAAAAAAAAAACAGAAGGATTAGCCATACAATTAATTGTATCTGTTTTATTCGCGTCTTCAGAAGTGGGTCAGTTGTAGGTATAGTGCGGTAGCATGATTGACTGTATCGCAGCATACAGTACTCAGCCCAGATGTCAGCATAAGCAGATTATGATGTAACAATGCACTGTAAAGATAGGGTTGTCAATAAGAACAAAGGATCGTTTGTGTAACAGATTGATTCCAAATGCATTGCTTAGTCAAGTTTATGGCTTCCTTTCGTTCTGGCTTTAAATTTATTCAGTCCAAATCCATGATTGTATGTACAAATTAAATAACCAAAAAGTATGTCGCCAAAAAAATCGCCAGATGGGATATTTTTGTCGCCAATAAGGAAAAAAAATCGCAATTTGCGACATTGGCGAAGCCCAGGACGATCCCTGCACCTACATGTAGCGGTCTGAATATTAAAACTGTAACTGGTAGGTACTTTACAAGTATATGTGTGTGTGATTTGGATTTTTAACATAGCTTTAAAAAAAATTCAGTCTTATCGCTATGATGTCTGCAGTGTGGCAGTTTATAGTGATGTCTAGCACTGGGGCATCATGCCGCAGACATGTAGCATGATTTTCCTCCCAGTCACATTATCCTGACACCAGGCCGACCAGTCCTAACACTAACCTCCTAATGCTGAGTGCCAAGCGAGGCAGCTGTTAGTACCATTTTTGTAAGTCTTTGGTATGACTCGGCCAGGGATCGAACCCACTACCTCCCGCATCTGAGGCGGATGCTCTAACCACTAGGCCACCGGAGCGGTCTTTACAAGTATAGTACCAAACACATCCTCTACCTAATTAGCATCCTACAAAAACGGGGATAGTGGGGTCAGCTTGGTTCACTGTCAATGTGACACAAACGCTGACTACATGAATGAAATCTTCCAATGATCAAATCCACAGAGATCCCTGATAGCATTAAGATGTAAATATGACTCTTTTCGGTGTTCAACATTTACCAAGCACCATTTTAAACAGATGGAAATAATAATTTTCAAAGTAAATATCAATCGAAAAGGGCTTTAATCAACCCAAATCAAAACTGGATTAGTAGTGAACAATGACTGAGGTATTCCTCAAAACAAGATGCCTGAGTTATGAATTATCTTAAGGGTGTACCATAAGCATGGTAAATATAGATTCAAGTCTTTACAAGTATAGTACCAAACACATCCTCTACCTAATTAGCATCCTACAAAAACGGGGATAGTGGGGTCAGCTTGGTTCACTGTCAATGTGACACAAACGCTGACTACATGAATGAAATCTTCCAATGATCAAATCCACAGAGATCCCTGATAGCATTAAGATGTAAATATGACTCTTTTCGGTGTTCAACATTTACCAAGCACCATTTTAAACAGATGGAAATAATAATTTTCAAAGTAAATATCAATCGAAAAGGGCTTTAATCAACCCAAATCAAAACTGGATTAGTAGTGAACAATGACTGAGGTATTCCTCAAAACAAGATGCCTGAGTTATGAATTATCTTAAGGGTGTACCATAAGCATGGTAAATATAGATTCAAGTCTTTACAAGTATAGTACCAAACACATCCTCTACCTAATTAGCATCCTACAAAAACGGGGATAGTGGGGTCAGCTTGGTTCACTGTCAATGTGACACAAACGCTGACTACATGAATGAAATCTTCCAATGATCAAATCCACAGAGATCCCTGATAGCATTAAGATGTAAATATGACTCTTTTCGGTGTTCAACATTTATCAAGCACCATTTTAAACAGATGGAAATAATAATTTTCAAAGTAAATATCAATCGAAAAGGGCTTTAATCAACCCAAATCAAAACTGGATTAGTAGTGAACAATGACTGAGGTATTCCTCAAAACAAGATGCCTGAGTTATGAATTATCTTAAGGGTGTACCATAAGCATGGTAAATATAGATTCAAGAAAACAACACTAAGTTATAATAGAATATCTATATTTTTATATCTGTGGTTATGTGAAAAGTTTGAGTGCTAACTTGCAATGAGGCGACATACATTTTTGTGTATATATGTGCTGTTTACCATGTTTGTTGTAGTGCTTTTGTCCTTTTGTCCACTCTCCACCATATAGTCAAACCTGTCCTAATGGTCACCTGAGATCAGCAGTCACCTGCTTACAATGGCCAATCTAATTCTCCTCTCCCTGGTAAATTTTCAATATACATGTCATGTAATCAGCAATCACCTGTTTTCCATAGTTGGCAACCATGTGTTTCTAGACCAAGCAGTGGTTTCACCCTGCCTTACATGGTAAATGGACCGTATCAGCAGTGACCAACCATGTATGCAAAATTAAACTTCTTTTGTTTCATGAGCAAGGCATGGTTAATATCAATCTTCATTTTTATAAATCAATAGCCACAGGAAGCTTCTTTTCATATCCTAATCATCCAAGGTCTCTAATAATGTCTTTTCATCTCGGTGATATTGAGCATAAAATATCTGTCTTGTGTTTCCCAATCATAGCTAAAGTCTGGATGCGAATTAAAGGAACTGCTAAAAACTGATCAAAACTATGACACATGATACAATGATAGAAGATTCCATGATGATGTAATGTGCATATGGGATCAGTGTGCAGATACAGTAATCATGTGTAGACTTTTTTATTATTATTTTGTTATTGTAGCCTAGCTAATAGCTACATTAAATACATGTATTTTGATAGTGTACTAATACTATTACTAAAAAAACATGCAAAATAATAATGATGCTACTACTAATAATAGGGGCCCCGAGTGGCCGAGTGGTCTAAAGCGTTCTTCGTTACGGATCACTGCCATCTCACCGCTGTCTGCGTGGGTTCGAGTCTCGGATTCGGCTAATGTGGGTATGTGAGAGAGCTTGCCAGTGGCTTCTCGTGGGTCGGTGGTTCTTTCCCGGGTTTTCCCGGGTTCTTCCTCCACCATTAATACTGGCCGCCATGTATAGCCAATCGCGTGCTGAAAAATGGCGTTAAACCCAACAACAACAACAACAACAACAACAACTACTAATAATAATATGGCTAAGGGCTGTTCCACTGAAACACACATGGTGCCCTGGGAAGGCAGTTTTAAAAAAATATGTGTCAGGGTACTCTGACTGCACAAAGTTCATATAAAAACGATAAGAAAATTTTAAATTGCATCTATGGTGAGTACCACACATCAAAAGTGCATTCCCTGGGTCCCATATATGTTCTGCTGGAACAGCCCTAATGTTATTCGGTGCACAGTACATGCATTTTTCATGAGCTAAGTTTGACAGCTGAACCACCTTCAGATGCCACTGTCTATAATGGTCACTTTGGCCTTTTCCCATGGGGTGGCTGATGTAGACAGGTTTGAATGTACACACATACACACTCATTTCTTATCATTCATGTTATAGTGTAGTTCATTACACGGCACTGGTGATAGTAATGGACCCCAAACTGGCACTTTATAGCATGGGAGAATTGTAATTTTTTAATGGGCTATATGTTATATTTATCCCTCTTCTTCTCTCACATACAATCTGACCAACATACCTTCTTCATGTTCCCATTCTAAGTCTATGGAAGAACCTTCTGTGTGAGATCTGTCCCGAGTATGTGTATTGTTTGTGGAACTGTTGGAGCTCTGCCCATCATTGGAACCTGAAATGTGCATAGGAATGGCTATATCATCAACTAAAAATATTTGATATATTAAATATAGCTGCATTATGTTCTTAAAGCCTTGGATTGGACAATAGGCGGACAATAAAAAGCTTTAAAACTTCACTATTACTGGGAAGGACTAAAATGAAAATTCTGCATCATAAATGTTTATGTACAAGTCTAAGTGTAGACTTTGGTCACTCTGATGTGAGGGAAAAAGTTCATTTAAACTATATTTATGGGCGGAGAATGGAGTTTATGACTCATGTCTACAGAAATTTTTATTCTAGTTCAATTATCTTTGACAGTTTAGGGCAAATATAAGAAATATATCTTCCACTAATTTCCCACTTATATTTATCACCTTTACCAGCAATAAGACCAGTTGTTGATTAAATATAGAAAGGGAAATTACAGCACTGGCCTTTCTTTGATCAATATTTAGTATGATATGACAGAATACATTTTTTAATATCATGAAACAAAGAATGTAGAAATCGTGGAAGTAATAGAGCCACTGCTGAGGTGTGATCTGTTTCAGAAACGCAGCACTCCCATATTATAATTTTGTCCACAGAAGCCATAGAGTATACCACCTTTCCTTATAATAAAGTACATTATAAACACAATTTTAGAGTTACTTGATGAAATGGGATCCATTACTATACTAACCATGTAACAGGAGATGTGTAGAATGAGTAGTTCTTTAGTTTTGGAGTGCAGGATAAACAGTCTAGTCTCATTAATTTAACATGAATTGTATACAGGCTGATACACATTTACATCTCAATCATATTTAATACTTTGCAAGTGCCTTGATCTTAGAAAAGATTTAATTATTAAATATGAACACTATATGTGCATTATTCTATTTATTATACATGTCCTGAAAAGCATACTCCCACTTCTTTATTTTATCACTGAAAAAATAAACCAGATGTAGATTTCATTCATGTTTTTATATGTACATATGTAGATCAGATATATTGTCAACCATAAATACCAATTTTTCCTAGTAAAGTATGTTCTTTCTTTAACCCTTTGCTACTACAACAAGGAAAATGATCTCACAGTGGTCAAAAAAAGAGGTACAAGGACACACTCAAGGCCTCATGAAGAACCTAGGCATTGATCCTGACAGCTGGGAGAGTGTCGCTGCTAATCAATCTGCTTGGCAGAGTCAAGTCAATGCTGGTGCGGCAGCCTTTGAGCAGAAAAGACTGGTGGATGCAGCTGAGAAACGTGATCTGCGCAAAACCCTGTTCAGCAGTTCCCCAACTCCTGGTCAGCAACCTGTACATCCATGTCCCCACTGCAACAGACTCTTCCAGGCCCAGATCAGACCGATTAGCCATCTCAGGACCCACCCCAAGTGACTTGATCACATTAAATGGTCCTCATTGACACTGATGGACGAACATCATCATCATCAGCTACTACAGCTGTTGTACAGTTTCACTACTGCTGAGTTCTATCATATCAATTACTGAGACTACTGAGACTGGTTGCTGGCTGAATACTAGAGCATGACTACAGAACTGGCAATAAAAACATGGTTACATGTATATTCATTATTTCATAAGTTTTGCTGGATTTCAGTGAAATAAAAAACAGCTTACCTTGTAAAGTGTCTGTCAGTTATATATTTCCACTTTATATACTCCTACATCCAATCATACAAGAAATCCAAGTCATGTTTACTGTTTTGAATCCCACAAAACAAGCCCAATATTTACATATGTACATATAAAAATATGAATGAAATCCACATGTAAATTTGAGAGTGGTACCTCTCAAAACAGTCATTATAAATGATGTATATTCCAAGATATGCCCACATCTCCATGATGCTGATTTAATACATTTCAAGTCTTGTTTTTGGTCCCCCATTTTCTTGGCATAATCGTTTGATTCTTTCACAACCTTTTCCACCAGAAATTCAGGAAAAATCTTAAGAAAAATCTTTCTCACTGCTTAGTGATCCAAGCTCAAGTGTTGAACCAACATGAGAATCAAAATCATTGATCATGGCAATGTCATCACTCCACTGTGCAAGTGGGACTATGTCTGCCTCGCCATCCAATTAAAAATCATTTACATCTGTTGTTGAAATGGGACTAACATCAATATCTGATCCATTTTCTAAGAATGATCCATTAAACTCTTCGATATCTCTTGCACTGAACCCTTTAAAGTTGCTCATATCTGAACCAGAATCCATCTTTGTTTATCTTACCTAAACGTGTTTCGTAAACTGCAGAAAAGCTTTTACAGTGTCTAAATTTAATCTCTAAGCTTTCAAACTTATATCAAAATGTTGAGTAAACAGTCCTCTCATTGGTTATGATAATCAAAAATATGTAAACTTCTGTACTTTCAACCAATCAACGTTTAGTTAACATAGCAGTCATGTCCGCATAGATGAGACACTGGGGTTTCAAGTACTGCTGAACTATACGCACATTAGCAACACTTGGGTAGTAAACTAGGCTTTTTGACACTGCATATATGCGTCAGTGGGGTTCAGGAGCTATTTACAGGTGACACTTAGATGCGGCAGTCACAGCTAAAGGGTTAAATACATTACCCAATCATAATACCATAAGAGAAATACTACTACCTCGTAAATCCAGCCCTCCCAAATACTACTTTTAGCTAAAGGGAGCTAAAAGTTGTCTGCCAACCAATGTGGCAGGCAAGCAGGCAGAGTAATGTACCCTTAAGTGTAAAAGTTGGCATCAAAATCTAAGAACCTCTCAATTACTACTAGAGTGGAAGGTACACTCTCTATTGATGTAACTGTAAGGAGGCTAGGAAGATGTATGTATATAATGATTGGGTAAGTATTCTTGAAGAAACATATTTTATTAGGAAATCTAATACCTTCGGAGAATAGGTAAGAGGTGGAAGGACCTACATCCCCTTACCCCAGAGTACCAATTCTGGTCACCTATGGTATGTGTGACAGTTTCTAGGCTACCCTATTGAAGGCGACTCCATCTGTTGAGGCAAAGATTGAAAAATCAAGCCCCTCGCAAATCCATTGGAAGTTATGAAGCCATGTCTTAAAAAGCTGTCAATCAACCTCGAAGGGTGACCTGTTGAGCTGTGGATATTGTTCCTACCAGATCAAACTGAGCCCTTTGGGATGACAGATCTCTGAGATAAAAGCCAGAGAATGTGAACCCCCATCTCCATCCCACAGCCTGAATGATATAGGTTAGCAAACAGTTCTCGATGAATGCTAACCTCGTGGCAAATGCTCTAACCTCGTTATCCAAAATGCGTAATAAGTTCATGTGAGCTGGTATTATTTCTCTATAAGCCAAGTGAATAAAACAAGACAAGATAGTCTGTGTTGTTATATTCTCCTGTCCTGTCTTGAGTGGTAGAAAGAAGCATGATTATTTAACGCAATGGCTATGTTCATTGAAGTACCACTTCAAAACCCAAACTGGGTCTTGTAGGTGGCCTTTAGCTGATGTGTCCAGGCAAGACAGAGGTTTTATGATGAAAGTCTGTTTACCCATGGAAGGAAGCCAGTTCTTGGCAACAGAAGAGGATGCCGTCAAGAGTAAGACTGATCTGTCTTGTCGGAACTGCATAGAATTCAGATCTACTGATAGAGCATGTATTTCATTAATTCTGACTGCAGTTGCTAATGCCATGAGGAAGCAGGTCTTGTATGAAAGGTGCGCCAGAGATAACATTGAAATTTTCTTCAAAAAGTGTCTTGTACAGCCAAGTAAATATCCAAGAGGGGTTCCACTTAAATATAGGATTAATGTTTCGGGCATGTATACTCAAAGTTAGTGAGTAGGTCAGTTAAGTCCTTGCTTTGTCTGATATCCTCTCTTCCATGATGATGAAAGGTGTCAGAGATCATGAAGCTGTAACCTTTGAATATCTTTGGTGCTAACTTTCTCTCTTCAAAAAGCCAGAGGAAGAAATTACCTATCTGCGGTATTGATGCCTGGAGTGGCAGGATGTGTTTGTTTTTGTTTGTTTGTGCATCACTGAGGAAAAATGTGCCTTTTGCCTTCGCATGCTTCTGAGTGGAGGGCCTTCATGTCTGAGAGATTCTCTCTGCCATTGGTTGTGACAATTGTTTAATTCAGAGGTCTTGTTTAATATGACACAGAAGTGCAGGTTCAGTATCTCTGGGCAAGGATGAAACAAATGCCATCATGGTTGTTGAAGTAAATGAGGGAGAATCCACATTTTCAGAGAAAATTCTGATGCAAGATTGATGAGTTCACTGATACAGAACTTCTCCCACATGAGTGGTGGAATGAGGATGAGGTGACAGGCTGATTATCTAGCTGTTTGCATCGCTTTTGGAATCAGATGCGTTGGAAGGTAGGATTATGCATCCAGGTCATTCCAATCCAGCAACCAAGTGTTGAATGCAAAAGCTTTTGGGTCTTGGAGTGGAGACAAAGGTTGGAAGTTTGGTATTTCACCTTGTCACAAACAGGTTCATCGAGTACATATCCGAGTGAAAACCGAGGGATGGAGAGAAAATTTGTTCTGCATTAGTTGATTCTTCCAAGACAAAAATTCGGCCTCTATGTCACTACTATAGAATTGTCAGAGAGAATGAAAACTCCTCGCCATTTAAACATTCATACCACCAGTGAAGGGATTTCATAATGGCCTGTGAAGATTGACATGCAGATGGCATTCCTGGGGAGACCATGCACCCATGGCTCCTGAAGGATGGAAGTAGGTTGGCTCCCTAGCCTTTCTAACTAGCCTCAGTGCAGAATGTAATCTCTGGCAGTTGTATTTGCAGAGTTATACCTGCCATGAACCAATATGGATGCACCAAATTCTGCAGATGGTGCCTCAAATGTGTACAGATGGGGACAGGTTGGTCCAGTGGGCAAACTTCCAGCCTCTATTGGGACAGAAAAATCATTTCCAATAGGCACAGTGATGTTCCCATTGAGAACCAAGGGGCATGAATGAACTGACTGAGGGTACTTAGGTCAATGAACAGAGGCTGAGTGCCCTTGCCTTTGGGACCAAGAAAAGTCTCGGATAAAACCCTGGAGAATGAGGACCCTCTTGGTGCTTTTCCACTTTGGCTTGCATGAACTGTGGGCATCACTGGGTGGAGCTTCAATAGGACAATTGTGTCCTATGTGTGGCCATGGGACATTTTGTTGATTTTCTGTATTATCCCTACATCAGCACCATGGTGGTTTGTTTGCAGACTTCCTCAATCTGGCCGTTAAAAAGGTGGTTAGAGGATAAAGGCTGTGCCTCTAGATTACACACACAAACCTTCACATAAAAGGGAACTGAGGCACCATTATAGATACATACAAAGCAGATGCACCAATATCCATTATAAGGCAATTACCTGTAAGGAAAAAGACAACAGACCACCTGCACAAGAAAAATCATTGAAGTTGGCCCCCAGACACTAAGAACGCCTTGGAATAGGAACTCACCAATATATACCCATTCATAATGAAATTACACATATATTAGGAGTTTTTATAAGCACTAAAGACATGCATGTATAAAATAATTATAACCCAAACTGAATGAGAAGTTGCTTAGGCTTCCCATGCAAGTACCTAAATGTGTGACAATGAGAAAGTGTTAGCAAACTGTAAAGGCAGAACTTTGTTAGCAATGGAAGAGAACAAGTTGGAAATATAGTAGTAGACTTTCCACAGCTGCCAACCCCAGAGTAAAAAATACTGAATGTTTATGACAAAAATACTGATTTTTAGGAACAAATACTGATTTTTAAAACTTTAATGCATATGTAACTATTTACAGCATCTACAACCAAAACGGGTCTTTTCCACAACCCATTTTTTTCAATCATTATCGATTTCATCGTACAATCTTTCACTGATGATCTGAATTCTGTACAATTTTTTTTACTGAACTGTTTTAATTCAGGAACACAAGTAATCCTTTATGATTCTACTGTCTGGAAAAAGTGCACAAAATAAATCACCAGCAACACATGTAACTGAAAGAGGAAGGTTCATTTCTAAGAAAAATTTAGTAAACCAAACTTTAATCAAAGTACATCAAGGTTCTCTCTGGTATTTAAGAATGTTGTAAGCTCAGGCGTAGTTGTTGATGATAAAGCAGCAAACTGATCTTTATTTGCTTTTTCATGCTGTATTATAATAATAATAATAATGAGGACTTTGTATAGCACCTAATCTTTAGAAGCTCTAAGCGCTTTACAACATTAGACAACACCTATAAGATAAAAAAAAACATATAATGATATGATTACAAAAACAAACACCATGAAATTGGAAAAACATTAAAAAATAAAAAACATGCTGAGAATATTTCAGGTAGGAAACATTATAAGGTCTTTAAGTTTATTCTTGCAGTTGAAATAAGTGACTTTTGAGAGCACTCTTGAATGGGATCACTGTGTCTTTGTGTCTAAGTTCAGTAGGCAATTCATTCCACGTTGCTGGGCCCTGGTATGCAAAAGAACACTGTCTATATGACTTTATTTTCATAGTGGGAATAATGAGTATATGATTGTCAGAAGAGGAGTGCAAGTATCTTGCTGGTGTGTACACATGGGTGAGATCAAACAGGTACGTTGGACTAGAGTCCGACAGTGAAATGTAGCACAGAGAACAAATTTTGTGTTTGATTCTGGATCGAATGGATAGCCAGTGTAGGGTTCCGTGCAGCAGGGAGGTGTGCTCTGATCGTGGTACTCTAAGTATGATCTGAGCAGCTGTGTTTTGAACTTTTTGAAGTTTCTGGAGTAGATATTGAGATGAACCAGACTGAATTGAGTTACAATAGTCCAGTCTTGAAAGTACTAATGAACACACAAGTGTTTTAGTGGCATCAACTGAAAGATATTTGTGAATTGAGCTGATGTGTCTCAGCTCAAGATATGCAGCATTGCATATGTTCATGACATGTTGGTGCAATGTGAAAGTACTGTCCAGAGTAACACTAGGTTTCATACTGTTTGTGTGAATTTAATGTTGGCATTGCTGATATTTATTGTTTGAGATAAAGGATGTGAATGAGAAAGTCTTTGTGTTGTGATCAGAATGGCCTCAGTTTTATCATCATTCATCTGCAGCTTGTTCCATGTCATCCATGATTTCACATCAGAAATGCACCTCTCTACACCTTGGATGGTAGCATCACCTTCAGTTGGGTGGCTAGATTTGTATATTTGAGTGTCATCAACATACAACTGGTGAGACACTGGATGATGATCTAAGACACTTGAGAGTGGCTGAGTGTACAGAATGAAGAGAACAGGTCCAAGAACAGACCCCTGTGGAACACCACAACATAGATCAACTGGGCTGGTGTGTATTCCATTTGTAGATACAATTTGTGTCCTGTTGACCAAGTAGGACTTGAACCACAGTAAGGCTGTATCATGAATGCCAAATACATGCTGGAGACGGTGAAGTAATATATCATGGTCTATTGTGTCAAATGCTGCAGACAAATCAAGGAGGGTGAGGACTGTAATCTTTCCACTATCCAACGCAGAGAGAATGTCATTAACTACTTCTAGAAGAGTAGTTTCAGTACTGTGGCAAGGGCAATATGAAGATTGTACATTGCTAAAAGGACTGTTTGAATTTGTTGTTGTTGTTGTTGTGGGGTTTAACGCCATTTTTCAGCACGATAGGGCTATACATGGCGGCCAGTATTAATGGTGAAGGAAGAACCCGGAAAACCCCGGAAAGAACCACCAACCCACGAGAAGCTACTGGCAAGCTTTCTCACATGCCCACATTGGCTGAATCTTAGACTCGAACCGCCGCAGACATAGGTGAGATGGCAGTGATCCGTAACGAAGAGCGCTTTAGACCACTCGGCCACTCGGGGCCCCTCTGTTTGAATTTAGATGAAATACAAGCTGGGATAGAACAATAACCTTTTCTAAGACTTTTTATATGAATGGGAAATTAGAAACTGGGCGGTAGCTCTTTAAATCGTTATGGTCTAGTGTTGGTTTCTTCAGCAGAGGCTTTACAATGGCAGTTTTGAAAAATGGTGGAAATTCCCTGGATGAGAGAGAGGTATTAATAAATCAGTTAGTGAAGGCAATACTGGATCTAAGCCCTCAAGCAGCAGTGATGTTGGAATTGGATCAAGTTCACATGACTTTGGTGCACTCTTCATCAGGATGGTACGTACAAAATCCATAGAGACAGGTTCAAATGCTTCTAATGGTTGCCGCTCAAATTCTGTATCCCAACTGTATGGTGACGACGAGTCAACTGAAATTGTGGTGTCAAGCTGATCTCTAATGGTTTGTACTTTGTCACGAAAAAAATTTGCAAACATGTCTGGAAGGACGACTGGAGAGAAGGCAGTTGGAAGTGGTGTTGATTTGTTCCTTGACATTAGCTTGTTAGTAATCTCAAAGAGCTCTTTGCAGCTGGAACTATCCATGATCTTAGTAGCGTAGTGGGCTGATTTTGCTGCATGGACTATATTTGTAACATTCTTCTTAGCGACTTCATAGATTTGCTTATGAATAGTGAGTCTGGTGGAAAGCCAGAGCCTCTCAGCTTTACGGCGGTCTCTTTTAGCAGTGCGAAGCTGGTCCCTAACACTGCTATACAATGGAGAACACTTTTTAATTGATACTCTGCACTTGGTAGCTTTTCAAGCAATGAACGCAGACAGTTATCGAGTTGTTCTGCGGTAGGAGGTAAGTAAGTTGTTAGGTTAGCTTGGATGTCGTGCATTAGTTTGGTTCTATTTATCATACAGAGGTTTCTCTTAATAGCAGATAAAGGTGGAGGGTTAGGGACTGATACGTCCAGATGGCATATAATGCAGAGGTGATCTGATGGAAGTTCATGGGATACCAGGGAGGACTGTAGAATGTTATCATCAAGTCTATGAAGAATCCAGTCTAAAATGTGACTATGTTTATGGGTGGGTTGGTTAACTGAATGTTTGAGGTTGAAAACATTAATGGAATCTATGAGTTTTGATGTATCTGAGTTTCCGGGACAGTCAAAGTGAAAGTTGAAATCTCCAGGAATAATCAGGTTGCCACCTATCAAATTTCCATAGTCCAGGAGATTCGGAAACTGCTCCAAAAAGAGAGAGTCAGCCCATTATGTCATGGGTGCCTCCAAGCCCAATAGCGAAAACACAATTACACAAAGTTTTCTGCTTTACTAGATGGTATCATAAATCTAAATATGAAGGCATAATTGTCATTCTAGTTCTGTTTTCTTTCCTCTGCTGGAGAAAATTCTGAGTGTTCTGCTTTCCTTTTCGACTAGACTAGAACTTGAATATTATGAAGATGAGATACAGTGATTGCAGCAACTGCTTTGTACAATCCAATATGGTGGTTAAAGACTGTTAAGATGACCTCAATTTCAAATGAACCAATCATATTTCAGAACTCTATATCCCTACATACATGTGATAATTTCTCTCAGAATGGAAAGTTGTGCCCATTCTAAACAGAAAATTACAAGGACATTTTTTATTTAATTTTTTATATTAAAAAATGGATTTTTAACAAGAAAAATATGCACCCATATTTAGGTCCAAAATACAGGACAAACTGGGGGAAAAACCAGACACATGACAGCTATGACTTTCCTCAGAAGTGAAAAAGCTCCTGCAACTTGTAATGGTATATCTTCCATGTAGATTCTGGCTTTTATGAGGCCTCTCACGACAAAAGTGTGCTTCTAGACATGAGTCAAAGTAGTAACTGGGAGATTCTTAGACTTTGCCACCAATTCTTAGGAGAAATCACTCTGCCACATAGGTTGGCAGACAACTTTTAGCTCCCCTTAGCTGAAAGTAGTGTCTGGGAGGGCTGCATCTGTGAGGAAGTAGTAGTCCTCCTAAGGTATTATGATTGGGTAATGTATTTAAAGAAAGTACTTTTTTGAAAAATGATGCTCACTGTCAAATCACACAATTTTACTATTAGTGCAGACAGCATTCATAAATTTACTCATAAGTATTCACCGGCAACATATGTATACCAATTTACAACTGTCATAGAACCAATAATTTACTAGTTGATTATTTCCAATGCAAATACTGGTGAGAAATTATCCAATCAATAAGCCTTACATACATGATAATTATAACTACTTTGTTGAAAACTCTACAATAACCAATATAAGAACCTATTCATGACATCATAATACAAAAACAGACACACAAATGTCTAACAAAAGAAAACAAACTGTATTTACCCTGCCTTAGATGAGATGTTGCCTTCAATGAACGAGCTCTGACACTTTCTAGAAACATTTCAAAATCATCTTCTCCACCAGCGCTGAAAGAAAAAAATCTAACTCATTTGACCATATGTTATAATGTTAGAGTCTGGTTTGGAGGATAATTATTATTTTGCTGGCGATTAAGGACATTCAAATATTTGGGGAGTATCAAATCTTCATTTTGCATTAAATGTTTATTTCATATATATTGAACTTATGGATTTTGACAAGGGTCATAAAGTCTTAATTGATGAGTATCTGTTTATTAGGTCATCAAATTCAAAAGTCTGCCGTAAAAACAATGTCCATCAATACTGGTACGTAACAAATCTTACTGAATTCACACTGTGTTTAAAAAATTCAGGTCAGTTTTAGCATCGATTTAGCCCTTCTCACATTTAAAGAAGCTCTCAAGAACATGAAAAGCTATGACTGCCATTATGTGACATATCAATCACAACTGATTCAGTGAGTAAAATTTATGAGAAATAAAGATAAAGAATTTCCCAGTATAATTTTTTTATGTAAATAATCCTAATAATCAAAATTAATGTGATTAAACAAGAGTACTGAATCAAGAGTAGCTATCTAATTTATGTGTCATGAAAAATCCTTTATACTGTGGATGAGTTGCGAAAACTCAGTAACATCTTTCTGTTTTTATTATTCAATCAATGTATTTTAAGTTTTGAGAATCTGATGAAACAAAAGAGGACAGCAGCATTTTACTGTTAACACATCAACCCCTAGCGACGACTTAACAGGGCAGGAGGTAGTAGCATACTGCCGAGCTCTGTAGCGTCATGGTCATGCATGATACACTTAAGTGGGTGGTATTATAGAAAGGTAGACAGATGTAGCTCTACAATGATACCAAATAATCTGGAATATCTAGTTGCACTATAAAATACAGATAAAAACCCTCATTTTTTGGACCTGACTTTTTCTACCAAACATTTGCATGTGGTCGGAATCCGATTTTGTGTCAGGATTTTAGACTTTTTGGTCACAGATCTAAGGCAAACCGGTATGAACTGCAAACAGACAGATGAGCCTTTTCAAAAAGTAGGATAATATGGGCATTTGGAATAAAGAGTGGTCTCCATACAAAAATAATGCCTCTGTTTCGCAAAAAAAAATAATCCAACTTTTACCCTTCTGCTCATGCGCGAGTCAAATAGCCAATGAAAAACGATGTTTCTAACACAACTAGGCAGTATGTTATTGAAAGATCACCGGGGATTGGGTGTTTTCAGATCTATTCAGAAATAGCTTTCAAAACGTGTTTCCTACTCAATTTTCAGGTGAAAATGACAAAAAGCTCCAGGGGTTAATGTGTTAATATGTTCAGTAAACACAAACTTTAGCTTGATAGTTGTTGCAATCATAAAAATTCAAAAAAATGACATTTATCAAACTAATTCAGTAAAAGCTGCAAGTACATTTATAAAATATAATCTGCATTTATCAACTTGTTAGAATAACCAATAATTTTTTATTGGAACCTCAATTATCTGACTTCAGGCTATAGTTCTTTTTGCTTTTCATCTAAGCTGGTAAGATCTATTTCTTTGGATCAGGTAAACAAGCATGAATAATATTCCTGTAGTGGAAATTCCTCCACTAGTAACACATGCCTTGCATATGTGTAATTCTAATTTCATTTGCAAGTGACAATTACTAGAAACATAACACTCATTTAATGTTTACTTGTCTCTCATTAAGTTCTTTCTTTTTCTTACTCTACTTTGGATATCT
Source organism: Sinohyriopsis cumingii (assembly GCA_028554795.2). NCBI lineage: Eukaryota > Metazoa > Mollusca > Bivalvia > Unionida > Unionidae > Sinohyriopsis > Sinohyriopsis cumingii. The sequence goes on from CM068826.1 coordinate 106,969,560, forward strand.
TTTTATCTTTGGGAGGTTGTGCTTAAAAGAGAAGGATCAAACAAGTGTCACCTTGTTATGGCACAAGTCTACAGACCAGAACAGAGTCTGAATGGTGGTAAAAAGTTATAAATAGTATGAGAGTATTCTGTGGATTAAAAAGAAATTACATAATGAATACTGAAATAATCAAGGTTATATATAATTTATATCTACCTTGCAGAGAAAGAGACAGTTTTATTTTGTTGCTATTGTTGTTGTAGGGTTTAATGCCATCTTTCAGCACACGATAGGCTATACATGGCGGCCAGTATTAATGGTGGGGGAAGAACCCGGGGAAAACCCCGGAAAGAACCACCGACCCACGACAAGCTACTGGCAAGCTTTCTCACATACCCACATTGGCTGAATCTGAGACTCGAACCCACGCAGACAGAGGTGAGAGGGCAGTGATCCGTACTGGAGAGCGCTTTAGACCACTCGGGGCCCCAGACAATTTTATCATTTTTATATCAGGCATATCAATGCATAGCTTCTGTTTGTCATTGGCAGAAACATCCTTCATTCAAAGTAAATAATTGTCAAATGCAAATTATTATATTTTATATGTTAAATATTTATCTAAATCGTACAGTGAACCCACAATGAGTATAATGATACAGAACCTCCTATAAATAATGTTAATTTAGGGCATCCTGGCTCAAAATGCAAGAGCAAAGTTCTAAGTCAAACATGGGACATAACTGGACTCAAATTCTGCCCAAATATGTTTTTAAATTTTAACTTTATTAAACCTCTTTAAAATATGGCCTCACATAAAATTTGTTTTTCAAATCTATTGAGTCCATTAAAAGTTACTCGGCAGAAATAATAAAGTCTGTGGCAGAAGGATGATACGGAACAGAATACAATGTGACAAATATAGATAACTATATAGCACCTCAACACATAATGGCAGGAATATAAAAAAATGTATGAAAAGTATGTTCAACACAAATTGGCAGGAATAAAATAAATGTACAAAAAGTATCTTCAACACAAAATGGCAGGAATAAAATAAATGTATGAAAAGTATCTTACACTTCCCACTCTGTTTCATCATCACCCAGCCATGAGCGAGGTCCGTTTACCGTGGCATTATGAGTCTTGGCATTTTCCTCTTTGGCTTTATGTAACCTTGCAATTCTTGTTGCCTCACGTTTTGCTTCATAGTAGGCCTCTTCTTCTCTTCTCAGCTCTTCCTCTTGCAAGTGAAGCTGAATTTGAAAAACTTACAAATTTCTCATGTACTGTGTAGTGCAAATTGCAAATATCCCATAGGCATACATTTTAATTCAGAAATATACAACAACAAAGAAACTGCACACAAGAGAAAGTAATTTCATTTGTTAACCCAGGAAGTAATGGCATATCTTCATTGACATGAACAAGAAGGAAGGCATGGGAAACATCTCTATGTTGTGTCAAAGGGCCAAACTGGTGTTCTGGAATCTTTAGGTTCACCATAATAGGAGGATGAATTCTTTTCACAAGGCCAAGGTATTTTCCACACCAAAAAGTACCATCTATGAAACAGCAACTGGTGTGGTATTATGGATGTTAAAATTCTTGAAATCATTTTATGGTAAAGACTGATTAAGTTATTACATTTTCCTCTTTATGGTCCAGCTTTATTTTCCCAAAAATTATAAAGCTAATATACAACTTGCACTAATTCTGGAAAATTGAATGATGGCACAAATGTTCATGATTTATAATGCAGTATAACAAGAATATCTTCTTTCATAAAACTTTACCCGTCAAACTTTGTGCTGTTTAATTCTGCAGAAACTGAATATTGCTAAATTTCAACTTTTTTAAATCATATGCAGATAACTACATTGGAATTTTATATTCATAATCTACCTCTAAAGAATGAAGCATACAAAGACAAACTAGGAGTCTATTTGTAAAACACATATCCCACACTGCAGACCAAAAAGTATCAACTCAGGAATTTCATAACTTAAAATTTTTAAAAAATTACTTGGCATGAAAATCGAATCAAGCCATCTATCTAGATATATCGATTTCATTTGCTTCAAACTGTTATTGCTTGATTGTTTTAATAAGCCTTTTTTTTCTTCAAAAAATGAATAACTACTGTAATGACCTGAACTTTAAGTAGGTCATCTAATTATGAATACAAACATGCCTACCAAATTTTATTTTGTCAACATCAAATGGTTTGTTTTGCTCATTTAGGCTAACAAGATGCCCCCAGCCCATCAAAATGTTCAACAAGTGTGGCTTAGCTAGGTTGTTGTTGTTGTTGTTGTTGTTTTGGGGTTTAACGCCACTTTTCAACACATGATAGGTTATGTATGGCGGCCAGTATTAATGGTGGAGGAAGAACCCGGGAAAACCCAGCGAAGAACCACCAACCCACGAGAAGCTACTGGCAAGCTTTCTCACATACCCACATTGGCCGTATCCTAGAATTGAACCCACGCAGACAGAGGTGAGATGGCAGTGATCCGTAACAAAGAGAGCTTTAGACCACTCGGCCACTCGGGGCCCCGGCTTAGTTAGGTAAAATAACAGACATAAGATAGCCAAGAAACCTTGGTTGGCATGATACTTCTGACATTTAATGGCTTTGAATTTTTGAGTAAAGTTAGACATGATAGATGGCAGATCAGCAACAGTTGTGCTCAGCAGAACAGCTTCATTTTGTTAAACTATGTTAACTTCTGTTTACTGTATTTTTTTTCTTCTTCTGAGAAGTTATTTCAATGTTTTTTCTTATTTTATAAATTGCATCCATTTCCAATAATGGATCTGCATCATTTGTGTAGAACTAAAAGGTTTCCATGACAGTATGCTTTGTGTGAAAACAGATTATATTCTATTCAGCAGTTTATGTGAAGTCGTTTTAAGTTCTGCCTTTTACTTTTCTTATTGTGGGCAAAAGTGATGGCAGATCAGACTCATCAGTGCACACTTAAAAGCATTGTCACCTGGATGCTTTTTGTCAAATTTGCTGAAACTTTGACAAGCCATTTCTGAAAGGTTTTCCTATTTTTAGTAACAGCAATTATATTTCCTTGTTACCATTGTTGTTTTTGGGGGTTTAATGCCATTTCTCAGCTCAAGATAGGCTATACATGGCAGCCACTATAACTGGTGGAGGAAGAACCAGGAAAACCCACATAAGAACCACCGACCCAAAGGAAGTTACTGGCAGCTTTCTCACATACCCACATTGGCTGAACCTAAGACTCAAACTCAGACAGACAGAGGTGAAATGGCAATGATCAGTAAAGGCAGGCACTTTTTAGACAACTTGGCCACCCAGGGTCCCCAATTATATTTGATAATGGACTGATATCATTTGTACAAATTTAAAAGGAATTCCATGGATGGATGCTTTCTGTCAAATTTAGTATAGCAGTGTTAAATGTTTCTCTTTTTAGTATCATCTACCACATTCGATGGTGTAATTTTGTACAAAGTAAAAAGGCCTTCATTAAAAAAATTTATTTATGTCAAACTGTTATATAAACCACATTCTTTTAAAAAGTCCAAGATTCTAAATCATCAAAAAGCTTCTTGAGTTCAATACACTCAACAAGAATGCATTCCACTGTCTATGGGTACTAGTAAGGAATGCACCCTGATCAAGGTTCACCATTTTGCAAGTATGCAGGAGTCAAGTTTTTGTGTCTTATAAGCAAGTAGCACAATACCACTTTATGTCTGTAATGGGTTTAATGTTCTAAAGCTGGTTTGTTTATATTCCACATATTTTGCAAAGTGCTTTCTCCAAATGTCTGGCTGAAATAGGCCAAGTGAATTTTGCAAATAAGTTACAAAAAGCAACTGTTTATGGACAATGCAGAAAAAACAAAACACATCAGATGTAGGAATGAAACAAGCTCACTTGACTGTAATGACAGTTCAGCTCAGAATGCATAAAAAGTTGAAAACTCATTCACTGTAATGGCCATTTATTCAGGTCGTCTATATAATGCAGAAAAAATATACTAGCCAAATTTCATTTGTCTACACTGAGTGTTTTATGTGTAATCTGCCAATAAGTTTCTTGGGATGGGCATAAGAATGTACAAACAGGTACACATGCCAATACCTAAGTGATAACTATGCCAAACATCTGACAATGCAGGTTAAAAACAAACTGCTATAATAATCATAAACTCTTGTCAGTTCATCTAAATATGAATACAACTTCACGTGCCAATTTTCATTTGTCTACATGGAGTGGTTTAGCAAATATTTTGCTATCAAGCTTCATGAGATAGACACAAAGAATGACATTGAGATAGGACCAAAATCAGTATAAAAGTTTAATCAAACATGCAACTTATTAAAAGAAAAACCTACAAGGTGTGTCTTTTGGTCCAAAGTATGGCAGATAAAATCTAAACACAATAAATTTATCATTCTTTGAGAAATTGAACTTGAGGAGTGAGGCTAGGAACGGAAAAGAGAGCGAGATTTTACCTCGCATTGTGTGGTATCATAGGTATGTGAGCTATGTAGGTATAATTAACAACAAGAAGTAAGCAAACTTCTCATTAATGTTTGAAATAGCCAACACAAATTAAATGTACAAGGCTAAGTTAAAACAACACTGTAACAAAAAATCTTGGGAGTGATGTGAAAGCATATATGACTCAGCTGAAAAAATACAGTAATCAAGCTGGCAGCCTTGATAATAAGAAGGTCGATCTTGATGGAGCAAGCAATTTAAATAATGCTGTCAATAACTTTCAGTATTAACATTCATTTTTGTACAATACTGATTTACATTTATCAATAACACACACACACACACACACATTCTTGTAAAACTTTACAAATCAGGGACATATGATTTTTACCATCATAACAGGTACATTTTTATTTTAACAAATTATGGGTGATAAAGATCTATTTTACTATGTATTTATATAAACATGTCATTTGTAATTGATTTGTGGTTGATTTCCAAGAAACACTGTATCAGAATCTTTACCATCAGAACGGGGACACAAATATACAGAGCGTTAGAAATTATGCAATCAAATAGGGGATATTCAATAAGTATGTATTTTTGATTCTAAATAAAAATCAACTCAATCTAAATACTGCAGTAATCTCATTTCATGGACATATTTCCCATCCATATTAACAAACTAAATTGAAATTATCATGATGAATTTTATATTATGATTGTTGTATATATAAGTAAAAATATATAAGTAAACATATATGTCAAGGAGTTTGTTTGAAGAAGATGAATTGTCAGAACTGTGTGAAAATACAGAGAATGTGTCCCTTTTTCAAAAATGAAAAAAATCAAAGATCTGCATGACAATCTTCAGTTAAAATAATTTTACTGGCAAGACTACGGTTTAGAATTTAAAATGTCCCACAAAATAACACATTTTTAACTTTGGTGTACAAAAATTTGCCACTTAGAGCAATCCCCATCATTAATAAGCCAAAGCATGATAAGATCTGTTCAATATGAAACACCAAAAATTATTTTTTAACATGGCATGGTTTAGTTTTAGTGAGCTCAGGTCAGAGCCCCATAAGTGTCCCTGGCCAAATAGTCCCTATTAAAATATAATAGTGTGGATTGATTGTGTGACTCTGTGTGCAGTATTAATGACAGACTGGTAAATCGTACAAAGCTATGATTGAGAAGGGACTGTCCCATTATCTGGAGATGCCTTTTATTCTTGTTATGATGGTAAATATGAAATAGAGTTACAGGTGGATTGAGGCTTAAAATCATGATCTGACTGACTTAAGGTAGCATAGGAAAAATAGTTCCCGGTATTTGGTGTTTGAGTTGCAACTTGTATTTTATGGTAATTAACAGGTGCTGCGTTACATAAATGTAATAAGGAGAATCCATGGAGTTGTGAGGCAGGCAGGCAATTGTGAAGTTGATATGTAAATGTGTAGTTGTGATTGATATTGGTGGTCATGCATTAATGAAGAGGAAAATTATTAGTTTGTTTCATTCGTTCACTTAAGAGACCTCTTGCATGCAACAGTACTAATGTTCTGCATTTCACTTAGCGGAGAAGCCAGTTGTGAATTTAATGTTGCGTATTTGTGGTCACTGATTGATTAGAGAACAATTGACAACTGTTATCATCAGATCCTTAGAAAGAGGGGAAAACAAGAAACTTAACAGCCAGAAAGAAATCAAGCTAGCAAGAAGGAAGAAAGACAGACAGAAGTAACAGAGCCAAGAGAGAGAGAGAGAGAAAGAGTGTGAGAAAAAGAATCTAAAAAGGTACTGACAAAATAAGGAAAGAATGAGAAATATTTGATAATTTACCTCCAATTCAGACAAAATTTATGTTTTGTTTCACATTATTTTTACTTCAGCCAGCATGCATCTTTAAGATATATTGAGAAACACTAAATATAAGTATGAAAACATGTATTTTCAGCATCATGGCTGGTGCCATGTACAAAGCTTCTTTTTATTTCCTATTGTCTCAAGCTTAACTTGTTGGATTTAATTCAAGTGCAATTAATTGGAGAAAAGAAATGGTATTATATTTTGGTTACCATGTAGACTGTTTGTTTATTATGCTTCTAACCACATTTGAATGAACTAAAATCTATGATGATATTTTCCAGTGTATTTCTTATCTAAATGTGCATGGCTCAGAGTTAAATAGGAGATAAAATACAAGCACAGATGAACTGCTAGAATCCCCTGCCCATTGTAAAAATCATGCATAATATCTGCATGAAACCTTTTATTCAGTTTTTTTGTGTTCCTGATCTAATTTGGCAAAATGTGTTATGAATGTTGGACTACCCATGTAATAAACATTACGTATATCGATATTGCTGTGTTAAAAAAGAAAATATATTATATATATTTGTCTATGTTTACATAAATGGTTTAAATCCTGTTAGTTCTTCTTGATGCCATCTTTGGTGAGTAATTCGGAAGCAAAGTGTGCAAGCCGACAGCAAAACAGTGTTAATTTTTACAGTGTAAATGGGGATGCAGTTTTCCGACTGATATACATGTGGTTTTGAGTCGAGTGGGACATGTGTATTGCTGTGTATATCATGATCTGAAAATATACCGACAAAATGGGAACATGTTCAGATATGCTTATTTTAAGGTTTGTATCATTTAATAAGGCACTGACATTCCATTTAAGCCAGCATTACAAAATGGGGATGTCCCCCATTTCAAGGTGTGTCCACAGACCTGTTGGTGTGTATTCACACTTATGTCCCCATTTCACACATTTTACAAATGCAAACACACACACACACAGAGCTCTCCAGCATTATAACACATTACTTTAACATAATTCCAGACATGATGCAGTACTGTTACGGACCAAAATGAAATCACTGTACTTGAACTGATCTATCAAATGAATGACAATATTGGCTGTAATGACAGTGTTAAAGTAATATAATTATCAGGTGTGATAGTACTGATGACAACTAGCCATAGCTGTGAGGATGTTTTACCTGTGCATGTAATTCAGCATCTTTTTGTGTTTGTTCCTGCACAAGTGTTTTATATTGTTTGGATGACAGTAGCTGTTTCTCACGTTCGGACACCAGTCTAATATGCAAACAATGAAACAAATAACATAAATAACATACATTTATCACATGCAATAACAAACAAAAAACTGTAAAATTAGCGAAAGGTAAATAAACATTAAATCATGTTGTAACAACTAGGTCAATATCCTTAACTCAGATCACTATTCAAGGTCTTTGAATAATTAATGCATAACTAAGAGCAACCAGTAATTTTATTTCTAAATTTATTCAAATACTTTTGATCATCTTATATTCTCAACAAAATCTGTTTGAAATTTTTAACAAGACTCGTATGGGCAGCTGTATATTATTTTTAAAGAATCAGTTTCTGAATATTAAAACAGTTTGTACTACATGACTGGAGTATTAGGTATTCATATTTTTGATGATTCATCTTTAATTTTTGTCGCAATGTAAGAATATTGACCTATTTAATGCAACAGCAGCTACAAATAGTTTATCATAAAAATTACTTGTGAAAAAAGTACATTACTACTGAAAATCACAATATTTTAGCATTATTAAATTTTCAAAATCTTTACATTTAGCTTATTAGACATATAACTTTAGCAAATTACTAGTGTGCACAAATATTAATTTTTGGGGTTAGTTTTATCATACCCAACAAAAAGTTATATATATGATTGCATCTATAATGTCCACATACATGTGTTCTACTGGTGGTTGGCTAAAAATGCCATTTTAAAGGCCATCTAATGCACATGCCATTTTATAGCTGAGATCTACAGCTTTTGAAAATTAAAAGAACCAAAAATAAATTTATTTAACAAATATTTTTACATGTCTATCAACACATTACAGAAACCAGCCAGAACCAGTCTACTGGGGAATGGAAATGCTCCATCAGTACAATGACTGGTGGGATGAATGGCATAGCCCCATGATTAGAATTGTTAAAGAACAACTGACATATGTACACAGCGGGCTCTTACATGATTACCTTATTGTTGGAACTTGACAATTTTATATTTGGGGAGTTTACACGAAATACAGGATTTGGTTTTTCTTAGGTGTTATGAGTGATAATAGGATAAAAGGTGGTCCATGATGTCTTCCGAGCCTTTGATGAAATCCAGCCAATCTTATGGAAGAGGAAAGATAAAAAGGAGAGACTGACCATAAAAAATGACTTGGCAGAGACAGTATAATAATTATTTTGACTTTTGTTTGTTTAAATGGTAAGGTATTGTTCAATGTTTTAAGATGAACATTTAAGGACAGATCTAACAATTTTGTAAAATTCATGTCAAAATGCATGAATTGACACTTTGTCCCAATGCTAAGAAACCACTGGCTAAAAAAAGGCATATTTAGTATTAGATAAACTATTTTAAGTTTTCATGTACAAAAATTAAGCTCAAGACCTTAATAAAATGCATGACTTAAAATGATATTACAAGATAATCAATTTTTAAGGTGCAATAAACTATTGCATTGTTTATTCCAAGTCTAAATCTTCTCTTGTTTTTTATTATTATTTACTTTGGTAAAAGTTTCCAACAGATTTTTGGATCTGAGCCATGAAGAGAAAGAAGCCCTTGCAGATGAGTCCCAAGTCAGGAACTTTGTCCTCTGGGTGAACATAGCTTGGAGGAGTAATAGAGTAGTCAGCAACCTCACAAACCCAGCAATGGGAAAACTGTAGTTAGAATATTTTTGCAGGCTGCATATGGTTGTCCAGTCATTACAACATTCTAATGCTGATACAGAGAGGACATGCTCCATTCTTTTCGCAAAATACAATGTGATTCAAGTGGAAATCTAAACAAGAGAATTACTGACAGCCTGATAAATGTGAAGCTCAATAATCACAACGAATGTCATCAGTGGTCACTAGACAGAGATCTTGTGAAGGAAACTAAATCTGATTTATGTTCAAATATTGTAGTTTTAATATAGTATGAAGAGAATACATATGCTGGCAAAAAATGCACTTGTTTTGTTTTCAGTCCCCTTAAAACAAAAAGTTTATGTAGATACAAAATCTGCAAGTTTAGAAGACAATAAACTCATCAAAATTTGTAAATGTACTAGTTTGATGTCCTGGTTCCATCAAGTGTATGACACAGACAAAATGAACCAAGACTGAACTATCAAATCACATGAGTTGCTACCAACAATGAAGCATGTTAATTTTTTATAAAATAGAGAATATGTCTTTAAAGTAACATTCACAAGTCTGATATTTCTTTGGTATAACACAGCATTTACAAAACAGCTCTTGGAACAATTTTTAAAATGGAAGGCCAGGATCATAGTTCTCCATAAACGAGAGTCCAATATAGAGTAAACTGTATACACATTTTGAAATTGTATGGTTCCAAAACCAGAAATGAAAGTCCCAGAAACAGGGACTCCATGAAATAGTGGCTGCTGGTGTCCTTCTGTGTTAGAAGCATTCTGAATAATCAAGCAATGAAAATAAAATAAGCCAGCAATCGCACCTTGGCTAGTTGGAAAACTGATACCATCAATTTAACAGTTATATAAGTGATTATTTAACAATGACACCCACTGTCATGAGATGAAATTGTTTCATCTCTCATTAACCTTAACAAGCTCATGGCTGACTATGTTTAGCTTAATCATGATTGTGGAGCATGTCAGCTGTTTTTATTGCTGCCTATTCACAACACCTTCAGTTAATCCTTAATAATCAGGATAACACGATGCTTTCACTTCCTTGTCAACTGGAAATGTGTATATACGATTTAGATGCCTCTGTCAAACTCATGTTACTGAAGAAAGCTTGGTCCAATATGCATTGACAAAGTTTGAAATTAAAATGAAGTTAATCTGGTTGGAGAGTGTACAACTTATCTTAATTATGATATATTTACCTGCTATATAACCCCAGTCTGATACTTTGGTTAACTTCCAACAATCAGAATATTGTCCTCCTTTGACTTTGTACAATTCTCACGTGTCTCTTTGGGGCTCAACATTTCATAATTTGTCTTCTGGCATTTATACTGTCAATTTATATTTTGTGTTTGTTATCTTTTCCCCCTCCTTTGCATAATATTTTCATACATCTGTGCCACTATTGATATTTAACAAGGCACCACAACTCATTCAAATTTTGTCAGAAAATGTTGAAAATCAAACTTAACATAGACCTCCTTTAATATCAAGCTTCATACCTAAATTTTGTCCCTTCACAAACTGTCATGTTGAAACAAAATTAGTATGGATGTGATGGAATGAGACCTGATGAGACAGACAGTTAATGATGTATGCAACAACTCACCACCTCTTCCAGAGAATATGGCAGGCCATCATGCAATCTTATTAAAATCAGATCTCCAGTTTTATGTGTAGGTCTGACAGACAACCAATAAGAGGTCACATTCTGTTGACCTTGTGGTTCACCAATCAAATCACAATTTTCAAATTTATGAAAGTGTCACACATGGAACATATAATTGCTAACGATAACTCTCTCTAACTTGAATTTGCAATGATTTATCTGATAGGATACTAAAAGTGATTGGACTGGAAATTCCAAAGGTCACCAAAACATGAACTTTTATTGGCATGTGTCATAGGATACTAAAAATAAGTGAGTGGAATTACAAAGGTTTCCAAAACACAAACTTTTATCAGGGTCTGTCAGATCTACATGTAGGAGGACTGTAGAGATCTGATTTTAATCTGATTGGGACATTATGAGGGCATTTGTTATTTACATATCTCTTGACCTATTTTTTAATGTAAAATGCAGGAGGGATGTGGCCATCTGATGAAGAAGATGTCACAGATACATTATTCCCTGTTGACTGAAATTCTGTATTTCTATAGTACAATACACACATTAACTAATGCAACCACATGTCGAAAGTCACCATTAAGATTTACTTAACATAGCCTTCCAGATATCCACCTCTCAAGAGCAAAAGAAAAAACAAAAACAACTAAATATAAATGTTGGCAAACACTGGTATGTACAACACACATGCAGGATAAATACAACACCATAGTGTGTTGATAACATGACATACCATTTTGGCATAGGAAGACACAGTAAAGGGACCAGCACCTGGATTGTGAAGTTCTAGATGCCCTCTGAAATTAGTCCTATTAATAAGGAAAGGCATTCAGACAAGATAGTCATTCCCACTCCAATACAAAGGCATTCAGACACGTTTTAGTCATTCAAGATAGTCGATTCCCACTCCAATGCAAGGATTAGGTCAAGCAGTGCCAGAAACCACAATAGACACTAGAATGAGGATCATGATGTGAAGCAGCTTAACTCAACAAGATGCCCAAATGAGCCCAAAATCACTCATCTGGCCAACATATGCCTTATAACAAATACAAGAACAGTTGACTAAAACATCTGTGTCAGGCAGAAGCTTTCTGTGGAAATTTCTTCCAATGATTAACTGTACATTATATAAACAACTGTTTCAAGGCATTTCAATTGTTCTTCTAAATTCATTCATCTTTAATGGCACATCCTTTGTCCAATACTGAAAGGTCTTTGTGCCTGGGTTCTTTCTGTTAAAGTCAGCTAAATCTTTTCAGCAGTTTTTTTTTTGGAGAAGTTGTCAAAGCTTTTTCTATTTTTGTAACATGAGCCTTATTTAATGGCATATTGGTTATGATTTGTATATGTTGAAAGTCCTTCATGCTTTTGCCCTCTCTGTAAAATTTTGTTGTTGTTGTTGTAGGGTTTAATACCATTTTTCAGCACACAATAGGCTATACATGGCGGCCAGTATTAATGGTAGAGGAAGAACCCAGGAAAACCCTGGAAAGAACCACCGACCTATGAGAAGCTACTGGCAAGCTTTCTCACATATCTGCATTGGCTGAATCAGAGATTCGAACCCACACAGACAGGTGAGATGGCAGTGACCCGTAATGGAAAGCGCTTTAGACCACTCGGCCACTCAGGGCCCTGTAAAATTTTGTAAAATTCTGTCCAGTGGTTTCTCAGAAGAAATAATTTAAAACTAGCACCATTTTTAAGAACAGTGACTACATTTTATGGTGAATCACTATCATTTGTATAAATAAGAAAGCCCTTTGTGCAATAAGCTTTCTGTCACAGTTGTTCACGTTCTGTAAGGAAGGTTTTTGAAATGTCATTTAAAAATGGTTTTATTTTAGTAATAGCAACCTATTTGATGTCCAACTGGCATCACTTGTATGAAATTTAAAGCCCTTCTGACCATGATACTTTCTGTTAAATTTTGGCAAACTTCTAAGCAGGTTTTGTGGAGTTGTATAAAGATATTTATACTTTTAGTAACAATGGCCATGTTTGATAGCAGACTGGCATCATTTCAACAACTATCACAGCAATTCATGCCATGATACTACTGTCTTTGTCAGATACTTTATAAAGTGTTTTGAGAAGTCATTTAAAGTGTTATCTTTTTTAGTAATGGTTGATACATTTTTATTACAGACTGGGATCATTGGCAACATTTTAAAGCCTTTCATACCAGATGCTTTTTGTAAAAATTGGTAACATTTTGTCAAGCAGTTTTTGAGAGTAAGTTTTGTAATTTTGTAATGCTACCAAATTTGATGGTGGATCAGCAGGATGCTGTCAAATTTGCTGTCCTGCAGTTTCTTTAAAGGCTTTTCTATTTTCAGTGTGTGTGTGTGATTTTTAATGAACCTTTAACAATTTTCAATCATCTCGCTATGATGTCTGCAGTGTGGCAGTTTATAATGATGTCTAGCACTGGGGCATCATGTTGCAGACTCGTAGCATGATGTCCCACCCAGTCACATTATCCTGACACCAGGCTGACCAGTCCTAACACTAACCTCTTAATGCTGAGCGCCAAGCGAGGCAGCTGTTAGTACCATTTTTGTAAGTCTTTGGTATGACTCGGCTGGGGTTCGAACCCACGACCTCCCACTTCCGAGACAGATGCTCTAACCACTAGGCCACTGGAGCAGTGCTCTATTTTCAGTAACAGCAGCCATATTTGAGGGAAGTTTTGTAAAGACTTGAAGGCCTTCATGCCAGGAAACTTTCAACCAAGATGACAGACAGCATACACCAAGCACAGGACCGTATCTTATGTTTACAGCAAGGACAGCCAATAATAAATATAAATGTCAGCATTACTTCTTATCACATGTCTATTTTAATACTCATATTAATAAATTATACAAGTGTAATAACACCTCATGACATCACAAATGTTGCGATGATCTGAAAGGCAAAGACCTGAAGCCAAAGGCAACATAATGTCTCCAAAAGATGTTTTATATCATTTTATGGTAGTTGTTTTGGGGGTAAACTGAACAAGTATTTTTCATCATGCAATAAAAAGAATCTAATCTTATGCATTTGGAATGAAATATTTGATACTCAGTGAATAATTTTAATCTTTTGCTGGCCAGTGCTCAAAATGATAGATAAAATTTAACCCATTCCATGAATTTCATTTGGAATGAGCATTGACAGAAGATTCTCTACATAATGATACACCACTCCCTCGATAACTCGCGCATATCGGGGTCCAGAAACATCGACCGCACTATAAGTGAGGCGCGAGTTATCGAGGGACCTATAAAATAAGCCCAAAACCAATAAAGTGATCGACAACATAAAGGAAAAATGGGGGGGGGGGGGGGTAGGCAGATTATAGTGTTGAATACTCACTTTATAATCGTGCTGACATTGATTGTGAATAAATATCTCTTCAAAACAGTGTACTTTATTTGTTATTTCCTCATAGGGCAACATTAATTTCAGGATAAATTACAGTATATTGAGGCGATCATCGAAAACATTATTCCACGTGGTTTCCGTTTGCTTAACATGTGTACCACTTCACACATTGTGTACTACGTCACTAATTTTTATGTTGAATTGGACACATTCTAGTTTTATTGTTTGATCCAAATTAGACGTTTTTTTATATACAAATGATCGACACTTTTCGATAAACAGTGTCGATCGAACGATAGATAGATTTGAATGCGACAGAAGTAAAATGGAAAACAAAAAAACAAGGGTTAATCAGTACTAACATATTTAATTGGTCTACAAATTTAAAACAACGTAAATTAGAACAAGTTAATACTTGCCGTTTGTGCCACGCTTGACAAATATCAATTCACTTTTTGAAAAAATCAGTTAATTTCTTTTTTTTTTTTTTTTGTGTTACTCCTTTGTTTCTCTCCCGCCAAGCAAAATCCCTCAGATTTCTCAACTGCATGAGCTTTACGTAGTCAACATTTTGGGTCTCCAACCACTTTATGGAAATATCAAAATATCTGATTGCTTCCTGTGCAGAGGGGGCAGGTGGTGCAACATCTGCGTCTGCATCACTTTCAACACTTGTGGTACTCCAGTTAGAATTGTCTTCTGCTGAAAATTTGTTTGTTATAGAATTAATTATTGTTTCATCTGACATGTATTCAGCTGTGGGGCAATCATTGTCAGCACAAATCCACTCCTCCATATCATCAAGAGAAACGCCCATCTCAGGACCATGAGCCTGTACGAATTTCTCCCAAACAGCCTCGGCGTTAATGACATCAGTTTTACTGAAACCTTCGAAGTCACTATCATCGTCGCTGTCTCTGTTACTGTTTTGCTTTACGTCAAAGGCAGCTCCAAGACCCTTAAATCCAGCACCCTTGGTCTCCTGTAATCAATTTTTTAATGCAACAAACACTTCCCCAAGTTGTTGATCAAAACAAAGCCGGCATGTAATTAGGTTCTCACAGAAGTACTCACGAGTTTCGATGTGACGGTCGATTGACTCTTTTCATGTTTTCAATGAACATAATATGTTGTGATTATAATGTTTACACTGAAACGGAATTAAAGGATTATAACGTGACTTTCACACAGGAAGACGTTTAACTGGTGTTTATTTCATTCTCTGTTTCCACCTGTTAGCATTTACCAGAAGTTTTCATTGATCGCTATTTCACCAGACTGTTTATTTACAGTATACTGACAACTGTTTATTTTAAAAACTTACATAATATATGATGTCTTTAAACAGAGGTCTCGCTAGGATTTTAAAACTGGGTCTTTCTGCCTCTGAATTCAATCACTAAATTTCAGTACATTTTCTCAATCGGCCGCCAGTCAAAGCCTTTTAACTAGCCGCCTAGCTATTGCATCATGGTTTTTTTTATGTACTCTTATAAAATGACAACATGTATGTACATCAAAGAGTTTTTCAGTCACTGAATTCTGTCGTTGTAAATATCAGCACAGTTAACTGATCAACACATTTTCCCACAAAGCAGGTGGCTGAAACAGGACCGGCAAATCTTTGAATTTTCCCGCGCACCTATTACATGTGTACGGAGGACTCCCGCCTCAGTGATTTTCTGCATCCCCGATCAAAAATTGGCTTCCAAATAAGCGTAATTAAGCATTTTCGAGATCTCTGAAATTAATTCTTATTTAGAACTTAAAAATTTCAAAATATGGATTATATTTTTACGGGCAATAATCACCATTTTCGATGATAAAATGAGCAATGTGTCAAGGTTTAATGTATCAATTCTTATCGTAATTTTTCATGTTCAGCATATTTTAAAGATATTTTAGATACATTTTCTCTGGAAAAAATCGGGAGCCAAGACGGACACCGCGTTAAAAGCGGGATCGCGAGTTATCCGGGCGCAAGTTATCGAGGGAGCGGTGTACCTCTAAAAAATATTGATATTTAGAGTTTACATTCATACATGGGATAATGCTCTCATTACAATATCTAATCAAAAGTGGGACCAAAAAGAGAACAAAGATGAGAGTGAACACAAGAAAAACTGACCTTCAGAGTTAGTTGTACACACTAAAGTCTACACGTGACATGACAAATATCTGAACACAATAGGTAACATTTCTCAGCCTTATTATTACCAATTCATCAGGCACATTTTGACTTTCTAATGACAGTATACTTACTTGCACATTTCATCCTGGACATTGTTCTGCAGTGAAAAGATAAATGAATAGATCATATAAAGGTCAATTTTAAGTGTAATTATACTGTCCCCAATTATCATGTATTATGAGGTAAATAATGCAAATTGATTCTTCAGCAATATAAATATTTCTAAGCTGTCATAAAAAATTACTCATCCATAATGTAGCAATTACATGTACAAATAATTAACAATAGGTGTTCAACTTACTGTTACTTTCTTTATGTCTTTTATTAACTGTACTTGCATCAGTGAAACTGGAAGATTTAACAGAATTGTAAGCCAAAGATTTATATTGGGTCAACACATGTCCACAAAATCCTTTTAAGTAAAAGAATACGATGTACAACTAACGAAGTTTGACCGATAGATGAAAGACATATAAAATAATTTTTCACCGACACATTTTTAATTCATCAAAAATTTAGATACATTTATGTATATTTAGAATTTAACTTACATATGTAGATTTCACATTTTAATTTTTGAAGAATGAAAAGATCACAATTCAAACTTTTCAATATACATTTCGCATTACATCAATTGAAAACACTGTATGATGATCTCAAAGAACAAGTGTAAATTGGGGAATATTGCCTTTATTACATCACTGCATCAAATCTTTACAAGATTTGTAAGGCTTACAAATAATAAATGCCACAACTTCAGTCAGATCTTTAAATAGAATTCATTTTCATTTTATATGTGTTTAGGACAGAATAACAGGAAAATCAAAGAATAAAATTAAGCTAAATCTGTGGACAATTATGCAATAAGAGAATGTGGTACATATAATTACTAAATAAAGGAACTGATGCATGTACTGTATTGTGGCAAGACTTAAGACTTGCACAACATAAACAACTACAAATGGAACATATCCTCACTCTCTCACTAAAATTTTGGAATTGCCCATGGGTAAGTACTCTGCAAACCTGAGTTTGCCTAAGGAGAACCTGAGCTTGCCATAGGTATTGGGCAAGTGGATTTGTAATAAACTCCTTGTATGAAGCAAACACAAAAGCTATATTCTTGAAGCCTAGAATAAAATGACAGAAAATTAATAATTGCATAATTGCATATCTATAGCCTTCCAAAGAATCTGTCAACAACTGCAAATAAGTATGACGCAATAAATGGATTCTGGGGAAATTAGAGATGGACAATTCAGAGCAGACAATTAGGAGACAGAAATTTCGAAGAATGGGCAATTCTAAGAGGGGATATTTCATAGACAATTTGGAGATTAATGAACAATGAATTAAGAGTTGGAAAAGTCAAATAAAATCGCAAAGTGAATTAACAGGACTCATATATAAAAATAAGCTTTAATGAACTGATTTCTTTTCGACACATCTATGGATAAGAATATGAAAGAAGAATCTTGTATGAAGAAGCTACACAGTTTGAGTTAAGCTACATGACAACATATGACTGAATGCATACAATATTAAAATAAACAGAATGTAAAAACCATATCTTTTGTAAACAAAATGCATTAAAAAATCCAGAAAAGCTGAATCATTACTCAAAATTCAAAACTGCCACTTTTGTTTTCACTTTTTGTAAACTGTGATGATAAATACACAGGTTAATGTTGTAGCTACAGCCTTTTTCAACACAATACCAGTTGAGATCAATATCACATGAAAACCTTCTAGCAACAAAACCAAGAACAAAGCAATTTAAAAAGAGCTTCCTATACTCTGGTACAGTTCTGTAGAACAAGCTTCCACTACATGTAAAATAAGCTGAAAATATTACAGTATTTAAGAAGAGATATCATGAGCATGCATGTATTTCTAATAGATAATGGAATTTAGTATTTTAATACTAAACATGTTAAAATAAACAGTAATTATTGCTATCTTCATATAATGTGCAATGCTATATGCTCCTTAAGAGGGCCTCAAAGAAGAATAGTCCTTGACTAATGTGTCACCCTCTATAAATAAAGCATTATTATTATTATTATTATTATTATTATTATTATTATTATTAATACAGTCCGGTTTTAAGTGTTGCTGCATTTCACATCTTTTCATGTGCCTGCTAAAGAATGCTGCTGAACATCAAAAGGATTATGCCTTATTGAGCAGACATTAAGACATTGCCAAATTATGTGAGTTATGCTGGTACTACATGGCAATTACTATTATTCAGTGACAGAATATGGATTAGGAAAAAGTTTTAAAAAAGTAATATCACTGGTAACAAAAAACAGTCTTCGTTTGTTGTGTATTGAACCCATATACACTTATATAAAAAAATCAATTTAACTGCTTTTTTTGTATGTGAATTGTCCCGTCTCTGAATTGTCCATTCTCTGAAATTTCCATCACCAACTGTCCCTTCTCTGAATTACCTACCTCAGAACTGTCAGAAATTTCTTTAAATTACTCAACTGGCAGAAGATTATCGGGAGCTCAGATATGTATTAGTTAAACTAAACATTAGGAAACAATATATTTTCCATTGTTATGTATGTAACTGCAGAAACAGATAAAATACTGTGCAAATCTTGAAATATTTGAATTCTCTTAACTCATTCGGCCCCAATTCCCCCTGTAGGCATGATGAAGCTGTAGCCTATTTCCAAGCTCCGCAGCATCAAGGTCATTTAAGATATACCAAAGTGGGTGGTATTACAAAAAAGCAGATATAGTTCTACAATGATACCAAATAATCTGAAAGTTCTAATAGCACTACAAAATACAGAGGGAAAAACCTCTTTTTTTTTTAACCCGTTTTTCTTTCACCCAAAATTCGCTCATGGTTGGAATGCAATTGTGTGCTTGGATTTTAGACCTTTTGGCCTTAGACCTAAGGCATACCGGTCTGAACTGCACACAGACAGGTGAACCTTTGCAAAAACTAGGATATGGTGGGCATTTGGAATAAAGAGTGGTTTCCATACAAAAATGATGGGTCCATTAAGCAAAAAAAAAAGAAGAAAAAAAAAGAACTCCAACTTTTACCCTTCTGCTCATGCGCAAGCAAAATAACCAATGGAAAACAATGTTTCTAATACAATTAGGCACTAGTCTCATGAAAAATCTGTTGAAAGCCAATGTTTTACAATGTATTCAGAAATAGCCCCCAAAATGTCTTTCCTACTCGCATTTCAGACGAAAACAACAAAAACCTCCAGAGCCGAATGAGTTACAATGCAAAATCAATCTTCACTACCTTTCATTTACTGACAGGAATACTTACATCATCCATTAAGTTTTCAAACTGAAAGAAGAAAAAGAAAGCAAAAATGGACCTGAATTATTCTCTTTAATACAAATACATGTGCAAAATACTGCTCCAAATGGAGAAAAAAGTGTATTCTCCTATTACAGCTGTTCACATCATAGTCAATTCATTTATGTACTGGAAATTATCGTTATTTTGTTTATAATTTTTAACAAGCAGTGTTTCTATCCAATTCTAATAAACAGTTTCTAAATCTAAGCTGAAAAAAAGTAAATAAGCATAGTATTAAACAACTGCACTTAAGACAACAATTGTGATGCAACACATAAATGAATTAGTGAATCCATGATAAATGCCAGGATATGTATCTTCTCTGCATTATCTTTCAAAATGAAGTAAAAATTACTGCAAATAAAAACTAATACACCACTGACAAGTGGTCAACCAAGTCTGCAGATTCTAGGAATCAAGATAAATATGGGATAAAATTCACACAACAAAATCGCTCACAATAATAATCTTTGTGAAAAAAATACCCACCTCAACTGATGACTCTCGTTCAACATCATATCTTGTTGAAAGATACTTGCGCCTATTTAAAATAAAAATAATTAAAATAAAGTGGAAAATATGAATGTTTTGAGCATTACATAACAAAAGATTAAAAAAATCAGGCATTTTGTGAATAAATATGCCCATGCTTTGGTTAAACGATACTGTGTTACCATGTCTGTCTGTCCATCTGACTATAACTCTGTCTCCTCTTACAACAGTGGTAGAAAGCACCACACTTTGTACATATGTTCATGAATTTATAAAAATAAATGAGATTGGTACAACTTTTTAGGTTTCTCATGTAGTTTCTTGATAGGGATTCAAAGGTCAAATATAAAAATAGTTCAATTGCAGTTATATTTTGTAGCAGATTTTTTTAACCAAACTTTATATATGAAGGCATACTAGAAGGAAACACAATATATAATGGATCTGGGATTATCATTCCTGGGGCACAGTGGGGGTGTGGGTGGGATTGCTGGTGGAGGGTGAGGTGGGAGGGATAAG
Source organism: Sinohyriopsis cumingii (assembly GCA_028554795.2). Classification (NCBI taxonomy): domain Eukaryota; kingdom Metazoa; phylum Mollusca; class Bivalvia; order Unionida; family Unionidae; genus Sinohyriopsis; species Sinohyriopsis cumingii. Next base: position 106,990,338 of record CM068826.1, read on the forward strand.
AAATAAATATATTGATAGAATGAACTGATGCTCTCTGAAACAAATTTCCAGAAATATGTTACAAGTCTATTCTTTTTTGCTGAGTACTGAAACCATCTCTGAAATTCTCGAGAAACTCCAACACACCAAATCTGGTATCACAAATATATTCTTAATTGTTTAAATTAATTTGTTCACAATATAACTGTATGAACAATACAAAAATTCTGTCACAAATTTTGACCCTGAACATATCATGGACTGAAAAACACTGAACTTGTCTCAATGTCAAGATTTATCCACATGCTAAGTTAGCTTAAATTGTAATTAAATATTTTGTGGGAATGAAACAAAGTTACTTATATGGCATCATCATGAAATCTATCCACAAACTGGGTTTGATAAATATCCATTCATACTTGTCTGTGTAATTATGTTCACAAACCAGTACGGCTAAAACTTAAGTCAAGATTTGTTATCTTAATATCAATTTTAGAATGCTGATTATTATACAAGTCGCAATAAATAATAAAATTGCAAACAATGACCTTTGATTTGACCCAATTTACCAAAACTGCTACAGGAGTTTATGACAAAGCATTTCAAATTGGTGTTATTTATACTAACTGCAGCAATATCTGATGCTATACTGTTTGTTTGAATAAACTTAAAACATGTGGCCTCAAAATCAAGACATGCTGAGAGTTAGACAAAATGCTGTTTGCAAATCTGGATAAGTACGTTGGGTATAAACGGACTGTAACAAAATTCAGAAGAGTGCTCAAGTCGCTGCAACTGATAGTTCACATGGAACACTCTAGCCAGATGTAAGAAAGTGTGTGATGCCTAGCTTAGTGCTTGGAATAAGACCTTTCCTTGGCCTTACATAATTCAGTCTCACTCTGGACAAAAAAGAGCTATATGTCAGTGGCATAAAGAAGTTAGAAAATTAAACTCAATTGCAACCAATGTTCTTTCTCATATGGAAATTTAGCCACTTCAGGTATGCCCAATATGCTTCTGGTAGGGGATTGCAATTTTTACTAGTGGGAGGAGTGGACTCATAGTTTTAAGACTGTAGCCAGACCTCTGCTTTGTTTTTACAGTGGAAACAATGAGAATACTAGTTTTAGAAGAGGAGCATAAGTTTCTAGAGGGGGTATACACATGGGTTAGGTCAGATAGGTATAATGAACTGGAGCCAGTGAACAAAATGTAAAATAACGAACAGATTTTGTGTTTGATTCTGGTTTCAACTGGTATGAACTAGTAGCCAGTGAAGGTTACAGAACATGTGGAGGTGTGTTCAGTTCTTCATACTCTAATGATGATCCAAGCAGCCGTGTTAGGAACTTATTGAAGTTTGTGTAGTTGATACTGAGACAAACCAGATAGAAGTGAATTACAATAGTCCAGTCATGAAAGTACTAAGAAATACATAATTGTTTTAGTGGCATCGACCAAAAGAAAATTGCAAACTGAGCTGATGCATCTCAGCTCCTGATATACAGCCTTGGATATGTTCATTACATTTTGGTGTAATGAGAGAACACTGTCAAGGATGACACCTAGGTTCTGTACTGACTGTATGAATTTAATGCTGGTTTTCCTCATACTTATTGCTTGATGTAATGTGAATGGGAAAGTCTTTGTGTAGTTATCAGGATGGCATTAGTTTTATCATCATTTCTTTGCAGCTTGTTATATGTCGTCCATGACTTCACATTGGAAGTACACCTCTCTACACCTTAGATGGGAAGAATGAAAAACTGGGCTCATTATTAAACTACCCAACAAAGGAGATCTGTCAAACTGTAACAACTGGAGAGGCATCACTCTGCTTTCTCGCACCAGCAGGGTCTTCAGCAAAATCATCCACAGAAGAACGTTAGATGCACTGGACAAACACATTCAGCAGGAACAGGCTGGTATTCGACCTAGACATTAATGCTCAGGCCACATATTTTTACTGAGACAAATCTCAGGACAAACCCAGGAGTGGAATGCACCTTTATATACCAATTTTATTGACTTGAAGAAAGCTTTTGACATCATACACTGGGAATCCCTGATGAACATACAGATACATTATGGGGTTCCCCAGAAAATTGTAAACATAAAAAGGATTCTGCACAGCAAGTTCTCATGACAAGTAATCTGCAATAATAAACTGACTGAGGCCTTTGGGAACTGGAGTAAGGCAGGGATTCATTGTCTCCACTTTTGTTCATACTTGGAACTGACTGGATCATGAAGGGTGTGGTCAGTCAGGAAAGAAGGATTCGCTGGATCCTTACCAGCCTCCTGGATGATCTGGATTTTGCTGATGACACTGCACTGCTCTCACACAGACATCAGGACATGCAAACCAAGAATAAGATCAATGACTTGACACACATAGCAAGCAAACTTGGACTGCATATCAGCATCAGGAGGAACAAATACATCAGGAGGAACAACTGAATGATAAAACAGGCTGAATGAAGAGGAGAAGTAGAAAACTTCACCTATCTTTTTCTATTTGGGCCCCAAAATGACAACCAATAGAGATGCAGAAGAGGAAATACATACAAGAATTTCCAAGGTCAGTCAAGTAGTTGCATCACTCACAGTACATGGAGGAACAGGAACATCAGTATGAAAACTAACATCAGGCTTTTCAAGAGATATCTCATGAGTACCATACCATATGGTGCAGAATCTTGGAAAATGATTACAGTTACGATTACAGACGATTATGATGACAATCGTAATCAGCTCCATGCCTGCCCAGAGTCACCCTCAGATCGACCCCAGATGGCCGACAAAAGAGAGGCAGACCCAAAGAGACTTGGAGGAGGAGAGTGGAGAAGGAGATGAAGGAACAAAAGTGGACCCAGGGATGCCTGGAGAGATGTGCATCAGACAGACCACAGTGGTGAGCTCCAGTTTTGGTCTTACATGCTACTCCATGCAAAGATTAACTAAATTAACACCTTGGGCAGCTAGATTTGTATATTTGAGTGTCATCAACATAGAATTGGTAAGACACCGGATGTTGGTCTATGACACAGTCACTTGAGAATGGCTGAGAGTATAGGATGAAAATAATATGGCACTTGAGAGTGGCTGAGTGCAAAGAATGAAGAGAGCGGGGCTGAGAACTTGGCCTTGTGGAACACCAAAACATAAATCAACTGGGCTGGAATGTTTTCCATTTACATAAATTTGTGTCCTCTTGATTAAGTACGACTTGAACCATAGTAAGGCTGTATCATGAATACCAAATACATGCTGGAGATGATGAAATTATCATGGCCAATTGTGTCAAATGTCACAGACAAGTAAAGGAGGGTTAGAACTGTAATCTTTCCACTATCCAAAGCAGAGGTCTTTAACTACTCTCAGAAGGGCAGTTTCAGTACTATGGTGATGGCAATATGCAGATTGTACATTGCTAAAAAGACTATTTTAATTCACATGAAATACATGTTGGGATTTTTTCTAAGCCTTTTTACATTATTTAAATAAAGGTTAGAAACAGGGTGGTAGTTCTTTGAATCATTTTGGTCAAGTGTTGGTTTCTTCAACTGAGGCTTTACAATGGTAGTTTTTAAAAATGATGGCAATTACCACAATGAAAGAGAAATATTGATAACATCAGTCAGTGATGGCAACATTGAATCTAAGCACTCAAATATCAGTGATGTTGGAATTAGATCAATTTCACATGACTTTGGTGTGTTCTTCATCACAACTGTTATGTACCAAATCCATAGAGACAAGTTCAAATACTGTTAAAAGCTGTTATGTATATTCTTTATCACAACTGTACAAGTCAACTGAAATTGTGTTGTCAAGCTTATCTTATTGAATTCTGTCATGGAAGAAATTTTCAAGCAGGTCCAGAAGGTCAACCAGACAGAAGGTCATTGGAAGTGTGGAAGTGGTGTACATTTAAGCCAAATCCTGTAGCCTTACGGTGTTATCTTTTAGCAGTGTGAAACTGGTCACCAAGACCATCAGACGTAGAAAACACTTAATTTATACCCTGCACTTGGTTGCTGGGGCCTGTTTGTCAAGCAATAAACACAAACATTTGTCAAGTTGTACTGATGTAGGAGGTAACAAAGTTAGGTCTCCTTAGATGCCATACATTACTTTGGTTCTACATATCATATTGAGGTTTCTCTAAGTAGCAATCAGATATGAAGGGTTAGGGACTGAAATGTTGAGATGGCATATGATACTGGCATCAATAACTTAATTGAAGTATAAGAAATGAAAGGTCCATTCAAAACTATAGTTGAATGTAGCAGCACTGCACCTTAGCAAGCCCAAACTGCCATTGTTCCTCTAAATTTATAAAAATCCAAACATCATCTCACCATCACCTATCCAGTGATTGCTGAGAATGTTGGGTACCACTACTGATATCTTTCCAAGCCAGATCCAGCGGTCGTTTGTGGCCTGCAATGTTTCTTTAAGTGTCATATTTGTCCATTCCATGATAATTTCAAGCCAGTTTCTGCATTGGTGTCCACTTTTCACTTGGCACATAGTGACAATCCGGTGATACTGGCCATTCTTAATGACTAGATGAAGCGGCCAAACCATCAAAAGCTTTCTCTTTTTCCAGACTGTAAGGTCACCATGGCATGTGTAATGTGTTAATAATTTTGCCATTTTTATACACACATCAGTACACAAGGTGGAGAATTTATTAAAAATGATGTTATCTCATAAACCTTTCTTGTAATCTTCAACTACCATGAATAATTTTTAGCCATTTGCCTCTTTATTCACTATGCATAGTGATATGTATCATATTGCAGGTTGTGTATCTCATTATGTATCAATTCATAGCATAGGTATATTATTTCAACCCTATATCATAGCTACCAATGGCTGTGGATGGTACTGTGCACTTCTTCATTTGTTTTGCAGTAGGTGGAGATGCTATTATTGCATTTCAACTTTCAGTGTCTTTGTTTAAAGCGCATGTTTAACACCCATACTGAAGCATCAACAGTACCAGTGCTCTCAGTAGACTTTTGTTCTTGGTAGTGATACCTTTGTCTTGTAACAATATCAGGGAGCAGCTATAACCAGGGCAATTCAAGATTTTACTTGTATTACTGAACCGTTCATTTATGACGGTACATCCAAAGTATTTGAAGTGTCTTACCCAGCACCTCCAGTTTCTGGTTGTTGAATGAGATGACATTCTGTAAGAAAGTTCCTTTGTAGTGTTCCAGGGTTTCTGTTATGATGTTCTCCAAGAGGATATTAAACAGCATAAGAAAAAACAAGCTGCCTTGGCATATTCCCATTTTTGTTGAGAACCACTCACATACTACAATATTTGCATGGACTTTGCTTTCTCAGTTTATTTGAAGTTCTTGGATGTGTTGTGAGTTTGTTTCCGTGTTAAACTTTCTCAAAGTAACCCAGAATGCTCCATGTCATACTTGGTCAAGTGCTTTTTTGAAGTCTTATGAATAAGTGAAACAGTTGATGTTGCACCTACTTGTCTCAAATCAAGCAGAAGTTGAATATCTGCTATGTAATGTGTCTTTCCACAATGAAACCTGCCTGCTCTACAGCACTGACATCCTCTGTTAGGGGTTTCAGTCTGTTTATGAGAACTTTTCAATTTTCAAGTATACTCAAAAAAAAGCAATGGAGAAACTCTGACTAAAAGTTGCTATTTAAAAAAAAAAACAGCATGGTACTTAAATTATACATGGGGGGTGGGGGCTGTGAAGGATTTAGGATGTCCCCTTTACAGTCGTTAAGTTACAATTGATTAAATGTACTGGTAGTATACAACAATTAGTACAGAGCTGAGAAGGATGTTATCATCAAATATCCCCTTTTTAAAGTTCTATGATGTAAGGTATTGACCCTGATATTCATGTTTTGGGGGTTGAGGTCTGCCTAAATTATGGCACTGTGTAGCATATGGACGCATTTTCAAGTTCTATTGGCCTACATTTCAGTTAGCTGAAATGTGATGGAAGCTGTGAATGCCAAAATCAGATTAAACTGAAGAATGTTTCTTTAACATAAATAAAAATATGTTAGTACTGAAGAAAATGTTTAGATAGCTGTGTTTCATTCAAGATGCTTATAACGCTTTTACTTAAAATGGGACATGAAAACAAGTCCATTTTCTTGTGTGAGAATTTGAATATACTGGAAAGAAAGAAACAACATCAGATTAAGTAAAGTCTGACAAAACATTATGACTTTAATTTGAAGAGAAGTGTAAATATGGGATGCCAAGTGTGTGAGATGTTCCTGAAAATCTGACTTTTAGTTCCGATGTTAATCGACACTGGAACACGCTTCACAGCACCTTTATTTAGACAGTAATACCTCGACCCCAATACATAAATATCAGAGTCAATGTCTTACACTGTAGGACAACCCTTTTAACTGACAGAATAAAGTGTCTATTAGCCACTTCCATGAGTCTGTATCTAAAGAAAAAAAAGTATTTCTGCATTGAAAATACACTATTCATTCCGTTATCCGTTTTGGAATTTTTATATTTTTATTATTATTATTGTTATTATTATTATTATTATTATTATTATTATTATTAGGTTTTCTATGAATTTCCTGGCTGAGGAGCGATAGCTACAGAAAACCCAATAAAAAAGAAACCAATGACACCTTTAAAGTTATGTTTTACAGAGGTAATCTCTCTAAGAAGCATTGACATCTCCTTAAACACATTAAATAATACAATGCCACATTTTAACTGACATTTCATCGACAACATCATATTGATAACATCGACGACTACAGAAACGACACGTGACTATGTCAAGCTGTTACAGGGGGAGTCAACGTCACCCGACATGGGTGAAAAATTTCAACGCAAAAATAATTACCTCCTGTCAAGCTTTCCAAACAACCTAGAAAAGCAACATCCCATTTTCTAAATTCGCTAGCTCATCATAAAATGTGTTTGTTTGCCGTTTTTCTTTCGTAAGTACTCAAAACGATAAACACGAACGGGATACCATAATCTACAAGCAGACAACTTCCTAATCGCGGCTAAAAACGGAAAAACATGGGAAATAACTCATTTAACAGAGACTAATGCAGGAACAGGGTCTCGATACGGATAACTCCTTGGTTTTTCCTGAGAAAAATGTAGAGATGAGTGTAAAAGAAGGCAAATCAATCCTGAATAATAAAAAAATAAATTAAAAGGTATAAATTACCAAATTACGAGACTACAAAATGATAATTTTTCTACTGAAGGAAATTATAAACCTTTTGCAAGCTAACAATTGTCATACAGATTTAGCAATGATCCTAGCTTGCCAAATATTGGGGATGAAAATATTAAGATACATGGAAGTTGATACAGAATTCATTAAGCAAACTGTATGTTGTAAATAAGGTGCATTTACTGAATTCAAACAAAAAACGAATGACCCATGCATATTGCCATTACATAATATGGTTAGATTAAATTGTTTAAAAAAACAAGATTTTACAAAACTAGTTTGACTGGAAACTGCAGCTTCTGTTTTATTCTTTAAAATCATGTATGAAAAAAATAAATATAGAAACTACGAATTTGATTTAAAAACAAAATACTTTTGTTTGTAATTATTATTTTTACAGCTAAGATCCCAGCAAAGAATTTAGTTCATGTAGTGTATTTTCCATGAATTTCCAGAATGTTCGCCAATTTAAGCCATGTACACAGGAGCAATCATAATGTTCATTGATTTAGATTGCTGTGTGCATAGAACTGCCAGAATGTTAATTGTTTTACATAGCTGTGCATATGGTAACTGCCATAATGTTAATTGATTTACACAGCTGTACAAATAGAACAAAAATAATAAATGACAAGTATCATGAATAACCTAACAAGTTTATGTTTTTATTTGTCTTTACTTTTGTCCTTTCTGCATGACTCAGAATGTACTAAATGGGAAGCTGTATTCATATAATGATACTGTTAAAGATGTATGAAAATAAACAGGCTAATTTGTGGCTTAATTTCTACTGGTCACTTCATCCAGTTTATAAAGAAAATAGATTCTCAATTCTGCTGTGACATCAGTAATCATTATCTATTATTTCTTTGGCCAGAAGATAAGTTAATTAAGGAGCTAAAAGACTGCTTTTTCCATCGTGTCCTCATAAACTTTAAACCAACAAAGTCATCCTTCTCAGTTGAAAAAAGGACCATGTGGGATTGATATTGATCACAGTTGACAATTTAACCAAACAGGCCTAATGATTAAGTGTTGAGATCATCCTGTGTAAACTATCCAAACCATTCAATTTAATATAAATTTTAATTTTGTCCCTAACATCAACAAATTCTTCCTGAAGATAAAGGCATAATTAATATACATGGTCCTGTGTTCATAATCAAAGTCATCCATGAACTTGATGATAATAAGCTCAGCTAATTAGATGCAAGATCGCCTCAGTAATATGCACTAATCCTGCTTAATTTAAAAATTGCACAAGATCTCGATGATATAAGCCTGCACTCCAATTTTCATGAAAATCAGATCAAAATGATGGATTCCAGAGTGATATTGATTATATAAGCATATATTCTAACATTCATGTAAACTGAATCACAAATATGGCTTCCAGAGTGGTAGAAAGCTCAGCTGATCATGACTCTGGTCCCTGGCTTATGGAAAACTAACCTACACAGCATGGTGACAAAAACACAGCACAGACCATCAGTAGCCCATGCCATTATCAAAACACTCACTGGTTCGATCAGGGACAGGAACAATTCCAAAGAAGTCATCAAAGAAGCTGCTGGAATCTTTCAACAGTTGTGCACAGGTTGGGTCACGGACACACCCACGTATTATGCACTTGTGCATGAATTGATCAATGACAATTATGATAGTGCATAACAATGGACCATGGACTACTCACAGAAATTAACTCTGCAATGAAATGTCTGGTCACAAAAAAAAACAGTCAGTCAAGCATCTGATCGGATTGATTTGGAGGTCTACCAGCAAAAAATCTGCTCATGCCTGATTGGAATGTCATCAGTATTCCTGTGGGCATATACAAAATTTAAGCAGCAGATCAAGAAATATCATGAACAAATAATCCAAGATTACCATTATCATCCCCTAACCAATTCTGAGTTCCACCATTGAAATATCCACCAAGGGTTACATGTGCATGGCTGGCATTGTCACCTCATTCATCAAAACTATGCTGGTATGTCTCATGTCAACATGGGTGAGTTAACACACAATAATTCTACTAATCATGATGGTCATCATATCAACCCCAGCATCATCAATATCATGTCAATGCTTGTTGTCAGTCAAATGTGTGACACCAATGTGTGAAACTGTCAGTCATTGTTGGGACAGCAAGCAAGCCAGTGGTACATTTTATACAGGTGTACATTTTATACAGGGGTACATTTTATACAGTTTCTCCTCAGATAAGTCTCCAGGTAATCTGAATTCAGTCATGCTGACTAACGTGGTTTATTTGTAGTGCAACAACAACACATTGGTGAAGTTGAGGTTGCCACTGACAGATCAGAATGGGCATCTACTCAATTTACATGGGAAAGAATTCATGATCAGTCTGTACACATCATGACATGGCCATCTAGTGGCATGCACATATGTTGCCAACAGCTTCAGCTGCCATACAACTCAAGCTGCCACAATCAGTCACCAGTGACAACAATGAATAAACAAATGATGATCAAGCATATCTAATCATCAGTTGCCCATGCTGTTAATAAATTCACACATACCTGTATGCAACACCATTTACGGCAATGGTCTCAAGTGAAACTGTCACAAGTCTGTTCAGAATAATGGTCCCAAAAGCACGTGTAATCATTAAACAAATAAGTAAAGTTAAATTACAGAGTACCACTGACATGCCCCTTGGGGATCACAAAAATAATAAAAAGTACATCAGAGAAATGCACTTGCACCTGCTTAAGCCATTGGTTGCCCAGTGGTGGCTGGTTACTGGCAACTGGTGACTTTCCCATTAGTGGGCCAATATCCAGTGCTGCAGCTGGCAACATTATGGCGAATTTGATTACAGGCAGCAAACTGGTTTGATGAACATTAGAACATATATAATGGTAACGTTCAAGTGCATATCCAATCCTGCATTTGACATGGACATGTCAGTGCTCAAAGACAAGTCCGTGCATGATTGTTAATATTGTTCTTATGATGTGAATGTGCCTAATGAATGAGTGTGAATAGAACTGCAGTTTGTAGACACAAGCAGATACTTTCTCCCTGCAGAGGTATTTATAAAGGTTGAGAGACAACTAGTCTATAGCACAAACAGAAATCAATACAATCCCACACATATCATCCAGACTGCATTTGTCAAGAACAGAATAATGGCATTATTCAGTAGCACCCAATAATCATTGATGGAAAAGAAACTGAACAATGTTGAAATGGACATGATGATCCTTGGACTCACTTGCTACATTGATGACTTTATAATTTTTGCAGTGCAGGCCTGTCAACGATGTTTGCTGAGGATCAACCAGGTCACAATCCGTATAACCTAGTGGTTATTCATCTGGATCGTCTAACTCATGATGATACACAGTACAAAGGGATGTGATGTTGCACAGCTCCAATAACAATTTCAACCAGCAATTTCACATCACATCAAACACAACTCTGATGCTCAGTTTTCATGTGTGATTTTAATGTTACATATTTTCAGGTTTTGCAAGTTCATCAGAAAAGTTATTTTTGGTACCAAAACAGAGATCACATTGACACAACATGGCAGTGATAGCAACGCAAAGCATTACAGCATGCTGTTGGGGTAAATGATGGTGAATTCATACTGTCAAAACTGTCTCTGTGGATGCCCATATCGACACCATTGCTCGCAGAAGAATAACAATACCTGTCATTCATGTTGTCAGGTGGTGAATCTACATTGTCATGGGTGACTATGATGTCTAGCACAGTTCAGAGCACAGTGGTGGGTAAATTTATATCATTAAAGAACACGACAGTTTAATAGGCAAACTGAGCTGGAAACCCATTTGACTGACTTAATTTCACTGAGGTGTCACTGGGGTGTCACTGGGATGAACCCTCATTAAGAACCATCACAAGAAGTTCTGTTAAACTTTGAAGACGTGTGCTACCACAGACTAATGTTATTCATGGGGTGAGATCAAAACATCAACACAGGACTGCAGAATTTTTACGCAGATTTCTTGACACTGTATCTGATTTATTACTTTTAACTGCAACATCTGGATTTGCCCTTGCAAAATGTCATTGATATACATTTTTGAGCCTGCATGGGTGCACTGCAGGTGGTTAATACCTGCTATAGATGTATCATCATGACCTTATCATTATTGGGGTAGGTGGACAAATGTAGGTCATTGATGCACCTGTGGAGAATATGTAAGCAGTGGTGGTGTGTTAATAGACACAAACGATCACACAAGGTGTCTATTAAAAACACATGGGGACATAGATGAATAAACATGTCATGCAAAAACAAGGAGGTCACACTGTCACAAAATCAGCTGGTAAAATTGAGATCCATTGAGCATATTGCATGTCCTTTAAGCTGTCCCACATGGCTATGTCTGGTAATGGGCCAAATAAACTGCCATTGATGACATTGCAAGCAAACCAAGTATATGCAGTCAGATGAGCAACTAATGAGGTTACACTGAATACGTCTGCAGCTGAAGATGCTGTGGCAGCAAAGCACAGAAGTATATTTCCATTGTTGGTAGCAATCTAATCAAAAGTGGTTGCACTTGATGCCGCAGTATAGAATATTGCAAAATGCAACAGGGGGCAGGTTTGGCCACCAATGCACAAACAAGTAACCAGTAGCCCAAGGTGCTGTTGTTGTTTTTTTTTTTACTGCAAAACCTGCTTGGTCTTGCCTTGATGTTCTGGCACAAAAAAAGTCAAGGACTTTTATCAACCACACAGAGGAGAACCAGAACAAGACTAAGATTCAATTGCATGTGACACATGAACATGTGCCGCCATTATCCAGCTTTGATATGTTATAAATAACAAACAGGCAGAGAAACATTTCTGTATGGTTCTCATGCACAGCAAATTACCCACACAGCCATTGACTGATGCATGTGGTTATAGTTTAACTGATGCTGTTCATTTATTGCAGTGATATCCATTATTTTAATATAATCATGATAATCAACATAATACATGTACTTGTTTTTGTAAACAAGTATTATAACTCAATATCAGTCATCCTGTAAATGGTTCTGTTTAGCACGGTAAAGTTCATGAATGCATATCTAATCATCAATTGCCCATGCTGTTAATAAATTCACACATACCTGTATGCAACACCATTTATGGTAATGGTCTCAAGTGACACTGTCACAGGTCTGTTCAGAATAATGGTCCCAAAAGCACTTGCAATCACTAAACAAATAAGTAAAGTTAAATTACAGAATACCACTGACATGCCCAAGAGGATCACAAAAGAAATAAAAAGTGCATCACAGAAATGACTTTGTGCACTTGCACGTGCATAAGCCATTGGTTGCCCAGTGGTGTCTGGTTTCCTGGCAACTGGCAACTGTTCCATTAGTGGGCCAATATCCAGTGCTGCAATCATTTGTACACATATCTCACCCAAGTTGTTTGTTTTGCCAACTTTGATATTTTCTCTTGGATTCTTTCATGTTGACTAGATATAATTATGTGGCATTAGCTTATATTTAATGGTTTTGTAATTTATTTTTACCATACTCACACACATGAAGACACTTATGGTGCACACAAGGATCATTATATTGTTAACCAGGCATGCAAGAACTACACATAACCATGTGTGGGGTGGGATCGGGGTCACCATGCTTGCAATTAATAATTAATACCTGTACATGTTTGTTTCTTTCAGCCTGAGACATCCATGTGTAACCTTTCTGCAAACTTCAGTTGGGATCCGCAGATCTGCGCGATACATGAGTGTTTGAAGAATGCTAACCAGGCAAGCCAGCAACTACACATACCACATTGCAAAGCAACCCCAGTGGTACAAAGGTGGGGCCACCCTAGCTGCTGCTACATCAATAAAGGTCTATTTGTGAATTCCCATGCTGATATGAGGAAAAGCATTAACAGACTTTTCATGATGACTGCTGTGGTGGCCATACTGGATATCTGAGCAGTCAAATTTGTTGAGACTCAGCTAGACCTTTGAAGAATGAGTGTGTAAAGTCAGAACATCAGATATTGGGTGAAGGACAATAAACAGGGGACAACAGAGAACAGGCCATTCCATCAGCTTTTTTAGTCTATGACCAGCAAAGCTCAAAAATTATCTTGAGATAAGAAAAAAGAAAAATGGGAAAAGAAATATTCTGGCTCACAAAAAAATCCCCGACCCCCTACTAAAATTTAAATCATTGGTCCCTATTATTTTGAGGAGAGAAAGAAAAACAAAATTATTGATGCGACATTATTCAAATTTTTTCAAACATATCCACAGACTGGATTAAATATTAAAAAAAATCCATTCATACTTGTTTGTGTTTTCATGCTTACAAGTCGATACAACAGAAATCTTTAGTAAAGACCATTGACCATAAAAATTTATGTCAGAGTGCTGACTATCAACTTCATCATTAGAATGCAACCAAATACATAGACTGGTAAAAAGATTCACATGTATATGTATAAGTCACTGTGTTCATAAGATCATTGAACTTAAAAAATGCAACCAATGACATTAGAGATTCCTCCAAGCAGTAAGGTATTTTTTTTCAAAACACCTTCACAAAAGTGCATACATGTTAGTGGTCAAATCTGGACCATAAACATTCAGAAATAATTAAACATTGCAGACCAAATTGCAGCCAAATATGTTAATGTATTTTTAGGTATGCCATTTGAGTTATGAAAGCTACAAGTAACATCCCTTTTGAAGATATGAAATTAATTGTCAAGGGCTATAACTCCATCCAAAGTTGATGTGACAAAACACAAAAGGTCTACAAGACAATGCATATAAATATAGAATTTTACAGCCGATCTGTAACACACTGCAGTGAAGTTATGCATGAAAATAAAAATATTAAAATAGTTCACTTCATGCATGAACACAGTCACTGTAGTCTCATGTTTGTTTTCAAAATTATGCTTCCCTACCCATGATGCATTAACACAAAGTAACTGTAGTCTCATGGTTTTCTTCCAAATTATTCTTCCTTCTCTGAATGCATGAACACAGTCACTGTAGTCTGATAGTTTTCTTTAAAGTTATGCTTCCCTACCCATAATACATCAACACAAAGTTGCTGCAGTCTTCTTCAAAATTATGTTTACTGTACTGGTGCAGAGGCAGTTTATGCTAAGACTGTCTATGTACAATGATGAGACAGTTTATGTACAATAATTCCTCAAATCACTGAGGCTATATGTAGTTTGCACTTTCTGCATTGGTAGACCTGACATCAAGGTTTCCACAAGTACTGTACTGGAAAATAATTGTTCTTTCACATATCCTCTGTATTTTCAGGGTAAAATATAACATCTAAATAACATAGTTTCAGATTTTTCATGTGCAATAAAACTGTTTGAATCACAAAGTTTATCCTGGTTACAAACACATGGCTTGCTATACCCTAGCAGTCTTCCCTATCTTGAGCTCTGTGGTGGTCCTGGACTCGAAAAACATTTTTTTAGGGTTCTGATTGGAAAAGCATGAATCCAAGTGAGAAAAATACGAGTCCATTACCAAGCATAAAATCATTGTATTGAAGGTGTTATGTATATTTAATTTATATTGCAAACTTTTTGCATACTAGACTTTTGTCACCATTGTGATTCAGGGTGGTGAAAAGGTTTTTTGCCTACTAGACTTTTGTCACCATTGTGATTCAGGGTGATGAAAGGGGTTTTTGCCTACTAGACTTTTGTCACCATTGTGATTCAGGGTGGTGAAAAGGTTTTTTGCCTACTAGACTTTTGTCACCATTGTGATTCAGGGTGGTGAAAGGGGGTTTTGCCTAACAGAATTTTGTCACAATTGTTATTCAGGATGGTGAAAGTGTTTTTTTGCCTCTGACTTTTGTCAAGTTTTTAATTAGTAAACCAAATGTTTACTAAAATTTTAGTTCAAGAGTTAGTGACATTTTCCATCAAAATTTTGGTTTTGCAAAACAATCTACTGCATTGGAGGTCCAACTGATATTGTATTTAAAGAGGTTAGGTAAAGAATTATTCATTTATGTTTGAAATCAGTCTTTGGGAATGGTTCATCAAAGTTTATAGTTGTGTTTAGATATAGTTTGAGAGTAATTATTTAAATTATTAATTGCAATTACAAAGTTATCAATTTTACTTTTTGGACTAAAACACTACTTTGGGATTATTGAGAACTTATTCAACGATATTATGTCATTGAGGGACAGCCAGACAATAAAGATTATTGGCACATCATGACACTCAAGACTATCTGAACTCATTCAGAACATTCCATACTTTTAGACTTGTGATAGGACATTTAGGATTATTTGAGATTTGATTCACAATACTGTATCTCTTAATTTTCACTTTGTAACTTAGAGAAATAAATTGTTTGTTGAATTTACTAAACTTGTTGGTTTTGCTTCTTTCTCTTATATCATTTAAGATCTAGAGTGATAACAAAGAAATTTCAGTAAAAGATTTACTTTGGTAAAACTACACTGTATTTCAACTATTCAGTTGTTTAAAAACATTTTTTATCATTTATTAAATACAAGAATTCTTTATTTCTGTCTTGCAACCTTTGGGGAAAAATGCACTCTCAGCACATTCATGTTTCAGAAAACGGTTGTATAGGGCTAATGAACAAGGGTTGCAAAGACCTAAAACACTTAGGATCCAAACAGGTCCAAATACTTAGGGTCCAAACACTTAGGGTCCAAACACTTAGGGTCCAAACACCTGGGTCCAAACACTTAGGGTCTAAACACTTAGGTCCAAGCACTTAGGGTCCAAACACTTAGGTCCAAGCACTTAGGGTCCAAACACTTAGGTCCAAGCACTTAGGGTCCAAACACTTAGGTCCAAGCACTTAGAGTCCAAACACTTAGGTCCAAACACTTAAGGGTCCATTCACTTAGGTCCAAACACATTAGGGTCCAAACACTTAGGTCCAAGCACATAGGTCCAAACACTTAGGGTCTAAACACTTAGGTCCAAACACATTAGGGTCCAAACATTTAGGTCCAAACACTTAGGGTCCAAACACTTAGGTCTAAATACTTAGGTCCAAACACTTAGGGTCCAAGGTCCAAACACTTAGGTCCAAACACTTAGGGTCCAAGGTCCAAACACTTAGGGTCCAAACACTTAGGCCCAAATACTTTGGTCCAAACACTTAGGGTCTAAACACTTAGGGTCCAAGGTCCAAACACTTAGGATCCAAGGTCCAAACACTTAGGGTCCAAACACTTAGGCCCAAAATAACATGAGATTTAGAGATTAGGATCATTATTTTGTGATCATAAATCCTTCAAAAATTTGCCAAATCAGCAACTTATATATTTACATCAACATGATATTGAAACTATTCAAGTTAGAAAACTGTAAACAAAATTAATTGATATACACATTCAAAATCCCTGTAACTTCTGACCTTGAAAACCCAGGAATTTTATCCAGTATTTCCAGGATTGTATTGAATTTTGGTGGCATTTTTTAGTATGTTATTGAATGTGATTTTCTCTATTATAGGGGATTTCACATGAGTCATGGTTTGTCACACAAGAAACCCACATTTATTATCTCCCAAAGACTAATGTCTACTGTAATGTGATTTTGTTGTAAAGCTAAGGGATCAGAAAGAAGCAGAAAGCAAAGCTTTCAAAGGGTCCAAACTCTCTCGAAACAGATATGAAGAAAAGAATTCTCATCAAGCATTTCTATAAATCCAGAGACTACATACCCAATGGCAGCAAGAACAGTTTAAAAACCTGAACAGTTGCTAAAGCCTAAAGGTAAATGTGAACGAATTTGTGTGAAGAAAAAAAAGACAGTCTTGAATTATGGAACAATTTCATGTCAATACCTGGAAATTGTTTAAATGTATACCATGCCAACTGTAAGAGTTTTGTACCCTTCACATCCCTAATGTTGAAGAACATATATTCTATTCCATACAACAAGGTTTAGAAACCTTAAATATTTGACCAATAAAGAAAAGATGACACAGGGCACAGGTTAATTATTACAGTGAAGCAGCATAATAAATGGCAGCTTAATATATGCTACTTAATTTACCATGGAAATATGTAAAATAAACAAACCAAGAAGGTTTATCAGTCAGGGTTTAAAAAACCTTTCCTAAATGAGCATAGATGGCTGTAACTTGATGGATGGCTTGCACAATACAAATCATTGTAAAATCTTGTCAATATGAGGTAAAAAGTCACCATCACAATTGCAAGGTCTGAAAATTCTAGCCCTAGGGCTAGCAGAATGTTCATATTAGAATGGCATATGTTTAATTCAGGTAGCCCAGAACACAAAATTTGTACTACCATATGTTGAATTCAGGTATTCCCTAACTACTGTATGTTGAGGTCAGGTAGCACTGCCAGATATTAAATCATATCAAGACTTGTTCTTCAATTTTGAAAACAAGACCTAAACTTGATTTGTGTTTGAAAACACATACATCCCCATCAAGTTTTAAAAATTTAGATACAAAAATGCATACCAAATTTCATTTATCTACTTCATAAGCTTTTGAAATAAGGCAGCCATTGTTGAAGATGATGCAGTCAATGGTTTTCATGATGACCCAGAGTGCTGCTGAATCCAAATGGGAATGTGTGAAACTGGTACACATTTTACTGAAACACAAAACAAAGCACTTGTTTGGATATAAAAGCAGGCATTTGCCAAATTAAGGACGATCACTTGTCCACTTTATGAAGGCAAATGACTTCTAATGCTGTTTGGGGTTCAGTCTGGTGCTAATATAGCTGGTGAGGTTGGCACAAAAAACTCATGTCCCTGTACTTATGGGTACTCTGGAGAAATTTGCCTTCTGAGTTGGCAAGAAGCAGGAAGAAACACTAGCATCGTGTCCAAGTCTGAGGTAGATATATGAATAGAAAGCCAGAAGATAAAGTCGCCAGAATCAAGTATCTCATCTGGGACTCCAGCTGTGACTGGGGCAGGGGAAGAGCTTGTAATAGGACAGAATAAGTGATACTGTCCTGATGTCACTGTGTCTGCTAAAAGGATTTAGGATGAATACTGGGTCCATTGACTTAAGTAGTGGATAGGCAACCATTATGGTCTGTGTAGCTGGGATATCCAGCTGGGTGACCACCTAGACAGGTGGCTGGATGGCTATGCTGATGGACTGCTTGTATGGATCCCTATTGCGTCATGTTGATCTGAAGTGATGATCACTGACAGTAATGTTCAAAACTTCGTACAACATGGAAAGGTCATTGTAGCATCAACCGCTATTCTGGCTACTGATAGAGCCTTGGCAGGTAATTATAGTATATCACTGCCTATTGATTTCGTCTTTGCACACCTCTCTCTGCTCATCAAACCTGTGTGTAAGACTGTGGAAGAAACCCCTTCTGACAAACACTATTTTGGCATATATGATGTACACTTAGTGCAGGTGAGGCATATGTACATGTCCTCTGCAACAATCAATTTTTTAGCACTTTGTGCATTAGTTACCAATTTGTACATGAAACAATGATGAAATAACAATTAACCAGAAATAACCAGAAATGGTGCAAACTACTTCAAGAAAGCATTGAATTAAACTGTGTATAAATAAAAGGAATATACAATAAATATAATTTTTCACAGATTAGAGAGGTAGCAGAGCTTAATCCTAGAAGTTAATGTAATCATGTAATATATCCAATAGAAAAAACACTTCATGTGATGTGTGTGCTTTGGATTTTTAACATAGCTTTAACAATATTTCAGTCATATCGCTATGATGTCTGCAGTGTGGCAATTTATAGTGATGTCTAACAATGAGGCATCATGCCACAGCCACAGACATGTAGCATTATGTCCCACCTCAGGTCACATTATCCTGTCACCAGGCCGACTAGTCCTAACACTAACCTCTTAATCCTGAGCAAAAAGCAAAGCAGCTGCTAGTATTATTTTTATAAGTCTTAGGTATCACTCGGATGGGTTTTGAACCCATGACCCCGCATCCAAGGCGGACACCACTAGGCCACCAGAGCATTATATGGGGGAGGGGGTGTACCAATAGGCTGCTGGAGTGAAATATAAAAAAGCACCATCTGCATTTACCCAAAACTTGCACTGAACTGCGAGTAGCACTGATGGACTATATGTTATTTATATGGAACCACTTGCTCCACAACTATTCATTATTACTGACCTTTTTTAATCCATTTTAAAGTTAACACTGAATATATATATAGATCATCTTATATGAACTTCTTATGAACATTCTATACACAACTAATAAGTCTGGATCATGCAGTACCAGTTTGGATCATCACCTTTTCCTTGAAATCAAAAGTAAAATGAACAGTATAGACTATTGCTAACTGAACACTATGTGCTGGCAGATCCTGGTCAATGCAGTTTGCATTTAGGTGTTCATAATACACAAGCATGTGGTAGACACAGACGAGAAAACCATGCTAAATATCCATATATATAAAAAACTGAGTCATATTTAAGTAAACATTATCTTTAATATGAATACAAAAATATGTTCCAATTTTACAAAATAACATACAATGCAGATCTATCTAAATGAATTATTAAGCAGAAAATAAGTGAAAAAGTCTTAATATCAAAGAAAAGTTAATTATCATTGTTCCATTTCAAATTCTGAACTATACAACAAACACAAGTGATTAATGTTTAGACTCTAGAATGTGTAACAACTGTGAGAGTGACAGATGTTGAATAAATAACTAGTGAGGTCAAGTCACCTGGGACCAATAGGAGAAACTGGACACTCTCTAACTAATCATAAGTGTTGGTTGATAGGCAAGTTTCCTGTCATGGGGTTTTATGACACATACAGACTTCACTTTTCACATAAGTTTCATCTCCCTGAAACCATTGACATCTCCGTGTCTGTTTAGTATCCATATACATGCATGATATTATACATGTGCTTACTTAAGCCAAACAAATATCAGCATTTGGGTTTATGACATGACACATGCAGGTCATGTGCACAGATTATACAAATGATATTCTGTCATAGTATATTATTGGTGTAAGACCTCACTTGTACTACACGAATTTCTCATATTTGTCTCGGCAGAGTCATTATTGTAAACAAAATAATGTAAAGACCTAACTATCTAATGTTCAGAGCACACTATGAAATAATTCTTTATTTTAATATACTGAAAGAAACTATTGATTCTTGATGTTGGTAGTTGATATGATGATGACAGCAACTATTTCATTGATAATACTGAAAAGGATACTAAATTATTATACAACATTGAATAAAATGTTTAAAAAAATCTAGAAGTGAACAGAAGGCTAAATGACATAATATATAAGATATAAAATTAAGAAAAATATTATGTACACAGATTGGGTTTTTGTTGTGAGTTTAACACCATTTTTCATGGTCTATACATGGCATCCAGAATAACTTGTGGAGTAAGAACCTGGGAAATCCCCCAAGAAGAACCCCAACCCAATGGAAGCTACTGGCAAGCTTTCTCTCATGTCAACACTGGCCGAGTCCAAGACTCGAACCCAAGCAGACAGAGGTGAGATGTGACTTACCTGTAAAGGTGAGCACCTTAGATCACTCTGCCACATGATAGAGGTTGCAAATAATAAACAAAGTTATAAAATGGAAAATAAATATATAATATTTATATAAGAATGAAATTTAAACCAAAAGTTTGAATAAAAAGAATAACATCAGGACCTCAGCCCACATCTTTGGGAGGTCACGGTGGTTCATTTATTAGGGTGTTGGATTTTTAATCCAAGGGTTGCGAGTTTGATTCCCACCCAGGTAAGCCCGTGGGAAAGACACTTAATATTCCATTTTGTTTCCAGCTTATTATAACCAAAAATGTTTTAAAGGACAACTAAAATCAACAAGTTACCATCTCTCTGCTTTCAAATGAGAGAAGTAGAGTGGATGTTAACAAACGTCGCTTTTTTCACTGACAGAAACAGGAGCTTGCGACTGTACAGTAATCTCAAGGAATAGGGAGTTAACATAGTTTCACCATCATTTATGATCTGAAACTTTTTTAAAAATAGTACATGTGTTAGACTAGACTTGACTTTGTGGCCAATTACACCTAAACTGTCCAGTGACATGAAATATGACATGATCATAGTCGATAAATATCACCACCACTTCCAGTTATTTATAAAACGTACTAAGTAGACCCGAGATTACTCACCTGGCTGACCTCTGTAAATGCAAGAGCAACTGGCCATGGAGTCTGTTATCAATAGGATGGTTCCTGCTCAAATTCTTACAATTCTCATGATCACACATGTTATGAAAATAAAGAACCCAGGAGAACACCAGCAAGAACCAACAACCCTTGAGCAAGGTTGCCAGTAGTTTTCCATGGGTTGGTAGTTCTTACCAGGGTTTTCCTGGGTTCTTCCTCTACCATTTATACTGGCCACCTCATGATGTACGTGGCCTATAATGAGCTGTGAAATGGTGTTAAACCCAAAACAACAACTTTTCTCCAAGTTTTGTATCTTCATCCATATTTGATGGCACATTTGCATTATTTGTCCAATATACTGAAAGGCTCCTGTGCCAGACACCATCAATTTGATGAAAGTCTGTTAAGTGGATTTTCATAAGAAATTAAGACAGGTTCTTCTATTTTTAGCAAAAGCATCCCTTCAAGCCAACAGGCATTCTGTAAAACTTTGTCAATTCTGTTGAGTTGATTTTGAGAAGCTTTCTGAAGCACTGTCTGTTGTTTTATAATAGTGAGCATAATACATAATAAATCAAAATTATCTGTATGTGTGAAACCCCGTATTATCAGAATGCTTTCAAATTTGGTCAATTTCTACTGAGCAGTTAACAAAAAGGAGTCATTTAAGTGTTTTCTCATTTTTTTTTAAATGGCTGCAGCCTTATTTCAAGGTGGAGTGGCATCATTTGTGCAAATCTGAAAGCCCTCTATTCTAGTATGCCTTCTATAAATTTTGGTTGAATTCTATTAAATGGTTTTGGAGAAGTCATTTCAAAGTTTTTCTATTATTAATACCATTGGCCATATTGTATGACAAATCAGCATCAACTCTACAAACAATAAAGTCCTTTATGTCAGGATGCTTTCTTTCAAATTTGGCAAAATTCTGACAAGCAGTTTATGAGAAATTGTTGCATGGTTTTCCTGTTGTTAGTAACAGTGAACTTATTTGAAAGTGGATTCATATCTTTTGTTTGAAAGGTCTTCATGTCAGGATGCTTTCTATGAAGTTTTTAAATGTTCTTTTCAACAGTTTTAGAGAAATTATTTTGATTTTTATCTGTTTTTTAGTAATGGTGGCCATAGTTGATGACAGATTGGCATTATCTGTATGAACATGGATGCTCTTCATGCCAGACTGCTTTCTGTCCAGTCTGGTCAAATTCAATGCAGTGGTTTTGGAGAAAGAAATACTCACTTGTCATATATTGAGAAAATCTTTAAAATTAAGTTTTTCGTACCTTTTGTAAAACATTACAGTATATGCAGATTCAGAATCTGATCCTCCAGTAAACTTTACTCAAACCAAATTCCTAAAATTTACCATTATTGAGTTAGAATGTCCAAACTGAAAGCTGCATCACCTCCCAAGAATAAGACTAATCCTTCTGTTACGTGCAACGTCAATGTAGAACAAGCCTACCAGACAGTAATGAAATGTAACAATGTAAAAAGTAAAAATGATAGCACT
Organism: Sinohyriopsis cumingii; assembly: GCA_028554795.2. NCBI lineage: Eukaryota > Metazoa > Mollusca > Bivalvia > Unionida > Unionidae > Sinohyriopsis > Sinohyriopsis cumingii. The sequence goes on from CM068826.1 coordinate 107,013,257, forward strand.
TGTGTAGTTCACAGAAGAAAGCTGAATTAATGGGGAAGTACCTTTTGTGTCAAACCAGACAGTAATATAATATGAACAGTCATCTGAATAGGGCCTATTTCAGATTCGAATTTATATCTTACGATCATAATACAAATGATCACAAAAGATTTAGGCATATCATTTAAGCAATCAATTGGGGAAAATGAAAAAACAAGTAAATGAGAGAGAGAAATAGAAAAATAATGTTGAAAAATGTCTTTACCTTTAATAGGGTACAGACATTTGAACTTCTTACACATATCTTTATTAACCTTTGCTTTACATATCTACGATGAAGAAATAAGAGCTGGAAATATCAAACAGAACATGATAAAATAAAATGTTAGGAGATAACAGTTTGTATTTAAATATGGTTATAGCCATCAAGTAAAATTTCAAAGAACTTCAATTCTCTTTTTAAGATTTATGGTGAACTTTTTTCCAACAATTGTCACAATTTCTTTTTTTTTCTTCTTGATCTATAAATGAGCATATCAAGTGTAAGGGTAGCTTCAGTCATTTCAATTTTTAAAATGCCTTCAGGACCATTGTTTATTTCACAAACTATCAAAAATTCACTACACTATAATGTCTACATTAACAAGTGCTGTTTTCTGGTAATGCACAATGTCTACATACATATCAGAGGCAGATACAACCCATACAAACTTTTGCTAAGGTCATACTTTGAATAATTTTCAGAAATGACACAACAGTCATTTATAATAAAAATGATTATGGTGATTTTAGGTATGAAAGATTCAAAAATAAGTTTCAAAAGAAACCTTCATGTCTTACCTTTCATTGTTTTTAGTAATCATTTCCATATTTTAAGGTGGACAGGCATCATTTTATAAACTTGAAAGGTCTTCGTATCAAGTTTAGTTAAATTCTATTCAACACTTTTTTTAAAGTTTTTCTATTTTTAGTAATGGCAGATCAGCATAATTTATAAAATGATAAAAGGTTTTTGTGCCAGGATGCTTCCCATCCAGTATGATCAAATTCTATTATGGGGTTTTGAAGAATCTGTTTACAATATTTTCTAATTTTAGGAATATGTGTCCACATTTCATGGTGGATCAGTGTTATTCATAAAAAGTTAAAAGGTTTTTGTGCCAGGATGCTTCCCATCCAGTATGATCAAATTCTATTATGGAGTTTTGAAGAATCTGTTTAAAGTATTTTCTAATTTTAGTAATATGTGTCCACATTTCATGGTGGATCAGCATTATTTGTACAAACTTAAAAGATCTTCATGCCTGGATGCTGTCAAGTTTGCTCAATCCTTTTCAACAGTTTGGGAGAAAAGTCATTTAAAGTTTTTTTAATATTGTTTAGTAAAAGCAACTTGTCTAGTTTAAGTACTGGTGGCCATATTTAGAGGTGGATTAGAATCATTTCTATAAACTTGAATGATTTTCCTGCCAGGTTGCTGTCAAATGTCATCCAATTCTCAATGTGGTTTTTGAGAAGCAGTCATTTAAACCAAAAACAAATTGTTAAAAAAATTTATACATTGGTTTTTTAAACTAATTTTAATATCTGGCCATCTGGTGGATCAGCATAACTTTTAAAAATTTGAAAGGCCTTCAAATCAGGATGCTCTGTACCATTTTGGTCAATTGTTTTTTTTTTTTAGAACAAGTTTACAATAGTACTTGTTGAAAGATACATGATGGATATAGAGCTAAACTGTAAGCTCACATGGCTTTAAGGCCTGGTGAGCTAATACAAAACCAACAATATCACAAGTACCTACAGAAATATTGCAATCTCTACTTAGGTGACCAAATACCACCGACTCACTCTATATGGCTTGATATTAAGGACAGTAACACTTTTGCAGCAAGTGTACATACTTTTCCAATCAATCAATACTGTGGATTAATTTCTAGTTATAAAAAGTAGCAATTTTGCAGATTTCACAAATACTACAAGCCACAAGTTAATTACATACCATATAAAGTTGCATTTAAGTAAAGTCCTACTGCACAAACCCAGATCTGCCATCATATAATGAACCAGCTGATCTGTCATCACATAATGCACCAGCTGATCTGTCATCATATAATGCACCAGCACATCTGTCATCACATAATGCACCAGCTGATCTGTCATCATATAATGCACAATCTGGTCTGTCTTCATATAATGCACAATCCGGTCTGTCTTCACATAATGCACCAGCTGATCTGTTATAATATAATGAACCAGCACATATGTCATCATATAATGCACAATCTGGTCTGTCTTCACATAATGCACCAGCTGATCTGTCATAATATAATGAACCAGCACATCTGTCATCATATAATGCACCAGCTGATCTGTCATCATATAATGCACCAGCACATCTGTCATCACATAATGCACCAGCTGATCTGTCATAATATAATGCACAATCTGGTCTGCCTTCATATAATGCACCAGCTGATCTGTCATCATATAATGAACCAGCTGATCTGTCATCATATAATGCACAATCTGGTCTGTCTTCACATAATGCACCAGCTGATCTGTCATCATATAATGCACAATCTGGTCTGTCTTCATATAATGCACCAGCTGATCTGTCATCATATAATGCACCAGCAGATCTGTCATCATATAATGCACCAGCAGATCTGTCATCACATAATGCACAATCTGGTCTGTCTTCATATAATGCACCAGCTGATCTGTCATCATAAAATGCACCAGCAGATCTATCATCATATAATGCACCAGCTGATCTGTCATCATATAATGCACAATCTGGTCTGTCTTCATATAATGCACCAGCTGATCTGTCATAATATAATGCACCAGCAGATCTGTCATCATATAATGCACCAGCTAATCTGTCATAATATAATGAACCAGCACATCTGTCATCATATAATGCACAATCTGGTCTGTCTTCATATAATGCACCAGCTGATCTGTCATAATATAATGCACCAGCAGATCTGTCATCATATAATGCACCAGCTGATCTGTCATAATATAATAAACCAGCCGATCTGTCATCATATAATGAACCAGCTGATCTGTCATCATATAATGCACCAGCTGATCTGTCATCACATAATGCACAATCTGGTCTGTCTTCATATAATGCACCAGCTGATCTGTCATCATATAATGCACAATCTGGTCTGTCTTCATATAATGCACCAGCTGATCTGTCATCATATAATGCACCAGCAGATCTGTCATCATATAATGCACCTGCTGATCTGTCATCACATAATGTACCAGCTGATCTGTCATCATATATAATGCACAATATGTCATATTATTTGACAGCAGATTAGGATGTATGCTGTTTACAGTTTGGTTAGGCTTTTAAATGAGTGTATATGGTAGCCTAAAATGTTTCTGACATAAAATGCCACTTCTGTCATAAAAGATACAAGAATTTACATATCCTTTTGCCAAAACATGAACACTGATGTTCACTGATGGAATAAAATAATATCTGCTTATGAACACTTGTTGAATGTCATAACAATACACTAAATTACAATTTAACTCAAGCTGAATGCTATGCCTTGACATGAAGTTCTTGGGAACATTTTTAGTTTGTTACATTACATGTGTTGACAAATCAAATGCAAATTTTACAAGAGAAATGTTCACAAATAGGTCAGACCAGGCCATACTCTGTGCCCTGTATTCATGAATAATTAAAATTAGACATGACACTACAAATTAAAAATAAGATAAAAGGACCAAAATTTTAAAAATGTATGTTCCATGATTCTAAATTTCATGTAAATAAAGTTACAAAACATTTATCAATGTTTTCATTTTGAGCTAGAGTTTCATAGAATGTTAGTGAAACATTTAAATATCATGCACAACTTTCACAATAACCTTTGACAAATAACTACCAGGATAAAACTTCTTTAAAATTAGAAGCTGACATGGCATCAATTTAACAGCTGAAACTTGTACATTCATTGTCTGAAATGAAAGAATGGCATCACATACTCGCAATAATTAAAATGGAACTCATACATTAAGCCTGCTGATGGTCTGTGTGTACTTTGGATTTTGGGATTCTCTGTTCTACAACTATGCTCAGGAGCAAACTTGTTTGAATAGAAAACTAGTCAAAACCAGAAAAGAAATTGTTGTTGTTGTTGGGTTTAACGCCATTTTTCAGTACACGATAGGCTACATATGGCGGCCAGTATTAATAGTGGAGGAAGAACCCAGGAAAACCCCAGAAAAAACCACCGACCCACGAGAAGCTACTGGCAAGCTTTCTCACATACCCACATTGGCTGAATCCGAGACTCGAACCCACGCAGACAGAGGTGAGATGGCAGTGATCCATAACGGAGAGCAGAAAAAAACTCACCCACTACTCTTCTATGTGATGACAAGAGAATACTATTTCTTGGCTGGGGGGCCCCAAGTGGCCGAGTGGTCTAAAGCACTCTCCATTACGGATCACTTCCATCTCACCTCTGTATGAGTTCCATACGATTAAAATAATCTCACCCATCCTCCCCACACTCCTCTAAATACTTTAATAGCTATGACAAATGGTCTAAATGACTACAAATCCAGGACCTGATTAATCAAAATAACTTGGAGTGACTAGATTAATGTGACGGAGAAACAACCTGCATATATATGTGCTCTTCCTATACTGGATACATTTATTGTGAAATATGTACAGTCAAGGTAAACTTCTCCTGTCTAGATACATACATGTACAGTTATATAGTACAATGCTACAAGATATGGCAAAAATACTGAACATAATTCAAAAATACAGCTTGAAAAATGCATGCAAATATTTATCTTTATAACAAAATGTTGATAATAAAAAGTGAAGGAAATGTGCTCAAAATTACAAAGCAATGTTTATGAAGACAACAAATATACAGGATTACTAGATCAAAACAAAAACTTGTAGTTATGCCAGGAATATACCCTCAACAATTCTTGAGCAAAATACAGAATTCAAACAGAAAATTTGAATGCAAATCATATTTTTAAAAAAACAAGAGTACCAACTGGGCCTCTAATTACTCAAGTGACATGCACACCTACAGGCAAACAGCTTTTACTGACTAAATGGTAACATGTGTTTCTTTTAAATGTTTACTGCTTACAGTACACTTTGTAAACCAAGTACCCTTGTGCAAAGGCATATAACTCTCGACTCCACATACTAGGACATTTAGGTTTAATTAAATAGGGTGAAATTGTATTCAAGACTTAAAAAAAGTTTTGGTATATATAAACTGCAACATGTTAATTTCTCTCTGACAGTGTAAGTGAACAGACCTCTGAATAAGCAAATGACTTGTCTATTACTTGTCTCATTCTTTTGATAGACAGGACATATGTCATGTCCGCATAAGCCAAAAATGCTAGTTTCCAAAATCTCTTTAATATTTATATCAGCAGAGAAAAGTAGCTGATTAGAACATGGGCAGGTAACATTAATCTGTGAAGATGCATGAAATGATGGAACTGAACATATTTAAAAGCTACTATAATACCATAAAAATTATGGTCCTGGAGTCAAAGACTCATGTTTCAATACAACCTTAATTTAAAAACTACAGTTTCAATGAAAAAAAACAAACAGCCACAACCTTGTTTTTGTACTGTTATATATGTACCCTTGATTGTTCACTATCAAACTATCAACTAAATATAACCCTTCACTTCAGCAAATAAAGATCTTTTTGAGCCCCTTCCCATCTGCAAATGTATTTAACCATGCATTCAACACCAATATTTTCATTTCAAGGTTTTGAATGATACTGTCAAAATTTTTATTTATAAATGTAACAAAATGGTAGAAAATAAATCACATTTAATACAAAGAAAAACTTCAAAAATTTAACTGGCTGAGTGTAATACAAAACTTTTTAAACAATCACTTCCACATTCAGTTAAGAGAGGTACAGAGTTTTGTACTATCACACATTTAAAACGACCATTTTCTATATTTAAAAACTTACAAAAACATGACTTGCCTTGCTTCCAAACAAAATTATATAACAAACAATTTTGTCATCTTTGAAAATTGCATTTTAATATCACCATTTATAAATGATTTCAAGTAAAACAATGATTCATAAACCTGTCAAGAAGTTTATAAATGTGTTGCAACTCACTTTCATGTCATCTTAACTGACAAACAACACTAAATCAAATGTACAAATTTAAAATATTAAAAAAAACCCATCTCATTACTCCATATCAGTATGATATTCTCAAAATGGAAGCCTTACCAACAAACTATGCTACAATGCACTCCATTGTTCTGTCTTACCAATAAATCATGCTATGACATGTCCCATTGTTCTGTCTTACCTACAAAACCATGCTGTGATGTACCCCATTGTTTTGTCTTGCCTACAAACCATGCTATGATATGCCCCATTGTTGTCTTGCCTACAAACCATGCTATGATATGCCCCATTGTTCAGTTTTACCTACAATCCAAACAATGATGTACCCAATTGTTCTAACTTGTAAACTAAGTTATGATATAACCCACTGTTCTGTCTTACCTACAAAACTATGCTATGATGTACACCATTTTTATTCTTACCTGCAAACCATGCCCTGATGTGCCAAATCTAGTCTTACCTACAATCTATCCATATTTCAATGTACTCTGTCATGTTTTACCTACAAACCATGCAATGGTGTGCACCATTGTTCTGTCTTACCTACAAACCATGCAACACTGAATCTTAAAGTTAACAAAACTATTTGTGCCCCTGCATTGCTACCAGAAAAGGGATACCAATATCTCACATTCTTATATATATGTGAGATATATATGCGATACAGCTGACTCATATGAGAAAGTTAAGGTATATGTCTATCCACACAGAGTTTAGTGACACTATAGATGACGTCGTTTTGCTTCTTTTATTGTGAATGTTTGCAAAGTTTCTTGTGGTTTAAGTACTGAAAGATTAATTTATGCTAACATATAAACTCTAATCCTTGTTCACATAAAATCCTGCTGTACACTAAGTATTTTAAGCTCTTTCAAATGACACTTTCAAGAAACACTATATTTTGAAAGTTAGATCTATACCGATGATGTGTCATCTATTTTTTCTACACTATGTTCTAGTGCATTGATGTGGCATTGGGAAAGCCTCATTCCTGCCTGTATAATCAAGTACAATATAAGAATGGAGTTTTTATTTTGCCTGTACAAGCAAGCACAATATAAGAATTGATTTAAATGAAACTGCCTTGTCAGTTTTACCCCTGACTATGCATTGCCTTGTGACATTTTACCAATATATGCCCAAAGTTTATATCTCACAGATGTAGTACTGAGTTTCATAAAATTCTGACTGGACTGACACAAAATGGTTTTCATCATACAATTCTGACTGGACTGGCACAAAATGTTTTTCATCATAAAACTGCAACTGGACTGGCACAAAGTGCTTGCTAAGATTTTGTGTGAAGAAGTGAAGGGCAAATTGAAACAGTAATTTACTGTTGATTTTAAGTACATGATACCAAATAATAATAGACAATTACTACAAGAAAATGTTACAATATATTATTGCATTTTATTGAAAAAACATCCTCATTCTGACACTCTCTACAAAATAGTTCTTCTGTGAATCATATTACATATCTATTTAGCATGGAAGATTCTTCTTCAAAATCATTACCACTGTCACTAACTATTGCACAGTCAGACATTTTATGCCGTTTTGTGGGTAGCTGCTTGTGGAAATATATGGCATGTATCTGAGGCAAAAAATACAAATGAAAGATGTATAATTTGAATGATAAAGAACACTTCCATCAAAAGCAGCACTCCAGATATTGCTGTGTCCATTGATCTTATTGCAACACTCTATCAACAGCAAATAACGCATTTCACATTTATCATGAATTCATCACAACAATATTTTCTTTTTTCATTATATTTTAAACATGAATCTTATCAAATGTTCAACCTTAAAAATGGAAAACAAATACCAGAATATAACTTTTTCACATAAAACAGAAACACATTGATGAAAATATACATGAAATATTTTACCAATCAATGTTAACACCTCTTTATTTTGTATATGAATGAAAAAAATCCACTTCTGTTATAAAAGGTACCATATTATGTCAACAGATTCAGACTCCAGTGAGTAACTGTTTAAATATCAAAGTAATTAAGTCTAGTTCCCTGTCCATTTCTTTATATACAGTTCAACAAGCATTAAATAGGCCAAGTATACCAGACTGTAACAATGAAGCACCAATTAAAGGGACAATAAGAAAACTGGTGTCTGTTATAATGAAGTGACCTCCGATTTAAGATTCTGATACAGCTCCCAGTAGTCTGGCGGGTCAATGGTCTGCCCCTGGGGATACAGGAGCTTCTCCCCTCCAATCACTGTGATGGGGTTCACCTGCAATGAAAGAGACAAGAGACAAGTGCATAACATGGAATCTTGCCTGCAACAGTACTACGGTAACTCTGGTAAGACACCTGGAATTCATAAAATAAAGGGCACAAACTTAAGTCATGTAGTAATATTATCAGTAAAGTTTCAGCTAAATGTGGAAGATATGTGACATTCAAAATAAAGACCTGAACTCAAGACCTTACCTAAACTGCCAGTGTTGATATTAATGTTGATCTTGCCACCAGATACAATGCCAATGTCTTTACATTCAAAGGCAAGACAACAAATCCACATACAAGAAATATACTATACAAGTGTTGCAAATATTCAGTGTAAAAACATGTTATCTATTAGTGCATGTATCCTAGGAATTATTATATTATAAAACCAGAATGGGTCCATTATCTATGTATTATAGGTACAGATCCACAGATAGGCCTGCAATGTGAGTCATGCCAAGAATGCCTTAACATAGACAGGCTTGCAATGTGAATCATACAGTGATAATCTTACCACAGATAGGTTTGCAATGTGAGTCATGCCATGATAGCCTTACTAGACAGGCTTGCAATGTGAGTTATGCCATGGTAGCCTTACCACAGATAGGCCTACAATGTGAATCATACAACAAGTCTTACCACAGCTAGGCTTGCAATGTGAGTAATGCCATGATTGCCTTACCACAGATAGGATTACAATGCGAGTCATACAGTAATAGTCTTACCAATGTATGCATGCAATGTGAAGTCATATAGTGATAGCCTTACCACAGATAGGCTTGCAATGTGAGTCATACAGTAATAGTCTTACCACAGATAGGCTTGCAATGTGTCATACAGTGATAGCCTTACCACAGACAGGCTTGCAATGTGAGTCATACAGTGATAGTCTTACCACTGTAAGCATGAAATGTGAGTCATGCAGTGATAGTGTTACCACCGCAGGCATGCAATGAGTCATACAGTGATAGTCCTACCACAGATAGGCTTGCAATGTGAATCATGCAGTTACAGTCTTACCACTGTAGGCTTGCAATGTGTCTTACAGTTATAGCCTTACCAGACAGGCTTGCAATGTGTCATACAGTGATAGCCTTACCAGACAGGCTTGCAATATGTCATACAGTGATAGTCTTACACCGTAGGCTTGCAATGTGTCATACAGTGATAGCCTTACCACAGATGGGCTTGCAATGTGTCATACAGTGACAGTCCTACCACTGTAGGCTTGTAATGTGTCATACAGTGATAGTTTTACCACTGTAGGCATGCAATGTGTCATACAGTGATAGTTTTACCACTGTAGGCATGCAATGTGAGTCATACAGTGATAGTCTTACCACTGTAGGCTTGCAATGTGTCATACTGTTATAGTCCTACCACCGTAGGCTTGTGATGTGTCATACAGTGATAGTCCTACCACAGATAGGCTTGCAATGTGTCATACAGTGATAGCCTTACCACATATATGCTTGCAATGTGAGTCATACCACTCTAACCATTAGGCCACCGGAGCAGTCAAAGTATAAAATGAAGGTAACTCTGACCTTTGGTGTTAGGGGTGTAATAGTAACAGTAAAACAGTTTCAAGATTGGAACATAAAAATAGCACTCAATACATGAACTTTAAACACAAATTTCAACAAAATCACTGAAGCATGAAGTATAGGTCATAGAGGTCTCATTTGCAATAAGAATGTAGAACTCACAAAGATGCATTTGCTCACTAACAATTCATGACTCTAAGCATGATAGTATGAATATAACATGCCAAAATTTTGTGTGTTCTTGAGCTCCATGCAAAATCTTGACCAAAGCCAGTAACAGATGAAATATTGGTAACAATAAGCCTCTTTTCTTGTATGAAACTGGTGGTAAGAGATGCACATGACCATCAATTTAGTACCAAGAGAGATATATAGAACATGATCTAGTTTATTGATTAAAGCATGAACAGTAAAAACAGTAAAGTCAGTGAAGTGTTAAGTATGGGTCACAGTGACATATCTTTGGGAAGAGTTGTTGTTGTTGCAGGGTTTAACGCCATTTTTCAGCACAATATAGGCTATACATGGCAGCCAGTATCACTGATGGAGGAAGAACCCAGGAAAACCCCGGAAAGAACCACCGACCCATGATAAGCTACTGGCAAGCTTTCTCACATACCCACATTGACCGAACCCAAGACTTGAACCCACGAAGACAGAGGTGAGATGGCAATGATCTGTAATGGTGAGCACTTTAGACCACTCAGCCACTCGGGGCCCCTCTTTTGGAAGAGAGTGTATTAATGGTTTTGTGGTGTAAGGCACAATATATCAAGTAGCGTTGTTTCAAAAAGACAGTGAAAGAAATGGCAGTGTAATTTGCTATATTAAGATATAAAAATGGAAATGAATACTCGCAAATGTAACTTATGAAAATTAACAAGATCTGTAATACAAAATGAATACTCGCAAATGTACCTTATGAAAATTAACAAGATCTGTAATACTGTTGTGTTCCATTTGGTCAGTGTTGAAGAAGCGATATCGGCCATCTGAAGCATCAATAAGAAAGTGTTTACACCTGTCTTTAGCCCTGTATGATATAGTGTATCCCCAGAGTTTCTCACTGACTCGAACCAAGTAGGTGCCTAAAGGCTTTTCCAGGAGAAGTTTTTCTGCCTCAAAGCGACCTATTACTCCTGAAACAGTAAGCACACAATCAGCTAAATCAGTTTAAAAAAGTAATGAGCACTACAGACATTATGGACAGTTCAGCTGAAGCAAAAGATCACAGAAATGAGTTGAATGATAACACTGATCAAAGTACTGATGATACTGACTTACACTTACAGTAGACTGGAGACAAGTTGAGAAAAATAAATGTGAAGAAAATATAAATCCGTAATAAAAGATGGGGCACAAAGAAAATATGGTGTTCAGCATTTATACTGAAATGATGGTTAGTTAAATATTTGGAAAAAAGAAATGTAATTAGCATTTCCTTTTTAATTTTTGTAGTACTTATATTACAGATTACTATTCTGGCAGCAATACTTGTATTATTATCAGTTCAAAGGTTTGGAAAATCACTCGCTTACATACAGATAATTTTGACATTAATGGCTCATGGAGTTGTTGAAAGTTGTAGTGAGTTAGTTAAATTTAATGTCATTGCAACTTGTTGCGAAGCTGCGTATCCATAAATAAATGTAAATATATTAGATCAACAGATTTTGTCTTACCCTTACTTTTCAAACATACATATTTTGCGGACCACCTAAATGTTGTATTGGAATACTTTTTTTGCACACCGAGTTTTCTAACAGACCTGGTTGGTCATTTTATTTATCATACTAATTTGCACACTCATAAATAGACCAGTATTTGTTCATTTAAGAGAAAAGTTGTAGGCTTCCCCAATAAATGACTAACCACAAATATTAATTTTTTAATCCCAATTTTATAAAAATGTTTTCTTTCTTTTCTTTTCAAAATTCATATCCATAGTTTCACATTCTGAAAATTGAAAAGATCAACAACTATCTCTGCCTACTTAATTTTTTTATCATTGCCATTTAAGATCATCAACAATGGTTTTACATTTGTATTTGATGAAAAAATGCTAAACAAGAGTACTGCAAACGGTATATTATACATCCACCTCATGTTTAATATTTCTCTATATTAGAACTAAAGAAAACAAATTTATTGGGCAGAAGCCATTATTGCCTTATTAGACTTGCTATGACAGTGATCTCTGACCTTTTCACCCCGGAATCTAGTGGTTTCTTTATTACCCTAAATATAAGCCATCCATAAATTCTGACCAACAGAGCATACTCAAGAACAAAATCCTTACATAAACTCAGGTCAAGATATGTGGTCAAGAACTAAAGTTAATATGCAAAAACCAGTTTTCTTCTTTCACTTAGTGGTCTTAATATATGACCTTTTGATTATATAGAGATATATATTGCAAGCCATCTACAATGATTGGTCTAGGTCTGTGATGGAGAACTAATGTTATTGTGCAGAAACAGCTTCTATACATTGTGTCACAGTAACCTTGACCTCTGACATCAATAGGGTTTTTCCTAATCACAACTGCAAGCCATACAGAATGTTTTGGTAAATGTAGATGATGGAAAACTCAAGTCATAGTGCATAAATCATTTCTCATTTCTTTAGTCACAGTGACCTTACCCTCTGACCCCAAAATGGATAGGCTTCTTCATTACTGCAAGTGCAGCCAATGACAAAACTGTGGTCCAGGTATGAAATGCAGAACTAATGTTACTGAGCATAAACCATTTGCATTCTTTCAGTCATAGTGACACTGACATTTTAGAACCGAAAACTGATAAGGTTCATCCTTAACCCAAGTGCAAGCCATCCATAAAGTTTGGTAAATGTAGATGATATCCTAACTAGCCTGTGTCTCAAATTTTGAGGCTTGCAAAATGCGAGTAGTAGCATTTTAAAACCACTCTAAAATCAAATAATTGATGGGAAATTGAAGCCTTGTGGAAACATACAATGCAAGATGGGCCAAACACATGAAAGAAACAAACATTTTCTCCAGTACAGTCACCGGTAAAAAGCTTTATATTCACTACCATACTATAACATGCAACATAGAAAATGTGATCTACTTCATCACATGCAAGGTATGCAGCTCTCAATATGTTGGAAAACCGCAGAAATTAAACACTAGAATATCTTCACAGATCAGACTGGCAAATGAATAAAGTGGAAAGGACCCCAGTGGCGGAAGATTTCTCTTCTCAGAGCCATATTTTTAATGATTTAATCCTGACTTGGATCACCCATAACTCAAAATGGAGAACATGAAATCCAAAGAAGCTTCTAGGATTCGCTGGCTGCATACAATCAAAACCAGAAACTTAAATTAGGAAGAAACAAAACTGGCATTTGTTAATGCATAGGTAACAAGGAACTTACATGTTACCAAAATCCCATTTTCTTACCATTCATTTGTTTTCTCAAACACATGGTCCTAGCTACAATTTTTATGTAAAAATGAAAAATTAACCTGCATTGACAAATTTATTTTAAAAAGCATTTAACAAGCTATTAAATACTACCAACTCAATGATGCAATATTGCTTCAAAACATAACTTCATGCAAGTTTTAACAAACAACCAGCTCATCAAAATATTATATCCAGGATGGAAACATTTGGGATGAAAAATTTTGCAGATGGTGCAAACATTTCATTGCTGACCTACTAAAGAAGATGATGTGGACAGTTGTTATATATTACTGCCCTTGCTAGCACTAAAAGGTAACAACACTCAACATTGTTCAACCTTTACTTTGTATTTAATTGTACTTATTTCTGCAAACACAATGTAGACTTTGGATAGTACTCGCACTTTTGTGTTCTGTTATTTTGTCATTTGTGTAATTATTTTTTGCAACTTTGTGCCCTTGACAAGGAATATGAAGATTTTGAAAGCACATGGTGGTTTTGCCCCAGTTTTCCACTGTTGTTTTGTAGTTTTTCTGTCATATTACTTTCCTGACCAGCAGGATCTTTTTTTATCCAGTGTGTTTGGTTGTTGTTGTTGTTCTAGGGTTAATGCCATTTTTCAGCACAAGATAGGCTATACATGGCGGTCAGTATAACTGGTGGAGGAAGAACCCTGGAAAACCCAGGGAAGAACCACTGACCCACGAGAAGCTACTGGCAGGCTTTCCCACATACCCACACTAGCCGAGCCTTGGACTCGAACCCACGCAGACAGAGGTGAGATGGCAGTGATCCGGAATGGTGAGTGCTTTAGACCACTCGGCCACTCGAAGCCCCTCCAGTGTATTTGGAAAGACTTATTTTATTCAGAAAAATCCATCAGGTCAGTCTACATATTCACGTATACAGATCTTTCAAATCTCATTTGCAATGCTCAAGCAGATTTTGAATAATCACGCTGACAAGGTTTCAACAAACAGGAATACAACAAATTGCACCCTCCTAGCATAAGGTTAGTTGTCTGAATGTATGTTCTGTTGAATGCTTCAAGTACACATGAAAAGACACACACAGCCACGGTTCATCAGTACTCCAAGGTCAATCTTCACTCATTGGGGATTTGTTCCTGGTCTAAAATTGCACAAAAATGAGTTGTTCTGGAAAACATATGTACTTATTTACCTTGCAATCAGTTATAAAAAGTTCTGTGTTGGACCAGAAATGAATTGCAAAATCAATGTTTGGTAACATGGATCTAGACCTTCAAGCTACCAACTCCAAAACCGATAGGGCTGTTTCACTGAAAATGGTTAGAGATAACTTATGATCTGGTCCAGAGCAAAATGCAAACACTAAATCTACTGTTAGTAACTTCAAGTTTAACTTTACTGTGTATCATTCTGGAGACTGAACTGTCTGATTTGCACAGGATTTATCCATTAATTCAATAATTTGGCATCCCATTAGCATTTACTTTCTGTGCAATAATAGTTTTCTTTATAGTGGGAAATTTGTTGTGGACACAAGATGGTTATTGGGTATACTTTATTTCAGCATCCAGGGGATCAAATGGTTGGTTGCCATGACAACCTAATCCAGTAGAATGTGTAAAAATCATCACAAAATTACACATTTTAAGTATTCATTTATATTAAGCTTAATACTTTCTTACCAAATCTGTCCAGATTTGAATTTTTTCCAATTTATGATTGAGAAAAGATAAATTTTTGGCTCGGATTTTCAAGTTCCACCTAGACACAACAGGTGTTTTATTTTCAAAGATGTGTTAAAATGGAACACTTTAAGTCGATAATGTTTTGGCTGTATATTCTGTGCTTATGTGTTTTTTCCAAATGAACTCACATGATCTTAACACTTAAAATATAAAAAAGTATTTTGGTCTAATATTTAATTTGTTGAAATGTATACCAAATAGCTTGGTCACTATGGTAACAACAAAAAATGCAGTGATGATATTTTTTAAAAAAAGCTGATTTTATATCATATCTCCCCAATATGAATGCTTGTTTTCAAGTTAAAAAGAACTTGAATGAAAACTTAAGAACAACAAAAATTCATAAAAAGATGAAGATAAAAGTAGTATAATCAGTCCTAATTCTATTTATTTCCATATATAAATATGCATGTACTTAGGTACTGCATTATTTTGAATGAGGCAAGTGGAATATAGCCCAATGACCATGGATGATGAGCCAAGATCTTGAGTCCTAAAATAAATTTTATGACAAGAAAACTAAGGTCAGCTTTCAAATGTCTTGCAAGATTTTCTTATTTATGCAATCTTTAAATAAATGGGAATTACTGTACATAATCATGGATTTATTGCTTTGTATCATGAATGCAAGGAGATTTTATGGGGTATGCCATAAGTTTACATTCAAAGAACCCATTAAATTTATTGATCAATCCACAAAATCCATGTGTGCTCGTTTTTTGTCAATTGTTTACTTGTAAAAACTCTACAAAAGAAATTTGCTATTTAACCCAACACACTTTAAATTTGTCATTCCATTAGATCTTTCTGTATTCAGTATTTGATAAGCTTGCAGTCTTTTAACAAAAGTTTTGAAGTATAACCATGTAAATCAAGTGTACTCAAGATGTCAGAAAGCAGTACATCCCATTAAGTTTTAAATTCCTATCATCAATGCTAGTTAATTAACAGAGAATAGAAATTGGCAGATTTAAAGTAATATGAATTAAAAGATTGAAACAAAAAATGTTTTTGGGCATAAACTAACTTGTTAGAAATAAAGAACTGTGAATTATTAATAATATTCTAGCATATGCAAAGAATATCACAGGAAATCTGTTTCTTAAGGATTATGAAAAAATAAAAAATATTACATACATATACAAAATTAATTTTAGAAAATGTCTTCATACACCATGATATAGTCCCAAAGATCAATGTCTGAATCATGCAAGGAACAAAGCCGGTACATTCTTCATTGATTTCAGTGTCAATTTGTGGATTAAGAATAAATTTAACACATATAGTTAACGTAAGATTAATCTGGCATATCAGATCCTTTGTTTTGTGGGAATCATTGAACATTTTATTACGAGAATATCATCATTACTATAACATGGAATCAACATCAGTAAATAATTTTCAATCAAGAAGAACATTAAGAGGAAGAAAATCTTAATTAGAGACAGTCACTGGTACTGGGTTTGAACGTCTCTGAAATTGTGACAGCCAAAAAATGTGTAGGCCATATCTGACTAAAAAAAAGCAATGTGAAATATATTCAGCTAGTACTCGTGTCACTACTTTTGTTAACTTACATCATTGAAAATAATGACAAAAATTTTGTACCATGATTTGGACACGTTTAAACAAGTATTTAATCAAATCTGAAATACTGAACAAAAAATTATATTTCACAGTTGAAAGGACTGCATAGGCAAAACATATTTTGAATTTCTATGAAGTAAAGCTTGAAAAAATCGAACATATTAATGATACAGGTATCTTGAAATAATCACCAGTAATAACATTATAAAATGAAGCCAAATAATGAGTGGATACATTGTTTTATTTGCTTCAAACTATATGAAAGGGTTACCTTGGAAGTATGTGCCCTTTGCAGGTGTGACAGAAGATCATTACTTTAAATTTTCCCCATTCACTAAAACTTATATTTACTCACCAAATTATGTGTGCCTGTTGTTGCAATTATATATCTTAATTGCACAACCAAGTCTGGTGTCTTGGTCAATTTGCAATGGTTTCCTAACTGGATTGTTTAAAATTACCTGTATGCATTATATTTTGTATTTTATATTTTATTATACTGTATGAACAGTATTCTGTAAATCTTAAAAAAGACATTTTCTGTTATGCAAACTCATGAAACTGAAACTTTAATGACGTGTCATATATAACTCACCTATTTTTATAGCCATGCACTATGATCATTGTTGTTATTGAGTAAGCTAATTAGAGACCAATATGAAATTATTTAATAATTTCTCTGTATCCCTTACCAATGAAAAAGTATTCTGTTAGCTTAGTTTAATCCTTTACATCAGGTTATCTAATTTTCAAAATCGTGAAGCCTACCATCTTACCTTCTCATTATCCATGCAGCAGCAACTTGAAATGTGTTCTTGGGAGCAGTAATTAAATTGCTACTGATTAAAAACAAAAGTCTTTAAATATGGGTGGGGGGTATATGCTGCAGTTTGGTGGCAATTTTGGATGAAACCAGTAATAATGTGCAATATTAGTATATTTAATAAATTTAATGGTTTTCTAAATCTGACAGGCTTAACTCATTGAGAGACTCACTACTGCATATCATTGTTGTAGTGAAAGTTTTTTTAAATATCAACTATAATGATTTAAAAATGATATGTGACATTAAAGATTTAAAAGTACTGAAACACGGTTCTTTAAGGGCAAATCCTAAACTTTACAATAAACAAGTAACATCAATTGGTGGAGTTGATCAGCCATGCCATGTGACTAATGATTTTTCCTTGCTGTTGTTGTAGGGTTTAATGCCATTTTTCAGCGCACGATAGGATATACATGGCGGCCAGTATTAATGGTGGAGGAAGAACCTGGGAAAACCCTGGAAAGAACCACCAAACCACGAGAAGCTACTGGCAAGCTTTCTCACATACCCACATTAGCCGAATCAGAGACTCAAACCCAAGCAGACAAAGGTGAGATGGCAGTGATCTGTAACAGAGAGTGCTTTAGACCACTCGGCCACTCGGGGTCCCAGTTTTTCCCTGCATTTAAAAAAAGATGAATTTTTGAAGACTTCATTTGTATATTTTTTGTGCTGATTTGTATTGCAATTAGCGAGTAATATCGAAAATCAAAATTATGAGAAACTGGTGATTCATGGTATATCTTTTTGCTGAAATGACGGTTATGAACTTCTGAAGTGAAAACATATCCATAACCTATTTGCAGCATATAGATTCATTCCAAAGCTTGCTCTAAAATTTCTCTTTTTATGTGAAACAATGATAACAATAAACTGGACTATTTCCAAAAATCTTTGAAACGTACTATTAAAAATTTAAAATGACTTCACACCTTAATTGCAGAATGCAGAAAACATTTACAAATGGTGTAACATAAAACTGTCGAGTGTAGATTTAACTGCACTGTTGTTTTAATCCTGCAAATCAAGTAATGATTTGCTTCCTATTTAATTTCTAGATTCATTCTCTACGCCATGTAAGTGATACTTCTGCATATACAGATTTAAGTTTGTAGTCCTGGGTATCAATCAGATCCATCATAGAAGGTGTCAAAAAGTATCATTATGCAGTAAAGGAGTTGGTATCAAAAGGCATCACTGTCCAGTAAAGGAGTTGGTGTCAAAAGGCATCAATGTCCAGTAAAGGAGTTGATGTCAAATGGCATGCAATAAAGGAGTTGGTGTCAAAAGGCATCATTATGCAGTAAAGGGGTTGATGTCAAAAGGAATCATTATGTAGTAAAGGGGTTGATGTCAAAAGGAATCATTATGCAGTGAAGGAGTTGGTGTCATAAGGAATCATTATGCAGTAAAGGTGTTGGTGTCAAAAGGCATCATTATGCAGTAAAGGGATTCATGTCAAAAGGCATCATTAAGCAATAAAGGAGTTGGTGTCAAAAGGCATCTTTATAAAGTAATGGGGTTGGTGTCAAAAGGCGCAATTATGCAATAAAGGAGTTGGTGTCATTATGCAGTAATGGGTTAAAGCCAAATGGAATCATTATGAAGTAAAGGAATTGATGTCAAAAGGAATCATTATGCAGTAAAAGAGTTGGTGTCATAAGGAATCATCATGAAGCAAAGGAGTTGGTGTCAAAAGGTATTATTATGCAGTAATGGGTTAGTGTCAAAAGGAATCATTATGCAGTAAAGGAGTTGGTGTCATAAGGCATTATTATACAGTAAAGAGGTTGGTGTGAAAAGGTGTCATTATGCAGTAAAGGAGTTGATGTCAAAAGGAATCATTATGCGGTAAAGGAGTTGGTGTCATAAAGAATCATTATGCAGTAAAGGTGTTGGTGTCATAAGGAATCATTATGCAGTAAAGGTGTTGGTGTCAAAATGTATCATTATACAGTAAAGGGGTTCATGTCAAAAGGCATCATTAAACAATAAAGGAGTTGGTGTCAAAAGACATCAATATGCTGTAAAGGGGTTGGTATCAAAAGGCATCATTATGCAGTAAAGGGGTTGGTGTCAAAAGGCATCATTATGCTGTAAAGGAGTTGGTGTCAAATGGCATCATTATACAGTAAAGAGTTACGGTACACACACACCCAAAGTAACAGAGGCAATTCTTTGGCATATGGGAAGAACACGTAAAAAGCTTCATACACATACATTATTTTATGCTGAAGTTAATGTCTGGAAATGAAATATAATGCCCAAATCTATATTTAGTAACAGCAACCTTGACATAGGAGCTACTGACCTCCATATAAAACTAAGTGTTAAGGAGAACAAATGTACCAAATTTTGTTGAATTATGTTATCTTGAACTTAAGTCATTATCTGGAAATACATAGACCATACCTATTTTAAGCAACAGTGACCCTGACCTTAGCACTACTGCCCCCCCTCCATCAAATCAACAGGGTTCTTTCAGGGGCTAAGAGGAGAAATATCTATATTTCTTGTGTCAAGATATACAATGTAAATCTAAAATTACTCTGTGAAAATGACAAAACATGATAGTTATACCAACAGATGAATCGATTCAGTAATATTATATGTCCTTTTGAATAAAGCAACTCTGTGCATGTGTGTGTGTATGTGTGTTAAAAATTTTAAAACAGAATCGCTGCAATTCTGATGGTGACACTGCTGATGCTGCTACCAGAAAAAAAGACCCCTTTGTTATGTTATTCACAGGTGAAAGAAAAACATATATGCATGTCCTTTTGCTGACTTGATAATTCCTTCTCATCTCAATGAGATAAATATTTTGGTGTGACTTCACAAGGTGAATATAAATGGGGCAACCATTACCATGAAGACATTTCCTTTCTCAACATCTAGACTGTCTCTTACCATGAAACCAATCCCCTATCTTGCCAGTAGTATTGTCTATCACAGTTCCTTTCTGTTTCTCCTCGTCATGAAACCACTCAATAACTGCCTCCTTGTTAGGTGGTTTTAGTGGACGGCTCTTCCTCCTGACTACAAGATCACGATTCCTAAGTAATTGCAATGATGGAAATAGTTAACAATGTTAGAAAAAGAAGTTTTAAGTGCAGGAAGCATCCCAATGCATTTCTTAATCCTCTGTATTATATTGATTTAACCCTTAAAGTGCTATTTAGTATTGTTTGCAAAAAGAAATGAAAACTGCACTATGTCTTTACATTGCCTGTTATTTTAATTACTGTACCAACAAGATACTGAACCCCTATATGAAAAATAATGATTGAAGTTTGAACTTTGATACAATCATCACTTTACAAATGTAACTTGAAAATATTTGCACATAAAGGTACAAATACAAGTAAAATTACAAATTAGATGCGTAAACAGTTGCTCGCCTGAAAAACCACAAATGCCCAAAGCACTGCAAGACCTGTAATGCCACCATGAATTATGTCATGACTGAGTTAATGGAAAGTCTGATTCACTAATTGTTCCCAAGTATATAAGCACCTAAATCCCCAGTATATAAACACCTAAATCCCCAGTATATAAACACCTTAACTCACCACACATGAATTTACTTTTTATGATAAAAGTTCTCTTTTCTGAAGAATTTTAATAATATCTCACATAAATGATAATAGGCTACATTTGGCAAGACTGAACAATTTAATACAGCTCCTATGAAAGAAGAATGAAAGAATATTGCAGATCTGATAGCTACCCAGATATAAATATACAAAAGAGTGGCTGTACTGATTTGATACAGCTACCTGTACATGTACAAAAGAAAACTGCATTGATACAGCTACCTGTACATGTACAAAAGAAAACTGTATTGATACAGCTACCTGTACATGTACAAAAGAAAACTGTATTGATACAGCTACTGTACATGTACAAAAGAAACAGTATTGATACAGCCACCTGAACATGTACAAAAGAAAACTGTATTGATACAGCTACCTGTACATGTACAAAAGAAAACTGTATTGATACAGCTACCTGTACATGTACAAAAGAAACTGTATTGATATAGCTACCTGTACATGTACAAAAGAAAAATGTATTGATACAGCTACCTGTACATGTACAAAAGAAAACTGTATTGATACAACTACCTGTACATGTACAAAAGAAACTGTATTGATACAGCTACCTGTACATATATGAAAGGCTGTGACTTAACAGATATCATAATACTTTTCATGCATACAATTTTGATAGAAATTAAATGTAGTGAAAATCAGTGAAAATATAAGGACTGAATAATACCATCTAAATGTGTTAATATCATGGACATCATTGCAATAAGAAACACTGGCTAAACTCAATTGGTAAATTCCAAAAATCTTTCCATAAAACATTTAGTGGTGTATGCAAGGAATAGTCGTACAAGGACTGTTCCATTTAAAGATGCATTGTACCTAGGAAAAGGCGTTTTGTTTTCTTTTTACCAGTATATGTATATGCCAAGGTGCTTTGCTTACTCAAAGAGTTCAAATGAAATCAATGTGAAATCAATGTGAAATTCTCAACTGCATCTATCTTTGACTACTACACACTGAAACTGCCTTCCCTGGGTTCCAAGTACATTTTACTGAAACAGTTGTAGAACAAACTGGATTAAAAAAAAACTGGATTTGTGATACTGTTTCTTACTTAGGTGGTACTGGGGGCTTTTCTTTGTCCTTGGCAGGTGAAGAAAATGCATTAGCAACATTGATCATATTAATACTATTCCTTATTGAGTGCTGGTGCTCCTCTCTGGCTCTCCTAGCCATCTCACGCATCTGTTCTTCAGCAACTTTCGCTTTCTTTTCTAAAGAAAAATATAATATTTTCAGGTGGGTGCATATTACTGAAAGGAATACTGCTTCAACAAGACGAACTGTGCCTCCAACATGTTTGTAAATTATAATGTATTCAGTTTTGATGAAAGTAATGAGAAAGTGTGTGTTCCCAATGATGGCAAGAATATCTAAAAGTAAGAACTGTATCTAGAAATCTCTGTGGAACTATGACATCAGAAAAAATTACTTTTTAAATGTGCCATATACTTTTATTATTAACAATGCAAGATACAGTCCATTATGGCAGATGTGTCTGTATATTTGTATATAAGATATATATGATCTTTTATGTTTAAATTATTTTTACTTTATATTTTAACTTAGATGCATGGACTATGTAATCTAAAGTAAAGAATTCTTATTTCTTATCTTATAGCCTCTCATGTACAGCCTATACTAAAAGCATTGCAGCCAAACCAATTATATCCCAACTTTTTTTAATGTCCATGACCTTGACTATAATGGTTAAAAGATTAAGCAAGTGTCTTTATTTCATGGTAAAAATCTCTACCATCAACAGAATTCATCAAAGGTTTAGGAAAATAAAAAGCAATTGAAAACTTTCACCAATCATTATCAAAGCAATCTTCTAAGTCTATGGCAATGGTACCAAGGTCAATGAGGCAAGTGACTGTATCTCAGAAATAACTGTCTTTGCATTATTTCGTATCATTCTAAATATGAACAGAAAACATATAAAGGAGCACAGGCAATATAAGCAAATTAAAATGAAAAGTTTCATACTAAAATTTTGTCATGAATCTTGTCTGCTTAAGACCTTGACAGAAAGGTTTTAATTTGCCAGTAGCCTGAAAAGTATCAAAATAAAGGCTGATAAACTGATTTACTGACTTATTCATTATATATATATATATCCAGTTTAATATTGGTTTCCTAAATTAATGCAAATGTAATTTAAGTAGATGTTAAGAAAAATTATAATAAAAAAATGTGATTAATTCACTAAACCTTGCTCCACCCAGTTCTTCTCCACCTCTTTACTGGAATCTAGTGCCACTTTCTCCAGTTCTTTACGCATTTCTTTCCATTTCACATAGAGTTCTCCACTACGCCGTTTTTTTAAATTGTCTGCTTTTTCCATAGATACCCTTTTTTCTTCTGCCCATTTTCGCTAAATAATATGAGAAATATAGCATATAAAAGTTGTTAAAAAATGAATGGATTCAAGATTTAAATAAGTGGAATCTAATTTTTTTTTCCTGTATCTATTAACTGATGTATTCCCCAAGACTACAACACAAGACTTTGGTGTTAATACTGGTGCCATTGTTGCCACCATAAAAGTGATAACCATGTCTCATTATGTTAATACAGGCGAGATAAAATTCATTGCATGTCTAAAGTAAAGCAACTATGATCAAAATGAATAGGAATTGTAAGTCCAACAGTGTTCCAACCAAACCACAGCTGTATTACAAACTTCCAGTGCGATTTTCATGACCTTCTCGTGAGCCTTGGCTTTTTCATCAGTAATCAATACAAGTTTCTGCCACTTCGTCCATAACTGAATTGTAGGCTTTTCATGTACAAGATTCTATTTTGATATTACTGCCTCATATTTTTCATCCTCATCAAGTAGGAGCTTAAACTCCTCAGTGGAGATGGCATTATTTGCCAACACCTTTGATACGTGGTCCGTGATCATATTAAGCTTGGTTTCCAGCAAAACATGGATTTCATCATGTATTATGGCTTTCATAGTAAGGCAGTGGCTAATAAAATTTCCTACAATGGAAATCAGACTGCAGCTGAAAACAGTGATCTCAAGGACAATCACAATAGGGGCAGCAATGATGCTTGACAGAATCGTAATGCGTGCCATGCAAATGTGATGGATACCAAGCTGGTAATATACTACAGCCCACAAGGTCATTGGAAGGACATGAGAGCTATCAAAAGGCTGGCAGAAGCCACCAAAATCTCACATGATGTTTCCAACGAATGGCTCAAGAACCAAACTATGTGTCAGATTTACCTAAGAGCACAAACTTAGTTCGATGTTCAAGTCCATAACAAGGTGCACAAGGTGAGACCAGCATCTATTGTGTGCACTGCATTGTGGAGCAGTTCCACTGTAATCTGGCTGACCATCTATTCTGGCACCAGTATGCCAAGGAGATGTTACTTTCCAACAGCTATACTCCTAAGTGTAGCACTGAGTGGGTCCTGTGGCTGCTTGCTGTTGTAGCAGCCCTAAATGGCAAGGTTAACATGGCTCACAAGCAAGGGACCTATTGATGCCATTTGTGAAAATGCAATGCAGGCTATATCTACCTCCTATGTGATGCAGATGATCAGACATGAAGAGCAGCACCCTCCCTCAAATACACTGATGCAATACCAATATGCACTTGGAGAGGCAAGCAACCCTGTGCCACCAACCAACCCTGTGTGATTCATAGGTCTATAGGTTTGAGTGTGCAGTTGCTAAGACCAGCTATATTATCTGCATATCAACAATGGTGTCATTCAGCTCAAATAAAATGATACCATGACAACAACAGATCTGTGAAAGAAAATTATAAAGTCAACAAATGACCATTACTATTGACCTAGATATTGTGCTATGTGTAGAACAAACAAATTCACACAATTGTATACAATTTTCAGTTATTTTAGATTTTGGATTTTTTTAATCCTTAATGATATTAGTTGGCTGCTGCAATTGAATCCACCCAAAATGATACTAAGTCTGCCTAACTGATTATGATGGCAAGACAAAAAAAGTTACTGTACTCGTAATTCTTCCACTCTTAATAGCTCTTCCTCATCTTCCTTTTTCCTTTTCTCAGCTTCCCTCTCTGCCGCAAGCCTTGCCTCCTTGATGCTCTGATACAAAGCATCTGCCTCCTGCTTCCTAAATCAGAGATGTGCATTTGAATTATATTCCCTATTGATAAGTACATTTGTTTAGATACATATCACTTTGTCTGCCATTTTTTTTTTACACTTTCTAATCATTATCTTTCAGATTGCACAAATACTTTTGGGAAAAAATATTAATCATAATGTTCAGCTGATTTTCAGGAATATATATCTGAACAAAGTTTTATAGATAATTAAAAGTTTTCTGTATAAAAGAAAGTTATTTGACAAAAATAAGTATGATATTTCATGGATTGATCGTATGTGAAAATGTAGGAAGTACACAAAATTGCAGACAATATGGGTAAATGATAAAACAAAATTTCAGTAAAACAGGAATGTAACAAATATCTAGGAAATGTACAAATTCATTAATTACAAAAAACATTTTCTCAAAAGCAGAAAAAAATCCACAGCACATATGTGCAGATGGACATAAGTTCATATTTTTTATTCTTTATGAAACAAAATACATTGCCTGTATCTGACTAATTGGATAGTTAATTAGTAAAGTCCAAGACAATTACATTTAAGTCATCAAGCAGCCAAGTCCTCTATACTAACTATCTAGCATGTATTTCTCCTGGCAACTTCAAAACATTAGGTGAGATGGAAGGTTAAGAAAAATGAGGCAGAGAAATGGATAAATTATATTTGTGAATAGATAAATACACTATTTCTCCCATAACAAGTCCTTGTAGGGGGCAAATATACAATTTTTTTCAAAAAATGGTGTGTGGGCTTCTTGTCAAAGATATACATATATATTTGACAAATTTGTGTAAAAATGAGATGAGCCTATCACAGGTTAAATACAGTAAAAGTAGGGGGTGGGCTTATCACAGGATAAATACAGTAAAAACAGGGTTTTATGTATCACAGGATAAGTACAGTATATACTACAGAGGAATCACTGGAATAATGAAATCCAAAAATTACCCATATTACCTCATTTCTTCTTCTCTCCTCTTCCTCTCTTCCTCAATCTTTTTCTGTTCCTCTTCTATTTTTTTCTTCATCTCTTCCTCCTGTTTTTTTCTATGACAGAAACAAAAATAAAATAATGATTAAATTTTGTAAACAAGAGTCCCATGAAGGAAATGACACTCTATTGTCCATTTTGTGTGTCATTTTATTCTTTCTAACTGCTGAGTATTTAAATTACATATGACATTCTTGACATACTCCAATGTACAAAATGGTTTTAAAAAATTGGTACAGGTTTAAAGTAACATGTTAACAAGATACCTGCAGTCAAGCAATATTTGTCCTGGCCTTTGGCCTTACACTTTACATCATCATAGTTCAATCTGGGAAAAGAATAAGTGGGGCCCAAGCCATTTTAATTAAGGTAAAAAATCTACACTTCATATAAAGTATTTTTGTGAAAGGTTGATATGACAATCTGTTGTGATGGAGTAGTAATAAAATATTTTCAAGCTGGCCATCATGGTGCCATACTGGATGCTGGATCAGCAGCATTTTCATTATATTAAGTCTTTTAGTGAAAACCTCATGCCAATACAACCATCTGTTCAAGAGGTGAGCTACAGAAGCTTTCATGCTGGCCACTGTGGTGGTTATATTTGATATTCAAATGGCATTGCTTACATTTAGGACTAGATCTTTCAATGCAATTCACAGCAATTAAATCTCACAGCAGTGTATGAGGAATAGTGTCAACAATCTTGTGCTCCTGGATCCCTTCTTGTCATTTGAACAAGGGTCTCCTGTCATATTTTGCAGTCTTGTCATTCTTATGCTTGCTAATCACCCACATTCACCGCTAACATGTATTGTGTGACCTCTGATTGATTTGTGTCTCATCCCAAGAAAATGTATACAATGTCAGTCACTTCACACCATTGCATGGGCAA
Source organism: Sinohyriopsis cumingii (assembly GCA_028554795.2). Lineage (NCBI taxonomy): Eukaryota > Metazoa > Mollusca > Bivalvia > Unionida > Unionidae > Sinohyriopsis > Sinohyriopsis cumingii. The sequence continues at coordinate 107,040,433 of CM068826.1, forward strand.
CTGTTCTAATGGCCTAAGTGATCAGAGCATCCACCTCAGCTATGGAAGGTCACAGGTGCAAACCCTGGCTGAGTCATATCAAAGACTTTAAAAAATGGTACTAGCAGCTGCCTCTCTTGGCACTCATCATTAAGAGGTTAGTGTTAAAACTGGTCAGCCTGGTGTCAGGATAATGTGATGGGTGGTAAATGATGCTACACGTCTGTGGCATGATGCCCCAGTGCCAGACATCACTATAAACTACCACACAGCAGACATAACAATAATAATAATTATAATAATAATAATGAGGACTTTGTATAGCGCCTAATCTTTAGAAGCTCTAAGTGCTTTACAACATTAGACAAAACCTATAACATAAAAAATATGCATAATGATACAATTACAAAAAACAAACACCATGAAATTAGAAAACATAAAAAAAACATGCTGAAATATTTAAGGTAGGAAACATTATTAGGTCTTTAAGTTTGTTCTTGCAGTCGAAATAAGTGAGTTTTAAGAGCACTCTTGAATGGGATCACTGTGTCTTTGTGTCTATGTTCAGTGGGCAATTCATTCCACGTTGCTGGGCCCTGGTATGCAAAAGAACGTTGTTCATATGACTTTGTTTTCATAGTGAGAATAATGAGTATACAATTGTCAGAAGAGAAGCGTAAGTATCTTGCTGGTGTGTACACATGGGTGAGGGGCCCCGAGTGGCCGAGTGGTCTAAATCACTCTCCATTACAGATCACTGCCATCTCACCTCTGTCTGTGTAGGTTCGCATCTCGGATTCGGCCAATGTGGGTATGTGAGAAAGCTTGCCAGTAGCTTCTCGAGGGTCGGTGGTTCTTTCCAGGGATTTCCCAGGTACTTCCTCCACCATTAATACTGGCCACCATGTATAGCCTATTGTGTGCTGAAAAATGGCGTTAAACCCAACAATAACAACGACAACAACACATGGGTGAGGTCGGATAGGTAACTTAGCACAGAGAACAAATTTTGTGTTTGATTCTGGATCGAATGGATAGCCAGTGTAGGGTTCCGAGTAACACCTAGGTTTCGTACTGACTGTGTGAATTTAATGTTGGTGTTGCTGATATTTATTGTTTGAGGTAAAGGATGTGAATGAGAAAGTCTTTGTGTTGTCATCAGAATGGCCTCAGTTTTATCATCATTCATCTGCAGCTTGTTACATGTCATCCATGATTTCACATCAGAAATACACCTCTCTACACCATGGAAGGTAGCATCAACTTAAGTTGGGTGGCTAGATTGGTATATTTGGGTGTCATCAGCGTACAATTGGTGAGACACTGGATGATGATCTATGACAGCTGAGAGTGGCTGAGTGTATAGAATGAAGAGAACATGTCCAAGAACAGACCCTTGGAACACCAAAACATAGATTAACTGGGCTGGAGTGTATTTCATTTGCAGACATAATTTGTGTCCTGTTGACCAAGTAGGACTTGAACCACAGTAAGGCTGTATCATGAATGCCAAATACATGCTGGAGACAGTGAAGTAATATATCATAGTGATATGACTAAAACTGTTAAAGCTACATTAAAAAATCAAAAACAACAAAAACACACACTCTAACCATGGACACCAGGATCAGCTCTGGTTTAAAAGAACCTTTCCTAGGTTCAACTTTAATCTTAAATATTTTACTGCATCAGTCATTTTTACCTCAGTTCCTCTGCCTCCTTCTCTGCCAGTTTAAGTGACTTTTCCTGTGCCTCCTCCTCCAAAATCTGTTCAATAGTTTTGTCATTTTTGTGATCACCCATCACCCACACCCACTCCTTCCCATCAATGCCCAGCAGGAAGTTCACATTCTTCTTAACTGATTATTGGAAAAGAAAAACTGGATAAATTTTGTTTCTTCCAAAATACTTACACAATCACAATAACATTAAGACAAAATTAAAACCTGTTATCTCTGAATCCAGACCTCCCTAACGGATAAAATACCCCATCTATTCTATGTATCATATCGACAAAGGAAAGTAATTCTCCCAGACTAACTCTGTTCCTGATAGGTGGCCATGTATATCCCTGAAATTTACCTGTTTAAGCTTGAGAAAAAACTAACAGGATGCTCACATTTGCCAAGATGTGTAGGAGGGAATGACATTAAATTAAATGTGATTGAGTGTTTCTGGAGAAACATAATTTACTGAAAAAATTCCTATATCCATCAAATACCATAATATCTGATCACATTTACATTAGGAGAATGGGTAACAGGAGGAAGAAATGCTTGAGCTTCCAACCTCTACCCATGTCACCCTGCAGGAGTATGATAACTGTTCTACTAAAGGGATGAACTTTCTTCTAATGTGAAGTTAGTTCAACCAAAGATTATTAATTTATACACATGAGGTGGCAACTTGCTATTGCCTTACATTCAAAAGTTTTCAGACAAATTCAGTGAAAGTTGGAAGGTCATGCATGGGGTTGAGGTTGTGCTGTCATGAAAAGAATCAGCTCCCTACTCTGCAAGGTCATATTGTGCAAATAAAAGCCGGAGAAAGCAGACCCACCATGTCTTGAATGGAGACATTACATTCAAAGGCGATGCTCAAGGAAATCACCCTTATTTCATGGGCTAAAATCTTTATAAGTCATACCTGATCCCGTGACAGTTCAGAATAGGCCAATTTAATAACCCTCTTTAGCTAGGTGGTCAGCAATTGTGAGATATTTGTTACTTTCCTGCCTTAATTAGGAAATGCTTTAGACAGTTGCCCCAGACACTCACCAAGTGCCTCAGATAGCACATGCTGGCATGTACTGGCTCCTGCAACTTTGCCTCACTCAACAGTTCAAATGTATAGTTATTTGTTGGTTGGCTATCAACATTACCCTGAAAACAGGCTGCATAATTAGTACAAAGGCCATCAGAATGGAATAGCTCATGGATCAGATCCACAGACAGCAAATACAACTCACTAACTATGCTAGGTGAAGCTGGTGTTATCTGGAAGCATGCCTTGTATGATAACTGAGTGAGGTGGAAGACAAGGCTTGAATGAAAGGGAAGCTGGTCCATATATTAAGATGCAAGGGAGGTTTCACATTGGAAAAAGGTGGACAAGTGTGGCCTGGATATACTGAAATATGACATGGCCATTATCATCTTTTCTATGATGTCTGAATGTGTAATGGAATGGTATTGCATGATTGAGATTGGAGCTACCATAGCTTCTTGTCTTCAAAGAAGAAAAGAAAATAAGTCTACATGTAGGGGAATTAGGCTGAGTGAGGTATGATGTGTTTACAAACACACAAGTTGTTGAAAACACACCACTTACCCTGATATGCCTTCAAAGTGGTGGGCCATCTAGCTGTGTTACGATCCTCTTCACATATCAAAGTACAGAAATCTTTTCATTCAGGGCATCCCTAATGAGAGCCAAACATAAAGAAATGAGTTTCTCTAAACACCTCATTTTCTTATTTTCAGTATTAGAACTAATGGAGTGAAGGCATACACCTATATTCCCTCCCAGCTGAATGAGAGGGTGTGAATGGCACATGATCGAGTTCAGGAGACACAATGGTGAGCAGTCTGTTGTGAATTGGTCTAGCATTGGTCAACCTCATACGCTGCAGACTCTTTGCAAGAGGGACAGGATACAGAGACCACTTGTATGAAGCAGTTGGCTTCTCACTGATAATCTGGTGATCAAAATGACCTGATATTGTACCAGAAGGGAAATCTACAGATGGCACATTGGTTGAGCTATATACAGATGGTTCATTACCATAATGAGCATACCAACAAGTTAAAGAAACTCCCTCACTAAACTGAACATCCTGGCAGATGCCCTCTCCATTACATGAACAATACCAAATGATGCATTTTGGGAGGAAGATGAACAAGGTTGATATGAGTCTGAAACTCCATACCTAGATGAACAAAATGCTGAAAAGGAACAAGATATAACTTCTCAAAATTGGCTATCCACCTTGAACTGTGAATGAAGGTTGTTCATATTGTGAACTTACTGAATGTTTTTTGCAGTATATTATCCTGAAGTGGGATAAGGCACAGACCAATGTCTAGGTGATGTCCCTATGGCTGAGATTGAGGCCACTATCGATACATTACCCAGCATTAGCCAAAGTGAAGGTTTTTGTGTGATACCATGTGAACAGGTATATGGAAAAATGTACTAGGTACATCAAGACTGACTGCACCTTTATTATGTTGATCAGATGGACAGACTTTGCCATCTCCATCTTGAACCTTGAGGCACTAATAAACCAACTGAGTCTGCTCAAATCTAAGAGAGGTCTCAAACTTCTGTTGCTTTTTGTAACCAGAAAGTCTGGAATGGGAACACTGGGAATCTGGTTTTCAGATGAACTTCACAACCTGTTTTGCTCTCCTTCTGTAAAACATCTGCCATCATTGGATAACTTGGAATTCCAATCATAAAAGGAGATGACATAAGGTGCTGGATGAACATGATCTGAAGCCCCTCTGAAATGACTTGGATGTCCCATATCATTTGTCTTTATGGAATGTTTCAAATCTGGTTGATTAGAAGGAGTATGACACCCAATGGAGGGTTGCCAGCAGGCAGGAGGCATGTCAAGTCATTGACATTTGCAGAAGGAATGGGGGATGAGAAACTAAATTTCCTCTCCCATCTCCTGGCCTGCATGCAGCAGTTAGGGGCATATGGCCCCATATAACTTGTCTCAACATAAAAGGTTGTCATAGAATTTGAGGACAATCATTCCTTCTATGGTATGCCACCGGACAGGGTTGCTCAGAGATAATGGCTTGCACAAAGAGTTGAAGTGGTAACTCCTGTGCCACTTGCTTTCTCACATCCTCAATTGGACTTCCAAACATATGGGTGAATTTGAAGGGGAAGACACAGGGTTTCTACATAGTGGGTTTTAAAAAAAAAAGATTTTAGCAGCATATTTATACTTATCAAGTCGTGCCATTAGGGAATTTGGTGCACAGACCTACTGACCACCTTGGCAATATGGCATACCAATTCCTAAGCATAACTTGGCAATATGACATACCAATTCAAAGGCATGGTCATTTCTGACTTTCTTGACTAGATGGAAGATCATATGAGATGCCAGGTCAAGTATGGAGGAAGTCGACACAACATTCTTGACCAACTGTGATGTTGAATTAAACATGACTGTACACTTTACAGCAGAGTGGAGTAAACATGTTGACTGCAGCAACATCTTTGTTTTGACTTGCAACATCAAAATGATAAACACTGGTACGTGATCTGCACCAGTGTGGTGAGAAAGTTGCAGGCACCTGACTCACCAAAATGAAGTCGCTCAAATTATCAAGGTTGCAAATTTTATTTGAGGCACACCTGGTAATTTTGACAATCTTTGACAATTGTGGTAAAATTCTGAAGGACAAATGTCTGTTAACTTCATCAACAACCTTGCATATAATAATGACTGCCAGTCAAGGAGGGCATTCTGTATATCTCTTTGATTCCCACTTTATAGCTAAATTCCAGCCTTTCCTGGGGGATTATTCTCCTCTTGTACATTCTGCATCCAGGGGTATGGCATTCCATACTTCACTGATGATGGCAAATCATTATCATGCATTTAAAAGGTTCTACCTGTTGGATTTACTAGTAAAGTCAGCCAAGCCATGTCTGACTGAGGAATGTCTGTCTGGTATGCTCCGTTGGGCCATGCCAGACGTATTTCAAATGTGATGCTGGTTTGCCATGTACTTGTATTATGGATATGGTCCATCCACCATTGACCAGGTCACTGTCACTGTAGAAACTATTGAGCAATGTGCTGTTCGCCAGTCCAATATGAAAGACAACTGCATAAACTGTACACTGACTGACCAGATGGCTGGGCTGGTACATCAGTAATGCTGATGGCAGCAAATGATACAGAACTGGGGGCTGGACTGGACAGCAAGTCAAATCCCACTTGCAAGTCTTCAACATTCCTAAGTTCATGCACAAAGGAGAGGAAGGGCAGGGGAGATTGGAATTTATGCTCAGTGGGCACCAAACTTTGTTAAAATTGGTCCTAGTTTTTTCCAACATCCTCTTGAACAATTTCAGTGGCGGAGCTTGCTGCAGTACACGTATCCTATAGCTTGAGAGAACCATTTGGTATGGCTTGGACTGGATCTGAAGTATCCTCACTGTAGGCACTGTCTTAGGTATCTTCATTGGAAGTGGGGGTAGTATCTTGATGCCTCCATAAAACTTGTCAGCAATTCTTAATTTGGATGAATGCTTAACATTTAATGTTCTGAATATTTAGGGCATGCCCTTTCCTCATGGAACTTCACTTGTAATTTCAAGACCTCGGACTAAACTTCTCACCACATTGCAAACATGCATCATGGTTGAGAGGAAGAAAAATATTGTGCTGGCAAGGCGCATCCCATGGTTTTCACATATGACATTAAACCTTCTTCACTTATACCTGATTGACATCTCAGTAATGAAAGAAAAGAAATAAAGTGGATGCATCAAACAGACAAATTGGTTTGTTAGTCAAGATAACTTAAGAAATGCATAAACAAACTGAAAACTAGCAGTGCCATGCCATTAAACCAGTGAAAACATGAGGATTACCAAATGATATCACCTTAACAATAACAACTGGTAAGAATGTGCATACATTTAAATTCAGTCAGAAAAATGCTATACCACTGAATATAAATGATGGATGATCAGAACTGATTATTAAATTATGATGGATTTTTCCAAGGTAATGTTCAGAGTTGCAAGCAAATGTTTGAAATGGTAGGCATCCAGGATAAGGATGGCCATCTACCAGGAACATGCCAGTTAATCTGTAAAACTTGGTTCCCTTCATCTACATGATACATAGACAGAATCATATTTTTCGTCATTCGGGGGGGGGGGCTTGATTCACAGGTAGCAGAGAGTAATTTCATCCCAATGTTAATATGATACAGTTATATATTTGCTGGAGAAATAATGAATCAACTACTGATGCTCAAATATATGACATGTGAGATAAATGAATATCACTCCTCCTTTTGTACTTTGGCAGGCAAACACTAGAGCTGCTGCTAATGCTAGCTATTGCAAATGCATGCACTTTTCATATGCTGTTCAATATAAAACGATATTAGATCATCCTCTATGTACATTATGTCTCCATGCCAATACTTTATGCAGAAAGTTTTGTCAAAAAGTTTCCAAAAATATACTCTAAATTTTTGGGCATTAACTTTTAGACCCTCTTCCGGGGACAGCCAAAGATGAAGCCAAAATTAACAACTCATTTGGGCATGGTTACCATTTTAAACAAGTAAACTTTAGCATACCAGGCCTGTTTCACAAAATTTCTTATAATATTTCCTCAAACTGAGATTGTGCCTCATCTTGCTTATGATATTTCTGACAATGTTGGGAATTATGTGAGAGACATATATAATAAAATGGATGAAGTTTAACTCTTTAGTTTAACAATTTTACACTGAGAAATTTCCTATTCTTCAAAAATTATTTGAGTATAGCCTAAATTTTGCAGCAAGGATAAAACAAGATTAATTTCAGAAAAATCAGGTTATTATGACTGTATTTTAATTATTGATGCCTGCTTAATTCTTAGTGTAAAACTAATTACAAACCAAGCAATAAAAAAAATGAAAAAATCTCTGTCTGAGTACGAAAATTCAAGATGTTTAGTGGAACCTGGGTCAGGTTTCATGAATTTCAACCAAACATTTTCACAGCTGGTAAATTAAAAAAAATATAGATAGGCATACTTAAGAAAACACAATATCTATAATACCTTTAAAAACAACATGGAAATACAAATTATCATCCTTTTGTTTCCCTGCTCCTCCCCAAAGGAATTCATCATAAAGCCAGAACTCCTCTCTCCCAAATATGATGAAATTAAAGTATCCAATAAAATGCTAAAATTAATCGAATCATGAAGAAAATAAATATTTGACTTCTGTGAACTGATTAGTATAAATATGATTTGTGCTTGTAAAACACACGTTTCTTGATTAATCAATCAATCAATCCTCTCTGCGCCGTCTGGTGCTTGAGGCAACAGCATGGGAGCACCATTTTGGTCTGTCGGCTGCTGTTATGGGGGCAGTCTGCAGGGTGAGGCCTCTGGTCTTGAGTTCTCGCTCCACGGTTCGGCGCCAGGTCTCTTTGGGCCTGCCACAGTTCCTTTTTCCCTGTGGAGTCCATCTCAGTGCCACCCTTGGTAGTGAGTCAGGGGGCATTCTGCAGGCGTGGCCGAGCCATCTCCATCGGCGAGTTGCAATGGTCTCAGCAATGGTGCTTGTGCCCACTCTGTGCCGGAGTTCCTCGTTCGAGATCATGTTTGGCCAGAAGATCCTCATGATCCGTCGCAGGCACTTGGTCTGGAAGACTTTGAGCTTGCGTTCTATGTTAGCAGTGGTCTTCCAACACTCTGACCCATACAAAAGGACGCTCAGCACGTTACTCTTGAAGATACGGATCTTCATGTGGGCACTGAGGTTTGTTGTCCTCCAGATGGGCTTCAGCACTGCGAAGGCCTGGTTGGCCTTGCTGATTCTTGTGGTGACTTCCCTTGTGCAATCTCCATCCGTGGCAACCTTGCTGCCCAGGTATGTGAATTCGTCTACTTCTTGCAGAGGCTGGTCGTTGATGGTGATTGGGTCGCCCACTCTTGTGTTCTTCCTCAAGACTTGTGTCTTCCCTATGTTGACTCGAAGACCTATGGTGCTTGCTGTCTGTACCAACTGTTGTATCTTCTGTTGGATATCCTGGTGTCTGCTTGCCAGCAACCCGATGTCATCGGCATAATCCAGGTCATCTAGCATTGAGGTCAGTGTCCACTGTATTCCTTGCCTCCTGCCCTCTATGGTGTGAAGCATGATCCAATCAATGGCCAGTGAGAAAAGAATTGGCGAGAGAATGCATCCTTGCTTCACTCCGGTTTCTACCTTGAATGGTTCAGTGAGTAAGTTGTTGTGGATGACTCTGCACTCAAAGTTCTCATACAGGGACCTATGACGTTGACAAGTTTCTGGGGGATACCCTAGTGTCGTAGGATCTTCCACAGAGAGGCTCTGTGCAGGTTGTCGAAGGCCTTCTCAAAGTCCACAAAGACCACATAAAGGGATCCATTCCACTCATGGGACTGCTCAAGGATCTGTCTCAGAGCGAAGATGTGGTCGATGCAGGATTTGCCCTTCCTAAAGCCTGCCTGTTCCTGGCGTAGGATGCCGTCCACAGCTGTTGTGATGCGTTGAAGAATGATGCGGCTGAAAATCTTACTGGAGATGGATAGTAAGGTGATTCCTCGCCAGTTGTTGCAGTTCCCTAGATCTCCTTTCTTGGGAAGTTTGACGATGATTCCTGTTTTCCAGTCATTTGGTGCTTCTTCACTATCCCAGATCTTTTGGAGACTCTGGCAAAGAAACTGCAGTGTCTTTGTGTCTTCTGCCTTCAGCATCTCGGGACATACTCCATCATCGCCAGGTGCCTTCCCATTCTTCAGCTTGTGGATGGCCTGCTTGACCTCCTCAACAGTGATGTTGTCGCAGTTGATGTCAAGGTCCTCCTCTGCTTCAGGAATGTCAGCGAGTACTGGTGGGTCTAGGCGATTCAGTATGGACTCGAAGTGTTGCTTCCATCTCTCCAGCTTCTCCTCCTCCACTGTGACATGAGTTCCATCTTCATCTCTCTCTGGAAGGTTGTGGTGCTGGTCGTAGTCACCCTTCAGCTTCTTGGTGTTCTGGTACACTGTCTTCATGTCTTTCTGCTCTGCTGCTGCCTCCACCTCCTTTGCCAGTCTCTCTGTGTATTCTCTCCTGTCTCTCCTTGCTGATTTCTTCACCTCCTTGTCTTTTCCTCTATACTCCTTCAAAATTCTCTCTTTCAGTCTTGGTGACTTGGAGTCCAAAAGTCGCTTCTTAATCTGTCTTCTCTCGTCTATGCGAGTCCACGTCTCTCCTGATATCCACTCTGTCTTCTTACTATTCCTATAACCTAAAACTACTTCTCCTGCTTCCTTCATTACTCTGTTGAAATTGTCTATGGTCAGCGCTGTCTCATCTTCTAGAACACTAAACCTATTCCTTAGGGCCAGCCTAAACTCTTTCTTGATTAATGCCCTTTACATATTTTCTCAATTTTGCTAAAGTCTGACAAACTTCATCCAGTACACTGGCAATTTAGTTCAGATGCATCAAGATTATAATACTTATTCTAGGCACTAACCCTGACTCACAACAATCAGCATACCAGGGTAGGTCATCTTGTATATTCTGGAAATAATTTGCTTTATCATTCTCTACAGTACAAATCAGAGAAAGAGTATTACCGTAGTGATTTTCTTTGTGACTACAATAGGGTACAATAACATATGGTTCATTCATATAGTGTCGTGATACCTTGTAGGCAAGACAAAGATCGGTTTGTATAGTGTAGTGATGGCTTGAAGAGATGACAAAGATTGGTACATATAGTGTAGTAATACCTTGAAAGATGACAAAGATTGGTACATATAGTGTAGTGACACATTGAAGAAATGACAAAGACTGGTTCATATAGTGTAGTGATCCCTTGAAAAGATGACAAAGATTGGTACATATAGTGTAGTGATACCTTGAAAAGATGACAAAGATTGGTACATATAGTGTAGTGATATCTTGAAGAGATGACAAAGACTAATACATATAATGTAGTGATACCTTGAAAAGATGACAAAGATTGGCTCATATAGTGCATGATACCTTGAAAAGATGACAAAGATTGGTACACAATAGTGTAATGATACCTTGAAGAGATGACAAAGATTGGTTCATTTAGTGTAGTAATACCTTGAAAAGATGACAAAGATTGGTTCATATGGTGTAGTGATACCTTGAAAAGATGACAAAGAATGATTCATATAGTGTAATGATACCTTGAAGAGTTGACAAAGATTGGTTCATATAGTGTAGTGATATCTTGATGAGATAACAAATGTTGCACCTTTTTAATAAATGTGCATTTTCTATATCAGTGGCAACACTGAAACATAGTGCCAAAGTTTGACTGTATTTTCAACAGTGTGGTTTGCTACCAATATACCTATTATCTTACAAAACTGTGGTCTAAGTGGAACATCATGTGATGCCATTGATGACAAATGTAAAAACACAACAACTCACCTGCCATACTCAATAAACATGAGTCCCTAGAAGGGTCTGACACTAATGGCTGAAAGGAATTTCCATGAATTCTAGACATGATCCTCCTTGTATGAGTGGAGAGTTTAAAACATATTTGATATTCTTCAGAGATGAGAGGATTTTCAAATTAGCTAATGTGTTGGACATACTGGGTGTCAACTTGGCACCATACCACTTTCTGTTTTGGAAAAGCAACAATAACAAGATTTTCAAGATGGGTGCCAATGGTGGCCATATCTGATATCAGATTGGGGCCCGTTTCTATTAGTACAAACTAGACATCATAAGAAGTAGTTTGGTGAAAGCATGATGTCAATATGACCAGTCATTTAGAAGTAGCAATAACAATATTTTCAAGATGGCCATTCTGGTAGTCATATTAGAAGGCAGATCATCACCATTTTCACTTACAACCAATCAGACATCATAAGAAGTCTTTCAGTCAGTAAAATCTCTATGCTGATAAGACCATTCCTTCAAGAGAAAAAGTGATAACAAGATTTTCAAGACGGTCACTGTGGCAAATCTACTGAATATCTTAATGGCATGATAAGGACAAACAGGACATCAAGTTGTTTAATAAAATTGTAGTTTTCGGGAGGGGGGCAGTGTGAAACTAATTTTAATGATGTACTACTTACTTACACATTATGGTATGGTATTACTGATATTAAAACCCAGTTCTGATATGACCATCCATTCTGAAGGAGCAGTGACAACAATATTTTCAAGATGGCCACTTGCTGCCCTACGGGATATCAGATCAATACCATTTTTATTTTGGACCAACTATACATCCTAAGAAGTATTCTGGCAAAAAACCCATTCAGGAGATGTAGCCCTGTTTTGGTCATATTGGTTATCCAATTAGCTCCATTTTCAGCTAGGTCCAACTAGACATTAAAAAAAGTGTTATAGTTGATAAAACCATCCATTCAGAAGGTGTAATCAAAAGATTTTCAAGATGGCCACTGTTGTGGCTCAACTGGATGTCTGAACAGGACTATTTTTATTTAGGCCCAACTAGAACATGGAATGAATGGGAATATAAAGTTCCATATCAATCCTTTAAGTAGTTTACAAACAGATGCAATAACAAACTTGTGCTAACAGACATATGGACAACAGACAGTGGACAACAGTCCATCTGATAAGCCCTCATGGTCTATTACCAGTTGAGATAAACATCAGCATGTTATTGTATTTTCTGGATATAGTTGCATTAGACTGAAATAAATTTTTTGTGCAAATGACTTTTCCATAACCGCTGGAATCACACCCATTTGCTTTGTCATTTTACACAAAGCCAAGAAGGTTGAACTCATTAAACATTCTATTTTCTATTTAATGCTGCTTTATACTGAATACAAGTAACATTCTTCATGGACTGGAAAATCTCCCAAAAATATCTGAGAAAAAATATACATGATTCTCTCACTCTAATTTATATTTTAAAAAATCACAATGAAGATCAACCATATAACTGAAATAACCACATAATATTTTGAAGCCCCACCTGACTTCATGAAATTCTTGCTATATTGAGAACCCCTCCCCTTTTTTGACCCAGAGGAGTGGGGAACTTCCCCATAACTTTTCAGTTCTAGAATAGAACCTGCAATAGATGAGTCATTGCTCATGTCCAATAGAAGTCCTTGTCCCCCTCATTGTTCTCCCCTTCATCCCTATAGATTCGAGTTCTTTCCTGTAACCAATCAGCTTTTATTTTAAATTCAACCAAGATGTTGAATATTGTTGTTTATATATGTCCATCAACAAACCAAAACACATATATGGAAATTATGTCCTTAGCATAATGTCTCCCTGCTACAGAAATATTCTCCCATTCAGGAAAATAACTTCTTCCAATTCCAAAACACAATTTAGTCACTTTGCTTCAAAAAAATGACAATGTCTTTTTTCATCACAGTGTACCTATGTAAAGACGAAATCTGTGCATAAAAAGGGTATAATCAACAACAAAAAATTTTTAAATAATAATTTTTACCATTTTTATGAGGTTTATTTTCCTTCTTATGTGTAGCTTCAAGTTTTTTATCATATTCATTCCAGCGTCTCAGTTGCTCCTGTAAAATAAAAACCTTTATCAGAATAAAATCGAACAATTACACAGCTCACCTCAACAAAGTTTTCAAAAGGCTCCAGCAGCCACTATAACCAATAGTTATCATGGAGAAAACAAATTAAGACAAAAATGATTTAACTAATGTAATGTTAGCCCATGTGGTAGAGTGAAAAATAAATATAACAATAAATTAATACTTCTGATTCAAAGTAGAGGTATATGGAGTTGGGTTTCATTGGTGCATACAGCATTACCCATGGTGTATAGTTTTAACCTTGCTGTGTACAGCATTACCCATGGTGTATAGTTTTAACCTTGCTGTGTACAGCATTACTCATGGTGTATAGTTTTAACCTTGGCCATTTCAAAATATTGAATTCTGTTCACTAGCTGTGTCATGCATAAAGTGCTAGTGGTGGGAGACCATTTATCTAGAGTTCTCTGTCCAAGGATTTAACCACGGTGATAATACTTCCCAGTTCTCTCTGTATTGTCACAATACAGAGGAGTTTTGTCAAGCAGCTAGCTGCTCTATGGAGCAATCTTCAGATGCAGAGGTATGTGAAAATGAAAACTGCATCCTTATCTCCTATGTTCTATGTTACGAAATTGTTTAATATTTTTAATATTTTGGAATGTATTCAAATTTTCAAGGAAATCTGATCTATGCCACATACAGCCATGCTATCGGATAGAATAGAGTCTGTTCTAAGCCAGACTTTTAATATCTGAACAGACAAGTTAAATTCAATTATATGTTGTATGCATTAAATTATGAAAAATGCTCAAGTTTTTACATTCCAGTGCAACTGTTCTTGTCAATGACAGATTCATGTATGAATATGCTTATTGAAAAAATAATCTTGTACTGTACAGTTATTCTTATGGAAGAATTTAATGTGTAACAATGTCAGTTCATGTATATGCACAAATAATGTATACCACTGTATTTGCACTCCAAAATGCCTCCTGTATTACACAGCATATTTATTGTATTTCTGCTGCTATGGGGAAGTTGTCGTTCTGAGGTAAATGGTGGCACTGGTTCAAGGAAAGATACTAGCTGATTAAATGTAAGAGGCTTAAATTTCTGGACCAATGGGTGGCATTTGGAGGTTATTGAGAGATCACTGGCAGGATGAGAAGAGTGGACAACATGAGATTGTTCCTTTACCATCTATTAGGAGCTATGGATTAAAAATATCTCGTGATTGGCTGGATGCCACAAGACAATCATCATTTGATACGTTGATGGAATACATCTATCAGGTTTTGAATTTAAAGTCAATGTTATTGAATATGTGACCATCTAATGTACCATTACACCTGGTGATGAAAAATATATTCATCATATCTGTTGATACTGCTATACATTTATCATATCAACTCATAATTCCATACACTGATAAAATTTGTTGATAATTCCATAGATTTATCATATATGTTGATGATTTTTTTATCTCTTGATAAAATCCATGCACTGATCATGTCCACTGACACACAATATCATCTGTGACTATTTGTTGAAAGTCCATGTTTTGATCACATCCATTTACAAATGATTATCATTTTGTTATATCTATTGTAGAGCTTTGTGTGTGTGAGTAGGGTAGGGTCTGAATTGTAATAGTTTAGTTTATCATAGGTGGAAGTGTATGAGCTAGGGTGTCAGATATTTGTTCATCATTAATTGGTTAATTAATTAACTAATTATAAATAATCATCCCATTCAAGGAAGTATGGTGTATTAATTAAATCACTAATCTAATTCCTGTATCCATTCACAAATACAATACATTGTTAACCAAATTGTGTATCACAATATACAATGCATAGTTATTACTATGGAAGTTTACCATTAACTCATTCAGCCCCAGAGGAATTTGTCGTTTTCACCTGAAATACGAGTAGGAAAGACATTTGGGGGGTGGCCAATTCTGAATACATCATAATAAATCTGATTTCAACAGATTTTCCATCGGACTAATTCCTAGTTGTATTAGAAACATCATTTTCCAATTGGTTATTTTGCTTGCGCATGAGCAGAAGGGTAAAATTTGAAGTTCTTTTTTTTTTTGCTTAATGGACCCATCATTTTTGTATGGAGACCACTCTTTATTCCAAATGCCCACCATATCCTAGTTTTTGCAAAGGTTCACCAGTCTGTGTGCAGTTCAGACAAGTCTGCCTTAGATCCGAGGCCAAAAGGTCTAAAAATCCATACACAAAATTGCAATCCGACCACAAGCAAATTTTGGGTGGAAAAAAAAAAACAGGTCCAAAAAATGAGGTTTTCACCTCTGCATTTTGTAGTGCAACTAGAACTCCCAGATTATTTGGTATCATTTTAGAGCTATATCTGTCTGCTTTTTTTGTAGTACCACCCACGTTGGTGTATCTTAAATGACCTTGATACTGCAGAGCATGGAAATAGGGTACAGCCTCATCATACCTACAGGTGGAATTGGGGCCGAATGAGTTATAAACAAAAATATTTATACCTGCTCCCAACTGCACTGGTCATAATGGGTCATATATAGCATGGAAGAAACCTATGTGATCATGAGAAAAACAAAAATACTGAATTTGTGTTAGTAAGGCATAAAATATAGGTCAGTTACCATTGGTTTTAAGTGTGTAGCAGTTACAGAGATTCATCCAATTATCAAGTTTCATGAATTCAACACAAACAGCACCAAAATAAATGACCTTTTACTACAAAATGAAGACAAAGTCATTAAGGCATGCAATACAAAAAATATAGGCCATAATGACATACATCTGCAATAAAGAAGCACTGCTTATCCAAATGTATTCCCTCACCAAGTTTCATGATTCTAGCAAGGATTGTATGCACACAGCATACCAAAGCAAAAAACATCTATGTGGTCAAGAGCTAACTGCAACAATTTATCCTACATTAGAGAAATGTGAAATACTGGCCAGTGACCTCTTTTGTACATGTATAGTACTCATAAATGTATATAATCATCTAGTATAATGATTCTAGCTTTAACATTAAAATATTTTTTTAAAATAAAAGTCAGTTAAGTGTGAAATATGGGTCACAGTTACCAACTTTTGTAAAGATCATGCAGCACTCCTCAAGATGTAACACCTCACAAAGCTTCATGTGTCTCCTCATGTATACAGAGTGCATAAACCTGAACTGAATGCAAAAACTTAACCAAAAAGTAATAAATACACAGATATGTAAAAAGTTAGCCCACAAGCCCCTTACCCTGGAGTTAGCTATTATGAAACTGACTCCAAGCTGATGTATGGGATCAAGGAATAAAGAATGGTTAAGGTGCAGTGAGGCTGTAAATATGAACTTGCTTTTAGATGTGTTGACACATATGCCGATGCTGGACACAGTACTGAGGTGAGTTAAAACATCAAGTAAAAATTTGAAGCAAACAACACTAGTGGACAATAGTCATTTTTTGAGACTGTGAATCACCTTAAAGTCTTGGATATAAGATGTTGCAGTCAGTCTGAAAAATACACTTCCACAAGTAATTAATTTTGTGGACACTTTATTTTGTGTACAGTATTTTATAAATTAAAAAAATTGAGTAGGAAAATATTAAGATTCTAAAAACTACCATAAAAAAATGTGTTTTTTGGCATTATCTTTTCATTTTCATACCCTCTAATCTTTCCTACATGATGTAGTTCTAAAAAGTATACTGAGTAAAATTACTGTCTTTAAAATTTTTGTACATTGATTTTTGAGGTTTTTGGAGTAATGTTTTGTTCATGTCTGTGCAAAGTATTTGGATAATGGAAAGTGAAATTATCTCATGATAATCGATTAGTCATGTCAAAATGGCACTGAATTACAAAAGAGGGAAGGTTGAAGATGCAACAGACTAAGTAAAACTGCCTTAAAAAGACAGATATTGGTTTAAACAAACAAATAAATAGTTTATAAATTTTCTACAAGGAAATCAGCTGAAAATTTATTTACTGTTTTACCTATCATGTGATCATCACTGCATGTGCTCATGGCTCAATAATTACACATCCCTCTTTCTGACCAAGCAAGCATTTCAAACCTAAATCAGTCTGAGAAATGGATCACACATACAGTTTACTGGTTGTGACTTTTGGGAAATGGAATGAACTATCAGTGTGGCAAACTTCAACACAGACAAAAGGATTTAACTAATCTAGTATGCGTCATCTATTTGATGCAATCTGACTGCCCATTCTGAATAAATGTGAAAAATACAAGACAAATTGAATTTTTTCAAGTTTACTCTATTTGAATCATAAGGAATAGGCATGTACATTTTAAAATTAAATTTCAAGTTAAAATATTCCACCGTATCATCATTTGTATATGCATTTAAACAACATGCTGTCCATACAGTATGGATAGTCAAAAACAGGGATTACCAAGTCTATTAAGAGTAGTAACCATGTGTTTTTTCTTGGTGAAGTGGTACCATGGTTTTGGTCAGCACTACAGTCCCATGCATACAATGACAGATTATCCTCTTGATGAATTGGTGTCATGGCTTTGGTCAACACTATAGTCCCATGGATACAACGACAGATTAACCTCTTGATGAATTTGTGCCATGGCTTTGGTCCCATGCATACAATGACAGATGAACCTCTTGGTGAATTGGTGCCATGGCTTTCGTCAGCACTAAAGTCCCATGCATACAATGACAGATGAACCTCTTGGTGAATTGGTGCCATGGCTTTCGTCAGCACTAAAGTCCCATGCATACAATGACAGATGAACCTCTTGATGAATTGGTGCCATGGCTTTCGTCAGCACTAAAGTCCCATGCATACAATGACAGATGAACCTCTTGGTGAATTGGTGCCATGGCTTTCGTCAGCACTAAAGTCCCATGCATACAATGACAGATTAACCTCTTGATGAATTGGTGTCATGGCTTTGGTCAGCACTAAAGTCCCATGCATACAATGACAGATTAACCTCTTCATGAATTAGTGCCATGGCTTTGGTCAACACTACAGTCCCATACAATGACAGAGTAAACTCTTGTTGAATTAGTGCCATGGTTATGATTAGCACTATATTCTCATGCATGTGAAAGATTAACCTCTTGATGAAACGGTGATGTGGCTATGGTCAGCACTCCAGTCCCATACATTTGACAGATTAATGTCTTGGAGAATAGGTGTCATGGCTATGGTCAGTACTACATTCCCATGCACATGATGACAGATTAACCTCTTGGTGAATTGATGCAAAGGCTAAGGTCAACACTTCAGTCCCATGCACATAAAGACAGAATAACCACAGTCAATAACACTTTGTCCATGTGCTGTTAAATTTATTGGATAACACCTGCCTGTGTGGTACTTCTTCCAAATTGCTTGTTCGTGAACTATTAAAGCATGGAGAGGGGAGGAAAGTTAACACCTTAAAAAAGTCTTGAAAATTTATGCGAGAGTATTTCAAGAATCATGTGGGGGCCTGAACTGATAATATATTTAAAATGCAGAATCAAGCGAATTTTACGATCAGTCAAAACAGAGTATAAAATGCTTGATATGAGGGAAATCTTCCTGCCATCATTGGTGTGCATAAATATAATGAACTTTATTCGAATGTAATTAACTCAGACGTTTTAAAGCATATGATGCCAGTAAAATGTCACTCACCTAAACTAAATAATAATATGAAATGTGTGAACAAAATAATACCAATACAGTGACATTTATTCCAGCACTTAGTGTGCAGATTGTCCCAACCATTTTCATATTCTATATGTTGGGATTCAATAATTATTATTATTTGGATAGATGCACTATGCAGTTTATATGCTTTCCAAAACCACATAAAAATAAACTTTTAAAAGTAAATTACCTGTCTCATCTTGAGGAAAAGGACTTGTTTCTGTTCTTCTGATAATTCCGCAAGGACATCAGGGTCAATGAACATATCCCGCAAAATCTGTTGCAACATGGCTGTTCCTGACCACAACAGCAAGACTGACTCACCATCAGATTGACTCTTCTGGAATGGATAAATAACAAGTTAACCAGTCTAATAACAACAGCAAATGGCAGTTTTCAGTACTGAAACAAAAGCTCTGCATTAAAATAAGTCCTTTGTAATAGAAGTGTATTGTAAAATCTGAGCTAAAATAAAACATCCAAACAGAACATTGGTATTTGAATATTCATTTGTTTACCAAGCAAGTCTGGCAACACTTTGATCAAAAAATAAACATATCAAAATGCAAACAATCCAATTTTGAAACCGTTTACTGAATCAGTTTAGAGAAAAACAACTTCAAACCTGCTAGATCATCTAAAATGAAAGCTGAAAGCTCACTACATCACCATTTCTATTCATTATACTCTTGAAAGGATTGTGTGCAATGCAGCAAGCTGATGAAGAACAAGGGTTGACAAAGCCATTAAATATGAATTAACATGAGCTCAAAAACAAATTGTGAGTTGTTGGACATTCATTGTCAGAAACAGATGCAGTCAATTATGCAAACCATAACCACCCAATATCCCAATAATCAATGTACACCTTTCTGTACCTACTCCAATGTACACCTTAATGCACCTACTTTAATGTACACCTTGTGTACCTACTTTAATGTACACCTTGTGTACCTACTTTAATGTACACCCTACTGCAAGATGAGGTCAATATCTATGATTGGGTTTCATTTCAAACAATTATTGATCAAGCCTTAATATGAGTTTCTTTTGACTAAGCAGAAACTTCCAATGTCTGATTTAGACATTTATAATCAGCCAAACAGTTCCATTGGACATCTCCCATATATACAGGTATGACAAATTCCGCAGACCTGCAATCAACATATCCAAATTTAAATTAATGAAATTAAACACAGATTTTACATTTTGATTGGGAACAAATCACTTTCAATATCTAAGATAGCACATTTAACCAGTAATGAAGTTTTCTGCACTTCTTCAACATATTTCTTTAGAATGAAAGAAATGTTTATGGTTGTACTGAATTTAAAAATAAACTTGTAAAATAACACCTTATGGTATATACATTTGATTTTCAGTTTGAATTCTCAAAAACATATAAAAGATCCCCATAAAATTATTTAATTAGATTCAGATTACTTAGATCACAACATTTTCCATGCAATTTGGTGGAGAGTGGCGTGGGGTGGGGTGGGTATGTCAGAAAATACAAAAGCTGACCCCAAAAAATGGCCTGATTTGTTACCTTTATAACATCAATAAGTGTGGCTTTGTAGGGAGTGGGGGTCAATAAATACTGAAGTAGAAAATGAAAAGAGGTTGAATTTGTTACCTTTATTAACAATAACAACTAACATTCAATTATAGTACATGTACATGTACACTCAACAAATATTCTATGAGGAAATAAGTATTTGTTTCAGCTCTATGTGTAATAATGATAAAATCTACGTTGCCAGTCTGCTAGTCCTGTAAGTTGTGATTTTGTAAAACTGTACGACCTCCTGCATTGGTGGAAAGTGATTTTAAGATTACAATTTATTATTTCAAAATGTGCAAGAAAGCAGTATCGTCCCAAATGTTCTGGTTATTCATCCCATCCATGCTGCCCTGCACTACACCCTTCCTTACCTGCCCCAGAGGATGAATCAAGATTCAAGATTTATGTGCATACAATCTCCATCTACACATCAGTTATTAAATATCTCTATTGAAAATGGTATAGTTGGAAGCTAGCTCCTTCACGCACATCACCTGTGGACAAGTAAGAAATCTGTTCACATGCTTTTCTTGTATCAAAAAGTATGTGGACAATAATTAAATCATTTTCGTCATCATTAAGACATTGTACAAGATATTGTACATTATAATCTGCTTTAGAACTGGTTGCCCTAACAACCTAATTAAGCTCCTGTCAGATAAGTATCTACACAAAACTACAATGAAAGTCAATATGAAGATAGAAAAAACCTTGAGTGTCAAGCTTTTTGTTTGCAATTACTTTTTTATATAAAAAAATTTAAACAAAAGGTTGCTGTGATGATAAAATTTCAAAGACACTTCAGGCAACCTATTTTTTTTTTACATATGCATGCCTGAAATTCAAGTTTTATCTAATAACAAGGAATGCAGGATATACCATATATGCTCACTTATAAGTTGAGTCCAACTGCAAACTGCACAGACCCAGATCTGCTGTCACATAATGTACCAGCAGACCTAGGTCTGTGCAGTTTTGTTAAAAGTAATCAGTAGAACAAGCAACACTGACCCTGTCCTGCGGGTGCATTATGTTATGGTAGATCAGGATCTTTCTTGTTTGAAGTTGATCTGACTTGTCACCAAGTAAAGATGGTATGGTAAACAATAGATAAACAAGATCAGCCAATCAGATGTAAGATATCTCATTAATATGAGCAGATCCCACTTGTTATAGATACTCTATGTGACAATGAAAATGCAGTGTGTGTGTGCATGGAATATTGATTTTAACTCACAATGACACTAAGTGCATGTTAATAACCATAGCTAAGAAATTGGCAAACATGGACCAGAAGCATTTTGATTTATGAGTGCAACCAGTGAAAATATTTCTAACTATAAATTCATTCTGACAGTTTTCTTAATGGGATATACAGATTAATAATGCATGTAAACTTGTCTTCTAACTTAACACTGCTTACTAAAATTAAGAAATACCTCTCCCCCCCTCCATGTCAGAATCCTGTATGCTAATACATATACTCATCAACTTCTGGATAACTGCCTTAATATGTTGAAAAACTGCTCCAGACAAGACCTTGACAAAATTTCTAATTATAAAACAGAGCAGCACATATATGCCTAGATAAATCTTTGGATTCACCCTCTGAACCCCTATTCAAATAATCAAGCAGAATGTAATTCAGACACATGTACTGATTACAGAGACAATGTGATCCCTCTGTTGAGATAAAACACCATTTACAAGGCCACCTTGCTCACACCAAAAATAATACATGTATATTTCAAAAATTATCCTCCATATGTGGACACTTTTCTGCTGAAGAAGGGGTGGCCATATAAGAAAGAAAACACTGTATATAAAACTTTAAATGGAATTAAGGTATATGTATATGTGATGTTTAGTCAGGTACAATTTAGTTATACACTACGCTCAGTAGAAGACTGAAACCTCAAATACAGCAATTTGACAAGAGCTTTAGATTTTCCAAGGTTCTTGTGTGGAACAACTTGCCTTTTAATATACAACAATCCCCACAAGCTTCTTTTAAAAATGAATGCTTTGACAACATGTTCAATAAGAAATCAGTATTATCAATACATTGATTTCTTAAGTGCATGATGTGTGTACTACATCCAATACGGTAGATACCCTTCCAACTCTATTCCCATAATAATCATCTAATGGCATTGCTAAAATATTTCTATTTTTCTATTAAGCACACAAATTAATTCTGCATTGAAACCATACAAATTCAGTGCAGTATAAAATCAGTATCACCAACCAATTATAATGATTATGTCCAACATGCGAAGTACAAGTACAAACGTCATTTGCTATATTACTATTTAAGCATGTGGTCAAGTAACCAAATTTGTGCAAAGAAACATTTACAAGATAACTAACTTGAATTAGATTACCTACATTACTTGAATCCTAATTAAAACCACTTCCTAACTACAGAACTACACTCCAATCCATCACCATTATGCAATCTTACACTTGTAGCATTACAAACCTGTGTTATCAGGTGTGCCAACTAAATTCCTTACCCTACTCACTGCCACAGAAATTTACAATATGAAATGCACATTCCAAGCTCAACATTGTCATGACAAAAAATGCCCATGAACTTGGCAAAAAAAATGTATGTCTGCATATATTTTTCATGGTAAAAACTGGTTTGCTGCAAGATAGTATACATTAGTATTACATAAAATGAATTCAATGTTTCCTGTAAAACCAACAGGCTTGATTAAAATCCTAGAGACTGTAACATCATATTTTTGAGCAAACATTTCCTACAATTTTTATATCTGGTCCATTTCAGATTTTTTTCTGTTATTTTGGCATTTAATACTGACCCTTTGGAATATTTTTTAGTACTAACAATCTGAACTAATCAATGATATCACATGACATTTTTGTTACATGCCAATTTTTAAAGCCTGTCACAGGAAACATAAACACTTTCTTTATAGATTTTAGCTTTAGAAACACAATACAGCTATACAATTTTATGGCACAAGTATGACACATTTAAACTTTTATAGCTGCAAATTCTTCATGACTTTAATCAGGTTCATACTGGAAATGAGGGTTAGTTGCCTTTAATTAGGGCCTAATAAACATTCCCTACAGACCCAAAGAAAACTAAACCTGTTTGTAAAAAACACAAGCCCCTGCTGCTGTAATGTAGAAGACTGCATGCAGATCAAAAAGGCTACAGTCACACACAAAAATGCAAATTTCTGGACAAATCTGAAAAATTGCTATAATGGCCTGAATATCTCATTATGTCATCTACATAATGTTGTGGGGGCCCCGAGTGGCCGAGTGGTCTAAAGTGCTCTCCATTATGGATCACTGCCATCTTACCTCTGTCTGCGTGGGTTCGAGTCTCGGATTCAGCCAATGTGGGTACGTGAGAAAGCTTGCCAGTAGCTTCTCGTGGGTCAGTGGTTCTTTCCGGAGTTTTCTTGGGTTCTTCCTCCACCATTAATACTGGCCGCCATGTATAGCCTATTGTGTGCTGAAAAATGGCATTAAACCTTACAACAACAACAAAATAATGTTGTTGTTGTTGTTATAGGGCTTAACACACATGATAGGCCACACATGGTGGACAGAATAAATGGTGGAGGAAGAAACCGGGAAAACCCCTGGAAGAACTACCAACCCACAAGAATCTACTGGCAAGCTTTCTCACATCTCCCACATTCTCGAACACTCTGGGCCCCCATCATCTACAATATAGTCATATACATATACACATAAACAGGCATACCAAGTTTTAACTCTCTATCTCAAGTCATTTCTGCTTACTTATGCATTTTCATAACCCTAAAAAGGTCTTGGTCCAGTATGTTTAAAACCATGTACAAAAAACTGAAAAATTCTTGTACAAATGTATTTAGGTCAGCCACACAAAAAACCACAAATAAGTTTACCAAATATAATTAACTTAATCATGCCAACAACGTTTTTGTCAACATAGTCTAAAAGTTTAAGTATCCAAAAGGCTACAAGAAAAAGTGTTTCCTGTTGGACTGGTTTCATAATTAGGGTAGGCTGGTTGCTTCTTCTTTTTTTAAACATTATATATATATGTAATCTGATCTTTTGTGATTTTTTTTCTTCAACCATGGATGGGCAGAAAAGTGCTAGGGTCAGAAGTGAGAAATAGGGATGGTTGGATGACCGGAAACATATTTTGTTTTGCTTAACGCACATGGCCCAAGCAGGCCTGATAACACTCATTGGACTTGTATAACAGTTGATGATATTATAGTAAGAATCCAACCTCTGTAAACCATCTTACAATTATCTGTATATACCCTAGTTCAATACCTTGATGCCCTTTACCAGGCTCTGAAGAAACCCAGATGAGAAATATAGTCACTAGATCATGAGAGGTAATGATCACAGTCAATGTGATGCAAGGTATCTCACTAGCATGTGCAGCTGTCACTTAATATTGTATAACAGAATCTCTCTGTGTCAAACTTATCTGATATCTTAATAATATAAGGCTATTTAATAAGTCCGATCAAACTCTAATTAAAAATATAGTCGCTATTTTGTTGACAAGCTTGGCTAATCAGATGCAATGTCACATTATTATAATGTGAATTCCACTCATAATCTCATTCAACCAAGATCTTGAAGATGTAGTCCAATTTACCAAAGTTTGATCAAAATCCTACCAAAAATACCATCTCTTCAGTGGTATAAACAAAAACCCTGTCAATCTGGTGCAAAATCACTTCATAAATATGCACAGATCTTGTTCATAATTTAAAAAAATCACACCAACACCTTGATGATATTAGCCTATTTACCAACTTGAATTAAAGCTGGATCAGAAATACAGTCTCCTAAGTGACATGAAGCTTAGCTAATCATGCAAGATCACCTCATTGATTATATACATAGATTTGCTTACAATACAACACATCTAGATGATGTAAGTCTATTTACCTGGTCTGATATAATATTATCAGAAATAGAAGTGTTGATTACCTCAACACAAAATCACCTCAGCATATACATGGATCTTGCTCATAATTTTAATAGATTTTAATGACTTATGGGTAAAATCTATTTATCATGTTTTATAAAAACTGGATTAGAAATAAATACTATACAGTGGCAATAAGCTCAACCAATCAAATGCAAGATAGCCTCATTAAAATGTGTGAAACACAAACATTATCAAAATCATGCCAGATATTGATCACGTAAACCTAAATTTGAAGTTTGATTAAAATAAAATAAAAAATGGCTTCCAGAATGGTAAGAAGCACAGCCAATCGGCAAGATCACCTCATTAATATCCATGGATCTAGCTTATAGCCAATATTGTTTAAGATTGTGATGATGTAAGTATAGATTCTAATAATACAATTTACACAGTGGAAACAAACTCAGCCAATCAGATGCAAGCCCATTTTATTAATATACAAAGATCTTGCTCAATATATTACTCACCTAAGATCTTGAAGATATAATCACAATGTCTGATCAAAATCAGATCAGAATTATGACCGCCAACATTGTAACATAGTCAGCCAATTACATGTAGATGCATGATCAAATAATAATAATAATAATAATAATAATAATAATAAAGAACTTCATTTTAAAGTGGGTGACACAATTAGTTACATGGAACTAATCCTCCTTGTAGCCCTATATTATATGCATATTTACATACAGAGCATGTGTACATACAATACAAAGAAAAAGGAAACAAAAAGCATTAACAATAAGTAAATTATATATGGATATAATAAACAGAAAATTTAGATGAAAATGCTTCAACTGGGTATATTGTGTATATTCTGTACAAAAACAGTAAGACAACAAAGTGGATGGTTTTAAAATTTATACTTTAAGTTGTGATGTATTTGTCAAATCAAACAGGTTGCAATGTTCATCCACTGAAATCGACTATAATTAAATGCATTTATATTTGTATTTTCTCAAATTTCCTTTAGGATTCTCTTCCAAATTAGTGACCCTGAATATAACTTTTCTTAAAGAGTTCTATATTTGGTTTTGGAATGGAAAGATGGTTAGCTGAAACTACTCTTCAACTGGGTATTTCCTTATTTTCTGGCAAGAAGCTCCACGAGATATAATGGGACCATATTGTTTGTACATAAGACTAACCTTTCTTTAAAATATTTGTTCACTTAGTGTCAACATTCATTGCATTTGGAATGTGTTTAGCATTCTATAGGATTAGCCTGCAGGCTCTTATTGTAAGCATCAAATATTCTTGTCATAAGCGTTTCCCCATATAACATTACAGTAGTCTAGGTAAGGTTGCTGCAAAAGTCTGAAAATCTAAATGGGTCATTTAGGAAGCTGTACCAATATGCCTTCCAAATTTTATCTGATTGATTATTGCACATGATCAAAGCATTGCTGTAAAAATGGCACTTGGTACCCAGTTACAAAGTGGCATAGTACTGTTACAGAATGAACAGTCTTAGCTTCATAATGATTCATCACACAAGTCCCTCAAAGGAACTAATGCTCTACTGGTTCTATATTTATTTTTACAGGCATCCAAGACAAAACCCTTTCTTTTGTCATTTAATTCTTTATGACTGCAGAATACTGAAATCATCTCTGAGAAACTCCAACATATCAATTTTTTTTAACAAAAACGTTTTTTTTACACGTCTAAATTAACATATTCACAGGATATAGTTAAGTGCAATACAAAATTCCTATCATGGCCTTTCACCTTAAGCATGATATCATGGATTGAAAATTACTGAACTTTTGTCAATGTCAAGATATACCCACAGACAAAGCTTGGCTAAACTGATATCACACAGGGGGGGGGGGGTTAAGTGCCATCATTCAAGGTATTCTTCCAATACATCAGCAAACTGGTTTTGAAAAAGAAAATTCATTAATAATTGACCTTAAAATCAATGTTAGAGTCCTGACTTTATTCTCAGGAGAGCAACTAAATACAAAGTCTGGTCAAAAAGCCATCTCAATTTTTTTAAAAAGCCAGCTCAAAAGTAAATGTACAAGGCCAAGTCAATGCAACAATATAAAAAAAAAAATGTTAAAGGGAACTGGTCAGCAAGAAAAGTAGACAGTAATGTATCCAGTGGCCAGTGATAATAAGAGGATTCTGTACATGTCACTATTCACAAAATTGAAGAAGTAAAAAAATGCAAGCACTGACCTTTGAGTTGACCTCAAAATCAGTTAAGTTTGATTTTCAAAACAACTTTACCAAAGTTGAGTGTCAGATCTGTATCATTTATATTTAGTACCAATTAAATACTGTAAGATCTTTTATGTTCAAACTATCTTTTTAATTTGCTCATCAGTTTTTTAAATAATTGTTAACTCTTTTTTTTTATTCCTATCCTAGGATGGGCATTTAACTATGTTCATTCAATAGAGAAAACAAGATATTTTCAAAATGGTCACTATGTTGCCAAGTTGGAGGTCATATCTGCATGGTTTTATATACTAAATATTTAAATAAAGTGTGTATCTTTGATGGTAATATATTTTTTCACAATGTCAGTATGACCATCCATTCAGGATAATAAACTGTTAAAAGAAATTTCACAAATTCAAACAGGAGTAGCTGCAACAAGATTTTCAAGATGGCCACAATGGTAGCCATATTGGATGCAAGATTGGCATAATTTTCATTTATTACCAACCAGATATCACAAGAAGTCTTTTATTAAAAAACCCATGCTGATGGAAGAATTTCAAGATTATCACCAAGCAGTGAAGCTAATGGTCTGATCTGCACCATTTTCAGTTGGGTCCAAATGGACATCACAAGAAAAAACAATCGGGAATTAGGATTCCTGAACCACAAATGGGTAGTAATACTTTCATGTACCATACTCAAAAATATAACTGAGTACTGCAAAAGCAAGTAATAAAATAAAATTCTGGAACTAACACACAGATGGAATTACTTACCCTAACACCAGGTATGGTAAGGGGAAGAACAAGAGAAGGGCACTACTAAATTATCAAGTGAATTAAAATCACATCATATAATACAATGACTGAAGGCATAATAACTCAGTTTGTAACAGTAAATTAGAATAGTCTATATTAGACATGTAAATGAAGGCAATTTTCCAAGAACAAAATGTAGATATCAGCATTACAAGCATCCAAGGGAGATGGGAGTACAAACAAGTCAATGATGAGATTGATTATTAGACTGGTTCTGGTTTTTCTCCATTATACATTTCTAGAGAGTCAACGATGTGATTATCAGACTGGTTCTGGCTTTCCTCTATGATATATTCCTAGAAT
Source organism: Sinohyriopsis cumingii (assembly GCA_028554795.2). Classification (NCBI taxonomy): domain Eukaryota; kingdom Metazoa; phylum Mollusca; class Bivalvia; order Unionida; family Unionidae; genus Sinohyriopsis; species Sinohyriopsis cumingii. Next base: position 107,069,228 of record CM068826.1, read on the forward strand.
ATTCCATATAATGGGAGGCTGGGATTGCGAGCTCATACAAGGGGACTTGGCATCCAAGAAAGAAAGCAAGGCAATAGTGACAGATTACATATTACTGTTATTAAAACTGAAAAAACTGCTGTAATTGTATACAAGTCTATTAAGGTCATCTACTTCTGACCATGTTATAGTGTAAAATTTCATGGCTCTATATAAATGTGTTTTGGGGATTTTTTTCTACTGCATTATAATGGAGTTGGGAAGATGTACTGACTTAAACAAAAATACTGCACTGGTTTTTAAATTAGAACAGGTAGGTATTTTTTTTCTCAGCATTATATATATTAAAATGAATCTAATGTAATAAGTACATGGCAAAACCAGCTCAACTAGATGCACAAACCAATTTTTGAGAATTGTATTTGTTATCTTTTCAAAACATGTTCTACTTATTTTTTAACATCATATATATTATAATGATTAGTATATATAATGTACAAAGCACTTCAAGTACTGGGCAAAACTGACTCAATTAGATGCACAAATCAATTTCAGATTTTTTTTTAAAAATCTTAATTTTTTTTACTTGACTAATAAAAAAGGAGTGTGTGTGTGTGTGTGTGTGTGTGTGTGTGTGTGTGTGTGTGTGTGTGTGTTGATTAGGATTTTTAATGTAGCTTTAACAATTTTTCAGTCATATTGCTACAATGTCTGCAGATTGTAAATTTATAGTGATGACTAGCACTGGGGCATCATGCCACAGACATGTAGCATGATGTCCCACCCAGTCACATTATCCTGACACCAGGCCAACCAGTCCTAATACTAACCTCTTAATGCTGAGTGCCTAGCTAGGCAGCTGTTAGTACCATTTTTGTAAGTCTTTGGTATGACTCAGCCAGGGTTTGAAAGGAGGGAAAAAAGCAAAGAATTATATAGGCAAAAGAACGAGCTCAAAGCTTGTCAATTTTACTTTCTGCAACAAAGATCTTATTAGCATAGACATCTATGACACAACACATAAAAATGTTAGTTGCAAGATTTCAGAAAAAAAGAAAACAATAATAATAATAATAATAGTATGAATCCAGTTCTGATTTAAAGGTCTATCACAGGTTATGCAGTTTAAAAGAAATGTGGTATAAATTGATATCAATTACATTAAATCTACTAATTGGCATTTTAACTTCATTCAAATTAAGCCTTTTATTGTGTCAATGTGCATACCTTTCAAATTAAGCCTTTTATTGTGTCAATGTGCATACCTTTCAAATTAAGCCTTTTATTGTGTCAATGTGCATACCTTTCAAATTAAGCCTTTTATTGTGTCAATGTGCATACCTTTCAAATTAAGCCTTTTATTGTGTCAATGTGCATACCTTTCAAATTAAGCCTTTTATTGTGTCAATGTGCATAACTTTCTAATTAAGCCTTTTATTGTGACAATGTGCATACCTTTCAAATTAAGCATTTTTATGTGACAATTTGCATACTTTTCAAATTAGGCAATCAACTGCAAAAATTTGCATACATACATGTACTTCAACAGCATTGCCAGTTCACTCCCTAAATATATATCAAAACTGTATAGTCCATAAAAATGTTATACCATGATGAATCTGTACATGTTATATATGCTGAAAAGTCCAGATGTCCAAGTTTAGTCTACAAAAGATTCAGGCAAACAAGTGGTAGACAGCCCTTTGGATGACAACAATCTGCAGGCATCAGTGTTAAATATTATCTGATCGAGACCTGCACATGCTTGAGTATGACATGTAACACTGAAGCACCTTACTTTGACCTATGGGTGGTCCAGTTTGCTGACTAAATGACCCTAAGGCCAGAAATGGACCTAAAATCAATTCTTGTCCAAGTAAATACTATTACTGATACTAGTTGTATTGGAATTTAGGACACTACATGTATCAAAATGATAACATTCAACTGCAATATGAATACTTAAGTGCATCACTCTAAAGATGAGATGTTTTTATCTTACTGAATAGCTAATAAATTTGAAAAATCAGTTATGTTAACTTACAGCTTCAAAAGAGTTTCCTCAAGCTAATGCTTAACTTTGGCACATTCTAAATTCATCAAAGCTAACTGCTGGTTATTATCCAAATATGTGCTCACTGAAACCACTGTAACAAAAAAGAAGAAAAACAAGGACTGGTCAGTAACATTGCTAAATATTTGTTATTGGTATTATTACCATCCATACTTTCTGAAAATTCATAATTCCATAATAGATATTAGGATACCCTCCAAACAGATATATTCATCTATATGGATCTCACTGTATGTATGTGACTTCTTTTTCTCATATGACGTTGGGATGACAACCCCACTCTTATTTAAAAGTGTTGGGGATACTGTGATATTTTGCACCTGTCCCTCTATTTATCCATTACAAGTAACCACAACTCCTAAATGGCCAGGTGTAAATTCATAAAACCTTGTTGTTATGCTGCCCTTTGGGTTTTGTCTGCTGGTTAGAGTAAAGAATGACAAGCTTCATCTGCAAGAGAATTTTTTATTCCTTAGACCCAACTCCTGGAGTTATATGGGAGTTCAAAGGTCAGATATACCAAAATGCATGTTTCATGCCATTTTAAAGTAGCGGTATGTGATCAAACTATATATATATATATATATATATATATATATATATATATATATATATATATATATATATATATATATATATGAATATGATAATATTTTCCTGCTACAACTGGATACACCTGTAGCAGAAAAATATCATATCATATTCATTACAGATTTTTCATTATGAACCAGTGTAAGTAATAGGTGATAAAGGTATTGAGAAATCATTTGGCATGTGCTTTAGAGTAAATTGAATAAGAGATGGTTAACTATTGCAGTACTTCTTGCTTACATGCCTGCCAATGTCATGAAAAGTTCAAAGGCAGGGTCCCTGGAAATTAAAAATGCAATAATTATTAGAATTTCAATTTCAGTAGCATTTTAAATATGTAGCAGAGTTTTGAACTATAGCAATTTCAACAGCTCAAAGCTTTTGAGGAATATATTTTTTTATAAATGCCCCAATGTACTATGTGTCTGTGCTATGAGTATGTATTTCAGGTTTTGTCCAAAATGTTAAAAAATTCAATGAATCCAAGGACAGTAAGCACTCCTACAAGCTGTTAGGTACATCTGTAATTAAAATACATTGGTGTAATTCAACCCAGAAGTTTAAAAGGTTCAAGGTAATTAACAAATATAAGGACAGAGCAAAAGAAGGTATCACAACATCCTCAGCACATAAAAAAACATGGGGACAACAAAAAATCGTGAGCAGATTCAAAATACAAACATTGGTGGAAAAGGTTTGAGTCACGGCAAGGGGAGGGCAGATCAGGTTATGGAATGCAGTTTTTGTAAATACAACAGTTGTTTTAGCTCAGCAAAGGTAGGTTACAAAAAGGCACAAATGACATTGCAGTTTTCATCACACCATACAAAATGCATGATGTAAGTTTTAGGATGTTTTACTCTAAAGATAAGGCACTAAATTTGGTATGATGATCACCATCATTATTACATGTATTATTATTATTATTATTTATATGGTACAGTGACCCCTCACTATAAAGTGCCTCATTATACCACCACTGCCTGTCTTACAGGTATGGATATGAATCACATGGACTTCTTTTAATTTTATATTACATTATTAATTATTTCACTTAAATAAAGCTCCCAAAGTTAATATAAATCAACTATAATGTGACTTAATGTTAGAATGCTATTTATGCAACATTATGACAGCCTTACTGGAACACCCCCACCCCCAACAGTACATACTCATAATAGCACTGTGCATGGAAGTCTGAGAGTATACACTTAATAATGAGTTACATGATACATACAATTTTACCAGCAATTAATGAAATTGGATCCCTCACCATACCCCTTACAAATGAAACTAATAACAAAGGTCCTTATATGGAGGGATGCTGTATATGGTTCTGTTACATATAATGCTGATTACTATTTTTAATAACTAGAGCATCCATAATGGCTTGCCACTGCAAATCCCTACACTTTTCATGACATACTGCAAACTTTTACTCTGCCCTTTTCTCCACTCTCCCCCAGTGACAGAGGTCATAATGCCAAATCCATCATATGTGTCTTCCATCCATGACTCTGTGCCTGTGTGTGTGTGTGTATATATATATGTGTGTGTGTGTGTATATATATATATATATATATATATATATATATATATATATATATATATATATCTATCTATATATCTATATATATATCTATATATATATATATATATTAAAATGAAAAGGTATTCAGAGAACTCACCCCATTGAAAACTCGCCCCATGGGAACTCACCCTGGGAGAACTGCCAACTTCGTCTGGATTAGTTGCCCCAAAACCCATATATCATATAACCTTTTTATAACAGAATTACATGTAAAACATCTTTTATGTAATTTATATTTAGATTTTTATTTACACGCGATCAGAAAAGAGACATTAACTGGTAGTCATAAAAAGCAATATCATATTAATATTTCTAAGACGAAATTAAGTCTTTATATAATCTAATGAATGACAACAGTATAGTGATTAAAAAGGATGATAAGTCAAACAGTTATTATTATGAATCAAGATGATTATGTTAAAGATGTTGAATGTCAATTAAATGATGAAAACTACTACAAAAATATTGTCGAAGATCCGTCAATAGAAATTAAATTAAAAATTTCAACATGCATTAATGAGATGGCTATATATAAAAAATTCCGTATACATGTATGAGGAATTTGATACTTTCCCTCTTAACATGCTTACACCAAAACTCATAATTAAATCATACATTAAAGATACAACAACTTTCATTAAGAAGTTGAAGTCTATTCCACAGCTATCTGTTAATTTCAATCCGGGTATTATTAGATGTAACATCGCTATATAACAACTTATATATAAAACTGCAGACATCACCTCATGCTTACATCCTCTTTTATTTTTCCAAATAAAATGCATCTAATGATTTGAAGAGCAGAACGAAAGGGACAGATAACACTTATTTTTCTTTAAGTACAGAAGTGGAAAACTTGAGAAAAAATTTCACATTTTATAGATTTAATAAGTTATTAAGATGAAGAAAAACAACAATAAATAAAGCCTTAACAACCATGTGGCAACATCTCAGAAATAATATATATATTATCTTTGGGGCGACTTCTCTATACGAAGTGGGGCGACTTCTCCGACCACCATGGGGCGACTTCTCCTGACACCTGGGATTAGTTCTCCCACGGCGAGTTCTCTGTTATTCAAATGAAAATACTTGCCAGTGTCATCGTAAATAGTATTTGGGAACATTTTACCTTTAAACTCTACCTTTGAACCCGCTCCCACGGACCATTGGCGCAAGAGCCAATAATGACGTTATATTTTTGTCGATGGTTACCACAGGAGTGCAGTAATACACGTCTTGAGAACCTACGAGCGACCACCTGTTAATGTTATAATGTACGACCAGAATCGTCATGAACGGATCGATTTTATTATAGAAATGCACTGTCGTCTACGACTACCTGCAGAAGGCGACCAGGGTCCACCATTTTCTTGCAAAAACAAATGCATTTCGACACTTTTATGAATTACCATTTCGCAAAAACAAACGAATACTACTGACGTTTATTTAGTCCGTTCTAATTACGACCGCTATGGAATATCTGAAGACCAAGTGCAGATTGTTCTAAAACAACACTGCTATGCATGACAGCACCGCAAAAACAAATAAATACCACTAACCTTTTTTTAAATCCTTAGAAGTCACGATCTTGTGTGTACTAGTCAAAAATAAAACAGTTGTCGAGATTAGCTACCGGATGCAGGTAGTCGTCATATGCTACAGACCGTAAACTAGGCTGAACGTACATGTCACTAACCTACATGATAGTACCTTAGTCATATAAATCCTCATTACGATTAACCAATGCTTCTGTAAATGGAGCTGTCGCAAAAGCACATAGTAAATTCAAAGGTTTTGTATTTTGTATTTATATTTAGTGTATGCAAAACCGCAAAACGCTAACAATGCCCTAATGAGAACTCTTTTGAAAAGGTTTCATTGAAGCGGTCGAATAAGCCATTTTTCCGAGTCGATCCATAATGCTTGGGGGTCAATAATGAATGATCCCCGTTTTCCAGCTCGGACTGTCCCATGCTATTATATATTTTTTTATGTTACCATTATTTAAACCCGCACCAAGTCATCGCCTGTTCACTGTGGTGCAGTCATGTTAAACAACTCCTTGTTTATCGAGTTAATCTCTGTAAATTATTTTGTTTCTGGGTGGCTTAACACTGTCTTTTAATTTAATCATGTTACATATATAACCCATTCTTACATAAAGCATAGTCAAAATCGCTAATTTATACACAGTATGAGTAATTGTTACCATAGCTCTAATTGAAGTGAGTCTGAAATATGGACACGCCAGGTTAACATATGTACAGGATAAATAAATATTACTGTACTAATTTTGCAATTCATATGCTAACCTATGTGAACACATCATCTTCAAGTATAATTGTACATGTTTAATAATAGATGTACATTTTTCTTGCTATACAAAATTACTTTGTGATGAAACAATTGCAAAATATTTTAACAAAAACTATGAATAACAAATAAAACGCAAGTACATGAAATTGTAGATATTTTCACTTTTTAAACCTGCTGCATTTTGACCATGAAAAATAGTAATCTTGCTCAAATCTATTACTGAAGACCACCTGTCTATATGGCAACTCTGGGCACTTTTTTATAACATCTTTGTTGCACCAGCTCAAACTACCCCACTCCATACCCTTCTCACACAAATAATAAGATTTTCAAGATAGCTGCTGTGGTAGCCATATTGAATGTAAAACTGCCACCATTTTCATTTATGACCCCACCCAAACCCATCCCATTCAAACCACAACCAAAGGGTAGTAACTCAAAACTGAAATCATACCTCTCTTGCACATGGTCACCATATAGGCAACCTATGTAACAATTTTGGTGAATTTCAGTAAAACTAAAAACCCTAGTACAACTCCAATGACTCACCATCTTAAATCTCCACTTTTAATATATATAATACATATTCCTGTTGTGATTGCATATGTATAGTGTTGTGACCCTATGGTCCTAAACTAAGTAACAGAAAAGAGCAAAATCCAACAAATTTTGTAAAATTCAACAAATAATTTATTTCCCAAAGAATACAACATGAAAATTTAAAAAGAGTATTGTGAATTAAATAACAAATATTTGCAATATTTGTTCTATCACAAGTCCAAGAGTATATAGTAATCCAAATGTATTCTAACAGCGTTCGAAATTAATTCCAATTTTGAATGTGATTATGCACCAGTAGCCTGGAAGATTTGATGTGATAACAGTCTTGATGTATCACATTGATTTAATCCAAAACGTCAGTCAATGAATTCACAATAATAGTCATTTAGTCCAAAATCAATGAGCACTTTTTAATTCCAACGAATGATTTCAATAAATAATTTCTCTTCACTGAACACAACTAAAACCGATTCCACTAAGACTGATGTTAATATGGAATGAGTAACTCTAATATAATCAACCTTAATATCAAAACCTAAGACACAATTTGAGGACCAGAATGAGGGAAATTTCCATTAAACAAAATTTGTTTTCAGACAATGGTCATAATCAAGACTATATGAAGAACTCAAACTTAGCAGACATGTATACCATGCATAACACTAGATATGCAGGCCCAAATGCTACCCTCAGTTATCGATAAAGATCAAACAACACAAATTAAATAGATATATAACATATAATCATGGACAAAAGCAAACACACGATACAAATTAAATATGCAAAACAATAGTTTCATATTAAAAAAATCTTTGTAAAATGTCCTTGAAATCGAAGTTTTGCCATTTACATTTATCTCAGGGTTAACAGCTAGGGCTGACATCCATCTTGCAGATAGCTAGCAAATGGACAACATACTACAAAGCTTCATTAAATTAGTTACAAAGATCTTGTATTGGATAGATGGATCAAGTGATAAAAGTATCAAAATAACCCCAATGCTTTTTTAGTGTGAGGATAAATACATTTAAAGAAAGTTAAAAACACATCCTTTTTGGATATAATGAATAACATGTCCTTGATCAAAAAAATGGAATCACTAGCTACAGCACAATATCACTTTATTGTTTTTTTTTTGTGACTTTAGAGAATGGGGCAGGAATAGCTGCCTACTTATAACTAGCTGGATCACTTTAATAGCACAAATAAGACGTTCATTTGAGTGGAGGCCATGAATGTTCTATGATTGGCATTATTCACTTGTGACAGAGTTAAGTACCCATATTTTTTACATTTTCTTCCAACCCTGAAAAGCAGAGTAAGAGAAGAGCAGAGCAAAAGCTGAGTTGATACACTGTAACATAAGCAATTTACGTTCATCACATGTAATAACATAAAGTTCAAAAATAAATGATCTATGCCAATAGCAAACAACCAGCATCAATGTTTCAGGTTATAAATTTTACAGACAAATAAGGGTATAAACCTCTTACTTTTCCAGTGCTATTGGGACTATCTGAAATATCCTGGGCAATGGTCTTGGCTTGTCCGCTATATTTTGCACCAGCTCTTTTACACATTGCCACCCTCGCTATGGTGGAGAAACATTTATATTTTCCTGCCTGAAGCATCATATATAAACTGGGGTAACTCCTGGCCAGAATGGAGCCTGAACCCAGGACTACCAACACGAGCTGAGTGCTCCAGCTCCCTAACCATCTGAGCCACTATCCTTCTTTCAGTCCACTACAAAATCATTTTCAAAAGTAACTTAATCTGTGATGGTGTGTATCGAAGCACAAATACATGTACTTGAATGGCTGCTTCTGGATCAGTGATATCGGTCGCTTCAATGGTAGCCTGCAAGACCTTTGAAATGCTCAATTATTTCTGACACTTTCTTACAAGTAATTCCAGTCCTCCACAGTCCATTCAGAAAAATGAATATATATACAGTAACAGGAGTCCCTCAAAAGGACTGACTCCACAAGATGTCCATTTTCCTCCTTTTGCTCTTTCTAATTGTTGAGTACTGAAATCATCTCCGATACTGATAAACTCCTGCACACCAAAATTTGGTAACTATTCTCTTACACGCTTGACTTAACATGTTCAAATCATAAGTGCAGTATACATATTTTGTCATGGCCTTTTGATCTTGAACCTGATATCATGGTTAGAATATCACTGATTTTATCTCAGATACTTTAAAAATATACCCACATGACAAGTTTGGTTTGATCAAACAATAATATTTTCTTTTAAAGCCAAAGTTATTGAACTGGCATCATTCAGAACTCTTTGTAGGATTTTGAACTGGAAGTCCAGGCCAACACTTCAACCAAAAAAAATGTGAATGTCCAATATAACGAAAACTGGTGACAATCTGACATGAGTCCATCGAGGAGACAAATGCTTTAATGGCAGAAATGAATTTTGATTATTTCAAGGTACCAGTAAGACAGTTTCTTTCTTTTAAACTATTTCTAGTATTCTTCAGCAATACAAGATTCTCAAATAGCTGCTGTGATGGACATATTGGATGTCCAATTGGCACCTTTTTCATTAAGGACCAAACATCATTAGAGCTCTTTTGGTTAAAACTCATTTGAAATATGTCCCTATTTCCCAACCCTGCCAATTCCATGGTGACAATTTTATCCCACTGATAACCAGCATTTCCACTAGGGTTGTGCTGCTACTGGGACCTGTTATCGGCAAGGATGAAAGAAGTTGGTACAAGACCACATTTTACTGGTACAAATGCTAATCAGCCAATCTCATTAATGCATAGTGTATCACTTACACAGAGTGTAAAAACTTATGTTGTAATCAATTCTTTCGAGTAAGAAAATGAAATTAATGGGTTTCTGACATTTGCAGGAGCTGCATTTGTAATGGACAGCATCCTAAGTCAACACCATACACTATAGTTTGTTCCACACAGCATTGTGATTTTTATTCTATCTGTGACTCAGTAAAATATCAAGTCAGCATCATTAAATGTAGCTAAAAGTACTTAATTCATTTCACATTAAGTATTTAAAATGAATTAGGTACTTTTAGCTACATTTAAAGACACTGACTTGCAAATCTATCAAATTATTGATGGAATATAATTTGCAATGCTGTGTGTAACAAACTATAGCGTAATCCCATTCCAGTATCGTAACTGTCAGTCAGCAACTTAATCCACAAACAATTAACAACTATGGTTCAGAGTTCACTTATAAAGTAAAAAGTTAAAGTGTTTCCATGCACTGCATAAAATGTTTAGTTTTAGTGGCTTGGTGTGGGTGAAAGATTTCAACTTCAGCTTGACTAGATCACATGACATACAGTCATCTATAAAAAGAAACTGCCAAAACACATGGTTATTAATTTGTTTTTAACAAACGCAAATAAAAGGCACCAATGGTATACAAAAACTTGAACTCCATGACAATAAAATTTCAGAACTCAAGAGATCAGTGGTGGTTTTCAAGTACTGGTGCAACTGATCTAGTGTCAACACTGATACATGGAATTGAAATGAGTAACTGCCCATTGTTTCCTAATCTGTTTGCAGTAGTTTGTTTATTTCTTCATATGTGTGAATCTGAAATATGTTCCACAGAAGATGAGAAAGCCTTTGACAAGCAATCCATTTCAATTAGAAAGTTATGTTCGTCTTCATCTGCAAAACTTGTAGTGGAAACTGGCATAGATTTATCATTAGTAACTTTCTCTGAAAAAAAGTATGAACTTATCAATCGCTCTGCCATGATTACAGATCCTTCAATGCCAATGGAATGAAGAAGAAAGTGACTACTTGGATTAATGTATACGAAACAGAAAGAGGAGTACATTAATTTATATTGTTTCATCTTGAATCAATTATGAAATCCTTGCAATCCATCAAACAGAAAAGTCAACACTCCCTCTAGTGCTGTGTTGTTGCTGACAACCAATCTCAGATTTGGCAGGGATATGGGACTACAACCTTATGAAAAGAGTAAGTTGGCTTCTTACATACTTTGATGTGTTTACAACTTAAAACACATTTTACAGTTTGTTGGTACATTAATACCGACAGCCTCGTCTTTCATCGATACAGAGGTAAATTTTATTGGTATAAAACAGCATATACTGGTATTACATAACCTATGCTGGTAACATATATCAGCATAAAGACATTCCAGATTTGTTCCCCATGTGTGAGTTAAGTACTTTACTGATCGTTTAATAACGACATTACACAAAGTTTCTTTGTTGCTTTGTATTATGTCTAGTTGCATCGAATTTGCAGCTGCACTTTTAGTGTCATACAGAGAAATATTCACATTCAATTCAGATAGGTAGTTATTGTTTGTTCAAGTCCAAAGCAAAACAATAATCACCAATTAGAGCTAACTGTGACACATTCGCTGCATGACACACTGGAAGGATTGGCATCCAAACTAGGTAATTTTAGATACTAAGCAACAGAGAAACTTTGCCCAGAAGTGACTATTAAATGACAGTTAAAGTACTTAAATCGAAAGCAGGGAACAAGTTTTTAAATTTTAAATTTTAAATTTTCCCCTTTTATGCTGATACATATAATCAGTGACTATATGTAACCTGTGACTAAACTTGACGATTGGAATAAAAAATTAGCACAGAATCTGTAGGAGGCAATATAAAAAAACACGAGTGTTATAGTCACCTTGTTAAACTGTTGAAGGAGAGTGGGTGCTGTCCACTACTTTTATTTTCACTGGCAAAAACAAGTGTCTGTTGCCATGGCAGTTGTTTTGCATCTGCATGAGGCACAATATGAAGGAACTGGTTGTTAATCATCTCCACTACCCCACCCAGACTTGTTCTAGACAAGTTTTCCTTTGCAAAAGGAAACTGCATTTTTATTTAAGTTTTCAAGATACTAACTTCCAAATTTAAGTGATGAAATGAAATTGGAAATCAGATGTTTTAAAACACTCATGCAGAGGAAAACAAAGGTCATGGTGACCAAGATGAGTTCTACACCTGATCAAATGGAGCAGCCTGAAATGGTATTAAATCTCTGACACCTACCAGTTAGTCTGTTTGGAAGCACTTATTATATCTTGTCAAAAAAAAGAATGACAAGAACAGATGACAAGTCTATGTTTGTCTGTATTCTGCTAAAAGAAATGCAACCAATATGTCAACCCATTATAAACTAAAATACAACCAATATGTCAACCCATTATAAACTAAAATACAACCAATATGTCAACACATAAAAAACCAAAATACAACCAATATGTCAACACATAAAAAACCAAAATACAACCAATATGTCAACACATAAAAAAAACAAAATTCAACCAATATGTCAACACATAAAAAACCACAATACAACCAATATGTCAACACATGAAAAACCAAAATACAACCAATATGTCAACACATAAAAAACCACAATACAACCAATATGTCAACACATGAAAAACCAAAATACAACCAATATGTCAACACATGAAAAACCAACATACAACCAATATGTCAACACATAAAAAACCACAATACAACCAATATGTCAACACATGAAAAACCAAAATACAACCAATATGTCAACACATGAAAAACCAACATACAACCAATATGTCAACACATGAAAAACCAAAATGCAACCAATATGTCAACACATAAAAAACTAAAATACAACCAATATGTCAACACATAAAAAACCAAAATGCAACCAATATGTCAACACATTATAAACTAAAATACAACCAATATGTCAACACATTATAAACTAAAATACAACCAATATGTCAACACATTATAAACCAAAATACAACCAATATGTCAACCCATAAAAAACTAAAATACAACCAATATGTCAACACATGAAAAACCAAAATGCAACCAATATGTCAACACATAAAAAACCAAAATACAACTAATATGTCAACACATGAAAAACCAAAATGCAACCAATATGTCAACACATAAAAAACTAAAATACAACCAATATGTCAACCCATAAAAAACCAAAATACAACCAATATGTCAACACATTATAAACCAAAATACAACCAATATGTCAACCCATAAAAAACTAAAATACAACCAATATGTCAACACATGAAAAACCAAAATGCAACCAATATGTCAACACATAAAAAACCAAAATACAACTAATATGTCAACACATAAAAAACCAAAATACAACCAATATGTCAACACATAAAAAACCAAAATACAACCAATATGTCAACACATTATAAACCAAAATACAACCAATATGTCAACCCATAAAAAACCAAAATACAACCAATATGTCAACCCATAAAAAACCAAAATACAACCAATATGTCAACACATAAAAAACTAAAATACAACCAATATGTCAACACATGAAAAACCAAAATGCAACCAATATGTCAACACATAAAAAACCAAAATACAACTAATATGTCAACACATAAAAAACCAAAATACAACCAATATGTCAACCCATAAAAAACCAAAATACAACCAATATGTCAACACATGAAAAACCAAAATACAACCAATATGTCAACACATAAAAAACCAAAATACAACCAATATGTCAAGACATAAAAAAACAAAATACAACCAATATGTCAACACATAAAAAACTACATACAGATCTTCTGAAGATTAGTGTTTGATACAAGTGTCAATAATAATTGTACAGTAGGCTGTGTAGTGTAAATCGTATCGATACATGGCAGTAGTGTCTTGTTTCACCTGTAAACATGACTTGAGCAGCTGAATAGTATCAGTCTTTCCAGTCACATGGATTTAATACTCGGATTTGAATCCTCAAATAAGCATCACCCTCTATAACGAATCCTCAAATAAGCATCACCCTCTATAAAGAATCCACAAATAAGCATCACCCTCTATAACGAATCCTCAAATAAGCATCACCCTCTATAAAGAATCCTCAAATAAGCATCACCCTCTATAAAGAATCCTCAAATAAGCATCACCCTCTATAAAGAATCCTCAAATAAGCATTACCCACTATAAAGAATCCTCAAATAAGCCTCACCCTCTATAAAGAATCCTCAAATAAGCATTACCCTCTATAAAGAATCTTCAAATAAGCATCACCCTCTATAAAGAATCCTCAAATAAACATTACCCTCTATAAAGAATCCTCAAATAAGCATTACCCTCTATAAAGAATTTATTTTGAAAGTCAGAGTTTACTTTTTTTTCTTCCTGAACACTGCTTTCTTTGGAAATCAATGCAGCAGTGTTATTTGTAAAGATTTTATTAATAGTAATTATAGCTCATGTGCTATCAATTATTGCCCAATCTAATCAAAATCAGTAAGACAGGGTTGTGCACATTTGATCAAATTCGATATGCTCAGGGCAAGCTGTCTGGTGAACCTGCTTCTGGGGAATTAAACCTGATCAAAAATGAGCAACAAAAATGTCATAACTAAAGTGAGGAAAATAACACTGTAAAATAAAATGTAGATGTTTTAATGAATTGCATTATATTTATCTTACAAATATAGAACTTTTGTTTACAATTTATGTTTGTTTGGACCCTAAAAACCAAATGATGATAATTAAAGTTATAAAAGATATATCTTGGTACTATACATAGATAGATAGATGAAGGGGGGAAGGGTTAGAATGCATATATAGTCAGAAGAACAAAGACAGACATATACATGTATGAAATAGGCAGAGGAATGGATAGATTGATAAGTGTCTTGGATCTGAGAAAAATGGTTACATAGAAAGATCGTAAACTGAACAATTTAACAATCAAAAATATAAATGCATTAACTTAAGTTTTAATCATCATTTGATATATTAACATTTTTTATCATGTTTTCATTTAAAAATCAATTGATAATTCAGCTTTTTGTATCCATTCAGTAAGAAAACATTGTAAATCTCTCTCCATCACTGAATTATTGTGATGCCAGTGAATTTACACATTGCTTTTTGGGGAGAGAATTTTGTCCACTAACATGTCCATTTCCACTTCATCCAATTTTGAAGTAGGTGACATCCATGTAAACAGTCTTTAACAAGCTGGCTTTTGAGAATGATTTCAGAAGATGCATTTTCATCCATTTAATTACTGAATTAATAATTATAATTATGTATCAGTCTAATGTAATAATTGGGTAAACAATTTATGACAAACACCAACATTTTCCTATTTGTCAAATCTTGATTAATAGTGTAGTAAATATTCACTATAGCATGTCTGTACAAGAAAATGTGAGACTGACAATGACATTGACCACAAGATGGAAATGACAGATTTCAAAAGTATATACTGTAGTGATAGATGAAAGAAACTAGGGTCTGTTACGTGACTGAAGAATGTGGCACATATACTTGTGAAACATACATGCCAACTCTCCTGGATTGTCCGGTAGTCTTTTGATTTTGGCTCCAATATTCTGATCACAGATTTGATGTCAAAAACTCCTGAAAGTCACAAATATGCCAAGCATAGGTATTTCAAGCTAAAACAACATCTGCCAAGCATACGTATTTCAAGCTAGAACAAACTTCAACTGACTGTTTACAACTATCATAATGTGTCAATCAAGTTGTTATCAACATAACAACCATAAATTCGTTGCACACAACATGCACTGAGGTATTTATTGTACACATGCAAGTTGTTTTATTCATCAATATTTCAATATCAACTAATGTGTCATGTATAGCATGCAACAGTTCTTGAACTATTTGGAAATATACAACTTTTGGTACCATGTTGAAGTGTACACTAACAAATTCAAAAGGAAATTATGCCATCGATAAAAAAAGAAATAAGACTTGCAAGTTCAGCAGTGCTTGGAAATACAAATTTAAAAGTGTGAAGCTTAGTGAAATTAACAAGTAAGAAAATTAATAAAGTTTAGTTAATCTATTTTTGGTTAACATGTGCACTTTCATGCTTAAATTTATGAGAAAAATAGCGGTTATGCTAATCGACCTGATTTGGACCCAATCTCCCCAATTTTGAACACTAATTTCTCTGATTTTATCTGAGAAAACTTGGCATGTACGGCGAAAGAAAAGTGCTAAAAGTGTACTGCAGTGTGATTATACCATATAAAATTAAAAGAGCATAAGCATTACTAACAGAATATGACCTCGGTCGGTCTAATTTTTTGGGACTTGCCCATAGGCAATTACCTTTGAAACTCTAGTTTCCCCAAACCAAATTAGAGCTTGTCCCTGGTGTCAGGAAAGCATATTTGTAAAGCCCTGACTGAGATATTTCTGTCAGACATTGAAAATGATTTTCTGATTCTTTGGCAATGAGTACACTTAATTCAGTTTTAACTATAGCAATCATTCATCTTTATTTTCTTCGCTCTTTTTATGCACCATTTGGGTTGCATGGGGGAATCTTTCTTATGCAAAAGTTTTTTTTTTTTTAAAAAGGATAATTGGCACACGGGCAGTCTAGAATGACTGTGATTGGTCAAAATCATTTCTCATTGATATTACTTTATGATGCTGTGCCAAATGTTAATTGTGGAGAATGCAGGGCTCCTGCAACAAATTTTTAAAAAATAAACAGATCTGAGACTTTTTCCATACCAAAACTAAAAATATCCCGATGTTCAGAAGAGTTCTGAATCAGTATACTAAAATTTGTCCTAAATGCAAAGGATTAGTCTCGTTACCATTTTCCAACTAAGACACATGTAATAATAAAAAAACATAAGACAATTTAGTCATTTTTCAATTTTCCAGACATTATTAAGACCTGGAAAAGCAATTTTAAAATTTTGACCATTTTCAGAATTCCAACCTATGCACCATGGATTTTGGTGTATGCTGTACAAAAAATGAAGACTTACTGAGTTATTCGAGTTAAGAATGTCATGATTCACGCTCACAATACACTAGTCAGTGTTTTCCAGCACAGTTTCCTGGAATGGATTTTAAATTCCATTATCATGTCAATAATATCACCCTTTCTTCAACAATCACATTCTGCATTATTCAGTAATAAAGATCCATACAACTAAAGGTTATTCACGACAGTCAACAAATCAGTGTTTTGGAATCAGGACAGTATGCTTTGGTAGTAAGAAAAGTGTAGCTACGATGTCGTAGCCTCAGCTTGATTTGTTGCCCACGAGGTAGGAGATGGGGTACTAATATTAGTACATGTACTAAGAAAAGCGCTGCTGTCGGCAGACTGGTCAGTGTTTTGGTACGATAGGTGACCATCTTAAGGTCAAAGCCAGGTCAAACAAACGTACAATGAACGAAAAAGAGTTCCATACTCCAAAAGATCTTTCTAGTGGATTATAATCCACCATAAAAGGTTAAAACATATTATTAATTAAACAACTTACACTCAAGTGTCTAAACAGCGTGATATCAGGTTCGTTGGTTCGCTATCTTCCTCATACTAAGTGTAGACGTATAACAGCATTCACTATGAAGTTGAAAACCTTACTTCCTGTAGCTCAACTACTCTTCCTGGATCTATAGATTTCCAATTGTCATTTCATGACAAAACATGTCCTCTTTAGAATATGTGATCTTTTTATATACGATCTACTGCACATTTGCGAACACTGCAGTTTCTTCCTTATTCCCACAACCCGGAAAGTTATTTGATCTCCCTCTTACTTTTACCTTTAGTACAATATCAGACTGCTTTTCTCCTTAAACGGGCACCTGTTCAGGTTGTACGCGAAAGGTAACAATTACAGAGAGAGCACGTCATTACTTGAGTGAAACGAAACTATTCGAACCTTTCGGAAATTCCCAAGCGAATGTTATTATTCTCATATGAGTGATCTGATTGAGAACATAAAACCGTCTTATCATCTTATCACCATGGAAAGTTTTGACCAATTAGCGGTTTTACGCTGCGTTATATGGTCAGGTGACTCGTCATTGTGGACAAGCAATGCGATTGCTGGAATGTGTAATTGAAAGAACAAAAAAAAAAATCAAATAATATTTAATTACCTCTGGTAATCAGGTAAAAGGAGATGCCATCAGTTTTTACTTTCTTTCTTTCCTTTATTTGTTTGCAACTTTCGCCTTTATAGTATTTCATCTTCACGTTAGTGTAACGGGGGCAATTATTCACAAAACATGTGGGTGACGGGTGAAGGAAGGGAGTTGACAGCTGATATGAAACGGTTTTTTTTTTCTCAGCAAGTAGGGCCGACACTAAAGAATCGTTTCGGACCCCACGAACACTCGTGCTGCCACTGAACAGGCACTTTCATTTATGTGTTAAAGATTGTAACATTGTTATAGCTGGTAACAGGCTGATTCGGACCAGGCTTATTCGGTCCAAATTACGGGTTGATTCGGACCATATTTCTGGCTAATTCGGACCAGATTTTTGTTTCGTCTGAGATTTAAATGTGACACTTACATTTGTTTAAGACGACTTATAAAAATGACTGCATTTTATTAGTTTAGAGTTCCGAAACCAGGAAAGAAAATGAATCTTACTGGATACGACGCCTTAGATGTTGTTGTTGTAGGGTTTAATGCCATTTTTCAGCACACGATAGGCTATAAATGGCGGCCAGTATTAATGGTGGAGGAAGAACCCGGGAAAACCCCATAAAGAACCACCGACCCACGAGAAGCTACTAGCAAGCTTTCTCACATACCTACATTGGCTGAATTTGAGACTCGAACCCACGCAGACAGAGGTGAGATGGCAGAGATCCGTAACGGAGAGCGCTTTAAACCATTCGGCCACTTGGGGCCCATTGAAACCAAGCGGTTTAAACCAAGAAGACTAGAAAAAGAGAGCCATGCACAAATACAACACTTTTCTTTTAAATAATTCTCTAAATTTGATTAATAGCCTATAATTACTACTATAACAATGAAATATCCTGGATATAATTTGCGCTTACATAAATTTACATAAAATAACCTGGCGTAATGGCTCATCGATTTCAAGGTCAATAAAAATATTTTCCAGTATCCGCAACAAGTTGAAATAAACTAGTTGAGACAATATAAATTTTAATGTTAAATTCCTGTAGAAACAGCCATGTCAAGTTTTGCATACATAACCGTTTTTCTGTTTTATTTGTTTGTCTTGTCTATGTTTTGTATTTTGAAAAAGACTCATTAAGAGTCGAAAGGGCTCAGGCAAGTTAGATTCTAGTTTTGCACTGTTCGTTGTCAGTTTATTGCATATATATATATATATATATATATATATATATATATATATATATATATATATATATATATATATATATATATATATATTATTTTGGTTTAAAAAATCTAAATGCTATAGTTAATATGGAGTTTGTTCTGATTTTGGTTAGAAATTTACTAACAACTGTCTTACGTAAATTTAAAAGCCGAATATCAACTTTTTATATTCTCTTAATATGTCTGCAAAAACAGTAATAACTACTAAATTAAATAATGTGTGTATTACACGGTTTGTCTTATAATAATTCACATGGTCCGAATCAGCCCGTCATCTGGTCCGAATCAGCCCGTAATGTGGGCCGAATAAGCCCGTCATTTGGGCCGAATCGGCTATGGTCCGAATCAGCCACGGTCCGAATCAGCCAGCATTCTTTCAGCTGATAACGTATTTT
This sequence comes from Sinohyriopsis cumingii, assembly GCA_028554795.2. Classification (NCBI taxonomy): domain Eukaryota; kingdom Metazoa; phylum Mollusca; class Bivalvia; order Unionida; family Unionidae; genus Sinohyriopsis; species Sinohyriopsis cumingii. The sequence continues at coordinate 107,088,930 of CM068826.1, forward strand.
CTGTTTTGGAAATGTCTATTCGTACCACGGCCGTCTACCGAATTTTTCAAGGACTATTCGCTGGGAGGCTATGTACCCACTGTAGCGATAGATGGTCCGCACTAAATACAATAGGGACGGGTTTGAAATACTCTGAAGGATCTTGCATGTTGTCATCCAATGAAATCAGGGCTCGTAATACATGAGTATCGGTTTTGGGGATAGACCGATCTTCAGAGGGGGTGAAGTGGGGTTAGGAGTCCAAGCCTATAATGTATTTGTTACAGAATTGGATCCCTCAAGCCATCATATAGGGGTCCCGAGTTGCCAAGTGATCTAAAGCGATCAACGTTACGGATCACTGCCATTTCACCTCTGTCTGTGTGTGTTCGAGTCTCTGGCTCGACCAATGTGGGTACGCGAGAAAGCTTGCCGGTAGCTTCTCGTGGGTCAGTGGTTCTTTCTGGGGTTTCCTCGGATTCTTTCTCCACCACTTGTACTTACGATCATGCTAAATTCACAATGATTGTTTTTGTGTTTATATGGCTTTGGATCCATTCTCATTGTTTTGTATAGTTTGAACTCTTTTATATAGGCGGAAATAAAGACTATTCATTCCTTCATTCGAGGCAGAGAAATTTATTTCTTTACCTGAAGTGATTGGGAAAGGGGGACTTAGAAGGATTTATTAAGAAAATCTGAGTTCGAAAAGCATAAATATATCTTAAAATTAAAATTGGAAAGTCAAATCAGGTCAAAAGTCACCAAAACATCATAAGGCTTATGACACAATCAATGTATCAAGCTATACAATTTGGTATGGTCCGGTTCCTTTCTTTTTTTTTTTTATGCTATCTGGCTGACAAGAAAGTGCAACGGAAGATCGGACTGCACAAGACATAATCATTCACGTAAGATGAATACTAGTGCGACACGTATTTTCCTTTGGGCTCCAAACATCTTAGCAGCAAAACGCAAAAAAAAGTTACTTTACCCTACATTACTGACAAAGGAAGGAAATTGTTACTATTGACACAGAGGAGATAAAGACACTGTCCACATATTTATACATGAATGACTTTCTTTTCAAAACTACACCACCGATCATGTCCCAGACGTGGACATATGGTTGTTGTTGTGGGGTTTAACGCCATTTTTCAGCACACGATAGGCTATACATGGCGGCCAGTATTAATGGTGGGGGAGGAAGAACCCGGGAAAACCCAGGAAGAACCACCGACCCACGAAAAGCTACTGGCAAGCTTTCTCTCATACCCACATGGCTGAATCCGAGACTCGAACCGGTGCAGACGAGGTGAGATGGCAGTGATCACTAACGGAGAGCGATTTAGACCACTCGGCCACTCGGGGCCCCTGAACATGTGGTAAAGTATTGTTTAATTATAATCATTACTAATGAACGAGCTGTAGCCGTAGGAATAAACATTCTTGTGACCTGGAATGTTATCTAAATATACAGTTAGATGAAAACTTAACAGTGCAGTAACATCCTACGGAAGAAAACAAAGAAGTAGAAAACTTGAAGCAGAAGGATTATATAAAAACTTGGATGTGAAGAACGCGGCATGAATATGGGTGTGTTTGATTTGGATTTTGAACGTAGCTTTAGTTTTTCAGTCATATGAACTGCCATATATATATATATATATATATATATATATATATATATATATATATATATATATATATATATATATATATATATATATATATATATAATAGTGAGGACTTTGTCTAGTTGTCTAGCACCTAATCTTTGGAAGCTCTGAGCGCTTTACAACATTAGACAACACCTGTAACATTAAAAAAACCCACATATAATGATATGATTACAAAAACAAACACCATGAAATTAGAAAACATAAAAATCATGCTGAAAATATTTAAGGTAGGAAACATTATTAGGTCTTTAAGTTTGTTCTTGCAGTCGAAATAAGTGAGTTTTAAGAGATCTCTTGAATGTGATCAGTGTGTCTTTGTGTCTAAGTTCAGGGGACAATTCATTCCACGTTGCTGGGCCCTGTTATGCAAAAGAACGCTGTCCATATGACTTTGTTTTCGTAGTGGAAATAATGTGTATACGATTGTCAGAAGAGGAGCGTAAGTATCTTGCTGATGTGTACACATGGGTGAGGTCTGATAGGTATGTTGGACTATAGTCCGACAGTGAAACGTAGCACAGAGAACAAATTTTGTGTTTGATTCTGGATCGAATGGATAGCCAGTGTAGGGTACGGAGCAGCGGGGAGGTGTGCTCTGATCGTGGTACTCTAAGTATGATCCGAGCAGCTGTGTTTTGAACTTTTTGAAGTTTCTGGAGTAGATATTGAGATGAACCAGACAGAATTGAGTTACAATAGTCCAGTCTTGAAAGTACTAATGAACACACAAGTGTTTTAGTGGCTTCAACTGAAATATATTTGCGAATGGAGCTGATGCGTCTCAGCTCAAGATATGCAGCCTTGCATATGTACATGACATGTTGGTGCAATGTGAGAGTACTGTCCAGAGTAACACCTAGGTTTCGTACTGATTGTGTGAATTTGATGTTGATGTTGCTGATATTTATTGTTTGAAGTAAAGGATGTGAATGAGAAAGTCTTTTTGTTGTGATCTGAATGGCCTCGGTTTTATCATCATTCGTCTGCAGCTTGGTACATGTCATCCGTGATTTTACACCAGAAATGCACCTCTCTACACCTTGGATGGTAGCATCAACTTCAGTTGGGTGGCTAGATTTGTATATTTGAGTGTCACCAGCGTACAATTGGCGGGACACTGGATGATGATATATGACACTTGAGAGCCGCTGAGTGTATAGAATGAAGAGAACATGTCCAAGAACAGACCCCTGTGGAACACCACAACATAGATTAACTGGGTTGGAGTGTATTTCATTTGCAGACACAATTTGTGTCCTGTTGACCTAGTAGGACTTGAACCACAGTAAGGCTGTATCATGAATGCCAAATACATGCCGGAGACGGTGAAGTAAGTAGAACATAGACTATTGTGTCAAATGCTGCAGACAAATCAAGGAAGGCGAGGACTGTAATCTTTCCGCCTTCCAAAGCAGAGAGAATTTCATTAACTACTTTTAGTAGAGTAGTGTCAGGACTGTGGCAAGGGCGATATGCAAATTGTACATTGCTAAAAAGACTATTTGAATTCAGATGAGATACAAGCTGGGATAGAACAACAACCTTCTCTAAGATTTTTTATATGAATAGGAGATTAGAAACTGGGCGGTAGTTCATTAAATCGTTATGGTCTAGTGTTGGTTTCTTCAGCAGAGGCTCTACAATGGCAGTTTTAAAAAATGAAAGGGAATTCTCCGGAAGAGAGAGAGAGATATTAATAACATCAGTTAGTGAAGGCAATACTGGATATGAGCACTCAAGCAGCATTGATGTTGGAATTTGATCAAATTCACATGACTTTGGTGCACCCTTCATCACGATTGTGCGTACGAAATCCATAGAGACAGGTTCAAATGCTGCTAATGGTTGCCGCTCAAATTCTGTATCCCAACTGTATGGCGACGACGAGTCAATTGAAATTGTGGTGTCAAGCTTATCTCTAACGGTTTGTACTTTGTCACGGAAGAAATTTGCAAAAATGTCCGGAAGGTCGACTGGAGAGAAGGTTGTTGGAAGTGGTGTTAATTTGTTCCTTGACATTAGCTTGTTAGTAATCTCGAAGAGCTCTTTGCAGCTGGAACTTTCCATGATCTTAGTAGTGAAGTGGACTGATTTCGCTGCATGGACTATATTTGTGACATTCTTCTTAGCGGCTTCATAGATTTGCTTATGAATAGTGAGTCTGGTAAAAAGCCAAAGCCACTCAGCTTTACGACGGTCTCTTTTAGCAGTGCGAAGCTGGTCCCTAACACTGCTATACCATGGAGAACACTTTTGAATTGATACTCTGCACTTGGTAGCTGGGGCATGTTTGTCGAGCAATGAACGCAGGCAGTCATCGAGTTGTTCTGCTGTAGGAGGTAAGCAAGTTGTAAGGTTTGCTTGGATGTCATGCACTAGTTTGGTTCTATTTATGATATTGAGGTTTCTCTTAGCAGCAGATGAAGGATGAAGGTTAGGGACTAATACGTCAAGATAGGATATAATGCAGAGGTGATCTGATGCAAGTGCATGGGATACCAGGAAGGACCGTAGAATGTTATCATCAGGTCTATGAAGAAGACTGAATCTCTCTTTTTGGAGCAGTTTCCGAATCTCCTGGAGTATGGAAATTCGATAGGTGGCAACCTGATTATTCTCGGAGATTTCAACTTTCACTTTGACTGTCCCGGAAACCCAAACACATTAAAACTCCTAGAATCCATTATTGTTTTCAACCTCAAACAGTAACCAACCCACCCATAAACATGGTCACATTTTAGACTGGTCAGCTTGTTTTTTCTACTAGGAGGAGGGCAGTATAGGCAGAAAAAATGGACTGACCTTTGCTCCAGTATGAGTGTGGTTTGGACTAGTTCAAACGACGTGTGGTCGAAATTGAATGTTGTGGTGTGTTTAAGACGTTTGATCATGGAGTTCTTTGTGATGACAGCAATTCCACCTCCGCAAGAGTTAGGGGGTAACGACTTGATGGAGTAACCAGTGGGTGTTAGATCCGCGCACTTGGGCTCATCGCCTGATGTTTTTATCCATGTTTCTGTCAGGAAAAAGACGTCGATATTCTGGTCGTTGATAAAATTAGCTATTTCTGTGCGCTTTTCCGGTGGTCCTACTGATTGGGCATTGAATAATGCAATACGCAGAGGTATATATAAGACATAACACAAAATTGCAGTATTGTAACAACAAACTTAACAAAATCAGTAATAAATCTTGGCAGTGGCAATGCTGGAACACATAATGTACATTCTGTCCACATAGAAAATGCAAACACAGAATACTGCAACATAGAATATACATCGTATACTAATAGAAAATAGATTCATAAACTTATGACGGTCCCCCCCCCCGCTTCGAAATGATCCACAAGTAAGAGGTGGGAACAACAAGAGGCTAAGCTATCAGGGTGTTTCGCGAAGGACGAAAACCGACTGAATAACTCACCTACATAATATTATTTATTTAATTTTCTTTTTCTCTCAGTATATTTATTTTGCAATCGTTCTCTAGCTATTTCATATCGGGTTTTATATCTGAAATTTCGTAATTGTGAGAATCCTGGCTAATTTTTATCATGAAGTTTCAATATAACCGAATCATTCATTTTTATAAGAAAGAATTTACATCCTGGCATAGGATATTCTCTGATACATACAATCTTGCACATTCATTATCTTATATGTAATATATATACTTTAAAATATTAATGTTATCAGAGGCGCGTTTGTGAGACGTAAAAACGGTTCTATCATGAAATTCGGCGCCCTTGTTTGAAATGTCATTAACCCTTGTATGTTTGGCGAAACTTATAAATATTATGCATTGAGTTTCGTCAAAAGTCTCAGATTAACAAAATAATTAATATATCTTTGAAATCTCTGGCTAAATGTTGAATAGATATATGTTATAATGGGCAAGGTAAGAATATCCGATAACGAAACGGGCATTTTGTTATTCGGAAATAATATTTACCGAGGTTATCAGACGCTATTAATCAGATAGAAATATCAGAATGGACAAATAAATGTTAAATGTTGACATCGACTCAACACTGTATATCCTTGCGAGTGAGGAAAGTATGAGAAAAGTACCGAAATTACGATATATATATATATATATATATATATATATATATATATATATATATATATATGTATATGTATATATGTATGTATGTATGTGTACTTTCCTCAGTGACAAAACACACATGAGATGATTTATTCTGTTATCAACAAATGATCAGAATGATGAAATGATCATTCTATCATGATATATAAATTTATTATCACAACGTATTTTCCTCATCGAATATACAAAACCATTTGTTAACACTACATACATGAAATTTTCATATCTCGGAATGTTTGTCGGTTATCGAAATATCATCCCCTCCGTAAAATCCTTGACATCCTGATTCTATATTTATCCAGATATCGTTGTCCAAATAATCTGATTTAGGCCAGACAGGATAGGTTAGTGTATAATCACTTCAGTTGGTATTTTCATTATCGTTTGATGTTAACAACGCGCAGAATCCCTTGTATATCAATTTGATTCTTTCTAACACATTCCTTACTGTTAATTTTAATTTTTTAATTCCATGTTAGGAAATATAATGTGCCAATTTCTGATGATATTACCATATTTAACTAGTTGATCTTTATCCTGTATCATAACTTCCACACGCATTTTAAGATCCTCACGAGATATCATTACTGAGGTTTTGCTAAGATCTTTATCCTGAACAACATCAGGTAAATTCAACATCGTTAGAAAATCTCTTATCAGATTAATCTTCTCACGAGGACTTATTTTATCAAATCTAAACATTTTGTTATATATCGCCTTACCGTTATTAAATTTATCAACAATAATCTGTTTGGTATTGTGGGGTGGGAGTATTAACGCCATTTTATTCGACCGTGTACTTAACTGTAGTAAAACTCGTTCATGTTCCGTAGGCATTCAACACCGATTATTTCAGTAATTGGTATCATGTTTTAGAATTTGATTTTACATACCTATAAAGGTATTTATTTGGATCTTCACGCTTCCATATTCCTATGGAAGATCATTATTTACACGCCCCGAAAAGTACATAGAGCAAAATCAATGATAAAGTATGTCGACATTTTTGGACGAAATCAGTCTAAAGATGTGAACCAGTACAATCCGGACTGAATATCGTGCGCAGTGATATTACAGTGAAAGCTACGCATGTTGATAAACAAGCTCGTACTACTCTATTTAGTGACGATTAGACTCGACGTGCTCTTGTCTTAATAGTTTAGTACCTGGTCACCAATGCAAAAGTCCATAGCTATAGATAATTTTCGTCTGGAAGTTTCTTGACGACAGTTTAGTGCAGAGCATTCAATAGCCTGGAGGTTAAACAAAATTATTATTATATTTTTAAGTAATAATTTATATTTATTTTAGATGAACAAATGTGCATACACGACCAGTATGAATTTTACTATAGGCGTGGCTTGTCATTTTATTCGGAACAGTCAAGTTGGAGAGTTTGAAATAAGTCAACGCCTAAGACATCCGCCGGTCTGAAATTATTACCAAGTCGTCGATAAATATGAACAAGTCGAGCGCGCGCGCGCGCGTGTTTGTGTGTGATTTTGTGTGATTTGGATTGTTAACGTAGCTTTAACAATTTTTCAGCCATATCGCTACGATGTCTGCAGTGTGGCAGTTTATAGTGATGTCTAGCACTGGTGCATCATGCCGCAGACATGTAGCATGTCCCGCACAGTCACATTATCCAGACACCAGGTTGTTGTTGTTGTTGTTCTTGGGTTTAACGCTGTTTTTCAGCACAAGACAGGCTATACATGGCGGCCAGTATAACTGGTGGAGGATGAATCCTGGAAAACCCAAGGAAGAACCACCGACCCACGAGAAGCTACTGGCAGGCTTTCCCACGTGTCCACGCTAGCCGAGCCTTGGACTCGAACCCACGCAGACACAGGTGAGATGGCAGTGATCCGGAACGGTGAGCGCTTTAGACCACTCGGCCACTCGGGGCCCCCGACACCAGGTAGACCAGTCCTAACACTAACTTCTTAATGCTGAACGCCAAGCAAGGCAGCTGTTAGTACCATTATTACAAGCCTTTGGTATGACTCGGCCGGGGATCGAACCCACGACTTCCTGCGTCTGAGGCGGACGCTCTAACCACTAGGCCACCGGAGCGGTCAACAAGTCGAGCGATAGACTAAGGTGCGGCAAAAATTCATTTCACGAAAATATGAAATAAGTGCTAAAGAATTCGTATTTGCTTGCTTTATTTATTTATAAAATGAAGATATTCCTTTTTAACTGAAAGATAATGACAAAACACATCGACTAATGCATTTATAATATGAATTTTCGTAACATGTTGGTATTCAACCAGTCAGTACATAAAACAGTATGTGAAATGACTTGCCAAAAGAAGAAATAAATATTAAAGAACGTATAATTGCATATGATCTATAAATAGAAGCTTACGTACGTCTTGACTGTTGCTAATAATATACTTATTAGTAAATATGTTTACAAGATTTGGCCTTTTTCTTATTGGACAGGTGGGTCAGATGGTATCTTAGAAGAATTAAGTTAACTGCTATTGGATGGATTACATCTTGTGAGTTCTTCTATGATGTTGTGCATTTGTGTTGTATCACGTAAGCAAGTAGCAACAGGATGCTTATTTTAGTTTTTATGGGTGTACATAAGTAGCTTGGACTGGGCAGTTTTCTTATTCTTACTTCTTGTGTTCTTGTTGTAACATCAGGTCTGCAGACGTATTTTATAATGTATTTACATATTGTCATTCAAAAAACAAGTCTGCAAACTTTCAAAAGGGACACAAGAATTAAGGATGATTCCAAAATAGGAACGAAACTGATTGATCAGTTATCTCCTTAGATGCACCTGCTATTACGACTATATTTAACTAAATGCATCACGTGACCATTCTTACTACTCAGTTTATTTCGAAATTGTCTATTCATGTGACATAACCCAACCAATGGGAAGTTACTGAATTCTTCAAGAACCGTCCAAACCCCATGAGCCAATGAGAAATTAACTTAAAGTATTCATTAAATCTTATTATTAGGCTAGTATTAATGTCAGCACTTACTTATGCATTTATTAATATATCCTGTGTAATTGTATGCTCTTAACAGACCCTGTCACGTAGGCAAAATCGAACTAAAGATAATCTGTCAAATTTACAGCGATGAATAAGAATTACAAACATTAGACACAAATCATGTACAAGGAGTTAAAAAATATAGGTATACATAACACTTGTCCCAAATAACACTGAACAAGACAACGGAATATCGCCTCTATGTTTACTTTATACCTCAAATAGCAGCAGGTCATAAACTATCCCCAACCATAACAAATAATACAAGATTTGAATTTCAGAATGTTCCTTCAAACAATATGCATTTGTTCTAAAGTTCTAAGTTCATAAATCGTCATTAGATTTAAAAAATCTATCCTTAATGTGAACATCACAAATTTTCCTAAAGTATTACTATATACAAAAATATGTATTTAAAAAAAATGATCATTACCTATTTACATACGATGTTAATGTAAAATACAAAATTCATTTGCGATAAAACAACAGAAATATTTAAAGTTGCTTCTGCTTTTCTACACAATAATTTTAACAGGTAAATTTTAATGCGACTGGTTTACATAAATGTGAAAGCAGATTTATTTTTAATTGAAACGAATAGTTTCAATATTCCATTTCTTAGCTGTTTGAATGGGTTGTTATACAGTGTAACAAGGGGAACCTATGTGACATGTTCACTTGAGGAATGATAACAACAGTGTACGTATAAGAGATATGCGTGTCATTCGTAAAAATACCGTACATTTTCTTTTCATCGGTTAATCAGATAGTCATTAAAGAATATTCCAAGAGGTCATCGCAATTTAACTGGCGTTTGCAACTATAGCTCTTGGTACGAGATGTGACCTGAGGCAAGTAAAGAGAGTAATACATTCAGGTCTTCGATCTGTTCCTGGAAGATATTGTAGTGAGCATCATCTGAACAGTGGAGAGATATAATGATTACAAATAGTGTGGTACAAGACTTGACTTAAGACAGGGGAGTTACATATGCATTATAACTAATGTGGAACAAGACAAAGCATGGAATAGATGACATGGAACCGACGAGATAGGTGCATGTTGGCTGCCTTTTGATATGTCCATTCAACATTATAGGTTGGTTTAAATTTTATTTTTATTTTTTAAGGCTGAAAAGCAAACTTTCTGATTATATATTGTTGTTGTTGGGAGAGGGGTTATATTATTATATTTTTCAAGCTGATAATAAGTCAGGGTATATGTATAGATGCCATGTATTAAGCATGTCATAATATGCATGATTAGTTGTTTATGTTCACATTTTCCTTTCACTATGATTTTTTCTTTATGAATATTTAAGGCAAGAAAGATGTTATTTGCTCTAATAGTTATTGGATGGATGTTGTTTTAATCTCATCGGTAATTCCAACAATATGCAGTTTTCGGCCAAATTTAAAATAAAATATAATTCTTTCTGTTGTGAGCATGGCAATAATGAGTAAAAATCCATAAGTTATTAATAATAGCATTCTCTTTTTTCCATTTTTTTCTTCAGAGTCTACACTACACAAGAGACTGGCCATGCATGTAGAGTTGGTTCCAGAACCGAAGCTAAATTGTACAAAAATGCTTCAGACGTATTACAAAGATAATGCCAGTACCATCAAGGATTGGCATGTCATAGTGAAGTACCAACAATCTACTATTATGGGATGTTTATATTAGGGTATTTCAATGTGAAGTACCAACGGACTACTATTCTGCAATGCTGCGACATACGTGTTAAGTTTCAGTCATACATTATACCAACTATCCTAAAATTGCCATCTCTGGAGCAGAGAAAGTGAGCCATGATTGCGGTTGAAGACGTTGCAGGATACTTTCATAGACAAGTCACATACTTAGATACAGAAACCTTGATGTCTGGAAAACAGTTCCAGAAGTTAAAGTCTTTTTGGAGCTATGATTACATACAATATAAATAATAACAACGACTGACTTAATTCAAGTGTCAGCTTTCCCATTAGCCATTTACTTTATATTACTATATCGTGAATATTGCTGGACCACTTCCATACCACTGCGTGAAAACAAAATTACCATATCGTGTAAGGGATCATCTCTCAAGTTGAACGACTGAACTAGTTTATATATATACTTTTCCAGATTTTCCTATTTCAAAACAAATATCATTTTTCTAGAATCGCCCACAACTGTTGTTTACATAACAAAACAGCAGACCCAGTTCATCTCACAGGAACTACTGCTGGTATGTGGTTTATATTTATAGACTTAAATCCCTGTTTGTTTCACTACAGGTAGAACGTTCTAAAACCACCTACGAGTGCACGGTACATGATGTCACAAAACTATTTTGGCATTTTTAAAGCAACATAGATATTGGTGAACTAAATTTTGAAATATTGATTGTTTAATAAATCAATTGATGGGGTCATCATTACGAGATGTACCATTTTCAAAACATGTGAGAAAAATCGAAGAAGCTTTAGTAATAAGGAAATTCTTAACAGAATCATCCAGCAAAGGGATAAATATTCTTTATGAGAAATCTAAAAGAGTACAGATTTTAAAGTGGGGAAACAATCTAGATTGGCATGACCATTACAACGACACTAAATCATTTTTGAAGGAAATCGTAATTTGGAAAATCTGTCAGCTTGGTTCAACAGCCGGGGGGGGGGGAGGGGGTGGGCGAACCCACCTTTTTGTAGGAGCGTCCAAATGTCGAAAATAATCCTTCCTACAAATAATCGAAAAAAAGAAAAGTGTCGACAAAATTTAAAAAAAGCGTCAACACTTTACTGAGAGATTCTCTATGGAATTTTTAATTAATATTACTTTATTGTCGTTGGTGATTTTTTTCTAGTTTATTATGCACGTTGTTTACGCAATTACGTCTTAATTGAGGTCGCGCCCGCCCCCCCCCCCTCCCGCTGCTATTAATTAAGAAAAATTATTGTTATAATAAAATGGTTCACTCTGAATTTCATACTGCACGAATAGCACGAAAACGATCAGAAGCAAAAAAAAAATTTCTTCCTGTTAGAGACTCATTTAGAGAAAACTTACGAGCGCAGCATCAATCACAAGTTGAGTACGAAGAAGACACTAAAAAACTATTTAAACCCGTCACTACAGCTACTGAAAAAGCTTCAGCGGCTGCTGCAAAAACTATATGGGGAGATATTAAGGAGGACGAGGAGGAGAGGAAAAAGGGTATTTTTCCAGTATTAAAACAATCCGCAGAACAAACTGAAAAAATATCAAGAAGAACTAAACAGACAAAGAAGATTTTACGAGATCTTCCAGCTGATACAGCTGCGGCTCAACCTCCACCCGTCGATGAAGAAATACTTGAAGGTATTGGAAAACTTCGTACTGAAGTCGCCGACGTGAGAAAAAAAACTTGCACATAAACCCAAACCAGTAAAAGAAAACGTAGAATTGATTGCAAAATATAACGAAGGGTTTATCGAAGATATTAGAAATACTGAAGAAAATGATTTACCTGAAACAATATTATTTGGTACATATAATAAATCTGATATTTTAAAACCCGGTTATGAAAAAACAGACGATGAAAATTTTATTAAATGGGTATATCGTATATATTACAACAAAAAACAAGCTAGACGTCCAGAATACAAAAGTCTTGATAAAGAAGTAAAAAGACTTTATAGAGAGAAAATAAAACAACAACAACTCTCCCAGCAAGAGCCTTCATATCAACTTCCTTCACCTCTGCAACAAATAGAACAACAACAATCTTCTTCACCACAGAAAGAGATGATGTTGAAACCATCTAAAGAGAAAAGGAAACAGATGGCAAAATAAATGAAGCAAAAAGCAGAAGAAGAATGGAAACAAAGAGAAAAAATGTTTAGAGATGTAGAAACTAAACAACGGGAGAAATTTACGTTCACTGGGTAAAGAAAGAGATCATGGCGATGAATCTTTTGACGCTACTGGAAGTGGTCTTTCTTCCCTGAATACAGTGGGAAGTGGTTTTAAAACCTGTCCTGATAATATCCTCGATGACGTGTCGCGGTTAGAAGTTCTTATAGGAGGAAAACGTGCCAGAAATAATTCACCAGAAATAATTAATGAAGCAGCTGATATTTGTCAACGATTATTTCGCGGTGGTATTATGGATATCGGCGTTTACCAGGAACTTATTGATGAGCTCGTTGATGATTAGTCACCGCGATTAGATAAATGATAAATAAGATAAGATGATCATACACAATAATTATCGTAGACCTGTAATGGTCAGAGTAGTGAACTCACGACTACCAGTCTACGGAGCAATTTACGGAGATGGACTTGGTGATGTTGTACGGGGATTTTTACAAGGATAGCCCCAAAAGTAGCACCTGTTGCAAAACAATTATCGATGAAAGCTATCGATGTTGTTCGTGAAAAAGCTCCTGGTGCAATTATCATTTTTGCTGGTAAGGCGTTCTCGGTGATCAAAGATAGACTTGCACGATTAATACGACGAAAACGGCAACCAGTAAAATTACCGAGTACTGAAGTGATGCCCGCAGATGTCAGTAAAATAATAAATCAAGCAGCGAATAAAAAATTAGCAGCGTTGATGGATCAAGAATCTGATGAAGTACAAAGAAATATTACTGCAAATTTGAAAGCAGGGAGTGGACTTCGTACTCGCTTGACAAAGTCAGCGCGACGATGATTTAGATCAAAGTTATATAATAAATGTTTAAACGCGTATCCCATCCAGCATTTGACATGGACGTACCGATTTTTAAAGATGAATCAGTACGTGATTATCAATTTTATTCCTACGACGCAAGACAACCAAATCAGCGGGCAAGAATCGAATTACAGGTTCAGGATACAAGTAGATATTTCTTGCCGGCTGAGGCGTTTATTGAAGTAGAAGGTAAACTTGTAATGAATGTTGCAGATGATACGGCATATGATGCTGATTTTGCGAGTTGGTTTTGTCAATAATGGTATTATGGCGTTGTTTAGTAGCGCTACTTATTTGATCGATGGGAAAAACATCGAGACAATTGAGAAAGATGTCGATGTTGCTACAACAATAATTGGTCTAGCAAGATATTCTGATGATTACACAAGATCAGTTGGTCCATCAGTGATGTTTGCTAAGGATATTACCGACAACGCCGATCATGTTCAGTATCTTAAAATACGGACACCACAAAATATTGCATCTGATCCACAACCAGCTGATTTTGAACATGCTGCTTTTGATATTATATTAAGTGTTAGTGCAACTTACAACTTGGGATTTGCAACACGCCGAGCGATGTTGAAAGGTGACAATAGAGAGTTTTCAAGTGCAATTCCATTATGTCACATCTTCGGATTTTGCAGAAATGTTAGAAAGGTCATCTTTGCAGCTAAACATACAGTTGTGCTCGCCAGAAAAAGTGATGATAATGATGCAATCTGGCGAGCTAAAGGTGTTGCTGGTGGCAACGTAATTATAAACAAACTGTCACTGTGGATGCCTGTATTAACTCCATCAATTACAGAAGAACAGAAATTATTGTCTTTTATGGATCAAGGCGGTAAATCATTGCTATCATGGTTAACAGTAACCACAGATGCTGCTCAAAGTTCTATTCGGGGTTTATTTACATGGCATATAGCATCACAACAGGGTGTTTCTGCACCAATACATATTTTTATTGCGCTGCAAAATAGTAATCGGATAGGTAATCAGGAACGTTCACATATGATATTTGACAAATTTGGAGTTAATGAAGTTTCCTTGCGGATAAATGGACATCAAGAACCAGCTGAAGATATATTGTTAAATTTTTATCGAAATCACGTAGCGCGTGCATATCATCGTTTGATGTCATTCATGGGACGTGATCAAAATGTAGATACTGGTTTGCAAATATCACAGTTAGATTTTACAAATCTATATCCGATTTATTATTTTTCGCTGAAACATCTTGATTTATCTAGACAATCTGTCGTTGATATACACTTTCGAGTTCGTGTTAATAACCCGCCAGGTGGTGGTGTTGATTATAGAGCAATCGCGGTTATACTCAGTGATAAGGCAATGTTACTTGAAGGTGGTAGTGGTCGAATGAGAGTCATTGATGCACCAGTGGAAAATCTTTAATCGTGTTATTTAGAAAAAGATATTTATATAAAAAAATGTCATACAACCACGTTAATGTCGCTCTGACTCCCGGTCAGGTGAAAAAATTACAATCAAAAACTCTAACAAATGCGGAACAAAAATATCACTAAAGCGAGATCAGATTTCTAGTGGCGGCCCAAACAAATTATCGTTGACAAATAATCAGATTAAACATCTCAATAAAGCGCTGGAATCAAAACCCGGAGTTCAATTTCATCTTTCTCCGAGCGCCATCAAGGACATGGTTAAAACAGGTGGTATTTTTCCACTTCTCGCGGACATTCCGGCATTAATAGCTGCTGCTGCTCAAGCCGTAGCAAAAGCGGCTGTGTTAGGTGCTGTTGGAACAGCTGCTGTAATGGCTCTAAAGAAAGCAACAGGAAAGGGATACAAAAAAGGGACGCGGCCTAAGATTACCAGGATCTAGTTGGGGAAGAGGTCTGAGGCTTCCAGGATCACTTCGTTAGGCGCTCCAGCATCAAATTTTGATTTACTTAATGCTGCTAAACAACTAAAAATATCTGCCTTTAGAGGTGTTTTCATGCGAGATCAATTACCATAGCGACCAAACAGCGTTGAAACGGATATTATTAATCTTGACTCAAATTCAGGACCCGGTACTCATTGGGTATCATACGCAATTGATCCACGTGGAATCGTTTATTTTGATTCGTACGGGTTAGCTCCACTAGTCGAATTTATCAAGTATGTCGAGCCAGTTCATAAAAAAGTTTGGTATTCAACGCTACCA
The DNA here is from genome assembly GCA_028554795.2 of Sinohyriopsis cumingii. Lineage (NCBI taxonomy): Eukaryota > Metazoa > Mollusca > Bivalvia > Unionida > Unionidae > Sinohyriopsis > Sinohyriopsis cumingii. The sequence goes on from CM068826.1 coordinate 107,104,604, forward strand.
ACACAAAACAATGACAGATCCGCCAATATGCGGCCGTGAAGCAATTAATGTACTTAACGCCATATCAAAATCATCCAAACCGCCACATAAAGTTGTGCATGATTATACAAATAACCACTTCGTTGTGCGCAAGGTGTTTTAAACAGATCAAAGATCTTATATAATGGTTGACATTTACGGAAGATCTTCCTCTACATGTAAGAAAAGTAAGAAAAAATCCGATGACATCAATTTGTCAAAGTACGCAGCTAAAGATGAACTCGCTGATATTATGAACCTGGCTGGAGCTGACCGAGATGAAGTTGTTGTTTTTCAGGACCGATATGGTGTTTTAAAAACGAGTAAGATCAAATGGAATGACATAGTTCGACGAGTACTCAGTGCGGTCACGGATAACATTACTGTGTTTACTGACAGCGGAAAAATCAGGGATTCAAGCATATCGTTTGCAACCATCAGAGATGAAATTGCAAGAAGCGTTGCTAATCGCGTGAAAAATACCGGTGACACAATGACGGGAGAACTCAGCATGAACGGGAATAAGATAGTAGTGTTGAGGGATCCAACATCCGACGAAGACGCAGCAACGAAAAAATACGTCGACGTCAACTACAGCACCGTAGATGGCAAATTATCCACGTTGTGGGTCGAGTATGATGTTCACGTAAACGCGTTCACAAATCTCCGTAGAAATTTTAGAAAAATTAACGAAACCGCAGAGGAATCTTTTGGCACTCCGCCCACCGCTGATATAAAACTCTCTGATATCAAAACTAACATCGACACGATTAAAAATACACTCCAAGACATCGTAGCGGGAATTCCTAAAATCGTTAACAAAATTAGTTTGATTAAAATTCCACCTGGAATAACTCCCGGGCATATTACAAACATCGTGTACACGGTATCATTGGGATTTGCAACATGGTCAACGCAGAATAAAACTATTAAATATACCATAATAGTCACTGGCGTGTGCAGGCTATCTGTGTTCAGTGCTACAAAATTCGAGATATTTACAACGTATCCATGGCGTCATTCAACTGATAAGTTTTCTGGAGTTGTAACTATCATATTAAACAAGGGAACCGAAGAAATATTTATTCTGGAAGCAGCTGATAAGAAATTAACCGCAACATCTTACTGGTGGTGTTTTGAATTTGTAGTTGAAACACCTCAATTGGTTACTGCATAAAATATAATGAGTACCTCAATCGACGATGCATCTCAATACAGGTACAATCAAACGCGTGAATGGCAAGCAGCGTTGAAAGATATCATCGAACAATATACGGTAAAAGTAAAAAAATATTGTTTATTCAGTATCCGCTGTTGTTCCTGGAACAGGTGTTATATTGTCAACAATGATGATGATGGCACCAGTAGCCGTAACTATTTGTATTTCAACAGCAACAACTATTGCAGGTGTTTTTAATATCGTAGCAAAAAAGATATGCACCTGCATGAATGAAAAATTATCCGATTACATAATAAAATTACACACAGCGACGGTCGCGTACTCGAAGTTATCTTCGCTGTTATCAGCAAGCCTCAGCGATGGAATAATTTCTGATTTTGAGTTTTCAGAAATGATTAAAATATATAACAGTGCTGTTAAAGGTACGAGTATTAATAATGACATCAGTAGAGCTACTTCAGCAGATCGTGACAAACACAGCTCCACCAAAAACAACAATGATCTCGGTAAGCTCGACTAATCCTGAATTTAGTGTTAATTTTCCAACTGCGATTCGCGCAAATGAAATCGCCTTAGCGCAATTACGAGCATATTACAGCTGGCCAAACATCAGATCGAAATCATTTAATGGAGCGCCAGCAAATAATTCGCTTGTATTTGCTAATAAAAACAAATCAGATGGAACACCTGATTGGGTCGTTGTTGGAATGCCAACTGGCAGTTATGAGGTCGAGGAAATCAATGAAGAATTTCAACGTAGAATAAAATAAATAACCGGAAAAGAAGCAAAAATCAATTAACGTTCATGAGCCAACTTTATCAGCAACGATTGAAATACATTCACCTGATTACGCCGTTGATATTTATCAATCATGGATAAGATCCATGCTAGCTTGGCCTGAAATCCCACCATCTGAAAAGCCAAAACCACCAGAACCGAAAAAGTCTGATTATGTCACGGATAGGCAACCATATCATGAAATTACCCCATCATACAAGCAAAAATTACTTAACATAAAGACTTTGCGCCAGTTAGTAATGTTATGTTCCTTGATGATAAGAAAATTAATTGGAGATTTATGCCTGAACTCCCTAAAGAGGTGTTGTTCAGATTTGCTACTGTTTATGATATTGACATAGATGAACTTATTGAGTATTTTAAAGAAATAAATCAACATCATAAACAACAACTAGAGCGACTACGGTAATATTTGCAAGAATGTATCTTTGATGCAACGAGTTCATGTAGAGAAATAATTGGTCTCGTGGAGGTATTAAATCAGCTTGTATCCGACATGGAATATCTTAACCAACGATTAATTCAGGCGGTAATTGATGATAAGAGAGGCAAGAAGCAATATTTTTTAAACGCGTATTCGATAAAAGATGTAGATCTACCAAATTTTAAATTTCCCGGGTACAACACAGATGAGTTAGAAAAAATCTCTCAATGATCTTATCAACGAAAACTTTCATGAAATTGTTGAGGCATGGAGAAAGATGATACCATCAGCAACTGTTCTCGGATACAACAATGACCCACAAGGAGGTGGGAGACATGTTTCACCAGGAATCGTTAATATAACATCAACGATCGCAGTCAATCGTGTTTGTGACGTAATCGATGGCAGATATCAAATCGATCTTTGAAAGTCAAATCAGGCTCAACAAGGATATATTTTATACACGTTCCCACTACAAGTATCTCCTGGGAGTTTGATCGTGCAAGAGCCAACCAATCCTGTTTATATACGTACAAATAATCAGTATTTGTCACGAATCAATTTCAAACTCACCGACCACATAGGACGATTAATTGACCTGCCTGGGGAGGAATTGATTGTGAACCTACATGTAAAATCTTAAAGACTTTTATCGTAATGATTTCTGTATTAAAGACTTTTATCGTAATGATTTTTTTTCTCATAGATCTTTGATCTTATTTTATTTTTTCTGAAATATTTTATTTTATTTTATCAGATATATTTTTTTAATTTTTTTCTGAAATATTTTATTTTTTCTGAAATTGATGGGTAGTTGGTAATCAGAATCGGGCAAACCAATCAATTTCGTAATTTTAATGGGGTAGTTGATACTCAGAATTATGTAAAATGATCAAATTTTATGATAAAAATATATTTCAGAAAAAATAAAAAAATATTCCAGAAAAAAATATTTCTGAAAATAAAAAAATGTTTCTGATAAAATAAAAAAATGTTTCAGAAAAAAAATATTTCTGACAAAAATAAAATAAAATATGTCTGATAAAAATAAAATAAAATATTTCTGTATAATATAAAATAAATATTTCTGATAAAATAAAATATTACACGTGCTCGGTCGTTTCATCAGTAACGAAGTTACTCGCTGACATAATTTTTCTCAATTGTCTTATACGAGTACTAATTTTTTTTTGCCTCGTACTCGTGGGATAACTCCGATCTAATTTTTTCTACTGCAGCAGAAAGAGGAACGAATTCCTTCACTTGATCATCTTCTATAGTAGCTAGCGACTGAAACATCGCAACTTGAATCTGTTTTATGAACCTGTATTCGGATGATAGTACATAACCACCATCATTTTTACGTTCTTGTAAAATTTCAAAATAAGAAATTATTTTTTCAGGATTTAGTTCATCAGATATATTAATACCATCTTTTTCCAATTTTTTAATAGCAACAATTACATCATTGATTATTTCGTGATTCATTATTATACGGTATATATTTATTTAAATAAAAAAAAATATATCCCCATGTGAACCCCTATTCGAGTGTTTTAGCAAGTTCAGGAGGATGTTTCAAGGACAGCTTGGGGATTTCTGACAAAAAAGATAAATAAATATAATTCTACGTAATTACTTTATAGTGATGATAATTTATCTCATTAACAATATTGGAAGATGATTCTTTGTTTATATTTTTTTTTTGAGAAAGCGGATTTATGTATATTTAACGCGACTTTTTGTACCGAACGCCAGCAGATTTCAAAATATATCTCAGCTGAATTCATTGATTGAAATATAATTTCTTCGCCAGTTTCTATGTTTGTAGATTTTACCGCCCTCTTTCCGGTTGTTTTACATCTCCCAGTATTACCACGTGTATTATTCTCGCTCTGTGTAACAGCTTGAAGGTTGGATAAATAATTATTTTGAGTATTCCCGTCAATATGATCGATCAGAAGACCATCTTTGATCAACCCCTTATGACATTCATAAACAAATCAATGACAGAGATACTTTTTCTTCCAAGCACCAAACGTTAGATAACCAGCATTATTAACAGTACCAACTGGTCTCTTCAACCTGCAATTTCTGATTACACCATCAAGATTTGATTCGTAGTTTGTTATTATAGGATGTGGGACAAATTCTTGGCTCATTTATATAATAATATTATTTGTTTAAATCATAATTTGTCTGAAAATTTATTTAGATAATCCTCTATTTATTTTATAGCTCCGTCACTGACATTTTTTTAATCATAATATCTTTTAAGCTCGCGATATTTTTTATCACCAAAACGCGCACATAACTCTGTTTTACCTCGTACTCCAACACCACATCGTAGATACGGAATCGGTCCTAAACAACCTCTACGAACGCTCTGCAAGTGTTCCACAAAATTCCTTCCTGCAGGATTTATTACAATGAGTTAATGATCCGATCATCAACCATTTACACTTGTTATGTTTAGACATTATATATATAATATTTTTTATTTAAATACTTGTCTGAAATATAATATGGATGAGTTTGAGAGATTATCCAGAATCACGCCTTGGAAAATAAGTAAATTCAACCTCGACAGGATATCTTCTGATTTACCAATAAAACATCTAGTTGATAAGAAAAATAAAAGTTTGGTCAATAAAATTCACGACGCCAAGAAAGAATTTCACGCAGATGGTGCATCTCATGTCTGGTCAACGTTCAAGATTATACGCGGCAAAGATATCATCCACGCTACGATGAGTGACAAACGAGCGGCATCTATTATTGAGCAGCTCGATCATAGAAGTTATCTTTTCAGAATAAAATTTGTCGTGTTAACAGAAACAGATAACTGGATTATCCGTGACAAATATGATCATGTCCACAATAATAAAAAAAACTGTTATACTGAGTAGAAATTCCAAACCAGGAGCGCTGACTGGTATTGACAAACCGTATTATGAACGAGCATATCCTGTGACCGCGGTTATTTATGGAATTTATGTGATAAATGAAAAACCCAGCATTAATAAACTGGCGCCAATGAAATTTTCAAAAATAAATTATGTAGCCGAGCGAGTAAGGGAGCATTTTACAAACACGATGCGCGGAAGCGGTTTAACAGATAAAAGACGTGAAAAACTAAACAAATGGGCTGATTTAGTGGAGGATACTGGAGCTACAATAAACGATGTTGCTAATTTGGAAAAAAAAAACACTAAAATTCCCAATAATAGTAAAAACTATAACAGGGGAGATTTTATATAATTCGAAACATTATAAAAAAGGAGGAGCTCTAATAAATATCATTGATCATAACGCTCACGCGTGGACCAGCGCAGTAACAGTGTTTCCACGAGATCGAACTGTAAGATTTTACCCTCCAGATAATTCTGGGGGAGGCATGTTTGATTTTATTAACGAGATAAGAAAAACGATCCTGTGTCAGTATGGCTGTTTCAGAGTTCTAACGACCAATCAGACATGGAAGAAAAAATCAAGTTCGATCAGTTTGTAAGAACAAATGGTGTTATTTATCGAACAGATCTTCTCCACGAAAAAATGAAAAATCTTGCGCTGCAATATACTGATGATACCGACGAACTATTGAGCAACTGTTTCACTGTTCCGTCAGTTGCGGCTCATTTTGCTAGAAAGAAAAATTTGTGGAAACCAACTCGGTCTGATTTTCTTAATGATATAATATCGAGTTGTGTCGAATACGGACACGGTGGATTGTGGAATACTAAATACGATCATAAAGATGTTATTTCAGTTGATATGGTTGCATGTTATCCTGCAAGTTTTCTTGGATACGGAGATTGTTCTGTGTACTTTGAGCGATTCGGTCATCCGACGCACGAGATGACACGAGTATCGATAAATGGACCATTACCGGATTTTGACCTAACTGGATTTGCTTGTATCGAGTCATTTGAAATGTCTAAAGATCTCCATGCGATTTGTTATACTTGGTTTGGAAAACATTTTTCAGAAAAAATGTGGGCACCAATAGTACTGTTACGGTATATGCTCGATTGTGCGATGTTAACACTGTTGATTGTAAGTGAAGCAATTATATCATATCGGAAACAAACCAAAGTTTGGTTACCACAACAAAAGAAATATTCCGATGATGAAAACCCCGATATAACCGATTACGAGAATAAAATCGCAAAAGATCTCGGTAGAAAAATAATCGGCAAGTTCACTCAAGGAGGAGCATATGATCACAGACGACATTGTACAAGATTGATTATGGATGATGCTAAGTTAGATTTTATAATCGCTGATACAACGAACAGAAATACGTTTATAAGTCGAGAAATAGCTTTCTTGTAAAATGGAACTAAATTAGGTACAATTGTAAGTTATATGGACGGTGAGTCACCTCAGTATACTCATTTAAGATCATCGATGCTCGCGTACGTTTCAATAAATCTGTTATCGATGATAAATAAAGTTTCTACACTCGCTGTCAGAGTCGCTACAGATTCATTTTATATCAATAAAAAAATATTCAGGATTACTAGAACAACCACATATCGGTACTTGTGCATCATGGGGTTCGTGGAGAATAAGAAAGGAAAATATACTCGATTATTCCGAATCAGGTGATGTTGCGGTTAAAGATATTTATTGTAAAAAAAACATCAAAAACTACAATTATCTTCTGCACCATCGGTGTACGATCCAATAACCAGAAATAAAACAGTTTATCTAAACGGATCTGGAAGTTCTGGTAAAACCACTCGAGCGATCGAACTATTTCAGAAATCTGATATCATCGTGCTAACACCCACACATAGACTCGCGCGAGAGATGAAACAGCGAGGAGTACAATCATGTACTTATCATAACTTCTACCGATGGAAGGGTGATGCATGAACTTCTTCGAGGATGGGAGAAAAATATATTCCGAGGATAATCGTTTGGGATGAAATATGCACGGTGCCGTTAGAAACATTAAAAAGATTTCTCGATTGGTTATTAACAAGAAATACTGCTGTGATAATGTGCGGCGATCATGGTCAACCACCACCGTTTGTTGGACCATCTCCACATGGATGGTTAAAAATTTGGTTGATTATTACGAGGAGATAACTGATGATTATAGAGCGCTTGATGCAGAATTAAACGAGTTGAAGAAATTAATCAGACTACAACCGAATAAAATTCAAGGTGAAATAATGCGTAAAATAATTTCAGAGACTTCAATGAGCGACTTTCTGCAAATCTGGAGACCAAACGACTTGATAGTGGCAAGTAGAAAAATAGTTCGTGATACACTTCAACGGGAATTGGTTCAGTTACATACAGAAAAATTTCCAACATTGCCAGTTGCGTTATGTTATCGACCAGCTGATACACGGCGGCAGAATATTGACGTTGATATACCAGGACAGACCGAGAAACAGAATTTAGTATTAAATGATATTGTCACAGTTGATGTTGATGTTGTCGAAGATGCATTATCGTTGAACAAATCTCCGTGGACACTAGGATATGCAATGACGATTCACTCATCTCAGGGATTAACTATTTCTGATACAGTTGTTTGGATTATAGATGATCGTATCGAGTGGTCAAACTTAGTTTATCTCGCAGTGTCTCGAGTCAGAAGAATATCTCAGTTGCGGAGAATTGTCTTGTTCGAGTCAGTGACTAGTGATGATATTGACAATGATATAATAAGAAAAAAATTAGCTGGTTATAAACAATCTGATAAAAAAAATAAACGCGATTTTGATCTCGACGTTGAATTTATTAGCACGTTGAAACAACAACAGAATAATCATTGTACAAGTTATAATTGTGTGATGTTATGGAGATATTCAAATAATAATCCAAGACAATTTACCGTGGATAGAAAAGATAACAGTCGCGGTCATACACGCGAAATACCATGTTGACCTGTCTTGAGTGTAATCGACGTAGAGGTGCTAGTTAAGTGATCGCGGTGGTAATTACGTATCCTCAGGAATTGCTTGTAATTGTTTACATGTAAATCCACGTTGAGGAGCAGTTGAATACAGTCTGTAGATTGCAGGTTTACCTGAGGATCTTGTCACGGTGGATATCTTATGTGTGGTAACACTCCAAATAGGATCAGTCGCTCTTTCTTTACCACCTTCGACTTCACCGGGTTCATATAAATACCTTACATTAACATTACCTAATACTGGTTGCGTTGAAAAATCACGTCGTTGTATTGGTAAATTTTTTTAAAGTAATTGCATTAATAGGTTTCATGTTGGTCGTTCGAGTAATCTCATTATTTAACGCGGCTATCACACTTAGTAATCTTGCAACCCATTCACGAGATCTTTTATCCTGAATAAATTCCTTCGCGTATTGATATCCAAATAACCGCTCAGCAAGTGTTCGATTAAATCGTTCAACAATTGCCTGATCACGATGAATTGCAGTGTGTCCTCGTCGTATTTTGACATTATATCGCTCCATCAACGATGATACTGGACCAAGAAATTCTTTGCCAGGATCAACCTGTAGCAGCTGTGGCCATTGTAGACCACCTTGTGGTCCAGGTCCACGTTGATAAATTCGTTTAAACGCAGAAGCTACTTCAGCAGCTGTCTTTGTCAATAATGGTTCTGCTTCTTTATATCTACTTGCAACATCAACAACGGTTAGCGCGTATTTGTACGTTTTTCTACGTACAGTATCGTGTGGTAAAAACAGCATATCAGCTTGATGAACTTCATTAGGGACGCTGACATCGAAATACGCGTACTGAATTTGTTTCGGTGGTGGTAGGTAAATTTGCCATATTACCTGTTTAGATAACCACGCTTTAGCAGTAACGCGTGTAACTTTTGCTGCCTCGGCGAGTTTGCTAGTCGTTGCCTTACCTTTCCAGTATCCTCTTGGGGAATAATAAATCGTTTCCATTTATAATTAATTACCAGCACCTAACGCTAATTTACCTTTCATCGCGGATCTTTTTAACCAATTAGCTAATGATTCTCTTATATTTTTATTTTTTATAGAATATAACGCATGAATCAATTTCACATCTGCAATATGTCTGTCTTGTAGATTTTTGCTTTTATATGCTACATGATGAACATGACACGCTTTATCAATAGCGTTTATTGGTTCCTCGCCTGGGTTTGGTTGATCCTGATTGTCAAGTCTGATATCAAGTCGAGTACCAGGACCGCAATAATTATATCCTGATAGATGTTTTTCTCCTGTGTATTTAGCCCACGGAGTTCCTGGGAACTTTGACATTAATGTAGCAATATCACCACCATCTTTTTAGGTAAAAAAGAAAACTTTTTTCTGTTACATACTGCACGTCTTCCACCATATGCTATTCTTGCATTTTTTGTTGTAACCGTGGATAGATCGTTAGTTGGGGTTTTAGTTCTACAGCGTAAACAATATAGATTCATATGTTTATATAATATGGATATAATTGATTTCTCAGCGACTCGAAAACAAGAGCCAGTTAAACACCATCCTGCGTTGCCAAATTCGTTCAGAATGATAATAATAGGACCATCTGGATCGGGTAAGACGCAATTGTTACTTAATCTGATAATGAGATGGTTGAAATGGGACAAATTATATTTAGTAGCACCATCAGTTGATGATCAACGATGTTATGATGTGCTTAAAGATTTTAATGAAAACGCGCGATTACTGGATGACGATGTCATTAAATTTATAACCGATATTGATGAAGCACCATCTGTAGATGATCTAGATGGATTTATTAATAATTTAGTTGTATACGATGATGTGAAGTTAGACAAACAATCAAATCCAGCTAGAATATTTTCTCGAGGAAGACATAAAAACACTGATGTGATATATGTTACTCAGCGATACGTACAGATTCCGAAAGTAATCAGGGATAACTGTAATGTTTTAGTTGTGTTTAATGGCGTAGACACACATACGTTGCGCAATATTCATCAAACTTGGTGTAGCGGAGATATGGATATAATTAAACTTAGAAATTTCTTTTCACGAGCGCAAGCTACTCCGCACGGATTTATAACGATATATTTACATGATCCTAGATCCCGATATCGTGTAGGTCTTGATAAGATATTTGGATAAATTAATAGCAGCGGGGGGGGGGGGGGGCGACCTCAATTAAGACGTAATTGCGTAAACAACGCGCATAATAAACTAGAAAAAATCACCAACGACAATAAAATAATATTAATTAGAAATTCCATAGAGACTCTCTCAGTGAAGTGTCGACGCTTTTTTTAAATTTTGTCGACACTTTCTTTTTTTCGATCATTTGTAGGATGGATTATTTTCGACATTTGAACGCTCCTACAAAAAGGTGGGTTCGCCCCCCCCCCCCCCCCCCCGCTGCTGGTTTTGTAAGAGTTCAGCTTGACTTAACTATCAAAAATAAATGGCCCACTGATGATGGGGAGGTTTAATACATTATAGTTTATGACGAAACAAGACATAAATGCAAGGAACAGCGGTGAAATGTATGACATAATTGATCATTTGTTTCACATTTTACATACCAAATTTTGGACAGGAAATTAGCCAAATTATGAGGTAGGTGTTTGATAGGACAGAATATTTAATGCGTGTAGATAGGTATCAGTCTTATATAGGAAACTCGTACATAGACTTACCTCGAAGGGTGCAACACTAAAAGGTTTGTATCAGTGTGACAAAGGTTAATAAAGTTGAATGTGTTTTAAGTACATTGAATAATACGCCATTAAAGTACAGTTTATATGGGTACAATCATTGGATTGACGGAGGCTCTGAGTTATTACAAAATGCATTTACATTGACAAGAATATGTCACCTCTACAATTAATTAGGAATTAGCTGAAGACCATAAAAAAAGACAAAAAAAAAACAAAAAAAAAAAACAACATTAAAACAAACATTCGACTAGTCAGAGTGACAGAAAATGAAAAGGATAGCCATATTGAATCTGTTGGATGGAATGGGAAAATATATAATTATCCTGGCATAGCAAATATTTCATCACAAGTAAATCCAAAATATAGGCAGAAATACATATCAAATAAATGCTACAATTTGTTTTTTAAATTGTTTTGATCAGAAAAGGCTATCTTACAGTGTAGACAACTCAGTAGATATATTGTCTGAAACGGGAGTTTTTGTTCAATTCAGATAATATCATCATCAATTGAAAGTCCCATATGTCATGTATGGTGGCTTTTCAAGCATCACTGTCCAGTACAAGAAGTGTACTAGTTACTAGCTACACAATTTGAATGATTCTACAAATTATACCAGTTGACTCTGGATTAAAAAATAACAAAGAACATGACACACCCGACCCCCAATCCACCCCAGCATAACGCAACCAAAAAAAAAACAATAAAAACAATAGCAACAAGAAAACAAGTAAGCACATTCCATCAGGTTCATATATGTACACAAATTCAATTTACAAATATTAGAAGGCTAGTTTTTAAGGAGGTATTGATTGCATACAGGTGCTGTATAGCTGAGGTTAGTTTATAATAAAACGAAAAATTCATCATTTGTAAAAGTGGTCCAGATGATGAGATAAAAATCATTCCCAACAGCGATGAAAATATATTTCATTCAGAGTGGAATTAGGGCTGGCATTAGCATTATTTCACATAGACATGCAAAAGCAAATCACAAATTATATGCAGATATAGATGGAGAGATTAATGCGATAGTCACTTTGAAAGAATGTCACGTGGTGAGGACAAAGTTTTTGTCAAGGTCATATATAATTGTCTTATGTTTCAGAGTATCTACAATCTCTACAGCTGAGTGATTCTCTTCAGACACATCACTGTCCCTGCTGTTAAAGACAACCCAAAACCCATTTAGTCTACCTGACATGTTTGATCATATATCTGCACTTTTGTATGATTACCCATGAATACATTTATAAATGTCTTCCACTCCTAGATATGCTTTGTTAAATTAATGATCTTTTTTATACATCAATCATTATCACCTTTCCAACGTTTAATATCCATTTTTTATTGTAGGTTTTGTTGCACAGAAGGGTTGGACAGATGAGAAACACATTTTATTAAATTTTATTTGGTTACTCTACAAATTTTAAAGGTTAACTGGTTCCTGTGTCTATGATTCTCTTTTAATGATACTCGTTGAAGAACGCAATCCCGTTGTTGTACATGTAATTCACCGATTGTATACTTTAGTAATTGATTAAAAGCTAGTCTATTACTGGAGAGAAATGTTCTCGATTTTATAATCCTACCTAATTGCTACTCTCCATCACTTCAGTTTCTCTAGCGAGTGTGGTACTAATGAAGAGCGTATGGATACATTGGACGCTAATCTGTTAGTATATTTGGATGTGAAGTGGTATCCTAAACTTCTTTTCAAACATCACCAACAGCAGCGGGGGTGGGGTGGGTGGGGGTCAAGAGACCGGGGGGGGGGCAAAAACACACCTCCGGCCAAGGTCCCCTCCCCTTCAATTAGGCCCTGGAAAATGTTGATTTTTCAATTGCCAAAAGCCAATCGGAGACTTATATGGTGACCAGCCCCTGCCCTCCGGTGTTGATTTCTTTGTTGCCAAAAGCCAGTCTGATCCTGGTTGGTAAGATAAAAGCCTTCAGTGAAGAACGACAACGCCCATATCCGGCATTGGGTCGCAAAAAAAAGATGTCGTTGTGTTTACCTGGCTCCAGTCCAAATGTTTTGCACATTTCCATTTCCTGATCTCAGCTTCCTCAGTTTTCACTTATGAAGTCTTGGTCAGACCTGTTTGCTGTAATCGATAATAGGTAAGCAAATATCTTTGTATTTCGTTAAAATGTTCTTGTCACTTAACTTAAAACGATCTCCACTTCCATATGATATGGTAATGTTTCTCACGAACATTTTACTCAGATTATTTACCACTGAATTGCTGACATCGTCTTTCACCTTCATGATCAGGTGCAATTTTAATATTTGGGCAACTTTGGGATACAAACTTACAAAGTTAATTAAGGTTTAATGCTGCTGGATGTGTGCTGCTGGACTCTTGTTTCAAACAAATAAAATAATGTTTTATTACATGTGTATTTAACACCGGCTTGGTGGTTTATATACATATATATATATATATATATATATATATATATATATATACACACACAGCAATTGAGTCTATATCTATTATATTAAATTAACACTTATACTGGTTTTTACTACATAGTGTTTTGCGATAATTCTTTGTGATTTAAGGTTTCATGGATATATAAAATTTGTTTATAGCAAATCTTTCATCTAGCTAAATTGCATAGTTGATTAAATAGTTATGTTACTCGCTACTATGCCTAATATGAGCGAAATTGTTGATAAGATTTAATACCCTGATAATTTTACCAACGTCTATTCGATTTTTGTTGCCTTTTATCTTTATACAAATCTTGCAGATCAACATGTAATCTTGTATGCTGTATTTTTTTCTCCTGCTTTTTAAAAATAGTTTGAATCACCTTTAAATTCTCGAGTGTTATCTCTTAATTTCTTCTGTGATAATATTTATTACCTAGACATAGCATACACATTGCAGTCGCCTTAGCACAAAATAATTGCCGACTTGAACAGTTGTCAACAATAAGAGTTGCAAAATAAGAATGGTTTATAAAATAAAGCCAAAATGACAAAGACTGCAACAAAAGAATAATACTTTTAATGCAATTATGATAAAAGCCATGAAAACAACTTACAGTGTATCTATTACATAGATGGCTGATGTTACGAATCGATGTCTTAGAATAAATAACAGGAATGAGCGAAAATCATCCAAATGTTGTGAAATTGAAAATACAAGTTTTTTCCTAAAATACAAGGTGAAACAATTAAAAATAATCGACAGTATGGTAACTATAAATATTCTATTAATTCTAAAGGTATCGATTAATCAGAACGAGTTCCAAACGTATCGATTAATCAGAACGAGTTCCAAAGGTTTTACCAATTATGTCCTGTAACATACTGATGTATTAACGGTAGTGAAAAATCACTATGATATAATCGCAAAATGTCTTTCAATTAATTCACAGTAATTCCGTAACCGCTATTAAATATCCAAATGCCGTCAACTCGTTAAGGGGCCGTCCATTTAGTGCGTACGCATGGGGGGTTAACCCAAATGCATACGCTTGCGTATGGGTGGGGCTACTGATAATGTACGTACGCATAGGAAACGGAGGGGGGGGGTTAAACCTCGATAATAGTTTGTTTAATACGTAATCAGTTCGACTGGTATCAGTCGGCGTTTGAATTTTAGCGACACTAGAAAACTTTTTAAAGTTACGCAGCTTATTTCTTTGATGCTGCCAGACATTCAACGTCGGTAGACCGTTTTTTTAAAAACACGTTAATATTAATACTTGATCGTTTATGCGTGGATTAAATAAATATAGGCTGTTCTGTAGAATTCGAAGTGGGTGTCAAGCGTACGTACGCAGGTGGGGTGTGTCTAAAAAGTACGCATGTGTACTGGGAAGGGTCAAGCTTTGCCAGATTTCTGCGTACGTATTAAATGAATGGCCCCTAACCCCGCGTGCCACGTTTACGCTTTATGATGTTGTATCCTACTTCCGAGCTCTGTACCGGCAACATCATTTAAGACGCACCAAAGTGGGTGGTTATTGTTGTTGTAGGGTTTAACGCCATTTTTGCAGCACAAAATAGGCTATACATGGCGGCCAGTATAATGGTGGAGGAAGAACCCTGGAAAAACTTGGGAAGACCCACCGACCCAAGAGAAGCTTCTGGCAAGCTCTCTCACGTACCCATGTTAGCCGAGGTGAGACTCGAATCCACGCAGAGGTGGGATGGCAGTGATCCGGAGCAGGTGGTATACAGAAAAGACGATATATGTAGCTCTATAACGATAGCAAATAACGTAGAATTTCTACTCGAATTACAAAATACAACAGGAAAAACATAAATTTTGGGACCCAATTTTTTAAGGCCAAATCTTACCCAGTTTTAGACTTTTTAGCCTAAGATCTAAAGTAGACCGGTCCGAACTGCACACGGACGGACAGGTGAACCATTACAAAAAGTAGGATAAGTTTGAGATTTGGAATAAAAAGTGGCCAGGTCACTAAAATGATGGGTCTTATAGGCATTAAAAAAAAAGATTTAAAAAGTCCAATTTCTACCCTTCTGTACATGTGCGAGCGAAGTAGCCAATCCAAAACAAATTCTTTAATACATCTAGGCATCCAACTAAACGAAACGACACGTCTGCACCTAGCATAGCTATGGCAACTTAGGTAAATGCGTAAATGCAGCACACAAAAAATAGTTAAATATCTCAACGCAACACATCATTTATCACATGTACTCCATGCATCATAAAAACCGAGCAAACTTTTCTGACAACAATACTCGAGTTTAGCAAAAAAAATATTGATATTATTATAAATCAAATTTAATAACAAAAAAAAGCTTATGGGGAAAGAAAATTTGAAGAAAGTAGAATAGAAGGTTCTCATAATCGGCTTACAAATTTTCCGAGCAAAAAAAAAGAGTCTAAACTACAAAAAAAATAAAATCTAAACGAAGGTTTCTCAAAACAAGGTTTTAAACATATTGGAATGTACTACCATGACAAGAAAACGTTGTTGGAAGTTGGTGGAAATATATCAAAAGACGTCGAACTTTTACTAAAAGCGTATATAAACGCAATTCGTCCAATATTCTATAGGCAACTTTATGGTTTTGATAGTAGTGAATGGGGTCACCCTAGCGACAATGGGAATTAGCATTAAAAACACCCTTGGGTCACTCTGGCGACAATGGAAATTTAACATTAACCACCCTGGGTCACTCTAGCGACAAGGGAAATTTAACATGGGCAAAAAGCCTTGGGTCACTCTGGCGACAAGGGAATTTAACATTGGAGAAAGGAAAAAAAAGGAAATATCCATTCTAGGGACAAAGGCATTCGAACAAAGGAAAAAAAATATCGATTCTAGGGACAAAGGCAATTGAACATGTTAGAAAAAAAAAAGAAAAAAAAACTACTTTTGGGACAAGGGGAATTGAACATGGGATTTTTTTTTAAAAATTTTTTTAAAAAAGGGGTAGGCAATGGAAAGTCAATCTCTTTTCGAGAAATGTGGGTGGCCCTGAACAGGGCCTTTGGTTTTATGTTAATATTAACATAGACGGCATCTGTCACATCTTCTTCTTCTTAAACTCCTTCTAACTACAGGTCCATACACAAGTACCCTCTTGAGGCATCCTTGTCTTTCAATGTAAACTCTTCTCATCCATAGACTAGTATCTGTCCTATCGACAACAGTCCACTTGGACCGTACATACATGGGTATGTCCGTCCTGAACATCATTGTTGACACAAGGGTGGAAGATTGAACGTCGGTCCACATCTTGAGGCTCCAAGAAGAGGTGAGTGATTGCGCTGAACTGCGCTTATTTATAGGGAGAGGAAGGATTGAAACGGATTGAGTTCATTGACCACTCCAAACACGTGACAAAATTCAGTCAGCCCGCATCCAATCCGAAGAGAGCAGTCTGTGACGTCACGTGGTCTATATAGATTCGCTAGCGCCTGTGTGCAGTCAGTCTATGCGACAGTGATTCAATATGACGGAAACTCAGAAAACGATTCACTGGGGTGCACCAGCAGTGGAGACCGCCCAAGGGAACCCGGACTTACTTTCAGAAGAGGTAAATTGGGATTTTGTGGATTTTCTTACCTCGCAAGAATTTGTTCCGGAACCTTCGTCACCTTCATTGCCGCAATTGGAGAATTTTAGACAGAGACAGAAAGAAGAATTGGAGAAATTTATGCAAGGACAAAAGGAAGCGGAACAAGCTTTTCTCCTGCAGCAACAGCAGCAGCAACAAGAAGAGGTAAGAAAAAAACAACAACAAGACGAAGTAGCAGCAAAGAAACAAGAGGGTGAAAATCAAACGGTCACGATACTGTTGGACATTTTAGCGGAGTTAAGAAGTCTGAAACAAATGTATCAGACTTCTTTATCACGACCGAAGAGAATACGACCTTCCCGAGCTAAACACGCCAACCCTGTGACTAAGCCTACCGTACCACTCTTAGTGATTTCAACCCAGTCATCATCAACAGAAGTAGGCCTCGGCCGTGGCAAAGGCTTAAGGCAGTTAAAGTTGATTGCTTAAACTCACCCCTACACCAAAAAGTAGTGAAAGGGGTCACCCTACGTACAATGGGAATTAGCATTACAGGGACCCCTGGGTCACTCTACGTACAATGGAAATTTAACATGGCGAAAAATCGTGGGTCACTCTACGTACAAGGGGAATTTAACATGGCAATAAATCGTGGGTCACTCTACGTACAAGGGGAATTTAACATGGGATTTTTTTTTTTTAAATTTAAAAAAAATTTTTTTTAAAAAAAGGGGTAGGCAATGGAAAGGCTATCTCTTTTCGAGATATATGGGGGGCCCTGAAAAGGGCCTTTGGGTTTTCTTCTGCTTCTAATTTCTTCTTTTCCTCCACCAACTTCTTATTTTATCTCCAACACTCTTTCTCTTCTTTTTTTTCTCCTCCTCTTCTTTCTTCTCTTCCTCCTCTTCTTCTTTCTTCCTCTTCTCATTTTCTTCTTCTTTTTCAATTTTTTCGTTCCATGTTCTTATTCTTATCTTTTCCTCTTCATCCTCCTTCTCCTCCCTTATTTCCTTCATCACACCACTAATCTTGTCCTTTGCTTTTCTTAAGTTGTTAATTTCCATCTTTACACGATGGGGACTATAGGAATAATGGTCTTCAACCAGTCTTATTAGCATCTGTTCCATTATTCCTAAGTTGTCTAAAACGTCTTGCAAGGTTTGTATTTTGTCCATTTGGTTTGACGCCATCTTCTTTTTATTCTTTGCAGAATGGTTTGAACGACGAACACTGTGAGTTCTTATACTTAAAGCGCGTACGTGAAGGAAAACATCCCCCTAAAAACATAAAATGGATCTTACCTAGATCATGACCAAACAACGCGCGGACGTGAAGGAAAACATCCCCTACTGTTTCATTTCATATAATATAACCCAAACTATACTCTCCACATTTGCTAAGAAACAATAAAGAAACCCATAATCTACTATTCGCACAAACATACCTTTACTCATACAAACACAAACACACAAACACATACCCTCACATTTTTTTAAAAAAGAGTTAGTGTTTATATACACACTACTCTACCTACACACATTGGCAAATTAATAGTTATTTCTTTTCTAGAGTATTGGGTAGCCCTGAAAAGGGCTGTTTTGTTTGGAACTTCATGGGCACCTGGTTAATGGTGGCACCTTCCAGGCCTGGCGCCACATACGCATCTTATCCCCCAGTTACTTTTTACCTTTTGGGGGGAGAAAGCAGAGGCAGGATATGTCGCTTCAGAATCCCAATTTTCGCTCTCTGGGATTTTGAAATTTTTTCTTCTCTCCTTTTCCTCCTCCTCTTCTTTGTTTCTTCTTTCCTCTTTATATCTTCTTTCTTCTTCTTCTTTATATCTTCTCTCCTCCTCTTCTTTGTTTCTTCTTTCCTCCTCTCTTATCCTTCCCTCCTCGACAATGGCTTCCGCGGCCAGTTCATTTAATATGCGCCTGGCATATTCCAGATGCACATGAAGCTCCAACAGTTTCTCAAGTCTCGTGTTCATTTTTTTTTGGTGTTGATCAATCAACAAGGGTAGCTGGACTGCCGAACGAGTTTCAATTTATACTGAAAGCGCGGACGTGATGGAAAACATCCCCCTAATAACATAAAATTGATCTTACCTAGATCATGACCAAAAAACAACAACGCGCGGACCTAAAAGAAACACTCGCTCACTTTTTTATGCTACCCATCACTTCAATGGACTATCCACATACGCAAAGCAATCCAATCTAACCCAAAACAAAAAAACAGACATCATTTTAATCCACTATCCACACCAACCTACTTTATCACTTACAAACACAAACACATACCCTCACATTTTTTAAAAAAGAGTTAGTGTTTATATTCACACTACTTTACCTTCACACATTGGCAAATTAATAGTTATTTCTTTTCTAGAGTATTGGGTAGCCCTGAAAAGGGCTGTTTTTTTTGTTTTGCTATGGCATTCTTTTTTAGTTTCTAAGAATGCGATGTCCTCTGAGGATAGACTTTCTGGCGATAGGTCTGCTTCTTCGGAAAGAGAAGAAGAATTCTTTGGTGTCGATACGACAATCGACAAAGCCTCTGTCAGCTTCAGGTTGCTGCTGCTGCTGCTGTTGCTGTTGTTGTTGCTGTTGCTGCTGTCTCTGAAGTCTGTACTTCTCTGTCCATTCTTCTTTCTCCCTGTTCATTTCTTCTCTGAAGAGCTCTTCTATCAGGTCTTCAGTGATTTTTAACATTCTCACATTCTCTATTTCTTCTGGCTTCGGTATCAGACTGTGTCTGACCCTATGCAAATTCACGTAGGCTTCGTTGAGCTTAGCTAGTTTGGAGCACATCTTCGTAGGAGGATGAGTCGACAATGGATGGTTAGACTTGAAACAACCCCCGGTTCTTAATGTCAAAGCGCGGACGTGAAGGAAAACATCCCCACACGGTTTTCGAGCCGCAACGTTTAGTGAGTGTCATGAAAGGGATAGTAAGAAATGAAAGAGCATCAATCCAACATTCTTATAGCTAAACAAAAGACAAAGGCATTTTTTCCAAACACAACATTTTTTTCTTCAAAAATCACTTAACACTAAACAACAACTCTAACATTTTTAACAATAATCCAACACTATAACATCAAACATTTTTTTTCTCAATCTACAATCTACTTTGAACAGGGCTGACAACGTTGTGAATGAAATTGTTATTTCCACTGTTGGAAATCATTAGGCCATTGATGGACACTACGTTTCCTAGCTTGAGACAAAAGATAAGCATAATGGTCACAAAACCATCGATCTACTTTCACATCATTTCTAGCAGAAGAACGAGGATCGAAATGAGTCACTAAATGTTCTAAGGAATAGCCCAGGCTGCGATGATGCAGAAAATACACACAGTACTGTCCACACACCAAGGAATCTGTGCCTTGTAATTTCACATTATTGAATCGGGTGGTTTGAGCATTTCTTCTCATAAAGTCGATGATATCGTCTTCCAAAGGGGGCAATCCGTACGAATCGAAATATTCCACACATCCTTCTTGAGGAAAGTAGACGGCTACCCAGTGGGTTCCTGGGAGATGACTTTCGTCCGTGTTGATCACGTAAGCTTGATGGTCTTTAGGTTTGCGATGAGGGAGTTCATCTTTAGCACAGACGACAGGATTCCAAGAAGCCGTATACGAACTGTGGTTCAAAAGGTAATAAAGTTCCCAGGTATCCATTTGTGTTTGTTTTCTTCTTCTTCTTCTTCACAGGTAATAATAAGTCGTCAATTCGATCCTGACTTTTTGCTTGAAAATGTCTGACGAATAAACGGTTATTCGTTCTGTTTCCTCACTCTGATTCAGGAGAGCTTCGATACGATGGATCTCTTGAGTGGTTAATGGTGGACAAGAATGTTCACGCAAGTCTTTATACCACTGGTGCAACACGTCTTTGTTCGAGATGAGACTCCAAGCTTCGTCCAGATACTCGTCCAATTTTTCTTCTTGACTTAACATCAGGCATTTATCGTGTTGAATTTGACTGGGATGATCGTTTTGACATTCATAGCAGTTTTTCTTGATCAATTCTGTTATTTTGTCGACCAAGTGTTTGGCAAAACAGGAGACTAAATGGGCTTCTTGTTCTGGCCATCTCGATTTCATCATGATCACTTCTTCTTCCACAGTCTCCTCACATTTCATGTCCAAAGTTTCTTCACTAGGTAAAGAGGGATAACAGTCTTCCATGACTTCTAATAATCTAGAATGACTTCTCTCAAACTGTTGATTTCTATGGTATTATCGAATTCTGCATACAGGATGACGTTCACTGTCTTGTCCAGTTTATCTGCAAACTGAAGTTCCACACGAATCTGGCCTGATTTTATAGGGTGGAAATGTCCCTCGTCGCTGCCTTGGTCTGGAGTGAAATCGAAAGCCCACAAAGCATAGCCTCCTGCATAATCCTCGTACTCAATGCCGTGACTGGTGTTGGTTCCTAACTGACCGGTGGCTTCGTACAGGGACAAGTACGATCTCAAGTAATTCATCTTTGTGGGATCAAAGTTAGGTTCGAAAGGTCGGGTACACAAGGTCTTGCCATCGCGACTGACTTCGACTTTCTTCACTAAAAAGTGTTGAAAGTTGAAAGGATTTTCTTTGAAGGCTCCGTTGAAGGCTGAATTCAGGACCATACCAAGGATTAAACGCTTGGGTAGCTGTCCTTGAAACAGATGATCTTCGATCATGGATTGCTGTCCAGCAGGAATGGTGAACGTTTTCACTTCCACACGTCGTATGGGATACTTGGCGGTCGTTCTGCTCAACGTTTGACTGATGTCGTTACCCACTTTGGGTAACACTTCCACGCGTCGTACGTAGAGTTTGGCCTCCTGGATTATGCTTTTAGGAGCCTTAGCAGGATCAGCAGCTATCAAATGGAAAGCGGCACTGCTGCGATTCAGTCTCAAGCGGACATTCACCCCGTTCAGCAAATATTTCTCTTGCAACCACATGTCCAAATGCAAACGATCCATCAGTTCTAAACTCTTTTTACCTAGGATTTTCTCTTCTCTTGCCTCAAAGCCGGAATTGCTTCCATCTGTTTTGTCGAACTTGTTCGCTTCGTCAGCTACCCACAGCACGCAGGCATTGAGATGACTATCCTTGGCATCTATTCCGTACGTCAAGAGATTTTCCAAGTAGGCACGGTAAGGGTATGTATCCATGCTGCTGCTGACTAGTTTGTTATTCAAGTACAAATCCACTGAGCTGAACAAGGAATGCATGAAATTGTTGACGGGAGCTATTTCGTCAGTGTCATCTACTCCACTATCATCTTTTTCTAGAACTTGGACTTTCAAGTACAAGTAACTGCTATTCAGATCGATGTAATCTTCGGGCTGTCCCTTGATTTCAAACTCGATGGGAGCGGAATCGGTCAGTGAGGAGACGGGATGAAATTCCACCCACTGAGATTCTTGCATCGTCATCATGGTGGGGGGCATGGCAAACAGATCCAGTTCTGTCTTGGAACAAGCGCAAGACTCTCGGTGCATCATTTTGTTCTGTGTTTCAATAATCGAAAACGTCTAAGTCTCGAACGGTTCTTCTTTTCTTGGCCTTTCTAGCTTGAAGTCTGGTGAAAGGGTGTTTTCTTCGTCGTCTCTTTCTGCCTTGTCCTTGCTAAATGCCTGACTCGGTAGCGTGCAGGGCATTTATAGGTGTGTCTCGTCGGCCTAAAATGTCTTTACCCGTTTGCAGCAAGACATTTTTGCCTGCCCTCATGAAGGCTTCTTTAGGGTTTTGTTTGTCGATGATGACATTTTGGAGAAATTCTTTGCCTTGCGTCAGTGCCGCATCTTTCAAGGCGTGCAATCCGCGTGTCACCATCGGTTTCAACACCGGGGCCACCGAACGAAAGGCCGATTTTAACATGTCTCCTAAACCGTGTCCTCGCTGTCGAGCCACCCCTCGGTACACTGGATACATGACTTACTTACGAGTCGTGAGAGAACCGTTTTCGAAAATGGAGTTTCACCGTGACTTTTCCTTTGGTGAATGGAATATTTTGTCCCAAATCTCCTTTTATAGTAATGTTGACCGTGTCCAAATACGACTTGCTGACAGGTAAATAGTGAGGATGGACAAATTCGCGGTGGACGTGATAAGTGTTTCCACCTTCCTCGTCAGCGTTCGTGGCAGAATCCACTTTGAAAGGAATGACACGCAGTAACGGCACGGAGGTGTGTCCCACCACGTTGTATTCCACCACATCGGAGTACACGAAGATCAAATTCAGTCCTTGGTTCAGTTCTACCGGGAAACGAAAATACTTGGCAAAAGAGTCGTTGTCATAAATGACTGGTAATTCGGGGTTTTTTTTTTTGTTCTCCTATCTTCCTCATCTCCGTGTCACCGCCCAATATGTCAAACAATTCAGGACAAAATAAGAAAGACATTAATTTTTTGGACCCCTCAGAAAATTTCATCAGAAAGCGACGAGCTATTTTGTGGTATTCCAGGGTGACACTTTTTTGGACATTCCCCAAAGCTTTATGGAACACGCCATTAAACTTGGAGGCTATGGCGCTGACCAAATGATGACCACTGAAATAATAGCCTGGGAGAATGGACAAGTTGTAGGTCCACGTTTTAGTTTTGTCATCATAGGTTCTATAGCTATATGTGCCAATCTTATCCAACTCCGCTTGCAATTGTTTGTCATGAACTTCTACCTTAAAATAATTTTGATTGGGAATGACATTGTGGACTTGGGTTGGGTGAATCATTTCCACTAAAGCCACTTCCCAATGGGCTTCGTGATCTAAGGGGATGGCTTGAGGTAATTTGGCCGTGTAACAGCACAACGTGTTGTTGGGAAACACCTCCATGGAACTGTCACTGGATAAGGTTAAGTAAAATTGGTTTTGGTGACTCATAATTCCAGAGTTCTGTGGCTGTCCGAGGGAATATTAGTGGATGTCAGAGGTGTGTCTCCGCCCAAAATGGGGTTCCGGTTGTGGTTGTTGTTGGAGTGGTGACTGGCACTGGCACTGGACACAACGTTCCCGTTCGAGGAGAATTTCAGGGAGGGATTGGGAAGCAGGTAACCGATGCAACTGCTCAATAAAATGGTCCACAATTGTTTGTCTCCTTGTTGCAAACTCAAATTGGCAATGGCTGCCCCGATGACACAATACACCACGAAGATTTGGCAGAAAAAGACGATTTGCGTTTTAGGCACACGTTCTCCGCACCACACCCACAAGGGTTGTTTTTGTAAATCTTGCACAGAAGAACTAGGGGAAGAAGGAGTGGTCGACGTAGCTGCGTCTGATGTGTGAAAGGGCATGATGGTCACTTCTTCTTTTTATAGTCGATGACTTGCGAAGCGTCGATCCAAGAATCGAAACTGGGTGGATATCCTTTCCAACGTACTTTGACTTCTTTGACACGTCGTTTGCCCACTTTACGGGTTCTGCGTTCGAGAATGCTTTCGATGTCGTACACGTCGTCTTCTTTTTTGGTGACACGTTGTAACTCGGGCAAATAAAACGTTCCTTTGAGCACTTCTCCGTTCATGTCTTCCAATTTATAGACGGCAGCATGACGGCCATGCACTCGTCCAGTGACGCGAAACAATTCGGTCGTCCAGTTAGGTAAGTAACCTTTGTCGAAAGTGCGTTTGGTTTTGCCAATGCGCACCCAATCTCCTACGGTCAACTCTCCACTTTTCTCGGGGACAGCCCTCGTCGGGGACGTACCAAACAGACGCTCAAACACCAGCACTTCGTTGTCGGGAGTCACGTCTTGCGGGGCACGTCCGATGCTTCGATGGTAAGATTGGTTGTACGCTTGCACCAGGTGCGGCAAGATGTCGATGTACTTCAGAGTGTGGTGATGCGTAAAATATTTCCACATGCGTTCTTTCAAAGTACGTTGAAAACGTTCCACGATGCTGGCTTTGGTTTCGGGATTCTCGGTGGTAAAAAAATGAATGTCACGTTTCTTTAATTCTTTTTGGAAAGCTTGGTTCAGAAATTCGGTGCCTTTGTCCGTTTGCCATCGAAGAGGGTGACGACCGCTTTGTTTCAACACCCGTTGCAGGGCTCGCACTAACTCGCTGCTCGATTTGGAAGTCAAGGGCACGACCCAGGCAAATTTGGAAAAGACGTCGATGACACAAAACAAATATTTGTAGCCACGATTGTAGCTGGCCAAATGAGAGACATCGGCTAAATCGGCTTGCCATTGATGATCGATGCCTTCCACTCGGGTGCGACTTCTGGCAAACTTGCGTCGAATGGGTTTGTGTAAAGTGTAGGTAGCTTGTTCTTGTAACCATCGTTGCACTTGAGGTAAACGGAGACTTTTCAGTCGAGTTTTGGCAGCACGATACAATTTTTGAACTCCTGCGTAACCTGCAGGATGCGAGGGATCGTAGTAAATGCTGGCTAAGACTTTTTCCATTTTTTTTGTGTGTTGGTTGGTGTGTTAATAAGGCACCCACTCTTGGAAGAGGCTACTCTTTTTCTCTTGGGGTATTTTCTTGGATTGCAATGCTTTGCGTGTGCGACCAGCAATAGGTGTCGAAGAGGAGGAGGATGTCTGAGCGGGGGATATCGGTTCTTGTTTCACTTCTGTCTTCACTTCTGTCTTCACTTTCTTTTTCTCTTGTGATGAAGAAGGGGTGGCCATCATCTTTTTAATCCATCCAATTCTGGAGGTAGGTGGTGTTGTTAACTTGCGTACTTTTTCTGGTGGAGTTTGAAACCCTTCCTCTTCTCCTTTTTCTGTCTTGACCACTGGTACTGGTACTGGTACTGGTGATGGTGCTGGACTTTTCATCAAGGTCTTAAAATCTTTCAGAGTGGGTAGAGCTGTTTCGTCTAAAGCTTTCTGGTGAAAGAGTTGCAGTCGTTGCAAGAGTTGACCGTACTTTTGCGATTTTTCTGTTTCGGACAAATCTTGGCGATTCATCAAGGACTGCAATTCGTGTTGTAACTGGGACATCTCGCTCAAATTGGGATTGGGAGGTAAATGCGGGGTGCGTTGTTCTTGCCACCGATGGTATTCCATCCATCGTTTGTAAGGCACTAAAGCTAGTTTTCGTCCTTCCATGGGGTTGTCAGGGGTCGATTCTGAGATCTTGGGACTTTCGAGGGCCTTTTTATCTTGCTCCCACCAGTCCTCCCAACATGGTTCCCAAGACTCCTTTCAGTATGGGACCTAACAAGAGAGGCAAAATAACTCCACGTTGGACCAACATCTTCTTTTTTTGACGAATGGGAATTTTCTTTTGAACCATTTGGCGAAGAACGTGACGATGTTTGCCTAAGCATTGTTTCTGATGTTTGGACAAAGGGATCGTGCCTTTCAAAACGTTCAAACAACATTCGCACACGGTATCGATGACCTCTTTGGAGGCCGTTTGAATGAGTTTTTTTCGTAGGGGTGGAGAAGCTTTGGACAGGACAGATAACAGGTCCCCATGTTTGGCTAAACGTGGTGGCAGTCCTTTCCTTTTCTTTCCTTGGGGTTTTCTGGAGGGTGACATCTTTGAGTCTTTAGGAGCACCTAAAAACACTGATACCCTACTCGGTCACAGGCCTTTTTTATACTGGAACACGTCGCCACTGATTGTCTTTACGTCGTATCAGTTTGAGGACAGGCATGACACGTCGTGCAGGGGTACGTAACGGACTAAATCGAGCCAGTTCTTGCTTGGACAAATCCAGTAAACTTTGTAACATGCCCGATCTTTCTTGGACTTTGATTTTGGGAGAAGGTACTTTGTGAGCAGCAGCCACTGCCGCTAAATTGGAGGGTCCTGCTACTGGGGAAGTTCTTTTGGGGGTCATCAACGGAGAAGTTCTTGGTGTGATCAACGTCTCCAAGTACTCTTCAGTTCTGGGTGTCATTAACGGAGAAGTGGACAAATGTGAGGCTGCCGGAGACGCAGTCACCGCTGTGGCAGGTCGTGGTTTGCGAGTGTAAGGTTGCGTCCTGGCCGAAGTGCCTCTCTTGCGACTAGTTTTCTTCTGTGGACTTTTCTTTTTCTGAGGACTTTTTCTCTGTTTCTTTTTCTGGGGGCTTCTTTTCTTTTTCCGGGGTGGTGGTGTCTGGTAAGAGGAGGGTCCTGCAACTGGAGAAGTTATTTTTCTTGGGGACCTGGTCTTTTTCTTTTTCTTCTTGGGGCTTCGTTGGACTTTTTTCTTGGGGATAACTTTGGGGGCATTAGGATCCCATCTTAAGAGTGAGCGAATGATGACCCCTCCTAGAGTACCGCTCCCTCCAGGTTTCAAAATGATTTGTTTTTTGGTTTGAGTGTCGATGCGGAGATCGGCCAGTTGGACCAAAGCGACTTTGTTTCGATCGAAAAAGCGTTGGGTTTGATGAGGAATCTGAATGATTCCTTGGAGTAATTGACGTGCCGTCACCGTAAACCATCGTAAGACTTCTTTGAGACTAGCTTCTAAGACACGAGCTCGTGTTTGTGGATCTTTTTCTCGACTGATGCCATACAAGGCACGAATTAATTTGACGGGAAGATGCGACTGAAGGGACGTCATGTTCACACTGTGTGAGACAGACGAAAAAGGGTCTGAGGTTTTTATAGATTTTTTGATGGGGAGTGAAATGAAGTCGAGGACGGAGACGAGTACAGGACAGGCCCTCCGTCTTGGCACCAGTGGTGAAACAAGTGGGTACGAAATCGCAAATCCTCGGGAGTGGTAGGTTTCAAATCGACGAGTAAATAGGCGTGTGGCGTTTGAGTGGCATCGTCGTACGCCTGAGTCAGCCAAGGCGTTCCTAACTGTTTGGCTAAGACTTGCACTTGCGATTTATCTCGAGGGCTTTTAAACAAGACCACGTAATGTGCATTGAGACTGATGGTGCGATGGGCTTTACTTTGTTGAAACAAATTTTGGGTGATGTAAACGACACTGGCATTACGGTGATGCCCTTTGCGCGTGAACCACAATTTAATTTCTTCTTCGTCTTCTCCTAACATGTCGTCGAAAATGACCAAATGGGTTAGACGGGAGTCAGAGACGATGCCGTCGTCTTCTTTAGGAATGCCTTCCACAAACACGATGGAATCGCCTTGACTTTCTCGCAAAAGGCTGTACGCCGATTGCCACTCTTTGTAACACCACACGATCCGTTGAGGTGGCCGATCGATCAAATGATGTTTATGTTCGATCAAACGTTTGACGAATTCGGTTTTGCCTGAACCGCTAGGTCCAGCAATGAGCATGTTAAAGGGATGGCGAAGATACAAAGCCTCCCAACTGGCACGATCTAAGTGTTCGTCGATGACTTTGACAGTAGAGGAAGAGGGAGAAGAGACAGCAGAGGTAGCCATGGTGTGAGAAATGTCACTTGTGACACGAAAAACAAACAAGACAAGAGTTTATATACTTTTTCAGAACACGTTTATTGAATGTTTCAAATATGAACACGAAAGACAAAAATACATACAACCCAAATAGTGATGTACAGGAATATAAAACACAGCAAAGCGATCAAAGTGGAATATAAACAAGTGTCTGTACAACATGTTTTGGGTAACCAAGATGTCCTAGGGACAGTGTGTAATGTTCTTACAGTCTCTACATGAGGTATTGTCACACAAGTGTCCTCCCGGAATGACCTTTCAGGAATGTCCATGACAGTCCTGTCCTGAAGCGAGTGGTTGTTCTCGGTGACGGGTTCTTCTGGCACCGTCACTAACACAGGTTGAAAAGTAACTTTTTTCCTTGAACAACTCTTGTGCATACTGGGCCACTTCTTGGGTCCAAGCCTCAAAACCCCCCTTTTTCCAGTCACGAACATCTGTCCAATGAGGGTGTAAGTCACAAGCTACACACACATCGTCATACACGTCTTGGGTAGCTAAAAGTTGACGAATCTTTTTTCCTGTTGAGGTCGAGAAGTATCCAGATGAAACCGCAAGGCTTTGAGCAAAAGGAGTTTTTCGTGACCATTTAAGGCCATGGAGGTGGTAAGTACTGATCGTAAAGAGTCCACAAAGAATCGGCTGGTAAACGAAATCCCAGAAAACAAGTCACTAAGACACACACCACTTGTCGTCCCAAATTGAATGGATAAAGTTCTTGTAATAATCGATGGTAATGATCCACGGTTTGAATATGGTCATTGAGTTCCTTCCACGGAATCTGTTGGATTACATACGACATAAGTCGTGGCATAGCTGCCTGTTTTTATAGTCTCTTTGTTTCGAAAAGAATACACGTACTTTCTAGCCAGTGATCTTCGTTCTCCAGTGGGGAATGTAAATCTTGCATACTGTAACCGAAACGTCAGAGTTCGATTAGAAGTTTCCTCTTCCGCTAAGTAGATTCCACGTAACAAATGTTGGTAATCCTTTACCTCGTCTTCCTCAATGGGTTGCTCTAGGTGAATCTCGAAGTAACCAAAATGATCAACACGTGAATCATCGGGGGCCTGGAAGTATTGAACAAGGTCTGACCACTGAAACAATTTCTGACGAATCAGTTCTCTTATACCCTTCAGGTACCAGTGGTTAAAGATCTGGTGACGTAACGGATGCAGTTGTTCTTTACATTTCACTTGTATTTTCACCAGCTCTCGGTAAATGCGTTCTCTCAACTCCACAGGCAAAGCACGAATGTTCTCTAGCAAAGTATCCATGAATAGGTCATACTAAATCCTCTTTGGTCTGACACAAGAAATGTACTCTTTGCACAAACATGGTTTCACTTCAGTGTCGAATTTAAATCGTTGAGTCACTAATCTACACATTACAATTCGTTCAGAAGTTTCCTCTTTCACTAAGTTGACATTGTGTTCAAGATGTTGGTAATTCGTTAACTCTTCCTCTGGAATTCGATGCAGTACGTTTACAATGATGTAACTACAATCGTCCATACCAAACCAATCCTTTTTAAAACTAGAGGATCGTTGATCAATGTCTGTCCGATGGAACACTTTCAATTGAATCAATCCTTGTATAGCCTTCAGGTACCAGTGGTTCAAACACCGGTGACGTAACGGATGCAATTGTTCTTTACGTTTCACTTGTATTTTGACCAGTTCTCGATAAATGCGTTCTCTCAACTCCACAGGCAAAGCACAAATGTTCTCTTGTAAAGTATCCATGAACAGATTATTATGGTAAGAAGTTACTTCAATGTCTCGGTCCCACTAAGGGTAAGTAATGACAATTCGGTGACCATCGAGCATGTTCTACGTAGGCCGAATCTTGCGGTTCCCAGTGGTGAAGTGACACACCACAACTGAAGCACTTGACTTTATCTCCTTCGCCCAAGTAGAAAAATCCGGCTCTGGCTAATTCTTCGGGGGTCGGTCCTCCCAGATACTTTGGCCATTTTCCTTTGAACGATTGAAGACGATTTTCAAAGTCGCAGTATTCCGACAAACGCACAGGGAACGAATATTCGTCTTTCACAGGTTCGTTTCGATGAGGGTTGGGTGACAGGAACAGGAGTTTGCTCAGGGCTGGATGACATCCGTAGGGGGGTAGACGTGAAGGTCGACATTCCCCTTTAAACCCGGTAAAATGTCTAAGAGGACGAGCGGCATCGCTTTCACATCCCTCAGGTTTGACACGCACAGCATCACTTTCCATGACAGGGGCAGTGAGAACAAAGTTCCCATGATGCTTTACGGCATCGCTCAGGTCACAACGTACAGCATCGGTCCCATCGCAAGGCTCACAATCGCACTCGTTTGCAAACTCCGTTGCGCAATTACAATGGTAACCACATGGACAATCGCAGTTTCCTTCCGGACATTTTCCGTCGCAATGCCTGGGTCTTATCCATCCAGTATTAGTCACACTAGAGGAAGATACAACTTTTTTACAATCCCCAAACTGAAACGATGTCTTTTTCAAAGTATTCATCTTGTTCGCTCGGTCTTGGTAGTCCCAATGAACTATCGATCTTGACCATAGCCCCCTTTTTATACTAGTCGCAATGCAGTCTCCAGCTTGTACATCTTTCCTTTTTTACGTTTTTTATGTCTTGTTTCGGAAGGTACCGTCTCTAAGGTACCGTCAACATTGTACCGTAGTGTAATGGGTGGAAAGGCCATAGAAAGGTAAGGGCAGTGCGGAGAGCATCGAGTATGTTCCAGAATAGCTGAATCTTTATAGATACATAGATCCATTCGTAACTTCAGTCCGCAAGCGAAACACTGTACCTCGTATCCCAATCCTGACTCAGGTCCCAAGTAGACAAATCCTGTTCTAGCTAAAACATGCGAAGAAGGTAATCCTTCCCTATCCGTAGGCCATTTCTGAAACGTGTCCAATCGACGGGCACAATCACAATAGTCAGGTAAGAAGACTCGAAAATGGTAGGGTTTGAACTTGGAGTTCTCATCGGGTTTCTCACTCGATTCTTGCTGTGGCGAAGTCATCTTTCTGGTGGGTGGCTATCCTCTTACAACCAATGTTTTATACCAACGTGTCCATACGGTAAGGTAAAATGATTGGGAAGTCGAACTCGCTTCTGGTACACGATTTGATAAACTTTTTCCAAAGGTCGACTGACGATGTGGTGAGTGGGTAAGCGCACAATCTTGTTCGGCTGGTGAGTGGTCACTTTAAAGTTTCCATCCTCTCCCGATTGCAAGGCTTCTTTCAATACCCCAAAGTTGACCACACGACTGGTACGATAATTCAGAGTCAGTCCTTTCACTTTGCACGTCGTGTGCACTTCTCCTTGTTTGTCACGGTATTCGTAGCCGTAATTTTTGGGACCGCCACTGACGAAACTTAGAATCTTGTCGTCGGTATGCTCGTCTGTCCAGGCTCCTAAACGGTCTCCTTCGATGCTAGGGTGATGTTGAATCGGGTGATGGATGTAAATGCAACTGTCCGTGTCAAAGTACAGGACGCGTTCTTCTAACAGTTCTAAAGCTTCGTACAATTTTAAGCGAGCATGGGCTGTCACGTAAGCCGCAATGATGACATTTCCAAAAGGGTCGTCTTGTACAAAGTCCAGATCTTCTTCGTAATTGACCAAGATCAAATTCTCTCGAACGACGTCCACGTGTTTCATGTATTTGGTTTTGTCGTGAATCATCTGGAAGTAGCGGGAAGGTTCTGTCAAATATTCCGTCTTGGGTAAACACGGTCGTTGTGCCATTTTACCCCACAAGCAATTTAACATCACTTTGGCAAACGATCGCCTGCCTTCGTTTTTTTCGATGTGGTCTAAAGTGATGCCTTCTTGTTCGTAGTATTTCTCTTTGAATTTTATTTGGTCTTCGGGAGTGTGACACCAGGAAGGATAGCCGCTGGCTTCTTGCTTCAGTTTCAAAAAGGCATCCACGTAGTCTGCGAAAATGCCTTTCTGAGTAGGGTCACCCTTGTGGTATTGTTGTGTCTTGGGAAAGTGGCAAATTTCGTACACTTCTAACAGTTGGTATCCCATGTCCAGAGCTTTGAACAATTCTACGCTGACCCAGGTTCCCGTCAAGGCACGTTCTTCCTGGCTGTGCTGACAAGGTTGATCTTGGTTGCACGTTTCGGCACAAGTACGGCACAAGGGAAACATCAGTTTGCCTTGACAATGGTGAGGTAAGACGGGATGGTATAGGTTCGTGGGAGGCAAAACTTTACACTTGATCAAGCCTTCGTATTGTCGAATGTTTTTCAGGTCAATGTGTTCCGTGAACAATTGCGGGTGCCCTACAGGAAAGCGACAATATTTGCACACGTAGGGATACAGCGAACACACGTCCAAGTATTTGATTTCTTCTCCTTTCTCTTCGTCGGCTTGGTACAGCAAACAGGTGGCATTGGTCCTTCCTCCGTACAAACTATCCCTCGGGTTCAGCGGGTCCATGAACTGGTAACTTTCCACGAGGCGTTTAAACTCGGGATCGGTTTTCATACGGTGATCGTACTCGTGTTCCCACATTTCCACCACTTGGTATCCTTCTTGTTCCAACTTTAGGCGCCGCTGACAAGTGTCCTGGTACAAGTCTTCCATGGTTCGTTGCAAAAACTGATTTTTGGTGCTACAATCAGGGTAACAGACGGGACATCCGTGAAATAAGCAACCGTTAAACTCGTACACGATCTTGGGGTTTTCTAAGTCCCAGCCATCGACCGAATACGTTCCGATGGTCTTTTCGCCCCCTCCGTTGCGGGCATGCTGAATCCACTTGTCTTCCTTGTCGCACAAGTAATGTAACCAACGTAGGGCTTTGACCGAGTATTGACGTTTGACAAAGTGGGTCGTTTGAGGACTGATGACAGCCACGGTCTTTTCAGGCATGAATCGTTGGCGGTACACTAAGGAACACGCTTTGGCAATGGTGCAAGCTTCTTTCAAAGGATCGACCCCTCCGTGTTCCATGAACAGTTCTCGAAATTTTCCACAGCAACGCCGTAAAATGTCCACGTCGGAACGACAATACTTTAGCATTTCTTCCTGAAAGTCGAAAGGGTCCGAGGCGTGAATCTGGTACCAAGTGTAGAAAGCTTCTCGTTGTTCGGTACGCATGTTGTCGGGGTCGTAATAGTGAGCCTCGGGCAAATGGGGTAGAACGGCGTGTTGATTGGCTTCCGTATTGAAAAAGTGTGGAAAATACCCTTTAGCCATTTCTGTCATTCCAAACGTTTTAGGCATTCGACTCAAAGGCATGGCCAAGTAACTCATCGAATCTTTAAACTGTACTTGTCCCACTTGCATGAAAATGATTTTGGCTCCGTTCAAAGTCACTTTAGGACGCTCGGTGCCTTGTTCCGTATAATACCTCAAAAGAAACTGTCCATCGTATCCGGAGAAATTGTGAGCCATCACCGTGGCATGACGATGACAATCTCCGTAACGTTCGATATCCTCTTGACTCCACGTCTTGTCGAT
The DNA here is from genome assembly GCA_028554795.2 of Sinohyriopsis cumingii. Taxonomy (NCBI): domain Eukaryota; kingdom Metazoa; phylum Mollusca; class Bivalvia; order Unionida; family Unionidae; genus Sinohyriopsis; species Sinohyriopsis cumingii. The sequence goes on from CM068826.1 coordinate 107,138,540, forward strand.
GGGGTCTAAGACCCATTGGGCAAAATCGGCTAACGTGTTTGGTCCCCGAAAGATTTTTTCACGCCCTCCGGGAATCTTGCTGCAGTGAGGGCAATGACTGAAGATAAGTTCTTGAATGCACTTTTCGCACGCTCGATGAGCCACGCAGAAATTAGGAATGTGAATGCCAGTCTCTTGCATGCATTCGAAATCGAAAAAGATGAAATTGCCTTTCTTCTTGTGACCGTCCTCTTTCTCTGGTGGGGGTTGGTATTTTTGCACGTAACATTGGTGTTCCAAGTCCACGATGTGGTGACAAATGTGACATTTTTTCTTTCCTGAACATACGTGTGCCTTGGTATTATTGGTACGTATGACTTGTCCACACGCGGGGCACAATCTCAGCAGTTGACAAGCGCATTTCTTCTGTGAACCTTGCGTCTTCAAATGTTGTTGGTAACAGGTAGGGCTGACAAACGTGCGCAGACAAGTGGAACAAGGCACTGGTTCTTCGCTCAGACAGGGTGGAGAGGCCAAACATCCTGAGCATTTCCATCCACAATGTTTGTGTTGCTCTCGATTATTATAACCATAGTCACATTTCTCACAATAATAAACATATCCCAGGAATCCAGTGATACTGGTAATGGTATCGAAATGGTCATCGTGATGATAAAGGTGAATGTATTTTCCGTCCTTAAAATCTTGGCCTCGAAACAATAGAGGCCCGCGCATTTCTTGAGGGTGCACTTTCAAGGTGTATCGTGGAGCTAGGACATCTTGCAATTTTTGCATCTCGAGAATGCCACAGGGTGTGTCTTTGGGCAGTCCGGCTTGTTGTAACAGGAGTTCTGCTTCGTTTCGTTGTTTGGCTCGGTCGGAACGTTGAATAGTGTTCCAGGTTCTTTTCCATTCTACCGTGTCGTTCTTGTTGGCATAGGTTCGTCCCACCACGATGGCACGGGCTAAACACATCTGGTCATGAGGGTTGTTAATTCGGACGAGACTCGTTTTGGTGTTGCGAAGGTCGTCCACCAATGACATCTTTTTGCGTCCTGTCCCTTGAGGAGGAGAGACGTGGGTCATGTCCAGTGTGGCTTTACCATCGGTGATGTCAAACTGATCATTAGATTGTTGTACGTGTTGAATCTTGTCCATGACTTTGGAAGCAGTCAATTCTGCAGGGGTGCTAAACTCAATCCAAACAGGGGATTTCAAACCGTCGTGTTGTATGGAAAGTCTCAAGCGATCGTCTTCTTTGGGTTGACATTGTCGCTTGAGTGCAGTGAGCAAAGAATCCCACACCTCAGTGATGAACACTTCTGCTTTCTCTAACGGCACTTCAGCCTTGAAATCTTTAAACTTCACCGTGTATTTGTAAGCCGTGGTTCTAAATTTTCTAGAGGAGCGCTTTTCCGTCTCTCGAATGGAATAGTACTTTTCAGGGTTGACAAAGGGTGGTGAACTTGGTTTAGAGGGTTCGGATTCTGGTTCACTCATGTCCTCTTCAAAATCACTGGCATGAATTTGTGCCAAGATTTCAGCCCTGGTACGAGGCGATAGATCACGTTTCTGCCTCTTACTTTCTTCTTCTTTCTTCTCGAATGAATGGGATCGTTTCATCTTGAAAGCAAAAAGTCAAATGACTCAAGTTCAAACACCATAAACTACTTTATAGTCATAGCAGACCAGCGTATATAAAAGGGTGTGTGTCTTGTCCTTTCACTATTCATTTCACTCTCAAGCCGAGCACAACGATGGAAGAGACTAACCAGATGGAACGTTTCGTCAGAGCTTTGCGAGGGGTCATTAGAAACTTCTCTTCAGACCAGCCTACGGACTACTCTCCTTCCTTTAGAGATAAAAGTCAAGATACTTGCTATATCTGTCAGAAGAAAGGGCATTGGTCTTCAGAGTGTCCAGACCGTCAAAAAAGAACAAAAACAGGGGCTAAAAAAGACAAAAGTCAAGATACCTGTTATTATTGTAAAGAAAAAGGACATTGGTCTCCAGACTGCCCAAAAAAGAAACAAGAGGAATCAGAAGAAAAGAGGAATTCTTCAGAAGAAGAGAGGGATTCTTCAGAGGAAGAGAGGGATTCTTCTGAGGAAGAAAGAAGACAGGTGAAGAAAAAGAAACAGGAGAAAAAAAGAAAAAGGGAAGAAAGCGAGGAGGAAGAAGAAGAGGAAAAGAGTGTGACGGTGAAAAAATTCAAAAAACAGAGAGACTAAACAAGGAGACAGAAGAAGACAATGAACTTTTAAATTAAAGTGCTGTGTTGTGAATTGTGAATTGGATTGTAAAAAATGGAGAAAAGAATAAATGAATGATATAAGGTAAGAGTCATTGAGTTTTGATTTTAAAATAAGAAGCTACACTCACGCACTCATACACAGACACGTACTATAAGGGTAAAATGGGTGAGTTTTTTTTTTTTTTTTGAGTTATTGACAAATTGAAATTGTATTTCTTTTCGAGAAATGTGGGTGGCCCTGAAAAGGGCCTTTTTTCTTCATGGTGTAGGGGTGAGTTTAAGCAATCAATTTTAACTGCCTTAAGCCTTTGCCACGGCCAAGGCCTACTTCTGGACTGCGTAATGTTGATGATGACTGGGTTGAAATCACTAAGGGTGGTACGGTAGGCTTCGTCACAGGGTTGACATGTTTGGCTCGGGAAGGTCGTATTCTCTTTGGTCGTGATAAAGAAGTCTGATACATTTGTTTCAGACTTCTTAACTCCGCTAAAATGTCCAACAGTACCGTGACCGTTTGATTTTCACCCTCTTGTTTCTTTGCTGCTACTTCTTCTTGCTGTTGTTTTTTTCTTACCTCTTCTTCTTGTTGCTGTTGCTGTAGGAGAAAAGCCTGTTCCGCTTCCTTTTGTCGTTGTATAAATTTCTCCAATTCTTCTTTCTGTCTCTGTCTAAAATTCTCCACTTGCGGTAATGAAGAAGGTAACGAAGGTCCGGAACAAATTCTTGCGAGGAGAGAAAATCCACAAAATCCCAATTCACCTCTTCTGAAAGTAAGTCCGGGTTCCCTTGGGCGGTCTCCCCTGCTGGTGCACCCCACTGGATCGTTTTCTGAGTTTCCGTCATGTTGAATCACTATCGCATAGATTGACTGCACACAAGCGCTAGCGAATCTATATTGACTACGTGACGTCACAGACTGCTCTCTTCGGATTGGATGCGGGCTGACTGAATTCTGTAACGCGTGTTCGGATTGGTGAATGAACTCAATCCGTTTCAATCCTTTCTGTCCCTATAAATAAGCGCAGTTCACTGCATTGATTCACCTATTCTCGGAGCCTCAACATGTGGACCGACGTTGAATCTTCAACCCTTGTGTCAACAATGATGTTCAGGACGGACATGCTCATGTATGTCCGATCGAAGTGGACCGTTGTCCACAGGACCAACAGCAGCCTGTGGATAAGAAGAGTCTATATAGAGAGACAAGGTTGCCTCAAGAGGACTCTGATGTATGGCCCTGCTGTAAGACGAAGTTTGAGGAAAAGAAGATGTCGCAAATGCCCTTTATGTTAAGGGCATATCAACATAAACCAAAGGCCCTTTTCAGGGCCAGCCATATATCTCGAAAAGAGATAGCCTTGCCATTGCCTACCCCTTTTTTTAAAAAATTTTTTTTAAAATTTAAAAAAAAAAAATCCCATGTTAAATTCCCCTTGTACGTAGAGTGACCCACGATTTATTGCCATGTTAAATTCCCCTTGTACGTAGAGTGACCCACGATTTTTCGCCATGTTAAATTTCCATTGTACGTAGAGTGACCCAGGGGTCCCTGTAATGCTAATTCCCATTGTACGTAGGGTGACCCCTTTCACTACTCCAAAAAAAGGCCCTTTTCAGGGCCACCCACTTCTCTCGAAAAGAGATAGCCTTTCAATTTGCCAATAACTCAAAAATCAACAAAAAAAACCCATTTTACCCTTATAGTACGTGTCTGTGTATGAGTGCGTGAGTGTAGCTTCTTATTTAAAATCAAAACTCAAAGACACTTACCTTATATAATTAATGTATTCTTTTCTCCATAGTTACAATCCAATTCACAATTCACAACGGAACACTTTATAAATTACATTCACTTCTTCTGTTTCTTTTTTTTACTCTCTCTTTTTTTTCAATTTCTTCACCGTCACAGTCTTTTCCTCCTCTTCCTCCTCACTTTCTTCCCTTCTTCTTTTCTTCTCCTGTTTCTTTTTCTTCACCTGGCTGCTTTCTTCCTCTGAAGAATCTCTCTCTTCTTCTGAAGAATCCCTCTTTTCTTCTGACTCCTCTTGTTTCTTTTTTGGGCAATCTGGAGACCAATGTCCTTTTTCTTGACAATAATAACAGGTATCTTGACTTTTGTCTTTTCTAGCCCCTGTTTTTTTTTTTCTTTTTTGACGGTCTGGACACTCTGAAGACCAATGCCCTTTCTTCTGACAGATATAGCAAGTATCTTGACTTTTATCTCGAAAGGAAGGAGAGTAGTCCGTCGACTGGTCTGAAGAGAATTTTCTAATGACCCCTCGCAAAGCTCTGATGAAACGTTCAATTTGGCTAGTCTCTTCCATCGTTGTGCTCAGTTTGAGAGTGAAATGAATAGTGAAAGGACAAGACACACATCCTTTTATATACGCTGGTTTGCCATGACTATAAATTAGTCTATGGTGTTTAAACTTGAGTCATTTGACGTTTTGCACTCAAGATGAAACGATCCTATTCATTCGAGAAGAAAGAAGAAGAAAGTAAGAGGCAGAAACGTGATCTATCGCCTCGTACCAGAGCTGAAGTCTTGGCACAAATTCATGCCAGTGATTTTGAAGAGGACATGAGTGAACCAGAATCTGAACCTTCTAAACCAAGTTCACCACCCTTAGTCAACCCTGAAAAGTACTATTCCATTCGAGAGACGGAAAAGCGCTCCTCTAGAAAATTTAGAACCACGGCTTACACCTACACAGTGAAGTTTAAAGATTTCAAGTCCGACGTACCATTGGAGAAAGCAGAAGGGTTTATCACCGAGATGTGGGATTCTTTGCTCACTGCACTCAAGCGAAATGTCAATCCAAAGAAGACGATCGCTTCACACTATCCATAGATCACGACAGCTTGAAATCCCCTGTTTGGATCGAGTTTAGCAGACCCGCAGAACTAACCCCTTCCAAAGTCATGGACAAGATTCAACACGTACAACAATCTAATGACCAGTTTGACATCACCGATGGAAAAGCCACACTGAAAATGGCCCACGTCTCTCCTCCTCAAGGGACTGGATGCAAAAAGGTCTTATTGGTGGACGACCTTCGCAACACCAAAACCAGTCTCGTCCGAATTCACAATTCTCAAGACCAGATGTGCTTAGCCCGAGCCATCGTGGTGGGACGAACCTATGCCAACAAGAACGACACGACAGAATGGAAAAGAGCCTGGAAAACTATTCAACGATCCGACCGAGCCAAACAACGAAACGAAGCAGAACTACTGTTGCAACAAGCTGGCCTGTCCAAAGACACACCCTGTGGCATTCCTGAGATGCAAAAATTGCAAGATGTCCTAGCTCCATTTTACACCTTGAAAGTGCACCCTCAAGAAATGCGCGGACCTCTGTTGTTTCGAGGGAAAGACTTTAAGGACGGAAAATACATTCATGTCTATTATCACGATGACCATTTCGATACCATTACCACTATCACTGGATTCCTGGGATATGTTTATTATTGTGAGAAATGTGACCATGGCTATAAAAATCGAGAACAACACAAACATTGTGGATGGAAATGCTCAGGATGTCTGGCCTCTCCACCCTGTCTGAGCGAAGGACAAGAAAGAGTACATTCTCCTGCTTGTCTGCGCACGTTTGTCAGCCCTGCCTGTTAACAACAACATCTGAAGACGCAAGGTTCACAGCAGAAATGTGCTTGTCAACTGCTGAGATTGTGCCCTACGTGTGGACAAGGCCTACGTACCAACAGTACCAAGACACATGTATGTTCAGGAAAGAAAAAATGTCACATTTGTCACCACATCGTGGACTTGGAACACGAATGCTACGTGCAAAAATACCAACCCCCACCAGAGAAAGAGGACAGTCACAAGAAGAAAGGCAATTTCATCTTTTTCGATTTCGAATGCATGCAAGAGACCGGCATTCACATTCCTAATTTCTGCGTGGCTCATCGAGCGTGCGAGAAGTGCATTCAGGAACCTATCTTCAGTCATTGACCTCACTGCAGTAAGATTCCCGGAGGGCGTGAAAAAATCTTTCGAGGACCGAACACGTTAGCCGATTTTGCCCAATGGGTCTTAGACCCCATCGACAAGACGTGGAGCCAAGAGGACATCGAACGTTACGGAGATTGTCATCGTCATGCCACAGTGATGGCTCACAATTTCTCCGGATACGATGGACAGTTTCTTTTGAGATACTATACGGAACAAGGCACCGAACGTCCTAAAGTCACTTTGAACGGAGTCAAAATCATTTTCATGCAAGTGGGACAAGTGCAGTTTAAAGATTCGATGAGCTATTTGGCCATGCCTTTGAGTCGAATGCCTAAAACGTTTGGAATGACAGAAATGGCTAAAGGGTACTTTCCACACTTTTTCAATACGGAAGCCAATCAACACGCCGTTCTACCCCATTTACCTGAGGCTCACTATTACGACCCTGACAACATGCGTACCGAACAACGAGAAGTTTTCTACGCTTGGTACCAGGCTCACGCCTCGGACCCTTTCGACTTTCAGCAAGAAATGTTAAAGTATTGTCGTTCCGACGTGGACATTTTACGGCGTTGCTGTGGAAAAGTTCGAGAACTGTTCATGGAACACGGAGGGGTCGATCCTTTGAAAGAAGCTTGCACCATTGCCAAAGCGTGTTCCTTAGTGTATCGACAACGATTCATGCCTGAAAACACCGTGGCTGTCATCAGTCCTCAAACGACCAACTTTGTCAAACGTCAATACTCGGTCAAAGCCCTACGTTGGTTACATTACTTGTGCGACAAGGAAGACAAGTGGATTCAGCATGCCCGCAACGGAGGGGGTGAAAAGACCATCGGAACGTATTCGGTCGATGGTTGGGACTTAGAAAACCCCAAGATTGTGTACGAGTTTAATGGTTGCTTATTTCACGGATGTCCCGTCTGTTATCCTGACCTTGGCACTAAAAATCAGTTTTTACAACGAACCATGGAAGACTTGTACCAGGACACTTGTCAGCGACGCCTAAAGTTGGAACAGGAAGGATACCAAGTGGTGAAAATGTGGGAACACGAGTACGATCACCGTATGAAAACCGATCCCGAATTTAAACGCCTCGTGGAAAGTTACCAGTTCATGGACCCGCTGAACCCGAGGGATAGTTTGTACGGAGGAAGGACCAATGCCACCTGTTTGCTGTACCAAGCCGACGAAGAGAAAGGAGAAGAAATCAAATACTTGGACGTGTGTTCGCTGTATCCCTACATGTGCAAATATTGTCACTTTCCTGCAGGGCACCCGCAATTGCTGACGGAACACATCGACCTGAAAAACATTCGACAATACGAAGGCTTGATCAAGTGTAAAGTTTTGCCTCCCACGGACTTGTACCATCCCGTCTTACCTCACCATTGCCAAGGCAAACTGATGTCTCCATTGTGCCGTACTTGTGCCGAAACGTGCAACCAAGACCAACCTTGTCAGCACACCCATGAAGAACGTGCCTTGACGGGGACATGGGTCAGCGTAGAATTGTTCAAAGCTCTGGACATGGGATACCAACTGTTAGAAGTGTACGAAATTTGCCACTTTCCCAAGACACAACAATACCACAAGGGTGACCCCAGTCAGAAAGGCATTTTCGCAGACTACGTGGATGCCTTTTTGAAACTGAAACAAGAAGCCAGCGGCTATCCTTCCTGGTGTCACACTCCCGAAGACGAAAAGACATTCAAAGAGAAATACTATGAACAAGAAGGAATCTCTTTAGACCTCATCGAGAAAAACGAAGGCAGGCGATCGTTTGCCAAAGTGATGTTAAATTGCTTGTGGGGTAAAATGGCACAACGACCGTGTTTACCCAAGACGGAGTATTTGACAGAACCTTCCCGCTACTTCCAGATGATTCACGACAAATCCAAATACATGAAACACGTGGACGTCGTTCGCGAGGATTTGATCTTGGTCAATTACGAAGAAGATCTGGACTTTGTACAAGACGACCCTTTTGGAAATGTCATCATTGCGGCTTACGTGACAGCTCATGCTCGCTTAAAATTGTATGAAGCTTTAGATCTGTTAGGGGAACGTGTCCTGTACTTTGACACGGACAGTTGCATTTACATCCATCACCCGAGTCAACAGCACCATGACATCGAAGGAGACCGTTTAGGAGCCTGGACAGACGAACATCCCGACGATAAGATTCTAAGTTTCGTCAGTGGCGGTCCAAAAAATTACGGCTACGAATACCGGGACCCACAAGGAGAAGTGCACACGACGTGTAAAGTGAAAGGATTGACTCTGAATTATCGTACCAGTCGTGTGGTCAACTTTGGGGTATTGAAAGAAGCCTTGCAATCCGGAGAGGATGAACACTTTAAAGTGACCACCTATCAACCGAACAAGATTGTACGTTTACCCACTCACCACATCGTCAGTCGAACCTTGGAAAAAGTCTATCAAATCGTGTACCAGAAGCGAGTGCGACTTCCCCATCATTTCACCTTACCGTATGGACACGTCGGTATTGGTCTGTATATAAAAAGGAACCCTAGGCAAGATCGATAGTTCATTGGGACTACCAAGACCAAGCGAACAAGATGAATACTTTCAGAGAAACACAAAACAAGTTTAGAAAGGCACAATTCAAGTGATGGGCTTCTGAAGTGGAATGCGATTGTGAGCCTTGCGACTTTTCAACCTGTGTTAGTGACAGTACCAGAAGGACCCGTCACCCAGGACAGGACTGTCGTGGACAGGCCTGAAAGACCCTTTCGGGAGGACACTTGTGTGACCTTACCCCCTATAGAACTGGTCAGAACGTTACCCAAAACATGTTGTACAGACACTTGTGTTTATTCCACGTTGATGGTTATCATGTGCCTTTTATCGTTGTACTTAAGCCTTTGACTTTTATGTATTTTTTGTCTTTCGTATTCATGTTTAAAACATTCAATAAACGTGTTCTGAAAAAAAAGTATATAAACTCTCGTCTTGTTTGTTTTTGTGTCACAAGTGACATTCCTAACACTATGGCTACCTCTGCTGTCTCTGCTCCCTCTTTCTCCACTGTCAAAGTCATCGACGAACACTTAGATCGTGACAGTTGGGAGGCTTTGTATCTTCGTCATCCCTTTAACATGCTCATTGCCGGACCTAGCGGTTCAGGCAAAACCGAATTCGTCAAACGTTTGATCGAACATAAACATCATTTGATCGATCGTCCACCTCAGCGAATCGTGTGGTGTTACAAAGAGTGGCAATCGGCGTACAGCCTCTTGCGAGAAAGTCAAGGCGATTCCATCGTGTTTCTGGAAGGCATTCCTAAAGAAGACGACGGCATCGTCTCTGACTCCCGTCAAACCCATTTGGTCATTTTTGACGACATGTTAGGAGAAGACGAAGAAGAAATTAAACTGTGGTTCACGCGCAAAGGGCATCACCGTAACGCCAGTGTCGTTTACATCACCCAAAATTTGTTTCAACAAAGTAAAGCCCATCGCACCATCAGTCTCAATGCGCATTACGTGGTCTTGTTTAAAAGCCCTCAAGATAAATCGCAAGTGCAAGTCTTAGCCAAACAGTTAGGGACACCTTGGCTGACTCAGGCGTACGACGATGCCACTCAAACGCCACACGCCTATTTACTCGTCGATTTGAAACCTACGACCCCCGAGGATTTGCGATTTCGTACCCACTTTTTTTCACCACTGCGGCCAAGATGGAGGGCCTGTCCTGTACACGTCTCCGTCCTCGACTTAATTTCATTCCACAAAAAAAATCTATAAAAACCTCAGACCCTTTTCGACTGTCTCACACACATTTTGAACATGACGTCCCTTCAGTCGCATCTTCCCGTCAAATTGATTCGTGCCTTGTATGGCATCAGTCGAGAAAAAAATCCACAAACACGAGCTCGTGTCTTAGAAGCTAGTCTCAAAGAAGTCTTACGATGGTTCACGGTGACGGCACGTCAATTACTCCAAGGGATCATTCAGATTCCTCATCAAACCAAACGCTTTTTTTATCGAAACAAAGTCGCTTTGATCCAACTGGCCGATCCCCGCATCGACACTCAAACCAAAAAACAAATCATTTTGAAACCTGGAGGGAGCGGTACTCTAGGAGGGGTCATCATTCGCTCTCTCTTAAGATGGGATCCTAATGCCCCCAAACTTCTCCCCAAGAAAAAAGTCAAACGAAGCTCCAAGAAGAAGAAGAAAAAGACCAGGTCCCCAAGGAGAACTTCTCCAGTGGCGGGATCCTCCTCTTACCAGACACCACCACCCCGGAAAAAGAAAAGAAGCCCTCAGAAAAAGAAACAGAGAAAAAGTCCCCAGAAAAAGAAAAGTCCACAGAAGAAAACTAGTCGCAAGAGAGGCACTTCTTCGGCCAGGACGCAACCTTACACTCGCAAACCACGACCTGCCACGGCGGTGACCGCGTCTCCGGCAGCCTCACGTTCATCCACTTCTCCGTTGATGACACCAAGAACTGAAGAGTACTTGGAGACGTTGATCACGCCAAGAACTTCTCCGTTGATGACCCCAACAAGAACTTCCCCAGTGGCAGGACCCTCCAATTTAGTGGCAGTGGCTGCTGCTCACAAAGTACCTTCTCCCAAAATCAAAGTCCAAGAAAGATCGGGCATGTTACAAAGTTTACTGGATTTGTCCAAGCAAGAACTGGCTCGATTTAGTCCGTTGCGTACCCCTGCACAACGTGTCATGCCTGTCCTCAAACTGATACGACGTAAAGACAATCAGTGGCGACGCGTTCCAGTATAAAAAAGGCCTGTGACCAAGTCGGGGGTATCAGTGTTTTTGGTGCTCCTGAAGACTCAAAGATGTCACCCTCCAGAAAACCCCAAGGAAAGAAAAGGAAAGGACTGCCTCCTCGTTTAGTCAAACATGGGGACATGTTATCTGTCCTGTCCAAAGCTTCTCCACCCCTACGAAAAAAACTCATTCAATCTGCCTCCAAAGAGGTCATCGATACCGTGTGCGAATGTTGTTTGAACGTCTTGAAAGGCACGATCCCTTTGTCCAAACACCAGAAACAATGCTTAGGTAAACATCGTCACGTTCTTCGCCAAATGGTTCAAAAGAAAATTCCGATTCGTCAAAAGAAGAAGATGTTGGTCCAACGTGGAGGCATTTTACCCCTCTTGTTAGGTCCCTTACTGAAAGGAGTCTTGGGAACCATGTTGGGAGGACTGGTGGGAGCAAGATAAAAAGGCCCTCGGAAGTCCCAAGATCTCAGAATCGACCCCTGACAACCCCATGGAAGGACGAAAACTAGCTTTAGTGCCTTACAAACGATGGATGGAATACCATCGTTGGCAAGAACAACGCACCCCGCATTTACCTCCCAATCCCAATTTAAGCGAGATGTCCCAGTTACAACACGAATTGCAGTCCTTGATGGATCGCCAAGATTTGTCCGAAACAGAAAAATCGCAAAAGTACGGTCAACTCTTGCAACGACAACTCTTTCACCAGAAAGCTTTAGACGAAACAGCTCTACCCACTCTGAAAGATTTTAAGACCTTGATGAAAAGTCCAGCACCATCATCACTACCACCACCACCACCACCACCACCACTACTACCATCCCCAGGGGTCACCAGAGATGCTACCCCACGAAGACCTGAGGAAGAAGAGATGCGAGAAGTGTTTCAAACACCGTCAGCAGCTCCCATTTCGAGTAAGATTGCAGCATCCTTGTTGACCCCGTCCCCCACACCCCAGCGAGAAGAAATGAAAGCTTGGGTTAAAAAGATGATGTCCACTCCTCTTTCGACAGAAGTGAAAAAGAAAGAAGGGAAACCAGAAGTGAAAAAAGAAAAGAAGACCAAAGCCATTCCATTGCCACCTCCACCACCACTACCTTCGACTTCTACTCCCGTAGCCCATCAGACACGTAAATCCGTTTCTAAACCACCCTTTCGACCCACCCAAAGTAGCATCACCGAAGAGTGGGTGACTTATTAACACACAAACACAAAAATGGAAAAAGTCTTAGCCAGCATTTACTACGATCCCTCCCATCCTGCAGGTTACGCAGGAGTTCAAAAATTGTATCGTGCTGACAAAACTCGATTGAAAAGTCTCCGTTTACCTCAAGTGCAACGATGGTTACAAGAACAAGCTACCTACACTTTACACAAACCCATTCGACGCAAGTTTTCCAGAAGTCGCACCCGAGTGGAAGGCATCGATCATCAATGGCAAGCCGATTTAGCCGATGTCTCTCATTTGGCCAGCTACAATCGTGGCTACAAATATTTGTTTTGTGTCATCGACGTCTTTTCCAAATTTGCCTGGGTCGTGCCCTTGACTTCCAAATCCAGCAACGAGTTAGTGCGAGCCCTGCAACGAGTGTTGAAACAAAGCGGTCGTCACCCTCTTCGATGGCAAACGGACAAAGGTACCGAATTTCTGAACCAAGCTTTCCAAAAAGAATTCAAGAAACGTGACATTCATTTTTTTACCACCGAGAATCCCGAAACCAAAGCTAGCATCGTGGGACGTTTTCAACGCACTTTGAAAGAACGCATGTGGAAATATTTTACGCATCACCACACTCTGAAGTACATCGACATCTTACCGCACCTGGTGCAAGCGTACAACCAATCTTACCATCGAAGCATCGGACGTACCCCGCAAGAAGTGACTCCCGACAACGAAGTGCTGGTGTTTGAGCGCCTGTTTGGTACGTCCCCGACGAGGCTGTCCCCAAGAAAAGTAGAGAGTTGGCCGTAGGAGATTGGGTGCGCATTGGCAAAACCAAACGCACTTTCGACAAAGGTTACTTACCTAACTGGACGACCGAATTGTTTCGCGTCACTGGACGAGTGCATGGCCGTCATGCTGCCGTCTATAAATTGGAAGACATGAACGGAGAAGTGCTCAAAGGAACGTTTTATTTGCCCGAGTTACAACGTGTCACCAAAAAAGAAGACGACGTGTACGACATCGAAAGCATTCTCGAACGCAGAACCCGTAAAGTGGGCAAACGACGTGTCAAAGAAGTCAAAGTACGTTGGAAAGGATATCCACCCGGTTTTGATTCTTCGCAAGTCATCGACTATAAAAAGAAGTGACCATCATGCCCTTTCACACAGACGCAGCTACGTCGACCACTCCTTCACCCAGTTCTTCTGTGCAAGATTTGCAAAAACAACCCTTGTGGGTGTGGTGTGGAGAACGTGTGCCTAAAACGCAAATCGTCTTTTTCTGCCAAATCTTCGTGGTGTATTGTGTCATCGGGGCAGCCATTACCAATTTGAGTTTGCAACAAGGAGACAAACAATTGTGGACCATTTTATTGAGCAGTTTCATCGGTTACCTGCTTCCTAATCCCTCCCTGAAATTCTCCTCGAACGGGAACCACGGGAACCTAGTGTCCAGTGCCAGTGTGAGTCACCACTCGAACAACAACAACAACCCCATTTTGGGCGGAGACACGCCTCTGACGTCCAGTAACCCCTCGGACAGCCACAGAACTCTGGAATTATGAGTCACCAAAACCAATTTTACTTAACCTTACCCAGCGACAGTTCCATGGAGGTGTTTCCCAAGAACACGATGTGCTCTTACACGGCCAAATTACCTCAGGCCGTCCCATTAGATCACGAAGCCCATTGGGAAGTGGCTTTGGTAGAAATGATTCACCCAACACAAATCAAAAACATCACTGAAACTGAAAACTTTTTTGAGGTCGAAATCATGAACCAACAATTACAAGACACCATGAATGACATCGGGTTTTCAGGCAACATAAGACCAGCCAACAATTCAGCCTTGAGTTTCTACACCTTGAAATTTCCGGCAGGGTTTTATTTTATTGGCCAACATTTGGTGGATACCATTGCTTCCACGTTCGAGTTAGCCTTTGGCAAAGCCCTGAACAAAATCAAAAAAGTGTCACCCTGGAGTACCATAAAGTGGCTCGTCGCTTACTGATCAAATTTCAGGATACCCAAACGTTGTCCCTCAGGTTCAATGGTAGTTTGTTTGAAATTTTGGGTGGACATGCAGAAATGGTCGCAAGCAATTGGAGCCCCAAGATCAACAGTAATATGGATTTTTACAGAGCTTTTGGAAACCCGTTAGAACTGAACCAAGGACTGAATTTGATCTTTGTGTATTCCGATGTGGTGGAGTACAACGTGGTGGGACACACCTCTGTGCCGTTACTGCGTGTCATTCCTTTCAAAGTGGATAGTGCCACGACCGCTGACGAGGAAGGTGGAAACACTTACCACGTTCACCGCGAATTGTACATCCTCACTATTTGCCTGTCAGTAAGTCTTATTTGGACACGGTCAACATTGCTATAAAAGGAGATCTGGGACAAAATATTCCATTCACCAAAGGAAAAGTCACGGTGAAACTCCATTTTCGAAAACGGTTCTCTCACGACTTGTAAGTCATGTATCCAGTGTACCGAGGGGTTGCTCGACAGCGAGGACACAGTTTAGGAGATATGTTAAAATCGGCCTTTCGTTCGGTGGCCCCGGTGTTGAAACCGATGGTGACACGCGGATTGCACGCCTTGAAAGATGCGGCACTGACGCAAGGCAAAGAATTTCTCCAAAATGTCATCATCGACAAACAAAACCCTAAAGAAGCTTTCATGAGGGCAGACAAAAATGTCTTGCTGCAAACGGGCAAAGACCTTATGGGACGCCGAGAAACACCTATAAATGCCCTGCACGCTACCGAGTCAGGCATTCAGCAAGGACAAGGCAGAAAGAGACGACGAAGAAAACACCCTTTCACCAAACTTCACACGACTAAAGCTAGAAAGGCAAAGAAAAGAAGAACCGTTCGAGACTTAGACGTTTTCGATTATTGAGAAACAGCAACAAAAAAAATGATGCACCGAGAGTCTTGTGCCTGTTCCAAGTCGGAACTGGATCTCTTTGCCATTCCCCCCACCATGATGACCATGCAAGAATCCCAATGGGTGGAATTTCATCCCGTCTCTTCATTGACCGATTCCGCTCCTATCGAGTTTGAAATCAAAGGACAGCCCGAAGATTACATCGATCTGAATAGCAGTTACTTGTACTTCAAAGTCAAAGTAACCGAAGCGGACGGTGACCCTCTCATTGATGCGTCCAGAGTAGCTCCCGTCAACAATTTGATGCATTCCTTGTTCAGTGGAGTGGACTTATATTTGAATAACAAACTGGTCAGCAGCAGCATGGATACTTACCCTTACCGAGCGTACCTGGAAAATCTCTTGACGTACGGAAAAGAAGCCAAAAACACTCATCTGGATGCTTGCGTGGTATGGAAGCCTGACGCATTAGGTGCAAAGTTCGACAGCACTACAATTGATGGGGATGATCAAAATACAACGGGATTTATAGAACTAAGAAAGAAAACTGCACTAAGTCGTAGTTTAGAACTGATGGATCGTTTACATTTGGACATGTGGTTGCAAGAAAAGTATTTGCTGAACGGAGTGGATGGCCGCCTGAGACTCAATCGTAGCAGTGCCGCTTTCCATCTGTTGTCTAATGCTAAGGATTACAAAACTGTCATCCAACAAGCCAGACTCTACGTGCGACGTGTGGAAGTGTTACCTAAAGTAGGTAACGACATCAGTCAGACGTTCAGTAGAACGACCGCCAAGTATCCGATCCGACGCGTGGAAGTGAAAACCTTCACCATTCCTAGGGGACAGCGATCCATGATCGAAGATCATCTGTTCCAAGGACAGCTACCCAAACGTTTGATCCTTGGTATCGTCGAGAATACAGCCTTCATCGGAGCTATCACTAAAAATCCTTTCTACTTTCAACACTTCAACGTGTCCAAGATCGAAGTCAGTCGCGATGGCAAGACATTGTGTACCCGACCTTTCGAACCTAACTTTACCCAGAACAATTACTTGAGATCGTACTTGTCCCTGTACGAAGCCACCGGACAGTTAGGAACCAACACCAGTCACGGCATTACGTACGAAGATTACGCAGGAGGTTATGCTTTGTGGGCTTTCGATTTCACTCCAGACCAAGGCAGCGACGAGGGACATTTCCACCCTATAAAATCAGGCCAGATTCGTGTGGAAATTCAGTTTGCAAACCGAGACCCTGATGTAACGGTGAACGTCATCCTGTATGCAGAATTCGATAATACGATAGAAATCAACAGTTTGAGAGAAGTCATTCTAGATTATTAGAAACCATGGAAGACTGTTATCCCTCTTTACCTAGTGGAGAAACTTTAGACATGAAATGTGAGGAGACTGTGGAAGAAGAAGTGATCATGATGAAGTCAAGATGGCCAGAACAAGAAGCCCATTTAGTCTCCTGTTTTGCCAAACACTTGGTCGAAAAAATGACGGAATTGATCAAGAAAAATTGCTATGGATGTCAAAACGATCATCCCAGTCAAATTCAACACGATAAATGCCTGATGTTGAGTCAAGAAGAAAAATTGGACGAGTATCTGGACGAAGCTTGGAGTCTCATCTCGGACGAAGTCGTGTTGCATCAGTGGTATAAAGACTTGCGTGAACATTCTTGTCCACCATTAACCACTCAAGAGATCGATCGTATCGAAGCTCTCCTGAATCAGAGTGAGGAGACGAAACGAAGAAACGGTTATTTGTCAGACATTTTCAAGCAAAAGGTCAGGATCGAATTGATGACTTATTATTACCTGTGAAGAAGAAAACACACAAATCAATGGATACCTGGGAACTTTATTACCTTTTGAACCACAGCTCGTACACGGCTTCTTGGAATCCTGTCGTCTGTGCTAAAGATGAACTCCCTCATCGCAAACCTCAAGACCATCTAGCTTATGTCATCAACACGGACGACAGTCATCTCCCAGGAACCCACTGGGTAGCCGTTTACTTTCCTCAAGAAGGATGTGAGGAATATTTCGATTCGTACGGATTGCCCCCTTTGGAAGACGATATCATCGACTTTATGAGAAGAAATGCTCAGACCACCCGATTCAATAATGTGAAATTACAAGGCACAGATTCCTTGGTGTGTGGACAATATTGTGTGTATTTCTGCATCATCGCAGCCTGGGCTATTCCTTAGAACATTTAGTGACTCATTTTGATCCTCGTTCTTCTTCAAGAAACGATGTGAAAGTAGATCGATGGTTTTGTGACCAGTATGCTTATCTTTTGTCTCAAGCTAGGAAACGTAGTGTCCATCAATGGCCTAATGATTTCCAACAATGGAAATCACAATTTCATTCGCAACGTTGTCAGCCCTGTTTAAAGTAGAGTGTGAATTGAAAAAAATGTTTGTCATTTTTTAAAAAATGTTTGATGTTATATGGTTGGATTATTGTTAAAATATGTTAGAGTTGTTGGTTAGTGTTAAGTGATTTTTGAATAAAAAATGTTGTGTTTTGAAAAAAAAATGCCTTTGTCTTTTGTTTGGCTATAAGAATGTTGATTCATGCTCTTTGGCTTCTTACTATCCCTCTCATGACACTCATTGAACGTTGCGGCTCGAAAAAAAAACGTGGAGGGATGTTTTCCTTCACGTCCGCGCTTTGACTTTAAGAACCGGGACAGTTTCCAGTCTAACCATCCATTGTCGACTCATCCTCCTACGAAGATGTGATCCAAACTAGCTAAGCTAAACGAAGCCTACGTGAATTTGCATAGGGTCAGACACAGTCTGATACCGAAGCCAGAAGAGATAGAGAATGTGAGAATGCTAAAAGTCACTGAAGACCTGATAGAAGAGCTCTTCAGAGAAGAAGTGAACAGGGAGAAAGAAGAATGGACAGAGAAGTACAGACTTCAGAGACAGCAGCAACAGCAACAACAACAACAGCAGCAGCAGCAGCAGGAACCTGAACCTGAGAGAGGCTTTGTCGATTATCGTATCGACACCAAAGCGTTCTTCTTCTCTTTCCGAAGAAGCAGACCTATCGTCAGAAGGTCTATCCTCAGAGGACGTCGCATTCTTAGAAACTAAAAGATTGCCATAGCAAACAAAAAACCCACAAAAAACAGCCCTTTTCAGGGCTACCCCAATACTCTAGAAAAGAAATAACAATCGATTTGCCAATGTGTGTAGGTAGAGTAGTGTGAATATAAACACTAACTCTTTTTTATAGTGAGAGGGTATGTGTTTGTGTATAGGATTGTGTGTTTGTAAGTGCTGACGTACGTTGGTGTGGATAGTAGATTAAGATCATGTTTTTTTTTGTTGTTTGAGGTGTGGGAGAGTAGATTTGGGGGTTTGATTGGATTGATTTACGTATGTGGATAGTATATTGAAGTGATTAATGAAAAATTTTTTTTAGAATAGTAATGGGCAGTATAAAAAAGTGAGTGAGTGTTTCTTTTAGGTCCGCGAGTTGTTTGGTCATGATCTAGGTTAGATCAATTTTGTTTTAGGGGATGTTTTCCTTCACGTCCGCGCTTTCACTATAAATTGAAACTCGCTGGACAGTCTAGCTACCCTTGTTGATTGATGAAGAGAATGAACACCAGAATTGTAAAGCTTCTAGAACTCCAGATGCACCTGGAATATGCCAGGCGCCTGTTGAATGAACTGGCCGCGGAGGCCATTGTCGAAAAGGGAAGGATGAGAGAGGAGGAGGAAAGAAGAAAAAAGAAGAGGAGGAAAAGGAGAGAGGAAATTTCAGAATCCCAGAGACAGAAAATTGGGATTCTGAAGCCACATATCCCGCCTCTGCTCTCCCCCAAAAAAGAGTGAAAAGAGACTGGGGAAGAAGATGTGTGTGTGGCGCCAGGCCAGGAAGGTGCCAGCATTAGAAAGGTGCATCTGGAGTTAAAAACAAACAGCCCTTTTCAGGGCTACCCAATACTCTAGAAAAGAAATAACAATCGATTTGCCAATGTGTGTGTATGTAGAGTAGTGTGAATATAAACACTGACTCTTTTTTTATAGTGAGAGGGTATGTGTTTGTGTGTTTGTTTGTGTGTTTGTGTTTGTAACCGCTCACGTACGATTGTGTGGATAGTGGATTATGGGTTTGTTTATTGTTTCTTAGCGTATGTGGAGAGTATAGTTTGGGTTTTGTAACCGCTCACGTACGATTGTGTGGATAGTAGATTATGGATTTGTTTATTGTTTCTTAGCGTATGTGGAGAGTATAGTTTGGGTTTTGTAACCGCTCACGTACGATTGTGTGGATAGTAGATTATGGATTTCGTTCATTGTTTCTTAGCGTATGTGGAGAGTATAGTTTGGGTTTTGTAACCGCTCACGTACGATTGTGTGGATAGTAGATTATGGATTTCGTTTTAATGATTTGCGTGTGTAAATAGTAGATTTGGGGTTTGTTAAATGTTGCTTCACTTATGTGGATAGTATATTATATGAAATGAGAAAGTAGGGGGATGTTTTCCTTCACGTCCGCGCTTTCACTATAAGAACCCACAGTATTCGTTGTTCAAACCATTCTAAGGAATAAACAAAGAAGATGGAGGTGACAAAATTATTTAACGATTTGAGACATAGCTATTTTGGGATCATGGATGGAACTTATGTAGTAGAAAGATTGAATAAGGAAGGAAGATTTGAAGGTAGCCTGAACAATGTGAAGAATCTTGGAGTAGCAAAAGATCAAATAGGGGGAATGATTGAGGAAGAAGTAGAAAGAATCAGAGGATTCATTGACCCACCTTACGTGAGAATAGGTACTTTAAAGGAAGCCTCGGATCGTATCACAGAAGTCAGGAGCTTCCTAGAAAATAGCTTTCATTGGACTGACTGGTGGTACGTAAAGTGGGGTTGTAACCAGTTGATAAAAGCAGAAGAACTAATTAGAGAGGTAATGAAAGTAGAAGTGATGAAGATAAAAGAAAAATGGAGCAAAGAGAAAAAGGAAGAAGAGAATAAGAAGAAGAAATTAGAGTTTGAAAGATTGAATAACTGGATGAAGATACAGGCCAAGTTCCGAGCCATGGGTCACCCGGACTGGATACCGGAAACAGAAAAGAAGAAGAAGAAAGGAATGATGGAAAAAATAAGAGGATGGCTACAGAAGTGGAGGAAATAAAAGAAGAAGATGATGATGAAACCAAAGGCCCTTTTCAGGGCCACCCACATTTCTCGAAAAGAGATTGACTTTCCATTGCCTACCCCTTTTTTAAAATTTTTTTTAAAAAAATCCCATGTTCAGTTCCCCTTGTCCCTAAAGTAGTTTTTTTTTTCTAACATGTTCAATTGCCTTTGTCCCTAGAATCGATACTTTCTTTCCATTGTTCGAATGCCTTTGTCCCTAGAATGGATATTTCCTTTTTTTTCCTTTCTCCAATGTTAAATTCCCTTGTCGCCAGAGTTACCCAAGGTTTTTTGCCCATGTTAAATTTCCCTTGTCGCTAGAGTGACCCAAGGTGGTTAATGTTAAATTTCCATTGTCGCCAGAGTGACCCAAGGGTGTTTTTAATGCTAATTCCCATTGTCGCTAGGGTGACCCCATTCACTACTTTTGATCCTATCATTGTAAACAAATCACTAAAGACAACTGAAAACTTAGCGCTGAAATTGACAATTTTGATGATGAAAACGTTTTTTTAATAAGTTTGAATTTTTAAACATATTCTATATTTAAAAAAAGATTTGCTATATGATATTAGTGAAGCTGATGATGTTCCATTACCTACACTAAAAGAGTCTCGTGAGTTGTCGTTGTTAAGATACTATAAAAAAATTTGATAATGTATTTACAAAACCTTACGAAAAACTATTGAAAAACTTTGGTTAATATACCAATGTTTATATTGGTGAAAATATAAAAAATGATATCAGTAATAAAAATGTACTTCGATATGAAATTTTATTAAATTTTATAAAAGCATATGCGATTATTAGACAACATATTGTTCTTAACAATTTTAGTATAATGCTTGTTTATTTTGATGAATTAGCAAAATTTTCTTTTAAGTCTTGTAATAGATGTCTACAAATTTAATTCGTACAGTTGGTTAATAAAAAATGAGGTTTAACTGATAAACTGTATAACTATACGGCATCGGTTGTCTGTGACATGTACAGAATTGTTTTATAGCTGATGATGATAATACTGTATTTCGTGAATTTTTTGATAGTTTTGCTGTAACTACTATTTTCAAAGTTGTATAAACAAAAATATAACAATGAAAAAACAAATCATTGATTTCAATCATATCTCAGAAAATATCCGAGAATCTGATCTTAATGCGTTAATACAATATTATAAATTTTAGCATAAGAAGCTTTGGTGTATAAAACAATCTTACAGGTATTATGGAAATATTTTACGAGTAATTTTGTATTTACCATTGTTATTAGCTAGCTCTGGTATAGTTTCTAGTGGAGCAATGGTAAATCCGTTTTTGTTGATTATCTCAGGAATCGGTGTCAGTTTGTCAACAATGTTAAAACAAATCGAACTAACATTGAGGCCCAAAAATTCTTGTAAAATAGCAATTATAATATATCAAAAATTGCTGGACCAGGTTAGATCTTATTTACGCGGAGTTAAATATGACATGAACGATTTAATTCATGAGTTTCACACAATTGATAGTGTTCTTACATATATTTTACCAATGCGAATAATCAGGTATGAAAATCGATATTAAAAGATGTATAAAACCGAATGAGTTAGGGAACAAATTAGTTTAGCTCAGTCATTAGCATCTGCTAAGGCCGAAATACCATTTCATACATTTCATTACAATCTCTGGAGCTCTGTCGCCATTATTCTTCTTCGGCACGTAAATCAGCTCTTCTTTGCAAATACGCAATATAATCCTGTTCGAGTCTATCAACGTCATCATCAAATTCATTTTCGTCGATTTCATCACTATATATCCTATCGTATTCTATTTTTATTATTATTTCTATTTCTTCTTGTTCTCTTCTTCCTTACGTTCCATAATCATTTCTTCTTTTCTTCTTCTTTCCGCACGTTCTCTCATTTTTCGAACTCTATCATCTTCTCTTCTCTGTTCTTATTCTTTTATTCTTGCCGCACGTTCTCTTAATATTTGAATTTGTTCTTCTACTGGTGTATCGTTATGATTCATTTTTTTATAACAATAACTAAATCTCTAATATGAAAATTTTTTGCATCATAATTAGACATAAAAATCTAATATTTTTTAAAATTGTGATAGAAGCTCGGAAAAATAAACTTGTGATATTTTTATATATCGTTTAAAAATCCGATATAGAAGCCTTAAATTTGCAAATTACACTTAATACGAAGATGATAGTATGCTTTGAGCCAGAAACCTGACCTTTATCTACTACTATAGATTCTCCCATAATCAGCTTAAAGGGTGTTTGATATTGTGCAAAACAAATTGGAGAAAGTGATCCAGAAAAGGTTTGAAATCCGGCAATACAAAAAAATATTAGTAAAAATAGAAGTTTCCAAAGAAGGTTTATTCATAGTTTCCAACTGATGCAACAGTTTACGTAAACCACAAAACTGTTTCCCTGAGAAATAACAGTACCGACAATTAGTAAGACGTGTTCAAACTTTTATACTGATAACTGTATCTGATGTTTTAAAAAAGTACACATAATAACAGATCGCACGGTAATTGCCGTACATTAGGTTATACGCATCAACATATCCACTTACAAATTAGCAGAAAAGAAAACATAAATGCGCAGAAAATGTATATTTCTTTCGTATCTGATGCTCATATGAACGTTCAAAATAATCAACTAATATAAACTGTTTTATGTGCGGTCTGTGCAGAAGGCAGCGTGTGCTGAAAACTGCATATACCATGCAGAGCCTCGTAATATAATAACTTGTGGAGTAACTAATTGTGAAATTATTTTCCCCTAAATTTGAATGAGACCGAATCTATTCAGCTTTTTGGTTCAACAATATTTACAACCGAAAGTGGTTAGGAAGAAGTGAAAGGTTGATTGTTATAGATCCTAAGGGTAAATTGAAAATGTACTTAGAGTCAGTGGCGTCGCTAGGGGGGTGCGGGGGTGCGGACCGCACTGGGTGACACCATCTCAGAGGGATGACACCAAAATGAAAAATTGCAAATTTTACAGAGCACACACTGCTCGGTCTAGTCGGATTTCATAAGCGGATAACCGATCATAGTTAAATACATGACTAGCAGGCACAGCAGTGGCGTCGCTAGGGGTATGCGGGGGGGGGGGGGCGGACTGCACCGGGTGACACCATCAGAGGGGGTGACACCAAAATGACATTACTAAGGATTCTGTATGGTCTGTTACGGAAGGAGGACCATGGGGGTGACACCATGAGCTACCGCACTGGGTGACACCAACCCGAGTGACGCCACTGTTTAGAGTTACTTGTCAATGTTTATCAAGAAACCAATACTTTGTTATTTATGACTGGGAATTTAGATGTAATAAAGAAAACAACATTGCCAGCTAGTTTCTACTTGTAGTCATTTTGAAACATCAGAATAGGCAAGTGCAACTCTGTTTTAAAAAAATATAAAAAGACCTATGTGAGAATCTTTGGTGTCTACTGGTGTTTTATTAAAAAGAACATCGATGGAACCGTGCTCGAGGAGACCAAAGTACATGAAATACCTGAGGTTAGGATCAAAGAGACACTGAAACACTAACAGAACAACAAATATTTTGTCAAATGAGTGTACGTGTCCGTTTGACTATAGATTCGTGCTGTCAGAAACATGGACTGTAGGCACAGTGCTTTCGTGTGCATATGGTAATGCATTTGCGTTGGAAACCAACTTTATTCATTTTGATGCTATACATATCACGAATGTATGATCTGAAATTATCCTTCAATTTTTTTCTTCAAAACGACAATTGTAAATTGGAATTTTAAATTCTTCTTGATTGTACATTAATTTTATTTACTTATAAACTATTTTTTCATGTTCATCAGCCATGTATGAATTAAGTTTTGATAACAACTCACGAACTGTCTAATTAGAAACAATTCAACTCATCCTTAAAAAGTCGATACACTTTCTTAATCACTTGTGGTAAATAAAACACGTTGAACGTTTGATAGTCTTCCGTGTCCTGTAACTTGATGTTATGTTTCATGTAGCTGTAACAGTTTCCTATTTCAACACGGATGCACAACAAATTTATATTAGTCGTGAATAGTCTCAATCCATCACCGTATGTTTTTCAACTAGTTGTAACAGATGTTACACATCTACTATTCACTTCACTCTGACACTATAAAACTACCATTAAAATTTTTGATGGTTTTGATTTCTTCTTAAATTATTGAGATATTTGACATCTGAACAATTTATTTTCCTATGTACATATTTTAGTTGTTCTTTCTTCAGCGATTTTTATTTTATTTTTTTGCATTGTTTCTCACTAGTGTCAAAGAGTCTTCGAAACTCATTTATTTTGTTTTGCCTCAAACGTCCATCAGTTCAATGGTAGATCTTAAGCCATGTTTTTATTTCTTCTTCTTCCTCTAGCAAAATAACAATGGATAATCAATGAAATAGTCATGTAGCAGCAGGGAAGTTCTACAGACCAGACGGTTCCGCCAAAATAAAGCCTCCTACGAGAACTTTCTCCGTAGAAGCCTCACATTTCAAAAATAAGCCTTCCCACGAAAATTAATTTGCGTAAATTCGTCACCGATTGCAATTTTTGTGTGCAAAATCAATGATTCTGGACAACGATTTTTAGGGGGGGGGGGAATTTATTCTGGTGTCGACGAAGTTTGCAAAGATTTGGCTGCTAATCCTAATTTTACCTCGCATTAAAACAATATAGTTGAAAATAATATGAGTCCGAAAGCTAGTAGAGTTGGAGAGCCTCATTCTGCCAGATTAGCGCGAGAGCAATTAGCGGCAGTGAAGAAGCTTATCCCGACAAAACAATTATTTAAGAGAAATGTTCGTGGTTACGAAGATGCACAACATGGAATTGCCGAGGCATCATCGAAATGGTTGAGTCCAGTTACCGGAACAATCGAGCAAGTTGTATTTGGTGACGAAAAAGATCCGGATACTAGGAAAAAGGGAATTTTTCCCATGTTGAAAGGTATTGAGGAACAATCACGAACATTACCCGATCGATTAGCAATAGCAGCAGCAGCACAAGAGCAACAACCTGCAATTGATTCTGGAGCAAGTAAGGGAAAACCTAAAGTAGGAAAACCGGGAGTAAAAAAAGGGAAGTTTAGTATCGAGAATTTAAGAGAAAATTTCACCGATGAGGGATGGGAAATAATATCACGACCGCTCTCGACACTGTATTCCATAGATCGAATTGGTCAATTTGCGGAAGATATGTTTAGTATTCGAAATGAATATTTGACTGAAATAGGAAAGGAAAAATATAAAACCCGTAATAGTTGGTATGGTATGTTATATAAAGTTTATGCGGAAAAAACACATGCGAGTGAAAGGGATCCATTTTTTAGAAGATTTTTAGAAGCAGCAGATGATAGATATAATCGTAATAAGCAACTAGCGGAAGATATAAAACAGCACGCGAAGGGAAGAAAACAACAGAAGAAGGAAGAAAAAACTAAAACACGGAAGAGAAAAGTAATACCACAGGAAGAGGATATTCAACCACAGGAACCGATAGTTCAACCACAGGAACCGATAGTTCAACCACAGGAACCGATAGTTCAACCACAGGAATTAG
Source organism: Sinohyriopsis cumingii (assembly GCA_028554795.2). NCBI lineage: Eukaryota > Metazoa > Mollusca > Bivalvia > Unionida > Unionidae > Sinohyriopsis > Sinohyriopsis cumingii. Next base: position 107,164,351 of record CM068826.1, read on the forward strand.
GAGCTAGACCAAAAGAAAAAATTCCACCTCAGAAAAAAGAGAGAAAATCAAGAAGGAAAAAAGAAGATATTCAACCACAGGCACCGATAGTTAAACCAGCACAACCTAAGGCACCGATAGTTAAACCAGCACAACCTAAGGCACAACTTTCCGAAGATATAAGGATGAAGGAAGAATATGAACTTCATCCAATAAAACTTGATACTAGTGTAACCGCTGATAATTATTTGAACACGAACATATTGCATTTACTTAGAAACTATGATTCAAAAATTCAGATGGCTGCGGATGATTCTATTGAAAATAGAAGATTTATTTTGAGAAGATTTATTGCTGATAAAGTCGAAGAAGTTGATTGGCTGGCGATAATTTATTTTGGCACTTTAGGAAAACCAATAGACTATTCTGATAAAAATTTTGAAAAATTTATATCGGATGTTGGTGATTATAAATCAAAGAAGCTAAGGGAAAGTCTATCATCTACAAGGAAGAGTGATATATTAATCCCGGGTTTTCACCCCCCTTCCTTTCAACTCCCCTTAGAATCACCATTAACGTCGTCAGGGACATCGTCAGGAGAAGTATTCGAGGAAGCGTTATCGCCATCGTCATTTTCAGAACCAAAAACAGGAAGCGGATATACAATTTGCCCTGACAGTGTTGTCAACGATGTATCTCGCCTTGAAGTATTAATCGGAGGAAAACGAGCCGGAAATAACTCTCGCGAAGTAATCAACGAAGCCTCAGATATTTGTCAGCGGTTATTCCGCGGCGGCATCATTAATTCTCACATTTACAAAGAACTTGTCGATGAGCTCATCGATTAAAACAACACAATTGAAATAATATGATTGTTCACAAGCATCAGCGCAGACCCAGACAGGTCCGCGTAGTAAACTCTCGATTGCCCGTATACAAATATATTCACGGCAATGGATTCGGCGATATCATTGGAAGTCTCTTTACGCGAATAATACCTAAAATTGGACCCGTGGTCAAACAGCTCGGATTAAAAGCAATAGGAAAGATCGGCGAGACTGCCATTTCTGGTATCGGTAATTTGGCCAGCAAGGGTTTCAATGCTGTCAAAAGTAAAATATTAAATTTAGTGCGCAAAAAACAACCCGTCAAATTACCCATCACCAGAGAAATGCCACCCGAAGTCAGTAAAGCCATAAACGACGCAGCAAATAAAAAAATAAACGATCTAGCGCAGGAAGTTGCTAAGACAAATATAGCGCAAGAAATTGCAAATACAAATCTTGCAAATGAAGTTGCTAAGACAAATATAGCAAAGGAAATTGCTAAGACAAATCTAGCAAAGGAAGTTGCTAAGACAAATCTCGTAAATACAAGCTTCATTTCAGGCAGCGGTCTTCGTTTTAGATGATGTTCTTAATAATAAATGTTCGCACAAGTGTCAAATGAAGTGTTTGACATGGACGAGCCTGTAGGCAGAGACACATCCGTGCGAGATTTCCAGTATTTTTCATACGACGCAGTGACACCAGATGCACCTAATCGCATTGAAATTCAAGTTCACGACACAACGAGATATTTTCTTCCATCAGAGGCATATATCGAATTTGGTGGCGAACTAAGGAGAGCTAATGATACCGATTATCCAGTAGATTCCAAAGTTGGATTTGTCAATAACGGAATTATGGCTTTATTCAAGAGCGTCACCTACACAATTGATGGAAGAGAAATTGAATCAATTGCAGATAACGCTGATGTCGCAACGACGGTGATAGGCCTGGCCAGATACTCGGATGATTTTACTAGATCAGCTGGTCCTAGTATGATGTTCGCCAAGGATACTAACGACAGCGCAGATCATACCCAGTATAATATCGCTATACCGAATGATGCAGCTGGTGCTAATCCAGCCACCCAGATGGCGGTAATGATCAACCCCAATGGCGATTACAACCTTGGATTTGCCACGCGGAAAACAATGCTGGTTGGTCCTAGTTTAAGATTCTCCTGTGCAATTCCACTATCCCACATTTTTGGATTTTGTAGACACTTCAGAAAAGTTATTTACGGAGCAAAACACACAATTTCCTTCGTTCGAGACCCCGCGAGTAATGATAGAGCTATCTGGAGAGACAATGCTACTGTTCCTGATGCAGGCAAGGTAATCCTAAACAAATTTACCTTGTGGATGCCAGCAATAACTCCATCGATACTTGTGGAAGAAAAATTATTGTCATTTATGAACCAAGGTGGTAAATCCGTTATGTCCTGGTTAACAACAACAACCGACTTTACCGACATTAATATCAACGGAATATTTACCTGGCGAATTGCATCACAGCAGGGCTTTTCGGCACCTAGGCATATCTTTATAGTTCTCCAAAACACAAATAGATACGATCAAACTCACAGTCATATGATATTTGACAATTTCGCAGCAACAAACGTATCACTGAGAATAAACGGCCAACAAGAACCATCCGAGGAAATATCAATTAATTTTCCCACCTATTCGACGGCCCGTGCATATCATCGCTTGCTAAGTTTCATGGGACGCGATCAAAATATCGATACAGGATTACAAATATCACAGATAGATTTTAATACTCGCTATCCTATCTATTACTTCTCCTTGGAACATCTCGACCTGGTAAAACAATCCGTCGTTGATATCCATTTCAAAGCCAGAATTGACACAGGTGGGCAAGTAGCAAGAGCCATCGCGGTGATTCTCGGTGATAGAACAATGATCTTGGAAGGCATCAGCGGCAGAATGAGAATTATTGACGCTCCTGTCGAAAACATGTGACAAATTCCAAATTTAGATTAAGCGATTATTAATATGCCATACGAACACGTCAGTGTAACTCTGACCCCAGGTCAGATGAAAAAACTCCAAACAGCGATATCAAAGCGATGCGGTATGAAATTAACACTGAAAAACGATCAGATTCACGGTGGGCCTAACAAACTGTCGCTAACTAGAGGTCAACGTGAACGATTTACCAAGGCCAAATCAGCAAATTCTGGCGTTCATGTGAGCCTTTCCATAGGCGCCATCAGAGATATGGTCAAAACAGGCGGATTTCTTCCTTTTCTCCCTCTGATAAAAATGGCCCTTCCGATTATTGGAAAGACATTAGGATTAGGCGCGCTCTCGGGCATAGGTTCCAAATTAGGAGAAAAAGTGGTGGGAGGACGATACAGTAAAAAAAAGGGAGGGTTACTTCCCGCCCTCTCTCCCCTAATCGAGAGAATGTTGCAAAAACAACGAAAAGGATCCGGCCTTTATCTAAGACGCCCCCCATACGGATCCGGCCTAAGTCGAGTCTACCAGCCTCAAATTTAGATCTAATCAGCGAAGTAAAGAAAAAAAAAATAAAATTTTTCAGAGGCGTATTTATGCGGGATCAACTACCAGAAAAACCAAACCCTACCGAGACAGGAATAATAAATCTCGATAAAAATACCGGCCCTGGCACACACTGGGTTGCCTACGCGATTAATCCTCGCGAAGTCGTTTATTTTGATTCGTACGGATTAGCACCGCCAAATGAATTTATCAACTATGTGTCTTCGCTGAAACTTCCGATTTGGTATTCGACACTTCCAACGCAGACATTAGCGGATCCACCAATATGCGGCCCAGAGTCAATTAACGTCCTCGACGCAATTTCAAAATCATCCGGTCCGTATCACAAAATTGTATTTGAATACGCCGTAGATAAATATCATGGTTGATATTTACGGTAGATTTATCTACAGGAAGGAAAAAGCAGAAGTGACTGACGTCGATCTATCAAAGTTCGCAACCAAGAGCGATATTAACAATCTTCTATCGCTGTCAGAGGTGGATCCTGGTGAAGTTGCTGTTTTTCAAAATACCGAAGGAAGATTACAAACCAGCAACGTGAAAATAACTGATATAATCAAGCGAGACGAATACCGCGATCATATTAGTCAATTTACTCGTCAATCGGAGATGGTATTAAAATCTATTGCTGATATCGCCGATATTATAGCGAAGTTACCCCTGAAGGCCAATATCGCGGATGTAGAAAAATCCGACAAGGAGCTATCAGCGGCGATGCTTCTAAAGGCCGATAAAGCATTACACGACGATCTTCAGGACAGAATGATAAAAAGATTTACCAAGCTAACTAACGATCTTAAAAAACTAGACGATACATCAAAAAATCTCAATAAAAAACTCGACGAGGATATAAAAAAATTCATCGAAACTTCCTCAACTACACACAGCGATCTCATCGAGAAAACAAGAAAAATAAACGAAGATATTGCCCAAATCAACAGAGAGATTGAATCGGCACGTGCATTAATATTTCAAAAAGCCGATAGAACATCACACAGCGATCTCATCGAGAAAACAAAGAAAATAAACGAAGATATTACCAAAATAAATACCGCGATGGGTCAGAAAATCGATAAAACATCAATCGACGACCTCATCGAGAAAACAAAGAAAATCAACGAAGATATCGCCCAAATCAACAAAGATATTGAATCGGCACGCGCATTAATATTTCAAAAAGCCGATAGAACATCACATAACGACCTCAGTGAGAAAACAAGAAAAATCGACGAGGATATTACTAAAATTAACGATGAAATTAAAGTGGTACGCGCATTAGTAAATGATAAGGTCGACGGATTCATTTACCTCGGTGAAGTATCAAAATTGAGCGGGGATCTTATCAATGCGACTAAAAAAATTAACGATATTAACACAAAAATATCATCGTTGGATATCCCAAGATTGGAGAAATTATATGTGACAAATAAATTGATAGACAGAATTTTGCGATACAATCTAACATTTGTGTTAACCATAAATGATTTTATCTGGACACCCGAGAATAACACATTTAGCTTTACCGCGCCAATTGCTGGCACATATCGAGTACATATTATCTCCGATATAAAATTTAAGGTACAACCGGATCAGAATAATAAAATTTATGAACTCTGCCCTGGATTTTTTATTATTATTTCGTTAAGTGAATATAGCAAAACAACATTCACGCTAGAACCGCCAGACAGAACCACCATGAGATCAGTGTATTATTCTGTAATTTTCGAATTTTTATACGAACATACGCCATATTATCCGTAATTGTTATCGTAGATTAATAAATGACCGCATCTGACTACCGTTACAATCAGGCGCGTTCATGGCAGGATTCGCTAAAAAAGCTACTCGACGAGTATCAGGTAAAAATAAAGAAATACCAGCGTAGATTAGTTGCCATCGATGTTGCTGTGTACGCGGTATCTGCGGTAGTCGCTGGTGCTGGAATAATTTTATCCGCGGTAACAACAATAGCGCCAATCGTTGCAACGATAATAATCTCGTCGACAACAACAATCGCTGGTGTTCTCAATATCATCGCAAAAAAAATCTCCTCGTGCACGAGTGAAAAGTTATCATTGTACAAAAACAAACTAACCAAGGTCAATGACGCGTATTCGAAATTATCATCGCTGCTTTCGGAGAGTCTCAATGATGGCGTTATCTCCGATCCAGAATTTTCGGCAATGATAAGTATTTACTCGGAGATTGAACAAATGAATATTAATAATGTCCGAACTAGCTCAGATCGTGACAAACACGACACCGCCGACAACAACACTAATATCGTTAAGCTCAACCAAACCTGAATTTAGCATTAATTTTCCAACACCAATCAGCGTCAAAGAAATTGCGTTAACACAATTGCGTGTCTACAACAGTTGGCCTAATGTTAGATCGACGTCATTCGGTAAATTATTGTCAAATAATTCACTTGTTTTTGCCAACAAAAACAAATCCGATGGAACACCTGATTGGATACATGTTGGTATACCAACAGGCAGTTACGAAATTGATCAGCTGGATAAGGAATTTACCACCAGGATATCAAATATAACCGGCGATGCTACTCCGGGAATAAAGATATCTGCGCACGAACCAACGCTATCATCGATGATAGAAGTGAAATCACCATATATGGTAGATATTTACCAATCATCGATTAGGACCATATTAGGTTGGCCTGAAATTCCATTCCTGGAAACATCCCCCGATACAACTCCAGGATTTACCTCGAAGGATTCATCAAGGCAACCCGAACCAAAAAAATCCGACTTTACCACGGACGAGGTATCGTATGAAGTTCTCTCATATCACTTGGATCGAGTCAGTGCAGCTATTGATTTCATTAATCAACATAAATCCGGCAAAATAATAATCGTCTTTACTTCCGTTGATGAGGAATCGATAACATTTATGTCCGTCCCCTCCACACCCTCGGATACACAAATCGTCTATATCGGTGCAAATAAGCACCCGACCATAATATACGGCGATTATATAAAAAAAACTATCGACGAATTTAACGCGGAACATAAAATGTATCTATCTCACGTGAGAACATTATTCAACGAATGTATCTCAGATAAATCAATTTCATGTGAATTAATTTCCAAATATGTGAAATATTTAAATGGACTCGCGAACGATCTTGAATATTATCACGGTATGTTCATTAGGGCTATCATCGACGATATATCAGCTGGGTTTAATTTCTACGGCCACACATTGATCAAAAACTCAGGTAATAAGAAAAAATTTGTGACATTACATAAATTAACCACGGAGACATTACCAAATTTCAAATTCCCCGGTTACGACGTTGATAAAATGAGAAAATCCGTCACTGATACCATCGATGAGTTATTTCCGAAATTACACGCCGCATGGGCAGAGAAAAAACAATTAGCGCTGTTACTCAGACACGATAATGATCCGACCAAAGGCGGGCGGCATATCTCGCCAGGTATCGTCAATATAACAGAAGTTATCGCGATTTATCTTCACGCGGATGTTGTCGAGGGGAGTTACAATGTTGATTCGTCAGAGTCAAATCAAGCACAGCAGGGATTTATATTGTATTCGTTTTCACCTAGCGCTTCTCCTGGTTATTTGATAATAAAAGAGCCGGTGAATCCGTTTTACCTAAGATGTCATAATCGATTGTTGTCAAGGATAAATTTCAAACTGACGGATCAGAAAGGAAATTTGCTTGATATCCGCGGGGAAACGATAAGTATCAATCTGCTGGTGAAATCGTAAATCCATCCGCCATGGAAAAACAGGCCAAAAAAATAAATAAAATCCAGGGAAATTTTTTAAAATTAATATATTTTTTTAATTTTTGTTTTTTTTTTGTTGTTTGCGGAATTTCTTCAGGAGGATATTTCCTTGGCCTTGTTCTCATCGACAAGCTTTTTCAGTTGTCTGATGCGCGAGCTTGTAATTTTTCTTGATTCATATTCGTCGGATAAAATCAATCTAGCTTTTTCTACCAGCGTAGATAATTTAACAAAATCCTCAATTTGATCATCGCTGACTGTTGCAAGCGATTGATACATCGCGATTTGGATCTTTTTTATTAATTTGTATTCGGATGGTAGCGTGTATTTGTATTCGAGTTTTCCTTGAATGATTGTTTCGAATTCGGATCGGATTTTACTCGTGTCCAACTCTGATGGAAGATTTATTTTTTTCTTCAGGTCATCGATGGCTTCGATGATGTTATTTATATTTTCTTCGTCCATTATATAATTCTGTAATATTCAATTATTCTTCGTCGCTTTCCGAATCGAATATTATTGGTATATAAGAAAATTCGATCCACTCGTCAAATTTGTAGGAAAATGCTGCGCTAGTTATTCCCTTTGCCACTCGTTGCACCGATGCTGGATTAATATTATAATATTTTGCAGCGGCGCTCATTGATTCGAATATCATCTCCTCGCACGTTTCCTGATTTATCGATTTGACGGCCTTGGCATATTTCGGATGTTTGCCGGTATTGCCATATATACAATTTTCACTCGGAGTTATCGCTCGAAGGTTAGATAATTTGTTATTAAGTTTATCTCCGTCGATATGGTCAATGACCAAATTATTCTTGATGAGTCCATGGAAACACTCGAATATAAATCTGTGAGAAAGATAATTTATACCTCTTCTCCCACTATTACTGAAGTTACATATCAAATAACCAGAATTGCAAATATTACCAACATTTTTCTTTGTTTTGATGTTTCTGACAATACCATCTGATGATGACTCGTATCCCTTGATCGTAGGATGAGATCTAAACTCGTGTGTGATTTTCATTGCAGGAATCGTTGATTTCATTTCCATTATATAATAATTATCTGTCTAAATCATAATTTGCCTTGAATCGATTAATGTAATCCTCTTCGCATGTTATCACCGACGAGGATCTTTTTTTGTAATATCTGAGCAATTCCCGATAATTCTTTCCTCCGCAGGATAAACACAATCGAGTCTTTCCTCGAGTGCCAACTTGACAAACTAAGCACCGCTGTGGTCCTTTACTGCCTCGTCGAATCGCATATATGTGAGCGCCACAATAATCGCCTCTGCAGGATTTGTCGCATGATTTTGTTGATCCGATTGGTATCCATTTGCACTGCATATTATAATTTAAATATTTGTCTAAAATATAATAATGGATACATTTGATCTTGATGAGGCAGAATATATTATACCTGAGGTTGATCGTGCCAAAAAAGAATTTTTCGATGATGGGGGGATTCATGTTTGGTCGACATGGAAAACTAACGCTGTTGATGCTACGATGAATCTGGAACGGGCCAAGAAGATAATCGAGCATATAAAAAACTCGCATTCCGAGGAGCGATTTATCTTTGGAATAAAATTCATCGCACAAATGCCTGACGACACTTGGATTATTCGCGATAAACGAGATCCAGTGCGTGGCGGTAAGAAAAATGTTGTTCTTGATAAAAATTCGAAGCCAGGATTATTATTGGGAATTGACGGTCCTTATTATGCTAGGGCATATCCTTCTAGTGCTGTTGTTTATGGAATTTATCGGCTGAATAATAACCCGGACATGAAAAATCTACCTGCGATGAAAGAATCACCGATGATAAACTGCGTGGCTGAGCGTGTTATCGAGCACATGAAAAACGCTCGTCGTGGATCTGGTCTGACACAATTGAGGTTGGATAAAATTAACGCGTGGGCGAAGACTGTTGTTGATGGCGCATCGATTGACGATGTTGCTGTGTTGAGCAAGAAACTTAAATTTCCTATCACGGTGAAAACGCTATCGGGAGAAATATTATATTCGTCGCCGTATAGATCTCGAGGAGTACCAATCGAAATTGTTGATCATAATTCACATGCGTGGTCGCAGTCGGTAATGATATTCCCGCGAAATCGTGCTGTTAAATTTTATCCCGTGGAAGGCGCTGATGCTATGTTCCGATATATCAAAATATTAGCCGCATCTGATCCGATATCAGTTTGGTTATTCTCGAGTGAAGAAAAATATGATCAGTTTATCTTGCCGCGAGGAGATATTTACCGAGATGAAAAATTGCATGAATCTATGAAAAATATCGCGGTGAAATATTCGTCAAATCCTGATCAGTTACTGACAAATTGTTTTACGGTTCCGTCTGTTGCTGCTCACGCTGCCAGAGAAAGAAATTCGTGGAAACCTACAAGGAACGAATTTCTCACTGATATTCAACTTAGCTGTATCGAATACGGCCATGGCGGATTGTGGAATACCAAATATTATTTCGAAGATATGATCTCCGTTGATATGAGCGCGTGCTATCCTGGAAGTTTCCTAGGATACGGCGATTGTGCGGATTATTTTGCTAAATTTGGTCATCCCACCAGTGAGATGACGAGAGTTGCAATTAACGGACCGTTACCCGATTTTGTCATGACCGGATTCGCTTATGTAACTTCATTTGAGTTTGCTGAAAATTTACATAAAATTTGTTATATTTGGTTTGGTCGGCATTTATCTCAACGCAGATGGGTCCCTATTGTGTTGTTGAGGTATATGCTGGATTCGTCAATGTTAATATCGTTGACGGTTAGCGAGGCGATTATATCGTATAGAAAACAAACTGAAGTGTGGTTGCCGACGGATTGTGAAAACGCGAAAGATATTGGAAGAAAAATAATTGGCAAATTTACTCAAGGAGGATCCGTTGATCATAAACACCGACACGCTAGATTGTTTATCAACGATGCCGAGATGGACTTTATTATCGCCGATACAGTGTCGCGAGGAATATTCTGCAACAGAGAAAATATTATCATTGACGGAGTAAAGTTGGGTACCGTAATTAGCTATCTCGATGGAGAATCAGCGCAGTATACGCATTTGAGATCATCGATGCTCGCTTATGTGAGTATAAATTTACTGTCGATGATAAATAAATTTTCTGATATCGCGGTAAGGGTCGCAACGGACTCGTTTTATATCGATAAGAAATATCAGTATAGGCTGGAGAATTTAATCTCCGATGGCTCTTGGGGCACTTGGAGGATAAAAAACGAGGATATCCTAGATTACTGTGAGGACGCCGATGTCGAAGATTGCGATAAATTTCATCGAGATAAATGCGAGGAAATATCAACGGCTGCATCCGCATTTGACCCGATTTCACGTAACAAATTTGTTTACCTAAATGGTCCTGGTGGTAGCGGTAAAACAACGCGAGCGATAAATTTATTTGCGAAATCTGATATGATAGTGTTGACTCCAACTCACAGATTAGCGCGAGAAATAAGGCAACGCGGCGTTGATTCTAGTACTTATCACAGTTATTTCAAATACAGCGGTGGATTATGGGATTCGGCTCGCATGGGAAATAAATATATCAACAGAATTATAATATTTGATGAAATTTGCACAGTAAATTTAGTTGTATTAAAATCTTTCCTGATCTGGCTGGAGGAGAAAAATACCGCCGTGATAATGTGCGGAGATCATGGCCAGCCTGATCCGATTGATGGTGAATCTCCTCACGAATGGCTCAGGAACTTCGTTGACTATTATGAGGAAATCGACGCTGATTATAGATCCGATGATATTTTACTGACTGAATTTAAGAAAATAATTCGATTACAACCGAATAAAATTCAATGCGATGTGATGAGAAGAATAATCGACGAGACTCCGATGGATATTTTTCTAAATTTGTGGCGTCCCGATCATCTGATTGTTGCTAGTAGGAAAATTGTTCGTGATGTTATTCAGGAAATATTATTCAAGCTGCATTGCGAGAAATTTCCAACATTGCAGGTGCCGTTGTGTTACAGGCCCGCTGATACCAGGAAACAAAATATCAGTGTTACTTTACCCTGCGGAGAGGAAAAGATCTTGGTACTGAACGATATTATTCTTGTTGATATTAATCTTGTTAATGACGCGATAAACGCAGAAAGATCGCCATGGAAACTAGGATATGCAACAACGATACATTCATCGCAGGGATTAACCGTCGATGGACAAGTTTGGATTGTCGATGATAGAATTTCCTGGTCAAATTTAGTGTATCTGGCCGTGTCAAGAGTAAGAAAATTATCTCAGTTAGGTAGAATTCGGTTTCACATTAATGACGCTGGCGGTAGTTGAGTATCTTTCGGTATTATTTGTAATTCTTCTTTGGTAAATCCGCGTTGTGGCGCTAGCAAATCTAGGAAATAAATTGCCGGTCTTCCCGATGATCTTGTTACGGCGGATATTTTATGTGTTGTAACGCTCCAGTTTGGATCAGTTGCTCTTTTTCTTCCTCCTTCGGCCTCGCCTTCTTTATATAAATACCTGACCGTGACGCTACCTAGCACAGGCGGAATTGTGGAATCTCGCTTTAGGGGTATATTTGGTTTTGTAATTGCAATTGCAGGTTTCATTGCTATTGTTCTCGTTGTCTCGTTATTTAGTGCGTTAATCACATGAGGCAACCTCGATACCCAATCATGAGATCGATTATCTTGAATAAATTCACGCGCGTACTGGTATCCGAATAATCGTTCTGCAAGCGTTTTATTGAATCTTTCGACGATAGCTTGATTGTGATGAACACCTACAATACCGCGACGGATTTTAACATTATTCTTTTTCATCAGTGAAGTAACCGCGCCAAGAAATTCTCGACCTGGATCAACCTGGAGAAGCTTCGGCCATGTTAATGGAGATCGTGAATAAATTTCGCTAAACGCCTTAGCGATCTCCGTTGCTGTTTTATTCGATAACGGCTCGGCTTCCTTGTATCTGCTTGCGATATCAACAACCGTTAACACGTATTTATATGTGACTCCGTCGACGGTATCGTAAGGAAGAAACATTAAATCAGCCTGATGGACTTCATTAGGGACACTGACGGTGAAACTCGCGTACGGTATTTTCTTAGGTGGAGGGAGATATATTTGCCAGACTGCCTGTTTCGATAGCCACGATTCAGCAACGGATTGTTTTACTTTAGCGGCTTTAGCGAGTTTGGCAATTGCTGATTTTCTTCGCCAGAATCCTCGCGGAGAATAATATATCTGCTCCATTATTATTTACCAGCACCGAATACTAATTTACCTTTCATTGCGCCTTTTATCAACCAAGTTGCCAATTTTTCTTTGAAACTTTTGTCAGGAATCGCGTCTATTGCATGAATTAGCCTAATATCAGCGAGATGTCTTTGTTGTAAATCCCCGCTACGATACGCAAGATCGTGATAGTAACACGCGTTATCGATGGCGTTTACTGGATCCTCGCCGGGATTTGGTTGATTATTATCGTTGAGTCTTATATCGAGCCTTGTGCCGGGTCCGCAGTAATTGTATCCTGGCAGATGCTTTTCTCCGGGATATTTCGCCCAGGGCAACCCAGGTAGATTTTTCATGGAGGCGGTAATGTCTCCTCCGGTTCTTCTATTTTTTTTTTTACAAATTTAAACTTGCGTGTCTTACAAACTTCGCATTCTCCTGCAATTGCGTTCCTGTTATTGCGTGTGACGATTTCGGTTGGATTTATCGTAGCTGTGCGCGTGCGACACTTAACACAATATAGATCCATGTATTCTAGTAACATGAATGTAATTGATTTTTCCGCCATGAAGCGACGCGAGCAAATAAAACACAACGCGGTGTTACCAAATTCGATTAGGATGATAATTATTGGCCCGTCTGGTTCTGGAAAGACGCAGTTGTTGTTAAATTTGATAATGCGATGGTTAAAATGGGATAAGTTGTATTTGGTTGCGCCATCCGTTGATGATCAGCGATGTTATCAAGTGCTAAAGGAATTTAGCGACAATACCGACGAAGGCACAATCGAATTCATCACAGACATCAATGAAACCCCATCCGTGGAAAATTTAGATGGCGATGTTAATAATCTTGTTGTTTTCGATGATGTTATGCTGGATAAGCAAACTAATCCGGCTAGGATATTCTCGCGTGGCCGATACAAGAACACCGATGTGATTTACGTGACGCAGCGATATACGCAAATTCCAAAAGTAATTAGGGACAATTGTAACATCTTATCAGTTTTCAGTGGCGTCGATACTCACACGCTGAGAAATATTCATCAGACTTGGTGCAACGGCGATATGGATATAAACAAATTCAAAAATTTCTTCAGCCGCGCCCAGGCAACACCGCATGGTTTCATCACGATTAATCTTCACGATCCGCGTAGTAGATATCGAATCGGTCTCGATCAAATTTATTCATGAGACTCGCAGCCAAATCTTTGCAAACTTCGTCGACACCAGAATAAATTCCCCCCCCCCCTAAAAATCGTTGTCCAGAATCATTGATTTTGCACACAAAAATTGCAATCGGTGACGAATTTACGCAAATTAATTTTCGTGGGAAGGCTTATTTTTGAAATCTGAGGCTTCTACGGAGAAAGTTCTCGTAGGAGGCTTTATTTTGGCGGAACCGTCTGGTCTGTAGAACTTCCCTGCTGCTGTCATGTAAAAATAATGAAATCTCTATTTCCACTGCTAAAATGCAATCAGTTCCAAACATCTGGACCAATGGAGTAGACGTTTATCTATCATTTTATTTGGTCCTTTCGTTGCCCATCTTATTTCTTGTAACCTGCAGGTTTATGTCGAAGTAACCTATATAGAAAATTCCAGCATAAGACATTATTTAAATATTCCTAAGATGTGTGCAACCGACATCAGCCCTGGCACTGTGAAGCAACAGTGTATCTGCAATCTGAAAAATAGATGACGATGACCTGCTCTGTCTAAAAAGTGTTGTTCTTATCATTTAAGATACAGACATCGCTTTTAAAGGTGTTAAATAAAATTAGTATCTTATTATTTAGTAGTAGTTCACAACAAGCACTTGGGAAGAGTTACCATACATGTGTTACTTAGTGGATTTATTAACATAAGGACACGACGTCATAAACTGCCACGCGAAGTTAACCTGTCATGACGTGAATAAGGCTGTCGTGCTGCAACAGCGATGTGCATTGTTACCTGCTATGTTCGAGGCTTGCTGAACCATTTTACCCACAAAATGCATACGGTTATTCAAGATTAGAATGGTCAACCCCTGATATTGGTTGTATTAGATGCCCATAGAATTTATGATAATGAATAACAAAGGTTTTAAATAGTACTATTTCAACTAACTTCTTAAGTGCCGCTGTTTAGCTCATTAATGTTTATCATTACACTGTTTGCTGAAGCTGATTTGTACCAATATAATGCTCGTGACCATTCATGTACGTGTTCGTGTGTGTGTGTGTGTGTGTGTGTATGTGTGTGTGTGTGTGTGAGAGAGAGAGAGAGAGAGAGAGAGAGAGAGAGAGAGAGAGATGCTGTACGAATGGGCAGACCGGAAAAAAGTTTTGAGGCGACGAAGCATGTTTATTTGCTGGATACGCGCCTATCAATCGTCAGAATCAGGCAAGATGGTCCATCATAGCTGTCCTTTTTTCTTTTTTCCTTCTATTTTTCTTTCTTCAATTAAAATTATAAACAATGATCAAACATATTCAGGTGGGTCACACCTCTGGCACAAAAGTCTCTTTATCCCTGCGTAAAAAAAACAAGTAGCCTCTTTTAAAATTGTAGATTTGTCCAATACTTTTAAAATATTCTTAATTTTAAGGACAGTCAAGGTCAATCAAACAAATTATTTAAATATTTTTATGGTAGAAAGTTAATAAGTTATATATATATATATATATATATATATATATATATATATATATATATATATATATATGATATTAAGACCCTTCAAAAGAGAACGTCATGCATAAAATGTGTATGAAGCATATAAGAAACAATTTTTTTTTTCAGAGATGCGAATGCAAATAGAATGAATCTCTTGTGATCACGTATAGCCCCAATTTAGAAATCATACATATATACACATAGACCATGGCTTTGCCATTATATACCCATTCATTGTTGGATTGTTCTCACATACTCCACGTAATGTTCACGCCAACATTCAGTACTCCGATTAATATCTTTTGCATTGTCTATTAATTTAATTCACTATCTCCTGGAGAGTCTTGTCATTTTCGCCTGAAATGCGAGTATAAAACATTTTGGGGACTGTGGTAATATACGCTATTAACATTCTGTTGCTACAAATGTTCTGACAGTTACAGGTCACCTAGGGTCAGCTCCAAGTTCTCACTCAGTTGTAACCCAATATGGCCTATACGTCTTATGATAACATTAGCGTGAGAAACTAGTGTGCATGTGTTTTCACTGTTTCAGTCAGTTGTAATCTAGCCATTAAAGTAGTTAGACCAAACCATGTTTTGTGTTATTTAGCAAAACATAACATGGTGTCAGAAGAGAAAATTTTGGAATAAGTTGGATTTATACCATTAAGAAATATATCTCCATAATAATACTAAAATTTGGATGCACAAGTTTATGAGTTAATTGTGAAATCATGAAAGAACTCAATCAGCTACCTGCTATGGACTTTAATTCCCACTATCTAGCAGAAACTTGGAGGAGATGGAAGCAGACTATGCAGTTTTACTTAGATGTTGCGCTTGCAGATGAAGTAGACAAAGAAAAATTCAGTGCTTTTCTATATATTATTGGTCAGGATGGTAGAGACATTTACAACACATTTACATCTGAGGTCAATAAAGCTGAAAAAAATTTAATCACTGATCAAAAAGTTTGAGGATTATTGCAATCCGAAGCAGAACATTACAGTAGAAAGGCATAGATTCAATACAAGGAACCAACAAAGGAATGAAACCATAGACCAATATGTAACTGAACTTAAATTGATTGCAAAGAACTGCAAATTTGAAAATCTACACGATGAACTGATTAGAGATATAATTGTGGGACGAATTCTGAAAAGTAAATGAAAGACTTTTACGAGAAGATCAAGTGACATTACAAAAAGCACTGGCTATCTGCAGAGAGGACGAAGAATCCAAAAAGCAGATTCAAAGTATGGTTTAGTTTGGATTTTTTTAACGTAGCTTTAACAATTTTTCAGTCATATTGCTACGATGTATGCAGTGTGACAGCTTAAATTGATGTCTAGCACTGGGGCATCATGCCGCAGACATGTAGCATGATGTCCCATCCAGTCACATTATTCTGACACCAGGCCGATCAGTCATAACACTAGCCTCTTAATGCTTATCGCCAAGCGAAGCAGCTGTTAGTACCATTTTTGTAAGTCTTTGGTTGGTATGACTCGGCCGGGGATCGAACCCAAGACCTCCCGCATCCAATGCGGACGCTCTAACCACTAGGCCAACGGAGCGGTGCTTCAAAGTATGCAAAATTAAACAGCTGCATCAGAGGTTCATGGTGTGAAAATGAAGAAAAAAGAAAAGAAAATGGCACAACCAACGAAAGCGTAAACGACATACATGAAATCAGACTCCAGATTATTCAACTGTGGTAAATGTGGCATATTACATGCAAATGGTAGGTGCCCAGTCTATGGAAAAACTTGCTACAGGGGTCGAAAACAGGACCATTTTCTGAAATGCTGCAAGACAAAACGGGTGCATAGTATGCAAGAATACTCAAGTGAAGAGGAAGACACATCTTTTGTAGGAACAGTGACAAAGGCAAACACTGAAATCATGACAAAGAATGCTACGTCACTCTGACTCTTCATGGTATTGATGTCAAATTTAAAAGTGATACTGGCTCGCAAGTAAACATCATTCGAAATCAGTTTTGAAACTGTGAACATTGACAATGTTGAAGTAAAACCAACCAAGACCTGTCTCACAAGCTACTCGGGTGAAAAATTAAGTGTCATAGGCAAATCCAAATTAAATTGCATTAATCAAGAACTTGATTTTTATATCACAAAAACAAACAAACCGCCTATTCTTGGATTCAAAGCGTCTCAAGATTTGTAATTAATACAAGTTGTTTGCAATGTTCACAGGAATAAGGACAATCGTATCGTGAAACAATTTCCCAGTGTGTTCAAAGGTTTAGGATGCCTGAAACAAACATATCATATTACAATTGAATACAAATGTGAAACCTGTTATCAGTCCACCACGGAAGGTTCCTACAGCTTTACGAGAAACTCTTAAATCAGCTTTGGAAGAGATGGAATGGAAAAATGTAATACGGAAAGTAGATGAACCAACTGAATTGGTCAGGTCATTAGTAGTTGTTGAAAAATCCAAGTCTGGAAAACTACGAATTTGTTTAGATCCGAGAAATTTGAATCAAGGTATCAAGCGAGAGCATTATCAGCTTTCTATAATTGAGGATATAACCACAAGGATGGATGAAGCTAAGGGTTTCTCCAAACTAGATGTCAATCATGGTTACTGGCAAATACCCCTGGATGAGGAAAGCCAGGTATTGACAACATTTAACATCCCATTTGGTAGATACTGCTACCTGAGAGTGTCATTTGGTATTAAATCTGCTCAAGAAGTGTCCAGAAACGTATGAAACAGTGTTTCGAGGACCTGCCTGGGCGGGAGACTGATATAGATGACTTAATTGTTTGGGGAACATCAAAGGAAGATCATGATGGAAAACTGAAAAATGTTTTAAAGAGATGCCAGGAAATGAACCTGACACTGAATTTGGAAAAATGCTAATTTGGACTAACAGAAGTGTACTACGTGGGACACGTTTTGACATCATCAGGTATTAAACCCGACCCAGAAAAAGTAATGGCAATCACAGAAATGCCCGCTCCGACGGACATGAAAGGAATTGAAAGGTTACTTGGTACAGTCCACCACCTGGCAAAATTTATCCCAAATATGTGTACAGTGACAGAGCCAGTCAGATCGCTTTTGAAAAGTGACACTGAATTTGTATGGGAAGTTGCACAGAAACATGCATTTGAAGAGATCAAACAGATTCTAAGCAAAGAACCTATGTTTAAATACTTCGATGTTCAGAAACCTGTCGTTGTTAGTTGTGATGCATCAAACGAGCAATAGTCTACTATCAAGACATAGTTGTGAATACATACTTCTGAATACACCCAAATAAATCTGCTTCCAAGCGATTTTCGTTTAGCCTGATGCCTAGTCGTGTTGGCTATTTCGCTCGCGCATATGCAGAAGGACAATTTTCCTACCTTTTTGCAAAGGTTCGCCTGTCTGTGTGCAGTTCAGACCAGTTCTTTTGCCAAATGTCTAAAATCCAGACACAAAATCCGATTCCGACGACCGGCAAATATTTGGTGTAAAAACAATCGGGTCTAAAAAAATACGTTTTTCCCTTCGTATTTTTTGATGTAAGTAGAAAGTCCAGCTTATTTGGTATCATTGTAGAGCCACATCTGTCCACTTTTCTGTAATACCACCCACTTTGGTTTATCTTAAATGACCTTGGTGCTACAGAGCTCGGAAGTAGGGTACTACTTCCTGACGCATAAACGAAGCCCCAGGGGTTAACAAGTTAAAGTGTTGGCGGCTATTTTAGGTAAACTATAAATTGTCTGTTTAGGAATTGTGCTTGGCTAAGCGGATAATAGTGGCCGATAAAAGGTTGGATAACAAACGAAATAGTTCATACTCAAGTCTTCACTGGGAATAAGCGTTTGTGTTGTTTTTGTTTTTATTTTTTCAGCTTAGTGTTGATAGCATGCTTGTATCATCATAAGTGGTGATATCTTCAAAAGAATAGCTCGTAGACGAAAACACACAAGTCACGTGTTTAATCAACACACACACCAAGGTAACTCCTTCAAGACCACTACAGAATAGAGAGTAACAGTTGTCTTTCTTAGATCATATCAACATCCCTTTTTCTCTAACGAAACTAATTGAGATCTAAACAAAACATCAATTTATGAACAAGTTAACAGGTTATAAAATTTACAGTTACAAAAAGTACTGGCTTTGGATTTTTGACTTAGATAAAAATTATTGACTAGACTTTAACTGAAAATGATTTAAAGAAGACAGGATTTTATACTATGCAGTCATCAAAATGCAATGCAAATAAATTCAACTAATTTAGCTAACAATAACTGTAACACTTGAAAACATTTCTAGATCACTACAGGGGATTATTATGTCCCTCACAACTGCATAAAACTGACTCAAAACCTCACATAGTCTTTGAGATAGGTTGGCGTCTTCACTTCGCGCCTGGGTCTTATAACTGGTGTAGTCGCTGATTCCAGGCATGTCGACTCTGGTACGGGACGCCTCTGATCAGGTTCCTTTACATGCGTGTCAGCCGTTTGCTCCTGTACAGTTGTTCTTTCCGGTGATTTATCGCGGATTTGTATTGGGATTGATGTCGGTCTTATGTGTTCACTATTTCTCTTGTATTGAACACCATCCGTTGAAGTTACAATACAGTTTCGGTCGTTTGATTCTGTAATAACACCTTTTCTCCAGGGTTTATCTGGTTTGTGTCGGAAATATACAGGCTGACTGTTTTCAAGTTTTAGTTTAATTCTAGCACTGCGGTCATAACTTTTCTTGATACAGTCCTTCCTAGCATCTCGCTTCTTGTTTCTGGGCGACTTCTTTTGAACCAAAGGTAGCATTGATCTTGTTTCTCTCCCAAACATCATTTGGGCCGGACTTAGACCAGTGTCCTGTCTTGGAGTATTCCTTAGTTCTAGCAGTGCTTCGTACTGATCAGTCCTAGAGTTCAGGCATTTAACCATCATGCCTTTTATAATCTTCACACCGGCTTCGGCTTTGCCATTTGACTTTGGGTGATGAGGAGAAGTCACGTGATGTTGAATGCCCCACTGTTTCGTGAACTGACTGAATTCGTCAGACGTAAATAATCATCGCTGATGATTATTCTAGGTATTCCAAATTGCGCAAACTGCTTCTTGAGTTTGATAATAACTTGACTTGATGATGTTGTGGTGAGTAAATCAACGTCTATAAAATTTGAGTAATAATCAATCGCCAGCAAATAGTTTCTACCCTGTATTTCAAACAAGTCTAACCCAATTTTCTCCCATGGGTAGTTGCCGTCATCATGTTGCCGCAGGGGCTCTTTGTGGAGTTTTGGCTTTCTCTCCATGCAGTGTTCACAATTGTCTGCTAATTGTCTTATTTCTTGATTCATTCCCAGCCAGAAAACGGTTCCTCGTGCTCTCCTAACCATACTGTCAAAGCCAAGGTGGGCACTATGTAAACGTTCTTTAATTTGTCCTCTCCAAGCTTTTGGAATTAAAACAGCTTCCCCTTTCAGTATTATACCGTCATAAAAGCTCAGTGTGTCTCTGATAGAGAAATAAGGTCTCACTTCAGGCTTTAGGTCATTTTTGTTTTTGGGCCATCCTTCTATAATACGGTCAATCAACAACTGACAAGTTGTGTCTTTGGCAGTTTCTCTCCTGATTTCTGTAATTCGCGCATCCGGAATTTTATCAAACATTTCGACCTCACATACTTTCAGCCTAGTCAGTTCAGTGTCATCTGACAAACTATAAGCACGACTTAGTGTGTCCGCAATGATTAATTCAGATCCTTTGACGTACCGAAACGTAACATTGTATCTAAACATCTTCATTAGAATGTCTTGTAGCCGCTTTGGTGCTTGACTGAGTGGTTTCTTCAGGATGGTTTCCAGAGGTTTATGGTCGTTTTCAACAATCACTGGGCGACCATATGTGTACTGATCGAACCTCTCTAGCCCATACAATACTGCAAGCGCTTCTTTTTCTATTTGTGCCCAGTTCCTTTCAGCTGGTTTCAAAGATCTTGATGCAAACTCAAGTGGGTGTCCATCTTGCAGCAGAGCAGCTCCTAGGCCATCTTTACTACTATCAACTTGTAGTACCAAGTCCTTATTTGGATCGTAGATTGCTAACACATCTGTTTGCTTTAACAGTTGTTTCACTCTTTCAAAAGCTTCCGTGCATTGTTTTGTCCATTTCCACGGTGTGTTCTTTCTAGTCAGGTTTCTCAATGGTTCAAGAGTCTCAGACAGATTTGGCACAAATTTAGCCATATACTGTACCAATCCACAAAATCGTTTGATTTCAGTAACGTCCGTCGGAGCATTCATTTCAAGAACAGCTTTGATTTTATCGTTATCTGGCTTGATACCTTGTGGCGTGATTCTGTGTCCATGGAAAGTGATTTCAGGGCCCATATCCTTCTTTCCTTCATTCAAAACAATGTGCCTCTCTTCACAGCGTTTGTAAAGCTTTGCCAGCTTTTCATCATTGTCTTTCTGAGCTGCTATTTCATTATCACCACAACCAACGATGATAATATCATCCGCAATTGTAAATATGCCTTCAAGGTCGCTAAGAGCTTCATTCAGTTTCCGCTGAAATATTTCACTGGATACATTCAGTCCGAACGGTAGTCGAGCCCATCTGTATCTTCCAAACGGTGTTATCATAGTAGTAAGTAGACTGGATTTTTCATCAAGTCTAATATGCCAATATGCTTCTTGCACATCGAGTTTCGTGAATACTTTGGCATTATGTAATCCTGGAACTACGTCATCAAAAGTTGGAAGTCTATATCGTTCTCTCACTAACACTTTGTTCAGCGGTTGAGGATCTAAACATAACCTCCACGATCCATTGCTCTTCTTTGTAATTGCTATCTGGCTAACCCATTCAGTTGGTTCTGTAACTGGTATTAAAATGC
Source organism: Sinohyriopsis cumingii (assembly GCA_028554795.2). Taxonomy (NCBI): domain Eukaryota; kingdom Metazoa; phylum Mollusca; class Bivalvia; order Unionida; family Unionidae; genus Sinohyriopsis; species Sinohyriopsis cumingii. Next base: position 107,186,292 of record CM068826.1, read on the forward strand.
CGCGTTCTGTCAGTAGGTCAATTTGTTCTTTCACCTCAGTTCTCACTGCCAGCGGTATGTTGCGAGCTGGCAATGCCCTGGGTTTTGCATCATCTGTGAGTCTGAGGTTCACTTCACCAAGATCTCCGAGGTGGCGTTTGACGCTTCCGATAAAATTATCGGTGTTAATTGTGACCAGTTTCAGTTCTTGAACCGCTTTCAAACCTAGCAAGCAATCTAGCTCATTTGGCACAATTACAAAAGTGACGTTATAAGTTTCATTGTTCACTGGGTTTGTCACTGTCAGAGTTGCCTCCCCTAAGGATTTCGCTGTTGACTTGTTCCACATTCTGAGATGTGACACTTTCTGTATTCTCTGAGATTTTCGGACAAATCTCTGTTGGATTGTATTTACCTGGGCCCCAGTGTCAATGTGAAATGTTACATCACAGTCATGTACAATCATTTTGGCTTTTGCCTTTGAATTGATCGAACTGTCAATGTAGTTAAGCCAGAATTCTTCTTCTGTAGCTTCTTCGGGCTTGTCATTTTGGTCAACTGTTTGCACTTTCTTGCAGCATGATTTGAAATGGTTCTTTACACCACAGTTGTTACATCTCTTTCCCCAGGCTGGACATTTTTCTTTGCTTCGTTCATGAAACAGTCCACAGAAACCGCACTTAAGTTTCGGTCTTACCAATCCAGTACCAGATACACCTGCTTGTGATCGTGGTTTCGCGTTATCAACTTTGTTCACCGAATCATGTACTTTGTCTTGTCTGATTTCTTGCACATGTCTATTTGACTGTTCAAATGCTCGGCAAGTTTGAAGACACTTGTCAAGTTCAAGTTTTTCTTCTCTCAACAACAATTCTTGGAGCTTACCACTTGTGCTGAGTACAATTTTATCTCTTATCATTCTGTCTTTTTCTTTGAAATTGCACGACTCTGCTCTTCTCCTAACTTCGGTAAGGAAATGTTCAAACGATGTAAAGTCATCATATTTCACACACCAGAACCTGTGGGTTTCAAGAACTTCATTCCTCCGTGGATTACAGTAGGCTTCAATCTGTTGCAGAACTTTGTCTGGATCGTTTTTGTCATCTTGATTTGCCCATACAAACTGGTCATAAATGTCAATTACCTTCGGTCCTGCACAGTGTAAAATGATGCTGGTTCGAACTGTTTTGTCTTTGTTTTGGGAACCACTAGCGGTCAAATATATTTCTATCTGTCGCTTCCATCTCTTGAAGTTTTCACTTATGTTTCCTTCAGTAATATCTAAAGTCCCAGGTGGCTTTAACGAGTCCGCCATGTCGAACGAATCAAATCGGGACGAATGTTCAATTAAATGTGATCTATTTTCGCGACCTGGCTTGGTCAAATTTTCGGAGTTTCTTCAACTCTGTGCGTTTATCCAGCGAAAATCAACGTTGCAGACGTTATCAGGATATGCGTTCACCGCTGCCACCATGTTGATAGCATGCTTGTATCATCATAAGTGGTGATATCTTCAAAAGAATAGCTCGTAGACGAAAACACAAGTCACGTGTTTAATCAACACACACCAAGGTAACTCCTTCAAGACCACTACAGAATAGAGAGTAACAGTTGTCTTTCTTAGATCATATCAACACTTAGCTTTAACAATTTTAGTCATACCACTACAATGTCTGCCGTGTGGCAGTTTATAGTGATGTATAGCACTGAGGCATCATGCTGCAGACATGTAACATCAAGTCCCACCCAGTCACATTATCCTGACACCAGGCCGACCAGGCCAGGCCCGGCCCTAGGATGTGCGGGGCCCAAGGTAGCATGCGGGGCCCACGGCAGCGAAAGCGATGAGCGGGGCCCCAAGCAACAACAAAAAAATTGCATTGCGGAGTTGATTTCCTGAAAGCGCGGGGCCCATGGCGGTTGCCTCGTTTGCCAGTTCTAACACTAACCTTAGCCTAATGCTGCGGGCGATAAGAAATGATACTGGCTTTACTCCTCACCCCAACCCAGGATTCTGGCTTTGTGTCCTCCTCGGGGGAAAAAATAATCATGCAGATGCTGGTGCATACATTTTGTACATTACTAGCATCTCTTTATGCATTTTGTAGATGCGGTTATTCAGTTGTTTGTGCGTCAAACTTGTAATTCAGAATCGCGCGTTTGCCATCCGCCCAGGCCAGCCTGGGTCCTCTCCCGCGGTCTATTTTTGGGAAAGGGATTTAGCTCACATTTCCTTTGTAGGATATGGCCAATAATGTGTTACAATCGCGGTTAAACCTATTAAAAAAAAAAAAAAAAAAAAATCTTTCTGTCTCGCTGCCTTTATTTATTGGCTTGTAGCTCACTCAACCAAAAGCGAGGGTACCAAATGAAAAGATGTTTAGGAAATATGCGACTGTCGCACAATTTCGGAACATGTTTGTATTTTATCGTTCTACTAAAATATTACCTCAATTAGGACGAAATGGAAGGAATATCGCAGTTTGTTCGTGTGTCTATTCCACAATACTTCAGTAACCTGCCTGTCCCGGATTCTTTTGCTGGATTCGCAAGACTAACAGGTCAGAATGAGATTCGAATTCCATATCTACCTCAAATAATTGGTGACAATCTTTATAACATTTATTTCGATGATAGAGTCATCGATATCCCATCACACCTAAGGGTCACCGCAAAGAAGTGTAAATAATGGCAGGTGCGATGAAACGTACGCAAATACTAGATAAAAAAATTATTCAAGTTTATATTTAATGCACCCAATGTTCACAGCAACAAAAGACAATCTGAATTAGTATATTGAATGCAAATGTGAGGAAACAGTCTTTCGTAATTTAAAAAAGCGATTACTCAACTTTCTTGGGGAGGTGTCCTATGATATTTAGTGCTACACCCCGCCCCTCAAAATCGGGTCCCCCATTACGGTGAACCAAATATTCATGTTTTCATTTGTTAAAAATAAAGAATTAATTATATCTATTATTTTAGAATAAATAGTAAATGAGAAAAAGGAAAACAAAATATCCAGTTCGAATCAAATCCAAGGGGCTTTATACACAAAAATGGTCGGTCCCTAAGGAATAAGAAACAAACTACGACTTCTATAGGAACTAACTCTGACGATCATTTTTCAACTAGCGAGACATTTCGACCGTAAGAAAATTCCAAAAACATTTCGACCCTAAATCAGTTCAACACAGCCATGGACCAATTCGACCCTAATTCGTGCATTTTTAAAACAATAATTAGCACATTGCTAATGATCTTTCAGTTAATTATAATTAAAATCACTTTTATTGATGAATGAACGTTAATTTGAATGAAAAGAAATCAAACGTAATACACAATCACAGGCACTTGATTCTGTGGAAGCTAATGTGTACACTTACCATATATATGGTGAGTGTACACATTAGTTTCCACAGAATCAAGTGGCTGTGCAACAGTTGTATTAAAGAGCCGAAATGTTTTAAGACAAATAGAACATTTCTAATGGTCATTTCTACTAGTTATTTATTGATGCCTGCAATTAAAGACAGTACTGAGGTCTATGTATGTATTCTCAATGATGACAAGAATATCTAGTAGTAAGTACTGTATATTGAAATCTCTTTTGAACTATGACATTTAAATTGTCATATTATTAGCAAATGGAACAAATTACTCTTTAAATGTGCCACTTAATTTCATTCTTAACAATGCAGTCCACAGTTAATTGTGTAGCTGTATCTGTATACTTGTACGTATGATATATATGTTCTTTTATGTTTACAATGTTTTTAATTTATATCTATATTTTAATTTAGATGTATGGACTTAGTAGTCTGAAATAAAGAATTCTTATCTTATCTTAATCCTAGGTTATTGCTTTTGAAAATCTTAATCAAAACAAAGCACTAGGTCGGTGAAAAAGATGTCAATAGTTAATTATAATTAAAGTCACTTTAATTAAGTTAATGAATGCAAACTAATTTGAACCAAAAGAAAGAGGTATGAAAATCAAATGTTCCACACAATGACAATTTGCATAAAAGAGCCATTTTTTTATATCCCATACCAATTTTTTATCTCAAGCTTTAATGAAGTTATTTGATATGCTTGTGTAAATTTTGGATTAAATTATACTAAATCAAGTTTATATTGTAATATTTCAGTTGGATATATTTTGGTAAAATACTAATGGAATTGTGTTAATTGTACATTAACAAGGTATGAATGACAAACCATTAAATAACTTTGTTTCTTATACCTTACTTGTATACTGTTGCTAGGATATCTTTTTAACAGTTATATCGATTTGTTAAAATAAGTGATAGTAAAGGAACTACAACATTTTCTTTTCTTTTATATATCATAAAAGAATTTGTTCTTTAACCATTAACATTGTTGATTTATAGCTCCAGTTTAAATCCTCCCAATATGCATACAGCGACACATGCTTCTGCTTTGTGTAAAATATGAACAGCTGACCCAGTCATCTTCGTTACATCTGACTAATCCTGTTTATAGAACAGGGTCATTGACCATTTTGCAATATTATATGACCCACACATAAACACAGTAAATTAAGCTGTGGTCGAATTGTCTTGGGGTTGAATTATCCTTGGGGTCGAATTGTCCTTGGGGTTCAAATGTCAGAGCCATTGTTCAAACCTAATGATCTGAATGTTGATGAAATAATTTAAAAATATTATAAAGATATATTTCTGTCATAAATAATGTTAGTAGCTCAAAAAGAAAACTATAGTTCAGTAAAAATTAATAATTTGCATGTTACCTTGGGAACTGCATGCAGATATTTTGAGCTGAACTTGAATTGGTCTGTAGACTATACAATTTTAGATCAGATTTTTTTCTTCAAAGTAAGTTTTAATAATACCTTTTTAAGGCAGAGCTAGGAATGTAAAATTTCCATAAAATATTTCCTTTGCACTGCAAATGTAGCTGTTGATGAGGTTTTCACTTGCTGATAATTATGAATGAACACAATTTGTTTCATTGAATGCCAGGAACAAAGGGACTCACCCTGTACTTAATGAATCATATTTTTGATTTTTAACACCAGGGTCATAATTGACCAAAACCTATCATGATAGGCCGAAAGTTTCCAATTCTCTCAGCTGAAATTTTGGCATAAATTTGTCATCAGGCAGATAGCTTTGTAACTGAAATACATCTGCATAGTTGTGTCATCATAATATTTGTCCACTCAGCTAGTGTTATAACTGAAACACATTTTTCAGTTGTGTACATCACACTTGGCAACTGATAACTGATGGCATTTTAAGCTGGATTATACATGATGCCTTAAAAACACTACTTGTTTTGTCTAATTGTGTCTCAGCTGCAAATAAAATATTATGATTTAAGATGTACCTAATTTAATAGCTTCTCATGGGTCGGTGGTGCTATCCTGGGTTTTTCTGGGTTCTTCCTCCACCATTTGTACTGACCGCCATGTATAGCCTATCTTGTGCTGAAAAATGACGTTAAACCCTATAAAAGCAACAACAAGAACCTAATTTAATATCAGCAAAGTTATGTGTCTGGGCTGCATTGTTATTTATGTGCATATAATAGCAGTTACAATCCATGTTTAATTAATATGCAACTTGGATATTTAGTAGTGACAAATAAAGAGAATGAGAAAACTAATATGGATAGTGTTGTATCTACTGCAGCAGTTAAATCCAGAAGATGGTGATTACGAGAAGCTGCCTTTGATTTTTATTAGACGTTTTATGCAAGAACTAAAATGTTAGTGAAAAGAAAATAAGAAAATAATTCTTTTAATTTATTTTTAATAAAAAAATAAAGTAGCAGGTGAGGTATATAATTAATTTATATTGTGTGCTTAATTTTTGTCCACGATTGTAAATTGTAAACCATGTTTATGAAATTTAACTTTTATTCATGAGTGTGAGTTGTAAAAAAACTTGTTTATTTATGAGAAGTTCATTGTCGGGCTCGTTTACAGTTAGTTTTTCCAATGGAAAAATCTTCACATTCTAGTGTTTTATATGTCATTTGAAAATAAGTATAAGTAGGGATTTGATAAACAAATAACTCTGGAAATCCGTGATCCATGTTTGTATTTGTTTAGTTGACATATAATGCGAACTATTATTTCTTTAAAATATTTATTGTAATTACTAAAGTGCTCATTGACTTTTGGACTAGCACACTACTTTGGAATTATTGTGAACTCAATGAAATACATTCTGGATTGCGTTATTATATTACATCAGGACATTCAAGACTATTTGAATTCATTCTGGATATTGTATATTTTTGGATTCGTGACGGGACTTTTAGGATTACTTGGAATTTAATTCACTATACTGAGTCTTGAATTTTCACTGTTTTATAGAGAAACATATTGCTTATTGATTTTACTTAAAAGTGTTAGTTTCACTTTCTATGACATATTTTAAGACGAAGAGTCGTAACAGAAAAATTAGCGCCACGACTTCCATATACTGGTATCAAAAAAACGTTATCAGCTTTTTACCCTTTGTACTTTGAATCCTCTAACCCTCAAAATGCATCTCTGTTCATATTGTTTAATTTATCAGTGACATCTCGGTAATAATTGTGGTAAGTTTTCTGTTCATATTATTTAGCATAACACTGGTTGCTTTGTTGAGAAAATGCAATGTACATTGTCACTTTTCACCAATGTATGGTGCTGGTGGGGTAGGGAGAGGAAGACGGAAGCCTTTGTGAAACTTTGGTATTCCACTTGCGGGGAAAACCCATAATGTTTGACTTTGCCATAGCGAGTAAACAAAGATATTGATCAGTTACGCTTTTGCTAGTTGCAACGGGTAGTCGAAGACCTTGGCTAGATGGTATTCTGCGAGTTGACGCTGTAGTCGAAGACCTTTTCCATTGACCAGTTGTTGTTGTTGGGGAGGGGGGATTCCTGATACAGTTCCAATGCCCCCTAATGCAGCTGTTTTTGCAAACAATGAGCCACAGCTGCTAACAAGGCTGGAATGGCTCTTGCTAATGGAAATATTCCATTCTTTTGCATTTGCCACCTCAGATAATTTTAATGTTACTGGGGTGGGGGATTTTGTTTGTTTTTTGTGGGTTTTTTTTTTTCGTTTTCAGTTTGATTGCAACAGGCTGATTTTGGTCAGCCACACAATAAATTTCCGGTTAACTCGGCAGTCGATTCGTATCGCGGTCTATTTTTTTTCACATGCTGCTTTTGGCTAATGCAGACCTTAGCTTCGTGATAGGACATTATTATTTGCTAATGCAACAGGCTTAATTATGATGTTACGAGTTTCTATAAGCGTATCAAGGATCCTCGTTCGACCACCTGCACCCTCCAGCAAGAGTCATGTCAGAGAGGATCACAGCACATTTGTAATTGGGAATAGCGGGGTGACCTGCCAAATTAGTAACGTGCATGAAAGTACGCGACTAACGCATGCTGTTTAAACACCATGTATTCCTACTAAAAGTAATTAATCAAATCCGCGACCTTTCGTATATGAGGCGGACGCTCTAACAACTTAGTCCACCGGAGCAGTGGTATGAATCGTCGAGGTAGTCCGGACAATATCTGGTGTGATATTGTATTCAGATCCTCCAGGTCTTTGAGCCAGTTGAGAACTGTTCTCAGTGACGACCGTTAAATGTTGGCTATGTGTTGAAGATTCAGTCGAGATGACGGAACCGAGCATGGGCTCGTGTTCACGTGTGCAACTTTTAGAGTCCTCAACATTGATCGAGGCAGTATCATACGCGCCTGTGGGAAGTTCTACCATACCCCAAGTTTATGCACCGTCTGGCGACAACACCAGCCAAGTTATTCTCATCAAGATCCCCCCCCCCAAAAAAAAAAAACCACGGTCGGATATATTAGGCAAACTAATACACGCACCGTGACGCTAGTGCGATCTCAAGTGTGCAGCCTTCACATGCTGTGATTGGTGTGGAAAAAGTCAGAAAATCCTGGTTTTGTTGAGGACTTGGTAATCATCAAGATGGTGCTGTGGGTTTTATTTCCAAAAACACAACGCATCGCTGCATTTATTTCATGTGAAAGTATCAGAATTATTTGCGTCGTATAAATCATCGATGTACTCATTAAGTTTATGTGTTAACGTGCGAAATGTCTCAGGGTCCATGATGTCATTGGTGAGTAACCGCTGGTAAATCGACTTAGTCCCATTAATGAGTTCTGATGCGTTTTCCACGTGAGCTGATCCCACGAGTCTTTCCAGTTGATCCACGAAATCATGAGGGTCACAGAGTCCACCAAGGCCTTCTTTCTTTGGTATAATTATGTGGCTCGAGTCCGTTTTGCTATTGAAGATTCAAATTCGTGTGGGGTGCAGATGCTTGTAGCTCGCACGAGGGTTCAGGTTCGTATTTAAGCGAATATTAAATCATTTTCGGGTTGAGGTTCGCGTTTTGTATGTTTTCCCTTCTCTATTTTTGTCTCAATTCTGCAGTTATTTCTTTGCCTTTTTAATGTCTCCAGATTGTTATTATCAAGTACTTTGTTATAATATTTCCACGCCTAGTTAGCGGCATTTTTTTGTGTCTCCAGCAATCCCTTTAAATACCCTCTTGGGCCATGCGTTAAAAATCCTGATGGTTTTGTCAACACGAACTGTTGCCCGGGGGAAGGGGGTGGGTGTTATGTTTAAAGCAGCATAGATAGGATTTTCAGAGATCCACTGATGGACATCTTGATTAAAATATAGCTGTTGTGCTCATGCGTTAAAAATCCTGATGGTTTTGTCAACACGAACTGTTGCCCGGGGGAAGGGGGTGGGTGTTATGTTTAAAGCAGCATAGATAGGATTTTCAGAGATCCACTGATGGACATCTTGATTAAAATATAGCTGTTGTGCTCATGATTAATTCGTAGATGGGTGGTGGCAATTGTAATAGCTTTTCAGTTGCCACTTGAGCGTCAGCATCAAGTACACGGGTGCCGTTTGCGATCCCATAGTTCTCCAGTGTTCTGCAGTCTCCACTGTCAAACGTCCAGTAGTCTCCGCATTTGCCTTCGTGTTAATATCTTTGGTGCGTTTCGTTATTTTGCGAATTGGACTTGGTTTTTGTTCTGTTCTGTCAGCGATGACATCTGTTTCATGGTTTCTTTCGTGGTATTCTTAATATCCACAACACGTTTTGCAGTTTCACGCGTGGGTTTATCAGCAGTGCAAACATCTGTTCGAAGCCCTCCTTGAGATCTTCCCGTGTAGTTTGACTCGATTGTAACACATCTTTGACACGTTTGCGGCAGGCTATACATATTAACCAGTTCTGAGCCTTCGTTGGCAGCTTTACAGCATCGATTCCCACACTCTGCGGTGGTATCACAGACAGGTTTTGACTATACATATATCGTAATCGTTTAAACTATAGCATCCAAACTGGCTTGATATGAGCATGGTCCACCATGAATTGATACAGCTCTTGGGTGCCTAAGCAAACATTCTGAAACTCATTCCACGTGTAATCAACAACACATCAGGCCTAATGAATGTTTGCGTTACCATGTCCATCAGTGCTACAAATATTAACATGTTAGGGTTATCCCGAATCACTTTAATCATGTGCGAGTATCTTCATGTCACAAAGATCAAGTCTATTTTTGTGTCAGCCACGGCAAAATATTATATCGGGATTGTATTCGTGTTCAAACATAGCGTCATCAAACACAAGATTATTCTCACTTGATTTAAGGTCGCCAGTGGTAGAAGCTTCATTAGCACTGGAAAAGAAATCGGTGACGAAGATTTGTTTCTTGGTAACGACTGAAACGCTATCGTAAAATCTCCGAGTACATCGTAACACGATTGATCGTCCACTAATGGCACAATTATGTACAATCGATCCAACGATGACCGTCTGAAAATTATATTTAACAGTTGGGTTTTCCCTGGCCAATATCAATGCGCTAACCCAGTTTTAAAACTTGTCATCATGCTTGAGTAGTTTGGGTTTCGCCTGCAAGGAAAAGTTGATGGTGGTAAAAATATTTGAAATACAATCTATTGTATACAACAATGATGTCTTCATATTGTGAGCGATGCTGCATGAAAACTCGTACTGTAAATCCAGAGCGGGTTCAAAAACGTGATGGATGAGAAGCGATTACAGGAACTTGTGCTCGATATGGAGCAAGGAAGTTTACGAGTGTGGGCGGACGTGATAAACGCAAACGCGGGTTTAAAAAAAAAACAGCTATGGCGGTGGTAATGCCATTGCCGCGTTAGCGAAGCAACTCGTAACCCCATTTAGCAAATATCACGGTGAAAATGACATTCCTGGATACAAGTACTGTGGGCCAGGAACACCACTGGATTTACGACTGATTCTAACTCGTGTCGATGATGCATGTTACAGACATGATGTTGCTTATAAAGTATACAATGATATTACTGCATGCCAACGTGCCGATATAGATCTTATCCATTACTTACATACAATATATTTGACACATAGAGAAAGATTTGCCAAAGGATCATCAAAGGAGGTATGATGGCTAGGAATTCTCTATGTCGACAAAGTCCACACATTGGAGGTAAAGCACTCTAATAGAATAAACAAGCATGAATAAAAGATCGTAGTTTTCGATCGCACTTTATTCAAAATCAACCTTAGTCCGCGCAGTTATTCGAAACGCAAAGCTGCCGTTGAAAAGTTAGCGACCGCTGAAAAGGTCAAATTTTGCGATACATTGTGCAGATTTGAGTGATTATATTTTCATTTTTCATTGATAGATTATTGTCAGATTTGGCTGATAGAGATTCAACATCTAGTCAGCTTGACTATTACAGCTGTCTATATGGAGGGGTAATACCGCCATAATTATGTGCCTACATTTTCTGTTCTTCTTTGATGCATTATTGTGAATGGCTGCTTGCAAGTGCTACTTTCATAATTATATCCATGTATATTGTATTCTTCGTTGATGATCCATATGTCTGTGTGCCAGTGTACGAGGGGAGTAAGCAACAACTGCACACAAATACGTGACATTAAAACTACTATTTAATTTGTATAAATTCATATACATACAATTCACATTATTAACATTTCATTCAATAACGAGTGAGATCTCAATCCACCACTGAATTCAAGCTAGAGTATTACAAACCGTGTCAGGAGTTAAACGTTTACGAAAGTTTATCTCAAATTCTAGTGTTCACACTGACAGGGAATACAGTATCTACACCAGAGAGTCTAATAATAATTGTCTACACAGGACACGTGTATGTTCTCACACATAACAATTCTGGTTCGCACAGAACGAAATTATGCAAGCCAACACGAGGTTAAATAAGTGCACCCACGGGGAACAGTCACCTCTCCACACAGGACTTTATTATCTACCCTCACAGGATAGACATATGCATCCACACATGTAACACATTACATGTCCACACAGGACTGATTGATACCTCCTACTTGTTTGTCTAGTTCAGTATGGTGTAGTACAAGAGCTAGACTGTCCGGGTTTACACAATTGACATCCTGGTACCCTGATAACCAAGCTAGCAAGCCACCTACGAATAAATTATTTAGTTTAGCTAGGTGCAAACTCAGTCATAACGATCCCTACACTAATTCATAATATAATTAATGTGAATAATTCGTTTCAACTACATAGTCATACATTTCTGAATTGACAAATATGTACAATAAAAATCTGACATTACTCATGAATGACTTCAACTCACTATTGTTAATAGCAGTACATTAAAAAATATACTGCATTTGGTGTATCAGAGGTATGGAATATTCTACACGATAAACTTTATACAATCACTTATGTAACGATACCTCTTCAACGCTAGAACTATCGTAATGAAGGACTTCAAATTTGTTATATTACTGTATCGCTAAGTTCATAATTGGCATTTTTTAAATTTACAAACACAACATTATATAAACAATCGAAATTGGGATTAAACAACAACACAAACGCCGATAATTCTGTGCAGCTAGTTTTGCATTTACTGTATGCTTCTTTAGGCATAAAATGTTTTAAATAGCATTACGTCATTTACGTAACATCATAAATGATATGCATCATCATAACAATTATATATATATATGACAGGATCGAAAAGATACACAGTCTCTATAATGAAACCTGAATCAGTAAAATAATAAAATAGAGACAAACAGTCTAACATACAATTACATATTTTTAATAAAAGATATACAATATATACATTTTTTTAATTAACATTTTGCACACGATTTTATATAGTGACTTGGCAATAATTAAGGCAATTAAGATACAAAGTATCTAACTTATGCGTCTAATAACTTTCTTTTATGAGTCTATCCATGTCTCCATGCACAGTATTGGCATGAAAGAAAAATTGCGTAGAGAGTGATTATTGGTATTACCGTGTATTTATATATTATAGGAGATCTCTATAATTTTTATATGAAAGCGATGATTATTCATTCTCTTAGAAACTTGTTGAAGTGTTTGTCCAACATTTTTTATAGGTTATAAAATAAATCACAGTTGATACGCAGCTTTTGTTTTGTTGTGGGGTTTAACGCCATTTTTCAGCACAAGATAGGCTATACATGGCGGCCAGTATAAATGGTGGAGGAAGAACCATGGAAAACCCCAGAAAGAACCACCGACCCACGAGAAGCTACTGGCAAGCTTTCTCACATAACCATATTAGCCTAATCTGAGACTCGAACCCACGCAGACAGAGGTGAGATGGCAGTGATCCGTAACGGTGAGTGCTTTAGGCCACTCGGCCACTCTAGGCCCCGGTAAAAGAAGTCCTTTCTCTTATATTTGCACACTGAGAGCACCTATGTTTGTTATATTTAGATGACGAAAAATAGTGTTTTATTTTGTGTTTGTTTTGTTCTAATTAAAAAATCTTACAAATTCTTGAGTCCTGTATAAGCAAAAATTGGCTTATTTTTGTAAATTGTTTTTACGCTGTTTTTGTTTGATAAATTTAGGAGACTCCAATATTTATTTATTATACGGCCTATATTAGGTAATGAAGGATTATATTGTATTGTGAAAGGAATTATATTTTTCTTTACTGTACATTTTGCTGTGTTTCAAGCCTCATGTTGAATAAGATTATGGGCTTTGTTCAGCGCAGAATCAATTATATGTGTAGGATAATTTCTGTTTTGGAAATATGTTTTTTAATCATTCAACGAATATTGTAATTGACAATATCTGAATAATGCGTCGGTATCTTTTGGCCTGGCTATATGATATGCAGTTTTTACATGACATGGGATGACATGAAGAATATTCCACATATTGGTGGATATTAGTTTCCTTGATATGAATATTTGTAGAGATAGTGTTATCAGTATTTTTTATTACATTTACATCTAAAAATGAAACATGCCTACTAGATGCAGTATAAGTAAATTTAATTGTCGGGTGATCATGATTTAGGCGATCAATGATCTTTGAGTTCTTCTGAGTAATGGTTCCAGATCATAAAGATGGCATCTGAAAATCTAAACCAAACAAATGGATTAAACTTTTTGTTTTGAAGAATATCTTTTTCTAATTTACCCATGAAAAGGGAAGCCATATGACTACCCAATGGCGTACCCATTATTTGGATGTACTTTGTATTATTAAATTGGAACTAATTATTGTCCAAGACAATTTTTATTATTTTACAACTATATTCACTAGATAATGTGCTGTTGTTAGAATTGTTATCAAGAAAATATTTTACATGTTTCAATACCATCTTTATATGGAATGTTGGTATATAGTGATGTTACATCCAATGATACCAGGATTGAGATATCAGATAGCTGTTGAATAAACTTCAACTTTTCAATGAAATCAAGTAGTATCTTTAATTTATGAAGGAAGTCATTTCATTAAAGTTTGTAAAACGCTATCAATAAATGTGGATAGGTTTTCAGTATATGAATTATAACCTGATATGATTGGTCGCCCTGGATAATTTAAAGGTAAATTATGGTCATGATTTTTTATGACTTTTGGGTAATATGTAGAATTGAGGTGTGCGTATTTTAAGAGGGAAAGTATCAAATTCCTCATATACGGAATTAATGTTGAAATTTTTTATTTAATTTCCATTGACGGGTTTTCGTTAATATGTTTGTAGCATTGTTTATCATTTAGTTGACGTTTAACTTCTTTAACATCATCTTCTTGATTCACAATTACACCCGTGTTTGATTTATCAGCCTTTTTAATCACAATGCTGTCGTCATTCATTATATTATATTAAGACTTAACTTCGTTCTTTGAAATTTTACTATAATGTTGCTTTTGATGATTCCCATGTAATATCTTTTTTGTGATCGCGTCAATATAAAAATCTAAATAGGAATCACTTCCACTAGGTGGTGTAAAAGATGATTTAATTTTGTTGAATTAATGCATTTTTTAGAATGAAATGAATCCGAAATATCTTCCGAAAAAAGATCACTGAACTAAGAAAAACAGATGGAAAATGTTAGAGATGAGCTGAAGAAAAAACTTGATGGATATAGCCTTTTCAGTTTTAATCAAGAAGTATATAAAAAAAAAACAGAATCAACGAAAAATATACTTTTGAAGCAGAATGAAAAACTGAACAATTTACGAAAGAGTAAAGAAAAAAGTTAACAAGTTGAAAAAACGGGAGAACAGTATATAATCAATAAAGAACCGAAAAGTAGCATCAGAAAAGCAACAAATCATCACAACAACAGAGTAAGGAACGGCAAGAAAGGAAGTACTCACAGGCCCGGTCCTAGAGCAAGGCGAACGAGGCAACCGCCTTGGGTCCCGCGCTTTCAGGAAATCATCTTCGCAATGCCTTTTTATGCTTGTGGCCCCGCGTTCATCGCTTGCTGGCTTGGGCCCCGCACATCATAGGGCCGGGCCTGAGTATTCAAAACCCGAAGAAACTACGGCAAGGAACAGTAATACACATACAGTACCTCCCAAAACATCAGTAAACCAAAGAGTCAGCATAAATAGGAATTTTGTACATTAAAACAAGATCAACATCTTGAACAACAGCAGCGAAAACACTTGAGTCCGCAGGGCTCAACAAAGAAGACAAACGCAGAAGCCGTAAAACTGGGGGAATCAGAAACAGTGAACTGAGAAAGACATTGATAAACCTGGTAAATATTTTACAAGAACTAATAGAAAAGACGTCACCAGATAAAAGAATAGGAGTTCCATAGATTCAAAAGTAGAAGATATTGGGATGGGAAAACCGCGGGAGAAAACCGCGAAGAAAACAAATTAAGAGAGGTAAAGAAACCGTGTTAAACCTCTCACGTAGATTAACTGATAATCACTGTATACACATAAGCAAAGGGCTAAAATCTTGTACCAAACCGAATTATCACAATAAAATTAAATTAGCTGAAGAAATTGTTAATTTGTCTAGAGGCATACAATTTATTTAATGATAAAATATACAACAGTTTGGAGGGTAAATCAGATTCTTTTCATTCTACAAAAATGGGTTATTTCAACACAAATAGATATTGTGCATGGATACATGAATAGACTCATAAAAGAAAGTTATTGGATTTACAAGTTAGACATTTTGTATCCTAATGGCCCTAATACCAAGGTACTATATACAATTTTATGAAATGTTAATTAAAAAATTGATATGTTGTATATCTTTTTTAAAAATATAATTGTATGTATGATTGTTTGTCTCTATTTTATTATTTTACTGATTAATTTACTCTTTTTTTTTACCACTATGAAGAATCAAGAAATGTCACGTGTTTGTAACATTAGACATTCGAATATAAAGGTCATATAAAGGTAATTAATACTCTTGGTTGTATTAGAGGATACAGTTACTTAGATACCGGGGACCCCGAGTGGCCGAGTGGTCACGAATCATTGCCATCACACCTCTGTCTGCGTGGGTTCGAGTCTCGGGTTCGGCCAATGTGGGTATGTGAGAAAGCTTGCCAGTAGCTTCCCGTGGGTCGGTGGTTCTTTCCGGTTTTTTCCGGGTTCTTACACCACTATTTATACTGGCCGCCATGTATAGCCTATCATGTGCTGAAAATGGCGTTAAACCCTATAACAACAACTTATATACCGTAAAACCTCGAAATCCATATATATTTTTACTCCCACAAATCTGTCGTAATATGAAGTAATTTCTTATTAATATTACAAGTAACTTTTGATTGTAATTTTGTGCTGATTCTTGTAAACAGTACGCTCAAGAAATGTCATAAATCCCTGACACGTAGGAGTAAGAAAGTTATTATTTATTCCTTTAACATACATTATTTTCACTCGCAAGAAATGAAATATGAACAATATTATGACTATTCCTTGTAGGGCAAGGCATTTTAAATCTTGATAAGAAATACAGTTAATAATTTTATGATAAATTAATTGACTCCAACCGGGCAGTCTCCAGAAACTAAATTTTAATGGTAAAGTGCTACACGTGCAAGATTGGTTACGCATGTATGTCATTTTCTGTATGCGTAACTTTTGTCCATTAGTTTCGGTTAGCAGTAGACGGTTTAGTGGTGAGGGCAATCGGAATATTGTCTGCTTTTTCCGTCGTATTCTAAGAAAAAGCTATTCGACGCGCATCGGATAGACTAGAAGGTATTGAATGCAAGGCAGAAATAACCGGTACATTATTCGCGTTGAAAGATGCCAACCAGTAAGTAGTATTTTTTTAAACGCTTCATAAAGCTATGAATACTACAATTGTTTATAGGTCTGTTGTAAAGTTAAATATCTAATTTTGTGACATAACGCTTGTCTACAAAAGCTGTTTGTATACTATTACGTTTTGTACAAGTGACGGTATTTGTACACTTCTGCAGATCATACTGAGCATAGATATAATCTTGACTTGGCAACAGTATCACCGCTCTTGCAAACATGTAAGTCGTGTAACATTCAAAATTGAATACAGCGGATGATAGGGGATGGTGTTAAATCAGCAGATTTCAATCAACGGTTTAATTAGAAGAAGAAAAATCAACTGGTCATGTTCTAATTATTGGCCCAAGTCCATCGACCCCAATGACATTGATCTTCAGTATGCCTGTCGTCAAAAGTTGTCTTTTTTCATAGCATAGTGGCACAGGTACATGTATTAAAAAATGTTGCATTATGATGAAGAATTATAATTTATTATTTGGAACCAAGGAAATATGTATATTAAAATGATGAGTAATGATACGAAATTTACAAGATTAATTATGTTGCAGTTGTTTACTGTAATTAGTTACCCAAACCAGGGTGGTCGAACAATTTCAATACCATGGGTCGTATGGACTAAAACTGTAAATTTCGTGGGCCATTCATGATAATTATTTCAGTATTTTTATTTACACTATAATTATGGAACTGACATTTTGTATGAACAAAAGCTACAACAAAATTACTTGTGAGCTTTTATTTGGATTACTAATCTAAATCATAACAAAAGTTCACTCACAAGGACACTTTCAATATCATTTGAGTGTACAAAATGAAAGTGTGTTCTTCAGAATGAGGTTGGAGTTTTAGCCTTGATCTGAAGCATACTTCCAAGAATTGCTGACAAATCTAAACAATTGCCCAGAGAACACATACAAATGGGGTGTTATTTTAAAAACTTCATTTTGGGGGAATGAGGTACATCATTATTTATATAAAAATTTGCAATAATAAATGAGTCTATAAATTGACATGAATGTATCCATCTGAATACGACAGTAATGTATGAGTCTTACGCCAGCAGCTGGTGAATAAGGGGAAATGTCAGTTCTTTTTATTTATATTAATAACTTAAGTTTTATAAACCCAGATTTTTATGAAAGCAGAGGAATGAATATATAGTCATGGCCAGTTTGTAAAAATGTTTTTTTCTCATTGTTTTGCTTCACTTCCAATCTTGGTGGAAAATGAGATGTGACTGAAACTAACACTTTTAATCAGTTTTGTGCTTGGGTGCCATTAAACTCCCCACTCACTCAATGTGGTCAAAATAAGCCTATTGTGAGATGACACTCAAGTGTGCAATTGATCTATAATCATGTGATACTGTCAAGTTCCATCTGGTAATGTCTTAAAAAAGCCTTTGATTATAATACATTTTTCTATCCTTATTTTATGTTATGAACAGTTTCACATCAAAAGGCAAGAGATCAGTTTTCATTCCAATCATGTACAGTGCCCAAAATAATTAAATAAAAAAGCATGGTAACATCATTTATTAAAAAAAAATGTTATTTGTTCCAGTGGCAGGAAAAAAATGAAGAGAAAAAAAAGAATTTTTAAATGTCATATCATGCACATAACACTTTATGGTTGAAATCTTGTTTTTCAAAATTAAAAATTGTAACAAAAATATTTAAAAAGTAAAGAGAAGAAAAAATGGATATTTTTATTTGTTCTGTCCACACATTACAGAAGTCATCCAGAACTAGTCAATATTGCACCAGAGCTGTTTCACCAGTGCATTGACCTGTTGCAGTGAAGCAAAATGAGTAATTGCTATTGTGGGTCACTGGTCTGTGTTTTTTGCCAAGCTCTTCCCGAGTTCTTCCTCCAGCAAATATACTGGCCACCATGTATAGCCTATCATGTGATGAAAAATGGTGTTAAACCTCACCAACGAAACCAAACTAAGTGATCAGATAAGAAATTCTTAAACAATGATACTGTGTGCACAACAAGCTGTAAATAGGTTGCCCTGTTCTTGTAATTTTAAGCGTTTAAAGCCAACAGTGGGTAGGTTCTTTGATATGTGTTATTAATAATATCAAATGTGGTTTGTGATGGCTTTGGAGTCTTTGATTAAAAGTCAGTTGACCTTTGGTAGAGGTGAGGCAAAGGAGAGAAACCAAGCAAAAAATTATTTCAAATCACAACAGTTGAGTAAGTATTTTGAATATTTAAGGGTGGCTTGCATCTTTTTTGAGTCCATTCATGTCAAAATGCCTGAACACGCACTCTCATCCATTGCTAAAAACAAGATTGAGAAATATTACCAGAATTAGGCAATGCATGGAAATGATTGTTTATGTGTGCGGGAAAGTAGTATATGTCCAGAGTTAATATTGTGTGTTTATATAAGAAATGTTATTGCCAGCCGTTTGTAGACACAATCACATAAAAGCAGTTATGGATCCTCTGAAAACAAACACACTCACTCTGAAGGCCTAGTTTGGGACTCGATCAAAAGCAGATCAAGTTCAAGTGTCCATCTTTGCTAGTCAAGGTTCCAATATTTTAACCTTATTCAACAACTTGGCTGATTGATCAGATATTTCAGTGCTTCAGGTCTGTGAATTTCATAGGATGTGTTTGCTGGCCACTGCATCCAGCCATAATCAAGTTGCCCTACATGATTGAGACAAGGGGATTGGACTCATAAATATGCAATTTTCCACTACCTGTCCCTGTTCATACAAATATATCCTGTACCTCAAATACACCTATTTTGGATTCTCCCTGTTGCACTGATGTTAAACTTACAAAGCATCATTTTGAAGTCAGTTGCTTCCAACATTTTTGGCCCATGTACAATGCACCACTGTCAGATGCTATTGGTTAGTTGGCATTACTTACTAATTGAGACATCTTTTGACTTCCAAGAGATGTCACATGGACAAAGCACTGAAATATCTGATCGATCCACCATGGTGTAAATATGGTTAAGGTAACATATCAGAACCTTGGCTAGCAAAGATGATAAAGTGGCACATGCACAGACAGTATATCAGAGCACAATTTATCATCTTTGCAAATCATTGTACATTGCTGGTTAAAGTTATGTTTCCAGTCTTGAAGATTGCACAGAAATTTTCATGCCAGTATAGAAAGACAACACATATCACTCAGGTCATAGCCCCCACTACCAGAACAGAAAAGTCGAAAACTTGTATGAGTGAGAAGTTCATTGTTACTGTTAGTGTCTTAATTAGAGAGTACATGTTTTGGCAATTAATTAGAGAGTACATGTCTCTTAAAACACATACAATTTATGTTGATAAACATCTGCAGGTTTAGAAGCCATTATGCTGGTACAATTTTTGAAATCCACTGATTTTATGTCCATGTTCTGTCACATGTATGGTATGTGCAAAATCACCCTGTCATTGATTTTCAATAAAATAATGAACGACAATGATTAAATTCATTAAAATATTTGGAATTTGTGAACCAACTTAGCATATCTTCATGCAAACGTTAGCCAAGCCATTCACAAAGTGTAGTAGCTCAGTTGGTAGAGCATTGGACCTGTAATCCAGGAGTTGCAGGTTTGATACTCATTCAGAACAGGGAGTGGGTCTGTTGCCTCAGTGTATCTATGGAACAGGCCTTAGCTCCCATTTCCTCTGCATGAGATAGCCAATAATGTGTTAAAAGTAATGTTAAAAACAACAAAGTCAAAGAGCAAGATGCCTTGGAAAATTCTTTATGGATATATAATAGTTGATTGAAATGGGAATTGGTTCCTAAAGTGCATATTATAATTTGCAAGTAAATCCAGGCCTTCTGATGCTTGTTCACTTATTTGAAGATGTCTGCTCTTCAGTTTTATAAAATTACCACTCCAATGACCAAAGTGGTTAGAGCGTCTGCCTCAGATGTAGGAGATCACGAGTTTGAATCACAGTTGAGTCATACAAAAAGCTTATAAAAATGGTACTAGCAGCTGCCTGGTTTGACGCCCAGCATTAAGAGGTTAGCGTTAGGACTGGTTAACCTGGTGACAGGATAATTTGACTGGATGAGACATGATACCACATAACTGCAGCATGATGCTCCAGTGCTGAACGTCACTATAAACAGCTAAACTGCAGACATCACAGCAATATGACTAAAAAAATTTTAAAGCTATGTTAAAGATCCAAATCATCCACCCACCCTGCACACGGTCTAAAATAGACATTTTATAAACTTAATGTGAAGCTACTTTTAAAATATTCTTTCTCCCACATAATTAACACCAACCTGATAGATTTGTCTGTCAGTATGTATGAACATTGTGAAAGCCACAATTCCTGCATGATGTTGTCTCTGTTAAAATTAGGGACAGTTTATAAAAAATTTATTTGAATTAAAACCCAACATTATGCCACAGTAAACAATATGGTCACTTTCTGATACTGTACAAGGCATTAGGACATGGGAATTGGTCACCAGACTAAGGGAGATAATGGCTTTTATGGCCAGATCTTATGCTACTGGTTTTGCAGGAAGTGCAGGAGTACACTAACCTGTTAGGGGAGCCAATGGCATAGCCTGGGAAAGGGGTAGAGAGATTAAGCCTCGTGTGTTTGGCTGCCTTCATGAAAAGAACCTCTGAGTAAAGATAAGATTATACCTAAATTTCTTGCACAGGAAGCTTCTGTTTGGGCAGAAACCAGGCAATGCACAGGGAGTGGTGCAACATTGCAGGCAAACCTGCTTGCTGATGTCACATCACAAGCCTGATTCTATTATAATAATATTTTCAAGCCTAAATGGTAACTTTAAAGACCACCAAGATAATGAAAGTTTGATGTCAGAATCAACAAATGAGACTCGTTTTACTACTTGAGGTATACAGCTGCTGCAAAAGGTCAGTGTGACTAAAAGGAGAAAATTGGTTTCTGCACAAAAACATTAGTTTTACATCACATACCTGAATGAAAATTTTGGTGACTTGCACTTGGGTTAAGGATGAAGCCTGCCAGTTTTGGGGTTCAGAGGTACTGATCAAGGTTACTGTTTGAAAGAAGAAAAATAGTTTCTACAAAATAACCAGTTCAGTATCACCATGGTTTGTATGGACTTAATGATCATCTAAGATGTGGAGTAGCCTTGACAACCCCTTAAATATTCAAAAAGTTTCTTACTTGATAAGTACCTGAATTTGAAAAAAAAACCTGAAATAGTGCTAAAAAGTTTTGAATTTATCAGAGGAAATGCAGTAAATTTAAACTGTATGAAAGCTATCACTTTTTAAAGTCAGAATTTTTGTTATATACATTGTTTACAAAAATAATGAACAAGTAAAATGGGAGAAAACTTAATGGATCATAAAACATATGGTAGTGGTTGTTAGCAGATAGAGTAATGTGTCTTTGTTGTAGCGGTATATTTATGTATTACATGTATTACTTTTGTGCCAGTTTATGCAATGAGAAATGATGAAACATTTGGAGAAAGTTCTGTTTCCATAAGAAATATACTCATTTAAAACTTAGAGTTTTGCTGAAAGGGCCTTGACTCTGAAAAAAAGTTGCCATGGCTATACAACAAAATTAAAGGTTGAGTTCATTTTAGCTCAAAGAAAAATGAGGTTTACATTATTAACTTTCATTCTAAAGTAATTTCCTAAACCAAATATGAGGATGGCTTGCACTTAAGGCAATAAAGAAACCTACAGATTCTGGGGTCTTAAGGTCTGCGGTCATTGTCATGTCATACAATATATAACAAAATAATAGTTTTAGCACATTAAGTTTAGCATGCATCAAATGAAGATAATTAAACATGAGTCGGGTGTATAATTTGACATTCACTGTACTTTTGTTTTTCTTCACAGGAACAGAATGGTTGACTTTGCTACCTCTTGTTGGGACTGTGTCATTGCTGATATATGTCACAGTTCAAGCATTCAAAGCCAAGCCTGTCCCTGAGGACACGAAAGTGAACCGAAAAATCCAGAAAGAATCCTCAAAAGTTGTCAATATGGTTGATATTGAAGACCTTGGAGATAAAGTATCATACTGTCGATGTTGGAGATCCAAGAAGGTAGCTTTATCAACACGGCACTATTATGAGATAACATGGAGTTTAGTGAAACTATAGACAGAAGATAATAATAAATCATATTTTTATTTGCTATGTTTCGACCTGTATCTGCTCTCCCTCAGCCCCCTTCCCTTCTTAGATGCTGTTGTCTGGATGCAAATGTTTCATTATCAATTATTCTCATGAAATATCACACCCACTGTTATGGTGGCCTAGTGATTAGAGCATCCACCTCAGATTTGGCAAGTTGCCGGTTCAAACCCCAACCGAGTCATACCAAAGACTTATAAAAATGGTACGGTACTAACAGCTACCTCAACTGGTGCTCAGCATTAAGGGGTTAGTGTTAGGACTGGTCAGCCTGGTGTTAGGATAATGTGACTGGGTGGGACATGATGCTACGTGCCTGCTGCATGATGCTCCAGTGCTAGACATCACTATAAACTACCACACTGCAGACATTGTAGTGATATAACTGAAAAATTGTTAAAGCTAAGTTAAAAATCCAAGTCACACACACACACACAAATATTGCACCAGATATGATCACCTTTCAGTTAGTATAGGTACTGTATGTACTCGCTCATATGTTGTGTCTGACTGCCAGCAACAAAGGTCCATATCTGCTGTAGCATAATGTGCCTGCTGATCAGGGTCTATGTGTTTGTTCTGCTGATTACTCCTAACAAACTGCACAGACCCAGATATGCTGGTACATTTTGCTGCAGCAGACCTGGGTCTCGGCAGTTTGCAGTTGGACTCACAAGCGAGTATATATGGTAACAAGCTCTTCCTCAGGGGATTACATCTAGAATTAGGAAGCTTTGTTTTCATTTGCACTAGATTTTTGAAAAAACATTCCAGATATAATCAAACTCAATTCAGGTTCACAAGGAAGATGACTGATGGACATCATGCTCCTGAAAGCGAGCTGTGTCATGTAAGCATGAAATTATCAGAGGACACTTGATTCTTCATATGTGTGCATCTGTCTGATTGGTCATAAATGAAATAATGCCAATCAGACATCCAGTTTAGCCACCACAGTGGCCATCTTGAAATTCTTGTTAACTGCTACTCCTCGTGAATGTGCCTTTAAAATGTGGTTTGCACTAAAAACTTCTTAATGAGATCTAGTTGGATCTAAATGAAAATGGTGCCAGTCCTACATCCAACAGGGCTGCAATGACAGCAGTCTTGAAAATCTTGATCACTACTCTTTCTGGATGGATGGTGATAATTGGTATGCAGTTT
Source organism: Sinohyriopsis cumingii (assembly GCA_028554795.2). Classification (NCBI taxonomy): domain Eukaryota; kingdom Metazoa; phylum Mollusca; class Bivalvia; order Unionida; family Unionidae; genus Sinohyriopsis; species Sinohyriopsis cumingii. Next base: position 107,210,281 of record CM068826.1, read on the forward strand.
TCACTAAACGACTTCTAATGATGTAAGGTTAGTCAGTAATGAAAATGTGCATATGAGGTCTGATGTAGATACCATATGGGGTAATTAGAAAGTATTGCTATCAGTCAGATATATTAGAGATTGTTTTGACACTCAGCATTTAAAAGAGAAGAAATGGTCTTATCTTAGGTTCCTTGAAAGTCTTTTCAGAAAGAAGAGCACCACTCCTGATTTGAATATTTGATTGCAGCTTAACTTCTGCATATTTCTAATAAATCTATAGAGATTCCTACAAATTTTAGTACTATTATTCTTTATACATAATTTTATTCCCAACTTACTGTTACCATAAGCATTTCCATGCTGAGATTTCTTGATGCTGTACTGTTTTGTCAGTCATAGCAAGGGAAATAACTTAGAAATAAAGTATTTGCTATTGAAAAGGAAATGACTCTATATTATAGTAGCCATTAGAACTCGTACATTTGTCAGTTTTGTATGTTTAGTTCGCCCTTTGAGGAAACTTGTTGATCTATGTGTTTATGTCAGAAGTTTACCCGAAGTCATTAGGAAACTTGGAAACTCTACATTGAGGTTGGGATGCTTAGAATATGGGTGGGGGGTAATTCTTGAGTTGTGGAAGTTAAGAGTTCTGGATTCCTAATCTAGAAATTTTGTTGAGAGTAATGCAACAAATGTGCAGACACATTGTTAGATGGACAAGTTGAATCAGACTGAACACATTTATCCATGAAAGTACATCTAACAAAAGCTTACCCTGGTATATTAAAACTGAGCTCCTAAATTAGTGTTGATCAATCAAAACTATTGATATTGAGAGGATTCATTCAGAGGTCTGTTATAAAGAACATTGTCTGCAGAGGAAATTGTCAACACAAAATTAGTGGTCAAGGAATAGATTATTTTGTATCTTTATGAATTGATATTTTTGAATATTTATAAAAATAACTTTTTTTAGGAATGAAGTATTTCATTGTCATCATGTACAACTGATATGAGCCAACAATACATTCACAGTGAGCAACATTGGCCTCTGGATCAAATCATACCATCAACAACTGGTTCAGTGATATTTGGACACTGGTGCATTGGCACCAATTTTATAAATTTTTGTCCACCCTATGGTTGTGCAGGGATGTGCAGTGGCATGACATTGATCCAATTTTAGTTATGTCACCTTATAATACGTGCACCTATTTAGAAAAGGGAATTTTTGAACAATACAATTTAATTGCTAAAATCCTTCTGCAGTATTAAATTTAATATTATCATCCCTTTTCAGTTCCCATTATGTGATGGCAGCCATACTAAACACAATGAAGAAACAGGGGATAATGTTGGACCACTTGTTCTGAAGAGAAAAGGAGCAGCATAATGAATCCAGCTAGAACTTTCTCTTGAATAAGATTGATCTTGATGCAACAAAGAAAGAATAGTTATGCAAATACTTGTATTTACTTGCACATGAATGTAATCTGAATGTATGTTGCTTGGGTTGACGCAGCCCAGTTTTTCATAGATTTGATGAATGTTCAACATGGATTAGGATCATGCTTTACTTGAGAGAGGCTAAACTGAAGATTTAACAAGTTCCATCAGACTGTTAAGAATGTGAGATGCTAAAACTAATTTGTAATGTGTCGTTTGCAATGAATTAGGTTTATGTTATTTTTAATCAGTAGGATCCACAAGTGTTTGCTAAGGGATAAGAGATTTAACTTCCAGAAGACTGGGTTTATTTTGTAAGGATTTTTTAAAATTAAGGCCGACTATTATTCTGATTAAAGTTTTATTCTGTTGTATTTCAGTTTTTTTTAAATAATTTTTTAAATTTGTACCCGCTTTCACCATGATGTTTTCTTGCAAGGTCCACATTTAAACATTCATGGATGACAATGCTTTGTTTAAATACTCTTGGGTGATACAGCTTTGGTTAAACACTCATGGATGACAAGGCTTTGGTTAAACACTCATGGATGATAAGGCTTTGTTTAAACACTCATGGATGATAAGGCTTTGGTTAAACACTCATGGTCCATGAAGTTTTGTTTTAGATAACCCTTAATCCCTTACAACCATGTTAAATATCAGCAAAGCTAATAAACATGACAATAATTCAGCTTTGTTTCCGAAACCTATAATTTACAGATCAAAGTTAATGTTCTCAAACTGCTGTGTTAATTTTCATCAAGCTTGGGATAACTTAATTGAGATTGTTATATAAATTAACAAGGGTGATACAGCTTTAGTTAAACACTCATGGGTGATACAGCTTTAGTTAAACACTCATTGATGACAAGGCTTTGGTTAAACACTCATGGATGACAAGGCTTTGGTTAAACACTCATGGATGACAAGGCTTTAGTTAAACACTTATGGATGATAAGGCTTTGGTTAAACACTCATGGTCCATGAAGTTTTGTTTTAGATAACCCTCAATCCCTTACAACCATGTTAAATATCAGCAAAGCTAATAAACATGACAATAATTCAGCTTTGTTTCCGAAACCTATAATTTACAGATCAAAGTTAACGTTCTCAAACTGCTGTGTTAATTTTCATCAAGCTTGGGATAACTTAATTGAGATTGTTATATAAATTAACAAGTAGTATACATTTCACTGGTGTTTAATTCCTCACACACACACACACCCCACTTGTATATGTATTTATTGTACTTTTAAACATCCTCGCCATCACATAGTTCAATAAATAATGCAGTCAGTCATTGGGAATCCCAAATATTGTGATAAAGCAGGTTTCCTCTGTATATACATTTTTGATTTTAATGGTAAATCAGTCTTGAATGACATGAGTTTTTTAAAACTAATCTGTACAAGTTAGATATGTCAAGCAAAATGCAGGTATTCTATTGTTATTTTGGGTTTCTGACATTGTAAAAGATTAAAGTATAGAATTCTTAACTAGTTTTTATTAACATAATGCATTTTATGAATCAGGGATTGCAGCAATTACTTTTTCAATATTTCATGCTGTAGTTACCATAAAGTAGTAAATATGATGGATTGTTGATGATCCATTTTTAAACAAAGACTAACAGAAACCTGGCTTGATGAATGGATAGACTGAAAGATTAGATTAATAACTTCTAAATTATTCCACAATAGTTAAATTTAATTTGTGTGGTTCTTGTCAGCTTCAATTAAAGCTGGCTTCTCAGCTTTCATTGAAACTGGAATAGGTTTTCACTAAGAGACACACAGTCTTTTGTTATTCTTTCAATTAACTAAGTTACATTGTTAATGCTGCTTCAAAGGTGAGCACTCAATTTGAGCAAGATGTTGCCTACAGCTTGTACAGATTTATGGTCTGACAACAAGGAGGATTGAGGCTGGTGAACTAAATCCTATAGTGATCATCATAACCAGGGGGATTGAGGATGGAGTAAATCTGTTGTAGGGTTTAATGCCATTTTTCAGCACAGGATAGGCTATACATGGCGGCCAGTATAACTGGTGAAGGAAAAACCCTGGAAGAACCACCGACCCATGAGAAGCTACTGACAAGCTTTCTCATGTGCCACGTTAGCTGAGCCTGAGACTAACACACGCAGACAGAGGTGAGATGGCAGAGATCCAGAATGGCAAGCACTTTAGACCATTCGGCCACTCGGGGCCCAGAGTAAATCCGTAGTGATCATCATAACCAGGGGATCATGGTTGGGCTAAATCCTATAGTGATCATCAGTTCATTGGACAGGAATTACTGAATTTGAGATTTCAGTGGATAGCTGTTCTTGTCATCGGGAATGCCTGAAATATAGAGATTCTGCCACAGTTACGCCACAGCTAAGTGATTCTGGATATTCATGGCTAAAGGGTTTGAGCCATAGTGATTTTACTTTTCTTTTATTAGTTCATATCAAAGCAGTTTATTGCATAAAATCACATATTATCTTAATATATCCCATTCCTGACAACTCACATGCAGTAGGGTCCAAAAACATAGACCACACTATTAGCAAGAGCTCGAGTTACTGAGGGACCTCTAAAAAATGAAGTGGATGCCATCCTGCCTAGATTTCGAGACAGTGGAGTGGGTTTAGTGGCACTTTTAATGACTGAATACTTGTTTATGATTGTGTTGGGAATAAATCTCAATAAACATTTTATCTAATGAAATTGTTTGCTTTTTGGTGTAAATTACCTTTAGCTTCAAGATAACCAGTCTCTGAAAAATTGTTAAAGAATGACTCCAAGAGGTTTCAGCCCATCATGTACATGTGTGCCTTGTTCTGTACCTGCAAAACAATGTGTATTCCATCACTGCTTTTTGCACATCAGAATAAGATTCCTTTATTTAAAAAAAGGAGAGGAATTTTTTGTGAAAAAACATTAGCATTGAAATGAAGCCATGACATCATTGCAAGTAATAGTGGAAAATCTGCACATCACTGAGAAAATCTTTGACTGCCAATTCAGGAATTTTAAGTTCATTACAAACTTGAGAACTGAGGACAATAAAGAACTAATTACTGATTTGTTAATAATACCTCGGCAGCTAATTCAGATTTTCTCACCATTACAATACTTCAGATGTAGTTTTGCTTTCAGCTCATCTGGCCATTATGCTAGGTGAGTTTATGGTATGATTCTTTGTCTGGACTGACTCTCGTCTGTCAATATTTACTTTTCATAACTTTGCAAACAGCTCCCCATCCAAAAATGCAGGACAGATTTCAATCAGATTTGGCATAGAGCATTGTAGCATGAGGGCCTTCAAAGGAATATATTGAATAAGGGCCATTTTTTTTGTCTCTCTCCAAATTTCTTTTTATGATGTATATTATAATTATGAAGTGATTTAATTTCTGAAATAAGTCTTGACTTCACATGCTGGTTGCCATGGAAACTTTGTTATGAAAATATCAAAGATGTGCAAATTTATCATCTTTTCCACATATTTATCAATTATACTGTCTATATATGACCTATTAACTAATTTTAAAATTACATTATTTTAATTATTTTTCTGGCATAAGTTCCATGAAACAAGGTTCCAGCTTGTTAAAAAAATGGCCAGAGATAAACCAGAACAACATATGATGAACAAATCAAACTTACAAGTCAACATGCAACTGTATCAAATTCCATTGTAAAATTAAGATAGTCACCGATAACTTCAAAAAATGCATGCATTTGGAACTTTGTTTAGTACTGATGGCTGATTGGAATGATTATGAAGCCTTCTGAAATCAACTGATCACCAAATATATTGGTGTTTGTCCTCTTTTTCCATAAATGAAAGATGCTCTTTTGCAATAGTTTTCCTTTATTTTTTGGCAACCTGCACACATTAACAAATAACCTAAGCCTTGAAACAATAAAAAATGAGGGTGATTTGTGTAGATTTAGATCATCTTCCTTGTCCAAAAGTTATCTATACCTGTCTAGGTTTAAATTGGGTATCATGAAAAAATCCTGTTTATTGATTTCATAAGTTGCACTTAACTGTTCATGAAGGAATGTTTTTTTGTAATGAAGATCTTTGTGCACTGAAAATCATTTTTACCCTTATAAAGGTGCTTGCACCAGAAGATCAAAAAAGGAGACGATGACTTTACCTTAAATATTTTTTTTATACAGCAGCTCTCCAACTCCCCGAAATACGTAAACTGCAGCATACATAAAGTCACCGATACGTAATTGAACTGCCAAGTCTGTGCTTCCTGTTTTTCAATCTTCGACTCGGGTTCACCTGCAGTATATAGTTCAGCTTCTCCTCTCATGTACATGTGTAAATCATTTCTGTTACATTTTTATTTAATAATTTCAAGGATTTTTATTGTGTTTTGTTGAGGTTACCCATCACCATAATGTCAGAGCATAAGAACGATAGTAAAATCCAACTTAGGGTAGAGGTTACGTTAATTTATAATATAATTTATATCTCAAAAAGCTTAATTTAGTGTAATAGTTGAATGTTGCACAAATTAATCTAAAAGAAAATAATATACACTATATGACTCAACCATGATTTAGTTTCAGATATAACCTTGAAATGAATTTTTCGTACAACTGCTTATTTCTTATGGTTGGAGGAATGCATCAACAGTAGTTGAATGGATTTGTGTCAGATTAATATGATAAGACTGATCAGTAAACTGTAATTCAGTTTTGTAGTCTTTGAACTGGACATACTAGAAATTACCTTGCTAAAAGATGATTGTAGGTTTTGCACATTTAAATTCCAGGCCCTGTTTGCTTTTAATGTTTTAAACAAATTCGAACTCTAGCTGAAAATCAGAAACCTTACATTTATTATAGTTTTGATTAAAATGAAGTTAGATTAATAGAACTTCAGCAGCTTTTAAATTTTGACTACTCTATTAGCCTGCTAAATTTCCATTATGATGATTTCATCAACATATACTATCGGAGTTTGTTGTTTTGAGCATTAGAAGTCTGATTGATAAAATAAAGAAGTACTAGTATCCCAGTATATGTAGTGTTATCCAGGTTGATATACTTGCCATACTCAGTCATGAATCAGTTTGAAAAAAATCCGTAAATTTTGTACTTCTGAAGTGAAATAAATAATCTTTATCAATTGGGAGATAAATATCGTGCATTAGAGATCTACCTGTTATCTTTCATGTGCAAGTAGTATTGGTTTCTAGGAAGAAGGTAAGACCATAACTAAACAAGTCTAAACCTCCATTTTAATGTGCAGAGTGTATAACATTACCAATAAATAAAACACCTTTTTCATGGTGTTGAAGTTATTAAAAATGTTCTTTTGTTGACGAAGCTTTAGAACTTATGTCCGTCTTTACTTTCTACAGCCTGATTACAACTTTGAACTTAAAACCTTTGCAAAATGAGGTGTTAAATAATACATTTCACCTTTGTTTTATTGCTGAGAGACCCACAGTCATAGTCATTCAGTGGACATTAAAATAAACCAGCTTCATTGATTAGATGGGCATGAAATTCACTTATGATTATCTTGTGTAACATGTATAGTTTCTTTTCCATGATTGTCGGAAAGCTGAAATACCGATATTTATTAAAGGTACATATTTTATCCAAACGGTGTTACATGAATTTTATTCATGCACCTGCACATAAATATTATGGCATGCTGAATGTTCAAATTACTGTTTGATACAGGGTATTCATGCCAGGTAACAGATTGGTGTTGTAATAAAAATGAGGTGGTTTGTTTTTATGAAAACCTTTAACACATTATTGACTATATCATGATGGGGAAAATGTGAACCATATGTCTTCCCAAGGAAATACAGAGGCTAGTTTGGGTGGATTAAGTGGGTTCAGTATAGCCAATAATATGCTAGAAGTGCCTTTTAAAAAAAACACAAGAAAACAAAAACATCGTTATTACTGTTTACATGCATGTTTCAAAAGGTTACTACAGTAAACAAGAAAAAGTGCCCTTCTGAAATGCTAACATGGTTTTACCATGTGGCTGCTGGATACTGTACCAAAGTTTAGGTTCAACAGATATGTTAGCTTATACTTTCTAGATTAAAGTTAATGAGTAGTTCTTTTCAACACTCGTTTTATAAGCTGACCTTTGTTATTATTTCCCTAAATTTTAAATTTTATTTTCTTAGTTCTGTAGAAAATGAATTAGCTTATACATAATTCCTGTAAATGGCTCCAGGTTGTTTAAAATGCATGCCTTTACTGATCACTGTTATCTCATCTCTATCCACATGAGTTAGATTCTCTGGCTCGGCAAATGTGGGTAAGTGAGAAAGTTTTGTGAAAACAAGTTTGGTCATAGAAAATGCAGTTTGCTGAAATTTCTTCATCGAGCAAGACTGCTCTCATATATATATATATATATATATATATATATATATATATATATATATATATTGTTTTATGAAGTTGCCAATTGCAGCATTTATTCTGCAGTTTCCAACACCGGCTCATGTTTGAGGGTTATTTGTCAGCATAAAATTAAACTTTATAATGTAGGTGAGTTTAATTTGTATCTTGAATAATACAATTAGACAAAGAATCAAGAAATGTAACAATATATACTTTTTCATTAAAAAACGGGGACAGAAAACAATATACATCTATATGAATGATGCTTATCCACAATTAAAAATGATTGCCATTACTAAAAACATAACCTTTAAAGACAGAGATCAATGTATGTACAGCCAATATGATCCAAGTTTCTTGGGTTGTCAATATTTTATTGTTTAATGAGATGGTGTGATTCATTAAACAGTAGAGCTTATAAAAAGGCATTTTACACAGTACTTGATGCTTGACTGAATCTGGAGTTTCATTTAATTCTGGCATGCCACACATAGAGACATAACTTGTGCCAAAAGACGATCTTTAAATGAGATCTGTTGTTGTTGATATGGAGGTCAGTGTAATTCAGTGTCAACCAGGCAAGATGGAAAAATATGCAATTTTCACAAAGTCATTATTTTATGTAGAGCATCCTTGTCAAGAAGGATTGGAGAAACACTTTCATCAGTCAAGTGACCTTAAATTGCACCAGAATATTATTCTTCACAGAAAACAATGACTGTATTAGATCCCTCTTAAAAAAAAACCCCACAAAATTAATGAATTTCTGAAGCTGTTTTGTGGCGTTTTTAAAGTTCATACTTATATTCTCATAAATGGATTGTTCATTGCTAGAAATCATCATTTGTAAAATAATACTTTCAGAGAAAGAGAAAAAAAAAATGAAATACAAACTTGTAAAGATAAATATGACATGGTTTGTCAAAATAAACTTTGTTTATTGTGGATACGGAGAGAGACATTTGTGCAAAATTACTTTTTAAAAAGACAGTTTAAGATTCTCTAATTCCCTGGGAATATTTTTCATATTTTTCTGTTCTATTTTCAGCAAAGAAATACTAATTTTTTAATTATCACGTGCAGCAAGGTTTCACTGACATGTTATATTTTCTGGATTATTTTAAATAATGATCAAAATAATTATATTTGTGATTCCACCAGTCATAAAAGTTACATTTGTGATTCCACCAGTCATTTTTTAAAAGGAATGTACAAATGAAGTTTTAAAAAAAAGTAATGGGAACAAACTGGGAGAAAGCACAAGATTCAATGAATGAATCAACAAACAAATAAATGAATGTACAAGGAAAGAGACAAATATGAAAATTGCAAATACATAATGTGCAATCAAAATGAGATCTGAAGGAAAACTTGCTCATAATTTACAAAGTGACATATTGCTTTATTTGTGGAAATTTTTTAATAGCTAATCCTGGAAGTTAAATACAGTTGTGAGGTGCAAATTTTACTCGTGAATAAGGGTTTGATATTTTAATTATATACTGTATATACTCACTTATAAGTAGAGTCAAACTGCACACATCACAGATGCTGATCTGCCATAACATAATGGACCTGCAGACCAGGGTATCTGTTTTTTGATCAACTGATTACTCCTCACAAACTGAACAGACCCAGATCTGCCAGCGCATTATATGATGGCAGATCTGGGTCTGTGTAGTTTACAGTTGGATTCAACTTGTAAGCGAGAATATATGGTAGATAAATAAAGCAGCCATATCAGAATGTTTCTCGTGGGTGGACACTCAACTTCCAACACAACAGGCAAGCTGCTAATCTCTCCTAATTAGAGAACCTGTGACAATAAAACAAGTATTCATTCTAATCTGCCATATCTTGTATTTGTATTATCCTTGTTTCATGTTTTTACACAATGCAGTTTAAAATATTTAAAAGACTTCAAGAGTGTGGATGTGATCTCTATGATTAGTACTTGATATTTTTGTGTGGGGTGGGTGGGCAAATGCAATCAGTTTTTCAGAGGCTTTACTCAAGAATATCGTACAAATCAGGCATTGCTCATTATTTTGATAGGTGATATTGAATTCACTGGTCCTAACCATTGATGGGTACAACTTGGACTTTGTGAGAACTTCACATACCTCGGGTCCATCATCTCCATCTCCAGCTCACTCTCCATTGATTCTGAGGTAAACAGCAGGATTCCCAAGGCAGCAGCAGTGAAGGCCAGACTGAGGTAAACGGCAGGATTGCCAAGGCAGCAGCAGTGAAGGCCAGACTGAACCAAAGGGTCTGGAAGAACCCCAACCTCACTGAGAAGACCAAACTGCATGCTCAGCACACTTCTCTACAGCAGCGAGACATGGACCACCTGTGCGAGACAGCTTCCACCTGAGATGCCTGTGGCGCATTGTCCACATCCAGTGGCAGGACAAAGTACCCAGCACAGAGGTTCTGGAACACACCAACATGAATAGCATGTTCTCAATTCTCAGCGAGAGGTGTCTTCGCTGGCTCTGACATGTCAGAAGAATGGACCCAGGTCGCATTCCCAAGGACCTTCTATATGTACAAACCATTAGAGATAAGCTTGACACCACAATTTCGATTGACTCATCGTCACCATACAGTTGGGATACATAATTTGAGCGGCTACCATTAGCAGCATTTGAACCTGTCTCTATGGATTTCGTACATACAATCCTGATGAAGAGTGCAGCAAAGTCATGTGAACTTGATCCATTTCCAACATCAATGCTGCTTTAGTGCCTTCACTAACTGATGTTATTAATACCTCTCTCTCTTCCAGGGAATCGCCATCATTTTACAAAACTGCCATTGTAAAGCCTCTGCTGAAGAAACCAACACTAGACCATAACGATTTAAAGCACTACTGCCCAGTTTCTAATCTCCCATTCATATAAAAATCGTAGAAAAGCTTGTTCTATCTCAGCTTGTATCTCATCTAAATTCAGACAGTCTTTTTAGCGATGTACAATCTGCATATCGTCCTTGCCACAGTACTGAAACTACTCTTCTAAAAGCAGTTAATGACATTCAATCTGCATTGGATAGCGGAAAGATTACAGTCCCCACCCTCCTTGATTTGTATGCAGCATTTGACACAATAGACCATGATATATTACTTCACCGTCTACAGCATGTATTTGGCATTCATGATACAGCCTTACTGTGGTTCAAGTCCTACTTGGTCAACAGGACACAAATTGTGTCCACAAATGGAAAACACTCCAGCCCAGTTGATCTATGTTGTGGTGTTCCACAGGGGTCTGTTCTTGGACCTGTTCTCTTCATTCTATACACTCATTCGATCTCAAGTGTCATAGATCATCATCCAATGTCTCACCAATTGTACGCTGATGACACCCAAATATACAAATCTAGCCACCCAACTGAAGTTGATGCTATCATCCAAGGTGTAGAGAGGTGCATTTCTGATGTGAAATCATGGATGACATGTAACAAGCTGCAGATGAATGATGATAAAACAGGCCATTCTGATCACAACAAAGACTTTCTCATTCACATCCTTTACATCAAGGAATAAATATCAGCAACACCAACATTAAATTCACACAATCAGTAGGAAACCTAGGTGTTACTCTGGACAGTACTCTCGCATTGCACCAACACGTCGTGAACATATGCAAGGCTGCATAACTTGCGCTGAGACGCGTCAGCTCAATTCGCAAATATCTTTCAGTTGATGCCACTAAAACACTTATGTGTTGATTAGAACTTTCAAGACTGGACTATTGTAACTCAATTATGTCTGGTTCATCTCAATATCTGCTCCATATACTTCAAAAAGTTCAAAACACAGCAGCTCGGATCATACTTAGAGTACCACGATCAGAGCACGCCTCCCCGCTGTTCCTCTGTACCCTACACTGGCTATCCATCCATTCGATCCGGAATCAAACACAAAATTTGTTCTCTGTGCTACGTTTCATTGTCGAACTCTAGTCCAACATACCTATCCGACCTCACCCATGTGTACACACCAGCAAGATAATTATGCTCCTCTTCTGACAATCGTATACTCATTATTCCCACTATGAAAACAAAGTCATATGGACAGCGTTCTTTTGCATACCAGGGCCCAGCAACATGGAATGAATCGCCCACTGAATTTAGACATCACCGATGGCAAAGTGACCATTCATACGGCATACGTTGTACCTCCATGGGAAGAAGATGATGACTGCACTTGATCTGCTTATCGATGAGTTTACCTAGCACAATGGACATAACAGCAGATCTACGAATGAAAGTGAGTACGTGAAGAGAAACATCTACGCTGGGACACAAGTGGTAGCTGGCAAGATTTTAAACAACCTGTGTGACGGATATAGATAGAATCATGAACTTTGTCCTATTTGATTATTTGTTACATGTTTTGTTTTAGCTTTTTTCCTTAAAAATGGATATTAATTGTAGTATGAAAAGTGTCATTCTTTTATGAAATGCATATACGTTGTATATAAAGTGAGTTTATTTTTTGAAGGCATAAACTTAATTTTTAAAAGCAGTTTACTAGAACCAAGAAATAAATAACGTGAATAGGTGTGTTCCATGTCCAAATGTTTATGTATTAAATGGATTGTGTTTAGATCAAAGCACAGGCCAGAGTCCATGTATATAATTGAATAAATGTTTTGTACTCATAAAATAGAGTTTTCTTATTGGAGTCTCTATTTTCTGTATGTTTGGATGTGTATTTGTTTGTTTCTGTGTGTCTATGTTTGTCCCTATCAACCTTTGTCATTACAAGCACATTTCACCCTATAAATAGTTTTGACCCTATAAACCCATGATGTTACCAATGTTCAATTTCCATTGACCTCTAGGTGCCATTCCCATGTTCAATTATCATTACGCAAATTCTGATACACCTATTTTTAACATTAAGGTCCCACTGACGCTAAAGTGGCCCAATCCCTTGTCGCTATGTTCAATTCCCAATTCACTCCATGTTACATTTCCCCATGTAAAATTCCCCTTGATGCCAAAGTGGTCCACGACGTTTTTGACTGGGATTTCCATTGACGCTAAAGTGGCCCAATCCCTTTCGCTATGTTCAATGCCCCATTCACGCCATGTTACATTTCCCATGTTAAATTCCCCTTGTCGCCAAAGTGGCTCACGACCTTTGTGACTGGGATTTCCATTGTCGCTAGAGTGGCCCATTAAATTCCCCATGTTAAATTCCCCTTGTCGCCAGAGTGGCCCACGACCTTTTTGACTGGGTTTTCCGTTGTCGCCAGGGTGGCCCCTATTACAACTGACATATGATGTATGTTGGGCTAGGTAGACATATCCCAATCCTTGGCTATTAATCTCAAGTGCAGGTTACAATCCAGATGTATGTTGGGCTAGGTAGACATATCCCAAACCTGGATGTCAATCTCAAAATCTGGGCACTATCCAGAATAATATTTTTTGGAAAGACGACATCACGTAAATCTCCTTTAAGGGCATCTGATAAACGTGCCGATCCGTGAGAACTTTGGAGTTTATCTTGGTCACGCAGTCTAGGCCAAACCTTAAACTGTCTCGAGTTATCTGTTTGAAATCCATTTATTGAGCGAATACTGGCAAACATGATTCGTCTCGTTTATTTCATTTCTGGTAAAGTATTTTCTTTTGTATGGCTTGTAAAATACGAATATACGAATGAAAAATATTTTTTTTTGTCTTAAGATTTCATGTATAGCATAATTTAAATGTGTTTAGGATATTATTGTGTAGTAACTGAAATGAAGACTGTAACTAGTCCGAGTTTCCTTTGACCCTTGCCACCCTATGTTTTTGATATTTGGATATTTATGTTGTGGTGTAGGGTCAGAGTCCATTCCCTATCGAAAAGTTGGAATTCGCCAACACCATTTGGTGTCGGCATGGGGTAGCCGCTTACTAGCCGGCCCAGCAAACTTGAACGACCTTTCACCGAGATATACCTGCATGAAATCGATAGGAATATTATTTATTTTCAATCTGGATTACACATTTCGAAATTGTGCTGTAATTTCGATGATAAGTGCAATTGCACCCTCCTTACTGCACTCAAAATTAAATAAGCATTAAATTCCAAAGCGTGTTTTTGATAATTGCAATTGAAGGACTTCATATTTTCCCCACATTATGATTTCAAACATTCAATGACAGAAACAGAAACACGTCTGCAGACGTAAACACGATTCTCCCGCGCCACTTCAATCCGATGTATTTCATGTATAATTTGCACAGATGAATTTAGTCCAAAATCACAAACTTTCGTCGAATCGAAACAAAATACCAAAATATATGCATTCCAGATCAAATGGAAACGTTGTTGCAATGCGCTCATTCACAATATGACTGCAAATTTCAATTTTAACTAGACACGCCATTTTCTTTCGAAAGTTATGTCGAGCGCGCGACTAAGTTCAAATTTATCTGGGTTTAGTTATGCGCGCATTAATAATGATGTCATTGTGTAATGACAAATCTGCGCTTGTGTAGTTTGGAATACGGCATTCATTCATTTACGTTGTTTCTTGTAGTGTATTTTGTTTATATAATTAAACCTTAGGTAGAATTAAAAAATGAGCATATAATAAAAAGGTTTCTGCATTTGTATGGGAAAATATGAACTCGTTTTGTCGGAAAGATATACTGCACTCCCAAGATCGTGCAGTATTCCATCCCAAAACTCGTTCATATTTTCCCATACAAATGCAGTAACATATAAAGAATGTTCGTTATTTTCTATCTCGCTTTGATACATTTTTTACTTTTACCAATTTTAAGGATGGTAGGATAATATAATCATTTTTCAATGTCCATAATTTCATTTTAGTTGGCGAATCAAGGTCATAAAGTTTTTCTCGAATCGCCTTCCTTGCCGTCGTAGCTAGCCATTGTTCCGATGTTGTTAACCTACCTACACTTTTGCGGATCGATCAGATATTTCAATACTTCGGGTCTATATATTTCATTGGATGCGGCGGCAAAACCATCGCATCCAATCAAAATCAAGTTGTTCCAATCTCAGCACTGTTCCTACATGATCGATACAAGGGGAGCACAAAACTGGAATGGACTCATAAATAACCAATTTTCCACTGCCGGTCCATGTTTGCTCAAATAAAACCTGTAATGGCTTCACTCTGGTACGTAGACATACTTTCTATTTTAAATTTACCGAGTATCCTTTTGAGGTCAATTGCTTCCACCATTTTCGGCCGATGTACAACGAACCGCTGTTACGCACTATTGGTTAATTGGCATCACATACTAAGGGAGACAACTTACGAAATGCAATAGATTTCGCTAGAAAAAAAAAAGCACTGAAATATCTGATCGATCGCCAAGGTGAAGATAGGTTAACATATCGGAACCTTGGCGAAGATGTTTCCTTGCATTTCCATGCTTTATCTATAAAATCAACGATTTCAGATTATTACATCAAATTAGAAAATTCGTTTACAAAATAACGAAAGAATACGATGCGCCAAGAATCTAATAGTAGAAATATTCGTACCCAATTTTATTTTATTTGATAGATTTATATTCCTTATTATGACGTAGCGACGATTCAAGAGTATATCTGTACAGTTGCGAGTCTGTGCTTCATGAATGAAGGCATAAAGGGGTAATAGAAAACTAGAGAGTAGAATATTGATAACATGACACCGTTACATGCTGATTACAGAATTTACAGATAAAACCATGATATCAACAACCTTTTTTGTTTAAAAAAAAAAAATTAAATCTTCAATTCTTTAGTTTTCATACCTCCTACTTGAAAAATAAGACTGACGTCAAAAGTTGCCCGTTTCACTGTACTTCAGAAAGTGCTCTGGTGGCAGCTGGCAACTAAATATATGTATTTGACAAAAAGGAGTGTGCATATGCCAGTTTCTTGTCAGTTCGTACCGTAGGCGGCTGCATATGTAGGGTAGAGGGGGCCAAAACGCCCCATTTAACAACCTTTAGTAATTTATGGCATGATTTACATGACTGTGTTCGCAATTGGACAATTTATTTACAGTATGCTTTACGTCTAACATAATGGAATGATGTTTGGTTACAACGAAGAAACTATTTACGAGAAAAATGTAAATGGTAAAACTTTATAATGGGGCTTTTTGCCCCTATGGTGGAGCAATAAGCCCCCTCTGGGGCATTTTGCCCCACAATGCATTCGACATCTGTAAAAGTCTGTAAAACTACATTGATACTACTGAAGTGTAAAATCAAGGATTATTCCTATATGGACATTTTATATATCCAAATATGCTAAAACTACATACTGTTGCATCATTCAAATTAGCACAACAATGCGGAAAAGCAGGCAGCTAAAACAATGCTCAAATCTAATTTCCATAACTAATGAAGGAAAAGACAAAGCCCAAAAGTGAATGCTCCTGGAAAATTCTTTATTACTCACACTTAGCACAGAAAAATTGCATATTGTGGGTGGTGCCACACGATTCATGGAACCACCTGAAACATTTCTTGCACTGCGACCAGGAATCTTCTATTAAGGGATCATCACTTCCTCCATACTCAAATTCGCACTTTCCACAAATGTTGTCTTTATTATATGTTGTGTTTGCTGACAAGGCAAGATCACGTTTACCAACTGACTTTGGACCCGAAGCCTTTTTTCCCTTTTCATGGTCCTCTATCCAAGTTCTCTTCATAGTCTTGGATGGTGTTCTACCTATCTTTTGGTCCTCTCTACATGTCTGCTTCTTTTTCATCTGCATTTATTTCTGTTTTGAAACTTTGGTTTCATTCCGTTTGCTCCCGCTTGCCTGTACAGTCCTATAACATTTGCCTTTTGTATTTGTTATCGTCTTTCTTTGCTTTTCAATAAGCATCTATTTATATTGTAATGAATTCAAGTTCATGGATGTTTCTGCCTTTCGCTTTCTTGTGCGCTGACTGTACATTCTAGGCTTTGGCGAAAGTTAGAGC
This sequence comes from Sinohyriopsis cumingii, assembly GCA_028554795.2. Classification (NCBI taxonomy): domain Eukaryota; kingdom Metazoa; phylum Mollusca; class Bivalvia; order Unionida; family Unionidae; genus Sinohyriopsis; species Sinohyriopsis cumingii. The sequence continues at coordinate 107,227,071 of CM068826.1, forward strand.
AATATGTTCATAAATGCTGAATCGTCGGCACTTTTGCATTCGTTATCAGATACCCCCAAGGTAACACATTCCGTTCTTCCAGCAAGAATAGTTTCGTCAAACATTTTCCGATTACCTGTCTCCTCGACGGTGATGGCAGGTGATGTGTTTGTTGATTATCAGGTAACTGAGTATATACTGTTTTGTCTGTCTCTGGATTACCCGACCCATCCACAATGGCTGTATAACTACCAGTTAGCAGAAATTTAACCGTTTTGCTTGGTTCATTCAATGTTTTTGCATTGTCAGAAATGATCATAACCTTACTAATCCTTCGTGGATTTCACAAAAGAAGTGAAATGTTCCAGCCATTGCAAGAAAATATGACTGTCCACCCACTTGGGCTACACAAGCCAAGTGATCCGGCTGGTGCGCCATTCATCAGTGATGGAACCATTCATTTACGTGGGTAGATAAATGCTGGCGATGCAAAGGTACCGGTCACATTCATGGCACATATTACGGTAATAGTTTGACCACGTTAACCGCTTGTAACTTTACCAACTGATCTAACACCTTTTGATGCAATGATGTTTACTGGCTTGTGGATAGTTCTAATGCCCGTTTCATCCATGTTCCATATTCTAAGACCATCAGCAAGTGTTGCGTCAAGAGATTCCTTATATACTTGGTAAAAATTAACTACATGTGGCCGGCTAAAGCCCATGGCTCTGCTGACACTGGTTGCCTCTGGAGCTCTGATGGCTAGATTTGTATGTCTTTTCATAAAGCCTTTCAGCCAAACAATATCTGCTGCATTGCCTCGAAATGGGTGGTTTTTAAAATTCAGATGAACAGCTAAGTTGTATGCCAAACGCCGTACGTCAATTGTAGTAAGTCCAAATAATGCCTTTTCCATGGACTGCATGTGCTCAACTATAAATAACTCATAAGCAGGCTTGACAACAGTAGTCTTACTTTCCAGTTTTGACACTCCAGGTTGAGAAACCTTCAAATATATATGTCTACGCAAAGTTTTAGTTGAATTCCATAATTCCTGGCAGCAGCTTTCAGTGAAATTCCAGAATGAATTGCTTCAAGAGCCGCTTTTAGAGCTAGTGTCCCATAATTTCCTCGATCAGTTTTCCTTCTTAAGTTCGCACCATCCGCAAAAAAGTATAGAATAATTTCAGGCATATGAACGGTTAGTTAAAAAGTGTACAACATTTAAACAGTTATGGGCACCACGCCCCCTGTAGGGGGCATTTTGCCCCTATCGTACAGCACTGACAATTTAACAATAGGCGGAATTAACAACTGCTGAGAATCATGAAATATTATACATAATGCATCTCTATATTATGTTGTTTAAAAACATATATACCCTGTTTTCTTTTGGTAGTTTCAGTCAAAAATACTGCAAACAAATGGATGGAACATTTTTACAGGAAGATACCAAAGTAGTAATATTCTTGCATAAAAACCATGCGTGCGGCTGCATCCAACAATGGCCGCCATTCACAAGGCCTGTGTAACCTGGGCAATCTTGCTGTATAAAGACCAGGCCATTTTCTAGCGCAGGGGCGTCAGGAGGACCTGGAGACGTTTTACCCCACGGAGGCGTTTTGCCCCCCTCTACCCTAATGATAAATATCACTGTATATATATTCGAGTACCTAATATTATGAACTCAAACAAACCAATACAAACAGCTATGAAATGTCCCTCCACTATGATATCATTTGCATTCGCCAAGAAGAATAAAATGCTGTATTTACCTGAATGAGGCTCATGTCAAGATAGGTTGTCTACTGTCAATATTTTTCCATTGTTCCTCTGCAGCACCGTCTGAACAGTTTCGGCAGGTTTAAGCTGTGTAGTTTGCATATATCGAAAGTACACGTGCCACTTTAACACAGTTGATACAGTACATACATTCCAATCTAATTAAAATCAGATCTCCACCGTTCTAATTTAACATATGACGACAACCGCTTAGGGGGCATGTTCTGCTGACCTTTGAATTAGGCTTTGGAAATGCAGTTTTCACAAATCTTAAAGTGAGTCAAATCGTTCGGTACACATTCATGTTCTTCATCCACACTGCTCAGTCTCCAAACGCGAAGATATAAGACTTCATCTGATGGTATGATAAAATTAGCGACTATGGTGATAATATAGGTTACTAGAACATGACTCCTAAGCGGTTGCTGTCAGATCTTCATGTATAACAGTGGAGATCTGATTTTAATCCGATAGCATACGTTCTTACGTAGTAGTCTCGCGCGAGCAGTGGACTAGTCTGTAAGATATACATGGCACACGGTATAGTCGCATATGCAAATACAAATACAAAGTTCCTATCGAAATTTGTATGTCAAAAACATTTTGGATCTCATCCAGGCATCAACATGGCGGAAAACAAGTCATTTTTATTTTAGCGCAAATTCAACTTGGCGTGACACTATTAATGACTAAGATGCGATCACTGTCTTGCTTGGTTTTAAGACGATTTAAAAATTTTGGTGATTCACCTGCGAAAAATCTTGGACAGACTGACTGTGATAACAGTAGGCCACCTTTTTATCGACTTTAGGCCGTTAGCATTTACAACATATAAAGATAAAATATCAAATGACATGTTCTTGTTTTACAAGCCGTACTTGTCTGTGTCCGGTCTCAGAACAGTTTGTCGACTTGCCACCGTGATTGTACATCAAGGCCTGCACCTGTTTGCGGCACGGACGGACATACCTACAGTATGTATCCTATAGTTTCCTTTTGTGATCAAGGTACATTTTCAACTTAAGGACTAGTCTGTATCTAGCGGGGGAAGGCGGCGTAATTACAAATCACATGGCATGGAAATGATATCGCTTCCACAGCGTCTTTATACCTAATACCTGGAATATGAGGGATGACCTAAATATTCTATAACAAACAGTGTAAAGAAAAAGTTAGTAGTGACCCGCCTTATTTCTATTCTGCTTCGTAATGGTTTCTCTCAGCAAGGTTCATTATCTATCATATTCCATTAGTAATCAGCGTGCGAGTCATCGATTCAAGCTCAAATATGCGCTAACCCCTACCTACCCACCCCCCAAACAAACGCTTATTTGTACCCTCCACCGCTTTTTAAAAAGAAAAGCATCAAGGATATGAAATATACAAAAATGTTAGTTACTTCCTTCATCAAAGTATTATTTCAAACCCAGTTGTCGTCATGGGGTCCCTAACACTGTCAACTTTAAAACATTGCCCACTGTCCTTTTATGTTTTCTAGAAAGGTCCATGTTAGTGAAAAGTGTCTCCTGCATGCTTTATTTAAATTTTCAAGTGTCTAGTTTTATTATTTGTGTTTTAAAACATGAAAAAGGTGGAAGTCTTGATTACATTAGTTCAAAAATACGTAACTGCTAAATTTACAAAATTATCAGCTTATCCAAGACGCTGATCGGTTGGGGGAGGGTGTCACAAACAAATGTGAGGTAAGCGAATACTATAATGAATTTTATTTCCGATCAATGTTTCCACTGAAGTTTTGTTTATACTGAGATGGCCTCTGACTAGAGGGGCTTTAAAGAGTACGCCCTAGTACTGCTGCAATCGAGAAATATATAGATGAAGGGATGAGAGGGTTCATTTTAATGCACTGATACTACTGATGGAAGAACACATACTGAATTGAGATTCTCGAGTTTGAAAATATACTTTATAGCTATAGTCTTCTGTTTTGTACCTGTATTACCCCATACTGATCTTTACCAGTAAAACTTATCTATTCTTTATCAAACAACCTGAGCACCCAATGGACACACACAATATGCATTCCTTGGTTAGAACTTATTTTGCACTTCCGTATGAAATATTAACATTATCTTCTATAGTTAGATAAATCAATCCCAAATCTGTGTTGATACTGATGGACGATATGTGTGTCTGATGTCACCTGTTCATTAAACTTTGTCCGTAATAAACATGCGTACACTTTAGATACATACTGGTAACTGGTAACGTCCATATCTAGCGCGAAATTCAAAGTGGCTAAAGGACATATAGTTGTGTTATTCCACGTGGATTTACAAGTCACATAACATTGGGTTTGCTCCGGAATTGTAATGTACACCAAGAGAACTCTTCAGCTGACGGTAGTTCCAGAGCCGCGATAAATATCTGTAAGTGTACAAAATGTACACCAATGTATGCATCCAAAAATGGCTGCAGATTTTTGCAGCTTTTAATGAAAAGATGATATCAGCCCTTAACCGAAAACCAGTATCATCACGGGTGTAAGGGGATGATTTATCGATTTATGTCCCCCATCACTCAGACAGTAACACACACACATCTTTCTTCAAGCATCTTTCAACATAATCGACTATTTTTTGTGTAAGATATGTCCTTATTGAGGGGCTCGGGGGTCTTCCTAGGCTATTCCTCGACCAGACATACTTGCAGCCATGTATAGTCCATCTTGTACTGGAACTGCGTTAAACCCACAAAACCACAAACCATATCATCTTTAGTAGTCTTCCTTCAACCAATAGACGTTGTATCCATCTACTGATTTCAGAAATAGCAGTTGCTTTAAGTCTAAAAAGCGGTACCCATATCAGCTTGTATCAGTGTAAAAGATATATAAATTTTGAATAAACTGTTATAATCACTCACTGTTCGAAACAGGCTCATCTACAATATTGCCAACGAGTCTACGTAAAAATGATTACGTCACTACGCAAGTTGTGTTAAAAACTTAAAACGACGTCGCGTCCCAATTGGGATAATTTTAATTATAGACAAGCTAAGTTTTATGACGTTGTGTTGTTTATTTAGATGATATTTCATTTGTTCTATAATTTTTTCCATCAAAACCCTCGTATCATTAGGAGCACACTACAGTGAGTTTTCTAAAACAAACACTTTAAAAAAAAAGATAACCTACCCTGCATTTATTTTTGCACATAAAGAAAACCGATCTAAAAAAAAATTACTCCCCCCACCCCGCCCCTTTCTAGCAAATACTGGCCACTCATTTTGCTGTTTGCTTTTCTGTTTCCATTTGTTTTACGAACAAATGTGACCTATAACAGTGCAGCTTTAACTTCAGTACACCTATACGCCGAGAAAGAAAAAAAAAACAACAATAACACACACAAAAACAAGACTAATTGAAAATATATTTTTAACAGTGGCCGGTTTTTGAACCTGACAATTTATTTTAAAAAAGGAGATAAACCTTTGGGATACTTTGCCTGCATAATTTATAAATTGTCTAAACAGGTAAAGTGGCCGAATTGTTCTCTTGTCTGGAAATGACATGGGGAAACCATATCACATTTTAACAGCTGATTCCACTTTCATGTAGACAGAGCTATAAATGTATGATGCCTGTCATGTCCTGGGGGCAGCTTATGCGACGAATCAGACGAAGGCCTTCGTCGAGGACTAATTATCATCAAAACCGGCTTTGTTCTTTTAAATTTGACCTATAGCACGAAGACAAGGAAACAATTTAAATCTTTCTTTTTTTTAAAGGAGAGCTATCGTGGTAGTTGACGCAAGAAATACAAGTATGAATTTAAAGTATATAACCGCTCCTGCAAACATTAGTTTTAATTAATATTCATCTTGGTAAAGAAACAAATGTGCCGAAACGTAGTAGATAAAAAAAAAATATAGCAGCCGCCTGAATTGTGTAGACACGTATGAAAACGTGTACATCCCAACACCTGACCTATCGCCAGTGCCGTATTACCAAATAGGCAGAGTAGGCACAGGCCTAGGGGCCCCGCGACAACGGATCAAAATAATAATGATAAAATGTATTAGGAGATAATTTGCGAGCCCCCCCCCCCGCCCCTTCCCGGATTTCGACTGCCTCCACATGGTTTAATCCGGAAGTGCCTATCGCCAGAGCAAATAACAACACCTACGAATAATTCCACGTCATATCAGAGGAGTGTATTTGATGTTGATACTTAACACCATGTTAATTAGTGTTATACGAAAAATGACTGAAACGTCAAGTCTTGATAATTTTGGAATCTGTATGTGATATACAGTGGCAGTGAGCCGGTATCGGACATTAAACATAACTTTCTGACAATCATCCATTGCGCCTGTCCATCGCACGATGCCTCCAAATCTGTCAACGATATTTGTAGGTATCAGCTGATGTTACTGTTTAATATACTGCATGCAATACGAGTCAATCCAAGTTGTCTCAGGGTACATGTATAGAGCCAGTATAGGGAGTGCTTTGGCACCCCACCCCACCCCCATTGCCTGATTAGTAAGATATTTGACAATTTATACAACAACTTCGAATTAAAACTGGAAAACCAGGATTAATATAGCAGTAACAGATGTAAATGCAAGATTTCCCCCATTAAAAAGATGGATGATAATGGAAATGTTAGGAAAGTTGGGAATCAGTGTATAATATTTATTTTAAACTACCTAGGTCACCTGGTCGATTAGACATTCCATCAACACAATCATTATCAGTCAAACGGAGACTACATCATGACTCACATCTAGCTAGTGATTAGATTAATCAGCGGTCCATTTGAATCTGTTATGCGATAGTTGAATGACAGATGCCACTCGCGGACGAATGAGATTTATGTATAAGGTTCAAATGAGAGACAAAATTACATGTGTGTTTTGTTCCGAGTGGCTGAAAAACACGAGTTTGATATGGTGTAGGAATATGTCGAAGCCTTCAGGCCGAGAGATATGGTCAAACAGAGATATCAAACAAGTTCTTTCCCCCGCTCGAAACAAAGTAAACACTTAGGTGGTTTCGTATTTATTACATATCCCCTTTTAATTGACACATTCTTTTCAATAAAAAAAATGTATCCTTAAAAAAAATGAATTAGGCATTTGGAGTTATCTGAAAGATATAGCTTTTACTTTTTACAAATTTTACTTAGGGGGCGCTCACCAATTAATATGTACTTTAGAGAGAGTGACGTATGTAAGGTGATGTAGTTTGCATTTAAAACATGCACAATGGAGAGAATGTTGGCATACCTATATGCTACAGTAATGTAGTGTGGATGATAAGTCTTAGAATATAGGAATAGAGTCAACTTAAATTTAAAACTGCTGCAATAAGTGACAAAAATATATGGTGAAAATGTTTCTTTTCATTTATTTATAATGAAATGAAAAATAAATGATGAGAAAGTGAATTCGCTTCTTCCATATTAAACAATAGGCAAATATTTTACACTTTGACCTTTGACCTTTATGAACCTGATGAATTACCTCCCTTTTCAAATTGTAAAATTCATTGTTGACATCTCAGAAATAATTCTGGCTAGTTTCATGTTCCTGTCATTCAACATAACATTGGTTGCTATGTTTACAAAATGTAATGTGCATTCTTAAAATAGCTCACTTTTTATCATGGGGGGGGGGGCGCTGGACTTGTTAGAGACTCTGACACTCATAAATACTGTTCTGTGGGGGGAAAGGCAGGAGAATTATTCAAAAGGATTGCTTTGATGCTTGCGACTTAAATGTTTCAGCCATATAAACTTAATTAAATCATACAATAATAATAGCTATATTCCCTTATGGGGGCGCTCACCAATTAATATGTACTTTAGAGAGAGTGATGTATGTAAGGTGAAGTAGTTTGCACTTAAAACATGCACAATGGAGAGAATGTTGGCATACCTATATGCTACAGTAATGTAGTGTGGATGATATTTCTTTGGATATTGTACTTTTGGAAATTTTACATGGTTTAAGCACACTGCTAACTAAAATGACTGCTTCCTTGTGTTAAAAAATCAGCCTGAATTAGTCTAAAGTACACTATACATAGCAGCTATTACAATAGGGAAAATGAATTTTGCCAGACTAGACAATACCAGCTTCTGAAAGTGCAATGAATGAATTACCAAATATGTAAAATGTAAAAAGAAAGTTATCGGCTCTTTTTTATACAATTTACCTCTGAAGTTCAGGAAGTGAAAATGACCAAGTAGAGCTAGCACTTTTTTGAAAGGTGCACATTTGAAGTAAGGCCAAGCTGTATACTCTATAACCCATAGTACACCCATCAATCACACATCAAAATAAAGGGAATTAAAGGTTCTTTTCATTATACCTAAGATATACAAGGTCTTTTTTAAATAGCCAGTATAACCAGTGAGGAAAGCCGGGGAAATTCTTTTTCTTTAAAATCTTAATATGGAAAATGCGAAACTGTATAGCGCCACCTTATCAAATTTACATGGGTTTTGGAGCAGTAAATGATGCTTTTTCTGACACCTACTTTGAATACACACATTCTACTCCCAAGTAAATTTCAGGGCAAATTTCACAGAATGTTAGTAAATAAATACATTAAGTTTTATACAAAAAGCTCCTTAATTTGCAGTACTTTCAAACTTTCTTTTTTTTTGAAGTTTCATTTAATACAAGAAATTATTGAAGCAATGAACTTAAAGTGATAATTTAAGAATACATTTTTTACGAAATCGAAGATTCAGTCTCTTTCTAACAAAGGGACTACATTTTTAATATTTAACTGGATATGTTTTAATTAGAAAATTCTGAACAATATTATTATGTTTTCTTCTCTTTATTTTCTACTGGAACATTCGCAAACATTTAAAATGTAAACAAACATGCACTTCCCTGCATGTACTCCAGTGATGAAAAAGTCTCAGCAACTTTGTAAGAAGATGTAATTCTTCTAAATTTGCATCATAATAAAAATGCTGCTGTCTGATACGTCTACCTTAATCTTACAAATGTTTGTCCGCTTTATCATCATATTTACTAAACAAATTCGATTCCTCAGTTATACAAACACACAGATTCGAGGTCCTGCCACTTAAACTTGTTCCTTAAATAATATAAAATTCCGCAGACCATACTTTTGAATCTGTGAAGCGGAAATGGATTTTGAGTAAGTTTTGTAGTTTAGAGGATTTACATTGTGAAATGTCTCGTGAGAATTAAACATAAAGTTTTATTCGAAGGTGGGGGCATTTCTAACCATGCGTCAAGTCGTGATATGATTCCTTTAGTCCTTCGCGCGTTGTCTGCATTTTGTAAACTTTTGATACAAGATAGTGTTGTCATTTCAACTAACTCTGATTTCTCGGCGGTAGATACCATGAAATACCGATAAATTCCAGATGCTACGTACGGTACTATCCCATTGTCCCCAACGGCAAAAACGATCATTTTAACCCGATGACTCACATTTCTTAAAACTACAATCGTGTTGACATTTGTTTAAATATAAGTTAAAAGCTTATATCTTTAAACCTTTCCCGACATTATATAAACGGACTATTACTGCGTATTTTGAGCCGTAGAAGTTGTCTGTTTATGGAATCACAGACAGAACATCCGTATCGAATGCAAGTAAGATCAGTCATGTTCTTGCGCCACATCAACCGAGTTCTTTCCCCTGACTCGGAACAAAACACTTATGTAGTTTTGTATTTATTACATATCCCCTTTTTATTCAGACATTCTTTTAAAAATTTTAAATGTATACTAAAAAAACTCATAAGGCATTCGGTGATATATGAACGATATTGTACAACCCTTTGAAAAATCCCTATATACAGTATGTAACCGGGGCTAATTGCAGATCTATACCATGCAGTTGTGCCATTAGTCTGTCTGAATGGCAGATATTGTGATTTACTGTTTGGCTTTTAATTTTAAAAATGTTGTGTGGGACATATGAGTGGATTTAAAGTGCAGTCATAGGTATTTTTCCTCACGTCTCAAATGGAATAATGGTTTCGGATCAGTAAATGATGCCTTTTCTGATACACTACTTTGAATACACTCTACTTCCATCCAGGGCAAATTTCACAGAATGACAGTAATTAAACACATTCAGCTTTATACAGAAAGATCAATAATTTACATTTCTTTCAAACTCTAATATTGTTATGTTTTTCTTAATACAAGAAGCTATTGATGCATCAAAGGTGATAATTTAAGCATATCATTTTAAGAAAACGAAGATTCGGTCTTTTTCTAACATGCGGACTAGATTTGTTATGTTCATTTGGAAACTTTTAATATCGGCCTCGACATATTCCTACGCTGTGTAAAACTCGCTCTTTCCACACATTGGGAACAACACATATACTTAGTTTTGTTTATTCTTGCTGGATCACACACACACACACACGTGTGTGTGTGTGTGTGTGTGTGTGTGTGTGTGACTTCGTAAAGATGCTACAGCAACGAAGATTAAAAATGCCTTCAAGATGCACAAGTAGCACCTGCCATCGAAACTGTGTTACAGTCATTTACTCACAGGCATCTCAGGGGAAAATAATTACAGAACAAACACACATAAGTGAAGCTCATTTAAATACAAAGACAGAGTACATTCTGACTGAACTACCTTTGCTCGTGACGTGGAGTAGAAGATATACATGATGTGTATTAAAATGATAAAATACTGATACGAATTAAAAGTACACATCAACGTAGAACAAGTCTCTTTCTTAAAAAAAAGTATACATAATTCCCTATATACTAAATTAGCCATCAAACTACCTATTACCTAACTAACAATTAACAATCTGTTAATTAATCAAACCAACTTCTGTTTTATTTTGTATGGAATTTCAAGTATCTCTGTACCCGAATAGACTGCTGGTTTACTGTATTTTTCTAATGAGAGATAATAAGTATCCAAATTGTTAGGAAAACAAGCATACTTTTAACTAATTCTTGTTCCAGTTAACAGTTGTAGCTTTGAAATTGCTGCTTGCTATGCCAGATTACATGGTCAAAGGTTGAGCCTAAGCCACGCAGGATCTTGCAATCTCACGAGTGGTTCTGTCAACGCAAACCCATACTACGTGACCAATTCAAGACAATGTGATGAAATATGTGATGAAGAAGGCGACAGGACTCTAACTTGTGGAAGCGACGGAAAGACCTACGGTAGGTACAATAATAATATGGATTATCTGTTCTTTAAGTAAAACATCAATCGAAAAGGTTGGAATAAACTATGGAACGCCAGAGCTGTCTTAAGATGAGAATATTTATTATATGCTGTGCTTTTGTACTTATATGATGTGCAAACTTCTTTATATGCTGTGCTTTTGTACTTATATGACGTGCAAACTTCATTATATGCTGTGCTTTTGTACTTATATGCTGTGCAAACTTTTTTATATGCTGTGCTTTTGTACTTACATGATGTGCAAACTTCTTTATATGCTGTGCAAACTTCATTATATGCTGTGCTTTCTTCCTTATATGAGGTGCAAACTTCTTTATATGAAACTTCATTATAATGAGATGGCCGATAGCTGCCGCCAGAATACAACATCAAAGTAACATGAATCTGTCATCAACTTGTTATTAGCAAGTGTGAATTTCATTCATGTCAAAATTAATTGCTTTTAGACTACCAGCTAACTGTCCAGTTACTATGCCCCTGTTTCAGTTCCCTGTGTTTGAAAGCTAGCTTTAAATATAGGATTTCTATATTATATTGTGCATAGTAGATTGTAGCTGATATTTTGTACCAAAATAAGATTAGCTGGCTGTTATTGTGATGTGTTTGATTGACAGGCACTCCAAATACATTGTCTGAGTAGTGTTGTGATTTTTTTTTTTACAAGAATACTTAGCTTTATCTTGAAGACACGGAGTATGTAATATAATCAAGAATTCCAAGAGGAAGAAATCATAAGAATTCTATATTATTTGTATTCAGTATTTTATAATATCACATACTCAGTGTATCACATACCTACACCTACTATTTTTTTCTGTTTATTGTATCAGTTCAGTTTAAGTTCAATAACAGTTCAGTAGCAATAAGTTCAATAACAATGCTCTCTTCAAAATCAATTTTGACAATTTGCTTAATTTACATATCATCAATAGGAAAATAAATATCAAGTTCGTTAACTGGATGGGGAGGTAACATTTAATATCACCTTGGTGTATTATGTTACACGTTTGTATTAGGGACTATAGTTCATGAATCAGGTAGCCAGTCATATCATTGTTATTGGTATGGACGTTTTTTGTGGATTTAACACAAGTTGTCAGCACACGATAGGCTATACATGGCGGTTAGTATGGCAATCGTTTTAGACCACTAGGTCTCTCGTGTTTCCTGGTTTCGATGTCCCAGCCTTAAGTACTGGATGTTTGTAAATTTTTAGTGGTATAATCATTTAAAGTTTCTTTATTGTCAACATATAAGTACAATGTTTCTTGGTATTTGTGATATCCATGGAGTGATATGAATAGGTAAGAATTTTAGAGTTTAGAATATAATTGTTTTGCCTTATTGAGTGAAGAGAGATGTGTTAAGATATAGGCAAGTCCACAAATGTAATATTTGTATAATCATAAATGGGGTAAGAGCGAGAGGGAATTCTATCAAACCGGAAATACTACTAATGTAGAGCATATTTATTTTTATTTGCATTACAGAAGGAAATAATGTTTCAAACAAAATTTATTTCAACAGCATACTTCCTTTTACTTGTCATGCGTACACACAAATCATTATACATCATACACACACACACACACACACACACACACACACACAGAGAGGACAGGATTATCCATATTACAAAATGGACAACATGGCCAGGGCCTCCGAGGCTCAAGGGGCCCCGTATATTATCTGATTTCACAGGCAGGGCCCCCGAGGCTCAAGGGGCCTCGTATATTATCATCTGATTTCACAGGCAGGGCCCCCGAGGCTCAAGGGGCCCTGTATAGTATCGTCTGATTTCACAGGCAGTATAGTAAATAGTACTGTAACCATATATATGGACAAGGCAGGATAGCTATGGGCCCCTACGTTGGCTGTGCCCAGGGCCCCCAAAGGCCTTAATCCAGGCCGGTATATATAAATTACAATACAAAATAACATATACTGATTATGCACCCATGTATATTGCAGTAGCATAAAATATTTATTACATGGTTGGTAGAGTGCTATACTTTACATTTCATCCTGTTCTCATTTCTTAGGCATTTATGAGAACTTGGCTGAGAACACTGACAGGTGTCTCCTTTCTCTTCTATTCAGCTACTGGCCATCATTATTTTAGCTTGTATTTTAAATAAATAAATAATTGTTTACACATCTGAAACAGAATGTTACTTCTGCTCACTTGGAAATAAAAATCAGAAAATACATTTTAAAAAGTCTCATCATTTCAAATTATTTGATTCATGACGTTCATTTGAAATGAGCAACATACATGCTTAGAATTGGAAACAAATTTCTTTGTAGACATAAGGACTAGCAGAGTGAGAAATTTACTTGTCCTGCTGATCTTTCACTATTTCACTAGTCCTTCATACAACATACTGTCAGACAGGTGTCAAGAGAACTAGACAGGTATCAAGAGAACTAGCCACTGAACTATTGAAATTATGTAAATTACTAGTCGGACAGAAAATGTATTAGTCTTGGACTAGACGACTACCAATAATTTCGACGCCTATATATATATATATATATATATATATATATATATATATATATATATATATATATATATATATATAATGTGCAATGTCATCTTGTTGCTGAACTGCAATCAAACTAGTAAATGAATACTACTTATGCATATTTTCAAAATATTTAATTGAGAGGAATGATTTTTTCTTTCTTCAAAAGGTTTATTATATGTACATAACTTCCTTTCTTATCTTCAAGTTATTAAAGAAAAGATGAGCTTTTGGGATGGCACGTTGTCTGTCCATTAGTATATTTCTTATCACCACTTATCGTAATCTAATTTGGAGGATTATCATGACACTTTATGCACACACGTTCATTCTATGGTCTACTCGGTTGTAAACGAAAATGGTGTTACTCCGACTTTTAATATGGCTACCACAGCAGGCATCTTGAAATCTTGTTATTACTGCTAGTTAATGGAATTGAATGAATGATAAAAAAAATTAAAGTCGCCTATGCATCGGGTGCTTTTGCGACTGGTTAAGTCTCGAATGTCGAGATTCTGAACTGATTATGTGTGAGTGTCACACTTCTTAATTGGTCTGTCTGGACGAGGCAAAAGTGGAAAGAAATTTAGGATAGGCCCTCAAAACCAAACAATTTCCAATCTGCCAACTAAAAAGAGCGTTTTATTAAATTCAATTAGCATTTCCAATAATAGTTAACACCAAATATTCCCTGCTAAAAGAATTAAGTTATTGTGAATTCAGCCCTCAATTACATTTATTCAATCTTGGTTGCATATTACATGTTAAATTTCTACAAGAGAATTAAACTACCGATCAAATTTGAGTTAATATATCGAAACTTGCAAGCTGCAAAACCAGCCAAAGAATTCAACCTCCAATCAGATGCAGCCTTACATAGTTAGTATGTTTGAGTTAGCTCAAGGATAAAAACTAGCCACAGGTTTCAACTTCCAATCAAATTCGAGTTTACATATGATACCACCAAGTTAGAAAACCAACCAAAAGATTCAACTACCAATCAAATTTGGTTTTACAAAACTGATACCACCGAGTAAGAGTACGAACCGAAATTTTCAACTGCCAATCGGGTTTACTTTTGCGTAGTTATTTCAGTCAGTTGATACAATGATAGGTTGCACACAATATCGGGCGAGAGTAGTAATGTGGGACGATCTAGGGACAATGGGACTTTCATGTTAAACTAGGGAGTTTGTAACCTGGGGACAATGGGAATTTAACATGGGGTAATTTTACTTTGTATCCTGGGGACAATGGGAATTTAACATGGGGACAATGGATTGGGACTGTTTAGAGACAATGGAAATTTAACATGGTGGGACTGTCTAGGGACAATGGAAATTGAACATGGGAAATGGATATAACACATACATTTAAAAAATAAAGCTAAGTATTCTTGTAAAAAAAATCACAACACTATTCAGACAATGTATTTGGAGTGCCTGTCAATCAAACACATCACAATAACAGCCAGCTAATCTTATTTTGGTACAAAATATCAGCTACAATCTACTATGCACAATACAATATAGAAATCCTATATTTAAAGCTAGCTTTCAAACACAGGAGTAGTTAAGTGGGGTACATTAGCGACAATGGGAATTAACATTACAGAGACCCCTGGGTCAGATTAGCGACAAGGGAAATTTAACATGGTGAAAAATCGTGGGTCAGATTAGCGACAAGGGAAATTAACATGGAGAAAAATCGTGGGTCACTCTAGCGACAAAGGGAATTTAACATGGAACTATAGTGTGGGTCTGTCTAGCGACAAGGGGAAATTAACATGGGGAATAGAGTTTGGGCTTTTGGGATTTTTTTAAAATTTTTTTAAATTTAAACTTAAATTTAAATTTAAATTTTAAAAAAGGGTAGGCAATGGAAAGGCTATCTCTTTTCGAGAAATATGGCTGGCCCTGAAAAGGGCCTTTGGGTTTTCTTCTTCTTCTGCTTCTAATTTCTTCTTTTTCTCCACCAAGTTCTTATTTTATCTCCAACACTCTTTCTCTTCTTCTCTTTCTTTTTCTCCTGCTCTTCTTTCTTCTTCTTCTCTTCCTCCTCTTCTTTCTTCCTCTTCTCATTTTCTTCTTCTTTTTCAATCTTTTCGTTCCATTTGCTTATTCTTATTCTTTCCTCTTCATCCTCCTTCTCCTCCTTTATCTCTTTCATGACACCACTAATCTTGTCCTTTACCTTTTTTAAGTTATTAATTTCCATCTTTACACGATGGGGACTATAGGAATAATGGTCTTCAACCAGTCTTATTAACATCTGCTCCATCATTCCTAAGTTGTCTAAAACGTCTTGTAATGTTTGTATTTTGTCCATTTGGTTAGAAGCCATCTTCTTTTTTTATTCTTTGCAGAATGGTTTGAACGACGAATACTGTGGGTTCTTATACTTAAAGCGCGTACGTGAAGGAAAACATCCCCCTAAAACGTAAAATTGATCTTACCTAGATCATGACCAAACAACGCGCGAACGTGAAGGAAAACATCCCCCTACTTTTTCATTTCATATAATAAAACCCAAACTATACTTTCTCATTTCATATAATAAAAACCCAAACTATACTCTCCACATACGCTAAGAAACAATAAACAAAATCCATAATCTACTATCCACACAATCTTACGTGAGCGCTTACAAAACCCAAACTATACTCTTCACATACGCTAAGAACAATAAACAAATCCATAATCTACTATTCACACAATCGTACGTGAGCGGGTACAAACACAAACACACAAACACAAACACACAAACACAAACACACAAACACATACGCTAAGAAACAATAAATAAATCCATAATCTACTATCCACACAATCGTACGTGAGCGGGTACAAACACAAACACACAAACACAAACACATACGCTAAGAAACAATAAACAAATCCATAATCTACTATTCACACAATCGTACGTGAGCGGGTACAAACACAAACACACAAACACAAACACACAAACACAAACACATACGCTAAGAAACAATAAACAAATCCATAATCTACTATCCACACAATCGTACGTGAGCGGGTACAAACACAAACACACAAACACAAACACACAAACACATACCCTCACACTATCTTAAAAAAGAGTTAGTGTTTATATTCACACTACTCTACCTACACATTGGCAAATTGATGGTTATTTCTTTTCTAGAGTATTGGGTAGCCCTGAAAAGGGCTGTTTTTTGGAACTTCATGGACACCTGGTTAATGGTGGCACCTTCCAGGCCTGGCGCCACATACACATCTTATCCCCCAGTTACTTTTTACTTTTTTGGGGGAGAGAGCAGAGGCAGGATATGTCGCTTCAGAATCCCAATTTTCGCTCTCTGGGATTCTGAAATTTATTCTTCTTCTCTTCTTTTCCTTCTCCTCCTCCTCTTCTTTGTTTCTTCTCTCCTCCTCTTTGTATCTTCTTTCCTCTTCTTCTTTATATCTTCTCTCCTCCTATTCTTTTTTTCTTCTTTCCTCCTCCTCTCTTATCCTTCCCTCCTCCACAATGGCTTCCGCGGCCAGTTCATTCAACAGGCGCCTGGCATATTCCAGATGCACATGAAGTTCCAACAGTTTAGACAGTCTCGTGTTCATTTTTGGTGTTGATCAATCAACAAGGGTAGCTAGACTGCCCAGCGAGTTTCAATTTATAGTGAAAGCGCGGACGTGAAGGAAAACATCCCCCTAAAAAAACATAAAATTGATGTTACCTACATCATGACCAAAAACAACAACGCGCGGACCTAAAAGAAACACTCACTCACTTTTTTATGCTACCCATCACTATTTTAAAATTTTTTATAAATCACTTCATTAGACTATCCACATACGCAAAGCAATCCAATCTAACTCCAAATATACACCTCAAACACCAAAAAAACATGATTTTAATCTACTATTCATACCAACTTACTTAAGCACTTACTAACACACAAACACATACCCTCACATTTTTTAAAAAAGAGTTAGTGTTTATTTTCACACTACTCTACCTACACACATTGGCAAATCGATCGTTATTTCTTTTCTAGAGTATTGGGGAAGCCCTGAAAAGGGCTGTTTTTTGTTTGCTATGGCATTCTTTTTTTAGTTTCTAAGAATGCGATGTCCTCTGAGGATAGACTTTCTGGCGATAGGTCTGCTTCTTCGGAAAGAAAAGAAGAACTCTTTGGTGTCGATACGGCAATCGACAAAGCCTCTGTCAGGTTCAGGTTGCTGCTGCTGCTGCTCTTGTTGTTGTTGTTGCTGCTGTCTCTGAAGTCTGTACTTCTCTGTCCATTCTTCTTTTTCCCTGTTCATTTCTTCTCTGAAGAGCTCTTCTATCAGGTCTTCAGTGATTTTTAACATTCTCACATTCTCTATTTCTTCTGGCTTCGGTATCAGACTGTGTCTGACCCTATGCAAATTCACGTAGGCTTCGTTGAGTTTAGCTAGTTTGGAGCACATCTTCTTAGGAGGATGAGTCGACAATGGATGGTTAGACTGGAAACAACCCGGTTCTTAAAGTTAAAGCGCGGACGTGAAGGAAAACATCCCCCACACGGTTTTTGAGTCGCAACGTTTAGTGAGTGTCATGAGAGGGATAGTAAGAAATGAAAGAGCATCAATCCAACATTCTTACAGCTAAACAAAAGACAAAGGCATTTTTTTCAAAACACAACATTTTTTATTCAAAAATCACTTAACACTAAACAACAACTCTAACATTTTTAACAATAATCCAACAATATAACATCAAACAATTTTTTTCAAAACACAACATTTTTTAATTCAAAAATCACTTAACACTAAACAACAAGAACTCTAACATTTTTTAACAATAATCCAACACTAAAAGTTTCTCCACTAGGTAAAGAGGGATAACAGTCTTCCATGGTTTCTAGTAATCTAGGATGACTTCTCTCAAACTGTTGATTTCTATGGTATTATCGAATTCTGCATACAGGATGACGTTCACCGTTTCATCAGGGTCTCGGTCTTTAAACTGAATTTCCACACGAATCTGGCCGGATTTTATAGAGTGGAAATGTCCCTCGTCGCTGCCTTGGTCTGGAGTGAAATCGAAAGCCCACAAAGCGTAGCCTCCTGCATAATCCTCGTACGTAATACCGTGACTGGTATTGGTTCCTAACTGTCCGGTGGCTTCGTACAGGGACAAGTACGATCTCAAGTAATTCTTCTTGGTAAAGTCAGGTTCGAAAGGTCGGGTACACAAGGTTTTGCCATCGCGACTGACTTCGATTTTGGACACGCCAAAGTGTTGAAAGTAGAAAGGATTTTTTTCGGCAGCTCCGTTGAAGGCTGTATTCTCGACGATACCAACGATCAAACGTTTGGGTAACTGTCCTTGGAACAGATGATCTTCGATCATGGATCGCTGTCCCTTGGGAATGGTGAAGGTTTTCACTTCCACGCGTCGTATGGGATACTTGGCGGTCGTTCTACTCAACGTCTGACTGATGTCGTTTCCCACTTTAGGTAACACTTCCACACGGCGTACGTAGAGTCTGGCTTCTAGGATTTTGGTTTTGTAACCGTCACTATCAGCCATCAAATGGAAAGCGGCACTGCTACGATTCAGTCTCAGGCGGACATCCACCCCGTTCAGCAAATACTTTTCTTGCAACCACATGTCCAAATGCAAACGATCCATCAGTTCTAAACTTGTGTCGGCTCCCGTGATTCTCTTTCTTCGTTCTAGAAATCCATCACTGTTGTCTTTCTTTTCATCAGTTTCCAATATTTCAAACTTGGTAGGTTCGTCAGCTTCCCATACCACACAGGCATTGAGATGAGTGTTCTTGGCATCTATTCCGTACGTCAAGAGATTTTCCAGGTAGGCACGATAAGGGTAAGTATCCATGCTGCTACTGACCAGTTTGTTATTCAAGTACAAGTCCACTCCACTGAACAAGGAATGCATGAAATTGTTGACGGGAGCTACTGCTTCATCGTCTATAGCACCTCCAGTCTTATCTAGAATTTTGACTTTCAGGTACAAGTAACTGCTATTCAGATCGATGTAATCTTCGGGCTGTCCTTTGATTTCAAACTCGATGGGAGCGGAATCGGTCAGTGAGGAGACGGGGTGAAATTCCACCCACTGGGATTCTTGCATGGTCATCATGGTAGGGGGCATGGCAAACAGATCCAGTTCCGTCTTGGAACAAGCGCAAGATTCTCGGTGCATCATTTTTTTTGGTCTCTTTTCTCAATAATCGAAAACGTCTAAGTCTCGAACGGTTCTTCTTTTCTTGGCCTTTCTCGCTTGAAGTCTGGTGAAAGGGTGTTTTCTTCGTCGTCTCTTTCTGCCTTGTCCTTGCTGAATGCCTGACTCGTTAGCGTGCAGGGCATTTATAGGTGTTTCTCGTTGGCCTAAAATGTCTTTGCCCGTTTGCAGCAAGACATTTTTGCCTGCCCTCATGAAGGCTTCTTTAGGGTTTTGTTTGTCGATGATGACATTTTGGAGAAATTCTTTGCCTTGCGTCAGTGCCGCATCTTTCAAGGCGTGCAATCCGCGTGTCACCATCGGTTTCAACACCGGGGCCACCGAACGAAAGGCCGATTTTAACATGTCTCCTAAACCGTGTCCTCGCTGTCGAGCAACCCCTCGGTACACTGGATACATGACTTACTTACGAGTCGTGAGAGAACCGTTTTCGAAAATGGAGTTTCACCGTGACTTTTCCTTTGGTGAATGGAATATTTTGTCCCAGATCTTCTTTTATAGCAATGTTGACCGTGTCCAAATACGACTTACTGACAGGCAAATAGTGAGGATGGACAAATTCGCGGTGGACGTGGTAAGTGTTTCCACCTTCCTCGTCAGCGTTCGTGGCAGAATCCACTTTGAAAGGAATGACACGCAGTAACGGTACGGAGGTGTGTCCCACCACGTTGTACTCCACCACATCGGAATACACGAACATCAAATTCAGTCCTTGGTTCAGTTCTACCGGGGCAGGAAATAACTTGCTAAAAGACTCGTTGTCGTAAACGATGGGTAATTCGTTTTTCTTGAGCATGGCCTTTCTCATGTCCATGTCTCCGCCCAACATGTCAAACAATTCAGGACAAAATAAAATGGACACGATTTTACTTCGTTCAAATTTCATCAAGAAGCGACGAGCTGCTTTGTGGTACTCCATGGTGACATTTTTGTTGACATGCTCCAAAGCTTTCAGAAACACGACATTAAACCTGGAGGTTATGGTACTGACCAAATGTTGACCACTAAAATAATAGCCTGGGGGAATGAACAAGTGATAGGTGGTGTACTTTTGTGTACGGGTTTTCTTGTCATATTTGACATTGCTATCCATCCACTGTTGCATTTGCTCGTCATGAACTTCCACATCAAAAAAATTTTGATTGGGAAGGACATTGAGGACTTGGGTCGGGTGAATCATTTCTACTAAAGCCACTTCCCAATGGGCTTCGTGATCTAACTGGATGGCTTGAGGTAATTTGGCCGTGTAACAGCACAACGTGTTCTTGGGAAACACCTCCATGGAACTGTCACTGGGTAAAGTTAAGTAAAATTGGTTTTGGTGACTCATAATTCCAGAGTTCTGTGGCTGTCCGAGGGGATATTACTGGACGTCAGAGGCGTGTCTCCGTCTAAAATGGGGTTCTGGTTGTGATTGAAGTGGTGACTGGCACTGGCACTGGACACAAGGTTCCCGGGGTTCCCGTTCGAGGAGAATTTCAGGGAGGGATTAGGAAGCAGGTAACCGATGCAACTGCTCAATAAAATGGTCCACAATTGTTTGTCTCCTTGTTGCAAACTCAAATTGGCGATGGCTGCCCCGATGACACAATACACCACGAAGATTTGGCAGAAAAAGACGATTTGCGTTTTAGGCACACGTTCTCCACACCACACCCACAAGGGTTGTTTTTGTAAATCTTGCACAGAAGAACTAGGGAAAGGAGGAGTGGTCGACGTAGCTGCGTCTGCTGTGTGAAAAGGCATGATGGTCACTTCTTTTTATAGTCGATGACTTGCGAAGCGTCGATCCAAGAATCAAAACTGGGTGGATATCCTTTCCAACGTACTTTGACTTCTTTGACACGTCGTTTGCCCACTTTACGGGTTCTGCGTTCGAGAATGCTTTCGATGTCGTACACGTCGTCTTCTTTTTTGGTGACACGTTGTAACTCGGGCAAATAAAACGTTCCTTTGAGCACTTCTCCGTTCATGTCTTCCAATTTATAGACGGCAGGATGACGGCCATGCACTCGTCCAGTGACGCGAAACAATTCGGTCGTCCAGTTAGGTAAGTAACCTTTGTCGAAAGTGCGTTTGGTTTTGCCAATGCGCACCCAATCTCCTACGGCCAACTCTCCACTTTTCTTGGGGACAGCCCTCGTCGGGGACGTACCAAACAGGCGCTCAAACACCAACACTTCGTTCTCGGGAGTCACGTCTTGCGGGGCACGTCCGATGCTTCGATGGTAAGATTGGTTGTACGCTTGCACCAGGTGCGGTAAGATGTCGATGTACTTCAGAGTGTGGTGATGCGTAAAATATTTCCACATGCGTTCTTTCAAAGTGCGTTGAAAACGTTCCACGATGCTGGCTTTGGTTTCGGGATTCTCGGTGGTAAAAAAATGAATGTCACGTTTCTTTAATTCTTTTTGGAAAGCTTGGTTCAGAAATTCGGTACCTTTGTCCGTTTGCCATCGAAGAGGGTGACGACCGCTTTGTTTCAACACTCGTTGCAGAGCTCGCACTAACTCGCTGCTCGATTTGGAAGTCAAGGGCACGACCCAGGCAAATTTGGAAAAGACATCGATGACACAAAACAAATATTTGTAGCCACGATTGTAGCTGGCCAAATGAGAGACATCGGCTAAATCGGCTTGCCATTGATGATCGATGCCTTCCACTCGGGTGCGACTTCTGGCAAACTTGCGTCGAATGGGTTTGTGTAAAGTGTAGGTAGCTTGTTCTTGTAACCATCGTTGCACTTGAGGTAAACGGAGACTTTTCAGTCGAGTTTTGGCAGCACGATACAATTTTTGAACTCCTGCGTAACCTGCAGGATGCGAGGGATCGTAGTAAATGCTGGCTAAGACTTTTTCCATTTTTTTTTGTGTTGGTTGGTGTGTTAATAAGACACCCACTCTTGGAGGATGCTACTCTTTTTCTCTTGGGGTATTTTCTTGGATTGCAATGCTTTGCGTGTGCGGCCAGCAATAGGCGTCGAAGAGGAGAAGGATGTCTGAGCGGGGGATATCGGTTCTTGTTTCACTTCTGTCTTCACTTCTGTCTTCACTTTCTTTTTCTCTTGTGAGGAAGAAGGGGTGGCCATCATCTTTTTAATCCATCCAATTCTGGAGGTAGGTGGTGTTGTTCACTTGCGTACTTTTTCTGGTGGAGTTTGAAACCCTTCCTCTTCTTCTCCTTTTTCTGTCTTGGTCACGGGTACTGGTGGTACTGGTACTGGTGGTACTGGTGATGGTGCTGGACTTTTCATCAAGGTCTTAAAATCTTTCAGAGTGGGTAGAGCTGTTTCGTCTAAAGCTTTCTGGTGAAAGAGTTGCAGTCGTTGCAAGAGTTGACCGTACTTTTGCGATTTTTCTGTTTCGGACAAATCTTGGCGATCCATCAAGGACTGCAATTCGTGTTGTAACTGGGACATCTCGCTCAAATGGGGATTGGGAGGTAAATGCGGGGTGCGTTGTTCTTGCCACCGATGGTATTCCATCCATCGTTTGTAAGGCACTAAAGCTAGTTTTCGTCCTTCCATGGGGTTGTCAGGGGTCGATTCTGAGATCTTCGGACTTCCGAAGGCCTTTTTATCTTGCTCCCACCAGTCCTCCCAACATGGTTCCCAAGACTCCTTTCAGTATGGGGCCTAACAAGAGAGGTAAAATACCTCCACGTTGCACTAACATCTTCTTTTTTTTGACGAATGGGAATTTTCTTTCGAACCATTTGGCGAAGAACGTGACGATGTTTGCTTAAGCATTGTTTCTGGTGTTTGGACAAAGGGATCGTGCCTTTCAAAACGTTCAAACAACATTCGCACACGGTATCGATGACCTCTTTGGAGGCCGTTTGAATGAGTTTTTTTCGTAGGGGTGGAGAAACTTTGGACAGGACAGATAACATGTCCCCATGTTTGGCTAAACGTGGTGGCAGTCCTTTCCTTTTCTTTCCTTGGGGTTTTCTGGAGGGTGACATCTTTGAGTCTTCAGGAGCACCGAAAAAACACTGATACCCGACTTGGTCACAGGCCTTTTTTATACTGGAACGCGTCGCCACTGATTGTCTTTACGTCGTATCAGATTGAGGACAGGCATGACACGTCGTGCAGGGGTACGCAACGGACTAAATCGAGCCAGTTCTTGCTTGGACAAATCCAGTAAACTTTGTAACATGCCCGATCTTTCTTGAACTTTGATTTTGGGAGAAGGTACTTTGTGAGCAGCAGCCACTGCCACTAAATTGGAAGGTCCTGCCACTGGGGAAGTTCTTTTGGGGGTCATCAACGGAGAAGTTCTTGGTGTGATCAACGTCTCCAAGTACTCTTCAGTTCTGGGTGTCATTAACGGAGAAGTGGACAAACGTGAAGCTGCCGGAGACGCAGTCACCGCCGTGGCAGGTCGTGGTTTGCGAGTGTAAGGTTGCGTCCTGGCCGAAGTGCCTCTCTTGCGACTAGTTTTCTGTGGACTTTTCTTTTTCTGGGGGCTTCTTTTCTTTTTCCGGGGTGGTGTCTGGTCAGAGGAGGGTCCTGCCACTGGAGAAGTTCTCCTTGGGGACCTGGTCTTTTTCTTCTTGGGGCTTCGTTGGACTTTTGTCTTGGGTATAACTTTGGGGGCATTAGGATCCCATCTTAAGAGTGAGCGAATGATGACCCCTCCTAGAGTACCGCTCCCTCCAGGTTTCAAAATGATTTGTTTTTTGGTTTGAGTGTCTATGCAGGGATCGGCCAGTTGGACCAAAGCGACTTTGTTTCGATCGAAAAAGCGTTTGGTTTGATGAGGAATCTGAATGATTCCTTGGAGTAATTGACGTGCCGTCACCGTGAACCATCGTAAGACTTCTTTGAGACTAGCTTCTAAGACACGAGCTCGTGTTTGTGGATCTTTTTCTCGACTGATGCCATACAAGGCACGAATCAGTTTGACGGGAAGATGCGACTGAAGGGACGTCATGTTCGCACTGAGAGTGAGACAGACGAAAAAGGGTCTGAGGTTTTTATAGATTTTTTATGGGGAGTGAAATGAAGTCGAGGACGGAGACGTGTACAGGACAGGCCCTCCGTCTTGGCACCAGTGGTGAAACAAGTGGGTACGAAATCGCAAATCCTCGGGAGTCGTAGGTTTCAAATCGACGAGTAAATAGGCGTGTGGAGTTTGAGTGGCATCGTCGTACGCCTGAGTCAGCCAAGGCGTTCCTAACTGTTTGGCTAAGATTTGCACTTGCGATTTATCTCGAGGGCTTTTAAACAAGACCACGTAATGCGCATTGAGACTGATGGTGCGATGGGCTTTACTTTGTTGAAACAAATTTTGGGTGATGTAAACGACACTGGCATTACGGTGATGCCCTTTGCGCGTGAACCACAGTTTAATTTCTTCTTCGTCTTCTCCTAACATGTCGTCGAAAATGACCAAATGGGTTAGACGGGAGTCAGAGACGATGCCGTCGTCTTCTTTAGGAATGCCTTCCACAAACACGATGGAATCGCCTTGACTTTCTCGCAAGAGGCTGTACGCCGATTGCCACTCTTTGTAACACCACACGATGCGTTGAGGGGGTCGATCGATCAAATGATGTTTATGTTCGATCAAACGTTTGACGAATTCGGTTTTGCCCGAACCGCTAGGTCCAGCAATGAGCATGTTAAAGGGATGGCGAAGATACAAAGCCTCCCAACTGGCACGATCTAAGTGTTCGTCGATGACTTTGACAGTAGAGGAAGAGGGAGCAGAGACAGCAGAGGTAGCCATGGTGTGAGAAATGTCACTTGTGACACGAAAAACAAACAAGACAAGAGTTTATATACTTTTTCAGAACACGTTTATTGAATGTTTCAAACATGAATACGAAAGACAAAAATACATAAAAGCCAAAGGCTTAAGTACAAGAATAAAAGGCACATGATAACCATGAACGTGGAATAAACACAAGTGTCTGTACAACATGTTTTGGGTAAAGTTCTAACCAGTTCTATAGTAGGGGGTAAGGTCACACAAGTCTCCTCCCGAAAGGGTCTTTCAGGCCTGTCCACGACAGTCCTGTCCTGGGTGACGGGTTCTTCTGGCACCGTCACTAACACAGGTTGAAAAGTAACTTTTTTCCTTGAATAACTCTCGTGCATACTGCGCGACCTCTTGTGTCCAAGCCTCAAAACCCTGGTCTCGGTGATGTCCAACATTTGACTCCTAACCAATCTGGTTTCTTCTTCGTCAACGACTTGGTAAGTTACTTCAATGAACAATGAACTATCGATCTTGCCTAGGGTTCCTTTTCATATACAGACCAATACCGACGTGACCGTACGGTAAGGTGAAGTGATTGGGAAGTCGCACTCGCTTCTGGTATACAGTTTGATAGACTTTTTCCAAGGGTCGACTGACGATGTGGTGAGTGGGTAAACGTACAATCTTGTTCGGTTGATAGGTGGTCACTTTAAAGTTTCCATCCTCTCCCGATTGCAAGGCTTCTTTCAATACCCCAAAGTTGACCACTCGACTGGTACGATGATTCAGAGTCAGTCCTTTCACTTTGCACGTCGTGTGCACTTCTCCTTGTGGGTCCCGGTATTCGTAGCCGTAATTTTTGGGACCACCACTGACGAAACTTAGAATCTTGTCGTCGGGATGCTCGTCTGTCCAGGCTCCTAAACGGTCTCCTTCGATGTCAGGGTGCTGTTGAATCGGGTGATGGATGTAAATGCAACTGTCCGTGTCAAAGTACAGGACGCGTTCCCCTAACAGTTCTAAAGCTTCGTACAATTTTAAGCGAGCATGAGCTGTCACGTAAGCCGCAATGATGACATTTCCAAAAGGGTCGTCTTGTACAAAGTCCAGATCTTCTTCGTAATTGACCAAGATCAAATCCTCTCGAACGACGTCCACGTGTTTCATGTATTTGGTTTTGTCGTGAATCATCTGGAAGTAGCGGGAAGGTTCTGTCAAATATTCCGTCTTGGGTAAACACGGTCGTTGTGCCATTTTACCCCACAAGCAATTTAACATCACTTTGGCAAACGATCGCCTGCCTTCGTTTTTTTCGATGTGGTCTAAAGAGATGCCTTCTTGTGCATAGTATTTCTCTTTGAATTGTATTTGGTCTTCGGGAGTGTGACACCAGGAAGGATAGCCGCTGGCTTCTTGTTTCAGTTTCAAAAAGGCATCCACGTAGTCGGCGAAAATGCCTTTCTGAGTAGGGTCACCCTTGTGGTATTGTTGTGTCTTGGGAAAGTGGCAAATTTCGTACACTTCTAACAGTTGGTATCCCATGTCCAGAGCTTTGAACAATTCCACGCTGACCCAGGTTCCCGTCAAGGCACGTTCTTCCTGGCTGTGATGGCAAGGTTGGTCCTGGTTGCACGTTTCGGCACAAGTACGGCACAAGGGAAACATCAGTTTGCCTTGACAATGGTGAGGTAAGACGGGATGGTATAGGTTCGTGGGAGGCAAAACTTTACACTTGATCAAGCCTTCGTATTGTCGAATGTTTTTCAGGTCGATGTGTTCCGTGAACAATTGCGGGTGCCCTACAGGAAAGCGACAATATTTGCACACGTAGGGATACAGCGAACACACGTCCAAGTATTTGATTTCTTCTCCTTTCTCTTCGTCGGCTTGGTACAGCAAACAGGTGGCATTGGTCCTTCCTCCGTACAAACTATCCCTCGGGTTCAGCGGGTCCATGAACTGGTAACTTTCCACGAGGCGTTTAAACTCGGGATCGGTTTTCAAACGGTGATCGTACTCGTGTTCCCACATTTCCACCACTTGGTATCCTTGCTGTTCTAACTTTAGGCGTCGCTGACAAGTGTCCTGGTACAAGTCTTCCATGGTTCGTTGCAAAAACTGATTTTTAGTGTCACGGTCAGGGTAGCAGACGGGACATCCGTGAAATAAGCAACCGTTAAACTCGTACATGATCTTGGGGTTTTCTAAGTCCCAGCCATCGACCGAATACGTTCCGATGGTCTTTTCGCCTCCTCCGTTGCGGGCATGCTGAATCCATTTGTCTTCCTTGTCGCACAAGTAATGTAACCAACGTAGGGCTTTGACCGAGTATTGACGCTTGACATAGTGGGTCGTTTGAGGACTGATGACAGCCACGGTGTTTTCAGGCATGAATCGTTGGCGGTACACTAAGGAACACGCTTTGGCAATGGTGCAAGATTCTTTCAAAGGATCGACCCCTCCGTGTTCCATGAACAGTTCTCGAAATTTTCCACAGCAACGCCGTAAAATGTCCACGTCGGAACGACAACACTTTAACATTTCTTCCTGAAAGTCGAAGGGGTCAGAGGCATGAGCCTGGTACCAAGCGCAGAAAGCTTCTCGTTGTTCGGTACGCATGTTGTCGGGGTCGTAATATTGAGCCTCAGGCAAATGGGGTAGAACGGCATGTTGATTGGCTTCCGTATTGAAAAAGTGTGGAAAGTACCCTTTAGCCATTTCTGTCATTCCAAACGTTTTAGGCATTCGACTCAAAGGCATGGCTAAGTAACTCATCGAATCTTTAAACTGTACTTGTCCCACTTGCATGAAAATGATTTTGGCTCCGTTCAAAATCACTTTAGGACGTTCGGTGCCATGTTCCGTATAGTACCTCAAAAGAAACTGTCCATCGTATCCGGAGAAATTGTGAGCCATCACCGTGGCATGACGATGACAATCTCCGTAACGTTCGATGTCCTCTTGGCTCCACGTCTTGTCGATGGGGTTTAAGACCCATCGGGCAAAATCGGCTAACGTGTTTGGTCCTCGAAAGATTTTTTCACGTCCTCCAGGAATCTTGCTGCAGTGAGGGCAATGACTGAAGATAGGTTCTTGAATGCACTTCTCGCACGCTCGATGAGCCATGCAGAAATTAGGAATGTGAATGCCGGTCTCTTGCATGCATTCGAAATCGAAAAAGATGAAATTGCCTTTCTTCTTGTGACCGTCCTCTTCCTCTGGTGGGGGTTGGTATTTTTGCACGTAGCATTGGTGTTCCAAGTCCACGATGTGGTGACAAATGTGACATTTTTTCTTTCCTCGACATACGTGTGCCTTGGCATTATTGGTAAGTATGCCTTGTCCACAGGTAGGGCACAATCTCAGGAGTTGACAAGCACATTTCTTCTGTGAACCTTGTGTTTTCAAATGTTGTTGGTAACAGGTAGGACTGACAAACGTGCGCAAACAAGTCGAACAAGGCACTGGTCCTTCGCTCAGACAGGGTGGAGAGGCCAAGCATCCTGGGCATTTCATTCCACAATGCTTGTGTTGCTCTCGATTGTTATAACCATAGTCACATTTCTCACAATAATAACTGTATCCCAGGAATCCAGTGATACTGGTAATGGTATCGAAATGGTCATCGTGATGATAGACATGAATGTATTTTCCGTCCTTAAAATCTTGGCCTCGAAACAACAGAGTTCCACGCATTTCTTGAGGGTGCACTTTCAAGGTGTAGCGTGGAGCTAGGGCATCTTGCAATTTTTGCATCTCAGGAATGCCACAGGGTGTGTCTTTGGACAGTCCGGCTTGTTGCAACAGGAGTTCTGCTTCATTTCGTTGTTTGGCTCGATCGCATCGTTGAATAGTTTTCCAGGTTCTTTTCCATTCTACCGTGTCGTTCTTGTTGGCATAGGTTCGTCCCACCACGATGGCACGGGCTAAACACATCTGGTCTTGAGGGTTGTTAATTCGGACGAGACTCCTTTTGGTGTTGCGAAGGTCGTCCACCAATAACATCTTTTTGCATCCAGTTCCTTGAGGAGGAGAGACGTGGGCCATTTTCAGTGTGGCTTTACCATCGGTGATGTCAAACTGGTCATTAGATTGTTGCACCTGTTGTATCTTGTCCATGACTTTGGAAGGGGTCAGTTCTGCGGGTCTGCTAAACTCGATCCAAACAGGGGATTTCAAACCGTCGTGATCTATGGATAGTGTCAAGCGATCGTCTTCTTTGGCTTGACATTGTCGCTTGAGTGCGGTGAGCAAAGAATCCCACATCTCGGTGATAAACCCTTCTACTTTCTCCAAGGGTACGTCGGCCTTGAAATCTTTAAACTTCACCGTGTAGGTGTAAGCCGTGGTTCTAAATTTTCTAGAGGAGCGCTTTTCCGTCTCTCGAATGGAATAGTACTTTTCAGGGTTGACTAAGGGTGGTGAACTTGGTTTAGAGGGTTCGGAATCTGGTTCACTCATGTCCTCTTCAAAATCACTGGCCTGAATTTGTGCCAAGATTTCAGCCCTGGTACGAGGCGATAGATCACGTTTCTGCCTCTTACTTTCTTCTTCTTCTTTCTTCTCGAATGAATGGGATCGTTTCATCTTGAGTGCAAAACGTCAAATGACTCAAGTTTAAACACCATAGACTAATTTATAGTCTTGGCAAACCAGCGTATATAAAAAGGGTGTGTGTCTTGTCCTTTCACTATTCATTTCACTCTCAAGCTGAGCACAACAATGGAAGAGACTACCCAGATGGAACGTTTCGTCAGAGCTTTGCGAGGGGTCATTAGAAAATTCTCTTCAGACCAGCCGACGGACTACTCTCCTTCCTTTCGAGATAAAAGTCAAGATACTTGCTATATCTGTCAGAAGAAAGGGCATTGGTCTTCAGAGTGTCCAGACCGTCAAAAAAAGAAAAAAAAAACAGGGGCTAAAAAAGACAAAAGTCAAGATACCTGTTATTATTGTCAAGAAAAAGGACATTGGTCTCCAGATTGCCCAAAAAAGAAACAAGAGGAGTCAGAAGAAAAGAAGGATTCTTCAGAAGAAGAGAGGGATTCTTCGGAAGAAGAGAGGGATTCTTCGAAAGAAGAGAGGGATTCTTCAGAGGAAGAAGAGGAAGAAAGAAGACAATTCTATTTACAAGAAGCAAAGAAACAGGAGAAGAAAAGAAAAAGGGAAGAAAATGAGGAAAAAACGGTGAAGAAATTAAAAAAACTGAGAGACTAAACAAGGAGAAAGAAGAAGTCAATGAACTTTTAATTAAAGTGTTCTGTGGTGAATTGTGAATTGGATTGTAAAAAAATGGATAAAAGAATACATGAATGATATAAGGTAAGTGTCTTTGAGTTCTGATTTTAAAATAAGAAGCTACACTCACGCACTCATACACAGACACGTACTATAAGGTAAAATGGGTGGGGTTTATTCTTGAGTTATTGGCAAATTGAAATTGTATTTCTTTTCGAGAAATGTGGGTGGCCCTGAAAAGGGCCTTTTTATTTTGGTGTAGGGGTGAGTTTAACCAATCAACTTTAACTGCCTTAAGCCTTTGCCACGGCCAAGGCCTACTTCTGATGATTGGGTTGAAATCACTAAGGGTGGTACGACAGGCTTAGTCACAGGGTTGGCGTGTTTAGCTCGGGAAGGTCGTATTCTCTTCGGTCGTGATAAAGAAGTCTGATACATTTGTTTCAGACTTCTTAACTCCGCTAAAATGTCCAACAGTACCGTAGCCGTTTGATTTTCACCCTCTTGTTTCTTTGCTGCTACTTCTTCTTGCTGTTGTTGCTGTTGTTTTTTTCTTACCTCTTCTTGTTGCTGTTGCTGTTGCTGTAGGAGAAAAGCTTGTTCCGCTTCCTTTTGTCGTTGCATTAATTTCTCCAATTCTTCTTTCTGTCTCTGTCTAAAATTCTCCACTTGCGGTAATGAAGAAGGTAACGAAGGTTCCGGAACAAATTCTTGCGAGGTAAGAAAATCCACAAAATCCCAATGTACCTCTTCTGAAAGTAAGTCCGGGTTCCCTTGGGCAGTCTCCCCTGCTGGTGCACCCCAATGGATCGTTTTCTGAGTTTCCGTCATGTTGAATCACTGTCGCATAGATTGACTGCACACAAGCGCTAACGAATCTATATAGACCACGTGACGTCACAGACTGCTCTCTTCGGATTGGATGCGAGCTGACTGAATTTTGTAACGCGTGTTCGGATTGGTAAATGAATTCAATCCGTTTCAATCCTTCCTGTACCTATAAATAAGCGCAGTTCACTGCATTGATTCACTTGTTCTCGTCGCTTCAAGATGTGGACCGATGTGCAATCTTCTACGCTTGTGTCTTCCATGATGTTCCGGACGGACATGCTCATGTATGTCCGAGCCAAGTGGACCGTTGTCCACAGGACAAACACCAGCCTGTGGATACGTAGGATCTACGTTGAAAGACAAGGATGCCTGAAAAGAGTGCTGATTTACGGACCAACAGTGAGACGTAGCCTAAGGACAAGAAGAAGACCAATGCGGTACCATTTATGTTAATGAATACATTAACATAAACCCAAAGGCCCTTTTCAGGGCCAGCCATATTTCTCGAAAAGAGATAGCCTTTCCATTGCCTACCCTTTTTTAAAATTTAAATTTAAATTTAAATTTAAATTTAAAAATTTTTTTAAAAAATCCCAAAAGCCCAAACTCTATTCCCCATGTTAATTTCCCCTTGTCGCTAGACAGACCCACACTATAGTTCCATGTTAAATTCCCTTTGTCGCTAGAGTGACCCACGATTTTTCTCCATGTTAATTTCCCTTGTCGCTAATCTGACCCACGATTTTTCACCATGTTAAATTTCCCTTGTCGCTAATCTGACCCAGGGGTCTCTGTAATGCTAATTCCCATTGTCGCTAATGTACCCCACTTAACTACTCACAGGGAACTGAAATAGGGGCATAGTAACTGGACAGTTAGCTGGTAGTATAAAAGCAATTAATTTTGACATGAATGAAATTCACACTTGCTAATAACAAGTTGATGACAGATTCATGTTACTTTGATGTTGTATTCTGGCGGCAGCTATCGGCCATCTCATTATAATGAAGTTTCATATAAAGAAGTTTGCACATCATATAAGGAAGAAAGCACAGCATATAAAGAAGTTTGCGCATCATATAAGTACAAAAGCACAGCATGTAATGAAGTTTGCACGTCATATAAGTACAAAAGCACAGCATGTAAAGAAGTTTGCACATCATATAAGTACAAAGGTACAGCATATAAAGAAGTTTGCACATCATATAAGGAAGAAAGCACAGCATATAAAGAAGTTTGCACATCATATAAGGAAGAAAGCACAGCATATAAAGAAGTTTGCACATCATATAAGTACAAAAGCACAGCATATAAAGAAGTTTGCACATCATATAAGTACAAAAGCACAGCATATAATGAAGTTTGCACATCATATAAGTACAAAAGCACAGCATATAAAGAAGTTTGCACATCATATAAGTACAAAAGCACAGCATATAAAGAAGTTTGCACATCATATAAGCACAAAAGCACAGGATATAATAAATATTCTCATTTTAAGACAGCTCTGGCGTTCCATACATTCATACTATCAAAACGAAGACATTCATTCAAAAGGCACATATTCTAACATCAGTAGCTTAGTGGTTAAGCCTTTAGACTCGTGATGATAAGAAATCCCATTCGATTCCTGTTGTTAAATCATCTCGAATCGTCCACTGTGGTGTCCTTGGTAAAGACATTTTACACTACTTTCATTGGCACGATCTAACCTTCGAAGTGCCGTTGTGCCACAAAACACCAACCAAAATCCAAACGAGTCCAAACGCTATAGTCTTTATCTAATTGTTTCCATAACTCATATCAGATTTCCCTGCAAAGATTTAAGGGAACATAAATAGTAATCGCAATAAAACGAAATCCTTTTTTTCTTTTAAATTTGATCAGTCGACAATAATAACATAAATTGGATTGTTTCTTATTAAACAACAGTAACAAAATATGATTACTGGCACAATATCGTGGGACCGAATCTCTGTCACCATCCTTGTCTAAGTACTTTGCAGTATACACTCGTTGTCTGCACCATTTGGACGATGGCTTTACCAGACCAGTTTCAGCTGATTTGAAGTGTGCCAGCTGATTCTCCAGTAGTGGAACTGAATGTGCCGATTGAGTGCATTTATATTTACTTTTATAAAACATGTGTGACGTTAATTTACAAACAATTTACTTTTTTTTAAATCATGTAAGAATAACGTTGATACATAGCTTGCTAAGTTAAAGCTCTCGGAAACGTTTTGACCCGTTAGGCTCAAACTCCTTCAAGCTGTCACTTTATTCTCGAATTTCAGATAACGTTTGCTTTAGCGATGTTATATTTGTATTAGGATTTAGATTAGTGTATAAATAGACAATTCTGGACCAATGCCGAGGGCCGAAAGAGGGGTGGGGTTGGCAAGCGGGGATTTATCCCAAAGGTCCGGGCTTGTAAAGGGCGGGGGTGGTTGGGTGGGGCAGGCCGAACAAAACTTAAAGTTTATAAAAGAAAATTTTTTTGTTTAAAAAGTATAAGAAGAGGCTCGGGTATTTCTTACCCAAGGGGTCTGTGATCGCTCTCTGCCAATTCCTAAACGGGTTACACGCATGCACGCACACACGCATATATATATATATATATATATATATATATATATATATATATATATATATATATATATATATATATATATATATATATATATTGTAATAACCTGCATTTAGGGAGTGATGTATGCATGCGTATATACGGTAAACACTATTCATACAAGCCGTCCAATTCAGTCTGGATTTTTTAAAAAAATTATAAATCAGTGCATTAGCAGTGAATTGCTCAAATGAGTTGACATTACTATTTTCTAGGATCCTGTGTTTTGTTTACTTGTCGATTAATAGTTAGCTGGTATAGTCTACGTGTTTTTGTGATAGCGAAAATAGGGAGTATCATGCCGGCGGCTGGCATCCTTGATAATTCGATTAATCACTATTTCTAGTTAACCGCTTACGACTGTACACTTCATACTCAATGTGTTTATAGTCCCTGATGTTTCATTTGTATACGTCATCGCATTTAAGTTTGTTTTTCCTCTTCTTTATTTCTTTGGTACATATAACTGTTGACTACCCTTTCATGCGGTCTACCTCGGTATGAGCGACAGACTAACACGGTATGTGCCGCGAAATACAAAACTGATTTTTTTTCTTCTTTTTCTATTTTTACTTATGGCAATTCAATCGCAATGCAGCAATGTGTAAAATATCCAGCTGGTAATTTCCATAAATAATCACTGTGAAAATTAACTAAATATACACATGCAATACTAGCGCATGCTGGTTTGAATATTCCAACAAGGATTGTGGGTTTTGTGGGTATTGTGGGTTTTGTGGGCATTGTGGGTTTTGTGGGCGTTGTGGGTATTGTGGGTTTTGTGGGTTTGTCAGGAGTATATAAGGCTTTGTGGGCTGCTTGAGGGGGTTCAGTCAGCTAAATTATAGGTCCAACAAAATTCTTAGGGAAATAAAATGTCTAAGTCATTGTGAGTGTTTTCCTCACAGACTTGACCATCTAAATTCAATTCAACAATACTTGATTATTCTAGCAATCTATAAAACATAAGTTATTTGTCTATTTTATAATTTATTAGTTGTCTAAGTCACTGTGAGTGTTTTCCTCACCGACTTGACAGCCAATTTACTTCCATTTATACCAATTCACTTCAAATAAGTATTACGCTATAGTTGAGGTGTAAAGTCAAGCAAGTGTTTTCCTTGCAGATTTTTACATTTCACAATTACAATCAAGTCATAGTTTCTCTTCTGTAGTAACCTTTATTGCAACTAAATCCACATATGGTAACTCTAATATAATCTTCACTCATCAGAAGAAATAACATAATGAACTAATAGCATAGTGCTAATGTGTATCCTGACCTTGCATGAAATTATCATATACCATACAGTACCTTCAAACAATGATAATATTTTGGCTTAGGACAAAAACAACAAGACTGTCATGGTCATGAACTGACTTTATTCGCTGTTTCTTAATAAATGAATCATCTTGTGTTATGGTTGAAAAGAAATCAAGAGTTCGAGTTTACTAGTAGTTAATAGGGACGATTCAGCCTCAATGGGAATTAGCATTAAAAACCACCCTGGGACTGTTTAGCCTCAATGGAAATTTAACATTAACCACCCTGGGACTGTTTAGCCTCAAGGGAAATCTAACATGGACGAAAAATCGTGGGACTGTTTAGCCTCAAGGGGAATTCAACATGTTAATATGGGAATAAACAGGGTGGGACTGTTTAGCCTCAAGGGCATATGAACAATGGTAAAAAAAAGTCTTGGGTCACTCTATTTTTTTTTAAAAATAAAAAATAAAAATAAAAAAAATGGAGTAGGCAATGGAAAGTCAATCTCTTTTCGAGAAATGTGGGTGGCCCTGAAAAGGGCCTTTGAGTTTATGTTAATGTATCCATTAACATAAGGGGCACCGCTTTGGTCTTCTTCTTGTCCTTAGGCTGCGCCTCACTGTAGGACCGTAAATCAGGACTCTTTTGAGGCATCCTTGTCTTTCTACGTAGATCCTACGTATCCACAGACTGGTGTCTGTCCTGTGGACAACTGTCCACTTGGACCGGACATACATGGGTATGTCCGTCCGGAACATCATGGAAGACACAAGCGTAGAAGATTGCACATCGGTCCACATCTTGAGGCGCCGAGAACAGGTGAATCAATGCAGTGAACTGCACTTATTTATAGGTAGAGGAAGGATTGAGTTCATTGACCAATCCAAACACGCGTTACAAAATTCAGTCAGCCCGCATCCAATCCGAAGAGAGCAGTCTGTGACGTCACTTGGTCTATATAGATTCGCTAGCGCCTGTGTGCAGTCAATCTATGCGACAGTGATTCAACATGACGGAAACTCAGAAAACGATTCATTGGGGTGCACCAGCAGTGGAGACCGTCCAAGGGAACCCGGACTTACTTTCAGAAGAGGTAAATTGGGATTTTGTGGATTTTCTTACCTCGCAAGAATTTGTTCCGGAACCTTCGTCACCTTCTTTAGACAAAGACAGAAAGAAGAATTGGAGAAATTTATACAACGACGAAAGGAAGCGGAACAAGCTTTTCTTCTACAGCAACAGCCGCAAGAAGAAGAGGTAAGAAAAAAACAACAAAAAGAAGTAGCAGCAAAGAAACAAGAGGGTGAAAATCAAACGGTCACGGTACTGTTGGACATTTTAGCGGAGTTAAGAAGTCTGAAACAAATGTATCAGACTTCTTTATTACGACCGAAGAGAATACGACCTTCCCGAGCTAAACACGTCAACCCTGTGACTAAGCCTACCGTACCACCCCTAGTGATTTCAACCAAATCATCATCATCAACAGTACGCAGTCCAGAAGTAGGCCTTGGCCGTGGCAAAGGCTTAAGACAGTTAAAGTTGATTGCTTAAACTCACCCCTACACCAAAAAAGGCCCTTTTCAGGGCCACCCACGTCTCTCGAAAAGAGATACACTTTCAATTTGCCAATAACTCAAAAAAAAAAAAAAAACATTTTACCCCTATAGTACGTGTCTGTGTATGAGTGCGTGAGTGTACGTTCTTATTTTAAAATCAAAACCCAAAGACACTTACCTTATATAATTAATTTATTTTTTTATCAATAGTTACAATCCAATTTACAATTCACAACAGAGCACTTTAAAAAGTTCATAGACTTCTTCTGTCTCATTGTTTAGTCTCTCTGTTTTTTAAATTTCTTCACCGTCACAGTCCTTTCCTCTGCTTCCTCCTCACTTTCTTCCCTTCTTTTCTTCTCCTGTTTCTTTTTCTTCACCTGGCTGCTTTCTTCCTCTGAAGAATCCGTCTCTTCTTCTGAAGAATCCCTCTTTTCTTCTGACTCCTCTTGTTTCTTTTTTGGGCAATCTGGACACCAATGTCCTTTTTCTTTACAATAATAACAGGTATCTTGACTTTTGTCTTTTCTAGCCCCTGTTTTTTTTTCTTTTTGACGGTCTGGACACTCTGAAGACCAATGCCCTTTCTTTTGACAGATATAGCAAGTATCTTGACTTTTATCTTGAAAGGAAGGAGAGTTGTCCGTCGGCTGGTCTGAAGAGAATTTTCTAGGGACCCCTCGCAAAGCTCTGATGAAACGTTCGATTTGGCTAGTCTCTTCCATCGTTGTGCTCGGTTTGAGAGTGAAATGAATAGTGAAAGGACAAGACACACACCCTTTTATATACGCTGGTTTGCCAAGACTATAAATTAGTCTATGGTGTTTAAACTTGAGTCATTTGACGTTTTGCACTCAAGATGAAACGATCCTATTCATTCGAGAAGAAAGAAGAAGAAAGTAAGAGGCAGAAACGTGATCTATCGCCTCGTACCAGGGCTGAAGTCTTGGCACAAATTCATGCCAGTGATTTTGAAGAGGACATGAGTGAACCAGAATCCGAACCCTCTAAACAAAGTTCACCAGCCTTAGCCAACCCTGAAAAGTACTATTCCATTCGAGAGACCGAAAAGCGCTCCTCTAGAAAATTTAGAACCACGGCTTACAAATACTCAGTGAAGTTTAAAGATTTCAAGGCTGAAGTACCGTTAGAGAAAGCAGAAGGGTTCATCACTGGGGTGTGGGATTCTTTGCTCACCGCACTCAAGCGACAATGTCAACCCAAAGAAGACGATCGCTTGAGACTTTCTATACAACACGACGGTTTGAAATCCCCTGTTTGGATCGAGTTTAGCAGACCCGCAGAATTGACTGCTTCCAAAGTCATGGACAAGATTCAACACGTACAACAATCTAATGACCAGTTTGACATCACCAATGGAAAAGCCACACTGGACATGACCCACGTCTCTCCTCCTCAAGGGACCGGACAACGCAATAAGGTGTTATTGGTGAACGACCTTCGCAGCACCAAAAAGAGTCTCGTCCAAATTCACAATTCTCAAGACCAGATGTATTTAGCCCGAGCCATTGTGGTGGGACGAACCTATGCCAACAAGAACGACACGACAGAATGGAAAAGAGCCTGGAAAACTATTCGACAATCGGACCGAGCCAAACAACGAAACGAAGCAGAACTCCTGTTCCAACAAGCCGGCCTGTCCAAAGACACACCCTGTGGCATTCCTGAAATGCAAAAATTGCAAGATGTCCTAGCTCCATTCTACACCTTGAAAGTACACCCTCAAGAAGTGCGCGGACCTCTGTTGTTTCGAGGCCAAGACTTTAAGGACGGAAAATACATGCATGTCTATTATCACGATGACCATTTCGATACCATTACCACTATCACTGCATTCCTGGGATACGGTTATTACTGTGAGAAATGTGACTATGGTTATAATAATCGAGAGCAACACAAACATTGCGGATTGAAATGCTCAGGATGTTTGGCCTCTCCACCCTGTCTGAGCGAAGGACAAGAAAGAGTACATTGTCCTGCTTGTCTGCGCACGTTTGTCAGCCCAGCCTGTTACCAGCAACATCTGAAGACGCAAGGTTCACAGCAGAAATGTGCTTGTCAACTGCTGAGATTGTGCCCTACGTGTGGACAAGGCCTATGTACCAACAGTGCCAAGACACACGTATGTTCAGGAAAGAAAAAATGTCACATTTGTAACCACATCGTGGACTTGGAACACCAATGCTACGTGCAAAAATACCAATCCCCACCAGAGAAAGAGGACGGTCACAAGAAGAAAGGCAATTTCATCTTTTTCGATTTCGAATGCATGCAAGAGACCGGCATTCACATTCCTAATTTCTGCGTGGCTCATCGAGCGTGCGAGAAGTGCATTCAAGAACCTATCTTCAGTCATTGCCCTCACTTCAGCAAGATTCCTGGAGGACGTGAAAAAATCTTTCGGGGACCGAACACGCTAGCCGATTTCGCTCGATGGGTCTTAGATCCCATCGACAAGACGTGGAGCCAAGAGGACATCGAACGTTACCGAGATTGTCATCGTCATGCCACAGAGATGGCTCACAATTTCTCCGGATACGATGGACAGTTTCTTCTCAGATACTATACGGAACATGGCACCGAACGTCCTAAAGTCACTTTGAACGGAGCCAAAATCATTTTCATGCAAGTGGGACAAGTGCAGTTTAAAGATTCGATGAGTTACTTGGCCATGCCTTTGAGTCGAATGCCTAAAACGTTTGGAATGACAGAAATGGCTAAAGGTTATTTTCCTCACTTTTTCAATACGGAAGCCAATCAACATGCCGTTTTACCCCATTTGCCTGAGGCTCATTATTACGACCCCGACAACATGCGTACCGAACAACGAGAAGCTTTCTGCGCTTGGTACCAGGCTTACGCCTCGGACCCTTTCGACTTTCAGGAAGAAATGCTAAAGTATTGTCGTTCCGACGTGGACATTTTACGGCGTTGCTGTGGAAAATTTCGAGAACTGTTCATGGAACACGGAGGGGTCGATCCTTTGAAAGAAGCTTGCACCATTGCCAAAGCGTGTTCCTTAGTGTATCGACAACGATTCATGCCTGAAAACACCGTGGCTGTCATCAGTCCTCAAACGACCAACTATGTCAAACGTCAATACTCGGTCAAAGCCCTACGTTGGTTACATTACTTGTGCGACAAGGAAGACAAATGGATTCAGCATGCCCGTAACGGAGGAGGCGAAAAGACCATTGGAACGCATTCGGTCGATGGCTGGGACTTAGAAAACCCCAAGATCGTGTACGAGTTTAACGTTTGCTTATTTCACGGATGTCCCGTCTGTTATCCTGATCGTGACACTAAAAATCAGTTTTTACAACGGACCATGGAAGACCTGTACCAGGACACTTGTCAGCGACGCCTAAAGTTAGAACAGGAAGGATACCAAGTGGTGGAAATGTGGGAACACGAATACGATCACCGTTTGAAAATCGATCCCGAGTTTAAACGTGTCGTGGAAAGTTACAAGCTGATGGACCCCCTGAACCCGAGGGATAGTTTGTACGGAGGAAGGACCAATGCCACCTGTTTGTTATACCAAGCAGACGAAGAGAAAGGAGAAGAAATAAAATACTTGGATGTGTGTTCGCTGTATCCCTACGTGTGCAAATATTGTCGCTTTGCTGTAGGGCACCCACAATTGCTGACGGAACACATCGACCTGAAAAACATTCGACAATACGAAGGTCTGATCAAGTGGAAAGTCTTGCCTCCCACGGACTTGTACCATCCCGTGTTACCTCACCATTGCCAAGGAAAACTGATGTTTCCTTTGTGCCGTACTTGTGCCGAAACGTGCAACCAAGATCAGCCTTGTCAGCACACCCAGGAAGAACGTGCCTTGACGGGAACCTGGGTTAGCGTGGAATTGTTCAAAGCTCTGGACATGGAATACCAACTGTTAGAAGTTAGAAGTGTACGAAATTTGCCACTTTCCCAAGACACAACAATACCACAAGGGTGACCCCACGCAGAAAGGCATTTTCGCAGACTACGTGGATGCCTTTTTGAAACTGAAGCAAGAATCCAGTGGCTATCCGTCCTGGTGTCACACTCCCGAAGACGAAAAGACATTCAAAAAGAAATACTATGAACAAGAAGGCATCTCTTTAGACCACATCGAAAAAAACGAAGGCAGGCGATCGTTTGCCAAAGTGATGTTAAATTGCTTGTGGGGTAAAATGGCACAACGACCGTGTTTACCCAAGACGGAATATTTGACAGAACCTTCCCGCTACTTCCAGATGATTCACGACAAAACCAAATACATGAAACACGTGGACGTCGTTCGTGAGGATTTGATCTTGGTCAATTACGAAGAAGATCTGGACTTTGTACAAGACGACCCTTTTGGAAATGTCATCATTGCGGCTTACGTGACAGCTCATGCTCGCTTAAAATTGTACGAAGCTTTAGAACTGTTAGGGGAACGTGTCCTGTACTTTGACACGGACAGTTGCATTTACATCCATCACCCGATTCAACAGCACCCTGACATCGAAGGAGACCGTTTAGGAGCCTGGACAGACGAGCATCCCGACGACAAGATTCTAAGATTCGTCAGTGGCGGTCCAAAAAATTACGGCTACGAATACCAGGAACCACAAGGAGAAGTGCACACGACGTGTAAAGTGAAAGGATTGACTCTGAATTATCGTACCAGTCGTGTGGTCAACTTTGGGGTATTGAAAGAAGCCTTGCAATCCGGAGAGGATGAACACTTTAAAGTGACCACCTATCAACCGAACAAGATTGTACGTTTACCCACTCACCACATCGTCAGTCGACCCTTGGAAAAAGTCTATCAAATCGTGTACCAGAAGCGAGTGCGACTTCCCAATCATTTCACTTTACCGTATGGACATGTTGGTATAAAACTTTGGCTGTAAGCGGATAGCCACCCACCAGAAGGATGACTTCGCCACAGCAAGAATCGAGTGAGAAACCCGATGAGAACTCCAAGTTCAAACCCTACCCTTTTCCGGTTTTCTTGCCTGACTATTGTAATTGTGCCCGTCGATTGGACACGTTTCACTCATGGCCTACGGATAGGAAAGGATTACCTTCTTCGCATATTTTAGCTAGAACAGGATTTGTCTACTTGGGACCTGAGTCAGGATTGGGATATGAAGTACAGTGTTTCGCTTGTGGCCTGAAGTTACGAATGGATCTATGTATCTATAAAGATTCAGCTATTCTGGAACATACTCGATGGTCTCCGCACTGCCCTTACCTTTCTATGGCCTTTCCACCCATGACATTACGCTACAATGATGACGGTACCTTAGAGACGGTACCTTCCAAAACAAGACATAAAAAACATAAAAAAGGAACGATGTACAAGCTTGAGACTGCATTGCAACTAGTATAAAAAGGGGCTATGGTCAAGATCGATAGTTCATTGGGACTACCAAGACCGAGCGAACAAGATGAATACTTTCAGAGAAACACAAAACAAGTTTAGACAGGCACAATTCAAGTGTGGGGCTTCGGAAGTGGAATGCGATTGTGAGCCTTGCGATGGGTACGATGCTGTACGTTGTGACCTTAGCGATGCCGTAAAGCATCGTGGGAGCTTTGTTCTCACTACCCCTATCATGGAAAGTGATGCTGTGCTTGTCAAACCTGAGGGATGCGAAAGCGATGCCGCTCGTCCTCTTGGACATTTGACTGGGTTTCGTTTTAAAGGGGAATGTTCACCTTCACGTCTACCCCCCTACGGATGTCATCCAGCTCTGAGCAAACTCCTGTCCATGTCACTCAACCCTCATCGAAACGAACCTGTGAAAGACGAATATACGTTTGCTGTGTGTTTGTCGGAATACTGCGACTTTGAAAATCGTCTTCAATCGTTCAAAGGAAAATGGCCTAAGTATCTGGGAGGCCCGACCCCCGAAGAATTAGCCAGAGCCGGATTTTTCTACTTGGGCGAAGGAGATAAAGTCAAGTGCTTCAGTTGCGGTGTGTCACTTCACCACTGGGAACCACAAGATTCGGCCTACGTAGAACATGCTCGATGGTCACCGAATTGTCATTACTTACCCTTAGTGGGACCGAGACATTGAAGTAACTTACCATAATCTGTTCAGGGATACTTTACACGAGAACATTCGTGCTTTGCCTGTGGAGTTGAGAGAACGCATTTACCGAGAGCTAGTCAAAATACAAGTCAAACGTAAAGAACAGTTACATCCGTTACGTCACCAGATCTTTAAGCACTGGTACCTGAATGGTATAAGAGAACTGATTCGTCAGAAATTGTTTCAGTGGTCAGACCTTGTTCAATACTTCCAGGCCCCCGATGATCCACGTGTTGATCATTTTGGTTACTTCGAGATTCACCTAGTACAACACATTGAGGAAGACAAGGTAAAGGATTACCGACATATTTTACGTGGAATCTACTTAGCGGAAGAGGAAACTTCTAAACGAAGTCTGACGTTTCGGTTACAGTATGCAACATTTAAATTCCCCACTGGAGAACGAAGATCTCTGGCTAGAAAGTACGTGTATTGTTTCCGAAACAAAGAGACTATAAAAACAGGCTGCCATGCCACGAGTTTTATCGCATGTAATCCAACAGATTCCGTGGAAGGAACTCAATGACCATATTCAAACCGTGGATCATTACCACCGATTATTACAAGAACTGTAGCCATTCAATTTGGGTCGACAAGTGGTGTTTGTCTTAGTGACTTGTTTTCTGGGATTTCGTTTACCAGCCGATTCCTTGTGGACTCTTTACGAACAGTATTTACCACCCATTCAACATGAAAGTGGTCCCTTTAAATGTTCACGAGAGACTCCTTTTGCTCAAAGCCTTACGTTTTCATCTGGATACTTCTCGACCTCAACGGGAAAAAAAGATTCGTCAACTTTTAGCTACCCAAGACGTGAATGACGATGAGCGTGTAGCTTGTGACTTACATCCCCATTGGACAGATGTCGGTGCCTGGAAAGAATGGGATTTTGAGGCTTGGACCCAAGAAGTGGCCCAGTATGAACGAGAGTTGTTCAAGGAAAAAAGTCACTTTTCAACCTGTGTTAGTGACGGTACCAGAAGAACCCGTTACCCAGGACAGGACTGTCTTGGACAGGCTTGAAAGACCCTTTCGGGATGACACTTGTGTGACCTTACCCCCTATAGAACTGGTCAGAACTTTACCCAAAACATGTAGTACAGACACTTGTTTTTATTCCACGTTAATGGTTATCATGTGCCTTTTATCCTTGTACTTAAGCCTTTGTCTTTTATGTATTTTTGTCTTTCGTATTCATGTTTAAAACATTCAATAAACGTGTTCTGAAAAAAGTATATAAACTCTCGTCTTGTTTCTTTTCGTTTCACAAGTGACATTCCTAACACTATGGCTACCTCTGCTGTCTCTGCTCCCTCTTCCTCCACTGTCAAAGTCATCGACGAACACTTAGATCGTGTCAGTTGGGAGGCTTTGTATCTTCGCCATCCCTTTAACATGCTCATTGCCGGACCTAGCGGTTCAGGCAAAACCGAATTCGTCAAACGTTTGATCGAACATAAACATCATTTGATCGATCGGCCACCTCAGCGCATCGTGTGGTGTTACAAAGAGTGGCAATCGGCGTACAGCCTCTTGCGAGAAAGTCAA
Organism: Sinohyriopsis cumingii; assembly: GCA_028554795.2. NCBI lineage: Eukaryota > Metazoa > Mollusca > Bivalvia > Unionida > Unionidae > Sinohyriopsis > Sinohyriopsis cumingii. Next base: position 107,271,671 of record CM068826.1, read on the forward strand.
GGCGATTCCATCGTGTTTGTGGAAGGCATTCCTAAAGAAGACGACGGCATCGTCTCTGACTCCCGTCAAACCCATTTGGTCATTTTCGACGACATGTTAGGAGAAGACGAAGAAGAAATTAAACTGTGGTTCACGCGCAAAGGGCATCACCGTAATGCCAGTGTCGTTTACATCACCCAAAATTTGTTTCAACAAAGTAAAGCCCATCGCACCATCAGTCTCAATGCGCATTACGTGGTCTTGTTTAAAAGCCCTCGAGATAAATCGCAAGTGCAAGTCTTAGCCAAACAGTTAGGAACGCCTTGGCTGACTCAGGCGTACGACGATGCCACTCAAACGCCACACGCCTATTTACTCGTCGATTTGAAACCTACGACCCCCGAGGATTTGCGATTTCGTACCCACTTGTTTCACCACTGGTGCCAAGACTGAGGGCCTGTCCTGTACACGTCTCCGTCCTCGACTTAACTTCATTCCACAAAAAAATCTATAAAAACCTCAGACCCTTTTCGTCTGTCTCACACAACGTCAACATGACGTCCCTTCAGTCGCATCTTCCCGTCAAATTGATTCGTGCCTTGTATGGCATCAGTCGAGAAAAAAATCCACAAACACGAGCTCGTGTCTTAGAAGCTAGTCTCAAAGAAGTCTTACGATGGTTCACGGTGACGGCACGTCAATTACTCAAAGGGATCATTCAGATTCCTCATCAAACCAAACGCTTTTTTGATCGAAACAAAGTCGCTTTGACCCAACTGGCCGATCCCCGCATCGACACTCAAACCAAAAAACAAATCATTTTGAAACCTGGAGGGAGCGGTACTCTAGGAGGGGTCATCATTCGCTCTCTCTTAAGATGGGATCCTAATGCCCCCAAAGTTCTCCCCAAGAAAAAAGTCAAACGAAGCTCCAAGAAGAAAAAGACCAGGTCCCCAAGAAGAACTTCTTCAGTGGCGGGATCCTCCTCTTACCAGACACCACCCCGGAAAAAGAAAAGAAGCCCCCAGAAAAAGAAACAGAGAAAAAGTCCCCAGAAAAAGAAAAGTCCACAGAAGAAAACTAGTCGCAAGAGAGGCACTTCGGCCAGGATGCAATCTTACACTCGCAAACCACGACCTGCCACGGCGGTGACCGCGTCTCCGGCAGCCTCACGCTCATCCACTTCTCCGTTGATGACACCAAGAACTGAAGAGTACTTGGAGACGTTGATCACACCAAGAAAATCTCCGTTGATGACCCCAAGAAGAACTTCCCCAGTGGCAGGACCCTCCAATTCAGTGGCAGTGGCTGCTGATCACAAAGTACCTTCTCCCAAAATCAAAGTCCAAGAAAGATCGGGCATGTTACAAAGTTTACTGGATTTGTCCAAGCAAGAACTGGCTCGATTTAGTCCGTTGCGTACCCCTGCACGACGTGTCATGCCTGTCCTCAAACTGATACGACGTAAAGACAATCAGTGGCGACGCGTTCCAGTATAAAAAAGGCCTGTGACCAAGTCAGGGGTATCAGTGTTTTTTGGTGCTGAAGACTCAAAGATGTCACCCTCCAGAAAACATCCCTCTTCTAAACAGCCCCAAGGAAAGAAAAGAAAAGGGCTGCCTCCTCGTTTAGTCAAACATGGGGACATGTTATCTGTCCTGTCCAAAGCTTCTCCTCCTCTACGGAAAAAACTCATTCAATCAGCCTCCAAAGAGGTCATCGATACCATGTGCGAATACTGTTTGAACGTCTTGAAAGGCACGATCCCTTTGTCCAAACACCAGAAACAATGCTTAGGCAAACATCGTCACGTTCTTCGCCAAATGGTTCAAAAGAAAATTCCCATTCGTCAAAAGAAGAAGATGTTGGTCCAACGTGGAGGCATTTTACCCCTCTTGTTAGGTCCCTTACTGAAAGGAGTCTTGGGAACCATGTTGGGAGGACTGGTGGGAGCAAGATAAAAAGGCCCTCGGAAGTCCCAAGATCTCAGAATCGACCCCTGACAACCCCATGGAAGGACGAAAACTAGCTTTAGTGCCTTACAAACGATGGATGGAATGCCATCGTTGGCAAGAACAACGCACCCCGCATTTACCTCCCAATCCCCATTTGAGCGAGATGTCCCAGTTACAACACGAATTGCACTCCTTGATGGATCGCCAAAATTTGTCCGAAACAGAAAAATCGCAAAAGTACGGTCAACTCTTGCAACGACTGCAACTCTTTCACCAGAAAACTTTAGACTAAACAGCTCTATCCACTCTGAAAAATTTTAAGACCTTAATGAAAAGTCCAGCACCATCATCACTACCACCACCACCACTACTACCATCCCCAGGGGTCACCAGAGATGCTATCCCACGAAGACCTGAGGAAGAAGAGATGCGAGAAGTGTTTCAAACACCGTCAGCAGCTCCCATTTCGAGTAAGATTGCAGCATCCTTGTTGACCCCGTCCCCCACACCCCAACGAGAAGAAATGAAAGCTTGGGTTAAAAAGATAATGTCCACTCCTCCTTCGACAGAAGTGAAAAAGAAAGAAGGGAAACCAGAAGTGAAAAAAGAAAAGAAGACCAAAGCCATTCCATTCCCACCTCCACTACCACTACCTTCGACTTCTACTCCCGTAGCCCATCGGACACGTAAATCCGTTTCTAAACTACCCTTTCGTCCCACCCAAAGTAGCATCACCGAAGAGTGGGTAACTTATTAACACACAAACAAACACAAAAATGGAAAAAGTCTTAGCCAGCATTTACTACGATCCCTCCCATCCTGCAGGTTACGCAGGAGTTCAAAAATTGTATCGTGCTGCCAAAACTCGACTGAAAAGTCTCCGTTTACCTCAAGTGCAACGATGGTTACAAGAACAAGCTACCTACACTTTACACAAACCCATTCGACGCAAGTTTGCCAGAAGTCGCACCCGAGTGGAAGGCATCGATCATCAATGGCAAGCCGATTTAGCCGATGTCTCTCATTTGGTCAGCTACAATCGTGGCTACAAATATTTGTTTTGTGTCATCGACGTCTTTTCCAAATTTGCCTGGGTCGTGCCCTTGACTTCCAAATTCAGCAACGAGTTAGTGCGAGCCCTGCAACGAGTGTTGAAACAAAGCGGTCGTCACCCTCTTCGATGGTAAACGGACAAAGGCACCGAATTTCTGAACCAAGCTTTCCAAAAAGAATTAAAGAAACGTGACATTCATTTATTTACCACCGAGAATCCCGAAACCAAAGCCAGCATCGTGGAACGTTTTCAACGCACTTTGAAAGAACGCATGTGGAAATATTTTACGCATCACCACACTCTGAAGTACATCGACATCTTACCGCACCTGGTGCAAGCGTACAACCAATCTTACCATCGAAGCATTGGACGTGCCCCGCAAGAAGTGACTCCCGACAACGAAGTGTTGGTGTTTGAGCGCCTGTTTGGTACGTCCCCGACGAGGGCTGTCCCCAAGAAAAGTGGAGTGTTGGCAGTAGGAGATTGGGTGCGCATTGGCAAAACCAACGTACTTTCGACAAAAGTTACTTACCTTACTGGACGACCGAATTGTTTCGTGTCACTGGACGAGTGCATGGCCGTCATCCTGCCGTCTATAAATTGGAAGACATGAACGGAGAAGTGCTCAAAGGAACGTTTTATTTGCCCGAGTTACAACGTGTCACCAAAAAAGAAGACGACGTGTACGACATCGAAAGCATTCTCGAACGCAGACAGTGGGCAAACGACGTGTCAAAGAAGTCAAAGTACGTTGGAAATGATATCCACCCAGTTTTGATTCTTGGATCGACGTTTCGCAAGTCATCGACTATAAAAAGAAGTGACCATCATGCCCTTTCACACAGACGCAGCTACGTCGACCACTTCTTCACCCAGTTCTTCTCTGCAAGATTTACAAAAACAACCCTTGTTTGTGTGGTGCGGAGAACGTGTGCCTAAAACGCAAATCGTCTTTTTCTGCCAAATCTTCGTGGTGTATTGTGTCATCGGGGCAGCCATCGCCAATTTGAGTTTGCAACAAGGAGACAAACAACTGTTGACCATTTTTTTGAGCAGTTGCATCGGTTACCTGCTTCCCAATCCCTCCCTGAAATTCTCCTAGAACGGGAACCACGGGAACCTTGTGTCCAGTGCCAGTGTCAGTCACCACTCGAACAACAACAACGCCATTTTAGACGGAGACACGCCTCTGACGTCCAGTAACCCCTCGGACAGCCACAGAACTCTGGAATTATGAGTCACCAAAACCAATTTTACTTAACCTTACCCAGTGACAGTTCCATGGAGGTATTTCCCCACAACACGTTGTGCTGTTACACGGCCTAATTACCTCAAGCCATCCCATTAGATCACGAAGCCCATTGGGAAGTGGCTTTGGTAGAAATGATTCACCCAACACAAATCAAAAACATCACTGAAACTCAAAACACTTTTGACGTCGAAATTCTGGACCCAACAGTGCAGCAAACCATGATGACCACTTCTCAACATAAATCACTTCCCAAGACCCTAATACTCCGTAGCAGCAGTAACACTTCTCCTCCTTTTTACGTTTAAAATTAACTCAGGCCATTAGTTTAGTGGTCAACATCTGGTGGAGGCCATCGCTGACAAATTCTATGCAGCATTTGACAAAATTCTGACCGGACTAAAAAAACGTGTCACCATTGAGTACCACAAACAGTCTCACCGTCTACTCATCAAATTTGAAAGTGAGGATAGAAGTATACGTATTAAATTTTGCCCTGAATTGTATGACATTTTGGGTGGAGACCTCAATTTGGTCACGGATAAGCACTCCAAAAAGATTGAGAAAGCAAGATTGACAACAACGGGCATTTTGCGAGGTATTTTCGTTTCCCGGTAGAACTGAACCAGGGACTGAATTTGATGTTCGTGTACTCCGATGTGGTGGAGCACAACGTGGTGGGACACACCTCCGTGCCGTTACTGCGTGTCATTCCTTTCAAAGTAAATTCTGCCACGGTCACTGACGAGGAAGGTGGAAACACTTACCACATTCACCGCGAATTTGTACATCCTCATTATTTGCCTGTCAGCAAGTCGTATTTGGACACAGTCAACATTGCTATAAAAGGAGATTTGGGACAAAATATTCCATTCACCAAAGGAAAAGTCACGGTGAAACTCCATTTTCGAAAACGGTTCTCTCACGACTCGTAAGTCATGTATCCAGTGTACCGAGGGGTTGCTCGACAGCGAGGACACGGTTTAGGAGATATGTTAAAATCGACTTTTCGTTCGGTGGCTCCGGTGTTGAAACCGATGGTGACACGCGGATTGCACGCCTTGAAAGATGCGTCACTGACGCAAGGCAAAGAATTTCTCCAAAATGTCATCATCGACAAACAAAATCCCAAAGAAGCCTTCATGAGGGCAGGCAAAAATGTCTTGCTGCAAACGGGCAAAGACCTTTTGGGCCGACGAGAATCACCTATAAATGCCCTGCACGCTACCGAGTCAGGCATTCAGCAAGGACAAGGTAGAAAGAGACGACGAAGAAAACACCCTTTCACCAGACTTCACACGTCTAAAACTAGAAAGACAAAGAAAAGAAGAACCGTTCGAGACTTAGACGTTTTCGATTATTGAGAAAGAACAAAAAAAAAATGATGCACCGAGAGTCATGCGCCTGTTCCAAGTCGGAACTGGATCTGTTTGCCATGCCCCCCACCATGATGACAATGCAAGAATCCCAATGGGTGGAATTTCATCCCGTCTCCTCTTTGACGGATTCCGCTCCCATCGAGTTTGAAATCAAAGGACAGCCCGAAGATTACATCGATCTGAATAGCAGCTACTTATACTTGAAAGTCAAAGTTCTAGATAAGGGAGGAGATTCTATAATCGGCGAAGAGAAAGTAGCTCCCGTGAACAATTTCATGCATTCCTTGTTCAGCTCAGTGGACTTGTACTTGAATAACAAACTAGGCAGTAGCAGCATGGATACTTATCCTTACCGTGCCTACCTGGAAAATCTTTTGACGTACGGAATAGATGCCAAGAACACCCATCTCAATGCTTGCGTGCTATGGGAACCTGACGAAGCGGGCAATTTTGATGATAAAGGTCTTGGTGATAACCCCAAATCAAAAGCAGATACCAATGAGGGATTTGTAGAACGAAGAAACAAAATCAAAGATGGAAAGAGTTTAGAACTGATGGATCGTTTGCATTTGGACATGTGGTTGCAAGAGAAATATTTGCTGAACGGTGTAAATGTTCGCTTGAGACTGAATCGTAGCAGTGCTGCTTTCCATTTATTGGCTGATGCTGATGCTACTACTGGTGGCAATCCTAAAAGCAAAATCGAGGAGGCCAAACTCTACGTACGACGTGTGGAAGTGTTACCTAAAGTGGGAAACGACATCAGTCAGACGTTGAGCAGAACGACCGCCAAGTATCCCATCCGACGCGGCGTGGAAGTGAAAACGTTCACTATTTCCCGTAACCATCAATCCATGATCGAAGATCATCTGTTTCAAGGACATTTACCCAAGCGTTTAATCCTTGGTATGGTCAACAATGAAGCCTTCAACGGAGCCTTCACTAGAAATCCTTTCAACTTTCATCACTTCAAGGTGAAGAAAATCGAAGGTAGTCGCGATGGCAAGACCTTGTGTACCCGTCCTTTCGAACCTGACTTTGACAAGATGAATTACTTGAGATCGTACTTGCCCCTGTACGAAGCCACCGGTCAAATAGGAACCAACACCAGTCACGGCATTACGTACGACGATTACGCAGGAGGCTACGCTTTGTGGGCTTTCGATTTCACTCCAGACCAAGGCAGCGACGAGGGACATTTCCACCCTATAAAATCTGGCCAGATTCGTGTGGAACTTCAGTTTACAGAACCACAGGAGGAGACAGTGAACGTCATCCTGTATGCAGAATTCGATAACACCATAGAAATCAACAGTTTGAGAGAAGTCATTCTAGACTATTAGAAGCGATGGAAGACTGTTGTCCCTCTTTACCTAGTGGAGAAACTTTGGACATGAAATGTGAGGAGACTGTGGAAGAAGTTATCATGATGAAGTCGAGATGACCAGAACAAGAAGCCCATTTAGTCTCCTGTTTTGCCAAACAATTGGTCGAAAAAATGACGGAATTGATCAAGAAAAATTGCTATGGATGTCAAAACGATCATCCCAGTCAAATTCAACACGATAAATGCCTGATGCTGAGTCAAGAAGAAAAATTGGACGAGTATCTGGACGAAGCTTAGAGTCTCATCTCGGACGAAGTCGTGTTGCATCAGTGGTATAAAGACTTGCGTGAACATTCTTGTCCACCATTAACCACTCAAGAGATCCATCGTATCGAAGCTCTCCTGAATCAGAGTGAGGAGACGAAACGAAGAAACGGTTATTTGTCAGACATTTTCAAGCAAAAAGTCAGGATCGAATTGATGACATATTATTACCTGTGAAGAAGAAAACACACAAATCAATGGATACCTGGGAACTTTATCACCTTTTGAACCACAATTCGTATACGGCTTCTTGGAATCCTGTCGTCTGTGCTAAAGATGAACTCCCTCATCGCAAACCTCAAGACCATCAAGCTTACGTCATCAACACGGACGACAGTCATCTCCCAGGAACCCACTGGGTAGCCGTCTACTTTCCTCAAGAAGGATGTGTAGAATATTTCGATTCGTACGGATTGCCCCCTTTGGAAGACGATATCATCGACTTTATGAGAAGAAATGCTCAGACCACCCGATTCAATAATGTGAAATTACAAGGCACAGATTCCTTGGTGTGCGGACAGTACTGTGTGTATTTTCTGCATCATCGCAGCCTGGGTTATTCCTTAGAATATTTAGTGACTCATTTTGATCCTCGTTCTTCTTCAAGAAACGATGTGAAAGTAGATCGATGGTTTTGTGACCATTATGCTTATCTTTTGTCTCAAGCTAGGAAACGTAGTGTCCATCAATGGCCTAATGACTTCCAACAGTGGAAATCACAATTTCATTCACAACGTTGTCAGCCCTGTTTAAAGTAGAGTGTGAATTGAAAAAAAAAATGTTTGTCATTTGAAAAAAAATGTTTGATGTTATATTGTTGGATTATTGTTAAAAGTGTTAGAGTTGTTGGTTAGTGTTAAGTGATTTTTGAATAAAAAATGTTGTGTTTTGAAAAAAATGCCTTTGTGGTTTGTTTGGCTATAAGAATGTTGATTCATGCTCTTTGACTTCTCTCTATCTCTCTCATGACACTGATTGATCGTTCCGGCTCGAAAACCGTGGAGGGATGTTTTCCTTCACGTCCGCGCTTTGACTTTAAGAACCGGGGCAGTTTCCAGTCTAACCATCCATTGTCGACTCATCCTCCTACGAAGATGTGCTCCAAACTAGCTAAGCTCAACGAAGCCTACGTGAATTTGCATAGGGTCAGACACAGTCTGATACCGAAAGCTGAAGAGATAGAGAATGTGAGAATGTTAAAAGTCACTGAAGACCTGATAGAAGAGCTCTTCAGAGAAGAAGTGAGCAGGGAGAAAGAAGAATGGACAGAGAAGTACAGACTTCAGAGACAGCAGCAGCAACAACAACAACAACAGCAGCAGCAGGAACCTGAACCTGACAGAGGCTTTGTCGATTGTCGTATCGACACCAAAGAGTTCTTCTTCTCTTTCCGAAGAAGCAGACCTATCGTCAGAAAGTCTATCCTCAGAGGACGTCGCATTCTTAGAAACTAAAAGATTGCCATAGCAAACAAAAAAAACAGCCCTTTTCAGGGCTACCCCAATACTCTAGAAAAGAAATAACAATCGATTTGCCAATGTGTGTAAGTAGAGTAGTGTGAAAATAAACACTAACTCTTTTTTATAGTGAGAGTGTATGTGTTTGTGTATAGGATTGTGTGTTTGTAAGTGCTGACGTACGTTGGTGTGGATAGTAGATTAAGATCATGTTTTTTTGTTGTTTGAGGTGTGGGAGAGTAGATTTGGGGGTTTGATTGGATTGCTTTGCGTATGTGAATAGTATATTATTTATTTAATAAATTTTTTTAGAATAGTGATGGGCAGTATAAAAAAGTGAGTGAATGTTTCTTTTAGGTCCGCGCGTTGTTTGGTCATGATCTAGGTAAGATCAATTTTGTTTTAGGGGATGTTTTCCATCACGTCCGCGCTTTCAGTATAAATTAAAAATCGTTCGGCAGTCTAGCTACCCTTGTTGATTGATCAAGAGAATGAACACCAGACTAGCAAAACTGCTTGAACTTCATGTACACCTTGAATATGCCAGGCATATAGTGAATGAGCTGGCTGCAGAGGCTCTAGTAGAAGAGGGAAGGATTAAAGAGGAGGAGAGAAGAAACAAAGAAGAGGAGGAGAGAAGAAACAAAGAAGAGGAGAGAGGAAATTTCAGAATCCCAGAGACAGAAAATTGGGATTCTGAAGCCACTTATCCCGCCTCTGCTCTTCCCCCAAAACGAGTGAAAAAAGACTGGGGAAGAAGATGTGTGTGTGGTGCCAGGCCAGGAAGGTGCCATCATTAACCAGGAGTCATGGAGTTTAAAAATAAACAGCCCTTTTCAGGGCTACCCAATACTCTAGAAAAGAAATAACAATCGATTTGCCAATGTGTGTATCTAGAGCAGTGTGAATATAAACACTGACTCTTTTTCATAGTGTGAGTGTATAAGTTAATATATATGATTGTGTGTTAATAAGGGCTAGCATAGGTTAGTGTGAATAGCAGATTAGGGTTTCATTTTAATGCTTTGCGTGTGTGGATAGTAGATTAGGGGTTTGAATAGGATTTGATTTTGATGCTTGGTTTGTGTGAATGGTAGATTTTGGTTAGTTTATTGCTGCTTCACGTATGTGGATAGTAGATCATATGAAATGAGAAAAGTAGGGGATGTTTTCCTTCACGTCCGCGCGTTGTTTGGTCATGATCTAGGTAATATCAATTTTATGTCTTAGAGGGATGTTTTCCATCACGTCCGCGCTTTCACTATAAGAGCCCACAGTATTCGTCGTTCAAACCATTCTACAAAGAATAAAAAAAGAAGATGGCTTCGAACCAGCTTGATAAAATGAAAACATTGCAAGACGTCCTGGACAATTTGGGTACGATGGAGCAAATGTTAGTGAGGTTAAACGAGGATCACTATTCTTATAGCCCACATCGAGTGAAGATGGAGATTTACAAATTAAGAAAATTAAAGGAAATGATAAGTGCTGTGATGAAAGAAATAAAGGAGGAGAAGGAGGATGAAGAGGAAAGGATAAGGATAAGAGCATGGAATGAAAAAATTGAAAAAGAAGAAGAAAATGAGCAGAGGAGGAGAAGAAGAAAGAAGAGAAAAAAAGGAAGAAAAGAAAGAAAAGAAGAGAAAGAGTGTAGGACAGAAAATAAGAAGTTGGTGGAGAAATAGAAGAAATTAGAAGAAGAAGAAACCCAAAGGCCCTTTTCAGGGCCACCCACATTTCTCGAAAAGAGATTGACTTTCCATTGCCTACCCCATTTTTTTATTTTTATTTTTTATTTAAAAAAAAAAAGAGTGACCCAAGACTTTTTTACCATTGTTCATATGCCCTTGAGGCTAAACAGTCCCACCCTGTTTATTCCCATATTAACATGTTGAATTCCCCTTGAGGCTAAACAGTCCCACGATTTTTCGTCCATGTTAAATTTCCCTTGAGGCTAAACAGTCCCAGGGTGGTTAATGTTAAATTTCCATTGAGGCTAAACAGTCCCAGGGTGGTTTTTAATGCTAATTCCCATTGAGGCTGAATCGTCCCTATTAACTACTTTTACTCCATTCTCCCCCTCCTTAGTCCGCTGATAAGAAGCATACTCATCCTTGGTGCGATACTCCAAGATAGTATTATCAGGACCTAGCTTGGCCGTTACAATATATATATATATATATATATATATATATATATATATATATATATATATATATATATATATATATATATATATATATATATATATATATATATATATATATATATTCTAGACGTGTCAGACCAATGATCGGAGAGCAGTGAACACTACATATCGTCTTCTAGCATGCTAGTATACAGATGTTGTAAACAAATTTGTAACAATGGCCTCTTGGTCTGCGTGTGTGACATACCGAATTAGTATCAGAGGCCTATTGGCCTATGTGTATGTGACTTACCGAATTAGTTACAAAGACCTCGTGGGCTGTGTGTGTAACATACCGAATTAGTATCAAAGGCCTCGTGGTCTGTGTGTGCGACGTACCGAATTAGTATCAAAGGCCTCATGGTCAGTGTGTGTGTGTGTGACATACCAATTTAATATCAGAGGCCTCTTAGTCTGTGTGTATAGCATACATTGTTAGTATCAGAGGCCTCATGGTCTGTGTGTGATAAACGGAATTAGTATCAGAGGCCCCTTGATCTCTCTGTAGAGTACCGAGTTAGTATCAGAGGCCTCATGATCTCTCTGTAGTACACCGAATTAGTGTCATATTTGAAGAACATCATCAGTATAAAAAAATCGACAAGTTGGTTCAGTTAAAGCTCAATTACGTATAAAACAAACTACTCAAGAGGGGAAAAAGGCCGAGTAAAGATGGTTTCGCCACAGATCAAGGCCTGTTAATACAATGAACAGAGTTGAACTGAATGATGTCATTGAACATTTGTATGACATTTTGCACACCAAAGTTGAACAGGAAAAAGGGAATAATTAATATGACAATTTGATAGGTATCAACCACCCAGAGGACACTCATACATAGATTTCTTCAATGGATTAAGAACAAGCAGCTTGTATCAATGGGGGTGGGGACTCATCGAAGGTTACCAGCCAACATAGCTAGGGGCCTGAAGAGGGGCCCACATATAAAGCAGCTTGAATCAGTGTGGAAAATGAACAAACGGTTGATACACACCAAGCGAGCATGTTGACAGACCAAAGTCATTGTCTTGATGGATGTCTTGTAAAAAAAAGAGCACATTTCAAAATTTGTGAATGAATTTTATACATCCATAACTTTTATGAAATACATAAACATAGAGACATCAGCCGAGTGAAGAGAAACCAAATTTACCTTTGAAAGTAGATGATAGAATATGGGCATGCTGTTCATATTTCGGTGGGGTGGTTTAAATGACCACAGAAATGGAACGCACCATTACTTTGGAACTTTGCAAAAAATTTAAAGATTGGTGTCACAAAAATAAAATAAATTTACATACATTCATGCATGCATACATACATACATACATACATACATACATACATACATACATACATACATACATACATACATACATACATACATGATATTGTATGCACCAGAAATATTATCAGAAGACGAAAAACCAGCTTACATATTGGGTAAACTCGATAGATGAATGCCTGAAGACGGTAAACATATGAAATAATTTAAAAAATCTCTAAATACCAATTAAAACATTCCACATATTATTTTTATGATTTTGAAAGTATTTTTTCCTACAGGAACAAACTGTAATAGTGCTATGCAAAAACTGAAATGTAGTAATTAAAAAGACCAAATACATTCCAACAAGATTTGCTTGTAAGTTCGATCCTTAAGAGATATAAAGCATAAACATTTAGAGAGGAACATATTTAAATAAAATATTTGACTAGGCATTAAGTAAAAAAGCCCAAACAGTGTATCAGGAATTAGATCCAAAACGTTTCACTCAGTAAGTCATGTTTATCAGTTGAAATTATCAGTATGTTTAGTATGTCAAGGAACATTTTTAACTTTTATAGATTTGAAGATGTCATGGCTTTTCTTATGACTTTATGAACATAAACTAAGTAACAGAAAGAAGCAAAACCAAAGGTTTTGTAAAACTTAACAAATAATTTAATCATCAAAGTTATAAAACGAAGGTATTAGAGGAACTTACAGTATTATGAATTTAATCCAAAAAAATCATTAAGAGTTTTATTCAAGTCCAAAAGAATTGAATATTCCGAATGAATTTCAAATACATGAATGTACTGGTCTCCTATTATTTTTGAAGTATCACAATGGCATTATGCAGAACTCCTTTGAATAAATTTGTAATAGTCGAATAATAATATTTTAATATAATGAGCACTGTATGATTCCAATTAATAATTCAGACAAATGTCTCCTCTCAGATTATCTTTAAACCCAGCATTAAACAATATGGAAACTGATTTTAGCACAAGAAAATCTGAAATAAGAATCCGAAATAGAAATTATTCCGATTTAGGAATGAATTTATTGTTCAGTTCTCTCCTGATATACACCTCCAAGTTGGTATTCCTATATTTCGCAATGTATCCCACGTGTCAGACCTTGATACTCAATCTAATATTTCACAATAAGTATTGACGTGAACTGCGTTGCAATACTCAACCACCCTGACTTTAATTAGCCAGCCATACAAAACTCCAAACTCGAGAATATGTGTATTATGAGAAACTTAAAAACATCTATTTATAGATCATATGCAATCTACAGGCACACTTAATATCGTAAAATAGAACCTATACCCATGTACAAAATTAGTGTGGTAATATCTGATTTATAAATAATCTCTACAATTTACAGACATGAACAGAAATTGCATAAATGTAAGTAACACTATTATGCGAAAATAATATACTCACATTGACGACTTGACATTTTTGAAGGAATTTGCATACCATCTGAAACTTGCACTGCTCGCCTACACCCAGTTCAAAGCTTGTTTGATACTTTGAATTTTCTCAAAATCTCCATGGTTCTCAATTTCTCTTACCAAAACATGTTTATTCTAGTTGTTTTCTTGCAGTCTAAAATTAAGATCATTATCGTCTATCAATGTTGTCATTCTGGGACAAGCATGTGAGGATATAACGAAGAAGAACTTGATATGTATTTACTCATTTATATATAGGAAATAGCTCAGATTGTGCTGGAACCATGCACATGCACAACTTGGACCTTAGTGACACAAAATGTACTGACCTTACAGACCAAGTTGGATTTACTTTTCGTATCGTTCCTATGACACATATTGCCTTCGTCATTATTTATGACTTAAATTTTTTCTGTAACTTCTTTTTCAAACAGAATTGGCCCAGAGGTAATCATCTATCCGTAGATAATAAAGGGACTCTTTACTGGGTGCAGTTTGACTGGTAGCAGTCGATGTGCTATCAAGCACTGAATTGTGAAATGTTTACGGGAATGGTTAGATTAACAAGTTCTTTAATAGCCATATCTGAAGGCTAACCACTTGTAAACGTTAATGTCTGTTTTAAAAGCAAGATGTTGAAAATTATAAGATTATATTTCATGAATTTGCAACGTTACTCCAGTCCTTTAATGGTAAATTGTAATGATCGTGTGTTTTCTTGTTTTTTGGGTTTAGTTCAATGGACATTTGTTTTCGGTAGACAAATGTTATTTACTAGCCAAAACAATTTAAAGTACTTTCAGTATGTTATTACATGCCTCCAGTACGCTGTGCCTTTAAGTCCTCCAGTCTGTAAATGAGAAAATCTCTTAAAATCATTTACCTGACATCAAATATTCCTAAGGACATTTAGTATGGTCATTTTGCAAAGATTTGTTTCGCACTTCGAAATTCGGACTGTTTCGGCAATTTAAATGCAAAGCAATTATTATTTTCCGTTTGTCCCGTTTAATTTTTACTCAAAAGTTACTTTCATTCAACCAACTTGTTCTCAGAGTGGATGCTGCGTATTTTAATATCATGATCACTAAATGTAATTCGAAAATCAGCATCTTTCTTACGTCAATCCAGGGTATCTAATTTATGTTTTTAATACAGAATCTAACACCTTTGTTCTCTTTCGTGTTATTTTAAAAATTCTCCTAGGTCTGACTACTCTTTTATCCCATGCAAACCTATAAACAGATAAGCAATTTCTAATGATAACGACATTGTTACTTTGAAATTATCTCACTATGAAAAATGTGGAGTTCAATACAACCTAACTTGGTAACATTAGTTATCATTGGTACAAAGTTTTAAATTATACCATACATGTAAAAGATGAACATATTTAACCTTGTGATGATTTTCTGTTTTCTCTGTGTCTCCTTTAAGTGGGGTGACAGGGTGTGACCGGGATGCAACCGTCTCTGGACGTTTGGGTGCACCTGACCGCACCTAGGGTCAGGGTTTGTTGCCATTCTTACGGTGAATTGGTATGGTTGTCGCCGCAGGTGTTCTGTGACAAATTAACCAATATACTACTAGTTCAGTTTAGTTACATCACACGTGAAACTGGTCTCTAGGGATTTCAAGGTGCACCCCGGTTTCACATGCCGCTAAATGAAGCTACGTTAAAAAGAATCATTTGGCACCAGTTTGATGTAATACTCCCCATTTCAGTCGCTGAACCAAATCTTTCGTTCCGTATTCCATCGCTATGTGCCATGATCAAGCGGCCTCAGTTACTAACACTTTATTTATTTAAAAAGAAGACTACAACAAATACAATGCCATAATGATGACATTCAAATGTAGTTTTCTGCCAGATTGGGTTCCAATTAATGCATCAACCATTTTATCACAATTTACTGGTGATATGAGAATTTCCTAAACAAGCCATGTTAATTATAAACTGACGAAAAGCTAGCTTTAGCCCATTCTTACTTTACCGTATGTTTTGCAGATAACTTGTGCGCCTTCATGAACGCCCAGTGCAACGCAACCAAACATCATCACTCTCTGACTCTCATCTTTCAAGGAGCTTGCCCAGATATCCATACCAGCTGTGATGACGTCGTGCATTTAAGATGTCCCACTGAGAATGATTTAGTCTGTGGGACGGACGGGCTGACTTACAGTAACTAGTCCATTACACTTCTCTTCGTATGTTTCTCTAACAGGGTTTTCTGTTACGAGTATCTTCTTATTCATTGCAAAAATATGTAAGGGCTATGTTACTGTGTACGTCCATTCCGTTTGTTCTGATGCTGAGTTAGTATTTCGTTGAACTCCTTTATCCATGGGACAAATGTTAAATTTAGACAGCGAAAAAAGAGTTCATTAGGGAGTTCCGTAATGAATCATGAAGTGAAATCGAATTCAACGTGTTTAATTATGTTTTTTATTCTCCTCTCTCTTCTATTCATACTTTACGCAGTTCCACCCACAATTCAAATTGCTACACATTTAACCATCGTCTTGTTCTCAGTTCTGCAAATATGTCAGAAGAAATTAAATTTTCGTTCCATACTCATTTGTACAATATCCGTTTTAGTTTCTCATACGGTTTATTTAATATCTTTCGTTGCCAGCTGATGTGAAGAATTCGCCTGTAGCACCCCATTTCAAAAGCCAATAAAGTGTCTTGCTTCCTCAGTGTCAGTGTGTCACAGGCATACAGAACAACACTCATCTGCAAGCCAGATATTGTTGAATCCAGACGTGCCACCTATTGTCTTTGTTATCCACTCTCCGGTCATCTTCGCTATTCAAGTTTCCGATATGTTAACCCTATCTACACCTTGGCGGATCGAGCAGATATTTCAGTGCTTCGGGTTTTTAAATTTCATTGGATTCGTCAGCAAGCCACCGAATCTAATAAAAATAAAGTGGTTCAAATTTGAAGACTGTTCATACATAATCGAGACAAGGGGAGCACACAACTTGAATGGAATCATAAATAAGCAGTTTTCCACTGCTTGTGTTTGTACATATACCTTTCACTCAAATAAACTGTAATGGCTTCTTTCTGGTACATGGTCATACTTTTCGATGGTAAATTCATAAAGTATCCTTTTGCAGTCAATTATCTCCACCATTTTCGGACGATGTACAATGCATCGCTGTTACACGCTATTGGTAAGTTGGTATTACATACTAAGGGAGGCAACTCGTGAAATCCAATAGCTGTCGCTAAGGACAAAGCACTAAAATATCTGCTCGATGCACCAAGGTGTAAATAGGATGAATGTAGACATGCCACCTATTGTCTTTGCTATCCACTCTCCGGTTCTTGTCCAGTTCTTACAGCCGACTTCGAACGTTCTTTTCTATTCTACAAGATCTGTTTACCAACATAGCATGTCTTAAATATTGCCCATACGAGATTGTATTTGATGGACTCAAAGGCTTTCTGGAAATAGATGAAACTGTTCTATACGTGTCTGCCATTTCACTTGGGCTTCCATGCAATCAGGTTTCGGGATCAGGATATGGTGCATAGTGCCCCAGCTGATAATTAATCTCAATTTTGGTCGACCAATGAGAGTGTAGTTTTCCATTCTGCGCATTGCTCTTAAATATTAGGTGGGCACGATCAAGGCCAGCGGTAACGCTGGAAAGCGGGCTGGTATTCCTTATGTGCACAGTTGTAAGTCAAATTTGACTTAGGCCTAAAAAGTCGAATCTCTGAGCTATACATGGGTGCAAAGTTTATTACCACTACGTGATATACATGTGAAGTTTAAGCAACGATACGAGCCCCTCTGATTTCCCCTCTTTCTGTACTCCATTTGATACTTTGCAGTGAATGAGTGCTACCTTCGCCAGTCCACGTGTCGGTACATGTCACTGTCCACAACCCACCAGGTTAATTTACAACATCATGGTTCGTGTCAGGACAATTCGACGGCTGAATCCAGGAAGGTAAGTGTTTTTTTCTGCCAATCAAAAGACAGTGTAACGAGAATAAATTCGGTTCACAAATATTTTACTTATTTCCTTTGTAAAGTACGTTTTAGGCTGAATGTTGCAGATTTATGGCTACTTCCTGTATAGTCAGATAGGAATTATTTGCAATTTTAATGGCGAGATCCTTTCATTTTCTGTGTGAGCGTCGACCTTTTGGCTCCTTTTTTGGACGTGAATTGTGTAATTATAAGAGTCAGACAAAGAATTCAAAACCATTATGTGATGGAACCTCCCTGGCCTGAAAATGGCGGATGTAAAGCGGCTGCATTGAAATGCGACAGCATTTGATCTTCCAGGAACGGGCAACATTAACCGCCTCTGAAACATCATTTCATGGACTGTTACTCCTGGTCAATAAAGATTATTACTCCAGTGCTCTTTCATCGACACTTTATTTTCTCTCTAGCACCGTTTACTGACCTGAAAATAGTCCCATATACTGTTGAAATTCTAGAAATATATTCTTTCAATTTTATTTATATACACATTTTCTTGAATTTTAAGTAGCTTCATGGTACGTCTTTCTATGAAATGTCAATAAAAACTGGCTTTGACTCACTAGCTCCATTTTCTCCTCACATTCATATTGCTTCAGATTGATTGCAGTAAATATCAGATGTCCGGAGCAATTGCTGTTGAAGGGGGACTGACTAATTTGCAGATCCAATGTCTTACTCATCAAGAGAGTGGTCTGTTGTGTGGAACTGACGGAGTCACGTACCGTAACGAATGTATTTACTGCCAACAAATGCAAAGACAAAACAGATTAGGTACATACTATTTAACTGTTAGCTTTATAAACACCAACAATATAAGCTTGTGTATAACGAGGGCCGAACTGCAAACAGCATAGACCCGGATGTGCCGTACATAACGCGCACGAAGCTATGGGTGGTTCTTTCGACCTATATACGACTGCAGATCTGGAACTATTTTCTTCTTTGTTTGGTGGGCGTTATATACGAGTACGAACGTTGCACGAAAACAGTTTATTTTCGTCAAAATGCAGCTGAAGCTTCCAACATTTGGCAACTGTGGAAAAGAATTTTTTAATTGTGTGTGTGTGTGTGTTTTATTATTTTGTTTTTCAAAGAGTCAGGGTTTTGGTGGAGTTGAGATATTTTAGCAGGTCTTTCTGAATAAAACTAACAGACAAATTATCCAAGGCGACAGATGATTAGTAAATTTGAACTCATAATATACCTCTCAAATTTTCCATTATGTCAGATAGCTTTCAAAGTACTGTCTGTGAAAACTGGTCAAAGTTTTAAAAAATAAGATCTTTTTACGGGTTATCAAAATGAAGCCCTTAACTTATTTTGCTGTCATTGCGTCGTGTAACGTACTCAAGCTACTTTGCGTAATATATTGCAGCTTTTACCGGGTATTATACATTTTCTTGCTACCAATTACTTAATTCATGAAAAGAAACATTAAGTGATACAGATATCTTTAAATTGTCACAATATTTAGGACACGTCTGTATGTTCCCCACTTTCTCCTACAACTTAAAAACCGATATATGTTGCAACAGTCAAAATACTGCATGACAGTTTCAGAACTGCGTTTTGTTTCCTCCATCTTTTAATAGCCACGTGGATCCGTCGTGTACATATCGTAGGTCATTAGTGAAATAATGCGCATACACCGTGATAATGTATCCGCGTGACGATACCGTAAGTGAAATGTCCTGCAGGAACTTCAAACACGACCACCAGTCTCGTATATAGCATGATGCCATGTCGCGAACACCGTGAGAGGAACATTTCAAATTATAAATGTCAAGGTTCTCGGATGCAGGCAACCCAACGGGTTGTCCAATAAAGTCGAAAATTTCTCTTTTAACGCATCGAGTTTCAAAACTCTGAAATATATTTCGACATATTGATTACACATAATTTTCTTTTCTTATCTGTGGAAAAGAAAACATGAACTGTGTAGACGTGGTGTTGCTATTTCTTGTAAACTGAAATTATGTCCGATAAAATGTGCCTGGGATGTAACAGAGCTACGCATATAATATCTGAACTTTCATGCAGATTCTTTCAGCTTTACGACTAATAACGGCGAGAAATCTTCACATTTAGACATTCTTTTCAAGTGATGGGACCGCTCTGGTGTCCTAAGTGATTAGAGCGTCCGCCTTGGATGCGGGAGGTCGCGGGTTCGAACCCTGGCCGAGTCATACAAAAGACTTGTAAAAAATGGTATTAGCATCTGTCTCACACAGCATTAGGAGGTTAGTGTTGGGACTGGTCGGCCCCACTATAAACTTCCGCACTACAAACATCGTAGAGATATGACTGAAAAATTGTTAAAGCTACATTCAAAATCCAACTCTCTCTCTCTCTCTCTCTCTCTCTCACACACACACACACACACACACACACACACACACACACACACGCACACACTTTCCAGTGATGGCAAAGATGTTAACAACATATTCAATTACATTCTTATAATTTTAAACTTGATACACGGGAAGATATTTTTTTTTTAATTTGACAATCCGCTATGTCGTCTGCATTCTTTTTCCCCTCATGCATACCGTGAAAGAGCCTTTTTAAGGCTTTATCAAAGTAACATCGTGCAACGACCGAGAGAAATTCGTTGTCCTTCTCTGAATCTTATATTCTCTTTGGGATTTTGTGGATAGACTTGAAAATATGTTCCTTTGTTTGCCTTTAGCGAAAAAATTTATTTATTTATTTATTTATTTATTTATTTGATATCGTGCGTGTTTGCACTGGCATATTTATAATTGTTTCTATTTGATGTCTTTCTAGGTCCGGATTCCATGACAGCTATTGTTGCACATGATGGAATTTGCAGACACTTCTCCATCATCGGCTAATCGAGTATGACCAATAGGATAGTTATGTCGAAACTAATTTTTAGAACATTTCTAATTTCGACGTATTAAAATAAAGTATTTTTGTGCGATATTCATATTTTGTATGCATTAACAATGGAAACACATTTCTGCTCGATATAGTCTCTTCTGTGTGCTTCTCTCTTTCTCTCTCTCTCTCTCTCTCTCTCGCATATCTCTGTAGTATATATATATATATATATATATATATATATATATATATATATATATATATATATATATATATATATATATATATATATATATATAAGGAACATTTCGGCGCAATAGATTTGTATGCTTTAATCGATCTTTATCTTTTTTGCATACAAAGCAAAACAGTTTCATCATACAGAACGAATAGCAAGGAAGAATCAAGTTTTAAATTTACACATACGTCTATGTACAGTTCAAGACTCATTCCGTACAGTGGACACATTCATGACAAGATTCGTCTGCATTGCGATGATTTAGAGAAAAATAAACGCATAAACATGGTCAAATCCACAGCCAGAGAAATGCGTACTACAATGAGGGAACAGACAGCTGTATTTTGAAATCGCCAAGCAATTCTAAAACTATACGCCGTAGATAACGCTGTACACGGCAACGAAACGCATCTTCAGTTATGTTCATATATGATAGAAAGGTAATATTCATGCACATAATTCCGTGAAAGTGCGCACACGCACTGAAAAATGTGCGCAATGCATAATTGAAAGAAACTTTTATACCAGAAGTTTTACCCCAGAAATAACTGGCAAATTTTCAGTCAAAACATTTCTCCAATTTTTTGTTTTAAAAAAAAAACGTTACGCAGCTGTGTCCGACTCTGGGGTAATTAAGCTGCACATGACATAAGACAGTGGGAATAATGCATACACACACTCATCTTGATACAGTTTATTTTTTAAGACGCAAGGTGAGAACTGATGCCCTAGTCAAGACGCCGCCTTGGTTCCGTGAATATAGACTCATCGGGGCACGTGTTAATTAGACGAGTGGGAATCGGCCCACACTCGCTTTGGCTTTTCCTATTACCAATTCTGTATGAGCTACAAGTTTAATTAGAGTCACGCTTTGTGGGGCCCCGAGTGGCCGAGTGGTCTAAAGCGCTCTTCGTTACGGATCACTGCCATCTCACCTCTGTCTGTGGCGGTTCGAGTCTAAGATTCAGCCAATGTCGGCATGTGAGAAAGCTTGCCAGTAGCTTCTGGTGGGTCGGTGGTTCTTTCCGGGGTTTTCCGTGTTCTTCCTCCATCATTAATACTGGCCTCCATGTATAGCCTATCGTGCTGAAAAATGGCGTTAAACCCCACAACAACAACAACAACAACAATAGTCACGCATGATTTGAGTCATGAAATTTCCTAACCCGTAATTTGAAAAATCAAGTGCAGGTGTTTATGTGATAGTCTAGTAAACGGTTGAAACAAATGGCCCATACAAATCTTTTGTTGCGTGGTAGGTTTTATTGGATCAAATTTTGAACGGTGTTAAATAGAATCATGGTAGGTTGGTGGGCTAATCGAAACGGGGTTCCAAACCAAATTAGAACCCCTAGTAAAATGGCAACTGTTTAGTAGCCCTGACAAGAGCTTTTATTTCTTCTGAGGAATGTTCGACATCTGGGTGAAATCTATCGGCGGCTCGTAGTTATTTTTTTTTGGTCGATATTTTAATGGGCCGGATTCGACCAGGTCGGTTAGTATCCATTGACTGAATGGGGGTAAGACATTTGTGGTTCATAGTTGTGAATGGTAATATTTGTTATCGGTTCTGACGCAAATGAAACCATCCATAAGATTCGGTACGCGGTGGTGAACAAAGACTGAAGATTCAGAATTAGAGCAGTCCTCATGTTGATGTATACTATTTTTATTCCCAAATATACAAATAAAATTACAATTTTTTTTAAAATTCTAAAATACAGTCACACATGTAAACATTTATACATAAACGTATTTACTGGGTTGTCAACGTTGAGAATGTGACCTGGGTTACAATGACCGATGATAGTGTTGTCTTGCCATCAATGTACACTTAGTTTAGCATCTAAATAAAAAGAGATATCTTTAGTGATCGCCAAACCACATTAATATTGTTTTATCGTTTGTAGAGAAATGAGATCCAAAACTACTCCACCATATTGACATTGATTGGAAAGGTAGACAGCCACTCAGTGGGATCCCGGTCGATGGCTGTCTCTGATACAATGAATATCACTGTATTCGTGACATAAATTTGAACGTCTTTAAAGGCTTGATGGAGAAGTTTATATTTAGGATGAACCACATAATTCTAGAGAGCTGTGTACGAAATTTGTCTGGATGTAATGAAATTCTCAGGTGTTCGTTATCTTTGTTTGACACTGGTAATTATAGGCAATGATTTATCACTTTACCTTTTCTTTAAGTGGATTTATCAAGTTAGTTGAAGTGCGGGAAGTATCGTTACTCTGTTGCAAGAGAGGTTAGGTGCGTTTCGTCTCTAAGTCAGTATATGGAATATTTTTACTGCTTTATAAAGTCATTTTACTACTCCGACCAGATTTTCTTTTATTTCATGAAAGCATATGTTTCTTCCAGACAATCTTTCCAACTTTTCTTCTTGACTCATCAGTAAACATTTATCGTGAAGTACTTGATAAGGATGATCGATTTGCCAACTTACAATGATAACTGGTTGAGGATGTGATTTTCCTAGCCCGATGATTAGCAAAATATGATGCCAAGTGCTACTTTGGTTCGGCTTTCCTGACACTGTTGTTTTTGTCTTTTTCTTATTCTCCACTATTTTGATGTGATATATGTGGCTGATGTTGTTCCTGTACTTCATAGTGTATCCATGGCTATATAATTTATTTTTATCAATTCTGAATCACGTATCTGAGACTTAATTTAAATTGTAATGTCAAATTCTACAAACAAGATCACATTCCTCGTGTTCTTGAGGGCTAGAACAAGCTGAATTTCCACAGAGTTGTCCTAATTTTATAGGGTGGAAACGGTCCCTTGTCACTACCTTGGTCTGAGGTGAAATCAAATCCCTACATAAAATACCCATGCACAAATGTCGTAAGTACTGTTGGAACCTAATAGTCCCGTGGCTTCAGAATAAAGTAAGATCTCAGATTTTCAAATAATTCTTCTGGGCATAGTTTGTCTGGTACACGTAACCTTGTCCGTGCCAGAATAATTGCTCATTTGGAAACGTTGTGGTGATGGTAATGCAAAGAGTTTTAATCAATTGTTATGTTGAGGGCTTTAAAGTCATTAACGACGATGCCAATGAACAAACGTTTAAGGAGCTGACCCTGAAACACTTGATCTTCAATCTTGGATTTGGAGTCCAGCGGCTAAAGTAATGGTTTGACGTCCACTCGTCGTATGAGATACTTATCCATTTATCTGGCAGAGTCTAATTGATATTGTTTCTTACTTTAGGTAAGACATCGACGCGCTGAAGATAGAGAGTCTTGCTTCTTTAATGTTGGCTTAATACTCGTTAGCATGAGCCATCAAATGGAAAATACTGCTATCTTGATCCAGTCTCAAGCGTGCATTAACTGTTCAAAAAATGCTTGTCATGCAAACAGAGGTCCAAACTGTCTCTCATTTCTATTTTATTTGGTCAGTCGTTGCATCCTACATTGTTGTCTGGGTCATCCTCAGCAACTAAAGATGCGTCGTTGAATTTGCCAAACGTGTCGTGTTTCCAATCCACACAATCCATTCGGTTTGTGTTATTGATTCCCTTTTTCGAAAATCAGTAGATTCTCTAGGTAAGCTCAGTGAGCTCAAATTTCCATTCTGCTGCAAACAAGTTTTTTTTTGGAGGGTGATTGAGAAATTCGGTGCCTTTGTTTACCATCGCAGAGAGTGTCTACGACGTTTTATTAACGCAACTTTGAAAACTCGCACTAACACGGAACTTGCTTTGGAGGTTAGATGGACAAACTAAGCTGATTATGAAAACACATAAATCACAAAAACTACAAATATGTGAGACCTCGCATCTTTGCATAAATTGTTAGGAAAATGGGCTTGTAAATGATGATGCCCTAGTTTATCATCTTGATAATTAACATCAAATCCATCCATTGTTCGATCCTCTTAACTTCGTCTGGTAATTTTAATTGCGATGCTTTACGTGTATGAGGAATTATATGTGTTAGTAAGGATGCTTCCACTGAGGTCATCGGTTACTTCTTGTTTATTTCTTTTGTTTACTTCTCTCTTCACTTCTTTGATATTTTATTCTGCTCAAGAGGGCGTCAACATTATCTTTGTCAATCACGCTTTCGTTTCTTGTCGAATGGGTGTAGGTGAAGCTGTCAAAGTGTTTGCAGTTTAGAAATCTTCTAATGCTTCTCTTCTCTTTTTTTCTTCCCTATCCGTGGAAGTACCTGTCGTCGTCGTTGTAGTTTCTGTCTTTTCTTCTGTCTTCATCAATTCTTGAACTTTCTCATAGTTGTTTTGATTATTTTGTATAAATGTTTCTGGTGAAACAGTTGAAAACATTGCAATGTTTGTCCGTACTATTGCAATTTTTTCCATTTCGAGTTTGATTGGTCCAGTATCGATTGTAACTCTTGTTGTAAGTCTACCATGAGATTAGCACTGAGTTGTATTTGAGTTACCCACCATTCGTAACAGTGCAGGAGTTCAATCCACCATTCGTAACAGTGCAGGAGTTCAATCCACCATTCGTAACAGTGCAGGAGTTCAATCCACCATTCGTAAGGAACTAATTTTCATCATTTCGTAAGGTTAAGTGGTACATTATTGTTGCCTTTTCAGAATGCGCCGTCCTATGTTTTCACATCAGCCCTCCTCCTAAAACAGGACTGGCTATCGCTTTCTAATATGAGATCAGCCACTTTGGATGACAACCATCAATCTTTTGTACTGCGTGAGTTTTGACACGAAACCCTGGCTTGACTTTAAGGCTTCAACGCGTTAAAGTTTATGACTAAAATAATAATTCAGTGTCAGTCATTTTGCTGTGCCTTTAGTGTCCTTTCTTATTATTTTTTGTGTCGGGGGGTGGGGGTGGGGTGGGGAAGGGGGGTCCCCATTGGGCAATGCCTAGAATAGTATTATTGAATGTTTCGATGTGAGGGTGCTAACCTTCAGGTCGATTTAAAATATTTTGTGCTTCATCTTGTCCTAAATCAATTAATGGTGTACCTGACCAGTGGCATTTATTTTGTAAAGAACACAACACATAGCTAATGTTTCTCTATCATTGTGGATTACGTATTCATATCATTATCAATTGAGGTAAACGTGTTTATTTGAATCGGAGTCTAGGTCATCGCTTTTCCACTAAGAAATTACTAAACTTGTTGAAAACGTTTAATGTTTTATAAAGGAAACTAACTTACATCGTGGCTCATTCTTGCCTTAACATCTGAAGCAGAATCGGTCTTATATACAGTAGAACCTGTCTTGAAAGACCGCATCTTTTCCCAAAAATATGGTCTTTCAAAATAGGTGGTTTTTTATAACAGGTCACAATGCTATATTATCAATAAAATATGTGCATTAAGAGAGCGGTCTCTCAAGACAGGTGGTCTGACAACAGTGGTCTTTCAAGACAGGTATTACTGTGTAGTAAATTTCATGTGAATGACACTCTTACACTTTGATATTGTTACGACTCTAGGTCTTCAACTTTAACAAATAATGTATTTCTTTCAATTACAAATTGCAAACTTAAGAGACACTTACAGTTTTGTGAATTAAATCCCATATGATCCTAAATGTAATATCAGAAGCCCAAAAGTTTAGTCTGTTCCGAATTAAATCTAATAGTTTTGAATGTGCTGATGTACCAATAGTTTTGACCGTGTTGATTTACCAATAGTCTTAAATGTGTTCATTTACCAAAGTGATACAATCGAGTGTGTTTTGGAATAAGTTCTCAATAATCCTAAAGTAGCGTTTTAGTTCAAAAGGTCAATTAACACTTTTCAATTACATTGAATAATTTAAGTAAACAATTCTTCTCAAGTTGTATCTGAACACAACACCATACTATGATCATAAATTACTGACATTAAACAGGAATGAGTAATTGTTTACCAAATCTTATATACTAATTTCACTTGACCTTAGATACAATATAATTTCATAAGGAAAATCACAGATCTTGAACTCAGATCCATGTTAACATCTTGTTTACTTTCTCGAATCATGACAGAAGTCAGATGGGCATTGCCCTCAGTCATGGACAAACATGAAGCACGCGCACACACACACACACACACACACACACTATATATATATATATATATATATATATATATATATATATATATATATATATATAACACCTCCCTTCATAGAGAAAAATGATTTATACAAAAACAGCATTCTTGTACATGTCAAATAAGCATATGATACTATAATAATTATAAGTACACAGGAAGATGCTTACACAAAATAAAACAATATAGTACCTCTATACACCCGAGAGTGCATCTGCAATCACGTTATCTTTTTCTCTAATGTGTTTAATGTTAATATTACATTCCAGCGGCACCAAACCCCATTTCAGCAAGCTCTGTTTCTTATTTTTAATTTTGTTAATGAAAATAAGGGGGTTGCGATCACTGAATACAATAATCGGAGAAGGAGCGGAACTAACATTTGAAAATGTTGCAAAGCCAATATCAAAGCCAAACATTCCTCCTCCATTGTGGAATAATTTCTCTAGTGCTTGTTTAGCATTATCTGGCAAAATAGGATAATGGATGATCCACATATTTTTTTCTTCTTTTTGAATCAATACTCAACCAACCCACATATCACTTGCATAAACAGACATTTTAAATAATTGACCGAAGTTTGGAGCCAATGGAACTGGCGCACTCTAAGCATGGCCTTTAACTTGACAAAAGAATCCAGACAATTTGGATTTCGTACTCAACAAATTTAAGAGACTCTGCAGATTTTATGAAGAAATTCGAACAAAACTTTCTGATAATATCCAACCATACTAAAAGATCGCATCAGTTGCTTTTCACTAACATACACTGGAAATTCAGATATAGCCTTGATCTTAACTTTTACTGGTTTAACTTGTCCATGTCCCACAATATTTCCTAAAATTGTAACACATGCACGGCAAAAACAAGTTACTTTGATCTAAATTAAATATCAGATTAAATCACTTGGTCGATCAAAAAATTTCCAAATGGCTTCAAAGTGATCTTCCCAGATGTCGTTGTCGATAAATGCATCACAATTATCTAGACCTGATGTTATCACGTTCATTAACCCTGAAATGTTCAGGGTGGATTTTTCATTCAAAACGGCATCACTTTATATGGATAAAGCCCGTCTGGAGTTTATATTGCCGAATTTTTCTTTTCTCCTTTGGTGAGTGGAATTTGCCAGAATCCTATTAAAAGATAAAACGTGATGACATATTTCGCATTTCCAATTTTGTCAACGCTATTATTGATTGGCATGGGAAACGAAGATGTTTTGGAGACACTGTTGAATTTTCTATAGTCAGTATATATACTTCATGTATTATCTGGTTTAGGGACAAGAATACACGGTTAACTCCAGTTACTTTTACTTGGTTCTATGAAATCATTTTCCTGCAAATATTTATTTTTTAATCATTCCTGAATAAGAGGATTCATCCTGTAATGATGCTGTTTCACATGTGTAGACTCTTCAATTTAAATATCATGATATATTTTATTTGTTCGTGTTGGAACATCCGAAAACAAGTGCTCATGCTCACATAATAGCAGGTTTGATTCACTCTTTTCCAGTGGATGTATATTTGAAACGTTTCTCGTCCAGATTGTTTAGATTTTTTTCTTCTGAATTTCGAAGAATGGTTAAACCAAAGTCACTTCAGTCAGACTGCATCCCATCGTTTGCATAATCACTATGTGGAACAGATACTACTTAATTGATTGAATTATTAAATGGGTTATCTCTATAAAAGAAACCCTTTAACTTATTTATCTGACAAAGTTATTTCTGTTTCCGCCTCTCATGAGTGTTAATGATATAATCCAATTCATTTACTTTCTTTTGAATTGCATAAGGACCACAAAATTTAGGCCGAAGAGGATTTGGAGGTATGGAAAGGAGAGCTAAAACTCTATCAGTCAAAAGTCATTTTTTCAATTTCTTTCATATCTTAAATTCATGTTTGAGAAGAGTGAAGATTATTGTTTTCTACTTTACATGCCTTTGACAACTTACGTTTAAAATCGAGATATAACCTAGAAGATTAATCTTGGAATCTTTATTAGAAAGAAGTTTTTTTTTTTTATTTTGATAAATTTATTGGTCCACACACTAGTTGTTCAGTTGGACTAAAATCCTGTGCCTTTTGAACTGATTCCCTTGACAGCAAACAGTAGTAAATGAAAGCAAATTTACCGAATCAAACTTTAATGCAATCTTTCCAAAAACCCTTGACAGTAGTGAAGTGGGTCACTTTAGCCTCAATGGAAATTAGCATTACAGAGACCCCTGGGTCGTTTTAGCCTCAATGGAAATTTAACATGGAGAAAAATCGTGGGTCGTTTTAGCCTCAAGGGGAATTTAACATGGGGAATAGAGTTTGGGCTTGTCTAGGGACAAGGGGAATTGAACATGGGATCTTTTTTTTTAAAAAAAAAAATTTAAAAAGGGGTAGGCAATTGAAAAGTCATTCTCTTTTCGAGAAATATGGCTGGCCCTGAAAAGGGCCTTTGGTTTTCTTCTTCTTCTTCTAATTTCTTCTATTTCTCCACCAGCTTCTTATTTTCTGTCCTACACTTTTTCTCTCCTTTTCTTTCTTTCTTTTCTCCTCCTCTTCTTTCTTCTCCTCCTCTTCTTTCTTCCTCTTCTCATTTTCTTCTTCTTTTTCAATTTTTTCGTTCCATGCTCTCATCCTTATCCTTTCCTCTTCATCCTCCTTCTCCTCCTTTATTTCTTTCAAAAGATCACTGATGATTACCTTCATTTTTCGTAAATTGTTTATCTCCATCTTCACTCGATGGAGACTATAAGAATAGTGATCCTCGTTTAGGTTAACCAACATTTGCTCCATCATTCCTAAATTGTCCAGGACGTTTTGTAATTTTTCCATTTTGTCAAGGTGGTTCGAAGCCATCTTTTTTATTCTTTGCAGAATGGTTTGAACGACGAATACTGTGGGTTCTTATACGAAAAGCGCGGACGTGATGGAAAACATCCCCCTAAGACATAAAAATTGATCTTACCTAGATCATGATCAAACAACGCGCGGACGTGAAGGAAAACATCCCCACTTTTCTCATTTCTTATAATAAAACCCAAACTATACTCTCCACATACGCTAATAAACAATAAACAAATCCATAATTTACTATCCACACAATCTTACGTGAGCACTTACAAACACACAAACACACATACACTCACACTATGAAAAAAGAGTCAGTGTTTATATTCACACTACTCTACCTACACACATTGGCAAATGGATGGTTATTTCTTTTCTAGAGTATTGGGTAGCCCTTAAAAGGGCTGTTTTTTTTTTGAACTCCAGATGCACCTATCTAATGATGGCACCTTCCTGGCCTGGCGCCACACACGCATCTTCTTCCCCAGTCTCCTTTCACCTTTCTTCTTGGGAGTGCAGAGGCAGGATATGTGGCATCAGAATCCCAATTTTCGGTTTCTGGGATTCTGAAATTTCTTCTTCTCTCCTTTTCCTCCTCCTCTTCTTTGTTTCTTCTCTCCTCCTCTTCTTTTCTTCTTTTTTCCTCCTCCTCCTCCTCCTCCTCTTTCATTCTTGCTTCTTCGACAATGGCCTCCGCGGCCAGTTCATTTAGTATGCGCCTGGCATATTCCAGGTGCATCTAGAGTTCTAGCAGTTTCACAATTCTGGTGTTCATTCTTCTGGTGGTGTTGATCAATCAACAACGGTAGCTAGACTGCCGAACGAGTTTCAATTTATAGTGAAAGCGCGGACGTGAAGGAAAACATCCCGCTAAAAAACATAAAATTGATCTTACCTAGATCATGACCAAAGAACAACAACGCGCGGACCTAAAAGAAACACTCACTCACTTTTTTATACTGCTCATCACTATTCTAAAATTTTTTTTTCATCAATCACTTCAATAGACTATTCACATTACGCAAAGCAATAAAATCAAACCCCCAAATCTACTCTCCCACACCTCAAACACCAAAAAAATCATTTTAATCTACTATCCACATCAACGTACGTGAGCACTTACAAACACATACCCTCACATTTTTTAAAAAAGAGTTAGTGTTTATATTTACACTACTCTACCTACACACATTGGCAAATGGATCGTTATTTCTTTTCTAGAGTATTGGGTAGCCCTGAAAAGGGCTGTTTTTTTTGTTTGCTATGGCAATCTTTTTTAGTTTCTAAGAATGCGATGTCCTCTGAGGATAGACTTTCTGGCGATAGGTCTGCTTCTTCGGAAAGAGAAGAAGAACTCTTTGGTGTCGATACGGCAATCGACAAAGCCTCTGTCAGGTTCAGATTGCTGCTGCTACTGCTGTTGTTGTTGCTGCTGTTGCTGCTGTCTCTGAAGTCTGTACTTCTCTGTCCATTCTTCTTTCTCCCTGTTCACTTCTTCTCTGAAGAGCTCTTCTATCAGGTCTTCAGTGACTTTTAGCATTCTCACATTCTCTATTTCTTCTGGCTTCGGTATCAGACTGTGTCTGACCCTATGCAAATCCACGTAGGCTTCGTTGAGTTTAGCTAGTTTGGAGCACATCTTAGTAGGAGGATGAGTCGACAATGGATGGTTAGACTGGAAACTGTCCCGGTTCTTAAAGTCAAAGCGCGGACGTGAAGGAAAACATCCCCCACACGGTTTTCGATTCGCAACGTTCATGAGAGGGATAGTAAGAAATGAAAGAGCATCAATCCAACATTCTTATAGCTAAACAAACCACAAAGGCATTTTTTTCAAAACACAACATTTTTTATTCAAAAATCACTTAACACTAAACAACAACTCTAACATTTTTAACAATAATCCAACACTATAACATCAAACAATTTTTTTCAAATCACAAACATTTTTTTCTCAATTGACAATCTACTTTAAACAGGGTTGACAACGTTGTGAATGAAATTGTGATTTCCATTGTTGGAAATCATTAGGCCATTGATGGACACTACGTTTCCTAGCTTGAGACAAAAGATAAGCATAATGGTCACAAAACCATCGATCTACTTTCACATCGTTTCTAGCAGAAGAACGAGGATCAAAATAAGTCACTAAATGTTCTAAGGAATAGCCCAGGCTGCGATGATGCAGAAAATACACACAGTACTGTCCACACACCAAGG
Organism: Sinohyriopsis cumingii; assembly: GCA_028554795.2. NCBI lineage: Eukaryota > Metazoa > Mollusca > Bivalvia > Unionida > Unionidae > Sinohyriopsis > Sinohyriopsis cumingii. Next base: position 107,303,550 of record CM068826.1, read on the forward strand.
AATCTGTGCCTTGTAATTTCACGTTATTGAAACGGGTAGTCTGAGCATTTCTTCTCATAAAGTCAATGATATCGTCTTCCAAAGGGGGCAATCCGTACGAATCGAAATATTCCACACATCCTTCTTGAGGAAAGTAGACGGCTACCCAGTGGGTTCCTGGGAGATGACTGTCGTCCCTGTTGATCACGTAAGCTTGATGGTCTTTAGGTTTGCGATGAGGGAGTTCATCTTTAGCACAGACGACAGGATTCCAAGAAGCCGTATACGAACTGTGGTTCAAAAGGTAATAAAGTTCCCAGGTATCCATGTTCTGTGTGTGCTTTTTTTCTTCTTCACAGGTAATAATAAGTCGTCAATTCAATCCTGACATTTTGCTTGAAAATGTCTGACGAATAAACGGTTATTCGTTCTGTTTCCTCACTCTGATTCAGGAGAGCTTCGATACGATGGATCTCTTGAGTGGTTAATGGTGGACAAGAATGTTCACGCAAGTCTTTATACCACTGATGCAACACGTCTTTGTTCGAGATGAGACTCCAAGCTTCGTCCAGATACTCGTCCAATTTTTCTTCTTGACTCAACATCAGGCATTTATCGTGTTGAATTTGACTGGGATGATCGTTTTGACATCCATAGCAATTTTTCTTGATCAATTCCGTCATTTTTTCGACCAAGTGTTTGGCAAAACAGGAGACTAAATGGGCTTCTTGTTCTGGCCATCTCGACTACATCATGATCACTTCTTCTTCCACAGTCTCCTCACATTTCATGTCCAAAGTTTCTCCACTAGGTAAAGAGGGACAACAGTCTTCCATGGTTTCTAGTAATCTAGGATGACTTCTCTCAAACTGTTGATTTCTATGGTATTATCGAATTCTGCATACAGGATGACGTTCACCGTTTCATCAGGGTCTCGGTCTTTAAACTGAATTTCCACACGAATCTGGCCGGATTTTATAGGGTGGAAATGTCCCTCGTCGCTGCCTTGGTCTGGAGTGAAATCAAAAGCCCACAAAGCATAGCCTCCTGCATAATCCTCGTACGTAATACCGTGACTGGTATTGGTTCCTAACTGTCCGGTGGCTTCGTACAGGGACAAGTACGATCTCAAGTAATTCTTCTTGGTAAAGTCAGGTTCAAAAGGTCGGGTACACAAGGTTTTGCCATCGCGACTGACTTCGATTTTGGACACGCCAAAGTGTTGAAAGTAGAAAGGATTTTTTTCGGCAGCTCCGTTGAAGGCTGTATTCTTGACGATACCAACGATCAAACGTTTGGGTAACTGTCCTTGGAACAGATGATCTTCGATCATGGATCGCTGTCCCTTGGGAATGGTGAAGGTTTTCACTTCCACGCGTCGTATGGGATACTTGGCGGTCGTTCTGCTCAACGTCTGACTGATGTCGTTTCCCACTTTAGGTAACACTTCCACACGGCGTACGTAGAGTCTGGCTTCTTGGACTTTGGTTTTGTAACCGTCACTATCAGCCAATAAATGGAAAGCGGTACTGCTACGATTCAGTCTCAGGCGGACATCCACCCCGTTCAGCAAATACTTTTCTTGCAACCACATGTCCCAATGCAAACGATCCATCAGTTCTAAACTTGTGTCGACTCCCGTGATTCTCTTTCTTCGTTCTACAAATCCATCATTGTTGTCTTTCTTTTCATCAGTTTCCAATATATCAAACTTGGTAGGTTCGTCAGCTTCCCATACCACACAGGCATTGAGATGAGTGTTCTTGGCATCTATTCCGTACGTCAAGAGATTTTCCAGGTAGGCACGATAAGGGTAAGTATCCATGCTGCTACTGACCAGTTTGTTATTCAAGTACAAGTCCACTCCACTGAACAAGGAATGCATGAAATTGTTGACGGGAGCTACTGCTTCATCGTCTATAGCACCACCAGTCTTATCTAGAATTTTGACTTTCAGGTACAAGTAACTGCTATTCAGATCGATGTAATCTTCGGGCTGTCCTTTGATTTCAAACTCGATGGGAGCGGAATCCGTCCAAGAGGAGACGGGGTGAAATTCCACCCATTGGGATTCTTGCATCGTCATCATCGTGGGGGGCATGGCAAACAGGTCCAGTTCCGTCTTGGAACAAGCGCAAGATTCTCGGTGCATCATTTTTTTCTCTGTGTCTCAATAATCGAAAACGTCTAAGTCTCGAACGGTTCTTCTTTTCTTGGCCTTTCTCGCTTGAAGTCTGGTGAAAGGGTGTTTTCTTCGTCGTCTCTTTCTGCCTTGTCCTTGCTGAATGCCTGACTCGGTAGCGTGCAGAGCATTTATAGGTGTGTCTCGTCGGCCTAAAATGTCTTTGCCCGTTTGCAGCAAGACATTTTTGCCTGCCCTCATGAAGGCTTCTTTAGGGTTTTGTTTGTCGATGATGACATTTTGGAGAAATTCTTTGCCTTGCGTCAGTGCCGCATCTTTCAAGGCGCGCAATCCGCGTGTCACCATCGGTTTCAACACCGGGGCCACCGAACGAAAGGCCGATTTTAACATATCTCCTAAACCGTGTCCTCGCAACCACATGTCCCACCACGTTGTACTCCACGACATCGGAATACACGAACATCAAATTCAGTCCTTGATTCAGTTCTACTGGGGTACGAAATAACTTGCTAAACGACTCGTTGTCGGAAACGATGGGTAATTCGTTTTTCTTCATCATGGCCATTCTCATGTCCATGTCTCCGCCCAACATGTCGTACAATTCAGGACAAAATAAAATGGACATGATTTTACTCCGTTCAAATTTCATCGAGAAGCGACGAGCTGCTTTGTGGTACTCCATGGTGACACTTTTGTTGATATGCTCCAAAGCTTTCAGAAACACGACATTAAACCTGGAGGCTATGGTGCTGACCAAATGTTGACCACTAAAATAATAGCCTGGGGGAATAAACAAGTGATAGGTGGTGTACTTTTGATTTTGTGTACGGGTTTTCTTGTCATATTTGACATTGCTATCCATCCACTGTTGCATTTGCTCGTCATGAACTTCCACATCAAAAAAATTTTGATTGGGAAGGATATTGAGGACTTGGGTCGGGTGAATGATTTCTACTAAAGCCACTTCCCAATGGGGTTCGTGATCTATGGGGATGGCCTGAGGTAATTTGGCCGTGTAACAGCACAACGTGTTGTGGGGAAACACCTCCATGGAACTGTCACTGGGTAAGGTTAAGTAAAATTGGTTTTGGTGACTCATAATTCCAGAGTTCTGTGGCTGTCCGAGGGGTTAGTGGATGTCAGAGGCGTGTCTCCGCCCAAAATGGGGTTCTGGTTGTGATTGTTGTTGGAGTGGTGACTGGCACTGGCACTGGACACAAGGTTCCCGTTGGAAGAGAATTTCAGGGAGGGATTAGGAAGCAGGTAACCGATGAAACTGCTCAATAAAATGGTCCACAATTGTTTGTCTCCTTGTTGCAAACTCAAATTGGCGATGGCTGCCCCGATGACACAATACACCACGAAGATTTGGCAGAAAAAGACGATTTGCGTTTTAGGCACACGTTCTCCACACCACACCCACAAGGGTTGTTTTTGTAAATCTTGCACAGAAGAACTAGGTGAAGGAGGAGTGGTCGACGTAGCTGCGTCTGTGTGAAAAGGCATGATGGTCACTTCTTTTTATAGTCGATGACTTGCGAAGCGTCGATCCAAGAATCAAAACTGGGTGGATATCCTTTCCAACGTACTTTGACTTCTTTGACACGTCGTTTGCCCACTTTACGGGTTCTGCGTTCGAGAATGCTTTCGATGTCGTACACGTCGTCTTCTTTTTTGGTGACACGTTGTAACTCGGGTAAATAAAACGTTCCTTTGAGCACTTCTCCGTTCATGTCTTCCAATTTATAGACGACAGGATGACGACCATGCACTCGTCCAGTGACGCGAAACAATTCGGTCGTCCAGTTAGGTAAGTAACCTTTGTCGAAAGTGCGTTTGGTTTTGCCAATGCGCACCCAATCTCCTACGGCCAACATTCCACTTTTTTTGGGGACAGCCCTCGTCGGGGACGTACCAAACAGACGCTCGAACACCAGCACTTCGTTCTCGGGAGTCACGTCTTGCGGGGCACGTCCGATGCTTCGATGGTAAGATTGGTTGTACGCTTGCACCAGGTGCGGTAAGATGTCGATGTACTTCAGAGTGTGGTGATGCGTAAAATATTTCCACATGCGTTCTTTCAAAGTGCGTTGAAAACGTTCCACGATGCTGGCTTTGGTTTCGGGATTCTCGGTGGTAAAAAAATGAATGTCACGTTTCTTGAATTCTTTTTGGAAAGCTTGGTTCAGAAATTCGGTGCCTTTGTCCGTTTGCCATCGAAGAGGGTGACGACCGCTTTGTTTCAACACCCGTTGCAGGGCTCGCACTAACTCGCTGCTCGATTTGGAAGTCAAGGGCACGACCCAGGCAAATTTGGAAAAGACGTCGATGACACAAAACAAATATTTGTAGCCATGATTGTAGCTGGCCAAAGAGAGACATCGGCTAAATCGGCTTGCCATTGATGATCGATGCCTTCCACTTGGGTGCGACTTCTGGCAAACTTGCGTCGAATGGGTTTGTGTAAAGTGTAGGTAGCTTGTTCTTGTAACCATCGTTGCACTTGAGGTAAACGGAGACTTTTCAGTCGCGTTTTGGCAGCACGATACAATTTTTGAACTCCTGCGTAACCTGCAGGATGCGAGGGATCGTAGTAAATGCTGGCTAAGACTTTTTCCATTTTTTGTGTTTGTGTGTTAATAAGGCGCCCACTCTTGGAGGATGCTACTCTTTTTCTCTTGGGGTATTTTCTTGGATTGCAATGCTTTGCGTGTGCGACCGGCAATAGGTGTTGAAGAGGAGGATGTCTGAGCGGGGGATATCGGTTCTTGTTTCACTTCTGTCTTCACTTTCTTTATCTCTTGTGATGAAGAAGGGGTGGCCATCATCTTTTTAATCCATCCAATTCTGGAGGTAGGTGGTGTTGTTAACTTGCGTACTTTTTCTGGTGAAGTTTGAAACCCTTCTTCTTCTTCTTCTTTTCCTTTTTCTGTCTTGGTCACTGGTAGTGATGGTACTGGTACTGGTACTGGTGATGGTGCTGGACTTTTCATCAAGGTCTTAAAATCTTTCAGAGTGGGTAAAGCTGTTTCGTCTAAAGCTTTCTGGTGAAAGAGTTGCAGTCGTTGCAAGAGTTGACCGTACTTTTGCGATTTTTCTGTTTCGGACAAATCTTGGCGATCCATCAAGGACTGCAATTCGTGTTGTAACTGGGACATCTCGCTCAAATTGGGATTGGGAGGTAAATGCGGGGTGCGTTGTTCTTGCCACCGATGGTATTCCATCCATCGTTTGTAAGGCACTAAAGCTAGTTTTCGTCCTTCCATGGGGTTGTCAGGGGTTGATTCTGAGATCTTGGGACTCTAGAGGGCCTTTTTATCTTGCTCCCACCAGTCCTCCCAACATGGTTCCCAAGACTCCTTTCAGTATGGGGCCTAACAAGAGAGGCAAAATGCCTCCACGTTGGACCAACATCTTCTTCTTTTGACGAATGGGAATTTTCTTTCGAACCATTTGGCGAAGAACGTGACATTGTTTCTGGTGTTTGGACAAAGGAATCGTGCCTTTCAAAACGTTCAAACAACATTCGCACACGGTATCGATGACCTCTTTGGAGGCCGTTTGAATGAGTTTTTTTCGTAGGGGTGGAGAAGCTTTGGACAGGACAGATAACATGTCCCCATGTTAGGCTAAACGTGGTGGCAGTCCTTTACTTTTCTTTCCTTGGGGTTTTCTGGAGGGTGACATCTTTGAGTCTTCAGGAGCACCAAAAAAACACTGATACCCTACTTGGTCACAGGCCTTTTTTATACTGGAACGCGTCGCCACTGATTGTCTTTACGTCGTATTAGTTTGAGGACAGGCATGACACGTCGTGCAGGGGTACGCAACGGACTAAATCGAGCCAGTTCTTGCTTGGACAAATCCAGTAAACTTTGTAACATGCCCCATCTTTCATGGACTTTGATTTTGGGAGAAGGTACTTTGTGAGCAGCAGCCACTGCCACTAAATTGGAGGGTCCTGCCACTGGGGAAGTTCTTTTGGGGGTCATCAACGGAGAAGTTCTTGGTGTGATCAACGTCTCCAAGTACTCTTCAGTTCCTGGTGTCATTAACGGAGAAGTGGATGAACGTGAGGATGCCGGAGACGCAGTCACTGCCGTGGCAGATCGTGGTTTGCGAGTGTAAGGTTGCGTCCTGGCCGAAGTGCCTCTCTTGCGACTAGTTTTCTTCTGTGGACTTTTCTTTTTCTGGGGACTTTTTCTCTGTTTCTCTTTCTGGGGGCTTCTTTTCTCTATCCGGGGTGGTGTCTGGTAAGAGGAGGGTCCTGCCACTGGAGAAGTTCTCCTTGGGGACCTGATCTTTTTCTTTTTCTTCTTGGGGCTTCGTTGGACTTTGTTCTTGGGTATAACTTTGGGGGCATTCGGATCCCATCTTAAGAGAGAGCGAATGATGACCCCTCCTAGAGTACCGCTCCCTCCAGGTTTCAAAATGATTTGTTTTTTGGTTTGAGTGTCGATGCGGGGATCGGCCAGTTGGACCAAAGCGACTTTGTTTCGATCGAAAAAGCGTTTGGTTTGATGAGGAATCTGAATGATTCCTTGAAGTATTTGACGTGCCGTCACCGTGAACCATCGTAAGACTTCTTTGAGACTAGCTTCTAAGACACGAGCTCGTGTTTGTGGATTTTTTTCTCGACTGATGCCATACAAGGCACGAATCAATTTGACGGGAAAATGCGACTGAAGGGACGTCATCTTCACACTGTGTGAGACAGACGAAAAAAGGTCTGAGGTTTTTATAGATTTTTTTATGGGGAGTGAAATGAAGTCGAGGACGGAGACGTGTACAGGACAGGCCCTCCGTCTTGGCACCAGTGATAAAACAAGTGGGTACGAAATCGCAAATCCTCGGGAGTCGTAGGTTTCAAATCGACGAGTAAATAGGCGTGTGGCGTTTGAGTGGCATCGTCGTACGCCTGAGTCAGCCAAGGCGTTCCTAACTGTTTGGCTAAAACTTGCACTTGCGATTTATCTCGAGGGCTTTTAAACAAGACCACGTAATGCGCATTGAGACTGATGGTGCGATGGGCTTTACTTTGTTGAAACAAATTTTGGGTGATGTAAACGACACTGGCATTACGGTGATGCCCTTTGCGCGTGAACCACAATTTAATTTCTTCTTCGTCTTCTCCTAACATGTCGTCGAAAATGACCAAATGGGTTTGACGGGAGTCAGAGACGATGCTGTCGTCTTGTTTAGGAATGCCTTCCACAAACACGATGGAATCGCCTTGACTTTCTCGCAAGAGGTTGTACGCCGATTGCCACTCTTTCTAACACCACACGATCTGTTGAGGTGGCCGATCGATCAAATGATGTTTATGTTCGATCAAACGTTTGACGAATTCGGTTTTGCCTGAACCGCTAGGTCCAGCAATGAGCATGTTAAAGGGATGGCGAAGATACAAAGCCTCCCAACTGGCACGATCTAAGTGTTCGTCGATGACTTTGACAGTAGAGGAAGAGGGAGCAGAGACAGCAGAGGTAGCCATTGTGTGAGAAATGTCACTTGTGACACGAAAACAAACAAGACAAGAGTTTATATACTTTTTTCAGAACACGTTTATTGAATGTTTTTTTTTTTTCAAACATGAATACGAAAGACAAAAATACATAAAAGCCAAAGGCTTAAGTACAAGAATAAAAGGCACATGATAACCATGAACGTGGAATAAGCACAAGTGTCTGTACAACCACCTGTTTTGGGTAATGTTCTAACCAGTTCTATAGTAGGGGGTAAGGTCACACAAGTGTCCTCCCGAAAGGGTCTTTCAGGCCTGTTCACGACAGTCCCGTCCTGGGTGACGGGTTCTTCTGGCACCGTCACTAACACGGGTTGAAAAGTAACTTTTTTCCTTGAACAACTCTCGTGCATACTGGGCCACTTCTTGGGTCCAAGCCTCAAAACCCCATTCTTTCCAGGCACGGACATCTGTCCAATGGGGATGTAAGTCACAAGCTACACACACATCGTCATACACGTCTTGGGTAGCTAAAAGTTGACGAATCTTTTTTTCCTGTTGAGGTCGAGAAGTATCCAGATGAAAACGCAAGGCTTTGAGCAAAAGGAGTTTTTCGTGACCATTTAAGGCCATTGAGGTGGTAAGTACTGATCGTGAAGAGTCCACAAAGAATCGGCTGGTAAACGAAATCCCAGAAAACAAGTCACTAAGACACACACCACTTGTCGACCCAAATTGAATGGATACAGTTCTTGTAATAATCGATGGTAATGATCCACGGTTTGAATATGGTCATTGAGTTCCTTCCACGGAATCTGTTCAATAATATGTGACATAATCCGTGGCATGGCAACTTGATTTTATAGTGTCTTTGTTTCGGAAGCAATAAAGGTAATTTCTAACCAAACATGTTCGTTCTCCAGTAGGGAATTTAAATGTTACATACTGTAACTGAAACGTCAGAGTTTGTCTAGATGTTTCGTCTTTTTCTAAGCAGATTCCATGTAACAAATGTTGGTAATCCTTTAACTCGTCTTCCTCAATATGTTGCAGTAAGTGAATCTCGAAGTAACCAAAATTACGAACGTCTAGTCCATCATCATCCCCAAACTGAAAGTGTTCAACAAGGTCTGACCACTGAAAAAATTTCTGACGAATCAGTCCTCTTATACCATTCAGGTACCAGTGGTTAAAGATCTGGTGACGTAACGGATGCAATTGTTCTTTACGTTTGACTTGTATTTTCACCAGCTCTCGGTAAATCCTTTCTCTCAACTCCACAGGCAAAGCACGAATGTTCTCTTGTAAAGTATTCATGAATAAGTCAGTCCGTACAATTCACAATCTTCTCATAGAGAGCAAAAGTAATCCACATAGTGAGTAATTTCTGACCACTGCCATTCAGGGTAACGTCCAAGAATGTCACTGAACTCTTTTGATGTAAACGGTCTAAAGCGATATAATAGGATGAATGCACCCTTGACCCAAAGAAATCTAACACACTGGTTGACTTTTTTCACTTTCCTCTTATGAATTTCTCGACACAAAAGTTCTACAGTGACCCATTGAGATTTCACTCTGGCAAACCCCTGCCAAACTTCTTTGTAAATCTTCTCTTGCAGTTCTTTAGGTAATGATTCAATATCGTTTTTGAAATGAAGTTTAAATACTGGTCTCGGTGATGTCCAACATTTGACTCCTAACCAATCTGGTTTCTTCTTCGTCAACGACATGGTAAGTTACTTCAATGTCTCGGTCCCACTAAAGGTAAGTAATGACAATTCGGTGACCATCGAGCATGTTCTACGTAGGCCGAATCTTGTGGTTCCCAGTGGTGAAGTGACACACCACAACTGAAGCACTTGACTTTATCTCCTTCGCCCAAGTAGAACAATCCGGCTCTGGCTAATTCTTCGGGGGTCGGGCCTCCCAGATACTTAGGCCATTTTCCTTTGAACGATTGAAGACGATTTTCAAAGTCGCAGTATTCCGACAAACGCACAGGAAACGAATATTCGTCTTTCACAGGTTCGTTTCGATGAGGGTTGAGTGACATGGGCAAGAATTTGCTCAGGGCTGGATGAGATCCGTAGGGGGGGTAGACGTGAAGGTGAACATTCCCCTTTAAACCCAGTTAAGTGTCCAAGAGGACGAGCGGCATCACTTTCGCATCCCACAGGTTTGACACGCACAGCATCCCTTTCCATGATAGGGGCAGTGACACTAAAGTTCCCATGATGCTTTACGGCATCGCTAAGGTCACAACGTACAGCATCGTACCCATCGCAAGGTTCACAATCGCATTCCACTTCCGAAGCCTCACACTTGAATTGTGCCTTTCTAAACAACTTGTTCTGTGTTTCTCTGAAAGTATTCATCTTGTTCGCTCGGTCTTGGTAGTCACAATGAACTATCGATCTTGAGCATAGCCCCTTTTTATACTAGTCGCAATGCAGTCTCCAGCTTGTACATCTTTCCTTTTTTACGTTTTTTATGTCCTGTTCTGGAAGGTACCATCTCTAAGGTACCGTCAACATTGTACCGTAGTGTGATGGGTGGAAAGGCCATAGAAAGGTAAGGGCAGTGCGGAGACCATCGAGTATGTTCCAGAATAGCTGAATCTTTATAGATACATAGATCCATTCGTAACTTCAGTCCACAAGCGAAACACTGTACCTCGTATCCCAATCCTGACTCAGGTCCCAAGTAGACAAATCCTGTTCTAGCTAAAACATGCGAAGAAGGTAATCCTTCCCTATCCGTAGGCCATTTCTGAAACGTGTCCAATCGACGGGCACAATCACAATAGTCAGGTAAGAAGACTGGAAAATGGTAGGGTTTGAACTTGGAGTTCTCATCGGGTTTCTCACTCGATTCTTGCTGTGGCGAAGTCATCTTTCTGGTGGGTGACTATCCTCTTACAACCAATGTTTTATACCAACGTGTCCATACGGTAAGGTGAAATGATTGGGAAGTCGAACTCGCTTCTGGTACACGATTTGATAGACTTTTTCCAAGGGCCGACTGACGATGTGGTGAGTGGGTAAACGTACAATCTTGTTCGGTTGATAGGTGGTCACTTTAAAGTTTCCATCCTCTCCCGATTGCAAGGCTTCTTTCAATACCCCAAAGTTGACCACTCGACTGGTACGATAATTCAGAGTCAGTCCTTTCACTTTGCACGTCGTGTGCACTTCTCCTTGTTTGTCCCGGTATTCGTAGCCGTAATTTTTGGGACCGCCACTGACGAAACTTAGAATCTTGTCGTCGGGATGCTCGTCTGTCCAGGCTCCTAAACGGTCTCCTTCGATGTCAGGGTGCTGTTGAATCGGGTGATGGATGTAAATGCAACTGTCCGTGTCAAAGTACAGGACACGTTCCCCTAACAGTTCTAAAGCTTCGTACAGTTTTAAGCGAGCATGAGCTGTCACGTAAGCCGCAATGATGACATTTCCAAAAGGGTCGTCTTGTACAAAGTCCAGATCTTCTTCGTAATTGACCAAGATCAAATTCTCTCGAACGACGTCCACGTGTTTCATGTATTTGGTTTTGTCGTGAATCATCTGGAAGTAGCGGGAAGGTTCTGTCAAATATTCCGTCTTGGGTAAACACGGTCGTTGTGCCATTTTACCCCACAAGCAATTTAACATCACTTTGGCAAACGATCGCCTGCCTTCGTTTTTCTCGATGTGGTCTAAAGTGATGCCTTCTTGTTCATAGTATTTCTCTTTGAATTGTATTTGGTCTTCGGGAGTGTGACACCAGGACGGATAGCCGCTGGCTTCTTGCTTCAGTTTCAAAAAGGCATCCACGTAGTCTGCGAAAATGCCTTTCTGACTGGGGTCACCCTTGTGGTATTGTTGTGTCTTGGGAAAGTGGCAAATTTCGTACACTTCTAACAGTTGGTATCCCATGTCCAGAGCTTTGAACAATTCTACGCTGACCCAGGTTCCCGTCAAGGCACGTTCTTTCTGGGTGTGCTGACAAGGCTGGTCTTGGTTGCACGTTTCGGCACAAGTACGGCACAAGGGAAACATCAGTTTGCCTTGACAATGGTGAGGTAAGACGGGATGGTATAGGTTCGTGGGAGGCAAAACTTTACACTTGATCAAGCCTTCGTATTGTCGAATGTTTTTCAGGTCGATGTGTTCCGTCAGCAATTGTGGGTGCCCTACAGGAAAGCGACAATATTTGCACACGTAGGGATACAGCGAACACACGTCCAAGTATTTGATTTCTTCTCCTTTCTCTTCGTCGGCTTGGTACAGCAAACAGGTGGCATTGGTCCTTCCTCCGTACAAACTATCCCTCGGGTTCAGCGGGTCCATGAACTGGTAACTTTCCACGAGGCGTTTAAACTCGGGATCGGTTTTCATACGGTGATCGTACTCGTGTTCCCACATTTCCACCACTTGGTATCCTTCCTGTTCCAACTTTAGGCGCCGCTGACATGTGTCCTGGTACAAGTCTTCCATGGTTCGTTGTAAAAACTGATTTTTAGTGTCACGGTCACGGTAACAGACGGGACATCCGTGAAATAAGCAACCGTTAAACTCGTACACGATCTTGGGGTTTTCTAAGTCCCAGCCATCGACCGAATACGTTCCGATGGTCTTTTCACCCCCTCCGTTGCGGGCATGCTGAATCCACTTGTCTTCCTTGTCGCACAAGTAATGTAACCAACGTAGGGCTTTGACCGAGTATTGACGTTTGACATAGTGGTTCGTTTGAGGGCTGATGACAGCCACGGTGTTTTCAGGCATGAATCGTTGTCGATACACTAAGGAACACGCTTTGGCAATGGTGCAAGCTTCTTTCAAAGGATCGACCCCTCCGTGTTCCATGAACAGTTCTCGAAATTTTCCACAGCAACGTTGTAAAATGTCCACGTCGGAACGACAATACTTTAGCATTTCTTCCTGAAAGTCGAAAGGGTCAGAGGCGTGAGCCTGGTACCAAGCGTAGAAAGCTTCTCGTTGTTCGGTACGCATGTTGTCGGGGTCGTAATAGTGAGCCTCAGGTAAATGGGATAGAACGGCGTGTTGATTGGCTTCCGTATTGAAAAAGTGTGGAAAGTACCCTTTAGCCATTTCTGTCATTCCAAACGTTTTAGGCATTCGACTCAAAGGCATGGTCAAGTAACTCATCGAATCTTTAAACTGTACTTGTCCCACTTGCATGAAAATGATTTTGGCTCCGTTCAAAGTCACTTAGGACGCTCGGTGCCTTGTTCCGTATAGTATCTCAAAAGAAACTGTCCATCGTATCCGGAGAAATTGTGAGCCATCACCGTGGCATGACGATGACAATCTCCGTAACGTTCGATGTCCTCTTGGCTCCACGTCTTGTCGATGGGGTCTAAGACCCATTGGGTAAAATCGGCTAGCGTGTTCGGTCCCCGAAAGATTTTTTCACGTCCTCCGGGAATCTTGCTGCAGTGAGGGCAATGACTGAAGATAGGTTCTTGAATGCACTTCTCGCACGCTCAATGGGCCACGCAGAAATTAGGAATGTGAATGCCAGTCTCTTGCATGCATTCGAAATCGAAAAAGATGAAATTGCCTTTCTTCTTGTGACCGTCCTCTTTCTCTGGTGGGGGGTGGTATTTTTGCACGTAGCATTGGTGTTCCAAGTCCACGATGTGGTGACAAATGTGACATTTTTTCTTTCCTCGACATACGTGTGCCTTGGCATTATTAGTAAGTATGCCTTGTCCACAGGTAGGGCACAATCTCAGGAGTTGACAAGCACATTTCTTCTGTGAACCTTGCGTCTTCAAATGCTGTTGGTAACAGGTAGGGCTGACAAACGTGCGCAGACAAGTTGAACAAGGCACTGGTTCTTCGCTCAGACAGGGTGGAGAGGCCAAACATCCTGGGCATTTCATTCCACAATGTTTGTGTTGCTCTCGATTGTTATAACCATAATCACATTTCTCACAATAATAAATACATCCCAGGAATCCGGTGATAGTGGTAATGGTATCGAAATGGTCATCGTGATAATAAACATGAATGTATTTTCCGTCCTTAAAATCTTGGCCTCGAAACAACAGAGGTCCGCGCACTTCTTGAGGGTGCACTTTCAAGGTGTATCGTGGAGCTAGGACATCTTGCAATTTTTGCATCTCAGGAATGCCACAGGGTGTGTCTTTGGACAGACCAGCTTGTTGCAACAGGAGTTCTGCTTCGTTTCGTTGTTTGGCTCGGTCCGATTGTCGAATAGTTTTCCAGGCTCTTTTCCATTCTGCCGTGTCGTTCTTGTTGGCATAGGTTCGTCCCACCACGATGGCTCGAGCTAAACACATCTGGTCTTGAGGGTTGTTAATTCGGACGAGACTCTTTTTGGTGCTGCGAAGGTCGTCCACCAATAAGACCTTTTTGCGTCCAGTCCCTTGAGGAGGAGAGCCGTGGGTCATGTCCAGTGTGGCTTTTCCATCGGTGATGTCAAACTGGTCATTAGATTGTTGTACGTGTTGAATCTTGTCCATGACTTTGGAAGCGGTCAATTCTGCAGGGGTGCTAAACTCGATCCAAACAGGGGATTTCAAACCGTCGTGTTGTATGGAAAGTCTCAAGCGATCGTCTTCTTTGGGTTGACATTGTCGCTTGAGTGTGGTGAGCAAAGAATCCCACACCCCAGTGATAAACACTTCTGCTTTCTCTAACGGTACTTCAGCCTTGAAATCTTTAAACTTCACCGTGTATTTGTAAGCCGTGGTTCTAAATTTTCTAGAGGAGCGCTTTTCCGTCTCTCGAATGGAATAGTATTTTTCAGGGTTGACTAGGAGTGGTGAACTTGGTTTAGAGGGTTCGAATTCTGGTTCACTCATGTCCTCTTCAAAATCACTGGCATGAATTTGTGCCAAGATTTCAGCCCTGGTACGAGGCGATAGATCACGTTTCTGCCTCTTACTTTCTTCTTCTTTCTTCTCGAATGAATAGGATCGTTTCATCTTGAGTGCAAAACGTCAAATGACTCAAGTTTAAACACCATAGACTAATTTATAGTCATGGCAGACGAGCGTATATAAAAGGGTGTGTGTCTTGTCCTTTCACTATTCATTTCACTCTCAAGCCGAGCACAACGATGGAAGAGACTAACCAAATCGAACGTTTCGTCAGAGCTTTGCGAGGGGTCATTAGAAAATTCTCTTCAGACCAGCCTACGGACTACTCTCCTTCCTTTCGAGATAAAAGTCAAGATACTTGCTATATCTGTCAGAAGAAAGAACATTGGTCTTCAGAGTGTCCAGACCGTCAAAAAAGAACAAAAACAGGGACTAAAAAAGACAAAAGTCAAGATAACTGTTATTATTGTAAAGAAAAAGGACATTGGTCTCCAGATTGCCCGAAAAAGAAACAAGAGGAATCAGAAGAAAAGAGGAATTCTTCAGAAGAAGAGAGGGATTCTTCGGAGGAAGAGAGGGATTCTTCAGAGGAAGAAAGCAGACAGGTGAAGAAAAAGAAACAAGAGAAGAAAAGAAGAAGGGAAGAAAGCGAGGAGGAAGAAGAGGAAAAGAGTGAGACGGTGAAGAAATTTAAAAAACAGAGAGACTAAACAAGGAGAAAGAAGAAGTCAATGAACTTTTTATTAAAGTGTTGTGTTGTGAATTGTGAATTGGATTGTAAATATTCATAAAAGAATAAATTAATGATATAAGGTAAGTGTCTTTGAGTTATGATTTTAAAATAAGAACGTACACTCACGCACTCATACAAAGACACGTACTATACGGGGTAAAATGGGGTTGTTTTTTTGGGGGTTTTTTTGAGTGATTGGCAAATTGAAAGGCTATCTCTTTTCGAGAAATGTGGGTGGCCCTGAAAAGGGCCTTTTTATTTCGGTGTAGGGGTGAGTTTAAGCAATCAATTTTAACTGCCTTAAGCCTTTGCCACGGCCAAGGCCTACTTCTGGACTGCGTAATGCTGCTGCTGATGATGATGATTGGGTTGAAATCACTAAGGGTGGTACGGTAGGCTTAGTCACAGGGTTAACGTGTTTAGCTCGGGAAGGTCGTATTCTCTTCGGTCGTAATAAAGAAGTCTGATACATTTGTTTCAGACTTCTTAACTCCGCTAAAATGTCCAACAGTACCGTGACCGTTTGATTTTCACCCTCTTGTTTCTTTGCTGCTACTTCTTGCTGTTGTTGCTGTTGTTTTTTTCTTACCTCTTCTTCTTGCTGCTGTTGCTGTAGGAGAAAAGCTTGTTCCGCTTCCTTTTGTCGTTGTATAAATTTCTCCAATTCTTCTTTCTGTCTCTGTCTAAAATTCTCCACTTGCGGTAATGAAGAAGGTAACGAAGGTTCCGGAACAAATTCTTGCGAGGAGAGAAAATCCACAAAATCCCAATTCACCTCTTCTGAAAGTAAGTCCGGGTTCCCTTGGGCAGTCTCCCCTGCTGGTGCACCCCAATGGATCGTTTTCTGAGTTTCCGTCATGTTGAATCACTGTCGCATAGATTGACTGCACACAAGCGCTAACGAATCTATATAGACCACGTGACGTCACAGACTGTTCTCTTCGGATTGGATGCGAGCTGACTGAATTTTGTAACGAGTGTTTGGATTGGTGAATGAACTCAATCCGTTTCAATCCTACCTCTACCTATAAATAAGCGCAGTTCACTGCATTGATTCACCTGTTCTCGTCGCTTCAAGATGTGGACCACAGTTGAGTCATCCACCCTTGTGTCTTCCATGATGTTCAGGACGGACATGCTCATGTATGTCCGATCCAAGTGGACCGTTGTCCACAGAACAAACACCAGCCTGTGGATACGTAGGATCTACGTTGAAAGACAAGGATGCCTGAAAAGAGTGCTAATTTACGGGCCAACAGTGAGACGCAGCCTAAGGACAAGAAGAAGACCAATGCGGTGCCCTTTATGTTAATGAATACATTAACATAAACCCAAAGGCCCTTTTCAGGGCCACTCATAGGTCTCGAAAAGAGAATGACTTTCGATTGCCTACCCCTTTTTTTAAAAAAAATTTTTAAAAAAAAATCCCATATTTAATTCATTCTTGTCCCTAAATAAACCCACACTTTATTCCCCATGTTGAATTCCCCTTGAGGCTAAAACGACCCACGATTTTTCTCCATGTTAAATTCCCCTTGAGGCTAAAACAACCCACGATTTTTCTCCATGTTAAATTTCCATTGAGGCTAAAACGACCCAGGGGTCTCTGTAATGCTAATTTCCATTGAGGCTAAAGTGACCCACTTCACTACTCTTGACTTTCAGGATCATAGGTAGACGATTTAAACCGTTGAATGCCTAATTCATGCATAACTTGTTAGAACATTCCAGACATAAAATTTGACCCTTTATCAGATTGAGCAGACTTGAGAAGGCCAGCAAGTGTAAAAAAAATGTTTATCAAAGTATTCAATATGATTTTAGTTTCAATACTTCTCAAAGGTATTGGCTCTGCAAAATAATCATGTGGACACACGTTATGGTCAACATGTATTGGTTTGCGTGACTTGGTCTTAGGTAAGGGACTGACACAGTCTACCGTTCTTCTATTAAATAATTTGTCAAATGCAGGAAAAAATTTCAGATGAATCTTATGTAACTTTTAATTGGGTTTTTATACCATTTGACAAATGTGACAACGTATACAGTATTTAGAAACATAACTTTTAACTTTTAATAAAAGTGACTCAACAAGATCTGGTGATAAGTCTTATTGACTCTTATTGACTCTTAAATGATCAACCAAAGGCGTTTCATGGGCTAGGCTAAGAAATTCCTGCCGATATGATATGGAGCGACACATTTGAAAGCTCACTAACCACTCATCACCAGCGGGTACCTCAGGTTGTCTCCATTTTCTCATATATATCTTTTTTGCACAAAATAACAAACAGATGCATGTGTGGTTTCGATTTCGCTAATAGCCATCTGAAACCACCAAGAGATTTCAGGATTTTGTTCCTGTTCGTCAACGAGTGATTGTGTTTTCTTATCCAGATTAGGATAGAGAGAATGAGTAGAAAGAAGCTCACTATGATCAATTCTTCTTGATTAATCAATATTAGGAGCAAAAGTGACCCCATCAAAAGACTGGCTAATAAATGTGTTAGCTAGAGGAACAACTTCATGATAAACATCATTCTCATTGGCTCTTTTTGCCAATGCTCTATTAACTACACCAGCAGGATATAAATCATTCTCAACTGAATGAACTCTTTGATCTAAACAAGGCTTGTCATATACAAGTGGTATAACCACGACCTTATCTCCGCAAGGGCATTGCCAATAATAAATGAATACTCTCAATTGGTAAAGAATCACTGCTCCGACAGTCACGGGTCCTGAAACTAAGTCTGATGCAAAATTGGCACAATAGAGAGGAACATTAACAAAGTTGCAATCTATTCCCTGAATAAGAATAATTTCACTAGAAAAATACCTCTCAGGAAAAGGCAAAGTACCTGTTAACAAAAGACTCGAGAAGCCTGTGTCCCTTAAAATTGCCAACTTAATAGGCTTGGCAGAATTACCAATAATTAATATAGAACCTTTCGACCAGAATCGCTCATAATTCTCCAAAATGAAATCAGACTGGGGTTTACTTGACCCAACACATGTATTGCTTTCAATACAAGGCCGTGACATTGACCTCTTCGAAATAAGAATATTTGAAATGTTTTTGTCGCTGTTTTCAACTCTATCAATCAGAAATGACGTGCCATTTTTTCTTATAATAAGCGGGTGTCGGAAGAAATAAGGGTTCTGATCAGTTTTATCAAATGTTTGATTTCTAAATGTTGTACTAGATTGAGATTTGGAAGTACTCTTATGAGACTGAGGTGATTTTTTATACCAGAAAAACTACTGAGCGGAAGACTTATTAACAAATGAAACTCTGTGAGACATTGAATAATCATCAGCTGTGCGAGCGGCTTTTTTCCACAGTTTCCGCCTTTTGCTAAACAAGATACACATTGACATCACTTCTGATACAATTTTTGAACTCTTGGACTAATATGAGGTTATCCTAATCTTTACAACCTTCTTGGCTGAACACCACCAATCAAATAGTTGCTCTTTTTCCCTTGCAAATTCGACATGTGCTTGTCCAGTTTCTTTTCTACAATTCCTAAACCTTTATTGATATGCCTCAGGTACCATCTCATTACCATTCAAGATACATTCCTTAACCACATCATACTTAGCACTATTTTGCACCGACACTGAAGTGTAGACTTCTTGAACTTTGCGAGTAAGTACACTTTGTAATAATAAAGTTCAATGCTTTCTTAGCTATCTCAAGTTTTCAGTTATTTACTCAAAATGAGGTAGGTATTTATGTACATCTGTTTCTTGAAGAGGGGTACTAACCTAATATTTCTGGTAACATCAAACTTAAACTTTTATGTAAAGGGGGGTGGGGCGATCTGCTCCTGCTCCCAATTCTAATTCTTTGAATCTACATCATATTTCCTTTTCTTCACTCTGCATTTGACTCTCTTTTTCTTCTTTTTCTCTCTGCCTCTCCCCCTATAGTTGTATCTCTCTCTGTCTTTGTCTGTCTGTCTGTCTCTCTGTCTCTGTCCGTCTCTCTCTCTCTCTCTTGGCATTTGCATTTGCCTCCTCTTTACCTTTTTTGGAATTTGTATTTCCATAATTTCTTTCTGAAGTTGAAGATTTGTTGATTCCAGATTCCTTCTTGATTTTTAATTGTAATTCTTTTAATTTTATATCAGAACAAGATACAATCATTAAAATCCAGATCATTAACATCCACCATTTCAAAGTCCCACCAAATACTGAACCAAAATATTCTTTATTTCTTGCTTTGTTAAAAATGCTTTCACTTCCGAAATATCATAATGTCTAGCAAACTCAAACAACTCGTCCTTTACAATAGAAAGTAGTTCCTTTATGAATGCAATATGAAGTTGCGCGCGAGTTCAGTATCGTAAAATGCTGAACGATTCTGACAATGCAAAGTTAACGGAGAAAAAAATGAGCATATAATAATTTACGATATTAAACACCTTCATATTGCACGCACGTTCACGACACGTGTGGCTAAAGATAGTATATTGTATTAGGAACTACTTTGTAAACAAACCATATACACTCGTATAGTAGACGCTTTAGGTTTTGGTTGATTAAATTTGTTTGTGAATGAACTAAAGCAGCTGTTTCGTCGGTTTGAAAGTATAGATGATAAAGTTAACGATGTAGACGAGTTCACTTAGTCAGAAACGAAACTTTCAAAGAAGCAAACGAATGAACGTAATATTCGCAATGTTAACAACAAACGTGAGAGACGCAGCAATTGAAAATACCGTTCAGATCATTTAAACAGATATTTAAGAGAATATTCATATCTTTTCGCAAATAGAATGGTTAAGACTATGACGAGTGTTTTCTAAGGTCTACAAACTGTAACATAGATAATCATATTGAGGCCAAGGACTATCGCATATCTATCAGAGACATACAGTTTTATGAGTCTGTCAAAATACTGGGGAAAAATACAAATGAAGGTTTTGGTAGGAAAGTAAGAGCCTCAGAGCCAATAATTCAAGACGACGAAAAAGTATCATTTCCGCTGGGTAAATGGAGTGTCACACAACAGCTGCTTTAAATTTTCCCAGTGTAACTATTTGGATACAATGTTAAGCTAGCGATAGAAGAAACGCTGTATGATACAGGTCATAGCTGGGGTCCCACCAACAGCGAGATGCAAGTGACAGGCCATAAGCATGTTTTCTTTAGCTGGTAATAAGAATGGTAATAAATATGCTTAGATGTATGCATCTTGAATTTCCTCAGATTGTACTTTTTTAGTTAGTTCTTCAAATCCGACAGACATGTCCTGCAAAACCTGATAGAAATAGAAGCTGTATTGGAGTTTCGAGAAGCCTTCATTTCCAGCTGTTTTTTGTTGCTGACTTGACCGAATAATTTAGCCCATCATAACAAGAAAAGCAGAATTGAGTTGGATCAACATAGAAGAAAATCCATGCGCATTCATTCGCAATATGACTCAAAATTTCGATTTTAAATAGACCAAAAGGAAAATCCTTTCTGAAACGGATGTAGAGCATGAGACTAAGTGAAAAGGTCGCTGGGCGGAGCTATGTGCGCATGAATACTGTTATTGTATAGTGATGAATCTACGGTTATGAATTTATTTTGGAATAAAGCATAAATTCAATTACATTGTTTCTTGTAATGTCTTTTATTGTTAAGCCTTAAGTAGTTAGACAAAATAAACATATAATAAAAAGATTACTGCATTTGTATGGGAAAATATGAACTTGTTTCTCTGCAAAATACTTCACTCCGCAAGGTCGTGCTAGGTACAGAAATAACTTAATAGGAGTAAATAAATTTAAATTTACAGTTTTTTAGATGCCTTGTTTTTCAATTTACCTCTAAACAAATTTCAGATAAATATATATATTTTTAAGCGGCTGTTCACAATAGTGCTGATCTTAACATATTTAATTGCAAACCCCGTAATGACTATCCATCGAACTTCTAGTACTTGAAATATACACATATTTTTAATTCCCAGAGACATAGACCTTTGGGAAGGTGACAAGCTAATACGCAAACAAGAACCTTTGTGTCATTTAAGTGACGAATATAGGCTCTCGCTGAGTTATTGGGGGTGGGGTGGGGTGGCAAACATGTAACGGTCAGCTATTAAGTTTTACGGATGTAGACCAAAACATGTCTAGAAGTGAAATCGAGGAAGGGGGGGGGGGGGGGCTATGTCCGGGCGCCCATTGACGAATACATTTACGCATCCACTGTAACTAGGTCAATCCAGCTGCCTCAGAATACTGAGATAGGACGTGTCATAGAATATTGTGAATATTACACGAATCTTACACCCCCGTACCAAAGTCTGGATTAGCTGAAATTTGAAAGAGATAAGGCATGCGGACAAGAAATAGGGTAGTGAACATATCTTATATTTGTCACAAACTTATAAACCTAAAATGTTGACCATATTAACAATAGCTGTTGTGTTTATCTGGACAGGTAGGTTTTAATATCTAACATTTTTCTACATGCACAGAAAGGATCTTTAAAGATCCCAGAAGGTTTTGAGTATATGATGGTTTTGTTAGGAGTTTTCTTTTGCTCCAGCTGTGACTATAATATGACTATATTTTGTTATTTCTTTCCTATATAGTATCTGTCATTTTGCTATTATTTGTTAATAGACGTGTATGATAATGCTAGAGCGCTTAGGAAATGATTGAGAAGAAAGAAAAAAAACACAACATAATACCCCCTCACCACTACCCCAAAAAAACACACACGAAATTAAAATCAACCTTATCTAATAATACATTATCTTTATTTTTCTTATTTGAATGTCAGAAATACTATCCCATAGATCATTTGGAAATTATATAAAGCATGTTGTTTATTTTGTTTGTTTGATTTTTTTTTAAAGCCAGACAAAGTTCGAGATTATACTGCAAGGTCACTTTGTTAAACCACATAATTTATACATTTTTTAAAAATATTTTTTAAAATTAAACATCACTGGAATAAAATACACGTACGAAACGTTTGTTTTTTGTTTGTTTAGTGCCATGTAGGGGCACCATATTCCTAATGGGTCATCGCTTATGTGATGAAGGCATAGGCTGTAAGGACATCTACACACCTGTGTGCGGGTCAGACGGTCAAACATACAGTAAGTAGAGTACAAAAATAATCCCATCAAAAGTGATCCACTGCGGATATGAAATTTAAGCCCATCGCTCGACGCGCTGTCTTTAACTGTTGATTAACTAAGTCGAGATACACTTATTAACTCTCGACCTCGACGTACTGATAGTTAACCAATGCCAATCAACACTAACTCGAAATAGTAATTTGAGAGCTTAAGATACCTTAAATGTCATGCACTAATTATGAAATATATCTGACACATCTTCTTTGACTATATCATATAAATAAATAAATAAATTACAGGTATACTAGAAACTTCTTTTTTCCATTCAAAGCTTGGATTCCTAGATGTGTTATGCTATTGATTATCTGTTATAAGGCAATGAAAATATCGTAACATTATCTGTACTGCAGCAACGTGCCTTAAGCAGTTCAATGCCGTGTATAACGTAGGCAAGAAGACATATTCAAGGGATACTTAAAAAGAAACGTATCTATCTATACTTTATTTCCCTCAAAAACGAAATCTATGTTGGTTTTGGCCCGTGTTGTTCAAGAGATTATTCGTTTGAAAATAACAAGTGAGGTTCGGCTCCATCTTTGCTAATCACGTGTCGTTGTTGGATGTGGAAACAATGTGAATCGATGACATTTGGCTTGAGAAGTTGTTTGAACCCAGGTTAATTCGTTCTTTTTTTTTATTTTATTGTTTGTTTAATTTCTGTGTTTTTGTTTAAAGAAATGCCTCTGTACACATTGAAACCTTAGTCGCATCTTCTGAGAATAATCACCCTGCTTAGAAAGCACAACATTTAAGAGCCGCTTTATATCAGCTTCCTTATATATTTCAGCTGAATATGCATTTACACATTGTCATAAATACACTGTAATTCAATGAGTGTCGTAAATACATTGTAATTCACTGAGTGTCATAAATACATTGTAATTCACTGAGTGTCGTAAATACATTGTAATTCACTGTCATAACTACATTGTAATTCACTGAGTGTCATAAATACAATGTAATTCACTGAGTATCCTTTACAAGATATGTATAAATATAGGTAACTTGTGATTTTATTTGCTAGTGTTAGACCAAAGATATCTTCGCGATCAAACTATTTCCTCTATTTCCACAGAAACAGTTTTGATTAGTAAACAAGGTGTGGTGATTATATAATATAGAATCAGATATGTCCTTCCATAGTGTGTGTGTGTGTGTGTGTGTGTGTGAAACCACTCTTTCATTCTTTTTTTGTATTTTTCAGGTAACTATTGTTACATTGGTATAGCCATGTGTAAGAACACCTCTCTACATATTGTGCACACAGGGCAATGTGAGTAAAGCACCGGTGACACGAAGCGTTAACCTGTAAATGGAAAGTGTCTAAAAATGGATTCTTCTGAAATTGAAAATTATAATTAATTTAAGACATTACGGTAGACGTACTCCTTTCTTCGTATATATCATATATTACCTGTATGTTGTTACATCAATTGAAATAACAATAAAGTTTTACAAATCTCCGTCACTTTTCGTATATTTTAAATACGTTTATGCGAACTTACAACTAAAATATAAAGTTGGATAGAAAAAAAAAATGCTCAACGCAAAGGTAGATGCAAATCAATGAATTACCTAAGTACAAAACAAGTACTATCCTAACTTTACCGAGAACAAATTGGCCATGTAGTAATAAGTAATTATAGGTGATCTGGAAGTATACAAAAAGTGAGCGAATATCGAGGGCATATTTGTATGAACAATATCTATATATGACAGACAAGATAACATACAAAGTTGATAAGATTTTGAACACCATTAGAATGAAAGATACTAGAGTAATGGAAAAGATACGATGAATCTGTTAAAATCTTTAGTCGGCAGATAGAAAGAAAAAGAAGAAAAAGAAAAAAAACCCAATAAAACACCGAAACAACTTATGCCTTTAAAATAAATGCTGCTTCAAAGACACACCTTGACTTCGGCCAAAGAAGTACATATATAGCAGTATGATGGCGCATGAAAAGTTCGTGCTGTTTTTTTTTTAAAAATATATTGAGTTTATTGAATGTGATATATGTGGAGAAAAAAAAACAGAGCAAAGCTTACACATGCATCTTTGCATTAATAAAAAAATCGAGGAGAAAAAGAAAGCACATTAAAAACATCACAGTTAAGACAACAAAATGGTACACATGATAAACGGGATAAGGCGACTACAGTGTAGGCAATGTCCTTGCTTTTTAGTAAATTACATAAAAAAAGAAACTTTAATAAAGTAAAATATGTGAAGTTAATTTTCAAAACATTTAAATCAGAAGACAAACAAATGCAACGTCAAAAATTACAAACTGGTCAATGATTCGTCTTTCGAGATGGCAGCTAACCATGATTTTACTAATTGTTTTGGAGTTTTGTGAGTGGCTGATCAGGCCAATTTGTGTTCTGAATTTTATGTGGCACATTGGACATGCGATGCCACTTGGACCTGCTTGATCAATAAAGGACATGCTGCAGTTCCAAGCTTTACCCCGCTCGCGCTTCTGCACTGTCTTTGCAAGTTTCTTTATCTCACAGAAATTGCGCCAGGTTAAATGATCATGTGCGACATCTTCGCAAGACTCAGGGTCAATAGTAAAGTGTTTTAGATTTGATGGAATATTTTAAGCATTTCACTTCCCTGATATCGATTTCCATCCTTCAAATCGCCATAGAAGTTCGTCTTTAGTAGTCGTTCGTCGGACGTCCTGGTAACGTAGCCTCCCCATCTCAATTATGATACTTTTAATGCCTGCCCGTGGGAGAACCTGTGTGTCTGGTATCTACCATCAATTTCCTCAAACAGCATATGTGAAGATGGCTAAGCTTTTTGTCATGTAATTTATACGCCATCCATATTTCGCACGCAAAAAGTTTGGTCGGCAGCACGGTGGCATTATATAATTTCATGTTTGTTCGCAGACTGATGCCTAGTGCCGATTTAAGGCCTTCCGGGGCCGTAAACTAAGAACTGAAAATATTATGGTGCCTTCCCCCATACAAAATGTGAAAGAACAAAAAAGAAGAAAAAAGACGATATTAAGAGCTAAAACAGTGTTGTCATCATTCCAAATCAAAATACTCGTACACGCAGATCGAAATGGTCATATCCAATTCATTAACTTTTATCATCAAATATTAATTTGAATTTTTTCTGATCGTCTGGTGCCCTAAGCACGTGCTTAGTGTGCTTAATGGGTAATCTTGCAGCCTCTGAACTTCCATTCATTTGCACTTTGTCTGCCAAAGGCCTCACTTAAATAGGCAATTCTGACGATAGTTTCGGCATGAATATACTGCCGAGGTAGGCGAAGTTGTCCACTGCCTGCAGTGTTTGTCCATTCACTGTGATCGTGGGCTCGTAAGACTTTCGTGGTGAAGGTCGATGTGCTAACATACCAACTGCGTTAGCGTGATAAAATTGATTACAATGAAAAATATATTGTCGCATACATCACACTTAAACATGGACTCCGTGAAAAATACAAGATCACAGTCTGACAAGTAAGTTGGCAGAATCAACTAAACCAGTCAGTGTGGATGGCAACATCTGATTACGGAATTTCCTTAATGTGTTTTATAGATGAAAACATACAGGATACAAATCTCATGCTTTCTTAAAAATTCAGACACTTCTGTCAGAATGTAAAATACAAATTTTTCGTGGTAACCAACTCTAATTAGTATATTGTTTTGTTTTGTCATATTGGTTTGTGGATGGGGATTAATATAAAAGAAACATTTGCCATCGATATATTGTATATATGATCATATAAATTATATAAACTATATATATATAACCAAAATAAATTATGATAGTTTATAAGATATATGGAAAAATTATTAACATATTTTATCAACTTATTAGGATATCTTTTAAACTTGTAACTTGTAAGATATCTTATAAAATGTATCATAAGACAGCTTATAAAGCTTAAAATATATATAGTTTGTGACATATCTTAATAAGAATATATGATGCCTAGTCCCTGGAATAAATTTATTTCAAAAGCTAGACATCTCATAAACTAATTAAGATATCTTACAAACTAAATATACAAAATGAATCAAGATATGACACAGTTTGTAAGATATCTTATATAATTTAAAGATATCTTATAAAATGTATATCTTTTAAAATTTGATGTTATTTGTGGACATCTCCAAGTCAATCCTCTGTGACCTTTGAGGTTTATTAGCTTTGTTATTAGTTTCTTTTTTGCTTTACACATTTATGTGCTGTTGTTACTGTTTTAGAAATAGGGCTTTATTAGACCAAATTTTCTGTTTTATATCTATTACTCTTGTTGTACTTTATAGTGTATGTCATATATTTACCCATTTCATTTTATCTCCTGAACAGCAATATATATATATATATATATATATATATATATATATATATATATATATATATATATATATATATATATATATATATATATATATATATATGTATGTATGTATGTATGTATGTATGTATGTCATGCTCTGTCATGGTCTCCAATCTGGGATTTGGCCTATATGTTAGCATTCTGCATGTCTGGTATTTCCCTCTGGTTCTAGCATCTGATGAATTCTGTATATTGTTGTATGGTAGATTTTCGCATGTTTGGCACTCATCTTCTGGATTTTCAAAGTGAGTGTATGATTAGGACTTTTAGCGTAGCTTTTAAAAAAATTCAGTCATATCGCCATGATGTCTGCAGTGTGGAAGTTTATAGTGATGTCTAGCACTGGGGCATCATGCTGCAGACACATAGTATGATGTCCCACCCAGTCACATTATCCTGACACCAGGCCGACCAGTCCTAACACTAACCTCTTAATGCTGCGTGCCTAGTGAGGCAGCTGTTAGTACCATTTTTGTAAGTTTTTGGTATGACTTGGCCAGGGTTTGAACCCATAACCTCCCACTTCTGAGGTGGATGCTCTAACCACTAGGCCACTGGAGCGGTTTTTCAAAGTATAATCTATAAAGCTATTTCTTTCTTTTTCTTTTTTGTTTGTTTCCTTTTTAAATTTTAAAAATGTTACATTTGATAACTCAATTAGCTTCATTTATAAGATGTATGATTTTTGGGGATAAGATATCTTATAAAATTCATATGGTATCTTAGAAACTTTCTGGGATATCTCATTAACTATATACTCTGTGGCTGAGTTAGTATGTAGTAAAAAAAAAAAAAATTATTTTAAATAAATATGAGTAAAATGACAGGCCAATAATACATGTATATATTTTCTGATAATGAAGCATAATATGTATTGAATTGTACAGCAAGCCACTAAAAACTGCAAGAGTATCACAAAATTCTTTATCAACTGTACCCAGGTGAAAGTCAAAAAGAGCAACAACGTATATAAAAACCATGGGAGCACAAATATTTGTCAATAAGTGCATTTTTAGATGATGACCATAAATATGTACCAAGATCAGTAAAAACTGCATCACAAGCTGCATTCTGAAAATTATGTCTTATACTGCATTCAGCTGCAGAACATAAAGGGCAATTGTGATAGCAAAGTGATTTGTCGATATGCACATCTTCCAATGATGACCATAACATGTACAAAGTTTTGAGGTGATCCAGTGAATACATGATACTAATTGTGTTCACAAGATTCTGTCATACAAATCATCAGTCTCCAAGTAAATGTTTTTCATCCTGTTATTTACCTGTAATGCTTCAATATAAAGATGCTGACACTAATCATGTATATTCTAAAACTTTCTAATATTCTAGATCTAAGGCCCTTTTTAAGCCAAATGATTACATAATAATAACAAAAAAAACATGCCACAAACTGTATTTTTTTCAAAATATTTAACTATGCTGCCACTTTATGTCTGCATTTCTGAGCTGTATAGTCTCCTCCAGTTCAAAGGCCAATAATTGCAGTTGCATCAGTTGATAAATGTAGGGACAATTTCCACTGGTCAGAACAAAATCATGTGATCAGACCCAGTTGCATTTATTTCAGTATAAACGGTACAGAGATAATACTATGTAGAAACTTCTATAAGTAGAGTCTTGCTCAAAATCTGCCCAGAAGGACGTCGGGGCTACAGCACTTTCACTGTGGCTCGTTACAAATGAATTTACAACTACAGAGAAATAGATATAGTAATTGGGATGGGTGTCAATAGACTAACATTAGAATGATTGGACTCACAGTCCTACAATGTAAGAAGCCGACCCTGACAGTTATGATGTGGGGGTGGGTGGGATATAGATCATGTTGCTCCCCATCATAACTGTCAGGGTTGATGTCTTGCACTGTTTGATTATTGAACTCCCATCACTATAACCAGTCACCAATAATCTAAATTTCAGTTTTCAAGTAGCCCCCATAATTAGCCTAAACTGATAATAAACACAAAAATAGATTAAAGGAAAGAAAATTGGTTACTCATATGTCTAGGCAATAACAATCAGGCCAAGTCACAATGAACTCAAGAAAGCATCAAATCCAAGAGTCATTTATATGTCACACAAAACAATACATCCTTTGCTATAAATAATGAATTTTACTCAGATCATTTATGCCAATTTAGATAAAATATTAAGACCATGCTGTGGAATGTTCAAAACCTAGATCACCTGCCATTGGAAGAATTTGTTTGATGCTGACATAGCTATTACATTACAGATGGAAAATCACGTTCTATAAATAGCTATATAGCAGATGCTCTCAACAAGAATTCAATAAGGCTGTATAACTGATAGAAAATATTTATAATAAAAAACAAAACAATGCCCTCCAGGCATTATTTGCTGTGTGATTCAGCAAATGGAAGTCTGAACCACAATAAAATAAATAAAAACTTTATTAAACTCTTAAATGTATTACAAAATCTGAGCCATTAACAAAATACCATATTAGTTGTGAGATTCTGATGTATCATCCATTACAAAGTGTGTGTGATTTGGATTTGTAAGGTAGCTTTAAAAAATGTCAGTCATATTGCTATGTCTGCAGAGTGGCAGTTTATAGTGATGTCTAGCACTGGGGCATCATGCTGCATTCTTGTGGCATCATGTCCCATCCAGTCAAATTATCCCAACACCAAGCCAACCAGTCCTCACACTAACCTCTTAATGCTGAACACCAAGCAAGGCAGTTGCTAGTACCATTTTTGTAAGTCTTTGGTATGACTCTGCCAGGGTTTGAACAAGCGACCACCCACATCCAAAGTGCCATTACAAAGTAAACCAAACATTTACAAATTCAGTTCCTTACAAAGATCACATATTCAGTCACTTATAAAATAATATTATGGAATAATGAATAGCAATGAATACATATTAGAAAGAGCAAAAGATGAATACAATTATAAATGTGTGAAGAGGAAACTGATCCACAAAACCAACATGGGTTCCAAATGAAATGGCAAATTTCCAAATGGAATATGGGGCCTAAAACTCAACTTTTTATGGAAAAGGTGAGAACAAAAGACACCTAGGTCTCCTTGATTATAGTCCAATTCTAAATTTGACTCCATATATATATATAAATTAGAGCTGTATTTTTTCTATCTATAAAACTTTGGGCTGGGGTGGTGGTGGTGCAAAAACAAAATGGAGCACTTTCTTTTTTTGGACCTTTTAAAACTGAATTGACTGAGTAATCTATAATTTACCATCTGTAAAAATACTGGTGTAACATCAACAAACATGATATATAATTTGCCTTTTAGACTGAGCGCACAATTAGTACATGATAGGCAGGTAGTGAGTGTATCCTACAGAGCTTTCTTGTGTCTACACTTACCAACACCCTGTGACACAGACTCTCTCAAAGACAAACAATTGCCCAAAACAAGATACCTGAACAAAATAATGGATTTAACACTGAACAGAAGCACTGCCTGCTAAGCATTGTAAAAAATCCTTCAAAAATTATCAAATGGAACATAAAAAAATACTCAGATAATGCAAAGACTGGGTTATAAAACACTCAACTGACACAAACAGGTTTAACACGGGTCAAAAAGATGCTTAAAAACACTAATGAGGGCAAATAATAATAAGCGATCTTGGCATGCATGAACTCATGTTACAGTCCAAAGAAAAAGAGTAAGGATCACAATGTACTGGTTCTGACTAGGGAATCAGACTGGGATTATGTTCTTTTAAATTCTGGGTCTCCAATTACTAACTGGAGGAGAGGAAATTTACTTTGGTCTGGGGACTTGACATCCTGGAAAAGGTAAGCAATGCAATAGTAGCAGGTAATGTATTATTGAATTTAAGTTGCCTTTTAGAGAATTCTGAAGCAAGGACTGAAAACAAGACATTACATGGCATTTTATGTGCCTTTTAAAATGACCTTGGACCCATAAAAGTTGCCTATAAATACATCCTTAAATACAAATACAAATATTCATTTGAACTTCATACTTATAACAGCATGCAAAATTGCCTCTGGCACACCAGGGCGATTCCAGCTAACTTCACAGCAGACTGGGGCAAAAGATGAGCAGCCAGTTAAATTTTTAGGAACAGTGAGTAAATTTAATCTAGAAATTATATATTTTTAAGCTATTAAAATAAATATTAAAAACCAAGTGAGAAATCAGTAATTGTGGATTGTTTCTTATTAACACTTGTGAATCTGGGTTGTATAAGATAATTAAAAATCAATGAGAAAAGAACTACCAAAAGGAATACAACACTATCAAATGAAAATTATGTACAAAAATACACCATGAACATGGAAACAGAATGCATGCTAAAACCATAACAATACTGTTCTAGTTCATTCAGCTCAGCATTGCAAATGATATCAGAGACTGTAGCTCACTGAATTTTCAAGTAACCATCTCATAATGTAGCTAAAGTGAACAAATTAGTTTCGCGCACAAATAATTTGAACACCATTTGTATTAACATTCTGAGCAACACTATTCATTATTTGATGCATCCTGAAAACGAGTGTTCTGCATACATGTAAATAATCATATTTGCCAATGGAGTTATGGAAGAGTTCATTTGTGATACAGGACCAAACAGTTATGGGAGCCATTGCATGCCACAGGTAATAAACAAATTATAAAATGCAATAAATAACTAGTACAAAGAAAACTGGACAATGCAGATGATGTTTTAATTAGGTAAATTTATCTACACTTCAAAATGCTGAGGTGAGAATTCACTGAGCTACAGACATGGATATCATTCATGACACTGAGCTTAAGAAACTATAATTGTTCAGTTACATTCTACTTATGTGGCTGAATTGTGTTCCAGTTCCAGCAACCACTTCTGGAGCTCGTCTTCCCACAGAACTAATCTCAAGAGCACTATATGCTGGACACTACAGACATATCTTTACAGACTGGGTATAGTTCTGATACCACAGACATATCTATATAGACTGGGCATAATTATGTCATTGATGAAAGTGAAAGGATGAAAATCCTGATTGTTATTCACTCTAATTCAGACTGTTCATCACTTGTTAGATTAAGGGTCTCAAACTCAAATCACCATGAGGGTCACAGGAAGACTAGTACATTGGCTCAAGGGCCGCATCATTGAAAGCTTTGCATACAGTGAAAGCAGCTCCTATAAAAGGTAGCCAGTTGAAATGTTGGAAACAAGAAGTAAACGATGTAACAATCAAATTTTATCAAAACTGGCTGGCTGTGGAGAAAAAAATTTGAATTATTATTTTACAAATTTCAGGTGTAGTTGTCAGCCAAAGGAAATGTGTGTGATTTTTAATTTTTAACGTAGCTTTAACAATGCTGAAGTCATATCGCTATGATGTCTGTAGTGTGGCAGTTTATAGTAATGTCTAGCACTAGGGCATCAAGCTGTGGACATTTAGCATGATGTCCCACCAAGTCACATTATTCTGACACCAGGCTGACGAGTCCTAACACTAATCTCCTAATGCTGAGTACCTAGCAAGGCAGCTGTTAGTACCATTTTGATAAATCTTTGGTATGACTCAGCTGGGGTTCGATCCCACAACCTCCTGCATCCGAGGTGAATGCTCTAACCACAAGGCCATGCCAAAGGAAATAACTCCATGGGATGCATGTTTGAGACCTCAGTGTTGATTATGACACCCAGCTTCTATATGACTTTTTTATGGATCTGAATCAGTTAGACCATGGGCATTATTTTCCTGGTCAGTAAACATTGGCTATATTATACCGAATTTAATACAACTTATTAACGTTGACATATGATTTAATTATCTCATTTTGTGTTTTACTTCATTTTCCATGTTTCATTATGAAAATAACTAATAACCTTAATACAGTCTGATGTTCATGTCTACCTGATTTTACCATCGAGTCACTGACTGCAGTTTGTCTTCTTGTATGATAAAATATAAGACGCAGTAGTATTTTCAGGTTAGGGTAGGCAAGTCATTGAGGAAAAAAAACCACCATATATTTAATGTGCTTTTTGCAAAAAAAAATTAACATACATTTTTTGTTTTTACCATGGGTAAAAAAGTGCTAGCATCAGCAATGAGAAACAGTCGGCTGACCAGAAACTCGCATGTTTTTGGGTTTGGCCTAACACAGCTTGTGCTGAATGAGTTCAAATGATAGGATGAGATATTTGGTATAAAAGAAATTTAGCCTTTCAAAACTTGCAGAAACACATGAGACATGTAACTTGTCCTCTGTTTTGGCAATCCAGATAGTTTTTGGGCCTTTTGCTCACCCTGAGAAGATGGCCAGTGAGTATATAAATCTATTAATTTTGTAGTACTGTTGATGATTGGAGAACAGCATAGAGGGTTGTATCACAAATAATCTATTATTTAACCACATACTACAGACCTAATCTCTAAAACAACTTGTAAATTTTAGACAGTTGTATCTCCTATACTATTATCATATAACTAATATTTTTAGGGTTGTATTTCCTATATGGTTATCATATAACTGTAAATTTTAGAGGGTTGTATCTCCTATACTATCATCACATAACTGTACATTTTTTAGGCTTGTATCTCTGATACTGTTATCACATAGGTGTACATTTGAGAGGGTTGTATCTTCTATATTAACATAACTATGCATTTTTGAGGGTTGAATTTCCTATACTTTTATGAAATAGCTACATTTTAGAGGGTTGTATCTTCTATATTAATAACTGTAAATTTTAGAGGGTTGTATCTCCTATGCTATCATCACATAACTGTACATTTTTTAGGCTTGTATCACTGTTGTCACATAGTTGTACATTTTAGAGGGCTGTATCTTCTATATTGTTAACATAACAGTACATTTTAGAGGGTTTAATTTCCTATACTGTTATGACATAGCTACATTTTAGAGGGTTGTATCTTCTATATTATTAATATAACTGTACATTTTAGAGGGTTGTATTTCCTATACTGTTATCATATAACCATAAATTTTAAATATACATGCATGCAAAAGGGTTCGTATTTAAATGTGGCCCCTTTCTCATAAGGCCATCATTCAGCAAAGAGAAGATGGCCCAGAAAATGACTTACATGAGAGTACAAATATGTTAATCATTCACCAATTTGGTGTTAATCAAAGCACCCTCTGATTAGGAGTGGTCTTGTTTTTAGAAAGGCCCCTCAAGCGGGGTCCACTGTAACATGCAACTTGTTGAGGGTTTGTATCTCTCTTACTCTATTTTGTAGCGAATGCTACAAACATAATCTGGACAGTAACATGTATAACATCAATTCCTGCAAAGTAATTAGGTCAGGTGTCACAGATGAGGTATACCACATTATGGTGAGATGATGTACAAGGATACCTTTCCTGTTGATCAAATATGTAACATTTGAAATTGAAATTTTTTGATTTTGAGTGAGGCTATATCTTGAGAGTTTATTATCTGATGGAAAATTAAACAAAAACAATTTCTACTTTTAGGTAAATGGAACTCCATGTCAAATTTCAAATGTCATTATGATTCTTCAAATGGATTAAATTTACTAATGACTTATTCTAACAAAAAGCAGCCTGAATGCTTTCTATACAAGACACTACAATGAAATTAAGCTTATGCAATAACATTTCTTAAGCTTCATGTATTAGATATATATTAAGGCAAAAAATAAATCACTAACAAGAAATATACAAAAATGCACATAACGCTGTCATAAATTGTTTGGTAAAACATAAGTTTGATGTCGGGTTGGATGGGTTGCATCTGGGCATATGAACATACAAACGAGGGTTCAAAACTGCTAATTTTATTATTTTTATTAAGATCATGTACAAATCAAACTTACTTGCTGTACAAATATACTAAAGGTGTTTTCTAAATACAGAAAACATAAAAAGAACAAGCAATTCCAGAAATTTATGTTCCACACTTGTTGTTGGCAGTAGGGAAATGCAGTTTTGTATAGGAAAGGGCTTGATAACAAGGGTAATACAGTAAATGACACAGAACATTAACATTCAAACCCACATGGGATCTCATCAATGTAAATCTTTAACTAAAAACATGATTAAAAGAGTTAATGTGCTGAGAAAATTATATGGGGTCAACATTTTACACCCACAATTCCACTAAATGAAAGCTGGTAATAAAATTTGTCTGAAGATGTATCAACATAAAGCTGCATATAATATTTGTTTGAAATACAACTATAATTGAGGAAATTATTGTGGAAACAAAAGCAGGTAGGTCTAAAATCAGGGTCCATAACTCTGCTAAGCAATGATGAAGATCACTCATTGAATGATGAAATTCAGTCCAGGGTGTCATCCACATCAAGTTACAATGGGAGTTACTGCATAGAAGGGGAAGTGGGCAAGCCCAACAATAAGGAGTCATAAAATATAATGATCCATGCTTAACGTGTAGCTAAGCAACAGAGTCTGCAAGACTTTATCAATATCATGAAGTCTTCTAAATTTGCTTGAAATCTAAAAAGAGAATTATTGTGCAGACACTGTAGAATATTGTATTTTATGAAGAAAAGAGACTAATAGTGACGAATTCATAGCCTATGAGAAGTACAATATCCCTGAGGATCTGGCACTATCGTATATATATGTACATTGTATAGAGACTGTTAAAACCTCAATTCACTATATTTTTGTACACTGAAAGCATATCTAAAGGCTACCGTAACTTGTAAAACCCTTGTATATGTACATCTGTATGTGCAATTAAATACATACAGAATGAAGGCTACTTACAGTCTTGTATATGCTGTATGTAAATATATATATATTTCATAGGCTTTAGAACTCTCACATTCAATGCCTGCAGCATAAAAGCAACTGAATTTGCTGGAAAGTGTAGGATGAATATCCCACTTATGTTGACCTCAGTGTTGAGGCAGGGAGCACATATCACAGGTTGTTTTTGTGGACTGGTTGATGAATGTACAGTGTGCGCAAGTCCATCGATCACTTGCAGATGCTGTTGCGGAAGATGAGGCACCAATGGGGGGGAGTGGAGGTGCACCAGGACCAACATATGATGTCTGTCTAGATGGAGGAGGTGCTGGACCTAATATAGAAACATTAAATTGTGTCAGAAAAACATACTTTCATCTGTAATACAAACATATAAGAAAAAATTATCTTGCCATAAAATTTTCAACAAAGGCCAATGTGGGCATGATATCACCCACATGGCATGTATAACAGTAAAGCACTTCACCAAGTATGGCAATATATTATTGTAAGAACACAATCCTATGTAAGAGATCTCCCCACCTTTACACCATTTCAATTTTACCAATTTTACTCAACCTATTTTACAATAATCTTATACAATCTTTTCAAAGCAAAAGGCATAATTAATATGCATAGATCTGCTAATAACTGAATACATCAAAGAGCTGATATAAAGCTATTTACCAAGTTTTTCAAAGTCAGATGAGGAAGCCAATTTTTAAGTAAATTATGTTTCTCCTAGAATACTTACCCAATCACATTACATTAGGAATATTAGCCTGCTACCTCGCGAATCCAGCCTTTTTAAAAAACAAAAATTGTCTTTTCCTGTCTATATCCATAGACAAAGGGCAATAATGCTTGCCCATTATCTCCCCTTGGCACTGTCAGCTGTCGCTAGTTTTTAACTGAGCAAGATACTAATGAGAATGCTCGCATGGCGGTGTGGTTGGGAGGGTTTTTAAGTAATGTAATTGGGTAAGTATCCTTGGAGAAACATAATTTACTTTAAATTTTCTTTCTACTTTGAATACATTCCTCAATCAAATTACGTTAGGAGAATAAATAATAGGAGGAGGGGATGCTAAGCATCCAACTTCTACCTCGGGTATCCTTATAAGGAAGAATCGCTGGATTCCATCTGTGAATGATAATCAAATTCTCAGAATTACATCAGCAATACAACCAGGGGTCACAAGACCTGTGACCCTAACAAACAGTTAAGAAGATGAAGTTTGAAATCTTCTTACATAAAAATTTCACTGGCAAATCCAGCAAAGCTAACAGGCTGTGTTGATTGATATAGTTGGTTCTAGTGGCAATCTGTGCTGCCACCACTGGACCTACCAGATTCAAGGTTTGCCTCTGTGGCATTAAGTCTCAGAAATGAAGGCTTGAGAAGGTTGACTCTGCATGCCAGCCAACAGCTATTAAATCTTGGATCAAAATGTTGTGTTTGAACATGAGGCTCACAGAGATGTCTTGAAGCTTCTGAGCAGTACTTTTTGTAAGGTAACTCTGATTTGGTTAGATGTCAGAGTACACCAAGCATACAACCCACTTTGGCCACCAAGCAAAGGTTTGATGGGTGGTATCCTGTTTTCCGTGTCACACCTGAATGAAGAGGCATTTCTGCATGCCATGACCTTGCATGGCTGCTGTTCTCAACCTATCTAAGGAAGAAAGCAAGCGAATGAGAACTCTCTGGTTAACGACAATCAGTAACTAATTTGGGATACAATGTCTGGTTGTCTCCAAAGAATAACCAAACCCTCTGATTTGAACTGAGGAGAGTTCGGTTTGACAAAAAGGGATTGCAGCTTGCTTACACTCTACGTGGAGCTAAGGCTATCAGGACTTATATGATAGTGACTTTAGTGGAGTGTGAGGTTTGAATGAATTTGAATCTCACTATGTTAAAACCCAGGATTAGTTCCATTTGGAAACAGAGTGAGAGATTATGGCTGATTGAGACCAAAAAGGTCTATATCCTGCCCAAAATGTCTGCTATGATGCTGGAATGTGTTCAGTATCATGGAGCAGTAACCTATGACAGAGATGGGCCCAACTGTTTCTCCTCAAAGAGCCAGAGAAAAAAAAAAGTTGAAGGATTGAGGCACATGGAGGGACAAAGTTGTTGGTATGGCGCCAGTCCCTGAAAACACACCACTTTACTTCTTAAGCTTTCAAAATGGAGTTCCTTCTTGCACTGGAGATTCTCTCCAAAATCGAAGGTTTGAATTTACTCACAGGGCTGTCCTGATAAGAGCCAAGCACATAAAAGAAGAAGATGGTTTGGGCATGGAAGAACTACCTGTGACTGTTGTTTTTGGTAATAAGATTCCGGTTGGCTGAAATGTTCACGGGCATATCTATTACTAGAATGAATTAGACTGGTAACCCTGGACTTATCTCATCTGAGAGGGGCTATTAGAACCCTCTTGCCACTCTGTCCCTGTAACTTCTGGATTATTTTCAGTGTCAGCACCATGGAAGGGTAGGCAAATGCCCCCAATGACAGTACAGCCATGGTCTGGAAATGGAGAGGCAGAAGTGGGTAGCTATGACTCCACAAAGAGGTCAAACATCGGATGACCCCACAGTGCACAAATCCAAGTGACGACTGATCAATGGAGAGACCATTCTGCATGAAGGACTTGACCACTTCTGGATAGGGTGTTGGCCAAGACTTTGAATCTGCCAGAATGTGTCTGATTTGTATGTTAACATGGAGACTGTTGCAACAATGTAGAAACTGTAAAATCAGAATACATAGGTCAAGTGATTTGGAGCCTCCCTGTTTGAGGAGGCTGATGGTAGTGAAGGTCAGCAACAGGTGGTCACCCCAACTGTATGCACTGGCATTGATAGATACTATTATTTCCGCTTGAGGCTTCTCCAGTGGCATTCCCATGGTCAGCCAACCTGGGTTGCACAACTGACACAGGAATAATCAAAGCTTAGGTGTGACCATAACTGTTTGAATAAAGGGACTTGAAAAGAGGGGCCATTGTGTTCTGCACGCAATGTCTGCATAAAAAAGACAGCAGAGCGGGATAAAGTATGCTGCTAAATTGAATAAACCAAAAACTCTCTAGCTGAGATCAACAAGCTTGACAATTCTGATTACGTGAACATGAAGTTGCACCAAATTATGGCTGCTTAAAAATTCCAGATGGACAAAATTATGGGATGGATGGAGGGCTGACATTTCCTGGATGTTCTATAAGAGATCATTCCTGCCTTGGGGTAGAATTGAACTTACCATATGTTTCAGGTGAATGTTGTACAAGTATGCTGCCATAAGTTATAGATGACATTGATCAGCACAGGATGAGAAGGTAATCCTTAATCTCAGTAAAGCCCAAGGGAGAACTTTGAACTGATCAGCTGTGTTACGGTAAGCAAAAATTAAGAAAAAATGTGTGACAAAGGGGTGGTTATGGATATGAAAGTAAGCGTTGATCAGATTGAGGCTAATGGTACACTTGTCCCATGGAACAGAAAGGCAGACTGAATTTGCTGTCTCCATCTTGAATTGCTTGAAGTGACTCCAGCCGATGATGGGTTTCAACTTGCTTTTGGAACAAGAAACAACCTTGAATAAGACCTTGGGGATCATGGTCTTTGCACAAGCGCCACCACCATTTTTTTTTGCTTTTAATTAGCAACTGTATCTCCTGTTGTAGAAATGCACCCTTCTCCTGATCTGACGGTGACTCTGTGAAGAGGGGTGAGAGGAGAGGGTTGTTGACTAACAAAGCCCAAAGCCCCTCCGAATGACCTGGATCACCACCCTCTTTCTGAGGGAATAGGGAGATCCAGTGAGCTCAAAAAGTGGTTTCTTACCATCTCTCTATGAATGCTTCATAGAGACTGATGTTGGTGCAAGTGACTAAGAAGATACCCTATCCTGAGGCCACTTAACCTCCCTTATCACTGGAGATTGTCGAGTGGTTCCAAACACCCGTGTGGATTAAGTAGCAAGGTGAAGTGGCAGTTCCTGATCTGACTGCCTCTAAACTTGCTCTATTCTTCCTCCAAAGCAATGATGATCTGAACAGCATCATTCAGAAAGGGAGGGTATGACAAGGTTTGAGAGATGTGGATTGCAGACATGCAACACATCATATCAGGAGTAAATTGGTCAAACCCAACAAAATCTGGCCATGGTATGGTGTGCAGCCCTCATCAATGGCCCTATCAATCCTGGCCGTCACCTCCAAAGCATGGCTACTGCCAGGTGTCTCTGTCGAGTCTGAAAGGTGCCAAAGAAGCCAAATCCAACAATGAAGAAGGGACATCTCAAACCAGCTCGATGGGCATGGAGCACACTTGTCTGCTATATAAAACAGAGAAGTGGACATATGAACAACTGCTATATTCTTTTCATGTGCAGGGAGATCAGTACTGAAGATATCTGTTGCCTTAAGCCCATCTCTTCCTCCTCGTCGAGATCTACCATTCTGCAGAGTAGCCATAGGTGGTGGAGGGCATTCTGAAGTAGTCAACACCCTATAAATTTCCCTGAAGGTGTCTTGAAAGCTAAACTTAAGTCTGTTCCATTGTCAGATCTGAGTAAGTAGGAGTTCCGTCGCACTCACTGTGCACTGAGGCCAAACTGGGTCTACTTGCAGCACTAGAGGAGACATACCAGGTGGTATGAAGACTGAATTCCATCCTTATGAAAATGTCACTAGCTCTCCCTAGTAGACAAGCAGAGAACATATGGAAGTCCGACCCAAGGAATCGTCAGACTGGAAGCTGGTGGTATAAAAGACGATTCTGTTATTACTGGTACCAGTCACTCCAAGGGCCTGGCTGGACAGACAGATTCTTTTTACTGAAACCTCTGTCATAAAAGGGGCATGTCACCAATGGTACAGTTAAATGGATGGATCTGTCACTCAGATCCCTGTAAATCATATTTGGCTGGACTGATCCAACAGTGATGGCTGGATGGCTGGCGACAGTCTGGTTTTATTACGCATTAGATCCATATATCTGGACTTGCAGGCCTGAAGATCATGCTTAAAAATGTGAGGGGGTCTTCTTTTGATCAGTGGCCTTGGCATTTGACCCTATTACCCTGAAATCAACAGGGTTCTTCTTTACCTCCAAGTGCATGTCATCTGCAAAGTTTGTCAACTGTAGATGATGGAATAACTCGAGTTATTGTGTGGAAATCAAATTGGTAATGGACAAAATGGAGAGATGACAGACAGACATATGGACAACATATAATATGCTCTGCCTTTTGGCAGGTGCATAAAAACAATGAAAATGATGATAATGGCATTATTATTATTATTATTAATTATTAGAATTTTAATTAATTCTCAAGAACTATTTGTCAGGGAAATGAGGCTCTCTTTAGGGAAATGAAAATCTGTCAATGTACTATTGTCCATGCAGAATTTGTTATATGGACAAGCGATTATATGCATTACTTGTTATTTGAACTCGCCAATAAAGATAATAGAGGGGTATATGGTTAAATAGATTTGCAATAAATTGTTAATTATATCCAAGTCAAAACAGAACAAACACTTAAAAGATAGTATATGTATATATACAAACTGATTTAACGGAGTCCGTGACTTTCAAATTTACGATAGAAAATGACAAAGTTTTTATATTTTACGCTTGTATGACTATAATGAAACAATAAGACTAGTTGATCAAGGGCCTGTGGTCTTTACTTTAGCATGTACTGAGATGTAGTTTTTGTTGGATAAGAAAATATCAAAGGGCTTCCAAATTCATCTGAAAATGCACATAGTGTTTTCTTATGGTGGCAGACTTCAAACTGAGAACTATTTAACGATAATATTTAAAGGTATCGTCTGTGAAGTCCTTTGTCCATTTGTTAATAATCACCAGTAGATATTGTAATGACAATAAGAGAGCTTATGCATCAATCACTGTATTTTCTCACCAACTATTAATTATTAATTTTTGTAAAAACAAATGGTATTGTCATGATAATGTTCAAGGCTTTACATCAATGGTATTGTCATTACAATGTTCAAGGCTTTACATCAATGGTATTGTCACTGTAATGTTCAAGGCTTTACATCAATGGTATTGTTATTGTAATG
Source organism: Sinohyriopsis cumingii (assembly GCA_028554795.2). NCBI lineage: Eukaryota > Metazoa > Mollusca > Bivalvia > Unionida > Unionidae > Sinohyriopsis > Sinohyriopsis cumingii. The sequence continues at coordinate 107,345,099 of CM068826.1, forward strand.
TTCAAAGCTTTACATCAATGGTATTGTCATTACAATGTTTAAGGCTTTACATCAATGGTATTGTCATTACAATGTTTAAGGCTTTACATCAATGGTATTGTCATTTTAATGTTCAAGGCTTTACATCAATGGTATTGTTATTGTAATGTTCAAAGCTTTACATCAATGGTATTGTCATTACAATGTTCAAGGCTTTACATCAATGGTATTGTTATTGTAATGTTCAAGGCTTTACATCAATGGTATTGTTATTGTAATGTTCAAAGCTTTACATCAATGGTATTGTCATTACAATGTTTAAGGCTTTACATCAATGGTATTGTCATTACAATGTTCAAGGCTTTACATCAATGGTAGTCACTGTAATGTTCAAGGCTTTACTTCAATGGTATTGTTATTGTAATGTTCAAAGCTTTACATCAATGGTATTGTCATTACAATGTTTAAGGCTTTACATCAATGGTATTGTCATTGCCATATTCAAAGCTTTACATCAATGGTATTGTCACTGTAATGTTCAAAGCTTTACTTCAATGGTATTGTCATTACAATGTTTAAGGCTTTACATCAATGGTATTGTTATTGTAATGTTCAAAGCTTTACATCAATGGTATTGTCACTGTAATGTTCAAGGCTTTACATCAATGGTATTGTCATTGCAATGTTCAAAGCTTTACATCAATGGTATGTCACTGTAATGTTCAAGGCTTTACATCAATGGTATTGTCATTGCAATGTTCAAAGCTTTACATCAATGGTATGTCACTGTAATGTTCAAGGCTTTACATCAATGGTATTGTCACTGTAATGTTCAAAGCTTTACATCAATGGTATTGTTATTGTAATGTTCAAAGCTTTACATCAATGGTATTGTCAATGCAATGTTCAAAGCTTTACATCAATGGTATGTCACTGTAATGTTCAAGGCTTTACATCAATGGTATTGTTATTGTAATGTTCAAAGCTTTACATCAATGGTATTGTCATTGCAATGTTCAAAGCTTTACATCAATGGTATGTCACTGTAATGTTCAAGGCTTTACATCAATGGTATTGTCACTGTAATGTTCAAAGCTTTACATCAATGGTATTGTTATTGTAATGTTCAAAGCTTTACATCAATGGTATTGTCATTGCAATGTTCAAAGCTTTACATCAATGGTATGTCACTGTAATGTTCAAGGCTTTACATCAATGGTATTGTCACTGTAATGTTCAAAGCTTTACATCAATGGTATTGTCATTGCAATGTTCATGGCTTTACATCAATGGTATGTCATTGTGATGTTCAAAGCTTTACATCAATGGTATTGTCATTGCAATGTTCAAGGCTTTACATCAATGGTATGTCATTGTGATGTTCAAAGCTTTACATCAATGGTATTGTCATTGCAATGTTCAAAGCTTTACATCAATGGTATGTCAATGCAATGTTCAAGGCTTTACATCAATGGTATGTCATTGTGATGTTCAAAGCTTTACATCAATGGTATTGTTATTGTAATGTTCAAAGCTTTACTTCAATGGTATTGTCATTGTAATGTTCAAGGCTTTACATCAATGGTATTGTCATTGCAATGTTCAAAGCTTTACATCAATGGTATGTCAATGCAATGTTCAAGGCTTTACATCAATGGTATGTCATTGTGATGTTCAAAGCTTTACATCAATGGTATTGTCATTGCAATGTTCAAAGCTTTACATCAATGGTATGTCAATGCAATGTTCAAGGCTTTACATCAATGGTATGTCATTGTGATGTTCAAAGCTTTACATCAATGGTATTGTCATTACAATGTTCAAAGCTTTACATCAATGGTATTGTTATTGTAATGTTCAAAGCTTTACATCAATGGTATTGTCATTGCAATGTTCAAAACTTTACATCAATGGTATTGTCATTACAATGTTCAAAGCTTTACATCAATGGTATTGTTATTGTAATGTTCAAAGCTTTACATCAATGGTATTGTCATTGCAATGTTCAAGGCTTTACATCAATGGTATTGTCACTGTAATGTTCAAGGCTTTACATCAATGGTATTGTCATTGCAATGTTCAAAGCTTTACATCAATGGTATGTCAATGCAATGTTCAAGGCTTTACATCAATGGTATGTCATTGTGATGTTCAAAGCTTTACATCAATGGTATTGTCATTACAATGTTCAAAGCTTTACATCAATGGTATTTCATTGCGATGTTCAAAGCTTTACATCAATGGTATGTCATTGCAATGTTCAAGGCTTTACATCAATGGTATTGTCATTGTAATGTTCAAAGCTTTACATCAATGGTATTGTCATTACAATGTTTAAGGCTTTACATCAATGGTATTGTCATTTTAATGTTCAAGGCTTTGCATCAATGGTATTGTCATTGCCATATTCAAAGCTTTACATCAATGGTATTGTCACTGTAATGTTCAAGGCTTTATATCAATGGTATATCATTGTAATGTTCAAAGCTTTACATCATTGGTATTGTCATTACAATGTTTAAGGCTTTACATCAATGGTATTGTCATTGCAATGTTTAAAGCTTTACATCAATGGTATTGTCATTGTAATGTTCAAAGCTTTACATCAATGGTATTGTCATTACAATGTTTAAGGCTTTACATCAATGGTATTGTCATTTTAATGTTCAAGGCTTTGCATCAATGGTATTGTCATTGCCATATTCAAAGCTTTACATCAATGGTATGTCAATGCAATGTTCAAGGCTTTACATCAATGGTATGTCATTGTGATGTTCAAAGCTTTACATCAATGGTATTGTCATTACAATGTTCAAAGCTTTACATCAATGGTATTTCATTGCAATGTTCAAAGCTTTACATCAATGGTATGTCAATGCAATGTTCAAGGCTTTACATCAATGGTATGTCATTGCAATGTTCAAAGCTTTACATCAATGGTATTGTCATTGTAATGTTCAAGGCTTTACATCAATGGTATTGTCATTGCAATGTTCAAAGCTTTACATCAATGGTATGTCAATGCAATGTTCAAGGCTTTACATCAATGGTATGTCATTGTGATGTTCAAAGCTTTACATCAATGGTATTGTCATTACAATGTTCAAAGCTTTACATCAATGGTATTTCATTGCAATGTTCAAAGCTTTACATCAATGGTATGTCATTGCAATGTTCAAGGCTTTACATCAATGGTATTGTTATTGTAATGTTCAAAGCTTTACATCAATGGTATTGTCATTACAATGTTTAAGGCTTTACATCAATGGTATTGTCATTGCCATATTCAAAGCTTTACATCAATGGTATTGTCATTGTAATGTTCAAAGCTTTACATCAATGGTATTGTTATTGTAATGTTCAAAGCTTTACATCAATGGTATTGTCATTACAATGTTTAAGGCTTTACATCAATGGTATTGTCATTGCCATATTCAAAGCTTTACATCAATGGTATTGTCATTGTAATGTTCAAAGCTTTACATCAATGGTATTGTCATTACAATGTTCAAGGCTTTACATCAATGGTATTGTCATTGTAATGTTCAAAGCTTTACATCAATGGTATTGTCATTACAATGTTCAAGGCTTTACATCAATGGTATTGTCATTGCAATGTTCAAAGCTTTACATCAATGGTATGTCACTGCAATGTTCAAGGCTTTACATCAATGGTATATCATTACAATGTTCAAGGCTTTACATCAATGGTATTGTCACTGCAATGTTCAAAGCTTTACATCAATGGTATGTCATTGCAATGTTCAAAGCTTTACATCAATGGTATGTCATTGCAATGTTCAAGGCTTTACATCAATGGTATATTACAATGTTTAAGGCTTCACATCAATGGTATTGTCATTGCAATGTTCAAAGCTTTACATCAATGGTATGTCATTGCAATGTTTAAGGCTTTACATCAATGGTATGTCATTGCAATGTTCAAGGCTTTACATCAATGGTATGTCATTACAATGTTTAAGGCTTTACATCAATGGTATTGTCACTGCAATGTTCAAAGCTTTACATCAATGGTATGTCACTGCAATGTTTAAGGCTTTACATCAATGGTATTGTCATTATAATGTTCAAGGCTTTATTAAAACGGGTATACCATATGCCTACTGCTTAAATATGCAACTCTGATATTGGATAGTAAACTAGAATAAATGATCATCCTTCATATAGAAAATTAAAAATATCTTATAAATCTTATAGTTTTTTTTGTATCTGCAAAGAAAGAGGATTTAAGAAGTGTCATATTAATAACAACTGGATATATGGTGTGTTGCTGATATACAGATATGAGTTTACCATGAGCTGCCATCATTTCCTCCACTGTTGCCCAGTTCTCTGTCTTCTTAAAGTCCAGAGCAAGACGCTTGTCCTGAAATCTTACTGCCTCTAGAAGGGTCTGCATTTTATCCTGAATGAAAATAGACAAATATTATACTTGCAAGTAAAACCTTAAGTGCTGATTACATTGCAAACAATTTTAATTTGGAAGAAAGTATGAAGGATTAGATCAACTGAAAAAATTAACTCTACAGTCAAGTTTACAAACTTAGACTAGCAATTGTGCCAAATACTAAGTGCTTCTAAATTGGTCCAAAAACTTAACAAATGTTGGAGCTGAAAAAGCACTTTGCTAATAATCAAAGAAAACATTAAATGGAGCATATGTAGGAACAGCTGTATAACAAGGATTTTGTGGAACACAGTATTTAATATGCATAGTGTACTATGACGTACTCCCAATGTATCTGAATTCCAAAAACTCTAAAGTAGTAAGTTTCTGAAAAAGCAATACCCAATGTGAGATTGAAATAACATTATCAAGTCATCAAGATGACATCACTTTATACAACTGTTTATCATAGTGATACGAACTGTGAAAGAGAATAAACACACACTTATGTGGATGCAGCATTTGTCTCTTATTTTATAATTAAAAAAATATTAATGTTTAAATAATTTTAATCTCCATAAAAGTCCTGTAAAAAAAACCTGCCAAATCAGTGCAAACTATGTTTACTAATTATCATAGTAATTTCTTTAACATCAAAGATTTTCTTTTAATGATTACAACACTTGCTTATAGCGTTAGGTTTTGTTCATAGTGAAAATTCCTTCAAAATTTGTTGAAAGATGAAGCTATAACAGTGTGAATCTGTACATGTTATATCATAGAATGGCCAATGTGACAGACCATCACTTATCCAGGCTTATTCCCAGTCTGTCTAGCTATAACAGTGTGAATCTGTACATGTTATATTGTAGAATGGCCAAGGTGACAGACCATCACCTATCCAGGCTTATTCCGAGTATGTCAAGCTATAACTAGGTATTCTAAACAATTTAGGATATTAGTAAAGACAATTAAAAGCACTAAGCTGTTGTTACCATCCCAAGACCTTAATATAAAAATAAATGCTGAAAAGATTCATGGAAATCAGTCAAATACTTTTCAAGATATGACCTTTCAAAGTTTACGAGGGACTTAGGAAATTTGTGATCTTCTACGAAAATGCAATTTTTGTCAAATTTGGATGGGTAGAAAAGACTTTTGAAGCTATACAACAGTGACATTTACTGCAGAGCTAGACAGGTTTCTTGTTATTCAAGGAATGCACACACTTCAATCATACACAAATATCCTTTATATTAGGTTCACTCTAAAATGGTCAGACTAAAGAGGATAGACTTACTGAAAAAGCCAAAAATTGAGCTTTTCCATGACTTTACAAAAATAAGATGGAGACATTTAAAAGCAAATTAAAGTACGTGCCTGAAAGAAAACCTTCTGAAGACAAAGCCCAATTTGTTTCTGGGCCAATGGGTATGAAACATTTGCTGAACCAGAACAAAGAAGTTAAGAAAAAGCCAAAATCTGAATGTCCCAAAAAATGTAATTATGACAATTTTCAGAAGCTCACAGTTTTAAAATTATTAACTGATTTTAATAATTCTTGTAGCAAAATGCAGGGTATTATATGAAAAATTCATGCGATATACAAAGAATGTCAACATTAGTGTGAAAATAGGTTTTGAAACTGAAGAAATAACTGAAAATAGGCAAAACTGGCAGAAACAACAATTTTCAAAAGTTTACAACTTTTTCAATTATGATCTGATTTTGAAAATTTTTGCAATAAAATGGAGCATTTTACAGCCATAATATAATTATGATAAGGCAAGATATATTACAAAGCAAGATCCATTGACAAAATATCACAATCTTTCACTATGACTACTGTTTTCAACAGATTTTCATAAAGTACACTGCAAACAGTACATCTAATTGAAAAATGTCATAAAGGACTCCTTTGTTAAAAATAATCAGAGAAGTAACAGCTTTTAAAAAACTTTAGCTTGAGATTTTGATTCTATGGTGTTGCTGGTCAATGTGTTGGATATTTTCAACTTTCCCAAAAATTTGCCCATCACTTGAGACTGGTCGAACCTTAAAGCTCCAATCAAATACAAACCTAGACTTAACCTTAGCAATGTCATCACTGGCTGGCCATTTGAAAAGATCACTTTTTGTTTTCATCTGGAATAAAAACTGAACAAGTGCCAGATTAGGTGGCTTACTTCCATCACTTGTCCAATGTAATATGGTCATCATAATATACAGCTGCCATTGATGTCTGAATGCAGAAGTTCACTTTCCATTTGAATGTCACTGTTGGCTTCAGTACAATTAATCTTCTGATTCAGACAGTGACAAGGAAAGCTTTCTCCTCTGATCACAATGGTTGTATTTGATATCAGAAGACTCTAAGGATGGATGGTTGCTCAGCTGTTTGATTAGCTGAGGAATGCCTCTGCTAATCATGATTGTCTTGAAGCCCATTATTGTTTTCTGCAGCCATAACTCATTCTGAAGAGCTTCTTTTAACTCTGATCTTGCTGATATGCATTTTATAAGTTTCTTCATATCTTCAGCGCAATGGCAAGGGTCTCAATGGGCCCTGACTGCTTGAAGCAGATTAGTTTATTTTGTTTCCAACTACTGCTTTTCTAATTTTTCTTTCATTTTCCAAAATTGTTTCCTTGATCTATAAGATAACAGTCTGTCTTGATTATTGTGCACTGCTCGCAGTTGTCTACAGTGTCCCATTACTGTTTTTAGCACTTTCTTGTTTTCATTTAATTGACAGTCAGTCCCCGGTGCTGTTTGTTTTAAGGATTTTAATGATGGTGTGGTGATGAAGGGAAGAGTGTCTCTGCTTATAGAAATCAAAGTCTAAATCACCCAAACAACTTTCTCCCAACAAACTGGTCAGAGGAAAGTAGGCTACTAAGGTGTCTGCTGGTTGATCAGGCTATGCATCTTCCATTCTCCAGAAAATCATTTAGTTGTCGTTCTGTGATTTTGACAACAGTTTTCAAACTGTTCCTGTAGAGCTGATTTCAAAGTTACAATGCGCTCCTCATTTAAACTTTGCAAATACCTGTATACAGAGTCTTGTACAGAGCTGTCCTGAAGAAGCTTGTCATTAAATTACCTGTATACAGAGTCTTGTACAGGGCAGTCCTGAAGAACCTTGACATTAAAATACCTGTAAACAGAGTCTTGTACAGGGCTGTCCTGAAGAACCTTGTCATTAAAATACCTGTATACAGAGTCTTGTACAGGGTTGTCCTGAAAAACCTGGTCATTAAAATACCTGGCAAATTTCTGAGGGATATTATTCAAGCTATCTTAAAATTGTGGCCATTTTTTGCATATATATACATGGAGGTCAGCATATTTTATGCTACTCTGCAATAACTCCCAACAAGGACCAGTGACATCATGAAATGTCAGAGAAACAACTAGTATGAGGGTCATGAGACAATCATCTTCTACATAAGCAGCCACACTTTCCAGTTTTAAATTTGGACAACTTAGACATTTTTCAGAAATGACACAATATCAGATTTGTGGTGAAATACAAAGCTGCCCCTTCAAAATAGTTGTTAACTCTGTTGTTGCAATAGCTTATCACCTTGCTTTTGATACCATGTCGAGAACAGAATGCAATCCATTCAACTCGAACACCATTTTCCTCATCACAAGTTGTTCTGACAAACCTGGAAGTTTCATTTTCTGTCTCCTTGCGGAATCTTGAAAATTTACTATCTTTGTCACAGTCAAGACTACCAACTTCTTTCTCTATGTCTTGAATTTGTTTGGCTCAGCTGCCCTGCTTAGTCCAAGAAGATAGTGGGCATTACTGAATAATAAATGTAAATGTTCATAACTGTTCAGTGCTGTTCATCAAAATTGCCATTGAATTTCTTCATCCCACTAGCATGATCTGACATTGCTTGTCAATTTCTTCAGAATTTCCCAAATAACATAGTCTTTGCTATCATGTGTTTCTGATAATTCATTCATTCTGTCAACAGTAACCTCTAGGACGGTAACAACATTTTCGGTAGCAACTAAGTAAATCCATTATCAAGGATTACTTGACGACCAAGCAGCTTTTGACCAATTTTTGTCCTGTCATCGGTATGGAGTCACAAGTTTTCATATTTAAGAATATGTTCTGTTGTCCGGACTCTGCCATATAACATGTACAAATTCACACTGTTATACTAAAAAAGTGGATTTGAACATGTTATATGGCAGAATGGCCAAGGTGACTAACCACTGCTTCTTTCTAGTCTGGGCAAGCTTACCACTCCTGACATTATTATGTAATAAATCCAACATAGCCCAAATTGTGAGTGGACAGTTGTGCATTGGAACTCTAAGTAAACAATGCCTGACTTGAAGTTTGTAATAGATCAGTGGAGATTGGGAATTTGTCAGTTAGTGTCAGGATACTAATTTCTGTCCCGATAATGAGAGGGGATATGATGTCTTACTGTTGTGATCAGGAATTAAACCTGGTTCATCTGTCTTACAGTGTGGCACATATACTACTGGGATAAACTGTCTGGACAGGTTAGGTTAGTTAGTAAGTGTTCTTTCATACCTGGGCTGCTATATTTCTCTTTAATTTGTTGCTCATCCTCCAATGTCACATGGATTCACTTCTCACAGTAGTTGTAATCCATTCTCAACCAGGCCTACCTGATACCAAGAATCCTGGACAAGCCCTCAAATGCAATGGATGGGGATACAAATTCTATCACAGTAAAGGATCAAACCAGGTTATTCTGTCTCAAAGTCAGGCACACATATCACTGGATTAAAAGGTACAGACCACCTAAGCTAGTTATTAAGTGGTCTCATATACCTAGACTGCTACAAATGTAATGACCATTACCAAGGGATGGATACTGAACTAAGAGTAAGGCAAGAAAATTAACACCGACTTGTATAGTTTCAGGTGAATTTGGATCCTTAGCTATGTAAAAATAAAAAATAAAACTCCAATATTTCAAACTGAAGTGATAATCTTTAACATAAACATTAGGCACAGAATCTTAATGCTGATGCAAGTGTTGGTGTATGCATCACCATTTGCTAATACTGGTGAAACAAATACTTGATGGTTAAAAAAAAGATGGTTCTTTGGCTCAGAATACAGGCAGAACTAGACTTACCTTGAGTGGCAACATATCATTTGTGGCAAGGAAGAGCAACAGATGGAAATCTGAGACAGCTTCTAGGAACTTCTCAGGTGGAAACTGTTCCATGTAGGAAATTAAATTATTGAAGTCCTATGGAAAAAAGTAAAATTGTTTATGAAATGGCAAAGCTTGTTTTCTTAAGGCTGCAAGGGCTGCTACTGGAAGTTCTTCTAGTCTTAAATTATAAATCTTAACTCCTTATAACTTGAACATAATCGGAATAAATGAATACTGCTTGATATCACAAGGATTATCTGCAGTTGTGCATCAAACGTGCAAAATGAAAGCTGCTTACAACCTTTCTAATACAGGACTCCTTGTATTCATACACAATAAAAGATAATGTTTTCATACTTAATCAAGAACTTGCTGTTTCACACTATGTCCTTAGGGTGATGTGTCATATCCTTTGAAGACTGCTGGGGTGGGAGAGCCAATTGTGCTAATTTGCATAAGTAAAGTTCATAAAGTGGGATAGCCCAATTCATTTTAAGTTGTGGGTAAATCATAGAGATGCCTGATGCATGTAGAAGAACAAAAGTTAAAAATACATCAATTGCCCTGAATGAAAATGCTTAAGCCATCTGTATTAAAGATTATTGGTAAGTTTGTGAACAGTGATGTTTCATTGAAGTTGGATTTTTATATAAAATGGAAAGCATGATTATTTCAGTTGTCAGAATAGTGCTCAAGTGTAATCTATTTTTTAAGGTGATTCAGGAAGCAATAAGCTATTTTCAAAGCAAGACCAACAAAAATAAATTTTATAACTCCAGACTCATGGAGTTTTTCTTTGTGAAGCACAGAGGCATTTATTACTGCCATATTACCTGTAAAGCCCCCATTAAACTTGAAAATATTATGTCACCTCCCCCATTCCTCCAATGAAATGCTCAGTCCCAAATGTGATATATATTCATTTTTCTGACTACATTGGAAACAGTTTGACAATGCTAACATTATGGCCACTGATAAAAACTCAGTTCTGACCAGAACTGGCTCAGATAATTCAGCAGGGAAGTTTGAACAACAGGGTCTAGCTTGTTTGTTCTACTGATTACTCCTAAGAACTGCACAGAAATCATGTAAGGATGGTATCTGTGTGGAAAATCTGCCAGGGCATTATATGATGGCAGATCTGGATCTGTGCAGTTTGCAGTTGGACTCATAAGTGAGTACATATGGTAGATAGATTAGCAATAGTTTGGTAGTATACTGATAAGTCAGTTTCTTTCATCGGAGATAAGTGATGGGGATGGACAAATGACAGATGGACAAAAGACACACAGTCATGGATGGACAAATGACAGGGACAACAGACACATGGTCATAAGTCTTATGGCCAGGTGAGCCTAAACTGATGAATAATAACATTATATACTGAAGACTGCTTGGTTTCTAAATTCAATAATACATTATATACTGAAGACTGCTTGGTTTCTAAATTCAATAATACATTATATACTGATGACTGCTTGGTTTCTAAATTCAATAATACATTATATACTGATGACTGCTTGGTTTCTAAATTCAATAATACATTATATGCTGATGACTGCTTGGTTTCTAAATTCAGTAATAATGGATGAAAATTTGACCATTAAACAACAACAGATGAAATTACAAATTTCAAATTAATGATGGAATGACTGAAACGAAACTATGCCTTTTGGTCCCTGGGCATAAAATTAAATTTTTGTCCATGACTTGTCAAATGTAACATATACCAACATATGCTTTAGAAATGTAGAGACAGAATATAGCTTGAAAGTAAATGCATTCTTAAAATTATTCACATCAACCAAAAATCATTCAGAAAGCATGTAAAGATGGTATCTGTATGGAAAATATAGGATATACAAGAGTAGGTAAGTATTTCTAATCATTGTACAACAGTTGAAAAATCTGTTGTCTGGCACCTGTCCCAGATACTTACAAGATTCATACAAAATAATGATTTCAGGCAAGTAGAAAATTGTCCAATATTGAGCCTTGATGATTTGAATGTTACTTACTTGTACCTCCCCAATATCAGCTCTATTCTCTATACTGAAGGTTTTCAGACCTTTATAATCAGTGAATGTGCTTTTAGGTTCCACGGGAAAGGCAGCTGTTATATCTACCAGCAAATACTCAACAGGTAGTGGACGTGCCAGTTGGGTTACTTCATTGCCATACTCATCTGTGTACTGTATTAGAAACATTGAACATAAATATATACATACATGTATACATATGCATGTGTGTGTGTGTGTGTGTGTGTGTGTGTTAACTTCTTAAAGATCATTTCTACCATTATAATTACATATAATGAAACTCAATCCATTTCTCTCTGCTAAATCTATCTGTGGACAATGAAATTAACATATGCTGTGATGTATATTGAAATACAGAATTTTAAGATTATTGAAAGAAGTATGATTTTTCTATGCAATGTTAGAACCATCTTCCACCCATCTGTTCCACCTCTCACTGCCCATTATTATCTATGACATTATTTCATGAGTCAAAGTTTTTCACATCTGCCACCAAATTAAACTCAACAAAAAGTGATGATTTCAGGCTATACAGTTGAGCAGTCGGCAGGAGGTGATAGTTCACTTTATTTTATAAAACCTTTCACTTGACTATGTACACACTCAAACAATTGGTGAAATACAATTTTAAATGCAGTTATTCCTTGAACACAGAAGACTTTTCATATGAAAATGCAAAACTAGATATGAGCTTAAAGTGTGAATAAATTACAGATTCAAATCTATTGACTGGAGCAAACAGATGCATATTTAGTCAATTTTTCCTCCTTAAATTAGGAATTAAAGCATTAATGTGATAAGGGCTGCTCCATTAAAATATACTTGTGACCCACGGAAGCAAATTTCAATGTGGAAGAGTCAACCATTGATGCAGTTTAGAACCATGTATTGTTTTCATATGAACTCTCTGAGTGATCAGAGTACCTTGGCATATATTTTGTTAAAATTGTCTTCTCATTGGAACATATTCGTGTAAATGGAACATCCCTCAAAGGAATGATTTAAGGAAGAAATACAAAACGTGCTTGAAAATAAAATGTATGTTTTTTGAACATTTGGATAATTTTTCACCATGATTTATATTTATAAATCAAAATTTTCAGTAAATTATGTTTCTCCAAGAATATTTACCCAATCACTTTACATTAGTAATACTAGCTTGCTACTTCATGAATCTAGCCCTACTAAAGGATGAAACTCTTCTTTTCCTATCTCATACAGACAAAGGGTAATAACTCTTGCCCAGTATCTCCGTTGCTGCCATCAGGTGCTGCTAGTTTGTAGCTGAGGCTGAGCAAATATATCATCAAGGATGCTCACATGGTGAGGTGACTGGGAGGATTTTTAAGTAATGTGATTTTGTAAGTATTCTTGGAGAAGCATAATTTACTGAAAAATCACATTAGGAGAACAGGTAACAGGAGGGAATGCTGAGCATCCAACCTCTACCTAGGGAAGGATGTCTGGACTCATTGTGCAAATGACAACCCCTTCTCCTAATTACACAAGCAACACAGCCTAGGGTCACTTCACCTGTGACCCTTATAATACGGTTAAGAACATAAATGCTGAAATCTTCTAACCTACAAAATTTCACTGGTGAATCCAATGAAGTTGATTGGCTGTGTTGTTTTGATTGGGTCTGGTGGCAATCTAAGCTGCCACCACTGGACCTGCCAGATTCAAGGTTTGCCTCTATGAAGATAAATCTCTGAGTTCAAAACTCGAGAAGCTTGACTGCTTGCTAGCCAACAGCTTCTATTATATCTCAAATCAAAACATCACGTTCAAATGCCAGGCTCGCAGAGATGGCTTGAATCACCTAAGCAGTAATCTTCATGAGGTGACTGACCTTGCGAGACGTCAAGAGTAGCATATAACCCATTTCAGCCATGAGGCATGGGCTTTAGGGGTGATACCCTGATTCCTGGCTTTCAACAGGAGAAAGAGGTGTATGTGCATGCCACGACTTGTCTCTGTGCATGTGCATTTTAAGTAGTGCCTCGGTGCACAAACAGGATCTTGCATGGCAGCTGCTCTTGACCTGTCTATGGAAGAGAGCAAGCGAATGAAGACTTTGATTACAGACAGATGGTAACCCATTTTTGACCACAAAGTTGTGTCAAGAAGACCACTGAACCATCCGATTTGAACTGAAGATAGTTTGGTTAGACACAAATGGCATGCAGCTCAATTAGCCTGTGTGTGAAAGCTAAAGCTATCAGGAAACATGTTTTGCATGATAGCAACCTTACAAAAGTGTGGGCTACAGGATCAAATTTATTTGAATTGCACCATGCTAAATCCCAGGAAAGACTCCATTTTGGAAACAGAGTGAGGGATTTTGGTCAACTGAGATCAAAATGGACTAAAAGATCCAAATGGTCTTTATCATGCCCAATATCACGCCTGCTGGAATGTGACCAATATCATGGAGTGGTAACTGTTGATAGTGATCGGGGCCAACTATTTCTCCTCAAAAAGCCAGAGAAAATAGTTAGCCATTTGACGGATTGCAACAATCAGAGGGATGATGTTAGTGGTATAGCACCAGTTCCTGAAAACATGCCACTTTCCCTCATAAGCCATCAGAGTGGAGGGCCCTGGATAAGTCATACCAGGTGGCATTGATCCTCTCTGAAACTGTCACTAGCTGTTCCTTGTGCATCTTCTCTGAAACTCACTAGCTGTCCCTTGTGCATAAGCAGTGAACATTCAGAAGTCTGGCATTGCTGGAACTGCCGGCTGGTTTGCCCAGTGTACAGCTGGCCTGGATGATGTTGGTTTAGAAGACAGTCTGGCTATCACCAGTACTTGCCATTCCAAGGACCTGGCTGAACGAAACAGATTTTTTCACTGAAATCTCTCTCATAATAAAGACATGTCACTGATGGTGCAGCTAGATGGACTGATCTGTCACAAAGATACCCGTAAATGCTTGTTGGCTGGATGGTTTCAACAAAAAGGTCCACATGTTGGGATGGCAATGTGATGATATAATGAGTTGGATCCAATGGATCCAGTACAAAACCCCATGTATCCAGAATTACAGGACCGAAGGCCATGCTTAGACATGTGGAGGAGGCCTTCTCTCCAATGAGCTGCCTAAAATTGGAGGTGGGGGGAAGAACACTCCCCCAATGAATTGGAATGGCATGCAATAAACTAGCTGGCTGGACTCTTTTTGCATAAGGTCCCCCATACTGGACAGCTGGTAATGGTGCGGTGATATAAGGAGTCAGTTCCAACAGATCCAATACAAACCCCATGCATCCTGACTTACAGGCCTGAAGGCCATCCTCAGAATTGAAGGGAGTGGAGGGACAGCCAAACATTGGTGGACACTCCTCCCTAAGGCACAGAATCATTAGTGACAAACTTTCACTTGTCTTCCTTGAATTATTCTGTCTTTCCTTCCCTAAGATGCCTTTAATATAGACTATTGCTTTGAACTTTGCATTTTAAGCATCTAGTAGACATTTCTCCTGAAATGACACAAGACGAGAAAACAAAGCATTAATTAGCAATTCAGTATTTTACTAACTAGCTAATACCGTAGCCCAGGCATCATATGACCAAGTATTACACACGCTGCATGTCACAGATGATATACACTTATTATATACAAAACAAGAGTCATGGTTGTCTTCTATGCTCTGAAGTTGCATATTACATTTATTTGACATTTCTGCTGAAATGACAAATGAACAGAAAACAAAGCATAAATGAGTAATTATCACGTTACTAACTCACAAATATATACATATTCCTATTACTAACAGAGTAATCAAAAATAGTGTTGCATTTGATGCTTTATAGACTATAAACTTATGCATTTCATGCATTTAGGTGATATTTCTACTGAAACAAGACAAGAATGGATAACAAAGCAGAAATTAACAGTGCAGCATGTAAAAAAAACTTGCTAAACCAACTCCATTACTACAGAGCAAGCAAAAATAGTATCACGTTAACTTGTAAATGACAACATCAGGTCAACGATAGCATGGTGTAACATGGTCTTAAATAGATAAAGTCCATAAAGGTGACAAAGTCACTCAAATGTGGCAGAAACTAAAAATAATGTATACAATCTGCAGCAGAATGACTGTCCCAAAATAAAACCAAACTGAAACTTGGATGGTCCAAATTGAACACTAAAATGGCTTGGATTGTCGGTCTTAAAATGCAAGCTGTTATCTGTACTGCAGCGAAGCTAAAAACTAGCAATACCTTGTGGCGGCAGGGGGATTTAATGGGCAAGAGTTATTGTCCTTAGTCTATATGAGACAGACAGGAAAAAAATGATTTTGTCTTTTAATAGGGCTGGATTTGCAAGGCAGCAGGCTAATATTCCTGATGTCATGTGACGGGGGAATGTATCTTAAGGAGAAATGAGCACAAATCTAACAATTGCACATCTTAGGACAGACCTTGATATCTGCCAATATATTTACTAAAGTATAAACTTTAAACTTCTGCTTCCCAAAGCAGATAAAAATCTGATTAACAAACTGAAAGTGCTGACCTGCATTTACTTCAAATGTGGAAGTTAGATATCCATCTTGACAATACCCACCTTATAGAAGACATCAGGTACATACTGTTCATTTGAAGACTCTTTGATGTAACCCAACTCAGGTGCATCTTTTGTAGGTATCAGGCAGTCATCCCTGACCAGTGCCATACACTGATTTGTCACCTGATAGCCCTCAAAATGAATCTGATTACTTGAATCACCTATAAAACAAAATATAACAAATGTAACTTTGATATCCCTTTTTTACAAACCTCACACATTAAACATCATGAATAATTTAACCAGTATGATTCTAGATCCTCTACTCTCTCTACATGGCTGCAATAAAAAAATTACATAAATTAATATTTTAAACATGTCATTATAATCAAAACTTTGGTAAATGTAACCTTTAGACACTCCATAGGGACCCCTGCGATGGGTGCCAGAATTAGTAACTCTTTGCATGTTGCTACCATATGGATAAGTACATTGTATGGTTTTATTAATTTCCACCCTGTGGTTTAAATGATAGGGTAATAAACTGATTGCAGACAGATAGAAAGCTAACACAAAGTGCATGCTTCTTACATAGTAAGAATAATATTAGTAATTCTCATTATGTAATATTCATCCACATGAATTGGTAAAAGACTCACTTTGTGTCAAGATATGTGGATGCTCACTGAGAAGTGTGAAGTTCAGATTATTCAGAATTCAAAATCTCCGGACTTTCTGCCAAACCTTTTCTGGTTTGGAATAAAGAGGACAAAAGGGATGAGGTTTGGCAAAACAAGAACCGAAATGCCTCTGAGACAATTTGGATCGCCCACTCTCTTGGCAGAAAGAGACGGATTCAATGCTGTTTAAAAAAAAAAAGAGTTAGGCACCTACTAGATACTTGTCTGCATGCAGTCAGGGACACAAGTCAACTGTATGAGAGTGGAGGTGCGAGTGTAGAGAAACTTTGTTTCCTATCTCCTTGATAAATCTCCTTGATAAGACTTCTGAGCAATTAACGATCATATATCTCCTTATCTCCATTCATCACGTCATTGATTGTGAATCAGAAATGATGTATAAGATAATGGTTGCTGTGAAATGGAGGGTCAGTTCTTTGTGTCTGCAAGTCCTCTATCTTGCAAACGAACAGCAGAGGCGATCCAAAGGGAGGTTTACAATGTCAGGGCAATAAGAGCATTGCTGGCCTGGTCTGTAAGCCTTCAGGAAAAGGAATGAAGGGATAACAACCCTGCTGTCGAAAACAACTGAGGCCTTGGCTTTGCATGCCAGTGTAGAAATGGAGGTGGTGGACGTTCTTAGTCTGGCAACAACCCATAAATTGTACTGCCACCTTAAAGATATACTTGGTTTGCTCTATGGTGGGATCTTAACATGAACTATCATCAGGTTTATCTCCATATTCAGTGTGTGGGTTGTCCTGGTCGGGTTAAGATCAATATCCATATAATACATTCTTGGAGGCACAGACGAGGCATGGTCATTGTCTCTAATACTGTCATGGTACTGTCCAAGAGGACAAACCATAAGTAAAAGGCTAGCAGTATCCACAGGATGTAGTCACCAAATCAGTACAGATGACTTGTTGAAAACTAAACCAGCCAGTATGGGTGTCAGGTGTATGGACAGCAGTGTAGATGGCTATGATGCTGGAATAATGGTTGTTGTTGTTGTTGTTATAGGGTTTAACGCCATTTTTCAGCACAAGATAGGTTATACATGACGGCCAGTTTTAATGGTGGAGGAAGAACCCGAGAAAACCCCGGAAAGAACCACCGACCCACGAGAAGCTACCGGCAAGCTTTCTCACATATCCACATTGGCCGAGCCTGAGACTCAAACCCATGCAGACTGAGGTGAGATGGCAGTGATCCGTGACGGAGAGCGCTTTAGACCACTCGGCCACTTGGGGCCCCCTGGAATAATGGTAATATTAGGTGGATGGACAGATCTATCAATAAAATCCCTGGTAATGTTAATGTTCCATGGCTCAACCTGACAAGGCGTATGATACAGACCTGTTTACCCTATCCAAGGCATGTCATTAACAAACAACTTAATGTCATTAATTATTGTGGTCTGTCAGTAACCCTTCCACCCGATAACTGCATAATCACAGTCTTGCACACAATATGTAAATACAAATTAATAAAAATTCATGCTAATATTGTTTATTGATACAAGAAAACTGCAATAAATCTGTATATTTGAATATATATATATATATATATATATATATATATATATATATATATATATATATATATATATATATATATATATATATAAGTTACAATATATGATAAAAAATTTTTTTATCAATATGCTATGATTGGTTTAGATGTCTAATGTACATAAAAACGAAAAAATATAGGTCAGTAAAGGCAGTTATCTTCATGTGATGAGTAAAAAAAATCCTTAATTTTTTTTGACACATTTAAATAAAATAAGCATTTTTATGTTTCTCCATAAAAGCTCAATAAGAATGCAAATTTCTGTTGAGTTATTTCTTCCACTAAAATATCACGTGTCCATGATATGGGAGGGAGATAAAGTATGATGTAATTAATAAGCAGATATAAAATCATTATCTGTGGCAATCTTTGAATCTGGCAACATATGTTTCACTGAAGATATCTGCTAAGACTAAAGGTAGATTATGTTTAATGATAAACCTAAAAATCACTGCTTCTGCATTTGAAATAGCTCAATGACTGGTGATTGCACTGTCTTACTTGATAAGGGTTTTTAATGAGGTAGTTTGCTTTTTCAATGCAATAAAGTCATTATGGCTTTTTAACTTTGGACTCTGTATGCCTTTTGCAATGGTTTCTACCACCATGGAGACATGAGATTTCCATGTTATATACTGTGCAACATGATACTTTGATACAATGAACTATTTTAAGAGTGGACACATGTAAGAATATTTTTCTTGAAAAGTTTTTTTTTCTTTCTCTCACTAGCTTGCTCTGTAAACTGTTATTGCATTTTCAATTTTTATTCCTTGCATGATTTAACAACACAGCAAAACAAAAAACATTTTTCCAAAATTAAAATACAATAACTAAAATGAAAAACTGGAAATATAACATGAAGTTTGGCAGGTACAAAATAGAGAGCCATACATGTGCACTACAATGGGAAATCAGGGGACAGCACTAAATATTATTGACTATTATTTCGGTTTCATATGTGACATCAAAAATGGCTCTCAAAGTTATGATAGTCTGTAAATTTTGATTACTGTTTGTAGTACCATAATATGAGTTGCTTCTCAGTAATAAGTATGATGAAACCATAACGGTAAACAGAACTGAGGATGATACTGAATAGAAGCCATATGGTAAATGAAAGGTATGGATTGAGAGCCAGATGAATGCACAGTACAGTTGGCAGCCAGTATGGCATCAAAACTGAGGTGTGGCTGGATGATATGGACAGTATGGTCTGCAACCATATGGACAGCTGGACAGTATGGTCTGCAACCATATGGACAGCTGGACAGTATGGTCTGCAACCAAGATGGCATTAAAACTGAGTTGTGGCTTGACAGCAAATCTCATTCATGTCATTTATAAACCCCATGTGACTGGACTTACACACCCAAATGCCATGCCTGGACATGCAGGGAGACTTAGGCCATCTAGGCTGCTTACAATATGGTGTAAACTCCCCCAAAGTATCGAAATTCTTGCCTAAAGCAGGAAGATGGAAGGACACAGAAATGGGGGTTCAAGTCATTAATAAACCCTATGCACCCCGACTTACTGGCCCAGGCCCATGCTCAGACATAGCAGGAGAGGACTTGCACCACCTGTGCTGCCCAGAATTTGGTGGAAACTCTCAAAAAGTATCTAAATTCTGCAGATATGACATAATCCCCCACCAGGATGACCAAAGTCTCAGTATATGGTGAATGTTCATAACATCAGTACTCTCTGTCCTTTGATTCTGAATGTCCAAAAATGTTAGTGCTCTTGTTCCTTTCATTTCCATGTCACTCCAAGTTTCTTCCAGTTTTCCTTAGAACTGTTGACTATGTATTCTCTAACTGGCTCACATGCTGCACATAGTCAATTATGTACACTTTGTATATGCGAAATATGAGTCAGGGATTTCTCGCTGGCAAACATTCTTGCATTTAACATACATAGTCATTGTAGTTGATTCTTAAACAATAAAGTAAGGAAAGCAAAAAAAGGTAATGCATAGTAACTGTGTTATAAATGCAAGAGACTGCAGCTATATCAGGGTGATAAATAGTGTGTGCAAATAACGAACTTCAAGACACATTCTATTACAATGTAGTCAGTAGAGACATGGGGGAAACTAAATCTGCAATTATGGTCAAAATTTTAAAAAATAATGTATACCACCTGTAGAATAATTATTAATACATCTGAAAAGAACAAAACCTTCAATGGACGGGATGAAAAGTAGCACAAATTTCCAATCAATTTTGGGAGGCGAAGTGAATGATGTCAGTTCACAAGCAAAAGCTTAAAACAAGCACCACCTGTAGGCAGCAAGGGGAGGTAGTGGATTGGAGTTATTGTCCTTTGTCTTTATAATATAGACCAGAAAGATGAATTTTCATCTTTGAGAGGGCTGGATTTGGGAGGTAGAAGGGCTTATATTTCCAATGTTAATGTGATCAGGGAATGTATCTGAAGGAAAAAATGGTTCAGGCTGTGAATCTGAAAATAACTTGAAAACAAACCTTACAGTGGCTGGCTGCAGGAGGTGGCTGGCGATGTGAGGTGACCATAAAGTGGGTTGGAATTTTATGAGCTTTCATATTTACCTGTTACTATAACTGTAACGAACTTTGATCCAAAGTGACCATCTGAAGAGAGCTTGCAGGGGTTTGTGTACTTATTCTGGAAGTCTGCGGCCATTATACACTCCTCGGCACTGAGAAAATGGGAGTCCTGAAAAATATTGGATATGTACTGGATATCAACACATACCTGACAAAGAAAGCAATGTATAGTTACTTTTGTAGTACTTTGGATTGTATCAATTATGTGATATAAAATTCCTACAAAATATGAATGAATATCAGTGAGACCTGAAGCAAGTATCATAAAGTTCACAGAAAGATTAATGTTAAGTCCTGACGATTAAATTAATGGATAGGACAGCATATGTTAAAATAAATTCAAAAGAGTGTAACTACTTCTGTCCATCAAAAATGAAACTGTGTTTCTTATTTGATTGGGTGTATTACTGACTGAATGTCAAGGTTAAAATGACATGGCATAAAAGAAAAGAATATTGCACAATTATGTAAATCAAAGTCAGGTTATCCATATTACCATCTATAACTATTTATAAGTCAGATCCAACGGCAAACAACATAGAACCTAATCTGCCATCACATAGTGTGCCAGCAGATCATGTTATTTGTTTTACTGATTATTCTTAACAAAATGCACAGATCCAGATCTGCTGGAACATTATGTGATGTCAGATCTTGGTTTGTGCAGTTTGTAGTTGGAGCTGCCTTACACACAAGTACAGATGGTTAATGTAAATTGCCTTGCACAAAACATAAAATACAACTGAACCTCCAAAACTCAAAAAGTAAATGTGCAGTTTTTGAGCTTGTAAGCATGAAAAATCTTTATGCTGCAACTCAGAGTCATTTGAGTAATGCCCAAAGCATGAGTGATTAAGATTTCACTGCAAATTTACAGCAAGCAAAAATACAAGCAAATGCACAATTACAAAATGAGATACATAGTTCAGTCTCAAGATCATTCAAGCTCCTCACAATGGGCTGGATTAATTGTGATCTTAAATTATTGAGATTCCACTTAAACATTCAATGTGACAAGCAAAAACACAAGTACCAAACAACACATAAAGTCTAGTCTCATGAATATCATTCAAACTCCTCCCAATGGGTTGAAATACTACTTTCTTTTTAATGCACTGTCAACAAATTATTCTTGACTGCTGTAACAAACTAAAGTGAATGTTAATATAGATAAATGTCTAATCCAATACTAGATCATATTTCAACCTCCTTAATTATAAGGTACATCATGCTTAAAACCCCCGGATAAAGATTAACATTCTTTTGACATCGTTTCTATTATAGGTTGGGAAACAAATAAGGTAAAGCTTTGTACTTACAATATTGCCTCTAAAGGTAAAGCTTTGTACTTACAATATTGCCTCTAAAGGTAAAGCTTTGTACTTACAATATTGCCTCTAAAGGTAAAGCTTTGTACTTACAATATTGTCTCTAAAGGTAAAGCTTTGTACTTACAATATTGCCTCTAAAGTTCTTCACTGTTCCAAGTTTTAGGTCCTCTGCAACAAGGTCTGTGAATATCCAACCTACTGGACGAATTCCTAACTGCTCAGCAACTCTATTTACAACTTCTTCATTGGGATCTGGCAGCAACTCAATTTTGTTCTTGCTATTTTTCTGCAGAAAAGTAAAAAACAAACAGAACAGATTAACTGTAAAGTTACTTAGTTTGAACAGGCATATATATTACATATTCTTTTCATTTTGTTATTTTTTTAAATGAAAAACTCAAACCTTTTGTTGTACTAAAATTTGAGGATATTTCTCTGCCTATCCTTTCATAATATTATGTTTAATAAACTATAACAAAGCTAAATATATGGTATAGACAACCAAAAGGTACAAACATTATCCAAAAAGGTGCATGCAAATATTTCTGAATAAATGGTCAGAGCTGAGGGCAAAATTTAGTTGTCTAAATGACAGTCATTTTCATTGTCATGGTGGAGACAAAACGTGAAGCCCTGTGCTCCTCCGATAATAATGCAGGAATAGAATTTACAAACTAAAAATATGTTCAAGAAACAAACTAGCCTAAATGTAAACAGAAGGGATTGAAGCTCTAATGCTCCGAAAGAATCTCCAGGATTTCAAGATAAGACTAATCTTTTCATTTTAACCACCAAGAGTTTCAGATTAATAAGATTTTCAAAATAGATGCTGTGGATGTCAGATTGGTACCAATTTCATTTAGGACCAACAAGACATTATAAGAAGTCCTCTGGTGAAAAACCCACGTTGATATGACTTTCCATTTCAGAGAAGTAACAATAATAAGATTTACCAGATGGTTTCCATGGCTGTTTCCATGGTGGCCATTCTGGATATCAGACTGGCACCATTTCCATTTAGGACCAACCATCTATTAACAAGAAGCCGTAACATGATTTTTCAAGATGGCCATTGTGGCAGTCATACCATACTGGAAGTCAGATTGGCACCATATTCATTTACTACCAACTAGAGATTATAAGAAATCTTGCATTGAAAACCCAATTCTGATATAACCATTCATTCAGGAGTGGTGATAAAAACATTTTCATAAATTTCCACTGCGGTGGTCATACTGGACATCAGACCAGCACCAATTTTATTTTTGACCAACATCATAAGAATTCTTCTGGTAAAAATTCCCAAGTGAATGCAACTTGCTGTTCATGAGTAGTGCTAAAAAGAAGATTCTTCACACTCACTGCATGAATATGCCTGATCACTGTCTGCTTCCATTTTGGGATATATTATTCCCTGTGGTAATGATGATGCAATGTCATGATCCCTAAATAATCCATTAAAAATACCTGTAGGTAGGGAGTGAAAACAGTAAAAGCTGACTGCACTGGGTGATTTTCTTGCACCTGGGCAGACAGTTGGTTAGCTATGAGAATGGTCACCCAGTTCTTGGATGTGCATAAGGTGGTCTGGTTAGCTTTAATATCAGTTGTGCAGGAAATATGACTGGGCAGATAAACTTGTCACTATTGTCCCCATCACAATATGCATGTGCAGTCACTGGCCTGATTATCTGCATGGATTTTTCACCAAGGTTCCCATATTTATACACAGAAGATACCGTATGCATAGCTAAATCACTAAGATCCCCATAACTGAGTCCAGGTTGGAATGACTGGGCTGGTTAGATGGCCAGTACAGTTCTAGACTATGCTATGGTACTGTTATGTTGGATCCACCAGATCTAAAAATACCACAAATACAAGGACTTTAAGGCCCAAAGCCAATGCTTATACATGCACAGGAACTTACATCCACTCTGAAGTTTAAAAATGGGGGAATGATTCCCCACTGTGTCCAAATTATATGCAGGAGTGAAATATGGAAAATAAGGCTTATCCAACTGTGACTTCAACATGTTTGCCCCCAAATCAGCTGATGTCATAGTGGCATACATCAACAATAGCATATTGTACCACACAGTCTAAACTGACCAAGTCCAAGAAAGTTCTATATTTCACAATTTCATATTCACCAAATTAAAATATAATGTATACCAACTGTTTATGAATGAACATTAATTCGAATAAATCTAAAATTTGGAATGAATGGACTGATCGTAACACAAAATGACTAAATGACTGATGTAACAGGAGGCTCATTCCATACTATGCTGTGTATGGAAGCAAAACTTAAAAACTGATAACACCTAGTGGTGGCAAGGGGAGGAAGTGGGCTTGAGTTACTGCCCTTTCTCTATATGAATTGTGTCTGAATTTTAGGACTAGAATTGGGAGGTAGCAGACTTATATCCTAATGTTAATGTAATTGGAGAATGTATTCAAAGGAGAAATCATGTTCAACACTAACCTGTGGTGGTTCATATATTGCAGCAACTGTTGCCTTGATTCCAAGAGGAACATCTTTGTGTGGTTCATAGCGTCCATATAGCATACCTAATCTCTGGTTGCCAGTACTCCGCCAATAATTCAAGAAGCGGTCACACAGACTAGGGTTCTCAAACAGAATATTATCAACATGACGATACCTCTGAAAAAGTCAATTATTCCAATAACTCAAAATATGTCACTGTTTGAGTGAAAGCATTATCATTTTTATCTGCATAAATAACACAAATATTTCATTGAATGCTGCACATTTATTTGATTGATCTATGATGATGTTGATGAGGATGAATCTGATAAAAATTCATGGGAAATTTACCAAAACTGGACAATGTTGGAAACAAACAGTTTGACTGATTTATGAAAATGGCCAGAAGTTTAATGTGACCAGTCTATGTGGCCAGTCTGCAGAAGAAGGCAGGATCAAAACTGGCCAGTTTGGAGAATTTTCACTAGATATTATTACTTAGCACATTAATAAAGTTTTTATTTTCACAAATGAAGAATGCAGAATGATGTGTATTCTGTGCAAACTTCTAAGCAAATATGAACTAAATATTTATTTGTTATGTATGTATGTATGTATGCATGAATGTATGTATGTATGCAGCATGCATGCATGTATGTATATATGTCTGTATGTATGCATGTATGTTTGTATGTATGTCTGGATAGATAGATGCATGCATACATGTATTTTGGTTTAATGGGAAGTTATTACAATACCGACTATATGGTGCTGATCAAAAGATTAAAAGTAAACTTTTAAAATGTAAATATAAAGCACTGCAAACACGTTTAAGGTAAACAAAAAATTTCAAATAAAAATAAACATGAAAAATACAAAGTAAAAAATAAAAAGTAAAGATTTTAAATTTTATAAAATGTATCTAAAATAAATGAGACAGGTAAAAAAACCCATAAAATACTTAAAATTTTAATGTTCAAAATAGAAACAAAATTATTATTCTCTATAAACAAATATACCATTAATCAAAATCTTCTTGATGAATGTTAAAAAGGAAATGATCCTCTTACTATAAATTAATATGACATACTGTAATAAGTATGCACATAACTAAGAACTAAATCATACCCTGATCTGTATTGTTTACAGATTTACAATCTGCAATCTGTTAAGGCATTGGTGAACCCAAAAACAACAATATCATAATAGTCTGTTAAAAAAAAAAAAAAATCATCATAAAGGTTCATTAAAAGCTTCTTAAAGAATAACTGAATATTGTTATTTGCATGTGTATTGTATAATCATATATCACAGAAACACTGCAAAGTCATTCCTAAGCCATATAGCATAGCTTCCAAAAAAAAAATAAAAAAAATAAATACATTTCAAAACAAAACAGGACAAAGAAGAGAAAGGAATTTTTTAAGTAAATTGTGTTTTTCAGAGAATACTTACCCAATCACATTACCCTAGGAATATCAGCCTGCTACCTCACAAATCCAACCCTACTAAAAAGACAAAAATCATCTTTTCCTGTCTATCTCAAATAGACAAGGGGCAATAACTCTAGCCCATTACCTCTCTTGCCAGTGCCAGATGTTGCTAGTTTTTAACTGAGCAATATACAAATGAGGATACTTGCATGGTGGGATGGTTGGGAGGCTTTTTAAGTAATGTGACTGAGTAAATATTCTCAGAGAAACACAATTTACTTAAAGATTTGCTTTCTCCTTCAAATACGTTCCCAAACACATTAACATTAGGAGGATACATAAAAGGAGGAATCACCATGCTAATGAACACCCCATTTTTCTAATTACATAAGCAACACAGCCTGTGTTCACTTGATCTGTGACAGCTACATATGGTTAAGAAGATAATTACTGAAATCTTCTAACCTACAAAATTTCACTGGTGAATCAAGTGAAGCTGATAGGCTGTGTTGACTGTTTAAATTTAGTCTGGTGGTCATCTGGGCTGCTGCCACCACACCTACCATATTCAAGGTTTGTCTCTGCAAAGATAAATCCTTGGGACTGAAACTCAAGAAGGTTGACTCTGCATGCCAGCCAACAGCTTCTACTATAACTGGGATTGAAATGTTACATTCAGGTGCAAGGCTCGTGGAGATCACTCTAAACTCCAGAGTGGTAATGTTCGTGAGGTGACTCGGATCTTGTGAGACCTCTGGGTATGCCACAAATCAAGAGCTTCTTAACTGTCACAGGAAGAAAGAGGCATATACATGTTCCATGACTTGTCTCAGAGCATTTCAAGTAGCGCTTGAGTGCGTCAACATGATCTTACATGGATGCTGTTCTTGATCTATCTAAGGAGAGTGAGCAAATGAGAATTCTTTCATTACTGAATGATGGTAACCTATTTTTTCTACAAAGCCTGGTTACATCAAGAGGATCACCAAACTATGCAATCTGAACTGAATCTAGTTCTGGTCGACAGAAAGGGCATGTAATTCAGTCTTGAAATCCAGTCTTGTTGGAAACGGACTCAAATTGTTTGATGATCCTGATTACACAAACATGAGAAAGCCATACCAGATTTAGGCTAATGATAAACTCCATACCCAAATGGACAAAATGCTGAAATGGATGGAGGTCAGACTTTTCCCAGCCTAGATGAGAGAAGATCATTTCTACCTTGAAGCAGATTACAACTTACCATGAACTGATTACTTTGTCACAGTAAGCAAAACAAGAATTTCTGTGATGCTGGATGGATAGGGATGTGAAAATATTCATCAGTTAGGTCAGGACTGATTACATACTCATCCCTATGGATGGAGAGACAGACTGATTTGTCTCCATCTTAAAAATTTCGGTGGTGAAATGAATTGGTTGAGGTGACTCAGGTTGATGATCTGCCTCAACTTGCTGTTCACCTTCTGAATAAGAAACAACCTAGAACAAAGCCCCAGAGATTGTGGTCTTTGCACAATCATTACTGCCTGTTGTTTGAAGAGTGATGTATCTCCTGTTGTAGAAAGGCATCCTTCCAATGATCTGACAGTATGTCTGTGATGAGGGGGGACAAGACTGTCCGAAATAAACTGGATCACCCAACTATTCTGAGGAAATAGGGAGATCCAGTGAGCCTAAAATTTAAAGGATGCAGCTGCTCACAGGTATACTGTCTGTGGCAGTGGGAAAGGTAGGTAAATTTTTAAAGTTAGGAGGCTTGAAGGCAGAGAAACTTGGTTTCTTGCCTCCACTGTATGCATGCCTCCTAGCTTGGTAAGACTGTTGTATCCTGTCATTGGTCTGAAATCTATATTGCAGATCTGATCTCCATACATTTAGCTGAGTGGGGAAGGAGCCTAAAGGATGGCATTTCTTCAACCTGGTTGAAATCTACCATGGTCTTGAGTAGCAGTAGGAGGTGAAGGTCAATCTGAAATGGCCACACCCATAAATGTCCTTGACTGTGACCTTGAGGCTAAATAAGTCCATTCCAATTTTGGATTTGAGTATGGCTGAATTGTAAGAGCTTTGTCATACTCACTGTGTGTTGAGTACTGACCTGATTTCACTGGCAGCTCTGGAGAAGCCATAACAGCTGGCTTCAATGACTTAATTCCATCCTCTTTGAAAATGTCACTAACTCTACCATGTAAATAAGTAGTGAACATATTCTAGCACTGCTGGAAGAGCTGGCTGGTTTGCCTGGCG
Source organism: Sinohyriopsis cumingii (assembly GCA_028554795.2). Classification (NCBI taxonomy): domain Eukaryota; kingdom Metazoa; phylum Mollusca; class Bivalvia; order Unionida; family Unionidae; genus Sinohyriopsis; species Sinohyriopsis cumingii. The sequence goes on from CM068826.1 coordinate 107,373,560, forward strand.
TATTGTCAGCCTGGATGCAGGCAGTATATAGAAGACGTGCAGCTATCACTGGTACCGGCTGCTCTAAGGGCTTGGCTAGATGAAAAGATTTCTCATTGAAATCTCGGTTATAGTACAAATATGTCACAGACGGTATGGCTAAACATAGATCTGTCACCAAGATGCCTGTAAATCCTAGTTGGCCAGACCACATGATCAAAAAGGTCCCCATGCTGGAATGGTTGGTATCACTGGTACCAGCTGCTCCAAAGGCCTGACTGGACGGATATATTTCTTATTGAAATCTCCATCACATAAAAGCTATGTCACAGACAGTATGACTAAATGGATGTATCTGACACTAAGATCCCCATAAATTCTAGTTGGCTGGACTGTTTTCTCAAACAGTCAACTATCCCAGACTGCCAGTGACAGTGAGACTGTATTATGAAATGACTCAAGAAAAGAAAACAAAGCATAAATTAGCAATTCAGCATGTTACTAACTCACTATTGCTGTATCCCAGACTTCCTCTGTCCTCGTATTACACACACTTCATTGCTGCATGTCATAGACACTATACTTCAGTACATACAAAAGAAAAATCATGGCTGACTTCCTTTGCTCTGAACTTTGCATTGTATGTATTTAGTTCACATTTCTACTGAAACAACACAGAAGAGAAAACAAAGCATAAATTAGTATTCAGAAAGTTACTAACTTGCTAATATCAACTCCATTACTAACAGAGTAATTGGAAATAGCTAGTATTGTGTTTGTGCCTTCTAGACTATGCTCTGACCTTATGCATTTCATACATTTAGTTGACATTTCTACTGAAATGACACAAGAATGGAAAACAAAGCATAAATCAGCAATTAAGCATGTACTAAGCTGCTAAACCATCTCCATTACTAATGAAGTGAAAACAGTGTTGCAATAACTTGTAAATGCCAATATGAGGTCAACAAAAGTGTAAAGTATCATGGTCTTAAATAGATGAATTCCATAAAGGTGACAATATCACTCCAATTTGGCAGAAACTGTAAAAATAATGTACAAAACCTGTACAAGAATGATTGACCTACATAATAAATCCAAAATTCGGGTTGGATGGTCCAATATGAACACTATGATGGCTTGAATTACTGGAGGTAAACTATATGATGTTTTCAGTAAAGCAGCAATGCTGAAATACTAGTGACATATGGCGGATGCAAGGGGAGGTAATGGGCAAAAGTTATTGCCCTTTGTCTCTACAAGACAGACAGAAAAAGACGATTTTCATCTTCTAGTACAGTTGGATTCATGAGGTAGGAAGATAATATTCCTAATGTAACGTGACTAGGGAAGGTATCTGAAGGACACATGAGACACATCAATCTCTATATGGCATATGTTAACCATCTACCTACCTGTCTATTAAGTGTTACAGCATTAGGTTGACATTTGGTACAGATACCTCCTGGCCATGGTAAATGTTCTTTGCACCCTGGCTTTATCCTACAGCTGAGGTTTTCTAATGTGGCAAATTTTCCTCTGTTAATAAAATTTGACTAAATAATATTTTTTCTGCAAAAGATAATCTAAAGATGAATTGTAAGAATTTATCTCAATATATTTTTAATTTTGAACTTTTAATTGTTGTTTTCTTTCATCTAGCACAGACAGTTTAACAAGACAAAGGTTCCTGGCCATTACAACCCAGAAGTACTAACCTAAAGATATTCAAAGCAATATCTTTAGACCACAAGTGTTTCCTGCACTTGGGCTGAAACATCTTCCTGTAATAATTAAGTTGTGAAGAATAAAAAAAAGAATTATAGAGCCTACTTTCATTATTATAAGAAAGGACTCATGCTAAACTTTATACAGTGAAAAACTAGTTATTAATTTTACTTTAAACAACATATAATCTATCTCTGACACATACAATAGTCATCATGATTAGTTTTATGCAAAACTTATTTTATTTAGGAGAAAAGCATATTGTAAACCTACCTGGCAGAAAGTAATGTTGGTTTTTTATTACTCATACATTAAAGTAATTTACTTCTGTAAATTTCTGGTCATAAAAAATGTATTTTATTTCTAACGTATCATAACTTTCACAGTCATCAGGTCAGAACTTACTTATCTACCCCTCCAGTTAATTTTCGGATGTACGAGTGGAAGGACAGGTACTTGATGGGAGGATCACAAGTTGCCAAATACTGCTCATCATAGGGCTACAAAATTAAGCATGAATATAGAACATGGACAAAGATATATAATACAAGTCTATGTAATTATTCAGCATAAATAAAACATGGATAAAGATATACAATACTGGCATATACAATTATTCAGAATAACCAAAACATAAAGATTTTGTAATAATGATTCCTTTTCCAAACAAGTGACACCAATATTAAAGAAGGGTGAATAATCTGAGGCTTGAAACATAAGTTTAACATATTTAGATTTCATTTTTGATCTTGTGCTATATCATATTTATATTCATTTGGAAGAATTATCTTCCTGAATTTTTACAGTTTTCAAATTTACCTTTAGCTGGCACTACATAGCCTCCACTGTGCTGAGGTGGCATAAAACAGTACAACATGCATACACACAATCAAATACAAATGGTCAGTTCTCTGCAAAATTACCAACATGGTTTAAACATATGAATGACAACAGTGTTATTATGTACAATGTAAACAGTACCAATAGTTTAACGTTTTTGCTATTGGTCAATATGTATAAGTACTGACAAAAATACATAAAAATATCATTTGATTCTTTATGTAGTAAACATGTACTCTCAAACACTACTTTCAAACTTAACTGCCACCATGGCAGCAACATTGGAATAAAGGCATTCACAATGACCACCATTAGACAGAATATTTCTGGCTCATCTATTCATAATTGTATTTTCATTTTCACTGTTGTAGCGCATAATTGTTTCTTATGCCAATATTTCATCAAGATTTTTTGACTAGATGACATTCCATTCTTTTTAAAAAAACTAGTTTTGTGCCCTGCTGAATAAGAATCACCCCATGCATGCATGTGTTTCCACAGCAGTAGACTGTATTACTGTGTGGTTCATTCATGCAATGAAAGATGAGTAAATTGTGTTATTCATATAACATAACAGACCAAATTGCTTGTTTTGAAGTTTACAATATAAATGTATCTGGCCAAATAAATGTAAAAAAATATTAGGTCATCATTCATGTGGCATAGACTGCCCTTGCAAGCTTAGGCATTCTGTTCCACATGACCCTGTCTCCAATATTTTTCAATACTCTGTTAATAAACAATATTTATATCATTTAATTGTGGTTCCAAGATGATAGTGTCAGACCTGTTTAAAGTGTGTGTGTGTGATTTTGATTTTTAATGTAGATTTAACAATTTTTCAGTCATATCGTTATGTCTGCAGTGTGGACATTTATAGTGATGTTTACCACTGGGGCAACATGCTGCAGACATGTAGCATCATGTCCCACCCAGTCACATTATCCTGACACCAGGCCAACCAGTCCTAACACTAACCTCTTAATGCTAAGTGCCTAGTGAGGTAGCTGTTAATACCATTCTTATAAGTATGTGGTGTCACTTAGCTTGGGTTCAAATTAGCAACCTGCTGCATCTGAGGCAGACACTCTAACCACTATGCCACTGGAGTGGTCTCAGACCTGTCTAACTAGACAGATGTCTACAAGTAACCTGCTAATATTCAGTCCATAGTTTGATCTACCTGTCTATAGTTTGATATCCTTGTCCTGACAGCAGGTTCAACATCAATAAATTGCATCATAAAGCATCTAAATGGCTACTAGTGTCCTTAAGTCTCTGTTCAACTGACACCCTCCACCCTTTTATATCAACCGTAAGTTGAATGAACTGGACAATGCTTAGTTTATAGCTTCATTTCTATTAAGACAATGCCATCCATTGGTGGAAGTGATAAAAAAACACTACTTTAATTTTTATTCTCAACAGTTCATCATGACAAAATAATATTATGAGCTTCATGCGTGATGATCTTATTTATAATTACACAGATATCATAACATACTGAATTAATGAAATTGACAGCTTCCATAACAGCTTTAAAAAAAATACTAAAAAATACAGCTCTGGCATAAAAGTTCTAGGTCTGTAAATTCTATACCCTGAACAATAGGCCATATTTTCTTTTAAATTTCTGTACAAACTGGAGCGAAAAATCATAGCAATAAACTTTGCTGCAGTGCATTAATACTTGAAATTTGTATGTTTTGCAAGATTTTATGAAATTTCATCCAACAACCAAGGACAGGAAGAAAAGTAAATTGTATGACTGAAAATAACTCCAGGAGATGAAAGTAAAAACTATCTTGATGCTCAAGTTTCTTGAAACATACTGTTTCAAGTGCAAGGTTTCTTTGGAATAAAAATAAGATCTAATTCATGTTCCAAATTTACTTGACTACAATTCTGAAATGTGGTGCAACAAATTCAATCATCTAAGCAATAGACAGCTGCAATATTTTTACCTCTAAAGGAGAGCAGTGAAGGCATTTTCCTAAGGGTCCATGACGACAACTGAAACAAAATTAGTTAATGTCACAAATATTCTTCACATTACAGACTGGAAAGGAATCTGCATAATGGTAACACGGTAGCAAATACTTTTCACTGCATAATACAAACTTGTCATTAGCAAGATAGTAACTTTGCATGCATAACAAGCCCTTTTCATTGCACAGTAAGTACTTTTCATGGCATAATATGAACTTTTCATGGCATAATATGAACTTTTCATTGCATAATACAAACTTTTCATTTACGATATCAACTTTTCATTATATGAAATGACTTTTAATGTATTTTATGAACTTTTCATTGCATAATATGAACCTATCATTGCATGACAAGAACTTTTCATTACATGAAAAAAACTTTTCATTGCATAATATGAACTTTCATTACATGAATTTTTCATTCCATAATACTTTTCACTACATGATATGAACTTTTCACTGCATGATATGAACAATTCTTTTGCATAATAAGTATTTTTCATTGTACGATATGAACATTTCATCTGCATGATGATATGAACTTTTAAAGTTAGTAAACTGTAGCTCACAAGACAATTCCACTATGTAACAAGAATCTGTATCTTTTACACAATGTTCTTTAAAAAAATAGAAAGCAAATTTTTAAGTAAATTATGTTTCTTTGAGAATACTTACCTAATCACATTAAGTTAGGAATATTAGCTTGTTACCTTGTGAATCCAGCCCTACTAAAAGACTAAAAACATATTTTTCTAGCTCTTTCATACAAAAGGCAAAAACTCTTGCCCATTATTTCCCCATGCCACCACCAGCTGTCGCTAGTTTTTAGCTGAGCAGTATACTAATGAGGATGCTTGCATGGTGGAATGGCTGGGAGTATTTTTAAGCAATATGATTGGTTAAGTATTTTCAGAGAAACAAGGTACTTCAAAATTTGCTTTCTCCTTAAAATACATTCTCTAATCACATCACATTAAGAAAATCGGTAGGAGGAGGGAATGCTAAGCATCTGACCTCTACTTAAGGTATATTTCTAGAAAATGATGGCTGGATTCCCCATGCAATCTCCTATTCTTTTAGATCATTTATGCTTTCTAGTGAAATGGGAAAAATCCAGCCTCCGTCCATCCCAGAATTTTTCATCCATTTGGTTGGAGTGTTTCACCAACCTGAATCAGGTGTGGCTTCCTCATGTTTGTGCAATCAGAATTGTCAAACTTATTCAGTCTTTTTCCAACAAGACTTGGATTTCAGTGAGTGTCTGTGTGATTTTGATTTTTAATGTAGCTTTAACAATTTTTCAGTCATATCGCTATGATGTCTACAGTGAGACAGTTTATAGTGATGTCTAGCACTGAGGCATCATGCCGCAGACATGTAGCATGATGTCCCACCCAGTCGCATTATCCTGACACCAGGCCAACCAGTCCTAAGACTAACCTCTTAATGCTGAGCGCTAAGCGAAGCAGCTGTTAATACCATTTTCATAAGTCTTTGGTATCACTCGACCGAGGATTGAACCCACAACCTCCTGCATCTGAGGTGGACACTCAAACCACTAGGCCACCAAGCGGTTGGATTTCAGTGAGAGAGTTCTTGCAACTCCGTAGATTATTCACCGTGGTAGTGGACTTGACTAAGCCATCTTTTTATAAGCCCCTTAAAAATGACGTTGCTAGCACAATGGCACCCATTTCAAGTCCCTGCGATCTAATAACCAAAATCATGCCCAAGATATAATCTTACATTATTGGTCTAATCCAGGTTAGCTGATCATGGAGATCTTATTGGAGAAGCCCCAAGTGGTATTAATGATATGGTCTCCTGGCATTAGGTTGGGAATGATACTGGTACACATCTGACTATTGTTGTTGTATGGTTTAATGCCATTTTTCAGCTCAAGATAGGCTATACATGGCAGACACTAAAACTAGTGGAGTAAGAATCCTTGAAAACCGTGGGAAGAACTGCCAACACCTGAGAAGCTACTGGCAAGCTTTCTCATGTACCCACATTAGCCAAGCCTGAGACTCGAACCCATGCAGAAAGAGATGAGATAGTAGTGATCCAGAATGGTTAGAGCTTCAGACCACTCAGGGTCCCTTACATCTGACTGTAAAGATCCCTTGTCCTAAGGCTGTTTAATGTCCCTTCGCACTGGCAGGGTCTGAGTGTTTACAAACACCTGTGTGGGCTGAGAAGCGAGTAGGAGGGAAAGTTCCTGAGCTGCCTGCCTCAGAACTTCTTTTAACCTTCCTCCAAAAAGCAAGTTACCTAAATGGGGTCATCTGTAAAGCAAGGTTATGATGAGGTTTGAGCAACATAGACTGCAGACATGTGTCACAGTGTATCAGGGCCGAGTTGGCTGAAGCTATCAAAGCACTGGCCATGGTATGGTGAGCTGCCTGGCTAGTGACCCTAGCAATCCTAGCCGTCGCCTCCCAAGTGTGGCTATTGTCAGATTTCTCCATGAGTCTGAAGATTGCTAATGAAATCAAATCTAACATTGAGGATGTTGTGACGATGTTCCGAAATAGCTTGGACATGGCATGGAACACATTTTGATCCGCTTAATAATAGTGGAGTGGATATGTGAATGGCTGCTAAATTCTTATTGATGGCAGGAAGATCAGTACTGAAGGTGTCTGAGTGAGTTTAATACCAGCAAGAGGAGAACATCACTGGAACTTGACATTCTAAGAAGAAAGCCCTAGAATTTCCAAGGTTACCAATTCTACCTGAAAGCCAGTCATTGATCTCCTTGATTTCAGCCAATTTGGGGAAGGAGTTGGAAGGATGGCATCTCATCCGCCGTCACTTTAACGTTATAGTCTTGAGTAGCAGTAAGGGGTGTAGGGCATTCTGAAGTGACCAACACCCAATAAACTCAGTCTGTTCCAAAGCTGGATCTGGATATGGTTGATTTGATGGAGCTTTCACACACTCACAGTGTGTCAAGTACTGACCTGATTCCTGGTTGAGTCCCATTCTGGGTCCACTTGCAACTCAGTGACCAAGGCCGGTCAACTTTGAAGTTGTGACTAGCCCTCCCTTGTGGATAAGTAGTGAATGTTCCCAAATCTAGCATTCCCGGAACTGCTGGCTGGTTTGCCCAGCATATGGTTGGCCTGGATGCTAGCAGTAATGAAGACAGTCTAGCTATCACTGGTACTGACCACTTCAAAGGCCTGGCTGGATGGACAGATTTCTCACTGACATCTCTGGGATAGTAATGGTAAGTGGCCAATGGTGTGGTTAGATGGATGGATCTGTCACTAATATCTCCATATGTCTTAGTTGGCTGGTCCGTTTCAGCGAAAAGGTCACCATGCTTTAGTTAACATTTCTATCAAAACAACACCAAATAAGAAAAACCAAGCATAAATTAGCAGTGCAGCATATGTATAAACTCGCTAATATTACCTCTGTTACAAATGGGGTAAGTGAAAAAAGTCAAAGTCGTGCTAACTCATACATGACAAAATGAGGTCAACAATAGTGTGGTGTAGTGTGGTCTTAAATATTCAAGTCCATAAAGGTGATAAAATCACTCAGTTTGCAGAAATTGTAATAATAATGTATACAATCTGCAGTAGAATAATTATTCCACACAAAAAATTCAAAAGGAACACTGAATGGTCCAATTTGAATAGAAAACAATGTCTTGGATTATTAGAGGTAAACTGTGCGATGTTATCAGCATGATCACAAAGCTAACAACTAGCAATACCAAGCGGTGGCATGGGGAGGTAATAGGCACGAGATATTTCCCTTTGTCTATATGAGATAGTCAGAAAAGATGTTTTTTGTCTTTTAGCTGTAATGGACTCATGAGGTAGCAGGCTAATAATCCTAATGTAATGTGAATGGGAAACATATCTGAAGGAGAATATTGACAGCAACAACCAGCTTATGGTGCGAAATATATGTTCATACCAAGATGCACCCTCCATGCAAGTATGGTGGGAACAGACTACAAGGTACACCTCTCCCTCAATAAGTAACTCTGCTTATAATCCAGGGCCAGGTATGGATCCCATTTTGTCAACCAGAGAATATCAAAACAATAGGCCCCAATTTGTTGAACATAAAGAAAATTGTGATCAAAATTAGCACATGAAACTTTTATACATCACTTGTTTTGTCAAGAGCAGTGGTTGGTACCCAGAAATCTGATTCAGCATCATGAAATTCACAACTTTTTATAAGAAGTCATGTATTTTATTATGTTTTCTACATAACAATATTCTTAGTACACTAATTAATATCTGGCTATATTTTGATCTATGAACATATCAACAATTGCTTCTGATGGCAGCACTTGATGAAAAAATACCAATTAAATAAATTTTGTCAATGAAATTCATATTTAAGTTCAATTTTTGAATTTAGTTTCAGAATAATCATCATAAATGCTCTTTGCCCTCTTGTATTCAAATGCATAAAGCGTCAATCTCCATCACAGCTATATTTCAAGTGTTTATAAACACCTAATTAAGTGCCAACTACGCTGTGATCTTTGATTTGCAAAAGTGTTTGTTATATTGTCACCATTAATTAGTAGATATGTGTTGTTTTATGACATTAGTTACATTGTGTATCAAATCAATAAAGGGGGATGATTAATTAAAAAAAGGTTATACTGCATGCAAATCCTACCCCCTTAAGAGCCAGCAGTCAAAATAGTGCCAGGTCAACTCATTACAATTGACCAGTTGCACACTGTTATAACTATTATTATGTAGGTAACATAATTAAGTATTCAACATTAATCAGTGGTTTATCCTACTCATTCACAAATGAGATCAATGAAAGCAAGAGAAGCAAGTGAAAGGAGAACTCGGCAAACAAAGGCTTTTGTTTTACCAATATAGTTTGTTACGGAGAAGTCAGTTCCAACGTTTGTAGTGAACTTAAATTCCCAAGTTGGCACTAAGAGGTTTGCTCAAGGATGAGCAGAATCTTGACTATTACTTGATTTGAAATCACAGCACAATATAAAATAAAGGGTCCCAATTTTAGTTTATGAAACAGCTTCATCCATGGATACATCTTTGACACAAGTTTTAAGGTCTTGAAATTAAAACCTGGACATAAATTGTACACAATGTTTAATCAGTAGTAAAGAGTAGGTTACAGTCACCCAATTTTCGTATGCAACACAAATACACACCAAGATTCAATGACAGTACAAGTCTAGCACAAATATATACCAAGATTCACCAGCAGTACAATGTGTATGATTGGACAAAGATTATGCATCAACAGTTTCATGGACAAAGTGACTCTTATATACCATCTATGAAAAGGGAGTATTAAAAGTGGTCCATTCCTACAATTAGTCCTTAAGTGGTAAATGTCAAGATAACCCGATGGGCACTTTTCTTTGGTAGCAAAACATTTTAGCAGTGTAGGTTTTTTCAAATGTAAATAGGGAGATATCTTGTTCAAAAGTTACCTGAATACTCAAAAGAATCTCTCAAACACAAAATAAGATTGCAGCTACCACTGCTGTTGGAATAATAATAACCATGTTGCATTATCTGCTTTGGCAGGTGAGACAAAAAGGTGTTAATTACTATTGCTCATTTTTATTCCTGTAAATCTTGCCATCCTCCTTTGCCAAAATCTGATCAACTTCATCCTCTCCAACAGTGACAAATGGAGCAGCAGCCTCCATGGGACTCTCTGCCTCATTTGTATCAGTAAGCATGAGAAATAACATGTCACCATGTCTGAAAAAGAAGGAAAGAGTGATTACCTTCATATCACATAGATCCTTTTTAAGATTAATTTAGAGGTTTTACTCCACTCAAAACATCTGTCATGTTACCTATCATGTACAAAAATAACCATGCATTTTCAGGTGGAAATATGAGGAGAGAACAGAATATTTTCCAGATATCACTTTACATTCAGGTGGAATTGCAATAAGATTTTCAAGATGGCTGTGGTAGTGGTCATATTGGATGTCAAATCAGCACCATTTCATTTAAGACCAACTAGACATCATAAGAAGTCTTTTGGTGAAAATCCCAGGTCAGCATAACATTTTGTTGTCACAAGTTTTACAGCTGGTCAGTGTCACCATATTTATTTAGGAACAATACCATATTTATTTAGGAACAATGTGACATTATAAAAATTCTTTTAGTGAAAACCCATGTCGATATGTTGATATGACCATCCGTGTATCAGGAGTAGTGATAACAAAGATTTTCAAGATAGCCACTGTGGTGGCCATATTGGACAACAGATCAGCACCATTTTCATTTAGGGCCAACCAGACATCAGGGCCCAGAGTGGCCGAGTGGTCTAAAGTGCTCTCCATTACAGATCACTGCCATCTCATCTCTGTCTGCGAGGGTTCGAGTCTCGGATTCGGCTAATGTGGGTATGTGAGAAAGCTTGCCATTAGCTTCTCGTGGCTCAGTGGTTCTTTCCGGGGTTTTCCCGGGTTCTTCCTCCACCATTAATACTGGCTGCCATGCATAGCAATACAACTGGTTCATCACTTCATATAAGGGATATATTGGGATAAATTACACCAAATTAAAATCTAAGTACACAAATTTGGAAATGTACCAAAAATGCTGTCAAAAGATGAATTACGCCTTGTCGTCTCTTAGTAGCAGTACCTCTTAAATCACCATACCTAATGCTGCCCAGCATCTGGTTGATGTTACTGTAGGTGCTAGCCAATCAATGTTAGGGTTTGCTCTTGCTTTGACTCTCACGTGTTCATAAATGTTTCTAGTTGTAAAGTGGTGATGGCTGAATGTAATGGACAACAAAAGTACTGTATGTCTTGTAATCTTTTCCCAACTAATGATCTTGACCTTTGAGTTTGGGACTTGCCAATGGTATGTTAAAATGAGGCCATACAAATGTTTGAAGTCATTTTTCCAAGGGTATAAAATAATGAAACAAAAAAGAAAAATAACTTGCATGTGCATGAACAATGTATAAGAGATTACTGAGAATTCATACTCAATATTCAGAGATTGTGACTTCTTAAACTATGTATATTAAATAATATTTTCACATCAAAGCAGTTACTTTATTTTGTAAGAATCCACAGTTTTAGCTCTAGTTGTTCTGATCCAGTCTTTCTTTTCCCGTGTCTTATACACCTTCCAACCAATGTCTCCCAGATTGAATTCTTTCTGAACCTGTAATTTGAATACAACATTAAACAATCAATTAACTAGTGCATCAATAGCATTATTCTTCATTGAGAGAATACAAATACATGTGAAACATGATAAAAAAATACCAAAGGGACAATATATAAGATGACTTAACAAAAATGTGATGTGCATCAACAAAATCTATTTTTATGGATGACTTTGGCCATGTAAAGAATCAAAGTAGATTCTATTGTGAATCATGTGAGTGTTTGTGGTCAGAACATGTCAGAATTTGACTGCAAGCCAGATATTACCTTCTTGCAGTCTAACTTATCCCTTCTGTTAAGTCTTATTGTGTCCCTTTACTGTAATAGGAGCTAACTTCTTGTATTCAAAGAGAAAGAAAAAGGAATTTGCCTTTGGGAATGGAAGCTGAGAATGGTGTCATTTCACTGATGTGATCCAAGTCATTGACAACACATGATTTCCTCTTGCAAGTCCTCTATGTGGAGGATCTTCAGCTGTTGTGATCCTCTCCAGGATTGAAGCTCCCAACTCCTCTACAATCAAAACATCCCTAAAGAGAGTTAGGAATGAAGGAAGAGTTTGGATGTGGAAAGATTAGCAGCAATCTCAACTGCTATAGTGGAGTTCAGGTTTCTCATCTGGGTAAGCTGGTCATTAAACTAGCTGATCATTGATCAAGGGTGTTTGATCTTAGTGGGGCAATCAGAGCTATTGCAGTCTGTGCCACCCATTTTTTAACTGTTTCTGCAATCAAAATTGACGGAGGAAAGGCATGCCCACATGAACTCCCAGCTAATTAAAGGAGCATGTACTGCCCATACTTCTGGGCACATGTAACAATTAAAAAGAAACATCAAGCATCAGATTATCCCAAAGGGCACAGACTTGATGGAAGGTTCTTGGAGGGACAACTCTGCATGAAGCTGTTGTCCTCCCTTTATAATGAGTAGGCCTAGACACTAAGCCAGGCAGGAATGTGTCTGATCTTGAATATTACCTGATAAGACATGATCATTGATGTTTTCCATTACTATGAGGCAAAGGTCTGGTGACTGCCTGCTTACTCCTTTGTTATGTATATTTGATTTAATTTAATTGTTTGTTAGTTTAAATTTTTATACATATTCCAGTACATGCTATTGCAATGTAACTTTATTTACTGATTTTACATTTTCCAGAAATTCAGTTCAGTTCTGTTTGACCCGACTACTATTTTTTTGTGTTGATAAACAACTAATAATAGAAACACTGTATCTAGTTTCTGACCTTGATTCAGAACCAGTGAAGTTTTGGTAAACAAGTTTTTTAAAAATAATTTATAAAAAAAAATCTTTCTCAAAGATTCATTATGTGGAATCAAGGCCATACCTGGATTATGTGACAAATAACATGTATCAATTGTTACAAACTTCTAAATTTTCTAGAAGACTGACCCACATCCAAGAATCTGTTTTGCGTCTTAATGAGCATATAACTGTTGTTTTTTTCATAGAAGTTTGTCAATCGGGCTCCAAACATATGTTGTGACCAGTCTGAGTTGAAATTTTATTTTATTGAGTTTCAAGTGATTCTTTCCCTGGAAATATACAAATGCTCCTAAAAAATTCTTAAATAAAAACATTTATTGTAAGTTATACTGAATTCAATACTGGAATAATGTTTTCTGTGATTCAAAAAGAAACTGTTGACACAACAGCACTTCACAGGTCACAACAGACATCTTCCATTTTGGATTTCATCAGGACTTCAACTCAGTCTCATGCAGGACATTTTATTACTAGGACTTCAATTTTTTAATTCCTGGACTATTTTTGGATTTAATCGAAATACCTTAAGATATTTTTCTCATTTATTCACTTTTATTCCAGGAAAATAAATTATTTGTTAAATTTTACAAAGCTTTGTCTTCACTCTTTTCTGTTACTTTTTGTAAGAGACTAGACTCGTAACACCTTGCTGAGGTATATCACCATAAAAAATCTAACCATCATTATCAGGACCATGTTTCATGGATACATTCCACCCAACCAGATAATGGCTTTCATTTCCAAGAGGTTCATATGAAGAGCCTTCCCCTGAAGATCCATATGCCATTGACCATCTAAGGCCATCCCTCAATGAGTAGGCCAAAGAGCTGTAAGAAACTTTCTCACCTAAACAACGTCTTGTTTGAAGCCTTTTCCACTACATGAGCTATACTTTTGACATGTTTTGGAGAAAGACACCTAGTTATAATGTATTAAGAGTTCCATATCCTGATGAGCAGAATGCTGAAGAAGAAAAAAGGCTTGATTTCTATAAAATGATTATCCACCCTGAATTGTTATGAACAAAAAAACATACTCACCAAATGAATGCCATCTCTGTTGAGGAAGTTGTGAACTGGGATAAGACTTGGTCTAACTTCATACTTAGGTACAATTTCAACATCTTGGTTGATGCCTTCTCCAATGCACAAATGATTCTTTCAATGTATTTTGCAGAAAGATGCCAAGTTGACATGTGTTACAGGTTCCATACCTAGATGAACCAATTTTTTTTAGAAGGTACAAGGGTCAAATTCTCTCCATTTGTTTGTGTGACTATCCACCACACAATGGGAGTAATAAAGCTGTTTATGTTGTGAACCAAAAACCAAAATTACAATGAATTTGGAGTGTGTTGTGAAGGAACATCACCATCTCTACGCTGGATGTCCTGAACTCTAAATGAAAGCAAAAGGGCTTAGAGTGGGGCCATATGAATCGGTATATGGAAGTATACATTGGATACGCAGAGATCGGAGACTGCACTGAAAGTTAAAGGGCAGCTCTTGCGCTTCTTGCTTTCTCACCTCCTCAATTCATTGCCCTAACAGAAGTGGAGAACCAAAAGAGAGGAAGCTTATAGAAAAACAGTAACGATCATTAATGATTTTTGTTCAGCTGGATGACAAAGAAAAATAATAGATGCAAGTAGGGCGGAAGTCAATGCAATATTCATGACTAACTCTGACCTGGCATTTAAAGACTTGTATCTGCACTTTATTATCATCATTTAGACAAGGCACATGTTGTGAAAATATCCCTGAACATGACATAAAGTTGCATGCAATGACTTACCATAAGTAAGCTCTTGCATTACCAGAATCATGAATGCTCCAAAAGATGCCTGGTAAGTTTTACAATCTTTAACAACTGTAGCAAGATTCTGGATGAAAATACTACAGATTTCCTCTATTGCTGCTTTGAACTATATTCTATCTGTTCTACTGTTGGACAGGCATGCTCCAGTATTTCCATTCCACCACCTTTATCAATGGGAAATGATGATGGAGTATCGTCAGCTGCTGGTTTGGTTTGGTTGGATGGCTTCATAAGTAATACCAGTTTGCTATGAATTTCATAGGTATGGTTGGTCCAGTCAATTGCTCTGCTGGCTTGCCAGAACAGAACAATGACCACTCTAAACATACAAGGTTTCATCATGCAGATGGACTGGCTGGCTGGCAGTTAGAAAATCACTATTACTGCACACAGTTCATTCGTACAGCTGGACAGTTTGGTCAGCAGTTGGAACAACATACCAATGACAATATATTGTTTTTGGTCTATCCAGCTGCAGTATAGTCAGTATGGATCATCTATATACCCTGTATCAGTACAGACCATCTGTCCATGCTGCATTGGTCATATTGCAAGTCTTCACATCCTGCTGACTTTCTTAATATTGTCATGCACAAATGCAAGCCCTCATGCCTCATGGGTGTGGTCATATTTGTTTGTGAGCCATCATGTCCCACTGGCAAGGTTAGAGGCTTATCCCCAGTGAGATTAAAATATATCAACTTTATGTCTACTCACTGACATATCAAATATAAAACCTATTCAGTCATACAGATCATATGCAATTCCACAATGTATACATGCATACAGTATGTTTTGGTGCTGTTTTTCCATCTGCAAGTTAAGGGCATTTCAAAATCACTCATGAGACTAATCAACAGATCAAACTGTTCTCAGATACAGTATATTCTGGTACTATTTTGCATCTTCACTGGGGGTGGAGAGAGTGTCACAATGTCACCCATGAGACTAATCAATGATTCTACCATATTCACGGATACAGTATATTCTAGTGCTGTTTCTGCATCTGCATGAGGGATAGAGAATGCATCTTGAAATACCCAGCGGAACTAACGAATGATTCATAAATGAGAGGTATGTATTGGAGAACTTTCATTTTTGTAGCCCTTCAGCTGCTTTTCCAAAATGTTGGACCAAGTGTTCTTGTACCAAAGTGCATACACATTACATGTGTGCCAACGAGCAATTATATATGTGGACATGCTTTGTGTCCATCCTCCACATCCAATAATCTTGTCATCTCTGTAATGAATAAGGGGAACAAGTGTGTATGATTTGGAATTTTAACATAGCTTTAAAAAAATTTCAGTCATATCTCTACGATGTCTGCAGTGTGGCAGTTTATAGTGATGCCTAGCACTTGGGCATCATGTCGTGGACATGTTGCACAATGTCCCACCCAGTCACATTATCCTGACACCAGGCCGACCAGTCCTAACACTAACCTCTTAATGCTAAGCGACAAGCGAGGCAGCTGTTAGTACCATTTTTGTAAGTCTTTGGTATGACTTGGCTGGGGATCAAACCCATGACCTTCTGTATCTGAGGCGGATGCTCTAACCACTAGGCAACCGGAACGGTCGGGAACAAGTAAGGGCATACAACAAATATGTAAACCGAGTTAATGAAACAACTTAGAAGTGTACTGGTACAGTGAAAATTTCTCTAGTGAAATTGAATGTTACTGATTGAAATCACATGTGACAATAATGAACATTATGATAACTGCAAAAATATGAATAAATTCACTAGAATTCATACAAATTTTAAATGCACTTTTAAAAACAACATTCTGACATACTGTGTCACTGAAAAAGAAATGTCAATGATCAAATTTATGTTATATAATTTAACTGGATTGGCTGGACGACATATTTATAGCATGGCAATGAAAAGCAAAAACTGGTTTAAACCAGGTATAAAGGTTGCCACCTAGTGGGTAGAAAGGGGAGTTGATGTGTATGAGTTGCTTCCCTTCATTAATACAATATATATATATATATATATATATATATATATATATATATATATATATACACATATACATACACACACACACAGAAAAATATATTTTTCTATCTATCCAGGAAGGCTGGATTTGGATGTAACAAAGAAAGTTAACATAGTGTAATGAGATAAAGTAATGTATTTGACAGAGAAATATGGGAATCTTATCTGATAAACCCTTTAAGTTTCAGAGAGTAAACAATATGCATAAATTAAAATTATTACACGTATATCTCAATGATAGATATAAAAAATGCTGATTAAAAGGACATACATCTTGCATCAGGATGCAATACAGACGAATTCCTTGATTGGCATAGTTCTTCAAATTCACTCTTCAATACCTAAATAGTGTCATGTACCTTGTTTAGAAAATCAGCAATGCTCTCTGAACCCTGAGTTTCAACCCTCTTTGTCCCATATTCTGGGGACTGGATACGAATGGTCTAAAACAAAAAAGAAAAGTTTATTTCAGAAAACCAGATATACATATGAATTACTAATTTCTGCCACTAATGAGATCCAGCAAAACAAGAATCTGGACTGTAAATCAGAAAGTGTGTCAGAACCTATTATCAATGTCCAGATATGATCAGTTATTGTGGATTGTGGTAATTCCATGTGAACTCTGCTTTAGTTGGTACTTAACTGAATATTCACTTTAGTTGGTTTTTAACTGAAGTCACTTTAGTTGATATTTAACTGAATATTCACTTTAGTTGGCTTTTAACTGAATATTTACTTTAGTTGATATTTAACTGAATATTCACTTTAGTTGGCATTTAACTGAATATTCACTTTAGTTGGCATTTAACTGAGTATTTACTTTAGTAGGTATTAACTAAATATTTACTTTAGTTGGTATTTAACTGAATATTCACTTTAGTTGGTTTTTAACTGAAGTCACTTTAGTTGATATTTAACTGAATATCCATTTTAGTTGTCTTTTAACTGAATATTTACTTTAGTTGGTACAGAACTAAATATTTACTTTAGTTGCAATTTAACTGAACATTCACTTTAGTTGGTATTTAAATGAATATTTGCTTTAGTTGCTATTTAACTGAATATTCACAATGTCACAGTAGTGTTACGGTTACTTTACTAGGTAGCAGGTAACACTATTCATTCTAAAATTTAAGTTGCTTTTTAACTGTAGATTTATCATGTCATGGTAACTCTAGCTGATATTAAACTGGATATCACCAAGTCATGGTAATGTCATGAATACTCTACTTAGTGGGTATTTAACTATATTTATCATGCCATGGTAACTCTAGCTGGTATTAAACTTGATGTTTATGATGTCATGGTAATGTCATGATAACTTTGACTGGTATTCAACTGGATGCTCATCAAGTCATGATAACTTTGACTGGTATTCAACTAGATGCTCATCAAGTCATGATAACTCCAACTGGTATTTAACCAGGTGCTCATCAGGTCATGATAATATCATGATTGCTCTACTTTAAGTTGCTTTTAAACTGGCTGATTTCTTGATATGGGTTAATAATATGAACCTTCACTTCCAAAATCTTCATTAAAAAATATATGTTTAGGAGGTAAGTATTGAATGACTTGCTCCTAGCTGATTTGAAATACCATACACATTCTAACTGACTGGTGTGGCAATATTGAATAACAGACAAGCCTTATAATTTTTCTACAGTGGTACAAAGCTTAAAGATTTTTTTAAAGACACAGGCCCAGGGGTGGTGACTTAAAAAAAATCACAAGACCTTACTTGAATTCCACAAGCCCTGACTCAAATTTCCATGTGCCCAAAATTTTCCAAGTTTTCAATATTATGTCACCTGACACCACAGTTGCTACACTTCAAATATGAATTCAATAGGGTTCAGTGAAGGGTTTAAAGTAAATGGCATTAGTGTTAATCATTACACTCACTAGATATATGGACAGTACTCATGTTCATACTTCTCTGCTTGATTCACTGAGAGAAACCTGGTCAGAACCGAGTTGTTCTAGATGACCATTTCGGGGGGGGGGGGGGATAATATTTTTATGTTTAATGGAGGCTTTACAGGTAATGCAGCAGTAATAAATGCCTCTGTCCAATATGGGTGGCAATGGTTTATCAACAAACATGAGTGTGTGCTTATTATAGTCTTTCCATCAATCTATTGGATGGCTAAAATCATCCTGAAAAGCAGGGGTCATGCAATGGTATTTTAACAAGATTAAGAAGATGAATGATAATAAATAGAACTAATCTGAATATTCAATTGAGCAAGGTCAAAAATGTTACAGGTGGTGCATTTTGCCAGATATCATAAATACAGGAAAGACATATGTTAATATGTTGTTTGCAGTATGTACAAAGAAATAAAGCCCCCACCCACCAATTTTTGCTGGTGTGCTTCACAAAATAAAGCTCTGTTAGTCAGGAGAAATAAAAATTATTTTGCAAGGCTTTGCTGATAGCCAGCTGCTTCCTAAGACACCTTCAAAAATGAGTTGCACCCAAACAATATTGCGACAAATGAAATAATCATGCTTTGCATTCTATACATGGAGTAAAATCTGACTTTGAAGAAACTCTGCCTCTGTTCATGTTCGTAAACTTGTAAATGATCTTTAACACAGATGGCGTAAACATTCTCATTCAAGGCAATGATAGCTAATAACTTTTGTTCTCCTACATGCATACAGAATCTCTTTGATTTACCCATTTTGGGTTGATCCACTTCATGATCTTTACCTATACAGCTTAGAAGAATGTGTTTACCTACTGCAGTCTTCAAATGCATCACACTAGCTATTGTCAACCAATTAATACGCAAGTTTATACCTGACCTCTTTGTTTTTAATTGCTGCCATTTAAACTATCCAAAGGAAAGTTTTATACCAGCTCCAGTCATGACTGTTTGCTGTTTATGCATGCTACATGTAATGGTCATATAGTAAAGTGGTCATTTTCTTTTTTCTACCTTCAAAAATTACTGAAAATCTTGTATTTCAAAATAGGACCATGTAAGGGTATCTGGGATTCAAAATTCATGTTTTTTGCATGACACTGTGTTATAACAGGTATGTCTACATTGTGCCTGGCATCTTTTCAGGTGAACTAAAAACATTACAAGCCCAATGGGCACCTTACATAGAATACAGGAGAGTCTTAAATTAGAGGGGCTATCAGATTTTTTGAGCACCAGGTGGTAGATGTCTAAAATGCTAAAAATCTGCTGCTCATTTCGAGAATGGCTTCTATGAATGCCTTTTCTATAACAATCTTGGAACTAAATCAAGTGACTTATTCGAACAAGCTGTTTCTAAATCTGGCCCATCACCCTAACTGAACCAATGCAAGAGTGAACAGTCACACATGGAATAATCTGCGTCAGACATCAAGTTTCTGCATTTTTCACCTTTCCTGGCACAAAATTTATGTATTAGCAGTTAATGCAGGGGTCTCAAACTCAAATCACCAATAAGGCTACACGAGGATTAGTATATTAGCCTGAGGATGCAGTTGTGAAGAAAAACTCATTAATTAATGCATTATTAACTATTTTACAAATGCTGGGTGTTGTTGCAGGCCACAGGAAATAACTCCATGGGGTGCATGTTTGAGAACACTGATATAATGGCACTTCAGCACAATAATGACTATATGGTGCCAATTAAAAGTAAAGTTCTAAAAATGTAAAAAAAATAAGGCATGCACAAAAACTATTGGAAAATAAACTCTTTTAAACAAACATAAATATGAAGTACTACAAGATAAAATGTAAAGCAGGTATGCATGAGGCATGTATATATGACCTATATGCAATCTGCACAATACAATCTCATCAGTTTTAACCATGTGACAGTACTGAACCAATCACAATTGGCAGATTGAATTAGATGTGGCAAACTGGCAAACCTCAGTCTAGCGGAATTCTTGCGATATCAACCACATATGAATATGGTTTGATATATTTCAGTGTATAAAACATTCTCACATCTTATATCTTACTCTGTATAAACTCTGAGACAAAAACACTATATCCTAATTTGTCTATATAGTTTTCAGTAGCAGAACAACAGTTCTCGAATGGATAAACTGTGACAAACCAATGACAGGGTATAATGGTACTAAAAGAACTGAGGAATATTTTGTCTAATTCTCAACATGTCTTGATTCCGAGGTCACATGCACTGCTTATTCCGCTATGCTCAGAAATTAACACAATAATAAAATATAAATTTGTTATATGCTGCACTCTTATAAATGACCACATGTACATCTCTGGGTCTTTGTGCCTCTGAATTCAATCACAGTAAATATCAATACATTGTCCCACCCAGCCGCCAGTCAAAGCCTTTGAACCTGCTGTCCAGCTATTGCATTATGTTCTTCTGATGTACTCTTATTATGGCAACATGTACATCAATGGGTATTTCAGCCACTAAATTATGTCATTGTAAATATCAGCACAGCTAATTAATCAAAACATTTTCCCACTAAGCAGGTGGCTGAAGCAGGATGGGCAAGTCTTTGAATTTTGCTGCCCACCTATTACATGCATACGGTGGTCTCCCACCTAAGTGATTTTCGAAATCCAAGATAAAACACTGGCGCCCAGATACGCGTGATTAAGCATTTTCGAGACCTCTGTAATATAATGATCAGCATGGTAATAGCTAAAACTTATTGACAGAGATTTCCTACAGGTATAATAAATATGGAATCAGCCAACTAGTAATTTTGTATAATTTGATTCCATGGTCTGCAGGAAGTCTGAGAACATGCCTATGAAGTGTACATTATCAAAAATAGGGATAAGCTATAAGTTAAAATTCATGTAACCATGGAGCAACTAATTTGCTACAATTACATGTTCTTGCACTGCCCAAGGTCCAATGAGTTAAACATGTAACAATAATATCTTTAAAAAAAAACATCTCTATTAACATATGGAGATTTCATATGCAGTAGCAAATATCCACCCCAACCCCATTATGGTGCACTGCTGCTTAATCCTGAGTCTATGACAATATTATTTCACTTTTCAAAATAAAATTTTTGAATAATTAATTACTTACAGATAAAGATAAGTTTACCTCATTATTTAAAAACAACTACTGCATAAATAATTATACCACAAATATCTACCGATTAAGAAAAATAATTTAAATAAGAGTAGATGTCCTACAGAAATGGATTTCACCATCCACTTTTATGGTCATTTATTCCAGTGAGTACACTTCCTTTCAAACGTAAAGTAAAAGTTATACATGTCATGTATGTGCTCAAAACTATTTCAATGGGTGACATTTGTTAGAATTCGATTACACATACCTTTAAATGGCAATTATTGACTTTATATTTTGGTCCACATACATCCATATTCCTTTGGAAAGTCATTATTTCCCTCCCCCATGAGAAATATGTACGGCAAAATGTTAAATTAAGTGGACATTTTTGGATGTGGTCCAACTAAAGGTGTGATCCAGTATAAACTGGACTGAATGTTGCACACTGTGATGTCATAATGAAAGCAGTGCTGTGCTGAAAACAAATTTGTACTACCCTGTTATTTGTTATGACATCCTCTTTACTTGACCCAGTTTAGTACCTGGCTATCACTGTAAATGTCCACTGTGATCAACAGTTTTCATCTGAATTTTTTTATGACATTTAAGGCGTATTCAACAATCTGATAAGGCCTTGGTTACACAATTTTAGTAGTAAAATATACAAATGATCTGTTGATGACATTTCTATGTAGTAAAATAAATGTTTATTATTTCCCAATGTTTGTCTTTCATTGATAGTTGTTTTTTTGTGGGTTTAATGCTATTTTTCAGGAAATGATAAGCTATATATGATGGCCAAATAACTGGTTGTGGAATACCAGCTGGAAAACACTGGCAAGAACCTGCAACACATAGGAAGCTACTAGCAAGCATTCTCACATGGCCAAGCCTGTGACTTGAATGCCATGCATTTATGGTCTAATATTGTATATATGCAAATTTAGCATGGTTTCTTCTATAAACAATTTTAGTTTACTCCAAATCAGGTCTGATTTTAAATAAACACACTTACAAATAGATCATTT
The DNA here is from genome assembly GCA_028554795.2 of Sinohyriopsis cumingii. NCBI lineage: Eukaryota > Metazoa > Mollusca > Bivalvia > Unionida > Unionidae > Sinohyriopsis > Sinohyriopsis cumingii. The sequence goes on from CM068826.1 coordinate 107,396,461, forward strand.
CTTATCAAACTTATTATGAAAGGCACTATAGTTCATTCTGCACAGCATTGCAAATGATATCCACATCTGCTGCTCAGTGAATTTTCAAGTTAGCATTATTAAATATAGCTAAAAGTAACTAATTCGTTTTGTACGTATAGTATTTCAACACCATTCAAACTGACACATAGCAAAAAACATCTGATTTAATGCATTCAAAATCAAGGTGGTCTATTTACATAAAACGTTCTGATGCTGCAATGACCTGTGGATGAGTCAATTTGTTTATTTAAGCATATCTGCTTCTTATCTACTTATTCGGCCATAATGTAGCTGCCTCCCTTAAATTTCTTTGCAGTCTCAAAAACTGACTCTTCCAGTACTTGGGACGAACATGGCTTGACAGATTACATGTACACAGACTAGTCTTCTTTTTTTTTATCATGTATTGAATGAATGGTGTTCTGCTGTATGTCAGTAGGAATTATTTCTGAATTATTCGTGTACGAAACGAATTCAGTAATTTTAGGTACATTTCGAGACGGTGACGTTAAAATTAAATGAGAAACAGATGCGGAAAGACACTTTAAAATCTGTACTTTACTAAAGTCTTTAGTAAACATGACAAGAACTAAAAGGACGCAAGTATATTATGTAATTTACACGGTTATTTTGCCTAAATCGCACTGATTCTAACCTGCTGTGTATCGTCAGACTAAAAACACAGAGGTCTATGTCTGAACCATACACGTAGTCCAAATACCGTTATGGCCAGTAACAACTTAACATAACAAAATCTGGCAACTGCTTATTGTCCTACTCAGTGTGAGTGAAATCGAAATCCATAATCGAAAAGAGCAAGAGGGACAGAGAGAGAGAGAGATTTCACTCGTACAGCTATCTTTGATCTGGACATGTCTCTAGATATTAACAACCAACGTTCGGGATATCATCTGCAAAGTCATGCAATAACAAAATTCGGTGATGACAAATTCTGCTGGATAATAGCTGTACTGTACTTCAACGGCAAAAAACAAATATATCCGAATCAAGAAACCGTTTGTGTAGCATGGTTCTTGGCGATGATGTAACAATTATCCATATTTATTTGAAACATAGGGAACCAAGTCTACGGTTTGAGTAGACTGGTTAACTCTCACTATTTGTTAGGGGGTGCTCACAAATTATGATTTACTTTTGAGAGAGTGACGTATACAAGGTAAGGTGTTTGCATTTAAAACATGCACAGTGGAGAATATATTGGCATACCTCTATGCTATATTAATGTAATGTGGATGATATTTCTTTGGATATTGTACTTTTGGAAATTGTACATGATGTAAACCCACTACTAACTAAAATGACTGCTCCCTTGTGCTAAAAAAAAAATTCAGCATGGATAATTCTAAAGCACACTATCCATAACAGTTATTAAAATATGCGAAATGAATTTTGCCAGACGAAACAATAACAGCTTCAGAAAGTGCAATGAATGAATTACCAAATATATATAATGTACAGAAAGTTATCGGCTATTTTTTTATATATACAATTTACCTCTGACGTTCAGGAAGTGAAAATGACCAAGTGGAGCTAGCACTTTTTGGAAAGATGCACATCTGGAATAAGGCCAAGCTGTATACTCTATAACCTATTACACCCATCAATCATACGCCAAAATAAAGGGAATTAAAGGTTCTTTGAACTATACCTATTAAAAGATATACAATTTTGTTTTAAATAGCCAGTATGACCAATGAGGAAAGCCAGGAAAATGCTTTTTCTTTAAAATTCTAATACGAAACTGTAGAGCGCCACCCAAGTTGGCATCAGAGTATAACCGAAAACATTCGCACAAAATAATATCAAGCGATCTCAATAACCATGACTATTTCCGCATCTTAAAATATGCATCAGGCATTGGCTCAGTAATTTACCTAAAATAATACATTTTGTTCTCCGAAGATTTCTTCGCAGAAAAAGCTTAATCCATTGGGACCATCCAGGCTACATATAAAATTGGGTCGGATGATGTGGGATTGATCGAGATGATTCAATTGAAAACAATTAGTTCCAGGCATTCGTAATTTCGCGGCTGATCCAAATCGTGATTGCGACTAGTCTGGTTCCCTGCTTAATATGCTCCATGTGTTGCACTCCGCTCTATTTATACAGCGGAGTGCAACGCAGGGTGCAAACTATGCAGGGAACCACACTTGATTGCGATAGACTGGTTCCATGACCGCTCTAAACTCCGTTACCCTTGGTTGGACTTGTCCAAACAATTCGTTATCAGTTAGGAAGAGAGTTAGGAAGAGTAACGAAACAGAGATCGTTAGGGAACCAAAATAAAGAACATAAATATAAAAAAAACTACGCACATCAGAGACAGAATATTGAACAACTATAGTGCTCTAAGAAACATAGTCAAATTTACGTTTTGCTAAAGCACATATTAACACATTTTATTTACGAAAAATTGAACTTACTTTAAAGCTCAATTCTAAAAATATATTGGATTAACATGAGCAAGTCGTGAAAATAAACAAAGTAATTAGGAGAAATGTTTGGAACTATTTTGTTACTCCTAACATAAAGACGTGACCACAGAGTTGTTTGGTGTAGGGGTAACATCCAAAACTGGTTAGTAAATTGCAAGATTGCAGAGGCGCTTACTTAGCGGCGATAGTACATAGTGCTGTTCTTGAATAAGCACTTGAATGATTTTGAATGCTTCTCTAACGTAAACAACTATGGCCGCTGTCAAGTTGTTGGACTTGTCCCAACAAATATTTAATACAACAGGTTTCCATTTTAATTGTTATCCTTCGTTTCTTCATGGTAGAGTAAAAATTGAAATATAAAATTTACAAACTGAGAACATGTTCTAGTTATTGGAAAGAAGGACTTAGTTCATATCGAGCATCGCCCAAGTCGTCATCAGTAGATCACCATTTTTTGTTATTACTACGACCACCGCCCTCATTGTTGGCATCTACAACAATAAACAAATAAGACTACACAAGCAAAAACAGTAGCATCATTCCCATCATGAGTGATAACGTGTTCTTGTTGTTTTGCTAATAGACATGGTTTCGTCACATATTAATGGGTCAACGTCCAGTTTTAAATTACTGGGGTAGACTTATCTTTAAATTGGAGGATTTGGTAGAACATAATTATTTAAAGACGTTGTTCTGCCAAATCCTTTACTCCATATAGAAAATGAACAGAATAAATAATTTCCAGTTTATTTGTAGATGTAAAACAGAAAGTTAAAAGAGACACTCTTATTTAAGGACAGATGCACTCATTTGTGTGTTGTATACAGTTTTAAAAATATGCATCTTTTTGTAAATGAAGATAATATACGCAAACATTAATTTCTGACCAAATTCCTGGAAAATTTGGAGATACACATTTATATAAGTTAGGGAAGATTAAATTGGAAAAGATTTTAAAATACATTTTGTTGTGATATTGTTTATCCTGTATCATGATGATAAAATTTACCATCTGCTGTTAATAATCTTTATCCCAAGATAGGATGAACATAGCTAATAATGATATGTCAACCATACATAAGATGGAGAACAACTGGTTATTCTTATTCAGCATCTCCATTTAGATTTCTTCATAGAAATATTGCCACAAACCAGTTTTTGACAAAAATTCATTTATGTGATACTGATAAATGCACGTTTTATGAGGAGGGATAATTTATTCTATGATTATTTTCTTATTGTAAAATTTGTGAACATTTTTGGAAATTATTTATGGAATGTATTTGAACTTATAAAGAGAATTATAGAATTATATGAAAAGATATTTTTATAGGAAATAACACTTTTGGAAAATCTTACTAATTACATGTACTTACTTTTGTTTGCAAAATATTTTATATACAGAGCATATTGTGCATTAAGTATCTGAAATATCACCTATTATATTAAATTTGTTGAATTATATAAAAGACTGGAAAAATATATAGCTCCCTTCCCCCCAAAGAAAAACCTAACATAACTGATGACTGGGGGAAATAGTGGATGTTATTGTCAGTTTTTGGTATGTGATTTTGTTTTCCCTTTTTTCGTTTGTCCTGAAGATTTTTGCACGTTCATATTTTTTTGTGTGCAAAGGAAACAATATAACATTTTATGAAAACTGGCAGTTTAATAATACCTTAGATTTGAATGTGATTTTGTGTCATTTGTGTCCAGTATGTGTGTTTTAAGTAAACAGGTGAAGGTCAGGGTCAAAACAGTTTAAGGTATTCCCATGTACATCAGGTCAGATGGTGGTTAGGAAATATTTAAAATCCTCACAACTTACGGTGATCAAGAAAAAAATTAATTATATTGTTAGCCACAAATGTGAGCAGTGTATTTTATTATAGATGCTGATTTTTGTGCATCATTATTGCAATTTTGTTTAAATGATTAAAATAGCATGCTGTCAATAATCAAATCACATAGCATATTTATGTGTTTAGATTTATTCATGACTTGTCCCTGAATATTGAAAAAAAACTTTATATTGATTTCTGACTCCATTTCATATAATATATGATCATTGAACTTTTTCACTGTTCCTATAGTTCTGTCTAACACATGAACATATCTATTTAGCAAATTGTTAAGTTGAAATGCTCATTTTCATCAATCTTTCTTCATCAATCAATCACACACACATACACACACACACGCACACAAGTATTTTTTCAAATTATTCTAATTCATTCTCTATAAATGTGTTATTTATTTAACAGTAGCAAATTAAATATAAATGTAATTAATAATTACAAATTCAGTAACCAGATAGTCATATATGAAAATATCAGATTTCCCATCATGCCATTAGTTGCTAACTTGTGTGTGCTTACAAAAGTTGTACCTGCAACAACAATTTTTTTAGCTAGATTAAATAAATAAAAACTGCCCTATATTTCAGACAAGGAAATTAATCTTTGATAAAGTAATTTGACAAGAGGCTGTTTGCATATCTTTGAAGTTATTTCCCCTTGCTTCATTGACAACAACAACAAACCCACTGAGATGCATTGCAGAATTGGATTTGCGTTGTTTTTAGATATGGTCAAATAGTATACAAAATGACAAAAATATAATTTACTGCAATGGATTAGGTCAATCCAATCCTACTCCTTTCTTAAGTCACCTATATTTATGTAATCAGGCTATAAAAGTGAGGTGAATTTATCAAAATGGGATGGGAGTTAGCATGTACCAAAGAGTAAGTTTACTCTTCTAAACTTTGATTCTGGAGTAAGTTCATTATATAATAAAAAGAAAATTTTCCTTTCCTACATTAATACCAGATTTGTGGTACTCAAAACAATATATATTTTAAGTAGTGGTTTTTCCACTTGTTAAAATTTGTTGATTTTGTTACCACATAATGAAATATATCCAGTATTAACATAGGAAAATAAAGTATCCTCTATGTTACAATAATCATAATATCATCAGTAGAAGCAGTGGCAGCATCAGTCTTTATAAACTTCTTGTTAATTTTGGACCTTTTGGAAGTTATTACTTAGTGAATATTTAACACTGAACACAAATGCATTGTCTTGGAAACATTAAAAATTAGCGAAATAGTAAAGTATTTGTCTGAGTCAGAGTTTAACTCAACTGGTATAAGAAATTAGGTTTTTTTTCCAATCTGCTTTTTACTTTTCGTTTCTGAGATGCCATGTATATATTTGTAAATGCTCAATAAAATATGAAAATGTAGATCATATTGTAATGAAACTAAATTACACACAGTTAAATTATTTAATATTTAATGGAAATTCAGTCCAAATGTGACTCATTTTCAATTTTCAGATAAGCCCCCCATTCCTGTGAAATCAAGACCATCCTCAGGAAATTTCCATTACAGGGGCAGTTTATTTACATCCACTTACAACAATAAACTTTTTCAGTCACCTGACGTGACTGTAGACAAGGATACTCAAGGAAGGACCAGTGAACCTGAAGCAAGCAGATGCAATACAAGCTTTGAATTAAAGTCTTTTACTTCCCAGAAAGATTCATGTGTTTCTTCACATAGCAGACGAGTACAAAGTGCCAAAGGAAGGTTAACAGAAAAAAATAAAAATTCAACTGCACACACTGTATCTAGAACTAAATATAGACAGAGACCATTTAGTGCTAATGATAAATATAGGCTTCAGAATGAAGATGGCGACTTCAAGGACCTGTTGCAGAGAAATGAGTCAAATGATCCTAGTCAAAATATGCTTTCAGGGAAGAGAGAAGTAGCTATAATTAATATCTGTGATAAAGTATCATCAGATTTATTTGAGATACAGCGGAAAAAATTCAGTGATTGTCAAGGTCATGATGGTCAAACATTTAATCCAGATAATCAGACCCAGAAACCTTGGCGGCCAGCCTCCGCCAAGTCTGATCTATCTCAGTCTTTTCTTTGCCAAAATGAAGTTGAAACAAAGGAAAAAGAGGCAGATCTGAAACCGTCAGTGTATGGATTGAAAAATCAGAGACAGGTGTATGGTAGCACACCAAATCTCCAGGATGCCAATGTCACATACCAGAGCTTCCCTTACAAACTTGCAGATGACAACGATCAGCATTCATCTAACATGCAGCTTGTGGTTCAAAGGTTAAGAAATAATGAATGATACAGAACATAATTTTATTTTACACATACAATGAGACCCATCTAATGAAACATTTTAATTTTGTGTGTAAATTTCCTGTTTGTTGACAGGAGTCCTTAATAGATGAATTAACTGTAGCATTTAAAGCACAAGCTTATGTGTTTTCATTCCACAGTAGGCAGTTCTACATTATATAAAGGATTAATTATATGAGTATTTTCATTGCATATTCTTTATATTGAGTATCTCAAATAAAAGGTATCTTTTAAGGCATCTTTCACTGTAATCTTAATAGTGCAAATCAACACAGGAGCACATATACCTGTAGTCATTACAGTAGATAGTACATCAATATTTTAGGATAGGTAACCATATCTGTCTCTTTGAGATCATTTTCAAAGATTGCTAAATGTAACATATCCTGCTGCAGAAACAGTTCATATTCTTCATATATTGTATCTTAAAGAAAACTATATGCACACATATACATTGTAAGATTTTTCCTTTCCAGATCATTCTTTTGGAAAATAAAAAAAATATGTTGATTATTTAATAATTTAGAGACCCTAAGTTTACCTGTTATGTGTCAAATAGTCTCCATTCCTTCAGCAATTTATAGTAAATTCTGTCCTCATGGATAACTGGTCAACTGTTATGGGTCCCTTTTCTAAATATTGTGATCAGCTTCAAGCACAAAGCATACAATGGGGCATCAACAGTAATTGAAGGTACAGTACTCATGTACAATGAGGCATGCAGCAATTAATGGTATGATACTCCTGTACAATGGGGCATCAACAGCAATTGATGGTACAGTACTCCTGTACAATGTGGCATCAACTGCGATTGATGGTACAGTACTCTTGTACAATGGCACATGCAGCAGTTGATGGTACAGTACTCCTGTACAATGGGGCATCGACCACTCTGGTGGCCTAGTGGTTAGAGCATTTGTCTCAGATGCAGGAGATCACATGTTCAAACCCCAGCCAAGTCATACTAAAGACTTATAAACAGGGTACTAACAGCTGCCTTGCTAGGCATTCAACATTAAGAGATTAGTGTTAGGACTGGTCAGCCTGGTGACAAGAGAATGTGTCTTGGTGGGACATGATGCTACATGTCTGTGGCATGATGTCCCAGTGTTAAACATCGCTATAAACTGCCACACTGCAGATATCATAGCGAAATGACTGAAACATTGTTAAAGCTATGTTAAAAATCCAAATATCACATAGACACAGAGGCACACACATGCTTACACACACAATGAGGCATCGACAGCAGTTGATGGTACAAAACACTCCTGTGCAATGGGGCATTAGCAGCAGTTAATGGTACAGTACTCCTGTACAATGGGGCATCAACAGCAACTGATGGTATGGTACTCCTGTACAATGGGGCATGCAGAAATTGATGGTACAGTACTCATATACAGTGGGGCAGCAACAGCAGTTGATGGTACAGTACTCATGTACAATAGGGCATCTGCAGCAATTGATGGTACAATACGTGTACTCCTGTACAATGGGACATCCATCTGTTTTAGGTTCAAAACTTGAAAACCACTGACAGCTAGTTGACTGCAGCAAGAGAAATTTAATTTGGTCTTGTTCATGAGTCAGCCAAGATATTGCATGTAGCTTTTCGTGTGTCAGTGGTTATTTCCGAAGCTTTTCTGGGTTCTTCCTCCACCATTAATACTGGCCGCCATGTATAGCCTGTCGTGTGCTGAAAAATGGCGTTAAACCCTACAACAACAACAACAACAGAAAGCATGTAGCATGCAAGATGGCAATACAATTATTGATAATTTAAGATCATGATACTGATTATATGCTTTTTATTCCTTTTAACTGTCCTACTCCAAAGGTACCCAGTGAATTTCTTCTGCATTTTGCATCATGTTTTTACTTCACTCAGTACAGCAGTAAGTAATCTGCTTGGTATTGTATTTAATATGAATTGTCAAGACTTTGTAAGTAATCACTTGGTATTATGTTTAATTTGAATCATCAAGACTTTGTAAGTAATCACTTGGTATTATGTTTAATTTGAATCATCAACACTTTGTAAGTAATCACTTGGTATTATGTTCAATTTGAATCATCAAGACTGTGTATTATATTTAATTTGAATCATCAAGACTTTGTAAGTAATCACATACTGTGTGTAATCACTTGGTGTTATATTTAATTTGAATCATCAAGACCTAATGCATGAAATTAAATATAATGATATTCATTTATATCATTACAAGTTCTCAAAGATTACATATTGCAGGAGTGCTTTATCATTCTTCATTTGGCTGATGAAGTCAGGTGGACCAAGAAGTTGTTCACAACATTTTAAGAATTATTTTCCGACATAACTGGTCATGGCAGAGAAAAATCATACAAGCTGCAATTTGGTTGTGGACTGTCCACATATACATATTAACAGTTTGCACGAGTTCAACAGTTGCTTGACCAAGACATGGTCAGTTCACACTGAGATTTTCTAATAAACAATGAAAGTCAGGACAGACTCAGTTAAAATCAGTTGATAGAAAAATGATTTAGATTACTGTGTGGGTGCAAGGTCAGTTCACCTTTCTGAATTCAGCAGTTTCAAGCCACTTAAAATATAGAATTTCTAAGGAGTAGACCACTGCATCCAAGAAAAGATAGATAAGTAGTGGTAAAGAACAATGCTTTAGACTAGAAGTTTAGGTGATCACTACGAAAAGTGCATGTGAAACAAATCAAGAAATATAAGTCCTTTTATGGATTTATTTCCTAAAACCAAAACTTTATAATGGTAACTGAGAACATGACTTTTATTTCTCTTGAAGGCCAATACCACAAACTTTGGTACCTCTGCAGCCATGGTTGACAGAGAGTGATGGGCGGTTGGAGGAAGTTATTGGCATGGATCCTACACAATGCTTGGTGTTTTTACCTCTCCTTCCTGATGATATTGATGACCTGCCTGAAGTTCCAGAGCCCCACACCATGGAAGAAGATTTACCTTTTACAGATGATTTGACTTCACCAGGGCCATGGGTAGAATAAATATAACAAAAACATCAGTCTTTCTCTCTCTTAATTTATTGCTGATCTATAATGAAAGGCCCAATAAGAAGGGTGACCTCTTATGAATTGGATAAAATAATAAAGTTACATTATTGTAAAGGAGAATAAGATGGCCTCCTCTTACCATGGTGTGACTCTGGCAATGGGCTTCATTAAAAAGGGACCACTGTACTTCAGATTTCTTTACATGCTCAAAGTACAGCAAGTGCCACAGCTATAAAACATTTTCATTCTGATGTTCAAAAACTCGGATTTCTGACATTTGATTTGCTAATGAAAATTCACCGACTAATCAGACGTCAGAAAGTTTGGGTGAGTCTGAGAATTTTTTTGTATAACCTTGAGGTCTGGTATTTTACTCATCACTGCTGAGTGGTGAACTCTCTCTCATATTAAAGGTAATTCTCACAAACTTGAACTTACTAGTTTCCTAAACAGCTTTCTACTTGGAGTAACTTATTATTATTTGCAAAGTTGAATGGTAAAAGGCAACTGAAACTATTACTTTAAAAGTTCAGAAATTTTAAATCTTTGTTTATGATAACAGTATGAAGGTTAATGAAGCTTGTTTCTTAACACATTAACCCCTAGCAACGACTTTACGGGGCAGGAGGTAGTAGCCTACTGCCGAGCTCTATAGCGTCATGGTCATGCATGATACACTAAAGTGGGTGGTATTATAGAAAGGTAGACAGATATAGCTCTACAATGATGCCAAATAATCTGAAATATCTAGTTGCACTACAAAATACAGATAGAAAAACCTCATGTTTTGGACCCGACTTTTTTTAAACCAAAATTCGCCCGTGGTCAGAATCCGATTTTGTGTCATGATTTTAGACTTTTTGGTCTAACACAGTTAGGCAGTATGTTATTGAAAGATGACCGGGGATTTGGTGTTTTCGAGTCTATTCAAAAATAGCTTTCAAAATGTGTTTCCTACTTGATTTTCAGGCAAAAATGACAAAAACCTCCAGGGGTTAATGTGTTAAGACACTTTAGTATATAGAATATAACATACACTATTTTAGGGAACAATCACATCTTCTGAAGTCAAAGAAAAAACAAAATTACAGTGAAACATGTGCTAGCTTATATTTTCATATAAAAGACACCTTCTCATTATAAAAATCAGAGAGTAATCAGAATTAGAGTGAAACGTGTCTTAGCATATATTTTCATATAAAGCACACCTTCTCATTTAGACAAACTTTATAAGCTCCATTTCCTAATATGTCATTATCATTTTTAGCCTGGATGTAAAATACACTGCACATAATGGTCAAATTTATGTGGCTCCTCTGGTGTCTTTACACAGATTTACTTCACTATTTAAATATTAACTGAGATTGGATCTAATCAGTGGTCATTTATTGCACAATCAATCAATAATCTTTCTGAGTGATGAATGTCTATAATAATAATAATAATAATAATAATAATAATAATAATAATAAAAACAATAATAATAATAATAATAATAATAATAAAGACTTATTTAAAGAAGTAGCTCATTTGGTCAACTGACCAATCTTCCATGAGGCCTTCTACAATCTACAATGATATTGTACAAATATATATATATATATATATATATATATATATATATATATATATATATATATATATATATATATATATATATATAATGCACAATTTTTACAAAATAAGTTGTCTTTAGATACAAATGCTATTAAAGACTAGACAGTTTATCTATTGCTACAACAAAATATGTACAGTGAATAATAATTTGAATAAATAAATCCACCAAAGGGGAAAAACTGAACACAACAATAAGACTGATTCTGCTTCAAATTTTAAGGCAAGAATGAGCATTTCCTTGGCAAATAAGATTTTATATCCCTCTACTCGAACTAGGTCTCAATTACCATTTTCTACAAATAATCTGTCAACTTAATGGAATGTTTACTACTAATAATGATCAGAAATATTAATCCACAGTCATAGAGAAATATTTAGCTTTGTATTATGTTGTTTACCAAATAATGGTACTGGTCAGTTGCACAATTAACCTGATTTTGGACAAGGTCAAGTACAAAATACCGATGCACATAACATAATCACTATGAAAAGTCAACAAATAATACAAATTAAATATACATAACAATATGTATATATGTATGTGTGTGTGTGTGGTTGTGTGTTCCATTTTTTAAGAGTTTTTCAGAAAATATAAGAAAAAGTATATGGATGGTGTGCATTTGTAACTTAGGGGATTGTGAAAATTGTAAAATATTGTGCCAAAATCAGCAAATTTTGACACATTTTTGATCAACAGTTATTTGACCACATCATTGATGGTACTGGCATGAAATATATGTTGCAATTTTGTTGATTGATTTATTTCTCTTTCAGAATCCAAAGAAATATCCACATCCCTTTGTAAGTATCTTACTATAGATAATCTGTAAGAACTTTGTTTGCTATTAAATAATAGCTGAAATAGTGTTTTTATTAAATTATGTTTAAAATTTTATGCATGTACTTTTTATTTTATTGATAACAAGTTATACAGTGAATATGGCTTCTTGGCTGTGATAATTAAAATGGTATGCACTTGTTTTTGAAGTCTTATTTATACCATTAGGCATTTAAAATTATTTTATTTCCTCCAAGATGAGAGTAAAGTTTGTTAAATTCCTATGGAGGTTTTATTTCTTTTTCTTGTCAAAGTATGAGAACAGAGAACCAGTGGAAGAGTGGATTTGTAAACACAGGGGAAAAAGCTTGGATGATCTTTATGATGAGGAAAATTGGATGGGGTAAGTTATTACTTGCAGTGAAGCATATCTATAATGTTGGAACACTTTTGTATGTTTTTTTCTCTTGAAATTGCCATTTCTGAAGTGAAGCAGTCAGAATCCTAGCTTATTGCAATTCCAATAAAATGTCCTGCAAAGGACAGTATGGCTGCTTTATTTGTTTGACCTTGACATCAGTAAATATCTAGCTATTTACAACAGTTACACACAGTAAATGTTTAAGAATTATTTGCACATATGACTTTTTCCAAGAAATACCCAAAGTTTCCAGCAATACTTGTCATTTTATTTTGATTATTATTTTTGTCAAGGTGAGAATGAAACTGCTGTCACACACAAGTGATGCAGTAAATACTTGAAAATATGTAGGCTTTTCCTGACAAATTTCATCTGTTGTAACCGTATGTAAATATGTCTCATACTATTATTAAGTAAATGCGACGCTTCAGAATGTTCTTGCATTTCCAATGAAATTCTTTATTTGTGGTAAAAAGTAAAGCATTGTGGATACCAAATACATGCTTAAAAATTGCAGCTTCTGGAAAAAATAGTTATTTCTATACCATGATACAAGTAGAGTCATTGCTTTTTTAAAGTAATTTTAGTATTGGATGAATTTACATTGCTTCAGGTAGATATAAATAAAGGGGCACCAACTCAGTTTGCCACATTCTCCAGCACATCTAACTACTGTTTTTTTTAAATATATTTTGTTGGCTAAATCCATATTATTTCATTTATGAAAACAAAGTTAATGTTATGTTCATCTTTTAAAATAATTAATCCTAAGATATGTCATTAAACAGCTTGTCATTTTGTCATGAACAATTGTTTCATCATGATGAATAATGTCTTTATTGGAAAAAGTACTGAATGCATGCAGTATTACTAAATGTTGCTAAATACTTTGGAATGTGCAATTAATATTATTTTAATTTGTCTTGTAGAATCATCACAAGATGCTACTTCATACATGCTTATAGTTATATGCAACTTGTAACATGGCCATCTGCATACATTTCTTCAAAGTCATTGTAACTATACTGCTGTAATACCAGATGCAATGCCTGCCATTGTGATTATACTCTATAATACCAGATGCAATGCTTGCCATTGTGATTATACTCTATAATACCAGATGCAATGCTTGCCATTGTGATTATACTCTATAATACCAGATGCAATGCCTGCCATAGTGATTATACTCTATAATACCAGATGCAATGCTTGCCATTGTGATTATACTCTATAATACCAGATGCAATGCCTGCCATTGTGATTATACTCTATAATACCAAATACAGTGCCTGCCATTGTGATTATACTCTATAATACCAGATGCAATGTCTGCCATTGTGATTATACTCTATAATACCAGATGCAATGCCTGCCATTGTGATTATACTCTATAATACCAAATACAGTGCCTGCCATTGTGATTATACTCTACAATACCAGATGCAATGCCTGCCATTGTGATTATACTCTGTAATACCAGATGCATTGCCTGCCGTTGTGATTATATTCTGTAATACCAGATGCAATGTCTGCCATTGTGATTATACTCTACAATACCAGATGCAATGCCTGCCATAGTGATTATACTCTATAATACCAGATGCAATGCCTGCCATTGTGATTATACTCTATAATACCAGATACAATGCCTGCCATAGTGATTATACTCTATAATACCAGATACAATGCCTGCCATAGTGATTATACTCTATAATACCAGATACAATGCCTGCCATTGTGATTATACTCTATAATACCAGATACAATGCCTGCCATTGTGATTATACTCTATAATACCAGATGCAATGCCTGCCATAGTGATTATACTCTATAATACCAGATGCAATGCTTGCCATTGTGATTATACTCTATAATACCAGATGCAATGCCTGCCATTGTGATTATACTCTATAATACCAGATGCAATGTCTGCCATTGTGATTATACTCTATAATACCAGATGCAATGCCTGCCATTGTGATTATACTCTATAATACCAAATACAGTGCCTGCCATTGTGATTATACTCTACAATACCAGATGCAATGCCTGCCATTGTGATTATACTCTGTAATACCAGATGCATTGCCTGCCGTTGTGATTATATTCTGTAATACCAGATGCAATGTCTGCCATTGTGATTATACTCTACAATACCAGATGCAATGCATGCCATTGTAATTATACTCTGTAATACCAGATACAATGCCTGCCATTGTGATTATACTCTACAATACCAGATACAATGCCTGCCATAGTGATTATACTCTGTAATACCAGATGCAATGCCTGCCATTGTGATTATACTCTATAATACCAGATACAATGCCTGCCATAGTGATTATACTCTATAATACCAGATGCAATGCCTGCCATTGTGATTATACTCTATAATACCAGATGCAATGCCTGCCATTGTGATTATACTCTATAATACCAGATGCAATGCCTGCCATTATGATTATACTCTATAATACCAGATGCAATGCCTGCCGTTGTGATTATACTCTATAATACCAGATACAATGCCTGCCATTATGATTATACTCTATAATACCAGATACAATGCCTGCCATAGTGATTATACTCTATAATACCAGATACAATGCCTGCCATAGTGATTATACTCTATAATACCAGATACAATGCCTGCCATAGTGATTATACTCTATAATACCAGATGCAATGCCTGTCATTATGATTATACTCTATAATACCAGATGCAATGCCTGCCGTTGTGATTATACTCTATAATACCAGATGCATTGCCTGCCATTGTGATTATATTCTATAATAGCAGTTACAATGCCTGCCATTGTGATTATACTCTATAATACCAGATGCAGTACCTGTCGTTGTGATTATACTCTTTAATACCATTATCCAAACTGATCAAAGTGTGTTTTCAGTGGAATAATATGGAAAAGAATCAGTTGGAAATCAGAGTAAACCTGAATTATGGAAATTTAACACAGACTGGGTGTGTTTTTGGTGTAACAAATTTGCAAATGACTTCAGTGGAAAATAATTTGAGAAAGTCTGTGGATTTTCTGTACAAATGTCAAGTCTCTTCCAGATGTTTTGTGTCTATGTAATGTCATGCTCAAAATGGCTGACTCAGGATCATAGCTTGTGTAAAAATTTTAACTAATCAAAACATAGAACAGTGTCTCCTTACATGCTAAAGCATGATTGAAGCACTGCTGAAATTCTAGAAGCATTTAGCAACTTCATAGCAAAAAGTGAGTTTGGGCAGCACTAACCCATTTATCAGAAGTAAATTACAGGTAGTTAAAATCAAAAATAATGTGACTGTCTACAGTACTTCAATCATAATTAATTTTTCAGTTGATGATAAGAGTCATGAATTGTGGTGAAAAAGTATGTCTAATCAAAATTTTTGTATTAAAGAAATTAGCATATTGTATTTATCTTGAGATATACTGTATATACTTACTTGTCAGCTGAGTCAAACTGCAAACAACAAAGATCCTAATCTGCCATAGTATAATGTGCCTGGAGATCAGGGTCTATGTTGTTTGTTCTACTGACTACTCCTTACTCCTGACAAACTGCACAGACCCAGATCTGCCAGTGCATTATACAATGGCAGATCTGGTTATGTGCCTTTTGCAGTTGGATCATAAGTGAGTATATATGGTATATTACATTTTGACCTCTCAGTAGTGATACAGTTATTATATCACAACACCAGACATAGACCTGGACCCACAGTGATTTATATTACATAAAATCCTGTACCAATCAAACCAAACATTGTTCCTTCCATCCATCTTAACTAATCAGTTAAGGAAATGCTATTAAACTATGGTTGACTGACATAGTAGAACTGTTATGCATAAATACAGGTGTTGGATTCTTTTGAATGATTTTAACTATGCAGGTCATTGAGAGTCAAAGGTTGCACTGTTGCCATTGTTGTTTTGGTTCCTGGAGCTCAGTTTTTAAATATTGTCCTAGGTAAAGAACATGTCTCCCTTGATCAGGCACAAATAAGAGCTGGAGATCTTTTATCATAAAGTGACCCCACCAGTGTAATGCATATATAATATTTTTTCTTGATTACCACTCATACAAAACTGCATGGCTTATTGTTTTCTCGAGTGAACACCAGTTACTTTATGGTAATGAAATTTTAGAATTTTATATCTTTGCATATCTAATTAATTCATAATAATTTTGCAGCAAATTTAAAAAATGGAAAAGGTAATTTGTTCGTATTCCTTCTCTTTCCAAAGCTGCCTATATTTAAAATTAGATTTTTGACTTCTTTTCCACATCTTCTTTTCGCCACTACACATTTTTTCCACTATACACATATTCTTCTCAACCTTTCATAGTAGTCTTATAGTAGTTTATTAGTAAGTGATATAGTACTGATTAATCTCTCTCTCTCTCCATACAGAATTTCCATGATTTCAACCTTGGTAATGCTAATATTTTGAGATTGCCATTTAGTTATATTAACTCTGTTTGCTTAAATCTGTCCTACACTTCTTTCATTTTATATTTCTTTTCATGAAGATGTTGATAATCTATTTGTATTAATGTAAGCTGCTATAGACCCCTTTTCAGAAAGACCAATGGCGTCTATATTGGATTACAGATGATATATTTTACCATTGATTTTATTGGGATTGGAAATTGAAATAATGATGAATTCTTTCAGTCTCAAAAAAAGGTAATATACATCAATAGAACAAACAAAAGCAGGCTTTATGCTAGTGTCTGTACTACCATCACCAGAATATTTTTTCTGGTCTAGATCACTATATACATGTATTCAGATAAAAGTAATTTTCAGTTAGAGAATAGTCTGGTTATCTGGTATTGGTCAAGGTAGTGTGTAGTGTATTTTGTAAATCTGTTTGTAGATATTTTCCCAGTATGATATGTTAAAAAGTTTCAGTTTTGGTCAACTTATAATGGATCAAAATTAGCTGTGTTCACAACGGTAAATTTGTAAATCCTTAGTAAATCTTAAAACCATCTGCTTGTAACTTTAGCAGAATGAGATATGTAATTTTGGAGATTTCAGCATGCTTTTTATCTCAGTCAGCTTGAATTAAATTATGGCCAGACAGTATATTTGGTGAAGGATGAACCCAGGAAACCCTGGGAAGAACCAAAGACCCATAGCAAGCTACTAGTAAGCTTTTTCACCCACCCACATTGGTCAAGCCGAGTCTCAGACCCATGTGGATAGAAGTGGGTTGTACAAGTGATCTGTAAAAGGCAAGCACCTTAGACCACTCTGCGACATGGGGGCCCAATATACTTACTTAATAACGGGGACTATGAAGGACCTTACAGTGAGAAAGTGCTGTATCTGGATTCTTTGCTTGTATGGATCCCCATCATTTTTTCCCCAAATTTAAATCTCAGTGATTAAAATTGCTAGTCTGGATGACGAATGTTCTTTACATTATTATTATCATAAATTATTATTATTATTATTTATTGAGGGTACCTCAGTTAATGCAATGACTATTGTCCAATGAGACACCTTTTTGGTGAAAAGGTAACCAAGATAAATCAAAATAAAGTTAAACTTACAACATCATTTTTTCATTTTAAAAAATCAGCATAGAGGAATATAATTTAGATATACAAAAGACAAGGATGGTTTACACAGCAGATTGGTTATTGTTTTTATAAAAAGTTAGTCATGCATCACCTATTTTCACAGAATATAACACATGACTGGATAATTTATTGCAATTCCTTCGGACATGTATGTTTTCAGAACCTCGTTTATGAATTCTTTGTATTTTCAGCTGTTTTTACATGTGGATGGAGGAAGTGAATTCCATAGGAATGCACCTGATTACTGGACATTGTTATTTTGATTTTCAGTTTTAATTTTTGGGGTAACATGAACAAAGTTTACCGTTTTTAGCTGTTTTAAGTTGATGCTGCATGGAAGCAAATTGTTCTTTGAGATACATGTATTTTGGTGTAATTCCATTTAGGCACTTGTATACTAAGTCTGTCTTGTGAAGATCAATCCTTTGGGGAGCTGTTTGCCGTTTTTAAGTTCTGCAAATAGGCATCAGATGAATGAACAGGGGATGTATATAAACTTATAAACTTAAATGTACCACATATTTTAGGGATCTACAGTTCCTGTCTTGTAGTGATTCTGTACATTTTCTCCACTACTGAAGAACAGCAATCCTTGTTTGGGACCATATAAGTATTATAATATAAGATCCCATAAGTGGGACTACAGAAGTATTATAATATAAGATCCCACAATTGGGACTATATAAGTATTATAATTATAAGATCCCATGATTTGGACTATATAAGTATTATAAGATTTCATGATTGGGACTGTATAACTATAATTATAATATTAGAGCCCATGATTGGGACTATATATATATCATAATCCATGATTGGGACTGTATGAGTATTATAGTATAAGATTCTAATATATATTGCTATTAGTTCTGAGATATAATTGAAAGTTTCTCACCATTTTCAATACATTGCCTATTTCAAATGAGAAAGTTTGGGATTGCCAAGTTTTTGAAGTCTTTGTTTCCAATTAATACACTTAGTTTTTCTATCAAGTAAATTATAATTTTGCTTTGCTCTGACCAACACTTAACCATTTAAGGTCAGTATTTACTTTCACTGCAAAGAAATCAGTTTTTGCAAAGTTGGTGCTCAAAGAAAGGTAATTAGTTTATTATTATTATTATTTTTATTATTATTATTATTTTTGTTGTTTTGTTGTTGTTTCATGCTGACTCCAGAACTCTGAGAAATGACTTTATGGACTTTCCAGCTTCAACAAAGTTATCATCCTTCCCATTTTGCAATGCACATGATAAAATATGAGAACTAAATTACACATGACAAAATATGAGAACAAAATGCAACTAATATAGTTTATATTTATGACACTTGTATGTACTACCAGTTTATTGTCTGGAATTTTTTACACTTTTTATATACCCACATAAGATATTGTATATTAAGTTATGATGTTTATCATCCATGTTTTACTTTGGTTTCCTGACAATAACCCAAGTTCTCACTTTCTACAGTTATCAAACTTCATGGATGACCTGCACTTGGAGTATGGAAGAACCTTATTATTTTGGGGTTGCAATGATCAATAGTCTAGGTCACTATGAATGAATGAATTAATATGCTTTCTACTCAGTTAATCCAGCTATCACATGCAGTTACCAAAAAATTGTCAATAGTTTGCAATTGGGGTAGGGAAAAACCCTTTCAACTATGGGTTCAGTAGTCAAACATCGTGGATGGAAGGCATTTAGAGTAAGGAATAAGCCTATATCATTTTTGGGTCAAAAGATCAAAGGTCTATATCACTGTGACAGAAAGAACAATAGTATCTGCATGATAATATTTCTACATAATAGACTTGGAAAATCTTTCTGGCTAGTTTGCACTTGGGGTAATGAAGAAGTCTTTTGAGTCAAAATTTCACTTTCTGCATGGGAAGTATTTTTTTAATATATTATATGCAAATGATGCACATCTCAGTGTGTACTTTTTCTGCTTCGGTGCTAATATTAATTTGTGTGAATGTGAGATGTAAATCAAAAATGCATAAATTAGACACACACACACACACACACACACACACACACATTCTAAAGCAGTGCTGTAAAGAGCATTCAGCATTAATTATTAGAATTTATAGTACAGCTAATGAATAAATTGTCAAATTCTCTGGTGCTGTTATTAAATAGTGCTACAATTTTTATGCTGTTAATGGAGTTAATACAATTTTTTTAATGCATTGTGGAAGTGTTTTTGTATGCATGTGATTCATTTTTTGCATGGGTATCAATTTTATTGGTTTACCAAATTGCATTTTTATGATCAAAGTCATGTCATGGTTGTGTATCTCATTAAGGAAGGAATCCTCTGTTCCTCACTGAAGGATATTTGTAAATGGGGTATTTAAATGTGTGATTGTTTAGCTCATAATGGAAGGGGTCCTCTTTTCCCCACTGAAGGATATTTGCTTATGAGGTATTTAACAGCATCCTCAAAATTCACAAAAATTAGACCTCCAGGAATAAAACAAGAGAATTCATAGTTTCACAAAAGGAATTATTGTGTGCTATTGTTTATTTAATGATTTATATTTTTATTTATTAATATTGCAAAATATGCAGATTTTTCACATTTTTCTGCTAGCAATAAAATTACCAACATATATTTAATAATCATGTGTCACCTCTTATCAAGAAAATTATAGTTCTTCCTCACTATATTACTCTAAATGCAGTCCATAATTGTCTTCCTCATTATAATACTTTCAATGTGGTCCATAATTACCTCTCTCATTACAGTACTTTCAATGTGGTCCATAATTACCTCTCATTATAGTACTTTCAATGTGGTCCATAATTACCTGTCTGTTTATAGTACTGTCAATGTGGTTCACAATTACCTCTCTCATTATAGTACTTTCACTGTGGTCCATAATTACCTTTCTCATCATAGTACTTTCAATGTGGTCCATAATTACCTCCCTCACTATAGTGCTTTTAATGTGGTCCATAATTACCTCTCTCATTATAGTAATTTTAATGTGGTACATAATTGCCAACAGTGTTATAGAGTGAACTGCTGTATAACACAAAAGATTATAAACTCTATAAAATGTATGTTTATGGAGACAGGTGAGGAGGAAGGCACATATTAAGAAAACACAAAACCAGCATAGGAAATAACTACAGTAATACAAATAAAGTTAAGAATTGTCACATAGCTGATCAAATAATTACACATATCAAAATACAGATATCGTATTTAAACTTTCATTTGTTTTTTTAAATCCATACAAATCTATAAAAAAAACGTTTCTTTGGTCCATCCACATCTCAAGAAAATCCTTAAACAAAAGGCCAAGGTGGGCCTGAGTTTGCTCACCTGCTTGACATCTGCCTAGTAACCAAATGCAAGAGCAGTTGACCAAGAAATCTGGGTCAGTAGAATACTTCCTGTTGAGATTTTCTTGAATCTCTAGTTTTGCGTCTTCAGCCATACTTGATGGCACACAAGCATCATCTGTACAATACTGAAAGGCCACTGGCACTTTGTGTCAGAGTTTGTTTAGAATTCTGTTCAGCATTTGTTTTAGATAAAGTTTTGTACACGATATACTTGCTTATAAGTCAACTTATACTGCAGACAACAAAGATCCTGATCTGCCATTATAGCATACTGTGCCTGAAGAATAGTGTATTTGTTGTTTGTTCCACTGATTACTCCTAAAAAGCTGGACAGACCCAGATCTGTTAGCACATTATGCAAAGGCAGATCTGGGTCTTGGACTTGACTTAAAAGTGAATATATATGTTACATGTTTTCTACTTTTAAATCTTTAAGTGTTTAAATGTTTTATTATTTTAATATTTATTAATGGCAGCTATATTTGATGGATCAGCATCATCTATATAAATACTATTATGAAAGGTTTTCATTCCAGGATGCTTTCTGTCGAATTTTTCTTGAATTTATTCATTAGTTTTGTACAAGTCATGTAAACATTTTTCTGTTTTTAGTAACAGTGGCTACATATAATGGCAGATAACATTTTTTTTTAATACAAATTTGAAAGGTCTTACTGTCAGATACTTTGTGTCAAATTTTATCAAATCCTTTTCAGGAGATTTTCTTCAAGAAATAATTCAGATTTTTTATATTTTAAGTCATGGTATCTACATTTAAAGGTCAATTGGCATCATTTAATGGTTGATTGGCATCATTTGATGGTTGATTAACATCATTTAATGGTTGATTAGTATCATTTAATGGTTGATTAGTATCATTTAATGGTTGATTGTCATCATTTAATGGTTGATTAGTATCATTTAGTGGTTGATTAGTAGGGCATAACCGACTTTTGATCCGGAAATCGGATTCCACCGGATAGTATGAACTTCCGATTAATCGGAGTCGGACAAGGCAGGAACGACCGATTCAGATAATAAAAATAATAAAGTTGAATTTCTATAGCACCGTGTCTAACACTGCGTGTCATTCGATAGTGCATTAATAAAGTTAAATAAGAAGTCAGAAAAGTCCAATATGGTCAACACAACGGGGTGAAATGATAATACTTGAGTTAGACCGAAAGATTTAAATTTATTAAAATATATAATACAGTCCTACCCGTTTATGTCAACATCCTCAATAATGAAGGCATAATATGGAATACATTGACACATGCTAATGAGGTATTAAAAGAAAATGATTCTTACAATCGTAAATATAAATAAAGTTAATAAGGAAACTTTCACAGCACAATAAACTTGTTTCAATCACCGATCACTTTGGAAAATGCAAGAATCGATCAGATTTCATTGCTTTTATTTAAGTCGCCGCAAGAGGCCAACTTTATAGGACCAAACAAAAGCCTGTTTTATTTTTATTTGACCGCGACATTAAAGCATGGCGGCAAGATCAACTAATTGTTGAATAAAGTACAGGATGGAACTGGCTGCTTGCCGACATAAATGATTAAGGCGGGAAAATTAAAGCCTGGCGGCAAGATCAACTAATTGTTGAACAAAGAATGAGTCGGCACTGTGGCTTTGAACTTCGTTGCATTTTGCTATAGTCCTGCCATATCCTTCCCCTTGTGACATCGGTGTGATATGCAAAACGTGTGTAACACGGTTTAAAAAGTTAATTTGAAAAACCTTTTAATTTAGCATTTCCGATTAATTGAATCATATCCGGAATCGGAAAAATTTCATGCCCAAAATCCAGAATCGGAAATCAGTAGAAAAATGCTAATCGGTTATGCCCTATTGATTAGTATCATTTAATGGTTGATTAGTATCATTTAATGGTGCATTGTCATCATTTAATGGTGCATTGGCATCATCTGATGGTGGATTGTCATAATTTGATGGTGGATTGGCATAATTTGATGGTTGATTGGCATCATTTGATGGTTGACTGGCATCATTTAATGGTGGCTTGACATCATTTGATGGTGGAGTGGCACCATTGGGTACAAAAATTGATAGGCTTTTTTGCAGATTGTTAGAAGATATTTAATGGCAAATTGGCACTGTTTATACAAGCATGAAATGCCATTATGCCAGAATGCTATGCCTGGTTAGAATGAAGTTGGTTTGGAGGTTTGTGAGAATATCCAGAATCATGTTATAGTGAAAAGTGTAAAAATGAGGGAGATATAAGTATAGGGTCCATACTACAGTTTGACAACTACATCTTTTAATTCTGTATGACCAAATTCTATCTTTTCCCAGCCAATGTGCCTCACAGTATCAGACTGACGCTTCTGGTGGCGGTCAACGAAAACTGGAAACAGTACGCAAGGAGATACAGGATCTAGAGAACCTTATGAGAGGTAGATATAAGTATCATGCATCTGAACTAGGTGAAACGATGTTTTAAGCAAGTGTTAATGCTCGAAACACATCCCACAACTCCCTGCTCCTGACTGTTATATACAGTTTTTGATGTTATTTTAGGCTGTTGCTTTTTACTTTTGCTAAATTATTTTTTCATATTTAGGATTTTTACTAAAAGACTTGTTATTGCTACTCCTCCTGAATGGATGGTCATATCAACATACATGTAAGATTTTCACAAAAAGACTTCTTATGATGTCTAGTTGGTCCTAAATGACAATGGATCCTATCTGATGCCCAATATGGCCACCACAACAGCAGTCTTGAAAATCTTGTTATTGCTGTTCCTCCTGAATGGATGGTTAAATCATCATAGGATTTTTAGTGAAAGATTTTGTATGATGTCTAGCTGGTTTTAAATAGAATGATGCCAAACTAACACCAATATGGCCACCATGGCAGCCATCTTAAATATCTTGCTATCAAAACTCTACTTGAATAGAAAGTCATAATGATGTAGGGGGTTTCAGCAGAAGACTTCTTATGATATCCAGATGAAAATGATGCTGAATTGAGGTCCAGTATGTCCACCTCTAAAGCCTTCTTGTAAATATTGTTCATGCTGCTGAATGGAAAGTTGTATCTTGAAAACATTGTTATATCTCTAGTTCTGTCCAAACAGATGGATATAACAACATGGAGTGTTCACCAATAGACTTCTTATGATATCTAGTTGGCCCTAAATGAAAATGGTGCCAAATGTAAATCTAATATGGCTGCCATGATGATTGTCTTAAAATACTAGTTCTTACTACTCTCCTGAATTGATGATCATTTGACATGAGGTTTTCACCAAAAGACTTCTAATGAGGTCTGCTTTGTCCTAAATGAAAATAGTCCCACAGCAGCTAATTTGCAAATTTTATTGCTACAGACTATCAGAGATGGTGTGAACACTAAAAAGTTAAAAGGAAGAATTTCCTTTCACCCAGTAGAGCATCATTCTCTTCAAGGGACTCTTGTTTATAAATTAATGATGAAATCTATTTTTGTATTATATGTTCAGATGGATAGAACATATAATGAATCAGCATTTTCTAGAAATAGCTGCATTTAAATGGAAAGCCATGTTGCTGTACTATATGAACATTTTGTTTTCTGTTTAGACTTTAATGCTGCTTTCTGTTCATGTAACTGACACTATTCACTGGTCAGCAAATCTCCATGAAAAAATCAGAGAAATAATTTGAATGATCTTGGTGACTACAGTGGGATGCAATAAGAGCTAATTGGAGTACTTGATTAAGATTTCTGAACATTTGAGATGAAATAATGTCTTGTTTTTAATTTTTCATACCCTCAGTGATTTAATTGTACGTTGTATTCTATTTTTTAAGCATTAAAATATTTAAGCAGAATAATAATCATTAAAAAATAATTTCTTATACAAAAAGTGTACAGAACATTACAGACAAATTTTTAAATAAAAAAATTGAAGACAGAGTTTTAAATATAAATAGCTTTGCAAAAATTACAAAAAATACAGTAAATAAAATTTGAAAGTAAAATTGTATATTTGTTTTTCTGTACCAGGTCTGGGTACTGCAGACAGTGACTGCATGATAGTCAGATATCAAGCAGAGATTACTAAACTGCAGAATGATCTGGTTTTGGCATTTGAGATGTGTCCACAAGAGTAAGTTATAGAATAATATTATTGCTGAAAGGAATTTTTTTACCGGGTTTTAATATAAATCATATTATTTTAAGTCTGGTCTGGTCAAGATTGATAATACTGTTAAATTCTGTTTAACACATATGTGAAAAATATACTGTGTATACTCACGATTCCAAATGCAAACTGCACAGACCAAGATCTGCTGTTGCATAATGTGCTGTCCGATCTGGTCTGTGCAGTTTGTTAGGGATAATTAGTAGAACAAACAACATAGACCCTGATCTGCATGTGCATTATACTACGGCAGATCAGGATGTTTTTGTTGTTTGCAGTTTGCCTTGACTTATAAATGAGGATATACAGTAATTTTTAAAAGTCCCTTGATAGAGATAACATACCTTAGCATGATTAGTATCCTTGATAATATAATATTCTTGCTATATTTCCAAATACAATTTATGCTAATAAAAATGTTGTGGTTTACAATTCTTATTTAAAATTACTTTTATGACCTACAAAAGAAGTAGGTACTCTCATGGCTAGATTGTGTTGCATTCCAAAATTGGAGCCAAAATTTTCTAGTACAAGATAGGAAGTGGAATGTTATTAATAATATAAATCCAACTTTATCATACACACATGTACTTGCATCATTTGTGCAATGCGGATTTCACTGAATATTTTTTCTATATAAGACAGTTATTTTTAACGGTTGATGCAGATTGCACTGAATATTTTTTCTATAACTGACATAATTTTTAATGGTAGAATTACATGTGTGCCACATATTCTTTTCTCTTCAATTTCAGTTTGCTTCATCCAAAAGAACCTGTAGATACAGTAAGTTTTGACAGGACAGTTTATGTATGGTTCATGAGGTTCCAGGGTCTATGAATGGTGTCTGTATAAATTTCTTACTGCTAAAATTTTATTATATGTGTTTCCATGTACCTTTATCCATTGTAACTTTCCAATAATTAACACTTGTACGCCTATTCATTTGAATGACTACAGCAAGAATAACTAACAAACAACACATGCTTTCAGTGTGCATATAACTTTTACTTCAGATTTTGTGAATATTGAAAGAAACATGTGAAAAATACTTTTATAAAGATTTTTAAGCTGAACACATGTATAATTTCATACCCTTTCAATTTCCAGTTAATAAAGTGGACATTATTTACTGGTCAACTGATTGTGTCTAATAACACTGCCAAGCCCAGCAAACATGTTGGCAACTTGTGGTTTTTGATGTTTATTAAATTGTGAGAATCTTTTATCAATCAACACATTGTCTACTGCTTGCTTGTGTATGCAGTTAAAGAAGAAACACATGTCAGCTATTGTTTGAGCAGCGATTGTATACAGAATGAATTGAAGACAACCACAAAGATGACTCACTGGCTTTACTCATGGATCAGTAATAAGTAACATTTCTGATAATGTTTATTTTGGCATAACACTTCAAGAACCTGGTGAAATTGTTTAATTTCAGAAGCCACACTACGATCGTATTACATTCAAATTCATACATGAACTCTTCCCTCAAATGATAATAAATATTTTACACACTTATTCTCGTTCTTGTTAAAAAAATATTTGTCTGGGTATGAGAAAAATACATGTACATGTATTTAAAATTTCAGGAACCATGCCACGGTCATATTATATTAGAATTCATACACAATCTTTTCCCCAAAAAGATAATACGTTTTTTATACACTATTTCACATACTTTGAAAAAAATTGTTTCATATGTGGATGAATATATGAAATTCCATGAGTCACACCACAACCACATTATATTCGAATTCACTTATCGCAGGGCACGGTATATCGGGGCCACACTGTACTGTAAATTTTATAGTGTAATAAAGACATAACCACACAGTATTGTAAACTTTATATTGTAATAAAGACATAACCACACAGTGTTGTAAACTTTATATTGTAAATAGACATAACCATACAGTATTGTAAACTTTATGTTGCAATAAAGACATAACCACACAGTGTTGTTAACTTTATATTGTAATAAAGACATAACGACAATGTCGTAAACTTTATATTGTAATAGACATAACCATTGTTGTAAACTTTATATTGTAATAGACATAACCACACCGTAAACTTTATATTGTAATAAAGACATAATCAGTGTTGTAAACTTTATATTGTAATAGACATAACCAGTGTTGTAAACTTTATAGTGTAATAGACATAACCACAGTGTTGTAAACTTTATATTGTAATAGTCATAACCACAGTGTTGTAAACTTTATATTGTAATAAACATAACCACACTGTTGTAAACTTTATATTGTAATAGATATAACCACAGTATTGTAAGCTTTATATTGTAATAAAGACCCACACAGTATTGTAAACTTTATAGTGTAATAGACATAACCACACAGTGTTGTAAACTTTATAGTGTAATAAAGACATAACCACACAGTGTTGTAAACTTTATATTGTAAAGATCTGAGGTACAAGATTTTATTTTATTTTTATTTTCATTAACCATTAACTTGTAATCAATACCTTTCAGTTTGGACTGAGGAAGTTCTACAAGGAACATGATGAAATTCTAAGTGAAATCCGTGAAAGGCATGCACATTGCTTGAAGGAGCTGGCAATTCTTGAGAAAGAGGCTGGTATTGAAACTGATAGACAACATTTCAATAACAGAGGACATATGGCTAAAAGTAAATCTGATTCTAAGCCTGAGGGAAAGAAAAGTGGGGAAGAAACACTACAAGACAAAATGAGTAGTGAAGACACAATGCATGGCAAAATTTGCAATGATCCTGTTTGTGAAGATGGCCTAGTTGTCAACCCCAAAAGAAGACCTGCTAGTGCTTCACTGGACATAAGATAAGAATTAAAGGGCAGGAGAGGACTAACTCTGGATTAAAAAATGTTCAAATCTGCCAAGAAACCAAAGTCTGCAAAGACTAATTCTCAACCAATTTTTCAGTTATGCGTTTGCAGGTTGATGGGACACAAGTAAAGCATATGAAGGAAGAGTGCAAAAGAAATATTATGAATTAGCAACAATCAAATGATTCATTGTTATATCACAGTTTAGTAGCGTGAATAAACATAATTTATGTGATAGATGATGACAGTATTATGTGAAAATGAAGTTTTTCAAATTGCCAAATCATATTTAGTTTGTTTTTATGTGTTAGTTGCATATAGTTTGTTATATATAGGCATGCATTTATGAATATTTAAAACAAAGGTATGTGTATTTAAAATCTTTAACTAATTAGTTAGCAGATAGTACTGCTAGTGCTGTAATTAATTACTGTTTATGCAGGATTTACTTTTCTCATTTTGCAAAGCTAGTGACAATTATGGACAGGGGCAGGATTGCATTGGCCATATGATGAAAAGTACAGGGTGAGAATTATTATTAAACAATATGTTCATAGATAAATATTGACCAAAATTTGGTAACATTTTGCCACCTGGTCAAATTATAGTAACACAGACCTATGCTGGAAGCTAGAAGCTTCCAAGAAATCAATACAAATGCAAACTGAATGCTATTAGATGTATTTACCATAGTTCTCCTATGAAACAGTCATACCTTATGAACACTCCAAACATGATTTATTAATGAAAAAATAAATTAAGACTAAAATGATCTTGATAATGAAATGTTGGTCACTCTGACAGAGTATACAATATAAAACTATGAAGAAAAAACAGCATTTTATATAATATCAGAGACAAGTTGATAAAAAACTTGATTTAATTTTGTAAAATGTCATTCTTAAATACTACTTTAAAAGCTTTTATCACTGTCCACTCCTAGAAGTCATGTTTTACTGAGTGATAATCACAGGCCTTGGAGTGATAGCCAATATGATCACTATTAGAGGCATAGTTCATGCATCAATAAGTACCTTAATTAGCCACAACTGCAGTGACATCACATGAACTGCTTGGAGTCCCAATTTCCATACCCATTCACATGTACTATACACATTTAACCTGTTCAAGGTTACATATCTCAGTTGACAATTAAATAAACATATATATTCCTACTTCAAACATCACTAGTCATAAACAGAATTATGTGTACCCCCAAGATATAGGTAGCATGGAAAAATTCTGTGTGGTCATGACTGTCAAGGAATTGTGTAAGAGTTATATCAATATGTATATGTGATCAAAAATGTACTCAGGTTTCGTTGCCGCATACAGCGTCACCTGAGGTATATTTTTTCGGCTCAGGTTATTTCGAAATACTGAGCAAAACTCAACCCATGCTGCATGTGCAAATTGCCTGCAGTAAAATCCTAAGTACCTAGCTGCGCATATCTGTCACAGCTAGTATACATATAGAGCAAATTCTCTATAAACGAATTACATTATGACGAGTCTTGTCAGGAAGCTTACCTCTTTATGGGAGCAAATCTCCAGCTGTAGAGCTGCCTTATACATGGTTTGATGTGGAGTCACAGAACTCTGTGGTTTCTTATGACGTGTATGCTGAGTCTGGTGACGTTGGCTTGGAGGAGTGTACTGGTGTTCTCTATGCGAGGGACCAAGGCTTTGCAACCATCTGTGTTAAATATGAGTGCTCTCGAGGGATCCTTCAACAGACTGAGAGGGGCAGACCATGCATTGGCACTTCTCTGACCATTGACTAGAGTGAGTGGAACCGGAGAAACATCTTGGATGTCAAATGGAAGCCATGATAGTTATATATATTATATGTTCCATGTTGTTATTTTCACTAATGCTATCTGAGCAAATTTACATGCATTCCCATTTCAATATCGCTATATGAATGACAAATTCATAATTACATGCATTCCTATTTCAATATCGTTATATGAGCGAAAGATTCATAAATTTATACATATCCCTATATCCCTTGGTGTTTAATAAGACCTTGTTTATATTGGGGTGTAGATCATATACTTTTATTTTGTTGATCGATTATAGGACTTAATTCACGTTTGTTTGAAATTCCATTCATTAAATTCATGTTTGAGTTTTCTCATTGAGTTACTTGTTGTTGATAGTTCCATGTTAGGAACTTTATCATTTTCCTTATCTTTTTTGTTATAATGGTGTCAGATTTGTTAATATTTAATTTGTGTTTATAAATAAACATCTTATTAACACAGTTGCTTTGGGTGTCTTCACTAATCCAGTCCCAACCCGGCTTCATTTTGTGATAATGACGAGAACACAAATACTTCAGCAGTGTTAGTAGTGCATAAAATAAAGGTGGCAGTGACCTTTTTTGGTTGTGAGCGTCTAATACTACCAAGATATACAACTTTAAATTTTAATGATTCTAACATTAATAGTAGCTAATAAATGAATTGTAATTTTCTTAATTTAAAAAATCACTGGTGGATGAAATATAGGTCACAAAGACCTCTTATGCAATAAGGGGTTAATACCTATCAGATACATCCACTAACCAAGCTTTGCGATTTAAGGTAGGATAACATGTATTTGGCAGGACAAAATCTTGTGTGATAATGAGATAAAAGCAAAAATGTAACAAAATTCCTGTCAAAATGAGATCCATATCATTATTAAATTCACAATTCATGCATGAACAGTGCATGAAAAATGAAGATCAAACAAATTTTTTTTAACCCAAAGCACAAAATATGGGCCATGATGACTTACTTCTGCAGTGAGAGTTGTGCTTATCAAGATGCATTTCCTCACAAAATTTTACAATTCCTAGATAGGATGGTATGTACATAGCATGCAGATATGAATGTGGTCTTGATTTTGTTGTTGTATGGTTTAACGCCATTTTTCAGCACAAGATAGGCTACACATGGCGGCCAGTATAATTGGTGGAGGAAGAACCCTGGAAAGCCCCGGAAAGAACCACCGACCCACGAGAAGCTACTGGCAGGCTTTCTCACGTACCCACGTTAGCCGAGCCTGAGACTCAAACTCACGCAGACAGAGGTGAGATGGCAGTGATCCATAACGGTGAGCGCTTTAGACCACTCGGCCACTCAGGGCCCCATGTGGTCTTGAACAAAGTGCAAAATCTAACTCAAGCCACTAAAATGTAGATGACACTAGCCTTCCTTTTTTTGTATAGGCATGGTGCTAAAAGTACAAGCATTGAGCATTACTAAACCAATATATACAGAAATAGGTCACTGTGATGTACTTTTCTGACTCCAGTGATCATGTGCACTTATGTTTAGGTCAGTTTCTGCAACACTGTTGCTTGTACCATTATGAAACAATATGTATATGCATTCTAAGGAGTACTATATCACAAATCAAAAGTTGGTCATGAACCAATGACAATGTACATACTTTTTGTATATGTCAGTTTCCTTGTACAATCATGAAACTTACTATGTTACATATTCTTGTGGTGCATGGCAGCAGTCTGAGTGGATTTCATAGCCTATCCCATGGGTTAAGAGGTCTGACCTGGTATATATTTTTATATTCATTTAGCTATTACTTTATGGACAATTAGTGATGGTACCTTTCCCATACATATCTCTTTAATTACCCATACTTGCAAATATTCAAGTAAAATTAGTGCAAGAAAATGCAAACCAACCTATAATTTTGGGGATTTTTTTTATCACATGAGCACTAAGCTATATAAAACTAAATATTTTTCCAAAACTTAAACACTACTACAATTCAAATGTTTCAATATACCTGGAGTTTATCCAAATCTTTAGATGTTTATTAGTTTTATTCTGGAGTCAAAGATTACCTAATAATACTGGCCTAACAGTACCTAACAGGATTGGGCAGAAAGTGTTTTAATTATTTACTATATTTCATCTGTAAACAAATCCAATCTCTATAGAAATTTCTAACAGTTATCACCTCATTTCTGTGATCGGATTGCAATATCCAGGTTTGTTTAAATCAAAAATACTACATTATCTCAGTCCATTTCAAATCCTCAGTGATTCCTCTCATAAATGAGATTCAAATGGGCCTGACATCACTCACCTGCGTGGTTGACAAATGTTGGTATGTGAAAGCAAATTCACATGTAATGAAACTGTTGAGGGGAAAGAAAAGCTTTGAGCACACAGTTGCTACATTAATACTGAAGCGATTTATCTTCCTTCAAAATTATACAGATCGGATCAGAATCTTGGCACAAACACGATCTGTCGTTTATACAACACGCATTATCCCCTGGATTTCTCAGAGTCCCTGGGCAATTGGCCCTAATTAACAACTTGGTAACTGTTCATATCCCTCCCCTTCAAGTATATACACTTAAACTGGCTCTTTGTGATATTAATGTTGCAGTCAGCATGGATGACCTGGTCTGTCCTAATCCCTTTGGGGCCCTAATCATGGAACCATGACTTGTACAGCATGGAGATCTGCACACAATGAACTGCAGTGGCTCAATGTTTTAATGCATTGGACACATGACATGAAGGTTGAAGGTTTGAATTCCACCATCTGATTAGCTTCAATCAATGACCAAATTTCTTGATTATAAAAGTCATATTTTTTAAATTCTTTTTAGTTCTAAGTTATTTAATTTGTAACTATACTAGGTTATTATCTCTCTTTTAAAAGTTAAAAAAACCCATACTATTAATGTAAAATAATCTGCAGGCAATAGCAATGGACATAAGCAATGCCTTTAAGTAATGCTCAATACACGTGATAACATATGAAAACAAATGTTTCTGGTTCATTAATATGGCTATACAAGCAACTGTAAAACTAAATTTAACCCAACTTATAAAATTTGCTTCCAGATATTAAAGACTGAGAAACATGCTAAAGTTTTAAGCAAATGTGAAAAAAATTTAACATCTGGGACACATTTTTTTTTACAGAAAATGTTTAAAATATTTTCTTCACACATAATTAAATATGTAAAGAAATACATGTATCAGACAATTTTAATACTAAAGCCTTGATGCTGCACTGCATCATTACTAAATTTCCACACCTCTTTTTTTCCTTAGTAAAATATCTCCTGGTATGCATCAGAGATATAACGCTAAGCACACCTTAAGGTTTTCTGCATGGTGTCTTTAGTTTGTTTTGTTTTGCAATGAGATTGTACCCTGCCCAAACATATAACATAGTGGCCAATCCAACATTTCAGGAAAACAAACCCAGTACTCCTATGTAGATGTCCAGTATGTTAACCACTGCTGTTTTTGCAAACTAGTCTCATAAATATAATCATATAACGAGTATCAAATAAATATCAACTTAGAGTGTTACTTTTTATATCAACATTTTTACACATTTCTTCATTTAATTTATAAAACATTCATTACAATCTTAAACATGTTTCATTATTTTTAAAACTTTTTCTTTTGAAATTTATGCAGATTGTATTCCAAAAATAGCTTTTCTGCAATCGGAATAATTCTGTAACCCCAAACTCAAGATTCTAAATAGTCCTCATTATAGGTTGCTTCCCATACTTTAACAACAAATCTGGTTCTATATCAGCATGCAAAATCACCACATGCCCATCAGTCTGATGCCAGCCAATTTCATGGCAGACAGGGGCTTGTTGGCTTTGTAGGCAAGCTGAGTAAATTTAATCATGAAATTGTTTATTTTTATAATATTGGAAACCAACTGAAAAATAAATAACAGTGAATTGTTTCTCATGATAACTTGTGAATCTGGACCAGAAGATAAGTTGTGTTTAATCTGTTCATTAGATGCTGGTAACTCCAATTCAAGACTCTTCTGTGTATTTGCAACATATGACAATGTGCTACTTCCAATTCCCAACATCATGTGGAAGAATTGGTTGCCTGGAAGCCATGAGGCTAAAAGAACCAAACAGAGCCAAGGAAAAAGATCTACTGAAAAGCAACACTACTTGTTTGATATATCCTGAAAAAGAGTGGTCTGTGTATATGTAATCAGTCATGATGGCCCATGAGTTACTATGGAGTTTATTGTTTATACAGGACTAAGCAGTTTATGGGAGCCATCACATGCCACATGTAAACAAACATGGTCTACTCATTAAACAAATTATATCACCAACATACAATCAATAATTTTTTTAATTCATTCAGCTGATAATGATGCATTGGATCCAGTTCCATGGATCAACTGATGGGACTAATCTTTCCAGAGAACTGATTTCATGAGGAGCTGTGTGTTGCATACCACAGCCTCATTTTTAAAGTCTACATCTGATACTGTCATCAGTGACGAGTCAATGGATAAAGATTCTGCTTCTAATTTAAACTGAAATTCAGACTGGTCATCAGTGCTTAAATTAGGAATTATGTATGGATCTGGATCAGCTGGACAGCAAGCTTTATTGTCATGGTCAGTATATAGTGGCCATGTTATGCTGAATTTAACAATAAATAAGATGTATGATATATATATCTTATTTTGTGTTTTTTTTATGTTCCATTATATAAGGAACCTTATTAAGAGCTGATATTTATGGAATTACTATTGAGTCAGTGACTACATTTTCTCTTGTATCATGAAATATAGGAACAGTTGGTTATGGACAGGACCAGTAGCATTTTCATGTTACTGGTCCTGCAGGCTCGCACAAATTTTTGGCGAGTTTCACACACTGTCTGTATGATGCTTTATGTAAAAATTTCTGAGCTGTTGATTGAATCTGTTATGAAAATGTACTGTGTGTTAATTGTTATGCTTATAGACTGCAAGGGTTATTCTTAGACACATTACGTAGTTTAAAGATAGTGACTTGTACTTTTAATTGGAGTAAACATGCTGATATGGCCTTTTGACCTTTGGAAGGTGTAGAAGAAAATCTTGCTGAAGAATTTGATGGGATTAGAAAATCAGGTAACCTGATTTCTTAATAGTTAGCTGCTCAAGGATCTGACCTTGTTGACAAAGTCAGAATGATCTGGAATTGAACATTCAACCTTTATCCAGTTTCTGATATTTCATCTTCATTTTTGTTTATAAGGGATGTTTAAATGAAAATTGATTATTCCTGTCTTTAACATCAGTCTTAGTGGAGTCATTTCATTGTGTTCAGTTGAGAGGATTTAACTTATTTCAATTATTCATTAGAATTACAAGGTGCTCATAAACTTTAAGACTAAGTAATTATTTTGTATTTTACTGTGGATTCATTTAAAGATATTTTGGATTATATCATTGTGATACATAAAGACAGCAAGCAACACAAACTATTCCAGACTATTGGCACAACAGCACAATAGATTGGACTTCATTCGGAACATCACTGGAACTTGTTTGGAATACTCTATACTACTGGACTTGTAATAAAAATGTTAAGACTATTTAGGATTTCATTCACCATACTAAGTTATTTTTTTATTTTTCACTTTGTAATTATTGGAAATAAATTATTTGTTGAATTTAAAAACAAAACAAGGGAAATAAATGATTTTTTTCATTTTACAAAACTTGTTGATTCTCACTCTGTTCTGTTGCTTAGTTTAAGACAATTGAGTCATAACAAATGAATGCTTTAAGGTTTCTATTGATTTTTATCATATACCATGGTGCTCACCTTTACAGATAAACATCCTCCCGTTTGCATGGGTTCGACTCTTGACTAACCCAACGTCGTTATGTGATTAAACTTGCTAGTAGCTTCCCGTGGGTTCTGGTTCTTCTGGGGTCTTTCTGAGATTTTCCTCAACCAAATGTGCTGGCTGCTACGCATAGCACATCAAGTGCTGAAAACTGGCTTTAGACCCCATAAAAAGAAACCAGATCAGTTAACCATACTTGATGGCATACCAGCACAATCTATTCAATATTTATAGGCACAGTATAAGGGTGCTATGTCTCAAAAGTTGTGCAAATATTTTTCTAGTTTAAGATTGGCATCATTTGTACAAATCTGAAAGTACTTTATGCCAGTATGCTATGTGTAAAGTTTCATCAAATTCTGCTCAGCAATTTGTCTCCATAAGTTGTTTAAATAACTCTCTATTTACAGCAACAGTGGCCATATTTGATAGATTCACATCATTTGTAAAATAAATTGAAAGCCTTCTTCGTTGTGGTGCTGTATATTTAAGTTAGTCAAGTTATGTTGAAAAGGTTTTTAGTATTTTTAGTAATACTGGCCATACTTGATAAGGGTCATAATCAGTTGTATAGAATTATAATCAGTCTTTGTTGGGATGCTTTGTCAAATTTGATAAAAATTACGCAGATTTTGTGATAGCATGATTATTAAGCCAGCCATCATGAAGCCCATATTCGATGTCAGAGTGGCACCATTTTCATTTAGGATCAACATCATAAGAAGTGAAAACCCCTACGTATATACAAACATCTATTATGAAGAATATTGGACATCCGAAAGGCACCATTTTCATCTGAGGCCAAGTAGACCTCATAAGAAGTCTCTCAATGTGCCAGCAGAATCATCCACTTTAGAAGAACAGTAACAAGATTTTCAAGATGTCCCTTGTAACTGCCATACTGGATGGGAGACTGGTACCATTTAGGACCAACTAGACACGATATAAAGCCCTTAAGTGAAACTTTCATATTGATCTG
This sequence comes from Sinohyriopsis cumingii, assembly GCA_028554795.2. Classification (NCBI taxonomy): domain Eukaryota; kingdom Metazoa; phylum Mollusca; class Bivalvia; order Unionida; family Unionidae; genus Sinohyriopsis; species Sinohyriopsis cumingii. The sequence goes on from CM068826.1 coordinate 107,433,564, forward strand.
ACCATCTGTTTGGAGTAGTAGTGATCAAATTGTCAAGATGGCTGCCATATTGGCTATATTGGATCTGTGAGAGGCAGCATTTTCATTTAGGACCAATAAGATCTTGGATAATTATCATTATTTAGAAGTAGAGATAACAAATTTGTGTTAATGGATGGCTGAAAGACTATCACATAAGTTTCACTGGTCATGAATTTTAGAGATAATCTTGGAGGTAGACAATAGACTGACAAGATTCAGTATAGTCCTTTAAAATGTACTTTTTAGATTTATACAGGGCCAATTTATTGCTTGATTAAATGTCACCTGACATTTCCAATCTATACTCCTCATCCATCAACACAATGTCTACATAAAAAGGAGAGCACTAATTATTAATTGGTCCCACATACAGATATGAAATATATCTAGAAAATGTTGAATCTAGTAGATCAAACCAAAATATACTTCAAGTCAAAAGGCCAGGTAGCTCTTGTGATATCTTCTAAATCTACAATGAATTTTGTGCAATTTCTGTTCATATAAATTTGTGCTATAGTGTTTGCACAGTGTGGCATTTTTACCATTATCAAAATTGTGTAGCTGGAGAAAGGGGTTCTTCTTGCCTTCACTAAAGAATCATTCTTGGGTCTCAATTTTTGGAATACAACAAAGACAGATGGTAACTTGTGAATAAAAAAAACAAATTCATTGTAATTAGGGCTGAGATAAAAACACAGGATGAGAATTTAGCAAATGAAACAAAAAGCAAGATGAAGTTTTGTTAACATTTTATAGCTATACACATTTACACCTGTTACAATAAGTTTCAACGTCATAAAAATACAAGAATGTAGATCATTATATATATCGAAATATCATGTCCTTCTTGTCAGCCACTGTCTGTATTTCTATTTTGACTGGACACTTCAACAGAAAGGATAGGAGTTCTTCAGTATACCCAATAAGGAAATAGATGTTATTATGATTGCTTTGTACAATTAATCCTGCTATTATAATCTGATTGTACCGTCTTTTAATAATCACCTCATTAGCAAAGAGATTGTGCCAGGTACCATACATGAATTTTCTGATAAAAATGTCTTCAAATACAATCTGAGCAGCATTTTTCTCCCTCTCTCCTTCTAAGCTTCCTGAAACAGAAATATAGCATGAATAGTACTCCCTCATTATAACAGTGTCCATAGAAGCCATACACCTTTCCACCTTATAGTGAGTTCACCTTATAATAAAGTACATTATACATATAATTTCACTACTACATAACTAGGATTCATGCACATACCCGACTACTAACAGGAATGGTGTTATAATGAAGGTCCTTACAATGAGGAAGTGATGTAATAATAATTAATAAGGGTTCTTCACAAACCCTAACAAAACAATTAGGTTTGGACAGTCAGAGTCAGAATCATCTAAAAGAGACAATATACAGTCGCTGATGTTAACTACTCTTACATTGTCCCAAGCAAGTCATTTATGAATGGACTCTAAAGATGTTTGGAAGTTACAATGTTATTCTTCTCCAAAAATAAACTAAAAATACACAAGGGATCAATATTTAAAATATGGAGATAACACTTCCCCCCCCCCCATGTGTAATGTACTACAAATTAAAACAGCACAGGCCCAGATCTGACAGCAAACAAGGTGCTAGCAGATCATGGTTTACTCTAAATCAGAGCATCCTTTTCCCATTTGAAATCTGAGGCAGAATGCACCTTATGTGACTGCAGATCTGGCCCATCTGTCCTGAAACTCACTTAACATTTCCAGTAATAAATTTTACTCCAGACTTGGAAATCTTTCTCCATGTGTACAAATACAGCATTCTGAATGGTCAGAATAGTTTCAAGGAAGAAAAGAAAAATTCTGCCATGGCCTGGAAATCATAAAACTCTTGAGTCTGAACTTGAAACATTGTTTCAACAAATCACACTTACATTTGAAAGACTGCTATGGCTGATAATGAAAACACAAGCTAAAACTCCTTCTGGAAATCATGCAACTTTTGAGTCTGATCTTGAGATTATGTCTGCCAATGCCAAAGAAATTTACGTTTGTAACTACATGGCTGAAAATGAAACCTCAATCTCAGGCTCCTGAGTTATATGATCACCAGGTCTGCTGATCTTAATAGGTGAGCATCATATACAAGCTAATATGAAGAATCAAAATACAGTGATCCACCACTACACAGCCTGTCTGCATACTATGGCCCTTATGCCAGACTGAAATGGTTATCTATGTCACAAAATTAAATTTGGCACTAAAATTGGTGTTTGACTGATTTCACTTAATCATTGGTTTTAGTTGATGAGAACCATTCTTGGACCAAAAGTATGATCAATGACCATGCCTGCCCCATTCTTTGATGCCAGAATGCTTCCTGTAAAATCATTTGCAAATTGGTCAGGTGGTTTTTGAAAAGAAAGTTGCAAATAAAAATTGTAAAAGAATGGTGCATGTGTGAATTCTTGACACCATTGTAAATAACAAAGGAGTAAGCTGGAGGTAAAGTATGGTCTCTTCAGTAAAAACATTTACCTCATTGCCAATCATACAAAACAAACCTTTCATATTTTGCTCAAGTTGGTTTATAGCCATGTTCTGAAGACATACAAAACGATTTATGAACTCCTACAGTAATCCACTGGTGTATGCTGTTGCATAATGCGCCAGCAGATCTGGGTCTGTGCAGTTTGTTATAGTCTGAGTATACCTCCTTGTACTGATTTAAAAAATGAAAAGCACAAATGAGATAAAAGATGCACAAAACTTTCTTGGTTCATTTATTGATTTATAATTTCAAACCTGGTTATGTCCAGGTGGGACCCTAACACCATTATCGTCTGCATGTTTCAATTCAAACGTAAGTTTTCAGTGTAAAAGACGACCCTGTTTGCCAGTTCTTTCCAGTTCATGGACAAGTCCTTTTTACATGAAGGGGTGTTTGGAGGACTACACATGTATGTACATAGAAGGAAATTCTATGTTGTCTGTTTCCGATATTTACAATGTCAAATCAAGCTAAGGGAAAGAATGACAATTACAAATCTGCCTTTCATGTGGATTTAACAAGTGGTGTAATTTCTATGTACATGTGTGCAAAGGGATATAACTGTAAATTCTCAACATTATGGCAATTTACAGAATTATCCAACAGTTACTGAATAGGATGAACTATGTCACAATGTTGTCAAAGGGAATCAACTCGCTCATAGTGGACACAAACATGACACTGTGTTAGTATGGAAAGTCCATTAAGCATGAAAGGCGCAAAGAATGCCAGTATTAGGGCTACTTTGGTCATATTCAGGTTAGAAATTATAAATCAGTGAATCAATTGACTAAGTTCTGTGCACTTTTTATCACATTAAAGATTTTCGTTGTGGAAATTGGTGGGTGGGCGGGGTTTACAAACAAACGGGGAGGTATATTCAGACTATAGGAGTAATCAGTAGAAAAAAGAACAAAAATCTTGATCTGCAGGATCATTATGCTATATGATCAGGGTCTTTGTTGTTTGCAGGCTGACTTGGCCAATAAGAGAGTTTAACACATTAATTTCTGGAGGTTTTTGTCATTTTTGCCTGAAAATCGAGTAGGAAACACATTTAGAAAGCTATTTCTGAAGAGATCCGAAAACACCAAATCCCCGGTGATCTTTCAATAACATACTGCCTAGTTGTTTTAGAAACATTGTTTTTCTTGGCTATTTGACTCGTGCATGAGCAGAAGAGTAAAAGTTGGAGTTCTTTTCTTTTTTGGTGCTAAACTGAGCCATTATTTTGTATCGAGACCACTCTTTATTCCAAATGCCCATCTTATCCTACTTTTTGCAAAGGCTCATCTGTCTGTTTGCAGTTCATACCGGTTTGCCTTAGATCTAAGACCAAAAAGTCTCAAATCCAGACACAAAATGGGATTCCAACCACAGGCGAATTTTGGGTAGAAAAAGTTGGGTCCAAAAAATGAATATATTTTTTTTTGTATTTTGTTGTTGTTGTAGGGTTTAACGACATTTTTCAGCACACGATAGGCTATACATGGCGGCCAGTATTAATGGTGGAGGAAGAACCTGGGAAATGTCCTGAAAGAACCACCGACCCTTGGGAAGCTACTGGCAAGCTTTCTCACATACCCACATTGGCCGAATCCGAGATTCAAACCCATGCAGACAGAAGTGAGACGGCAGTCATCCATAACGGAGAGTGCTTTAGACCACTCGGGGCCCCACTCTGTATTTTGAAGTGCAACTAGATATTCCAGACCATTTGGTATCATTGCATTAATGTATGACCATGACACTACAGAGCTCGGCAGTAGGCTACTACCTCCTGCCCTGTTAAGTCGTCGCTAGGGGTTCATGTGTTAAATAGTAACTGATTTTAACAGTTACCCAGAGGCATAATTCTTGTAGCCCTTGGGCTCTGGGCACAAGATTTGTTAGATCCAGTTTTATATATATACATATTCACATCCTCAGTTCTGACACAATTTAGTTAACAACTGTTCATTGTATCTTTCATGCAGAATCTCATATGAAGGTGTATTCTTTCCAACATGTTTCCCACCATAATCAATTGCAGAAGTGTACAGTCAGAAGAACTCAGAACACCCCCATTAAGAATCACTGTCCCCAACGGAAGCTACTGGCAAGCTTTCGCACATACCTACATTGGCTAAGCCAAAACTAGAACCATGTGGACAGAGTTGAGATGAGAGTGAACCATAAAGGCAAGTACCTTAGACCACATGCAAACCATGGGTCTCCCAGATGATCAGTAACATAATACTATTTTTTTTTAAAGTCTTGTTTGATACTCAGTGACATTAACATCTGTATTTATCAATTATATGGGCTGGTAGCCCATATTTACCAATAAAACCTTTGTTATTTCATTGTCATTTGGTGTTGGAATGGGAAGGGCAGTATAGAGTATGAATGAATTTCTAACCATGCTTTAGGGTCTTAATTTTCCCAATGCTCTGACGATAATGACCCAGATTTCACCTTTGCAAATGAGTCTTGATCCCAAAATATCAGAATAACCAGAAAGGCCAAGATTACCAGAGTTCCAGGAATTCCATGCCTTTGTAACTCCAATCAGATTTGGTGGCTGAGTCTGCTCATATGTAAGAGGTTTGTCATGATTGATGGAGACTTTCTGTTTTCCTGCTCGCAGATTCTTGTTCTGAACAGGACTATAGCCCCTGCATACAGTACTTGTCCCAAAGTTTCTCCTGATGTAGTGCAATAGTAATGACTGGCATTTCATAGGCTGGCCGGCCTATAATAATAATAAAAACAATAAGTAGCATAATAATAGTAGTAGTGGTAGTAGTAGTAGTGGTAAATCAAGATCATTATTTTTCTGTTACTCTGCAACTATTTTAAAAAAAACAACAATAATCTTAAGACTAAAACAAGAGGTACAAAATCTGGAGGCAAAATGGAAAAGCATTTTAAGGACAAAGATATACTTCTATCTGCCACTAAGGCTTGAAATTGGATCATCATGCAATGTTCAGAGCGCATAACATAAGGCTCTAAAGCTGGCCTGGCAAAAACTGTCAGCATGAAGTCTCACACACACACAATATACTGTCTTCGCTGGCATTCAACCAATCAAAATGTGCTATTTGGTCATTCATAGTGGTGACTTGTTTGTTTTTATCCATTTTGATCTTTGCCTTTGCCGATGAATAACATTCTTTAAAACCCACATTTGGTTTTATCACAGAACATTTATTACAAATAGCAAGTTTTCATTAATTTCCAAGATTAATGTTGAGAAATTCTATGATAACACAGAGGATTTTAGGGCACGCTTGGCATGAGATCAAAGCAAATATTTTCACCCTGTAAGGGTAGTGCAGTAATTCAACTGGTAGAACATTGTACTAATAAACCAATGGTCATGGGTAAAATACCCATCCAGGCCAACCTGGGTCAGGCACCTTGGTGTTATTGGGAAGGGTACTTAACTCTGCATGATAACAGCAATAATGTATTTAAAGAGCAGTTAGAAATGACCATAAAAAATAAAATCAGAACAGAGGTCTAGACATTTTCTTCCCTATTCTTCTTAAAATTATGGAGACCATCACCTGCTACACCCCACTCTAAACCCAACAAAGATATATACCAGCAAATATTTGTCATACAACAGATCCACTCCTTGACACGGTCAAAATGCTTTCTCATATCAGTGCTGCCAACAACTCCATCTTCTTCAAAGGATCAGTTACCAACTCTTTATTAAACTGTCTCGGGTGTCATTGTGTTTCAGTAACCATTTGCCAAGTTTTGTATACAGCGTACATTTAAAGTGGAGATTAATGTGGGTTCTGCGCTAACTACTTTCTCTCAAGCACATCCATTTTCACTCACCTGGTTGTCAACTAAGAGACACATTTGACACCTAAGATTTATGTAAAGATGAATTAACTCAGTGACTACTACACAGCCATAGTCAGCAAACTATATATTATACTTGAAATTACACAACATAAGTATTGGTTTGGAAGGTTCAGGTAATGCTACATTAAACTGTATCAAATGGAGGAACAAAACTGTTCAGATATTAAATATATTATTAACTGTGTTCCTTTTTTATGATAAGCAAGCATCAATATGCCTCTAAATATACATAATCTTCATTATAAATATTTTAATACTGTCTTCTCTCCCTTCATGGAAAACTGATTAAAAAATTCATAAAATATTTAAGCATTTACCTTTATTGAGATTTTCTGCTAAAAGTTGTACCGTTTGAGGTCCTATATAGAAACTATCAAATTATATCAAGGGAGGACACATAATTATGTCAATCACTTTCTGTTTGGAAGTAACTGTCAGCAGACATAATTCTGTTAAGCCACTTCAGCATGTTTTGTATGTAATAGAAATAAAAAGTTCCTGAAAAACTAAAAAGACTTTTGTACATTACATAAATAAATATACTGAATTTGACAGTATGGAAACTGAACTCCTTCTGTATTAAACATATTTAATAAATGGTGAAAGGACCAGCTCAAAAATAAAAAGTACAATGGAAGTAAGGCCCACATGTACTGTCTTATACTTAACAACACTAATTTCATTTGAGTGAAATCATATACAGTATGTGACTTAATTTGGGGTAAGTTTAACTATACTGAATATTTCTTTCCAATATGTTAAAGTGAAGATTCAACATACCAGGAGTTACTTCCCCTATCTAACTCGTCTCTGCATTACCTGCTCCAAATACAAACAGGATAACACCATGCTCTGTGTCTGTTATAGTAGTAGTATTTGTCTTTTTTTGGTAAAACTGACATGTAATACATAAAAGTTTGAGACTAGCCATAAAATATACAGTAAGCAACATAAAACAGTATAAAAGGCACATCTAACATTTGAGATAATTGTATACACAATAATACATGCTTGCACATAATACAAAAAGTACACAATACAGAAGAAAAACAAGACCATGCACTGATTAAACATAGGATAATCCTTAACTTGGAATGAGGCATATTTCAAATCAGGCCCTAGCTGTAGTTCAAGATTTAAGAGGCAGAAACCTAAAGAATGTCATATATAAAAATAAGCACAGTAAAAAAAGTCACAATTGTAGCATCCTGAACAGATTACTACCACACAACCAAGACACAACATTCAATGACAATCAAATAAAACATACATTTTAACCTGACAGAAAGAACTATAAAGTGAAAAATTAATGAAAAAAAGGTGGATAAGAATAAAAAGTGTAATGAACTCATTATTTAATTAACAGAACAATTACTTCAAATCACTAATGAAAAATTTCTCTCCACTAATTTAGGATTGTTTGGTTATGTGAGACTTTCTGCAGTTTTAAATCTGTTTCTATTTGTTGAATATTTTTCAGTAAAGTATTCCAATCTTTTACAACCATGAGGAGCAAGAATAATCCAAATGACACAGAATCTTACACTGACCCCTCTTCCTCTGACACAATACTTGCTCAAGGGCATGTTGGTATCATAAATAGAACACAACTTGAAAAGGCCCAAATGGACCTGAGATCACTCATGTGACTGACATGCGCATAACAGCCAAATGCAAGAGCAGTTGGCCAAAAAATTGGGGTCAGCTGAATGATTGTTTAAATTTATGCTAATGCTATTGACTACACGTCATGAAAATACCCGTTTCAAGGTTTCTACAGTTTTGTATCTTCATTTATATATAACATTATTGTCTGTATATTACTGATATTCCTCAATAGGATACTCAAATCCTGTTCTGAATTTGTTTAAAGATAAACTTGTATAAATGTTTTCATACTTTAATTAATGAAAACAGTTGATAGTGGAATGGAATCATCTGTACAAATATGAAAGGCCTTCAAGCTAAACCACTTTCTGTATAATTTAATCATAGTCTGTCAACAACTGTTTTGTAATAAGTTATTAAAGATTTTTCTCCTTTCAGTAATAGCAGCCATATTTCATGGCAGTTAAACTTGAAATGTCCATCAGATCAAGACAATTTCTGTCAAATTTATTTAACTTATGTAGAGTAGCTTTTAAGAATTAAAAATATTTTCAATTATTGGCTAAATCTAATGGCAAATTAGTATTATTTGAGTAAATTCAAAGGTCCTTAAAACTAGAATGCTTTCAATCAATTTTAGTAAATTCTGCAAGCTGCATACATTATTTATCCATTTTAATGGTTACCATAGTTGATGGTGGATAAGTATCATTTGTCTCCAAACCAGAAGGCTTTCTATAAAACTTAGATTCTACTGAGTAGTACAAGGACATTTTAGCAATGGTGGCCATATTTGACGGCTGATTGGCATCAACAGCACAAATCCAAAGCCATCTATTTTAGGATCATTTTTGTCAAATTTGATAACATTCTACTGAACAGATTTCAAGTCATTTCAAGGCTTTTCTAATTTTAGTAATAGTGGCCATATCTGATGGCTGATCAGCATCATCTGTATAACTTTCAAAACCTCTATGCCAGAATATGTTGTGTGAAATTTGGTCTAATTCTCTGGAGTATGAGAATGGAGTCGTTTAAAATTTTTTTACTTTTTATAACATAAACTGTCTTTGACAATGAATATATAATACCTAAACAAACTTGAAAGATACTCTGGCTAGAATGCTGTCAAACTTTGTCAAATTCTGTTGAATGGATTTTAAAAAGCTGTCTTAGGGTTTGTCTATTTTTAGTAATGGCAGCCATATAGAACATGGAAAGTTATGATTCTGCCTTGTTGCTATACACAGCAATTACCCAACAGACTTGATACGCACTGCCATATTGTTTACAGACAACAAGAACAAAACTTAGAGTGCACACAATGTGATGCTTATGCTGAACTATGCTGTTCTATTCATATCAATGTGTGCAAAATGGCACTTACTATTAAGATGTAATGTAACTTTGCTTCAATCGTCTTCATGTAACCCTACCTACTGAAACTTTGCAACCATGTTACAAAGTTTGTGCATGGGGTATACAACACTGACCAGGTGAGACTATTTTTAGGCATTAAGTCATGACACTTAGCTTCACAGGCACATAACCATAATCTGCCCCATTATGGATCAGCATCCACTGACAAATGTTTTGAGGGGTTTCTGCAAACGAAAAATATTAATGGATGATGGATGATGTCATACCCTTCATTTGAGATGTCAACATTTTGGGAAATTTCTACTGGGTACCTGTCGATCCTAGCGATCAGTTACCCAATCAAAGGGAAACTGTATTAAATGTGAACCTGAAGTGCTTTGTTGTATGGCTCATATATGCCAACCCCAAGAGAGGTATAAGCATAATTATTGCTAATTATTATTAAGTGGCGCAAAATTTCATATGCAAACCGCACCAAATTTTTACTACGGTTTGTTTATGTTTCCAAATAAGGCCTCAATGTCCTTATATGGCACACAAACAAACGAGGCTGAGAATGGAAGTAATCATTATTTGCACTAACATGACGGACAATCTAAACGAAAATATCAGATAAAAAAGGTAAACAAGATTATACAACTATTTCTACAATGATTTTCGATACTTCCAGTATTAAATAAGAGTACTCAATTTATTGGATTATATGCAAAGAATATGTGTGAATCACACCCAGCTTGCTCCAGTGGCACGTATCTGCTCATGTCCACGAGGTAGGAGTATGGGTACTAATAATTAGTAATAGAGAAAAGACGTCAGGGTAAGTAAAGTCAGATAAAAACATTATACTTTGTAAAAAAACCGCCGTTATTTTAGTTGCCAGTTGTAGGAGATATTTCTGGAAATCTGACTTTCGTTACGATGTTAGTTGACATCAAAACACGCTACACAGCGCTGTTCGTTAGGAAGTAAGACCCGACGTCCAAAACATAAATATCAGCGTCAAGGTCTTACATGTAGAACATGATCCGGGGCGGCGTATTACATTATAAGACAACACCCACACACCAAGACGTTATATCTGATACTTTTTCATCTACAACCAGCCCGTATCCTAGGCCGAATGTTTTTTTTTTTGTTTTTGTTTTGGCTGAAGCAATGCATACCCGAGACAATAAAGTGTCTCAAATTTTCTTCGCTGAGGAGAGGGAAATTCTGTAAGGAACATTACCATCTTGTCAAAGTCGCAGAATGATCAGCTCATATGAAACTGATCGGTTAACAAGGCATAATTGAAACGCTAACGTAAAAGTATTGCTTAATGTCACCAAATATGTAGGAAAATGTCACACCCCTAGAAAATTCACCTTCTGGATAATAACGCTGCAACTTCGGCAGTAAGCCGCCATATTTTAGCCTTGCCCTTGCACCGAATAGGATTTGTGAAATATGATTTGATTGGTCCATTATTACAGATAAACCAATGAACGGACTACTTGTATCATATGCTCTACGTCATTCTCTTCAGTTGATTCGTGTCATACGAAGAGGAATCATAGTTAGGTCTGTTTTAGTTTTATATTTATGTGGGATTGTGGAAAAATCACTTCCTTTATAAATTATAAGTTTAAACGATTGGACTTATGTTAAATCGTTATCAGTGTTGTGTTTTAAGCTTGAAAATTCAGAATCTCTATAGCAAGATGTACATTCTCAAAGGGGGGGGGGATCGTCGATGGAATTAACGTGGGTGCTTCCTTAAGTACATCACGTCTTTACATCTCAGAATGTTTTTGTAAATGGACTTAATGAAAGATATTTAGATTGAGATTTATCCGAGACACGCGGAATTAAATAAATCTTTACTGAAGCGGATTCGTACATTGTTTGAGCACAGCTCGTGACCAGTGAAATGAAGAGTATCTGAAAGGATCCATGTATTTATGCAAACCACCTTTGTATATACAATGCTATCGTCCACTTCTGCGCACCTAATGTTTCCGTCACCAGTGTTGAAGCAAAACGCATAATGAATTCAACCGATTGACGAAAATAAAATACTGCAATGCTTACCATTTGAAAAGAGACAGTTGTCACCAGAATATTCTGTTCAAAATATTAATTTTGGAAACACCGGATACCACCCCTTTGTTTTTGTTACTCGCGATATATCGGATATGTCGGCCTATTCTGCGCATAGCTTTGAAAAGATGTAATGCTGATTAATCGGGCTATGGAAATGAAATATATTACTTTAGACTGTTTCTGTCAGCATTTCGTTAGAGTAATTAGGTCAGGTTTATAGCTGGTTTTACAAAAATAAACAACAATGCCAATAGGGGCTCCGAGTGGACTCAAACGATCTTGATTATGGATCACTGCCATCTCACCTCAGTTTGCACCAGTTCGAGAGTCAGATTCAGCTTACGTGTGTGTGAGAAAGCTTGCCAGTAGCTTCTTGTGAGTCGGTGGTTCTTTTCCGGTGTTTTTCCGGGTTCTTCCTCCACCATTAATACTGGCCGCTATGTATAGCCTATTGTGTGCTGAAAAATGGCGTTAAACCCCACATCAACAACAACAATGCCAATAAATGGTAAGAGATATTAAGCAAACTAAACTGATCATGTAGAAAGTAAAGTTAAATATTTTATGAAGAAAAAAAGCTATTATGTTGAAGAGAACCAACAATGAATAGGATGTAATGTGTTTACAATGTCTCATTTATGGGAAAAAAACTACTTAACGAATTTAGAAACAGCTATATGCCAGGGAATTTCTTGAGAATCCTGTTCTAGCGGCAAGTTCACATTTTGGATAGCAGATGATTTTGTATGTGTGGGACAGCTTGCAAAATTGGAAACTTGGATTAAAATGCAGTATTGTTTTAATGTATACATTTCCATCTTTTATATGACAGGGTTCATACTGTCTTTGAATGTCTTTGACATTTTGGGAAAAATGAGGTAGCATTTTCAAGGCCTTGAGTGGATTACCCTGAGGTCTTTAAAAGTCTTTGAAAATTGAAATAAACCCAAACATTTTAATTTCTTTCCATAGTCACAAATAAAATTGTCCAATGTTGTTTGATTTGGATGTAGTTGAGTTGTCATGGTTTCTTTCTTTTGATGACCCATTCAGTTTAATTTCACCATTAAACAATATTGTAGTATTTTGCATTAATTGTTTTCTCATATAATATAGCTTGCAGAGGTCTTGCTAGGATTTTAAAACTAGGAGTCCAGGACTCCCATTTTGGTAAAAATGGGAGTCCCACCATCAAAAGTTGCAGTCCCTTCTTTCCTACAGAATCAACACAAATGTGAGTGCAACTATTTTTACATGGAGAGGTTTTTCGTAATGTAATCACTCACTATAATAGAGCTTCATTACAACAGTCCATTGACAGGATTGCAAATGCATGGTTTATTTATTTGTCTACATCCTTGTAGTAATTTTAGGCAATGGTTAAATAGTACCTGATTTGCTTCTTTTTTTTCCCCCGTATTTTCGCATATACGTGTCAAGTCGGAAAATAGCTTAGACCTTAAAGCGCATCTCGCGAATTCCACAACATAGCATTGTTTATATGTTTCTGACCTACATAATTTGCATTTTAAAGTTAAATCTTTACTAAAATAATACCTTGGTTTTGCCTTCAATGATTTGTATATTTTTCTGAAAATATTCGCCCTATGATTTACGAAAACAGACAATGTAATAAACTGGTACATCCCAGACTTAGTGAAGTCCGCCATTATTTCCCGTTAGACCTACTGGTTCACTTACAGTTTCAAACTAATTTTATGACAAAATAATAATATAATAATAATAATAATAATGACCTTATTTAAAGAGGTTAACATAATTAGCTAAAAACTAATCTACCTTGAGGCCCTCATACAAAGGAATTTATTTATTTAAGCTGCATCTCTGAAGCCACTGGATATATTGGGTTTGGAAGAAGGAAATAGAGTGGGCATTTCTAATCTCAACTGGAATACTATTCCAGAGCAGAGTTCCAGAGTATTGGAAACTTTTTTTAAACAACTCCTTATTTGGTTTGGGAATTTTATACTGTTTGGTAGACATGGATCGCAGGTGGGGAGTATTACCAGGTAGCCTATACTGGAATAGTGATTGTAAATATTCAGGAGCACTATTTTGAGATATCCTGTACATTAATTTGGCTTGTCTCAAACAGATTCGGTTTTTAATAGGTAATATTTTTAACCTACCAGCTAAATTTTCCTTGCTTTCTTTCTGAATTGATATTAGCCCAAATGCTCTTTTTTGAAGATGTGCCAGCTTTGCTATGTTTTTTATCATTTGAATTACCCCATACTGTACTACAGTAGTCCAAATATGGTTGTATGTAACTGTTATAAAATAGTTTTCTGTGCCTTTCAAGGAGAAAATGTCTTATCCTACTGAGAAGCCATAAACTTGAATTGACTTTTTTACTGATACATTTGATATGTTCAGTCCATGATAGGTTATTAATCTACCAGAACACCAATTAGTCTATCATGACAGGCCATTTGCAAATTTGTATCCTTCCATGTCAGACATAGTTCGTCACTATCAAGATTTGTCTTTCTTTGCCATGTTGAGATAAGTAATATTTTAGTTTTACCAGTATTTACCACTATGCCATTACATGTGCACCAGTTTTCCAGTTTGTTTAGGGCATTCTGTAAAGAAATTTCAAGTTTGCTTTGTGTTTTGGATGACTGACAATGTTGTATCATCTGCATAGAGATCTGTAGATGATATTGAGTCTCTTAGTAAAAGTGGTAGGTCATTAATAAATAAAATGAATAGTAATGGATCTAGAATTGAGCCTTGTGGTACTCCATATCTAATTGTTTCAGGTTCAGACAGAACATTATTTATGTAAACATGTTGTGTTCTCTCACTTAAGTAAGAAGTAAACCATCTAATTGTTCTTTCATCACACTGGTAGATTTTCAATTTCTTCAAAAGTATTTTATGATCCACCATGTCAAAAGCTTTCCTGAAATCTACAAATACAGTTCCTATTATTCTACCATGGTCAAGTGCTTGAAGCCATTTATCAGTTAGGGAGATCACGGCAGTCTCACAGAAATGGTTCTGTCTAAAGCCTGATTGATTAGGGTGTAACAGCAAGTGTTTGGTTAAATATGAGACGAATGAGCCATGGACATGTTTTTCAATCAATTTTGACAAGTTTGGTAGTATTGAGATTGGTCGGTAGTTATCAGCATCATCCTTAGAACCAGATTTGTGAATAGGAGTTACTTTTGCAGTTTTCCATATTTTAGGGACAGATGAAGTTGCAATACTTAAATTAATTATGAATGTTATGCTATCTACAGTAGCAGAGGCAGCAGATTTAATGAGTCGTGGACCAATCTGATCAAGTCCTGTAGCTTTCTTGGTATCAAGTTCACTGAGACATTTTTTAACAAAGTTTGTTGATACTGGTGGGATAGAGAAACATACCTCCTTAGAGATTTTGCTGCTGCAGAACTTTTTCAGTTCATTAAAGTTGTTTTCTGTCACTGGTTCTTTTAACTTTGTGGTAATGTTGGGGAAAAAATCATTGAAAACTTTTGCAATGTCATTTTCATCAGTGACTATGGTGTCATTTACCAGAAGTGAGTGAATTTTATTTGTCTGTTTTTTGGGCGTTCCTCCATTGAGTTCATTGAAGACTTTCCAAATGGAGTTTGTGTTGCTATTTTTGTTTCCAAGCAATGATTGATAATAAGTATTTTTTAGCTTTTTTAATCATACTTGTTATTTTATTTCTCCATAGTTTATATTGTGCATGGTTTCCCATAGCCTTGAATTGGTCTCATGTTTTCATAGCATCTAGGATTTCAGTAGTGTAAGCCAATTAGGTTGAATTTCAGCCTTTACTCGATGTACTTTCAGTGGTGCATGCTTAGATACTACATCCATGAATAAGTCGGTCTCCACCCTTATGGCTTCATCTGTGTCTTCCAAATTTTGGATCATATTCCACGGACCTTTATATAGGTCATTAAGAAATTGTTCTTCATTAAAGTTTTTGAACAATCTGTAAGTGATCGTTTTATGTGTATTTTTCTTGCATTTAACCTTTCTTGTCAAAAAAGTAGGATAGTGGTCACTAAGACCAACAGTCGGTACATTAACACAAGCCACATTGTCTGGTAGGTTGGTATAAATGTGGTCAATGAGAGTGCTCGATTTTTCTGTTACCCTTGTAGGCTTATTTACCAGCTGGTCTAGGCCTAATGATTCAATAAATTCCATCCAGTTGTTCCTTATTTGAGTATTGAAAAGGTCCTTATTTATATCTCTGAGTATAATATGTTTCTTTCTACTGTGCTGGAACATTTTCCATTTGTTTCAAAAAGTTATCATTTCAAAATGCTTTGGAGGAAGGTGGTCTATAAATGAAACCAATTAGGAATGCTTTTGCATTATTTTAAAAAATTTCCACCCAGATACTTTCAGCTTCATGTGACTCAAGTCGCCTTTTTACATTTACTTCTTCCCTAATGTATACAACAAGACACACACACACCCCTGCTGTCTCTCTGTCCCTACATAATGGTTTATTGTAGCCTTGACAGTGAAATAGATCATCATTGTGGTTAGCATTTAATTTGGTTTCAGTGAGTCCTAAAACATGTATATTATTTTCCTTGGAAGACAACATTAACTTAATCTGGTCTATCTTTCCCACTATAACTTGTACATTTAAGTGACCTATGTTAAAACCTTTTGTATTTAGTTCCATATCAATATATGTATGTCATCATGCAATGGGGTACTCGCTGAGATTATCTCCATACTATTATCTTTCTTGCATCCTATTTCTATATTTAAATGTTCATATATATATTAGCATCTTCAAAGTCACATACAAATCCTGAAAATCCATTTACATTTGCATCTACAATAGTGTCCATTGAATAGTTAGAATCAAGAGTCCCACTGGGTACATTTAGATTTTTTGTAATTGAAACATTGGTATTCTCATCTTTGCCAGCTTCCTAATATGTATACATTGATGGACAAAGTCTTTGTGTCCATATTTATGGCACCTGAAACGCTCAATCTGTTTGCCATGATGGCATACCTGTGCCATGTGCCCAGTTTCTCCACATTTGAGACAGCACTCTTCATTAAAGTGCCTGAAAATGGGGGCATACATGTTAATATTTCTCAGTAGTTGAGAGGTTCCTTTTCTGCTTAAATGAATTTTGTCTCTGTGGTAGAGACTAAGGTTTACATCCTGGTTCTGAAGAAAGAAAGATGTGTATTGTGGAATGTACAAAATAGTGTACAAGAGGCAGTTAATATATATCCAGATCACTGATTCTGATCTTAAAACACATGTTTGTATGTTTTATCATCAAAGGATATGATGCAGGAAATTGATAGTTGTTACCTTACTCGGAAAAGGGTTAATGATCAATCAGCTGTCAAAACATATGCTTGTGAATGGGCAAGAGTTTGTCAGCATAATTGATATCAAAACTAGGCCTAGCTACTGATGTCTTAATGAATACATTTCACTACAACACTAGAACTAACCAGGCTAAGGCAAGAGGCATTTTAAAAAAAAGTATGGTCAGTCAGTGTTCCTCTTAAATAGCTCTTGTTCGTCCATCAGAGTGATACTGAATTTTGTCAGTCCAAGTAAGGACTTATTCCAAACACTAAGCTAGGCATCACACACTTTCTTACATTTAACTACTGTCCTATCCGAACTATCAATTCTAGCAGCTTTGGCACTCTTCTGAATCTCGTTAGAATTTTTGTAAGTTTGCTGTTTAACCCCGGAATACTTATACAGATTTATGAATGGCATTTTGTTTAAGTCTCAACATGTCTTGATTCTAAGGTTATGTGCACTACTTATTCCGATACATTCGGAAATGAACACAATAACGCAAACTGAAGTTGTTTATTTGATGTACTATTATAAATGACCGCATGTACATCTCTGGGTCTTTCTGACTCTGAATTCAATCACTGTAAATATAAGTACATTTCCCCACCTGGTCGCCAGTCAGAGCCTTTGAACTAGCCGCCCAGCTATTGCATCATGTTCTTTTTGATGTACTGTTATAATGGCAACATGTATGTACATCAAGGGGTCTTTCAGTCACTGAATTCTGTCACTGTAAATATCAGCACAGTTAATTGATTAACACATTTTCCCACAATGCAGTTGGCTGAAGCAGGACTGGCAAGTCTTTGAATTTTGCCGCACACCTATTACATGCGTACGGTGGACTCCCACCTCAGTGATTTTCTGCATCCCAGATCAAAAATTGGTGTCCAAATACGTGTAATTAAGCGTTTCTGAGATCTCCGACTTGTATACAAAATGTTAGTGAAAATAGGTCTTGGAAATCTATGTTTGTGGTCTTTGACAGTTTGGGAAAAGTCTTTGAATTTATCATTCAGAATTCTTTATGAACCCTGTGTACTGTATTTTATTTATGACTCTTAAATATACATAGTAAATAGGATTTTCTAGGTTAAAAGTTCAAGGTCATGGAGTGTGTCTTAATGGTGACATTTAGAAATCACATTTTGATATGCAATTAGGGTAGAAATGTGGGATATTTGTGCACACTTTATGAAAATAACTTTCCTTAATTAAAGGAAGACCGTTTTTTCTTATTACAGATTGGATTTTTGACCAAAAACAACACATTATCCAGTGTTTACAGGAATTTTTGATCGTTGTGCAGAATTGGTCGATGTGGTATATATATCTCACAGTGGGGGTAGAGGGATTAAATATATATACATAATACCACTTCGGTGGCCTAGTGGTTAGAGCATCCGTCTTGGATGCACTAGGTCGTGGGTTTGAGCCCCGGCTGAGTCATACCAAAGACATATATATGATACTAGCAGTTGCCACACTTGGTGCTCAATGTTAAAAGGTTAGCGTTAGGAATGGTTGGCCTGGTTTCAGGATAATATAACCCGGATGGGACCTGATGCCACATGTCTATGGCTTGATGCCCCAGTGCTAGACATCACTATAAACTGTCACACTGCAGATACCATAGCAATATGACTGAAAACTTGTTAAAGCTACATTAAAAATCCAAATCACGCACACAACAGTCTTATTTCAAAATTTCTTCATGTATTATATGATAAGTTTCACATTTTGTTCACATAAAACATATTTTCACAGATCAGTTAGCATTATAATGTGTTTTATTGGTAGTTTGTGGTGGTTTGCTGTGTTCATGGTAACTACATGGACCAGTATTGGACTTATAGCAAAAGTCATACAGGTCATGTAGGCATTCGTAACTAACTATTTCAGGAACGTGTGTCATTTGTTGGAATTTGCTTGCACATCTTTAAATGGCAATTATTCACTTTATTTGGATCCTCATGTGTCCATATTCCTTTGAAAGGTCATTATTTACATGCCCAGATAAATACATCAAAATCAATGTTAAATCATCCAGATTGAATGTCATGCACTGTGATGGAAGTTTTTTTTATGGCATTTAAGTTGCAGAACAATCAACATTCATGATTGAACATACTTTTGGTAATTAAAATTTATTTCAGTTTGAATAAATGCACATGCATGACTTGTGTAACTTTCACTATAGTAGCCCCCTTTCTGATGGATGTTTTGGGTCTGCTCTAACCAGTTTATTTAAAAGTGTGAAATTGGTGCAAACAGTTCTATCCCTGACAATTCAGCATACATTTTTGACACCAGTATTTTTCAAGGCGTTTGTGTTATTACCGGTCGAATGGACTGTTTGGCAATACATACAGAACATTTTCAGATCAAATCCTCTGTCTGATAACCTGTAGGTACATGTGTTATAACTCAAACCTTATATCCTGTTGCAATTTTCAATATCATGGCTATATCTGTCTGTTCCATTGGATCCAGCAACCAGTCATTTGTGTCCTTTGCTCATTCACTCATTTGAGCCGCTTCGGTGGCATAGTGGTTAGAGCGTCCGTCTCAGATGTGGGAGATTGTTGGTTCGATCCTCAGCCGAGTCATACCAAAGACTTACAAAAATGGTACTAACATTGGCGCTCAGCATTAAGACGTTAGTGTTAGGACTGGTCGGCCTGGTGTCAGGATAATGTGACTGTCTGCAGCATGATGCCCCAGTGCTAGACATCACTATAAACTGCCACACTGCAGACATCTTAGCGATATGACTGAATTTTTTTTAAAGCTACGTTAAAAATCCAAATCACACACACACATTCACTCATTTGAACATTTTGGTTGATTTGGTTATGTGTGTTGATACTTGACCTTTCAGATGATATTGATCTTATTAATCATTATTGATTAGTGCCTTTTATTTCCAAACACATCTGTCAGAAATTGCTTGAGTTTTATTATTAACAATTATCATCTGATCATTTAGTTACCTTGAAAATGACAGCATGCATTAAAACAATCTTTCACAAGATCAGTACATATTGGCACTTACAAAAGACCCCTGGAGACTAGGACAAAAAATTCAGCACATCCTTTATATGTATAGCTGTTTTAATTAAAATGTAAATATTTAATTCTTGTTTGTCAAAACTTGCTTTAAATACTAAATATTCACATGTCTGTGACAAAAAACTGGACAGACCAGTCACCTTGACATTGACTACAAAATTGAAAATATAGACTTTGACAGTATATCGTTTGAAATATGGAATGCAGACATTTATGTGAAAGAAATTGGACATAAATGCTAAATAAAGATGCTGATATACATGTATGTACTATGGCAAGATAGCATAGTTTAAAACTTGCACAACTGAAGCATTTCAGACTCAACCTGACTTCGACAATTTGTTTTAACCTTTCCTGTGTGCAGGTGCCATGCTAACTTGAGCTTGCCTGCAACAAATTTATGTAAAAAGAAATCTGCACACCTAAAAGAATACTTTTGGTAACCCAGACTTAAGAAAATATTGTAAGGTGTGCTCACAGTGAATGTATTTCCTACCTACATTAATTTTTATTTGCAAAATTTTGTTATAACTATATTGTTAATCTGGCAATAATACACTATGGTTATTTTGCACCATATACCGTCTCATGCACAAATTGCTGGCTCATTTAAGCAGTTGATTGATAGTTCTCCCACCCTCCCTTTCTTTTTTGTTTGTGTATATTGGTATGCACAGTTTGATATAATAGGCAAAGTTATGAGAACATCCAAACATGATTCATTCATCTGTAGTCACATCAATGAACAGTGTGCTAGTGTTTTTGCATGATACCGTTAATACTATGGATGTAAATCCTACATGATAGGACCATGTGGAGTTAGATAGTGGATACATTTGTCTTTTAATACATATGAAAAAAAAAAGAATAACTGAGAACAGTACAAGGTTAGTTTCATTTAGAGTCTTATCAGATATGCATGTTATTGATGTATTTTTGTTTTTCCAGATAGTAGTGTCTGGTGGGGAGGATGCAAATTTAACACAATTTGTTTGTTTTTTCTCTGTAATTTTCAGAGTGTGCAATCTAGGTAAAAAAAAATTTTAAATCATAAGTTATGTGTATTTTAAAAAAATCTGGTATTTTGTCCTTTCCCAGGATACAGGTATACTTGTTATGATATATATATATTATTTTATTTTTGCAGATTCCAAAAAATGTTTCTGCTCGACTGGTTTACAAACCTTCTAAGTTTTTTAGGTAAGTGGATCAAACTCCTAATTTGATTTATGCTGACTTGTGGAAACAGTACTTTGCATACTACTACAGGGTATAAAACAAAACTAATAAGACACTTGCAGTCACCTAAACTGGGAAAATCAACCATGGTATAATGCTTGAGATGGTTTTTCCCCCAGTTCTACATTGATCTCCCCATAAAGTTTTGATGGCATCTGGGTGAGCACACTAGCATCAAATTGTTTTAAAAAATATTGTCATAACAGAGAGAAATTAAATGAAACATAAAAGAAAGTACATTAGTTTGTTAAATTTTCCTGTTGTCTTAGTTTATATTTAGTGCATAAGTCAAGAGTTTCTGGACTGACAGGGCTTTCAGGGACCCAAGCTTCCAGGTAAATGTGCATGAAATTCTCAATGAAGACACTCTTTCTCCCTGTATCTTATCACCATGATGCTCACCCATTTTATATTTTGGTCAGCCATGGCCAGTCCACAGAACAGCTAAAGGCTATACTTTAGTAAACAGGTATTAAGCCAGAGTGACTAATTAATAGTTAATCCTTATCACTGTAATTATCCTGTGAAAGGATTACCCCTCTGAATGCTTCTCCCATGTACTGCAAAGAAACCATATTCAGTTAAGCAAGTATTTTTTTAAGCACCTGCAATTCTTTGGCAAATAAATCAAGTTTGTTTCAATTGATGACAATGCAGAAATATAACATGAAAGTAATAACTTATTGTCAGAGTTTTATTTTGGACAATATTGTCAAGTCGTCATTATACCAAAATAATAACTGCTATTCATGTTGTCATTTATACCAGGGCAGTGCAGTATGAGCTGAGACTTTTTAAAAGAATGCAGAAAACTATGGCATCTAGTAAAAATGAAATGGCAAATGTTTTCATTTTTTCGGGAAACTAACTTGAGGAAAATGACACTACTGTCAACTTGGGATGAAACGATTCATCTTTGCAGCATATCAGTACAATTCATTGACAGCCTTCAATATGATATATTCTCAATACACATATGAACTTGATGGTCTTTTCTTCTTAAGGTCTGTCAGTAGTAGGATGGTGCAGTATTATGTGTTGACATCTTGGTTTTATTTCCAGTATGCAGGTTACAGACAGACATAGACTTAACATTTGTTTCTCTCTGTCTCATTTTTGACAAGATAAACAAAACTTTCAAACAGACAATCAGTTGTCAGTGATTTTTATTCAGTCTTTTAGGCCATTTCAGGCTACTCCATGTGATCAGATGCAGGGCTGATGTTGGTAACCATACCTTTTGTTTTTGCACTGCATGATTACTTTAAAAGCATCTTATTTTCATGTCATCACTTAATTAAGTTTAAATTTCAAATTTTTTGCATACCTGGCAGCAGGTGGTATGGTCCTGCACACATTATGTGTTGTCAGCAATTGTTTGTTCCCAGTCTGGAGTACATATTTTTGATCTGATTTCAATCTGTCATGGAATATGGGTTTATATTGTCACAATCTTGAACGAATTCAATAATGACCAAGATCTAGCAAGTTGATAAGATTATCTTATGGGGCAAGAGGTGGTGGGTGTGTCTACCATCTATCCCATCACTCATTAAATTCCGTCACATATTAAAAATTGTTAGTAAAAATTCCAGAACAGACATTTTTGCAGGTTTTTCTTTTCTTCACATTTTGATCCCAGTGTAGTATATTTCCACTAAAGACTTAAGTGATCACATGACTGGTGGCATTGCACTTTAATTTCTGATTTGACTGACAATAATCTTACATTAATCATTGGATTTTACTTTGTGTGATCAACAGTAATTTGGAAAGGACAGTAATGGATTATGACATTATCAAACATCTTGAGTGGCATAAAACATGTCGGTTTGGTATCTCCCAATGCTAAAATCAAAACCAAAATATCACAAAATATAATAATGGATGGAAAAAGGACTTATATTGGTTTGAATCAAGTTCAAAGAGATATGAATACACATTCTGCCATTCCTATTAGGGGAAGATCCCTAATTTGACTGAGATAGTACCAGCCTTGATAACATCTAATAGGCAGTTGGCAACCTGAATCTACCCACAGGCAGGAAACAAATTTGTACCCAGTAGACTTGAATTAGCATTGCCACACTCCAGTGCAGGAACTGAAAGGAAAGCTTCCATTTTGAGGAAACTTCATGTTGTCTCCAAAGGAAACTTGGATCCAGTAATAATACATGCGTTAAAAAACAATGATGAGGACTGCCAATAATATAATCCAGATAAAGAGATGCTAAACATGATTGTGGTGCATTTAAGAAGAATATGAATGGCAAAAAGTTACTGTGAAAGGACCGATGTAATGAGTTGATGTTTATATTTTAATATTTACGAAAATGGGATTTGTTCATTAGTTGTAATTTTCGTCCATGTGTAAGCTAAAAATTGGTGGCTCAGTTAAAATCCTATGTTGTTTCAAATCCAAACTCCTGACCAAAGTTTACAACTATCCTGATCTGTCTTTAAGTTGACGTTTTTGTTCTGTCAGATGTATGTTTATTAATAAGATACCTGCTTTCTACTTGGCTGAACTTGACTGCTCCAATTGCGTAAGTGGTTAGTATGTCCACCTCGGACGTGGAGGTCTAGTTTGAACCCTGGACATGTCATGCCAAAGACTTTAAAAAATGATAGTAACAGCTGCCTCACTTGTCACTCAGCATGTAGAGGTCAGTGTTATGACTGGTCAGCCTGGTGTCAAGATAATCTGACTCGATTGGATGCTAAATGTCTGTGGCATGATGCCCCAGTGCTAGACATCACTATAAATACCAATATCAATATGTCTGAAAATTGTTAAAGTTACATTAAAAAACCAAATCACATGCATACATGATTGACTGAACTTGTTACCTCTTTGGATTAAAAGACTATTTCTCATCCAGTTTCTATGAAATAAAAATGTCTCTAAATGGGTTTATATCAGTTATTTGATGACTAAATTATGAGTGAGAATTTGTACATACAATTATGTAATTATGCCATCATCTTTAGAATTTCTATTTATCAGGATATTGGGGCCCCGAGTGGCCGAGTGGTCTAAAGCGCTTTCCGTTACGGATCACTGCCATCTCAC
Source organism: Sinohyriopsis cumingii (assembly GCA_028554795.2). Taxonomy (NCBI): domain Eukaryota; kingdom Metazoa; phylum Mollusca; class Bivalvia; order Unionida; family Unionidae; genus Sinohyriopsis; species Sinohyriopsis cumingii. Next base: position 107,457,792 of record CM068826.1, read on the forward strand.
CTCTGTGTGGGTTCGAGTCTAGGATTCAGCCAATGTGGGTATGTGAGAAGGCTTGCCGGTAGCTTCTCGTGGGTCATTGGTTCTTCCCTGGGTTTTCTAGGGTTCTTCCTCCACCATTAATACTGGTCGCCATGCATAGCCTATCATGTGCTGAAAAATGGCGTTAAACCCTACAACAACGACAACATTATCAGGATATTGTAAAATAGGTAAAATCAACATGATACACAGTTTAGCTTACCTAGTGTGTGCTTTTACAACACTATTTCATCCTGCTTAAAGGGTCAATTGTTGTATTAGGTAGGTGAGTGATATCAGGTCCCATTGAGCATCTTTTTAATAATCACATTCCTGTTTGATATTGGTAGGATTGGCATCTCTGTGACAGATGGTCTACCATAACAGTGGTTGCTAATTTAGGTTTTACTGTACAGCCTGTCAAAACACAGTGCAATCTATGACATTTCTTTATATTTCTCCAGACTGTAAAGCAACTGCAACCAATGAATTTGTGTCCAGACAGTGTGAAAATATTGATTAATGTTTGTGATTAACTCCATTAATTGTACATTTTCAGCAATGTTTCTCAGACTTTTGCCTGCATTGATGAAACTTTGTGTGTATAATTATTTTATCCTATCATGATATGAGGTAACTGCAGCATTTCACACAAGTTCATTCAGCTTCTCACTTCTCAGCTCCATATGCAAGCAGTCATATAACGTAATACAGTGTAACCTCCCTATAACACAATGTTCAGGGTGCACAAAACATTATCGTGCTAGAAAATGATGCATGCACCAAAAAAGGGGAGGGGTTAAATAAGTGGGTGCAAAACTACATTCTTCATTGTCACAGTTACCATCTTAAATCATGGCATATTAAATGAGAAATACACATGTAGTGAAAATATAGAGATGGTATATATAATATATTACTTTATTCAAGGGGGGCCCCAGGTGGTCTAAAGCACTCTCCATTATGGATCACTGCCATCTCACCTCTGTCTGTGCCGGTTCGAGTCTCAGATTCAGCCAATGTGGGTATGTGAGAAAGCTTGCCAGTAGCTTCTTGTGAGTCGGTGGTTCTTTCTGAGGTTTTCCCGGTTTCTTCCTCCACCATTAATACTGGCTGCCATGTATAGCCTATCGTATGCTGAAAAATGGTATTGAACCCCACAACAACAAATTTATTCAATTGGTATATATATATATATCAACAACCATCTACTCACCAACTATCTCATGGCATGTGTGAGAATGACACGGACACAGAAGTACAATAGTAATTTTGTCACAGATCATTATGTATCTGACTGAATTCAGTGTATTGATTGACTACTGACACATTTGAATGAGCATTCACAAATAGAAATGTTTAACAACTTTATTCATATAAAGAAAGATGTGATCATAAGACTCCTTATATTTTGGCACAAAACTTGAAGAAGTTGGTGTCATTATTGTAAAATTACAATCATAATATATTTTAATTCGTACACGATCTCTTACCAAAATGATATTGCATTTTTTCATATTATTTTTCTCATTTTTTGAAACAAATTATTTATTTTTTCATGTATAAAAATAATATATGAAATTTAAGGAAACATACCAAGATTGTGTTATATCCAAATTCATGCTATAACGAAGTGTATTATAGTTGGGTTTCACTGTATATACATACTTTATAAGGATTAATACACACTTCATAGAACACTTGGTCAGGATGGAATATATTTGATGCTTCTTTTTTTTGATTTTGTTTATAACTCCTTTTACCTACAATGTTGCCAACATAGTTATGTAACTAAATGTTTATTTACATGGAGTATTTTTTTTTACGTGTATGTTAATCTTAAGTTTATCAATCTGGCCACATCATCACTGGTAGTTTCTCATATTAAAATTAATCTTCATTGTTGACATATTATTTCATGTTGGAGCTTGCACATCCTAAATTGATAATTAGTGACATAATGGTACAATGTTTTCCTAGGTTTACGCAAGAAATCAGGTAAACTGCTTTTCTTGGGACTTGACAATGCAGGTAAAACTACCCTTTTGAGCGTATTGAAGGAAGGTCACATGCTTCAGCCGGTACCAACACTGCACCCCAGTAAGTAAAATCAACTGGGGCAGTCATTTGTGCAGTCCCACGGCATGAACCCTTGCTTGCTGCAGGCCTTTACTAATACCATTTATTGTATCACATGCCTGTATTGAATGTTGAAGTTAACTGTATTTATCCATCAGAATTTCATGTCTACAGTCCTTGCAGAATCCACGAAATTGAGAGAATAAATTCAGATTGAATTTTTTTGGTTTATCAGTTGAATGGGTATCATTGAGTTACATTTCCCATCCATTGTTGGTCTTGACTCTGAGACAGACTGTTAAAAAAACTCATAGTTATATTTCATATTCTTATGATTTTATAAAAACCTTTATATTTAGCTTGGTTACCCTCGGTTATGGTTTGTACTTAGTGTGATTTTCTCTCACACCTATTGTGCATCAGGTTACAATGTTTGGTATTTGCATCACAAGGAGTACTATACCTTTTAGTGAGACTATAACATGAGCATTAGTTATTATGCAACAGAAAGGCAGTGGATTATATCCCTAACATAACATCAGCCTGGGTTGGCTGCCACAGTGTGACGTTGGACATGGCACTTGTCTCCAGATGCCTCAGCACTACATAGCCTACTTGTGTTACTGTGGTGATATTCTGTATAACACCAGACCAAACAAATTCGGCAAAACTAGGTGATTGTGACTTGTATTTTTGCTATTGGTTAACCTTCTTGTTGACCGGATTTTTTTCAAGTTCTATTGGTTATGGAGTCACATAGTATGTAAATGTGTCATGAGAAATACTACAGCCCTCAATGTAACTAGGTCAGTGGAACTCTATATATTTCACGGTCTAGTGATTTTGGTTCAACCTTTGCATTTAGCTAAGCTTCACTTTGTAGGATTTGAATTTTGGTGATTTTCTCAGATGCTTTTACTAGTAGAGTCACATAAGTTGGTGTTCACTCGCATCATATTGGGTTGTAAATCTTTTAGAGACAATTAGGTTACTGTGATGTCTGTTGGTCAATTGATTTTAGGCTTACCTTTGGGTTTTGCTCATTTTTTCAGGTATATATACCATATTGCCTTTAGAATCACAAAACCTGGTATGCAATTCAAGGAGTACTACAGCAGTCAGTTACAATAAGGTCACTATGCTTTGGAGTCGCATAATTGAATAATCAAGAATAATACATGCATCAGTGATTATTATGACAGTATGACCTATATTTCAATTTCTTTTGATTTTTAAAACACCAGGCCATAAAGCAAAGTGAGCTAATTTTATTGTTCTATACATGCTCTTTGCAGTATGTTGCTTGTTTCTTTCAAAATGTGACTATGGCATCAAAATCTTGGACAAACTCATTAATGAGTGAGATCCATGCATACTAATGAGGTGATGTTTCATCTGATTGGTCTTTTTTAACATGCTGGGAACCATATTTATGATCTGATTTTGATAAAACTTGGAATATACCTTACATATATGTTTATATCATTAAGAACTCTGATATTGAGTGAGATCCAAGCATACTAATAATGTGATCCTGCATCTGATTGACTGGTACTGTTACTCCACTGGAAGCCATGTTTCTGATCTGATTTTGATCAAGCTTGTATTATGAGCTTGTGTCATATAGATCATAGATGGTTTTAGTAATGAGCAGGATACACACATATTAATGAGGTAATTTTGGCATATTGAATAAGCTTGTTACATCAATTGAGGCTGTGTTTCAGATCAATTTTTGTTCAGACTTGTAATATCGACTTGCATAAATCAAGATCATAGATTGGTTCAGTAATGAGTGAGATCAACACGTGAATGAGGTGATCTTGCTGAACTTATTACTTACCTGGAAGTCCTATTTCAGTTCTGATTTTGAACTAACTTCAAGTGTATGCTTATATTATATTCAAGATCTTCAAATGTACAAAATCTATGCGTACTAATCAGATTATTTCGCATCTGAGTGGCTGACATTTTTACCACTCTAGATGACAGATTTCTGATCTGACTTTGATCAAACTTGAAGTGTAGGCTTAGGTACATCATCAAAATCTTGGATGCATTTGATGATGAACAAGATCTACGCATATAAAGAGGTGATCTTGCATCTAATTGACTCTGCTTGTATCACTCTGGATGCCATATTTCTGATCCTATTTTTATCATACTTGGAGGATATGCTTTTGTCAGGATCTTGTAAAAGTTCTGTAATGATAGAGATGCATGAATTTTAAATGCTTGATCTTACATATAATTGGCTGATCATGTTACCACTTTGGAAGCCATATTTGTGATTTGATTTTAATCTAACTTGGAATTTTTGCTTCAGTCATCAATTTCTTGGATCATTTTCAAGTAATGAGCAAGATCTGAGCCTGTTTAGTGAAATTATGTATGTAAGCTTTCAGGGTAATAATAGGTCCACCATTGTGTCTTGTTGGCTTTAGCTTAGTTCCTCTGGATTAGGGTTTGTGTTCAGGTCATTTTCTGGACACTGTAGAGCTAAGATGGTACATGTGAAAAGTGACCTATATTTCATGTTCTGGTTTACCTTTGTGGTTAGCTCTTGTCCCCAGTTCTAGGTGTATTGCCAGTAGAATCATATATTTATAATGTTATTACATCATGAGGAGTCCTACATTAATAAGCAGACTAGCTCACTGATCTATATTTCACATTCCAATGCTTTTTTTGTTGTTAACCTTTTCATTTGACTGGATTCTTAGTTAATGTTACCTATGGAGTCACAAAACTAGTTATGTAATTGTCTCATGGTAGTACTATGGCCTTCACTGAAAACTATATCAATGTGATCTATATTTTAGTTCAGTGATATTTGGTTAACCTTTAAATTTATTGCAGTTTCTCAAGGTTTTGGTTATGTTTGCATGTAAGTCATTTTCTCTGACCTTTGTAGTGTGACAAGCATTGATACTTATTTGTGTTGTGATAAGTTGCAACATTCGGTTACAAAGTTCACTGTGACCAACATTTCATAGTCCAGTGATTCTGGTTAACCTTTTCATTAAGCTGTTTTATTCAGGCACTGTTTCCTATGAAGTTACATTGTGTCATGGGGAGTATTGCAGCCATCAGCCATATTAAGTCATTAAACCTTTTTTCAAGGTGATTTTGGTTAACTATTGCATTTAGCCTGATTTCACTAGGTTAGAATTTGAATTTAGATAATTTGCTCAGAAACTATTACTTACAGAGTAACTTCATTTGGTATTTAGCTGTGTCATGTATAGTACTTTATGGTTCTGTTAAAATTGGGTCACTGTGATCTATATTTCACATTTGTTATTTTGGTCAGCCTTTACTATTATCACATTTGTCTGAGGCACCATTTTTCTCTGTGGATTCTCATCACTTGCTATAATATAATTCCATCATAAGTAAGTGGTCAAGTGGTCCAAGGTGCTCACCTTTACAGATCACAAACACATCTCACTTCAGTCTGAGTGAGTTCGGCTTGACCAGCATGAGTATGTGAGAATGGTTGCCAATAGCATCCTGAGTCTGTGGTTCATCCTGGTGTCTTCCACCACCAAATATATACTGGCTGCCATGTATAACCTATCATAAGCTGAAACATAGCATTAAACACCAGAAAACAGGAAAGATCATAAAGAGTACTTAAGCCATTATGAAAAGTGGCTGTCTGTGACCTGTATTTTACAGTCAACTAATTATATTTAACTTATTATCTCAGTTTTTTCTAGAATAATGTTTGTGCTTTGGTTATTTTCTCAGACTCTGATACCAGTCTGTTCATAAAAGTTGGTGTTGAAATGCATCAGTCTGTTTTTCAAAGGACCAAAAAAGTCTGCATTGATTATTACCATATGTATGTGTATACAAATGAAATTACAGTATTATTGGTTTGGAATTCAGGCATGCCACCATTGTTGAGTGTATTTTTGTATGTTTGGATTGACATACCAATTTTATAATTCAAAGTTGTTGTTTTTTCTTGTAAGATCAATCATACAAAGACAACAGCATTTGATGCACTTTGTTGATCATAATGTTCATCAGAAATGGGAGATTTAGTGCATCCTATGTTCTAGAAACAAAAATTCGGCCCATAATGTATAATTTTCAATTTTAGCATATTGAGAACATCCCGCCCCCCCACCACAACACAGATTAACAATGCATGATTTGTACTTTTGACAAAAGGCTGCTGCATGTTTTGCTTGTCTGTTGTAGGTCTGTATAAAAAGTCAGGTAAGCTGGTGTTTCTTGGCCTAGACAATGCTGGTAAGACAACACTACTGCACATGCTCAAAGATGACAGAATGGCACAGCATGTCCCAACACTACATCCAAGTAAGAATACGTTATTAATGTTGATCTTCTGTCTGCGCATGCATCCATTTTAACATCACAAAGAGAGGAATGCAGGCTCACAAGAATTAGATTTTGTTTCACCTATTTTAGCAAATGGTGATGTATCACTTTTCATGCTGCATTGGCCACATGTTATTGTAAGAATCTGTAACAAAAGTTTTCATGTTGAAATTTTACAAGTCAGATGCTGTGGAGATACAGGGCTGATGCCCATCTAAATATTTGTATATACAGCTGGTAATATTTGATTGGCCAATATTTTGTGTCATTTCAATTTTTTTAAAACAATTATTATTATTACATTGTATATGCATGCTTTATGTTGTTTTTGTTGGTTTTTCTTTTTCTGATTTCACATTGGAATGTATAATAGTGTATGTCGTTATAGTAGTTGGGACATCATAAATTATTTTTAAAAATAATTATTGTTTTAATGATGAAATTTTTGAGATGCTTGCACTAAGGGGTGAACTTTATCCATGGACTAGCTTTGTTTGTTCAACATGCATGACCAGGTAATGAACCCTTTATGATTCAGATTCCTAATCCCTAATCAGGTTAAGCAGTGTACTATGTTGGCTTAAACAGTCTATTAACAGTTGGGTAAACAGCTGTTCAGATAAATACACATACTGATTCTATTTACATAGCAAATTACTACTCCAAATGGGATTGTATTTATCATCTTGAGACAAGAAAACAGTCTTTTGTATTGCATGTGTACCCTATATTGATGACTCAAGATAAATGTTAATCAGGTAAGTTAATTCTTTTCCCATCATTTGAGGAGATCCATTGTAGATCAGTTGGTAGAACATAGGATTTGTGATCCAAGGGTCATGGTTCAATACCCCACCCAAGCCAGGCCAGGTTGACTGCCTTGGCATGTCCTTTAGAAATGCACTTGACTTAACAGTTCTTTGCATGATATAGCCAAATTGTTAAAGTGCCATTAAAGCCAACAAAGACCAAAACCAAAACCTTAATTTGAGTCCAGTCTTGGTTTGATGTCAACAGCATTCTTTCCACATTTAATAACATTCTTATCTGTCTTTATTTCACAAAATAATCATAGGTTTTTTGATGGATTTCCTGTGCACGAATACTTGGACCTGATTTACAAAAGTCCGAATTTCTCGCCAGTTTTTATTGACTCATTTTTAACTATTGGTGATTTACTCCATTGCGAGTCAACCACCATCACAATGCACTGCTGATTTGTTATTTTCTGATAGTGTTTTAAATAGCAACCCAAATCTGTTGCACAAAGTCAGCACTGCATGTGTATCTAACTGTAGTCATATAATATTGAAATTTTGACTTTGACAGCATAACTTACCATATCATTTTTATCGCAAGCTATGATGCCAATTATGCTGACTTTATTTCTACTCAAGTTTCTTTTCAAAAGTTCATTTTATTGAGGATAGGATGAAGGTAGGGAAGCCAGGCCTCTTGAAAATTTTAAGTTGGATAGTATCACTTTTATTTATTAATTTTGGGCATTTCCCCATGAAAAAAAGTCATCAGTATGTTTCAGATTTTTCCCCAGCATTTTTTTTTTTATTTATCTTAGTATGTGCATGATATTGTCACATAATGTTTTCAGAAAAGTGCATTATCATCATAACAGCTGGGTAAAAAATAGATGAAAGTATATATATTTACATATTACAATTTCTTCCTACATTATATAAAGTCTTCTTGCCAAAGCTCATTACATTCTTTGAATTTAAATAATATCTATCTTTTCTTCAATTCACCATATCTCTGGACTGTTGAAGTCAAAATCTTTATGGCAAAGTCATTATATGCTGATGGTTACAAGATATACCACCCCTTGGTAATTTGCACAAAACAAAACAGTCATTTTAAGTTTACTACAAAATCTAGAACTCACTTCTCCATAATGAAACATATCTATCAAACAAGGCTTTTAATTCACTGGGTACTCTTTTCATTTGGTTACCTTGCTTTCTTTTATCATATTTGTGAACTACTAGTATAATTAAGGTAGATTAAACTGTTACTTACACAATCATATTTATAACAGTGTTCAAGTGATTAATTGAAATGGGTTGACCTGACACACGACAATGACTGCTAGTTCAAACACAGGTAGGATTTGCATGCCATGTATTTTTATTTACTATTTACTCCATTCCCATTATATGATTTGACACAAAAAATGTAATAATGTTATAATACAAAGCATGTCTGCTTGTAATTGAGTGTAACAGTACCACAAATATATCCCCAAATCAGAAATCAGAACACGGTCGTCAGTTCATTAGGTTCTCATTTGAAATGGCCATTGTTGTCACAATAGATTTATATTTTTAACATTTGAATACCAGAGGACATCATGCTTTTGTGATGATTGCACTAAAATCAAATTAAAATAAACAACTAAAACACAAATTTTCCTTAATAAAACATATTTAATTATTATTTTATAAATTGTAGCCAGGGGTAGACATTAGTGACATTTTCACTGATCAGAATTCTCTCAAAGATTGTTATGTACTGAGAATTGGGTTTTTTTATATAGAAAATTTAACAGAATATAGGACTTTCTTATTATAAGTTGAGAATTTCATGTTTCAGATTTCCAGACACTAACTGTACTGTCTGTGACAATAAAAAATGAACAGTACTGGTATATCAGGGTTTCATTTATTAATTTTGCTATTGATTTTCTTCATGTTTAGCAAGGGTAAATTTTGGCATTATTTTTAGAAAATGGGATCCATACCTGTCTCCACATTATAAGTGGATTTGTGAGTTATCCGGGCACAATTTATCGAGGAAGTGGTGTAATTGAGCACCCTCTGTGACAGCCTGTTCATCAGATCTTGATCCTGTTAATTGTTTAAAAGGATCATTCACGGCTAGAACAAAAATGAAACAGAATGTTTATTAATTGGTGTAAGATAAGACATAAAGCTAAGACTAAGTGAATTTCCAATGGGAAATTCTTCAAGGGTCAAGACTATGAAGTGTTTTTAAATGATAATGACAATAACCAGTGTAACACATTCTTCAAAGAAAATGATATGTCAGTAAGTGTTTTTAAATGATAATGACAATAACCAATGTAACACTTTCTTCAAAGAAAATGATACGTCAGTAAGTGTTTTTAAATGATAATGACAATAACCAATGTAACACTTTCTTCAAAGAAAATGATAATCAGTAAGTGTTTTTAAATGATAATGACAATAACCAGCGTAACACATTCTTCAAAGAAAATGATATGTCAGTAAGTGTTTTTAAATGATAATGACAATAACCAGTGTAACACTTTCTTCAAAGAAAATGATACGTCAGTAAGTGTTTTTAAATGATAATGACAATAACCAGCGTAACACATTCTTCAAAGAAAATGATATGTCAGTAAGTGTTTTTAAATGATAATGACAATAACCAATGTAACACTTTCTTCAAAGAAAATGATATGTCAGTAAGTGTTTTTAAATGATAATGACAATAACCAGTGTAACACTTTCTTCAAAGAAAATGATATGTCAGTAAGTGTTTTTAAATGATAATGACAATAACCAGTGTAACACTTTATTCAAAGAAAATGATATGTCAGTAAGTGTTTTTAAATGATAATGACAATAACCAGTGTAACACATTCTTCAAAGAAAATGATATGTCAGTAAGTGTTTTTAAATGATAATGACAATAACCAGTGTAACACTTTCTTCAAAGAAAATGATATGTCAGTAAGTGTTTTTAAATGATAATGACAATAACCAGTGTAACACATTCTTCAAAGAAAATGATATGTCAGTAAGTGTTTTTAAATGATAATGACAATAACCAGTGTAACACATTCTTCAAAGAAAATGATATGTCAGTAAGTGTTTTTAAATGATAATAACAATAACCAGTGTAACACATTCTTCAAAGAAAATGATATGTCAGTAAGTGTTTTTCAATGATAATGACAATAACCAGTGTAACACTTTCTTCAAAGAAAATGATGTGAGTGTTTTTAAATGATAATGACAATAACCAGTGTAACACTTTCTTCAAAGAAAATGATATGTCAGTAAGTGTTTTTAAATGATAATGACAATAACCAATGTAACACATTCTTCAAAGAAAATGATATGTCAGTAAGTGTTTTTAAATGATAATGACAATAACCAATGTAACACATTCTTCAAAGAAAATGATACGTCAGTAAGTGTTTTTAAATGATAATGATAATAACCAATGTAACACATTCTTCAAAGAAAATGATATGTCAGTAAGTGTTTTTAAATGATAATGACAATAACCAGTGTAACACTTTCTTCAAAGAAAATGATATGTCAGTAAGTGTTTTTAAATGATAATGACAATAACCAGTGTAACACTTTCTTCAAAGAAAATGATGTCAGTAAGTGTTTTTAAATGATAATGACAATAACCAGTGTAACACTTTCTTCAAAGAAAATGATATGTCAGTAAGTGTTTTTAAATGATAATGACAATAACCAGTGTAACACTTTCTTGAAAGAAAATGATATGTCAGTAAGTGTTTTTAAATGATAATGACAATAACCAGTGTAACACTTTCTTCAAAGAAAATGATGTGAGTGTTTTTAAATGATAATGACAATAACCAATGTAACACTTTCTTCAAAGAAAATGATATGTCAGTAAGTGTTTTTAAATGATAATGACAATAACCAGTGTAACACTTTCTTCAAGGAAAATGATATGTCAGTAAGTTTGTTATGGTTTAATTCCTTTAGTGTCGGGGAGCTGAAATGTCTTTCAGAACTTTATCTTGTGTTATGTACTTGCTGTGGACACAGTTAGCACTAGATGCTTATTGTTGTTGAAACATTTAAAATACTGTATGAATGAAGGAATATTCCAAATCTTTTTCTTGACTTTTTTCAAATACAGATAAAAATCGATAATTCAAATTTTTTTATTTCTTTCTTGTGTAGACATAAATTAAAATTCCTAGGCCACCACTCAAATAAGTAAGATTTTGTGGTGGGGATCGGATGACCAGACTTTTCTTTCTTTGGCTTAGAGTATACTATTCAACTTGGATGGGATGCAATTTTCAGTTATAAAATTTTACTGGTGAAATGACTGCTGCAGAAATTATCCACAATAACATCTAACACAACAATAAAATCCAAATTGGCAGTTTATAATAGTGCCTAGGAATTGTACATAATCCCGTCTACTGACACCATTCCGCCACTTGCTAAGTAGATCTAAACCAAAAGGTAGCAATCAGGATTGTACATCTATTGTCGTAAGGAAGACTTAACAAGAATTACATTTTATTTCACCTATTTTAGCAAAGACAGGAAATCTTCATTCATTGTTTTCTTCATTTCTTAGAACATTTCTTTCATTGATGGGGAGATACCCACTATCTAAATATAAATCCGTAAACTCTGCAGCTGATCTTCTTAGCAAGGTCACCATGGGGTTAACTGGATGTTGGGTAATTTTACCTTTATTGTTACTATGGTGTGTCTGTTTTATTGACTTGAAAAGTAATGCATGCCATAGCCATTGCAGGGCTCAAGAGAACTTTTTCAGCAAATACAGTATTTGATATTTGTAAGATTTCAGCCTGCAGAAATCTGGCTATTTTTATTGACCAATAGCACATTTCATATTATTCAATACAGATTCATGAACAGTTTCAAATATCACCAGTAAGAAACTTTTTGTTCATATTTTTAGCTCTACTGGTTATATACTAGAAGAGTTTATGGGATGGTCTGTTTTCAATTGTCCATTAGTACAGGTTTGTAAATGCTAATCCTCCACACACACCTTCATCCCCATTGTCACCACTGACTTGGGTTAAATTAGAAGCCAAAAGGCAGAATTTTAATCAAATCATGTCAACATTAGCACCCATCTGACTTGTCTTTAGATTAGTCTTGTCATTCATATTGCTATATTATTGTAACCATTCTGTGATATATAAAAAAGTAGGTGACAGTAAAATAAAGCACTTTAAAAAATAGTCTTTTGCAAAAATACTGACCCATTTATTTTCCTAGAAACCATCATTGTTGTATCTGCATAATTAGAAACAAAGAGGAACTATTGTGTGTGTGTGTAGGGGGATTATTCTCAAAACTGTTTCCCAAGTAACACTGGTGAAACACATATAGCCTAAGATTGGCCTTGCTTTCATAAAGCATCTCAATACAAGCACATGCTCTTCTGCTCTGCTCAAATTTTCATGTCTGTAACATTTTATGACCAGTGTTTTTTTATATCTCTATTGTGTGCTAAAATTTTGTCCATGATTGTAGGTTTTGTTTAAGTTAACATTCATTTGTAAAAAAAAATTAGCCAACTTTTGTCCATGGCTGTTGGTTGTACTTGAAGATAATATTTGTAAACATGTTGACGTGGCTTTTTGACCTTAGGAAGTTCTGGAACCATACTAATAACCCACGTCCTTGTCATCTTATTGCATCTTAGGTTTATATATAATGTTCTAATAGTCAAAATTATTCATTCCTATCTATAAGTCTGTGATGGAATCATTTTTTGTTGTGTTCAGTTAAAATTTAGAGGAATTGTTTACCGTATTCAAATTATTCATTGGAATTACAAAGTGCTCATTGACATTTTGGACTAAAACACTACTTTGGAATTATTGTGAATTCATTTAAAGACATTCTGGATTATATCATTATGATAGCAAGACTATTGGTACATCAGCACTTTCAAGACTGTTGGTATATCGGCACATTGTAGACTGGAATACATTCAAAACACCACAAGATTAAATTCAGAACACACTATACTTTTGGACACATGATAAAACTTTTTAGGATTGTTTGGGATTTAATTCGTAGTACTGCAAGTTCCTTTTACGTTTTAACTTAGGGAAGTAAATTATTTGTTGAAATACTTGTTATATTTTTTCAAGACCACAGAATCATAACATCTGCAGATTTGATAACCAGGTTCTTCATAGTAATTTGTTTCGTAATTTCCAGTCGAGTACATACTTACTGTTAAAAGTTTTTGTGGAAAGCTGTGCTTGTTCAGGTGAGTGTTCTGAATAGGTGCTGCTCTTAAAATTCAGAAGGTGTGTTTGACCATGATAATCTTTACAATTTTAGAATTTGTATAATGCATAGTATGTTTGCAGAATGACACTACATATCACAGCAGATGTCTCAGTGTTTATGTAACTCAGGAGGTGCTTTGAAAGTGGACATGTTCATATATAAATGATACACAAATATGTAGTACCAGATTTTGATTGGAATTTTTGAAGGAAAAACTATTCTTATTTGCGTATCTTTTCTGTACCATGTATACCCTCCATGTCTTGAAATTGATACTACAGTAGAGCCTGTCTTGAAAGACCACCCCTTCTGCCATAAAATTATGGTCTCTCAAGACAGGTGGTCTCTCATAACAGGTCATAAGACTATATAATCATTAAATTTGTTTATTGAGAATATGGTCTCTCAAGACAGGTGGTCTCACATAACAGTGGTCTTTCAAGACAGGTTTTCCTATAGTAGTTACATGTGTAGGAAAGTAATTCAGCCATACCAAAAAGTAGGTCAGTTTCACTCACTTGTCATACTTGAGGTGAGTGACTTTTGAATTTGCAGCTCTGTTACATCTTCAGTATCTTGGATCATATTTCACCAGTACTCACAAAGTTTTGTAAGTGTTTGTAGCTTAAAGAACATAACCTTATAAAAACTAGATCATTTTGATATAATTTTCATGTTTGGGTAACATTTGAATTTTCAGCAATTCATTCATTACGCCCTAACTATCTTAGACCATATTTTCACCTACATTCATGAAATTTGGTATGTTTATGCATCTTAACAAGACTAACTCAACCCTACCTACACTTGGTCACTTCTCATTTTTAGCTATCAGTTCAGTACATCTTCAGTATCTTAGACACTGTTTTGCCTAAATGTATACAAATTGCAATGTTAATGCATAGCAAGATGAGTAATCCAACCATATCAAAATGAGGTCATTAAAGCTGTACCGATTAATTGGCCGATTAGAATAATTGGTATTGGCAGAAATAATTGGTGACGATGTAAACAAATTTCCAAAATATAAATTCACTCATAACATTCATCTTGACATGGCTTGAATTTTAAATCAGAATTAAATAGTGAAAATTAAGGAATAAAAATTTGATTTGGGGGTTAATTGAAAGACGATATATTCTTAAAAGTAAATACTTTATAACACACTTGCTGTAAACTACCACTGATTGTCTGCACACATCAAATTTTCAATGCCATTCATGCACTCATCCCAATCAAACCATCCAATGAGGCCTTGCGTGGCTGTTGAACTTCCAGCATGCTCATTAGCAGATAGCTAGCGAAATTTCCAACTACACTGAAACTATGACTCACTATAGGTAATCTTTTCTTTAGCCAGTCCTTCTATGCTGCTAATCAATGAATAGCAGTCACACACAGAAGCATCTGAACAGTGACATACAAATATTATGCAGCATTGATATTGGCATGTCAGCGCCAGCGACATAACCTCAGATGCTTCAGCATGCAACTCGCAGCGTGGTTCGTGCTTCCATCCAGCCACGTGGACATTTTTGTAGTATCTTACTTGATTTAAAACATTATTTCAAGAGCGTGAATTGATTGGATTATTAATACTGACTAGCTATTGTACACTATTAAATATACTACCAAGCCTATGCATAATGTCGACCTTGAAACACTCAAGTTTATACTGGAAATACTTCAAAGTAAATGCAATTGATGAGTCCAAAGCAAATTGCACACTTTGCAAACCATGCATTTCCAGAGGTGGAAAGGATTCTAAAAACTATATGACATCAAATCTTGTCCAGCACGTGTACTGCAAGCACATCGTTGAACATGGCCTGTTTCTGGCAGATAAAAAAGAAAAGAATGCTGTGCAGTTAACCTCAGCAGCTTCAGCAACTCCTCTTACTCTGACTGTTGATGCCATGCTCGACCGGATGCAGCCATTTGGATTTGACGACCCAAGAGCTATTAGTTGGCACAAAGCTATTGCAGAGTTCATGGCAGTAGATGTGCAACCATTTTCCATTGTTGATGACATTGGATTTCAATGTTTGATGGCCAAGGCAGGACCGCTCTATAAAATTCTAAGTTGGAAGTACTTTTCCACATCTTTGATACCTGACATGCATAAGATGCGTGATTTACATTCTGCCCAATCTGACCTTAGTTTGACCTCAGATGCATGGTCAGACCCGCCCATCGTTATAGCCTTGTCGAGTCTTACAGCACACTGGTTGATGGAAGACTTTCAGCGGAAACGTGATTTTAGCAGCAACACCTCTCAATGAATCACACACAGGAGGATATTTAGCGAATAAACCTGGACAAATTATGCAATGAATACAACATTCCCAAAACTTGTATCCATATTTTTCTGCGTGACGGAGGTGCGAACATGGTAAAAGCAATTCTTCTGGCTGAACATCGACAGCATCAGCTGTTTTGCACATGCTGCAGCTCATTGTCAGTGATGGCATTCTGTCGAAACAAGCTGTAAAAGATGTTTTGGCGATCTCGCGATACATAGTCAGCAAGTTCTGGCACAACAGCAGCTTTAAGAGCAGCAAGAAAAATTTGGCGTTGCCCGTAAGAACTCGTCCAGGATGTCTAGATATGCTGAAATTCTGCATGCAATATGTTGGTTTTGTTATATAACAAAACAAGTCTTGGGGGCTTACGCTACTCTCTATGACGCCTAGTCTAACAGCCCAACAGTGGGTCTTGATTAACAATATTGTGGACACGTTAGGCCCATTCGCAGACATTACCAAGGAAGTAATTTATAGCCAAACATCTGTATCCATCATTCTTCCTATGCTGAAAATGCTCTGAATGTTACTGGCTGGAGGGCAAGAAGCGAATCAAGGTATTCAGACAATGCACCATGATATGTTGACATCACTGCACACTGCCAGCATCAAGAGGCATATCTTGGCCACCATCTTAGATCCATGATTCAAACATTGCCTATTCAGCGAAGAATTACTTGTGACCAGATCCAAAGAATGGTTTAGAGCAGAATGCATCATAGTTGCGTCAGGTCAGGTGTCTGTGATGAACCTTTCCATACCGTAAATGAAACAACCCACATGGATGACGTCGTTGACGCGATGCTTGAATTGTATCTGGACAGCCCTCTGTTGCCACAAGAAGACATATACAGCTGGTGGAATGCTCACAGGTTTAAGTTCCCCATCTTGGCAAAATTAGCTAGATGCTATTTGTATGCACCAGCTTCAAGCGTTCAAAGTAAGCAGCTGTTTAGTGGCACAGGTCAGATTTTTTAGGCTCGTCATGGATTGTTACTTGGCAAGAAGGGAGAAATGTTACTGTTGCTTAAATACAACCTACCTCAACTAGGCTTTCAGTATTAGTTGCAGCCAGCATACATTGATGTCTAACTTTAGCTCTATAGCATTCATATTATTAATTTTAATTATTATTGGGCTATTGTTATTAACATTTTTTAGTCGTTTATTGAAATCTAGTAATGGCGACCTGCATCATTCAACATAAGTTAAAAGACTAGCTTAATACATTTTCATTCATTTATATCTTGAATTGGCAAACCATAAGTTTTATCAGTGTTAGTTTTAAAGTTTTTCAAGTTTTATGTTTGTGTGATCGTTGTTTTCTATAAATAGCAATGTACTTCTTATCTGGTTTCTGTTTGTTTTTGTATAGAAGTCCAAATTCACTTGCTGCTTAAACAACCTTGTTAAAACTGACACGGCAAATACCTGCTTGCATTGCACTAATAAGTTTATGTTTCTGATCCAGTCGTTGCTATAAAACAAATAATAATGAAATAATTGGTATTGGCAATTTTAATAATAGGCTATACACTCTATCAGCATAATCGACAAAAAGTCACATCAGTATGGCTTTAGAGGTCATTTTGACCCAATTTTCATGATTGATTAACTATTTTATTTTAAGCTATTCGTTTGTTAAGCAGTCAATATCTTGGAGCCATTTTCATCTGCACTTGTGAAACTTGGCATGAATGTGCATCACAAGGAGGGTACCCAAACTAAGTTTCTATTGCCTAATTTCTTGCTCAGGTGACTGGTATTTTCAGTTCTGTTGTATATTACTGCCTTTATCTTGGACATTACTATACCTATGCAAGAATAGTGATACGTGGATACGTCAGAAGGACCATAATTCAGCCATACCAAAAATAGGTTCTATTGACCTCATTTTCAGGCTTGAGTTTCTCTGATATTTTCCTCTATTCTAGTATATTTAAATGTGCTTCTGTTGGTAAAGGAGTCTATGTTTATGAGTCATGACATTGCATTTACTTACATTTTATTTCTGACCTCATTTTTGTATGTTACAGCATCAGAAGAGCTGACAATGGGTGGAATGAAATTCACAACATTTGACTTAGGTGGTCATGAACAAGGTAATAACAATATTTTCACTGTAAAATTAAAATTAATCATCCTTGTCACAACCTAATAGAAAATAAAAATCAGTTATGAAAGGATGCTCATGTCAACACTCACCGCTAGACTTTTCATGATTCCTGTTTGGTCCTAACATAAAATGGTGCCAGTCACCTATCCAGTATGACTGCCACGGTGGATGTCTTAAAAATCATGTAGTAATTCACACCCCCATGATGAATGGTCATTATGACATACGGTTTTCATCAGACGTCTAATGATGTCTGTTTTATCCTAGATGAAATTTTGCCAGTCTGACATCTGTTGTTTGTAATACAGCAGTCAGTTTGAAAATCTGACCACTGAAAAGTATCAGAGATGGTTTCAGCACTCTATAGTTAAAAGAAATGATCTAGAATTCCAGGAAATTCTTTTAGCCCAGTAGAGTGTCAGTTCTTTTAAAGGACTCTTGTTTTGTATCTTGGTATCTTTTTCTTTTGTCTCAATTTTTGTAAAATTGAGTGTTAATTACTTTTATAGTTTGTCTGACTGGTTTCATGTACATACATTAGTAATAGCAACATCATTCTTTATTCCTTCTGGGTATTATGAATGGACTGAATTCATGGAAATTAGACAGTGCTAAAATATTATGATTCACACCAAACTCCAGTAAAAGGATATAAAATACCATTATGATTGTTGTTATTTTTTCCTTGCAGCCAGAAGAGTTTGGAAGGATTACTTTCCAGCTGTTGATGGCATTGTCTTTCTAATAGATGTCTGGGACAGGGAAAGGTTCATGGAGGCAAAGGCAGAGTTAGATGTAAGTCACTTACTGTTAGTAGGGAAAATTTCAGAAATTTCTGATTTAAAATAAAGAAATGAAATTTGCATGTTAAATAGTCTCAATTATGCAGAAATGTTGAAAATAAAAGCATACTAAAGTTTCCTATTTTTCTGTAGTATTTCTAATAATACTTAGAATTATAAAGTCTTTATTTTCAGAGAGCAACCTAATTAGTTTACAAAACTAATCTCTCTTGAGGACTGCTGTTATATACAAATATTTACAAGTAAATGTTATTAAGATTCATTATACTGCAGTTATTTGAATATTATTTCATAAAAATAGAAATTGAAAAAGAGTTAAAAGAAAACATGACTTGAAAATATTCTAAAGAAAATAAAAAAAATGGTAAGGAAATATGACAGTATGAAAAAATTATCCTTATTAATCATATAGTCATTTCATTATCTTTGATGAAAATCAGTTAGTGAAGGGGCTTCTTTTGCATCATTATGTAAAAATATTCCAACTTAATGGACCAAAATACTAAAACATTTCTGAAATAATTATGTTTGAGGCTTTGGAATTATTACTTGACAAAGACCATCAAAAGTTGAATTCAAATTTGTTTTTTGTGCTTTGACCATAGTGGATTCTGAAGGCCATTCTTATTTACAATTTGTACATAAGGTTAGAGTTTCTAAGATATATATTCTTATATGATTGAAAGTATTCTTAGCTGGACCATTGCATAAATGACAAGTTATTTACTTCCAGTGCTGATTATATAATAAGTTCTAACAACACACATTATCTACTCTTGACAGTTCAAACAATTTTTGTCAAACCTGTCTTTAAATATCATAAAGGGACTTGTAGAAAGTGTCTTTTTAGGCATAAAATACTATACAAAATATATCACAAACTTAAAAAACCAAAGGGACTTTTTGAACCAAACCTTTGTAAAGGGTATGGTTGCAATATTGAGCTGGCCACTGGCAGGTTTGAGTTTTAAAAAAGACAATAAATTAATAGAATTGTGGCTGATATGTATTTCCAGTCTGAATCACTAGATCCTAAAACGATGGCTTGGAAGATTCATAATGGTTTTCAAAGGACAAGGTCATGGAAGTATTTGCAGGCAAAAACTTTAAATCTAAGAAACATCTTGCCTGCAAAACAAACCACACTTTATTTCACATGCCTGGCATAGTAGTCCAGATTGTTATTACAGTTGATCCTGGCCTTATTTTGTAAATACCAAAGTGTTTGCCGTTCGATTCAGTTTTTGTTATGATACTTGATACCTCTATACACCCTGTTACTAAACCATTAAACCAAAAGTAACTCGCTATTACCTGCGTACATCATTGGAATGGCAATGATGAGAATTTATTTCAGGTTCTTATTTAGCATATTCTTGCGTGTACTGTCAAGAAACCATGCATGTGTATGCATACTGAGCTGAACTACACTGCTTTACATAAAATCTGTAAATTCAAAGCTATTTAGATGTATTCCAGCAGCTTTGCTGTCGTTTGACAGGTAGATTTTTAAAACTGGTTTTAGTGCAGTAATTCTATTATTAATCTCTTTCTAAGAGAGGCCTGTTTACTCTTTTCCAGAGTTTGCTGACAGATGAACAGGTAGCCAATGCTCCAGTTCTGGTCCTTGGTAACAAAATAGACAAACCCAATGCTGCTAGTGAGGATGAAATACGACATGTGTTTGGGCTTCATGGTCAGACCACAGGAAAGGTGTGTGTCCTTATTAAATATGCTAAAAATATCTATCAATAAATCGTGGGTAAGATTTGTTTGTTCGTTTCATGTGGAGTTAAAAAAGTGATCCACTGCCAAATCTGCTGATGTTAGATTTGCAGATCAGCATGAATTTCAAGCCCTGGATATGTATTGAGCTATTTAAGAAATATGCCAAAAGAAAAATGATTTGAAAAACTTATTGCAAACCTACATCCTATTAAGAAGTCACAGAGCTTAAAAGCTCTGTCATGGACAGTACACAAGTTTTTGCATTAACAAAAGCCTTCAATTTATGCGAAAAACAATATCATTCAGTGCGATATTTTGATCCTTTGACTCTTGCCCTTGGGCCTTAGGTGCAAATGACAGGACCAAAATTCATTCCACATGTAAACACTGACCAACCCACCCACCCACTCCTGGGCAACAAAGGCAAACTGCTAATAACATGTTACATACAAGATATATATTTTATAATTTATGAAGGTATGAAAATGAAAAGCATGAAGAGCAAATAAGAAAGAATATTCTATGAGCTTTTTTTTAATTATCTTTAACCCTGCACTGGAATCCCTGGGTTGCAGGAAATTTTGAAAACCTAACTGCATATTTATATGCTATAGGGAAGTCACAGGCCATGTTTGACTACTGTATCATGAATGGTAAAAACTATTTTGGATTTAAATGAAAACTGACACGTGGATGACCCAATGTACATATGTTCATGACAAGAAACAAAAAATACCCTTTTCTTCACAAGTGAATAAAATAAACACAGAACATAAATGTCCCCAAACAACACCCAAGAAACTGACTTAAATGCACAGCTTTAACCAAGGCATTGTTTCCCTTTACCCTTATTTGTGCATCAGAGACCCCCAAATTTTTTAATTGACCCATTCCCCCCACAGTTTTGACACCAACATTTCATTTTTGACTCTATCTGAATCCTAGTTCTCATGCCAAGGGAGATTTTTTACTCTCAGTTTTGCATCACAAGGGGATACAATGCAAGGTCTGATGGATGAACAGATGGATGGGGTAAGGTAATGCTATATCCTCTACAACTTTTGTGAAGGCCTTGGGTGACCTAAAGCGCTCACTGTTACGGATCACTGTCATCTCACCCCTGTCTGCATGGGTTCGAGTCTCGGGTTTGGTAAATGATACGTGAGAAAGCCTACCTGTAGCTTCTCGATGGCTGGTGGTTCTTTCCAGGGTTTTCCCAGGTTCTTCCTCTACCATTTATACTGGACGCCAGGTATAGCCTATCTTGTGCTGAAAAATGGCGTTAAACCCTACAACAACCTACAACAACTTTTGTGCTGGGGCATAAAAAAAATCAATTATTCATCCATGGATGAATTTGCTTACATCATCAAGATCTTGGATGGGATCAATAATTAACAAGATCCACACATTAATGAGGTAATTTTTCATGAGATTGTCAGCTTGTGACCACACTGGAGGTGGTATTTCTGATTTTGAATAAAATTCATAAATATGTTTATACAGTCGTATCCATTTATCTTGACATCCTTAGGCTCAAGGTAATGTTGACATAAGCATATCTTAAAATAAAAGTAATGGCAGCTAAATCTAAAAGCAAATTTCTTTTGGACCAACATGCAGATGAAATTCATTTTGTAAGGGATGACCTGTTGTCAATGAGTAGGATTTGCACTTTAAGAAAATAAACCAAAATAAATTTGATTTCATGAAGACACTGCCAGTATAAAATACACTTGTATATTGACAACTTACATGTTTGTTACCTTTGTATAATGAAATCTATAGTGCATGAAGCACATGTACATGAAAAATCAATGAATTCAAGTATTGGTTACATGTTAGAAAACTCGTTTATCAGTCACATCTGTTAGAAACCAGATGTATAAAAAAATAGTTTGATTTTCTTTCCCATTGTCAACCAGCCGTTTTGACTAAACAGTTCACTATGATATTCATTTTAGCATGTGGCTGTTGTATAGTTGTTATTTACTTGCTGATTAAACTGACCAAAATTTCAGTCTACCATATGGAACCATAATAAGGTTTTCGAGGGGATGAAGCTAATCATGGGGAAATAATGACCTGTCATCAAGTTATGAATTCTTTAAAAAAAATTTAAAATATTTAATGACAAATCATTGCAAACAATTGAACGACATTTTTTAAATAAAAATCTTAACTAAACATCAACATCTTCAACTTCCTTAATGGCTAGATATTTAATTATGCCACCAATGGTAGTCATCATAAATGTAGCTGCCATTCTTCCTGCAGAATAGGAAATGTTCATGGTGCAGTAAATATGTTCCAATCACCGATCACTTTCAGTAGTGCAGATTACATTGCTTTTATGAAAATTTGGTGATGACTTCCTTTGATGAAGGGTACATTGTTTTTATAGAAGATGGTAGCCAGCTGGCTTTGATGAAAGATGCACGTGTTAGTTAAGTCGCCAAGAAAAACAAATTACGGAAGACCAAACAGATACCCATTTGTTATTGTGATGGCAACATTAAAGCCTGGTAGCAACATCAGATTATTATGAAATAAAATTTGGATCAAAATTGGCAGCTTGACGACATAAGTGATTAGAAAACAAAGGATTTGTTTAAGTAGGGACCTAGGACTTCTGTTAACAAATACATTTTTTTTTTATCTCGACATTGACTTGAGCAAGACAAATTTGGTAGTAACCAAAGACCATGGGCCTAGGACTTTGTTTTTTTTGGGGGGGGTGACAGGTGATTTGTCAGCATATTGTTGTTGTAGGCTTACCACCATATTTTACTGCATGATAGGCTATACATGGTGGCCAGTATAACTGGTGGAGGAAGAACCACCAACCCATGGGAAGCTACTGGAAGGCTTTCTCACATACCCTCATTGGTCGAGCCCAAGACTCAAACCCATGCAGACAGAGGAGAGGTGGCAGTGATCAGTAAAAGCAAGTACTTTAGACTGTTCTGCCACTTCCAACTCTGGTTTGTCAACATAAGTGAAGTCAATTTAGTAGGTAAGACTGTATCATCAAAATCTCAGTAATATGCGAGATCCATGCATATTAATGAGGTGATATTGTATCTGATTAGCTGAGCTTATTTCCACTCTATACGCCATAAATGTGATCCAGAGTTTATTACATCAGAATAATGGTGTATATTATCATGAGTTTGGAAAATATAGAAATTGAACAGCGTTCATGTATGTCAAGGGAGTGATTTTGCGTCTGATTGGGTGAGCTTGTAACTCTAAAAGTAATTTTTTTTCTGATTTTGGTCAGACTTCAGATGAGGGCTATATTAATGAGATACCTGGCATCTATCTACAAAGCTTGCTTCCTTGCCAGAGCTAGAAACTATATTTCTCATCTGATTTCTATAAAACTTTATAAATGGGTTTATATCATAAAGATTATGAGCAGAGAATTTTTTTATTAGTTATACTATTATTTTTAGAACAAAGCTTTGTCGGGGTATATTAAAATTAGCTTTATATAAAGTTTTGGAGAATGTTTGTCTTGGGTATGTTCTTACTACATCAGTTTGCCTGATAAAATGGTCATCTGTTATGTAATCCACGCGAGCAGTATTAGACCCACTTGGGCCTCTTGTCTTGGCTACAAATTTTAAAACCTAGATTGTTTGCCATATTTGAAGGTATAAAGTCCAGATGTTGTAAACTGCATCTCACATCATGTGAGGGGCCCCGAGTGGCCGAGTGGTCTAAAGCGCTCTCCATTACGGATCACTGCCATCTCACCTCTGTCTGTGTAGGTTCAAGTCTCGGATTCGGCCAATGTGGGTATGTGAGAAAGCTTGCCAGTAGCTTCTCGAGGGTCGGTGGTTCTTTCCGTGGTTTTCCCGGGTTCTTCCTCCACCAATAATACTGGTCGCCATGTATAGCCTATTGTGTGCTGAAAACTGGCGTTAACCTCCACAACAACAACAACAACTCACATCATGTGAAATTGGTTAATATGCATGCATATATAATTATGCCTTGAAGGTTATTGAAATTGTTTCCACATAGCCGAGTTACGCTGGCTGTTGCGGTACTTTGCACATATCAGGGGTTAAAATTAACTAAATGCTGTCGATAACCTACGGTTGTTTTTTTTTACCAGCAGAATATAGATGGTTGGAGGTATATTTCTCCCAATTATGTTGACTTTTGGTGTAAAAGCACCATATAGAAATGCTCGGGTTAATCTTAAAATGGGATGGGGGAAAAGGGGAAACCGCTACTGAAGCAGACAAACATGTCAGGATGATTCAGAGATGTTAGGTATATGGTAAGTTAGAAAAAATAGCAATTTGATGAGAAGCCCCTCCTTCTGTCATCTATTATTATTATGAGTATTGACACACAAAATTGCTGGCAAGCTTTGATGTCCTCTGACATATTCTCATAGTGTGCATCTTCACATCTTTTGACAGATCTGTTTTTGTTCTGTATGTCTTAACATCTTTGGACAGATCTGTTCTTGTTCTCTATTCTTGACAACTTCTGACTGATCTGTTTTTTGGGGGGTTTTTTTGTTTTTTTTGGGGGGGGTGTTTTTGTCTTCATATCTTCTGACAGATCTGTTCTTGTTCTGTGCGTCTTTACACTTGCATTTGTCTGATCCTTTATTTGTATTTATTTTCTGCAGTTTTGTACTTGGTGGTTTACTCGAGTCTATATGTAATTAATTTCCTCACGCTGGTATTAAAAAATGTATTTGTCTTGTTATTTTCTATTCAGGGTAATGTACCTAGAAGTGAACTACCTGGCAGGCCAATGGAACTCTTCATGTGTAGTGTGCTGAAACGTCAGGGGTATGGAGAAGGCTTCCGATGGCTGGCACAGTACATAAACTAGAAAATCATGATAACTAGTACAGTGCATAAAAATAATGAAGAAAATATGATATTTTATGATTGTCAACAGAGGGAAGTTTGAAGGCATGACTGATTTTGTGAGCATTCATAAATATGTAATTTGATTGGACATTTACAATTAGATTGAATTCATCATCTTCCATGGCATTGTGCAGATGTCATTGTGAGTGAGGGAGATTCGAAATGCGCATATATAGACTTGTGATATTAAGAGGCAAATCTAACAAATGGGTATGTAGCATGATTGGATTTATGCTTCAGATATCACTGAAGCTAGATTTTTTGCTTGTTCATGACCAGTCATTTACACTTTGAAAGGTTTAAAACATGAAGATCCAGTTTGCAGAAAATGCTTTCAGACAAGTACTAATCAAGACTGACATTAGAATTTGAGAGCTGCTAAAGTGACAACAGAATCATTTTCTGTTCTTCAATGTCTTTTGCTAAAAGTTTACCTTATTTCTTTAATTGTGCATAACGGGTATACACATGTCCTATGCTAGATGTCTTCAAAGGCAAAGTTGGTGCATTGACTAATTGTTTAGATTGCATTTTAAAACATTAGATTAGTAGATAGACAGACATAATCATGCATAATTATATAAGGGATTGTAACTAAAACAAAAGACATGCCAAGCAAATGCTTTTCCCGTATCCCATGCAGGTCATAATGCCTCTGAATCTAAATGATCCTTGTTCTAAAAATAACAAACCTTTACCAACAGTATGTCAGAGATTAATTTAAAAAAATCATTGAAAGCTTGCTTCATTAAAATAATAACTAGGGAAAAAAACACTTTGTCAAAAAAATTTGAATGTTGTAATTTGAAAATATCCTGCTTGTGTATCACCATAGTTATCTAGTTGCTTTAAATTTATATTGTATTTACATAGATCTACTTTATGTATACATTTTACATCTGTGTAAACAGTGGATTGTTTAGGCTTTTAAATGTTAATGTATGTTCATATTTGATTAGTGCTTATGATTGAAATTATCAAAAGCCTTCTGTAATCAGTTTATTTTTGCATTGGCTCTCTGTCTTTAGCATCTTTAAGACAAGACAGTATTCTTTTAATTTTTCAAGTTGGCATGATGCACCATCAAGTCTGTGAAATATTGTGAATCCTTTTTTGGTTGGGGTTTATTTAAATAGTAAGGTCTTTGTATTTCACACTCTTTTTGAGCTGACTGTATATAATCGCTTGTAAGTCAATTCCAACTGCAAACTGTACAGACCCAGATCTGCCATTCCATAATGTGCCAACAAATATGGGTCTATGCAATTTTTTATTAACAGTAAGTAGAATAAAGCATATAGACCCAGATCTGCTGGTACAATTATGTGATGGCACATCAGTGTTTATTTTGTTTGCAGTTGGACTCAAGTTGTAGGCAAGAGCATGTGATATTAAATTTTCATTGTGTAGGAACCCTCGCCAACAAATTTATTTGATAGGCTGCTCTTAGTAGGAAAATGTCTGTGCTTCCAATTTCTGGTCCTGAACTTGCAATGTTCAACATTGGGTCTATAGTTTTCTTGATACGAGATTCTCAGTTTTTTTAAGAAATGTGTTCTTAGACTTCCCTTTCTACATCTACAGAAAATTTAGTCTATGTAAAACTTTGAACTTACATGTAATGCAGTGTGTGAGAGAATTTTTTTGTGCCAGAATAGAATTGCTAATGGTTGTTTTTATTAGAAGAATGGATGTTGAAATGTAAAACATTCTTACTGTGCTGTTTGTAATCCTTGTTTATGTCACTAGCAGGTGTTCAGAGGCATTGTTTATTCTTGTTAATTTGATGTGACATAAATTGAAATAAATAACATTTACTTACAGTGTCTTAGAAAATTATTCGTTCACATTAACATGTATTTTCTTCTTGAGAGCCATTGAGCCATCAGTAATCAACTTGAAGAATATTTTAAATGCTCTGTGATGGATACATCTTGATTTTTAAAAATTTGTTCAGAATAGCCAATTATTTCGACCTAGAAATTTCTGTTTTATGTATCTGTTTGTTACATGAGTAAAAAATTTTTTAAATATGATAGTTATGGTCAAATCTAGAAACTGAATTGTACGGTCCACATACAGACTTTCACATCAGACTCAGTGGAGATGGTTAGGACAATGTAGAGGGTACCTTGGACACTAATCTACCCATGGTGTTCATGCAGAATGCCCACATGATTCAGATTTTGTTTTCATATTTTATCATTGTCAAAACAAAAGCTCATTGAAGGTGAAATGGACAATCAGTCTTGTAAGAAGTCCAAATAATTGGAAGAAATGTATGAACAAAGAATATTCAGATACTTGGGAATAAAAAGCTAGAAACACAACAATTACATTTTTTGCATATTATGTCATATCAGTTTTAGTACTACCCATGGTGGCAGATGATTGACACCGTGATGTGAATTTAAAAAGACAAAAAGATTCAATTGCATTGAGATCTAGGTTAATGTTAACCTGTAGGGGGTTTGGAACTGCAGTTTTCAAAGTGTAAACTGGAGGACATTAAGGCCAACGTGCCCATTTTAAACTTGGACACATTGATGCTTTGACAGTATCAGACCAGGCTTCTGACATTTTCAGATGCATGTTTTGCAATTCAGCAGTAGCAAAGAACTATCAGTGTGATAGAACAAATATTTTTCTGATTGTATTATAACAATATAAGTCAATTCAGGAAGACGTATAGCAGCTGATGATAGCAATGATTCCGAAAACTGAAGCTTATAAATCAACTCCAACATGTGATGGAACCTCTACTGCAGAAAATATTTTCTGATTATTACATAATGGTTTGAAAAAGAGGAATGAACTAGGATAACTGCATTACATTTGAATCTTAATGTTTATTCAGTGATGACGGGTTGCAGTTAAAATGTGTTTGCAAATACAATTAGGGAAAATCCCTTGGTGTTCTGTGACTGCATATACCATTTGATGATACACATGGGGGTGATTAAACTGCCTGTGAGTACTGATGACTTGCCAGTAGACAAATTATTTTGGATTAAAGTGAACAGACAAGTGAAGCTGAAAGATATTCAGAGTCTGTGTGGAAAAGAACAGAAATAAATATGAAAACAGTGTAACAAAATGGTTGTCTCTTGGTGAACATATATGGAGACTGCTGGTACAATGGTGACCTCTACAGATGTATTTTCAGACAGAGCCCATAAACCAGGAACAAAGTAACAAGTCTGCAAGGAAGTGTAAAACTGCATGGTCTAGTAAAAAGGAAAAACATTATCATGTGTCCAGTAACAAGAAGAAAAAAGATTGTGATAATGCAAGTACTTCCACTAACATTTTGGGAGTTCTGACAATCAAACTACCAGTAGTACTATCCCCAAGTATGTTACAGCAGGTAAGACATAGAAAATAAAACCCAAAGAAGATGCTTTGAGAGTGAAATCCCAGAAATCAGTAGAGATTGTCAAGAATTCATGTAAGAAATTATTTGTTGAAAATGACAAGACTAACCCCTTAGTAATCAGTTGCAGAGTCTCAGAGGGTGAAGCTGTATTGCTTATTTCTAGACCACATTATTCCATTTTTTAACAAACATAACCTAATTCTGCAACAGGAAGGGCCTATGATCTGTAAACTTAGATAAAACATGCTTAAATTATTCAGGTTATTACTGGTCAGATTTGTAAAACCACATAAATTTCAGAAGCCATGTATTTTACTTGATTATCTTGATTGTTAAAATACAAGTCAGATGATACACATAAGGTATGTTAAGAAATAAGAAAATACGTAGCCAAAAGTAAGTTATATGCAGTAGCCTGGGTGAATCCTATAACGATGCAGTGAAGAGGTTTCCCTTCAATAATGAATTTCTCAAACAGTGAAGTGGCTAATGTGTCAACCGAATGATGAGTGATTTGAGTTAATGAATGTACTTCCCAAAGATTTGCATGCATGGAAACCAAATGGCAAGATAACATGGAAACAGTTTTTGGAATTACCAAGTGGTTGAACTGAATCCATAGATCTTGACATTGAAGGAGTTCACAAACAATTTGATCTTATCATTAAAGTCAAGAAACCAATTGGCCATTTGAACAGCAAATTGTTGTCCTTGTTATTCCACTCAGATGCAGATTATAGTGTGATCCCATTTGTTCCAAAAAATAAATAAAAACACTCAGAACCTAGATCAACCATGTCAGTTGATCCCATGGATGCAATCTTAGTGACAAAAAGTGAATGTAGAGATTGGACTACTTTAACGAAGTTTGCTAGAAGTTTCTCAGAAAGTGCAAGAGTGTCACATACTGTAGCTTTATTGTGTAAGATAAAATAAGTAAAATGAACTGTAACTATTGTTGAAAGATAAAATAAGGAAACGAACTGTTATGATTGTTAAAAGATAAAATAAGGAGATGAACATTAACGATTGTTAAAAGATAAAATAATGAAACGAATGAACTGTAATGATTGTTAAAAGATAAAATATGGAGATGAACTGTAGCGATTGTAAAAAGATAAAATAAGGAAACGAACTGTAACGATTGTTAAAAGATAAAATAAGGAAATGAACTGTTACGATTGTTAAAAGATAAAGTAAAGAGATGAACTGTAACAATTGTTAAAACTTGTTGCCAGTACTTGATTTGTTGTTGCACTTTACTGAAAATTGATCTAACTTATTGAAAAATATTGATTATCTTATCAGGAAGCTGTTCTTAGGGTTGGCAGGTCTGGAGTAAATAAAAATCAGTTTGGTAGATTGGCATAATTATTTAGGCTGCTTCGGATTCATGGACTGTATTATTGTCAAGTGCATGAGTATTGCAAAACAACCATACAGTTGAATACAAAACCCCAAATACATAATTCTTTAATATCCACTTTGCCATTGAATGTCATCAGTTTCTTTTAAAAACACAAATGGTACATTTTTGTTAATGATATAAAAAAAGATTGGAAAAAAGTTGGTTGAAGATTGGTCTGAATTTTTCTAAAATCTAGGAATCTTGTTCATATCACATGCTTGGCAGTTTTGCAAGCAAATGGGAACCATGTTCCATTGTTTTCTCCACTTTCCAAGAAAAGGGGCCCTTACGTCTTCCCCATCCGCCCCCCCCCCCTCCCCACTGAATTCATGGGATCATTTTCATTTTCAGGGTACCCTGTCTGTATTTACTGAGAATATTGATTCTTACTTCACAATTCTATATTAATATTATATTCCATTTAAGTACTGCATTATTTCGTACTAGCCTTTTTCTTGCATGCTAAATTCGAGCATTTTCTCATATTCAAGATAAAAATGTTTACAGATAAGAATTGAAATAACTTAGTGCCTACACATAACTCTATTGTGGATTGTTCAGCTTGCTGTACTGTTAGAAATAAATGGAATTGGTGTGTGTCATTTTTTTAAAATTGTTTTTTAGCCAACCTTATTTATTTGGGACTGTTAGCAGTGTTTTCTTATGCATTCTTTATTTTTTGAATGGCAAAGTTATCACTCCCAGTATAGTTATCAGATGCTGAAGCAATGCCCTCCATTGTAGACCATCAGTCATTGTCACCTTCATTAATCTAAGTATTTTACATGACAAAGTGTAATGCTTTTATTTCCTTTTGATTCACTCAGGAGACCTAAAACTAGAGGCAAGTTGATAATGAGAACCTTGCTGTATGGTACAAGTCTTATAGTCAAGCCTCTTGATGATATAGTGGACTTGCCTAATAGTCTGCATGTAGTGCACAAGCTTGCAAATGATATAGTTATTTTCTGTGCACCTTTTATGATGTGTTGCAGTGATCTCAATGTACACTTATAAATGTTACCATGCTAAAAGGCACAAGGGTACAGCCTTGAAAAACTCATGTTTTTGATCAGGTTATGTGACCCAAGTGTTATGTTCTTAGAATGCAATTGGAAATTTGATACAGTAACATACTGTCAAGTCAAAACCACCCTTAAATTTAAAGTTAAAATATATTTATATATTGGTGTTCCTTTTATAACAACTATGTAAAACAGGTGGAATAAATTATGTACTTTGCAAGCAATGAGGAGCAAAATTGTAATTCCATAATCTTTATACATTTTACAGAAAATGAACTAAAATTTAAAATAAGCTGATCACGTTACACAATATGATGTCATGAATAAAGTGTACTCTGCTTTAGAACGTATTTGGATATCTTGCATATAGCACATTTATCTGCATGACATCATAATTTGATATCTTGCATATAGCACATTGACCTGTCTGACATAATTTGTTATCTTGCATATATCACATTTATATGCATGACAGCACAATTTGATA
Organism: Sinohyriopsis cumingii; assembly: GCA_028554795.2. Classification (NCBI taxonomy): domain Eukaryota; kingdom Metazoa; phylum Mollusca; class Bivalvia; order Unionida; family Unionidae; genus Sinohyriopsis; species Sinohyriopsis cumingii. The sequence goes on from CM068826.1 coordinate 107,489,459, forward strand.
TCTTGCATATATCAAATTGACCTGTCTGACATAATTTGATATCTTGTATATAGCATATTTATGTGCATGACATAATTTGATATCTTGCATATAGCACATTTACCTAACATAATTTGATATCGGTTCTAAATTGAAAAATATATGATCCATGTTTGGAAACTGGCATTTTTGTTTCACCTGCATTTATTAATGGTGAGGCAGATTTTGTTTTGCAGCCAGCTGTGATAGCAGCAGCTGTGTTATGATTGTGAGTTAAAGTTGTGTATTCAGAGTTTAGTTCCTTTCTTCAGACATGTATGTAGTCCTGGAACTTGATTTTTTCATCTTTGAGGGTTTTTGCAATTAGCTAAATTTCATTGATACTGTTGTATGTAGTCATGAAATTGATTCTGTTTGTCTTGGAGGGCACTACTTATATCATGCCTAAAAGGAAGTCTCTATGACCTACATTGCATGCTCCATTGATGATGTTTTCCATAACTTATATCACCATTGTTAAAAGGATATCAAAGTAACCCATAATTCATATTCGAATAACTTGTCTGTTCTTGGATTCTGCCACACTGGAAAAGGCAAGATACAGCATTCACTGGAATTATTCTTTGATGTATGCATATTTTCAGAATTCTTAACCACCCCTCCAGATCATGTAAGATGGTTATAGTATGGAAGGGGAAGGGAGGGGGGAAAGTGAATGAATAATGTAACTTAGAAAAGTAGGGAGAAACGCTGTCTTGCTGTAGGCTTTTAGTTTTAAATATAAATCTTAAAAGATATATTTTTCCTCCAGTTGATAAGTTTACTTTCTCAAAATTTCTTCCTCCTTTGAAGGGGCCCAGAGTAGTTGAGTGGTCTAAAGCAATGACCGCTCCAGATGACTGCCATCTCACCTCTCTCTGCATGTGTTAGAGTCTCAGGCTCAGCTAACGTGGGTATGTGAGAAAGCTTGCCAGTAGCTTCTTGTGGGTCAGTGGTTCTTCCCAAGGGGTTTCTGGGGTTCTTCCTCCACCAGTTATACTGGCTGCCATGTATAGCCTATCTTGTGCAGAAAAATGGCGTTAAAACCTACAACAACAAAGTCCTTCTTTGAAGAGTGTTCATTTTATTAATGACATGAAAGAAAAACATGGCTGCAAATAATAATGTGTAGCATTGAAGGATATGTTTCCTTTTTTGTAAATGCATGTAGTGAAAAGCTCTTTTACATTTAAAAATGTAATCAATTTCTTTCATGTTTGAAACACAAAACATGTTTAGACTTTTAAGTGTAGCAAAATATGTAGTAACCACTGTTACATTCGTTCAGAATTATGAAGATATGAAACATGTGTGAAAATTAAAGACATTGTTATGAGCACTGTTTTGCTATGAACATGGAAGCTCATGTCATTATAATGAAGTTATTTTATTCTACATTCATTATCTTGATTGTTAAATTTCACTTATTATTTCTCAGATGTCACATATTTTATGCCTGTCTCCATGTCCATCATTGATATTTGTATTTTATGGTGTAAATTGATAAATAGTACAACTAGAACAGAAACTTGCATTTTATTGACACACATATCGCATAATGAATACTGCACCTTGTCAGTTCATAATGAAGATTATGAAATGTTTCATTACATCATACGTGTTGTTTTCATTTTACAAAATAGATCCAACAAAGATGATAATTTGGAGTTTCAGTAATAATACAATATTAAATATGTAAATCACAAAATATATTTTGGTTGTCTAGTAGCAGAAGTTGTTGACGTATTTTTAGTTTGTTTTGTCTTTATTTGGTATCCCTTCCAAGTCAGAGTTGATAACAAGGATTTTCACTTGTTAAATATTGACATGAAATACAGATCAAACAGAGTAATCAGAATGTTAAGGCATGTGAAAATCTCCCTCTCAGAATCCCCAAAATGGCGTTACTGAATTATAATTTTTAGAATTTCTGCACTTAAGAACATCATTAAAGATTTATTCATGAGCTATTGTTTTGTCTCATTTTTCCAAAAGTACTTTTGACCAAAAAGTGTTAAAATGATTGTAAAAAGTTATAAAACTTAGACTTTTAATTGGTTCATGGTGTACACTGCTAACCCTTTGGATTAGTCATGGGTTATTGACTAACTATAATCTACCCTTTTGCCATGTAACAAGCAATATGACTAATACTGTACATTTAACAGGGCTGTCTGTGTTAGTATCAGAGATAGAAAAAACATTTAAATTTTTATATATGTACTAGTTTTTACAGCCTAGTCTTGTTTACCTACCACATTGCTTCCATGAAAAACAAAAGATTATCTTGAAGGGATAAATGGATATGACTTTATTTGACTTGCATTAAATAATACCTGTCTTGGCATTGTATAAAGAATGAAAATCAGATTACTGAACTTAAAGTGTAATGTATATAATGCAGGTATTAGCCATATTGTAATGTTGTACTGACACTGTTGAATTATTGATGCATCATAACATCATAATTAAAATAAATCTGCAATAGCAACCACCTGCATACAAGGGTCGCCTGTGTATAAAGGCATGGTTACATAAGCCCCTTTATACATCATTCAGTAACTTTTATCTTGCCCCATGTTCATGAAAATCACTTCAAGATGGGTGCCCTGAATGGCCATTATACATGGATGTTATGTAATTGATGGCATATTTGCCTCACCTGAAATAGTTAGCGGTCAGATATAGGTTTTTGCCTTGCTGCCACAGTAGAAGTGTTAAGATTGTGAGTTGTTGATTCAGTTGTCCTTTCATCCTCTGTCAACATTTGGTTAAGTTTTCTTTTCCAAAATTTTAAGGCAATATCTTCTGTATTCATCAGGTGATCAATGCTTCAGTGGATAAGGAGCAAATGATTAAACTTAGAGTGTGTGTTTAATGATTAAATGTTTTAGATCTGGTAGTACATGTGTGTGGGTTGGGAGGGGCAGCATTCTACAACACCTAAGCACAAAAGTTGCTGTAGCATGCCAACTTAAGGTAAAGTTTGAAAAGTGTAAAAATGGATTGCACAGAAATATTGGAAACAAGTGTATACATGAAGTGCCATATAATTTAGGAAGCAAATAAATTTATACATAAAGTGCAGAATAAAGTATAAAATATAAATGTTAATGTTCTGCAAAATGTATAAAGTAAAAAAAAATAAAACATTCATAAAATATGTCAAACTTTGTTACATGGTTGAATGGACAAATGACTAAGCAAAGATATTTACCATGGAAGCATTATGAGGATGGGCATTGCTAAACAAGTAAATATTAAAATAAAAAGCCTCCCAAGTCACTTGACTTTTATGGACAATAGTAAAACAAATATTAAAAGTTTAATTTCGTAAACTGAATTAATCCATAATGTATTTTAAAGAGAATAATATGTTTCTAAAATTTAGAATCACCTCAACAAACTAGTTAAGACCAAAATGACAACAAGAGTACAATCATTTACAAAAATTGTACAAATAATGTTTATGAAAAAATTTAATAAATCATTCGCACATAATTTGCTACTGGGGGGGAAAATGTCATATTTTTCCAAAGCCTTTGAAACACGTATTTAGGTTAAAATCACATCATGTGTTGATGCAATTTAGTTGGTTCATAACACCAGAAAGAAACCACATTTTCATACAACCCTTCTTTTGTGTGTTGATAATATTTGAGAACACAGGTTAAACTATAGCTAAACATTTTTTCTTTAGTTTTGTTCTTTTACAACTAATTGTTATTATAAAAACATTATACTTTGTATCTAACAGGATTTTGGAAGGCTAGAAGTTCGAAAATCAATCACACAGCACACATGAACAGACTTCACTTCAGTATGGCAGTTCATGGACTGTGTAATTGATTCGCAAGCTTCAGGACTTAATGAATACTGTAAAATATGAAAATAAATTCTTAAAACAACAAATCTTCAATTTTTAAAATGTATTTAAAAATAACAAAAGCAAAATAGAAATCATTTGCATTTGACTCTCCTGTTTTAAATAACACCTAAAAATTGCAAAAGATACTTTTTAGATAGATTTCACAAAGCCATTTATATGACTCATAGAAGAATTTAATTCAAACTTAGGTAGACTGAAAAAGGAAATGCAACAAATCATGGATGTCTTGCTATGCATCAACACTGTAGGCCTTGTAACATGGCATACAGGAACAAAAACCCTTACACTGCATGTGTCTAGGAAAATATAATACCAGGTATTAAAATGTATTTAATAATTAATACTGACAACTTTAGTGATTGATAAAAGTAATTTTAGTATCTCCTAGATAGACAGGGGAGAACAATAATTTTCAAACACTATACTATTGCTGACTATCAGTCCTGCTTCTAACATTGCTCAGTAAGTCATGATGTTCTTTGTCTAAGACATTCTATAACACTTTATGTTTATAATAGTTGCAATGACTGCATTCTGTTGGCTGTACAGATTTATTTAACTGAATTACACTTTGTCCAGTTGGCTGTTGTAGTTTGTATCCTCTGTTTGAGAGCTTCAACTTTGGCCATATCTCCACTTTGTAAATGATACAGCTAATGCTGACATGCAAAGGTAAATTAAGTATTTTAACTGATTTGAATATGACCTAATCCAAAGCCAAAGGATTCATATTTTATTTATTGCATTATCTCTTCTAATTCATTTTTGGTGTAACATATTTAAACTATTTAAATTTTCCTCAATTTCTTTTAGTTTGTTGACAAAATTTTCTAATTTTCTCATTGACTTTATAATTCATTTGAAAAACAATTTAAGGTCTCTTCTGTTGAAATTTTCTTATTTGCGTAAGCAATACAATATTTATTAGCTCCAGCTGAATATTTTGTCTTTCCTCTGTTTAATTCCTTTGATTTTTGTACCTTGAATCTATCTTGTTAGGATGTTTGCTAACATTCCACATGTCCCTTGATGAAAAGGTCATTGCTTGGCCTCCATGTTCAAGTAGGGAAAAGTAAAAGTTACTTTGGGAGATACAAAAAGTCACTTAGGTGCAAAGGGGCAAGTAGGGAGTCACTGAAAGTAATTTAGGTAGGTAATAAAGGTAGGTAGACACTTAACGTCACTAATAGATACAGAAAGTCTCTAATGGGCACTTTTAGGCAGTCACAAAGAGGAAATAAATGTTACTAATACATTATCACTAATTGATACTAAAAGTTACTAATAAGTACTAACTGAAAGTCACTAAATTTAGTAAGAAAAATACATATATGAAGAATTTCTAATTAAACATCAATCAGTTAAAATGGTAGTTGAGAAAAAAAGCCGTTGTGTGAAATGCCTAAATCAATTTGCAAGGAGTACAATTACTTGAAATTGTAAATGAATTCAAGAAAAGAAATGATGACTGGATGATGTGGAATGCATGTACAAATAAACAGAAAGCAGAATAGAACAGAAATATTCAAATACCTAGAGGAAATAAATTCGCAAAATGTAAATATGGATAAAGCAAATGTTTTGGTCAATTTTCTTTTAGAGCACTTACCCGATCACATTCACATTTGGAATATAAGCCCTTCTACCCCCTGAATCTATCCTGCCAAAGATGAAAATTCGTCTTTTTGTCTATATTGACAAAGGGTAATAACTCTTGCCCATTACCTCGTCTTGCTGATTATGGGTAGCGCTAGTTTAAAGCTGAGTGGAACAGCATGAAGCAGGATGCTCGCATTGTGGGGAGGCTGGGAGGGTATCTAATTAATGTGATTGGTTAAGTATTCTAGAAGAAACATAATTTGCTAAAAACTTTGCTTTCTCCTTCAAATACGTTCCCCAAATATTTTAACATTAGGAGAATAGGTAATCGGCGGAGGGAATGTTGAGCATCCAACCTATATTCCTGGCAATCTCTGAAGGAGGAATACTGGATTCTCCATATGAAGGTTAACCTACTCTGCCAATTGTGGGCAGCACAATCAGAGGCGATGTGGATTACATATGGAAAAACTAGAGTCTGGCACCTACCTGACAGTTTTCTGCAAGCTGTCTGGCACAAAAGTCAGCAGCGAGAGATTAGAAGCTTTGGGGTAGAGAAACTTGGTTTCCTAGTCCCACTTGATGATGTCTCCGAGACTGATCAGCAGATTATCTCCGTGGGTAGGGATTGCAGCTGTTATTTGTTTTGTTGGTGTTTTGTTTTTTGGGGGTGTGTGAGGGGGAGGGGTTTGGGATTGGGTTTTTTTGTATGGTATTTTTTGGTGTTGAGAAGCGAATGTCCTATAATTTCCTGTCATCCCGTCTTAGTGGGAGATGATTTACAATGTGATCATTGTATAGAGAGCTGGAGGGCAGTTTCTGTCTCCGATCAGTAAATGCTATCCGAAGTGAGTGGTTTGGATGATCGGTGCGTAATGAGGCTTGAGCGAGTTCAAGCGTATGCATGTGTCACGTCGCATAAGATCCAGGTTAGTGTAAGCCGTCAAAGCATTCGCTTTGTATATTGCATATTAATTAATTTGTATATTCTAGCCGTTAATTCAGTAGGATGTAGTCGGACTGGTATGGACGGTTTGTCTAAATCAAAATCTGTACTGAAGTCGGTCGTACAGCCGATAGTGTAGACAGCAGCTTAACCGGTGAAGTAGTAATAATAGATGAACGGACGGATCAATCAATAAGAAACCAGACAAATGCCACGTTGCGCGGTTCTGCTTCATAAGGGGTGGTACGGTATTCCTTGGAAGCCATGCCCTCACTGAACGGTACGGATCGTGAGCCGGACGGCTGGATAGAACTGTCGGTAACTGGCACAGTATTAAACTGAGGTGCAGTTAGACGATACAGCTCATTCAATTCTTTGATAAACCCCATGTGACCGGACTTACAGGCCCAAAAACCATGCGGGGGTGGGGGGGGGGGCTTAGGCCCACTGGGCTGTCTGGAATTAGATGGAAATACATCCCCCCCCCCCCCCCGTTTAAATTTTCTGGATAGGCGGATAGGACAGAAGTAGGCGGAAGGATGGCAAAAGTTGTCCAGAACGAATCGCCTGTTGTAGCAAACGTGCACTTCATCTATGTTATGTTCTGAAACGACAAAGGAAAAAAGAAAGAAAAAACTAATAGTTAACGACGTTAATAATGTGAGACACCCGCTATGCTAGAGGATACTCAGTACATCATTTCTCTAATGTTCCCCCCCCCCATTAATTCTTTGCTCTTAAATTTTTATTTTGTAATCTCTACCGTTTAGTATTTGACCAATTAGTGCATGTAGCTGACAATGTACACTTAGTACAGGTGATGCATGGAACATGAGAATCCTCACTGGCCTTCAATTCTTTGAATTTCATCGCTATCATTATGTTCTGAAACTAGAAATAAATATATAAATAATAATAATAATAGTTTACAACGGTAACCATGTCAGAGACATGCGCTATGCCAGGGATGTTAAATAAATAGCGTACTCAGAAACGAACTACACTTTTTGTTATGATTTTGCCATGAGAACCATGCAGTCAGAGAACGCAGAGACGTAGGTGAACAAAGTTCACATAAAAATGGTTGACATTTTAAAAATAAAGTATACCTCCTGTAAAACAAGACGCATAAGTCTGAAAAAAATAATCAATGGATGGATGAATATAACACGAAATCCAACAGGTTTTCTAGAGTGTCGTGAGTTCTGCATTTAAAATTTTTACATATTTAAATCATTGAATTTTAGCAATTAAATCAAAACTGTAAATGTATAATAGTGTACCAAACCTGGGTGTAAAAATCCAGTAAATACAGACCCAGATAAGGAAGCTATAGATTAACAGAGCATAAAAAAAAAGAACAGAACATCACAGCTGGTCCTGTACTTTACATTGTTTAAGAAAGATAGCACAAATATTAGTCATGAGTGGTGTTAGAAAGATATGTGAAGGTGAGAAGGAAAAAAAGTTCTGAGGTTGAAGAGATAATTTTTTTTTAAAAACAGTCGAAAATTACAATTTGTTAGCAAAACATTTTGAAAAATACCATAAAAAGGTTTAAAATGCTCATTTGTTAAGTTAACATTACCTACTACCACAAAAGTCATTCACGTCAGGATATTAACATGGTTTCAGAGAATATTCGACAAACGTACAACAAACGAAGTTGCACTGATGTTGCATCTCTCCTTTGCAGATACAAAGACATTGGTCATGGAATTTTTCGAAGCGTAACCATCATATAGAAGAAAGGAGAGAAAACGACAGAAAAGGATATTTCTCATAGATAATGTCAACATTTTTAAGTGAATCGTTTGTGGGGGGGGGGGACTTAAGCACCCAGTTCCAGCTCACGGACATGAGATAGACGTATACATTTGTCTCGAGAGCAAAAAAGACGGAATAACAAAATCGAACACTAGGACAGTTTCAAGTTTGACACATCTGAGATCATTTGTGCTGAAGGTTATATTGACTGATTCTGTGATTATCAGAGAAGAGAAGATGAACCACTAGAAAGATAATACATAGGGAAGTGTTTTATTGCGGTGATTGTGTTAGAGATTTCAAAATTTTATATTGATACTAATGATTCGATATAACAGAGGAGATACATAGAGATCAAATTTGATGATATGTTGAATGAAATAATCAGTAAAGTTGAACCATGGACAGGGAAGCCTACAGGGTTGCAGACATGTAGAATTTCATAGTTAGGGATGAGCATGTTTAAAGTTCGAAGAATTTCTTGTAAATTTTTCGAGCTTCACAAGTTGATTGAAATATAAAGGAGGCATGCATAAATGTAAAACTTATAAAAATGATATCTTCTTTTTTATGCAACTGAATCCGTGTTAAATACACCTAGCGCTCATGTGGACATGCCAACAAAATACGATTGAGAGAAATATAACTATTGCTTTGATAAGTGTCCAATAAGTAAATATTCTAGTTTAATAAAACATGAAGATCAATAAGAAGTATTGATTAACATTTATGAAACTGTGGAGAACTTTGAAGATCTGGATATTAAACTCATGATCAGAAAAATAAAAAACATTTAAAGATATAGGGACCAGAATGTGAAAATACTAAGAATTTTAAATATTGATCATTTTGAAGTTTCAAACTCTTATTATGCTGGTTTCAAATGTATGCAAGAATTTACAGGTAATCACGTGGCATCTCACACAGGAGGTAAAGCGTATCTGTGATAAATGTTAAAACATTTTCTTTAGTTTGACGTATATAAAACGGATTAAATATTGTTCATTGTGATGGATACAATTAGCATACTAACAAAATAGAGACGATTAAATTTGTGCAAAATCTATAGAGGATAATATTAAATTTTGTAGTCTATACTAATTATGAAGCATTCATTTTACATACCAAACAAGTCGTACATAAAAAGTTTTACTGTCAAAAAGGAAACATATTCCATCAGGATTGTTTTCATGTAAAATTAGTTATCAATAGTTCTGATCTGTTTATTGGTCGTTCTGTGGTATATAGAGGCGAGGACTGGATACATGTTTTCCTTGAGAGGTGTAAGGAATTAGCCAAAAGTGCAATTAGCTTTAGTTTTACGAAAGCAAAATGGCAATGACAAAGCCTATAGAAAGCAGAGCAGGCATTTATCTTGATGTTTTTTTTCCAGGCATTTATCTTGATGTTTTTTTTTTCCCAGCCTATCGAAAAATAGATAGAACCATGTTCAGAAAGAAACAACAAAGTCGATCCAGAGGTGGAGGTTAGCATAATTCCATCATCAGCTGATGCATACATTTCACTAAACATAACTGTAGCCGCTACAGATGAAACAAGATTGAGATTTATGTAGACAGCTGGACATTTTTGAACTTATTTCTAGAAGCATTAACCAACTTAGCTATTGGCAGGTTTCATGAAATGTTAAAACATTTAAATGGTATGAAAGAAAAGTACTAAAGGAAAAAATATACCCATGTGAGTATATATATATAGGCTGGACAAGCTTAAGGAAACCAGCCAGCTTATCAATGGTTGAAGAAATTTATTTGTCTTTGAATATAAACAATATCTCAGATGAAGATTTTCAGCACGTGAGAATGTACTAAAGATAAAAGATGACCTTCACATTTTCTAGGTGATGAAGGACACTCTATTAGTATGCGATATGTCTTTAGGTCATCAGCTATGGATAAATGCAAGTTACATCGCACTATTATCGCGCAATCTCCGGTTAAACGTACCTGGAATTAGGCCACAATTAGTACTTCCAGTTCAGTACCCACGAATGTAGTTCTAATCTATTTTTAGAACCTTTTTTCCTCTCATTTTGGTGGTGATAGAAGAGATATATTTATGCATTTTTTTGTAGGGATTTAAAGGTAATTGTTTATTCTTGATAATATGAGCTCAGGGTGTGGTGTTCCATGTGTATTTCGGCGACAGTGCACAGTGAGTAATAAGGCCTTGGTGATGATCTGGAAGTGAAATATGTGTTATGTTTACATGCTGCTCTGTTGACAGTCCAGCCTCTCAAAAAAATGCAGGTCAACCCTTGACAAGAACTTCACCGTGAAGTCATCTTTGAAGGTATTTTAGATTAACATATGATTTGTATTGTCACAAAGTGGAAAGGTCAGTATTGAGAAACAAATGTAGAGAACATAGAGTAAAATTAATTGTGTTCTATGTCCACCTGTTTAAAAATGACGAGTAAAAAACATGTGATGAGACCATCGAAAGCGGAATCAAGGAGGTATTAATACGGTGTGCTTGAAAAACTGAAAGTTAGTAACCAGTAATTGGAGAATTATGATCAGACTAAAGAAAATTGAATATTAAAGGCTGTATGACCTTTATAAAAAGGCTATATCAGGTACGGAGGCATACGACGGCTAAAACATAAGAAAAGAAAAGAAAAGAAAAATAAGTTGATCCGAACATTAAAAGAAGGACTTATAACTGTAAATAGGGATTTAATTTAAATGTTTATTTATAAATACCAAAAGAGTTGTATGACTAGTTGAGCCTGAAAATATCAGAACTTAAAAAGAAACTAAATGAAGATGGAAAATGAAAGCTATAAAAAAGTAAACTAACTATGTGTTTCTCTTATGACAAGACAATTTATGTAATTAACTACAAGAATCTCAAATACTGTATCAGTAAGGTGTACGTTTTTTAGAGGATCTATTAAAATTAATGAACAATGCGAAGTTGATAAGAAGATGGGCAATGTCGAAAATAAGATAAGTCAGGCTTCTTGAGAATATTTTATAATTCGAGAAATTAGAGAAAAATAATGTTACCGCATTGTTCATGATGTTTTAATAGATCTTTTTAAAAATCGTTAGTCTTTATTTATATATAATTTATTTTAAATCTCATGAATGTTCAAGGCTATGTATTTCTCCATCGGGGCCCCGAGTGGACGAGTGGTCTAAAGCGCTCTCCATTACGGATCACTGCCATCTCACCTCTGTCTGCGTGGGTTCGAGTCTCGGATTCGGCTAATGTGGGTATGTGAAAAAGCTTGCCAGTAGCTTCTCGTGGGTCTGTGGTTCTTTCCAGGGTTCTTCCTCCACCAGTAATACTGGCCGCCATGTATAGCCTATGGTGTGCTGAAAAATGGCGTTAAACCGTACAACAACTACAACTATTTAACCATCCAATATTTTTGAAGGAATAAGATACCTCTGTTGATTTTTCTTTACACCTATTCTCACACAGTATTTAAGGTTAGTGTAGATTTAAGATTATTGTAGTTAAATACAAGAGTATATTCTTTGAAATAGCCAAACAACTCTTTTGGTATTTCCAAATAAACATATAAATTAAATCTCCTATAAACTAAGCAAACTTCTATTGTACCAATTTGATTACGATGTTTTAAAACCTAAATACACGAATAATATGAAACAGATGTACACTGATACGGATTCACTCGTTTTACACCGTGTGAAAAAATAACATAAGTTTTAGAAAGACATGAATGCAATGATAAATAATTTCAATACATCCGACTATCCTAAGCACATTAAGTGCAATCAAATTTTTCTGTACAACATAACTCTGGTGCAATTATCGAAGCATTTGTAGCTCTTAGGAGTAAGATATATGTATGTGTTACGGTGAATATTTCAGGCAGATATTTTTTAGAAGTGTGACGAAGTCAGCTGTTAACGAATTCAAGTTTAATGATTGTGCAAATTGTTTAATTGTGAAGAAAAGTTAGCTAGATTTCAAATCATCTTACAAACATGGGACTTTCAACGCTAAGACAAGAAGTATTTAGTAAAGCAAATTCTTAAATATATGCTAATCAGTAAAAATTATTTTTCATAATTAGTTGGCAAATAAATATCATTCATTTGCAAATGGCTATATTGAGATATTATACATGACAAATGAATTAAAAGAATGAAAAATATTAACTAGTTCCAGTGCGGGATTTAGGCATAAGCTAAACAAGCTACAGCTTAGGGCCTCTCAGTCTGAACGGGCCTCTCAAATTTATTTTATACAAATTAGGGCCTCTACAGGTTCCCATAGCTTAGGGCCTCGCTGTGTCTAAATCCGGCACTGACTAGTTCTAAAAGGTGCGGTATTACTGGCATATTGGTTACCGTTACTTTCTTTTCTAAAGTACTCTACATCGGTAGTTTCCATCAGCAAGGAATGTACGGAAATTCCACATTAACCTTATTACAAAAAGAATGATATCACAAGAACGTTTCAATTTTCATGATAAAACAATTCAAAAAATTATTATTATTATTATTATTACCATCATCATTGTTATTATTATTATTATTATTATTATTATTATTATTGGAGTGTTTGCCTGGGATGCGGGAGGTCGTGGGTTCGATCCCCGGCCGAGTCATACCAATGACTTACAAAAATGGTACTAACAGCTGCCTCGCTTGGCGCTCAGCATTAAGAGGTTAGTGTTAAGACTGGTCGATCTGGTGTCAGGATAATGTGACTGAGTGGGACATCATGCTACATGTCTGCGGCATGATGCCCCAGTGCTAGACATAACTATAAACTGCCACACTGCAGACATCGTAGCGATATGACTGACAGTTTTTAAAGCTACGTTAAAAATCCAAATCACACACACACACACACACACACACACACACATTATTATTATTATTTAATTAAACATTTGACACGCGTCACGTATGCCAAGGTGGTTACCAAGTTGAGTGTGGTAAAAGATATTCGGGCAAAATCCAACTTTTGGAAAAAGTTCGGATGTAAGTAAATATAACATTTGACTTTCCGAACACCGTACTGTTCATTGCAATTTTAACAGACCCTTTTAAAAATTGTTGACCTTTTACAAGCATATGTTAATATGTTAGGTACATGTCTTCATTTATATTACTTCGAATCGTCCTTAGATTTTCAGGAGAGCAGATAATTTCTGTGTTGAATTTTACGTAATTTCTGAAGTGCACTAAATATTTTCTTAGTAAGTGTGTTTTATGTTTAATTACCCTCTGACGATTATCCGGGTGCTGCCATCCCACTCAAAGTTTCCTTGGCTAGTATAGTTTGTAAAATGTAGGCTTCAGTGTCAACACCTCCTGCTTTTATCAACAAGCTCACTAATGTCAGTACAATGTCTTTCAATGTTCGTGGTACCCAGCTCTACATAATAATGGATTTGCTTCAAGAACTGAAAAGAAGGATGCCAGGAATGCTTGCCAAAAAGCACAGGTTTCGAGAACATCATGTTACATAATATAAAGGAAACAACATGAAATCTCCCACTTAGATATTACAAAAACTGCTATAAAGAAAAACATATGGGAAAAATTATGTGTCCAGTGCAAAGTACAATTGCATAGCATCTACAGGATATAATATATAAATCCAGCCTGTTTGAAAAAAGAAAAGAAAAAGACAATAAAACAGTTAAAAACTTAGATGTATGTATGTATGTGTGTGTATGTATGTGTGTGTGTCTCCCTATATATATATATATATATATATATATATATATATATATATATATATATATATATATATATATATATATAATCATGAAGTCAAAATATCCTCTGTGGTATGCAGTTCATGTGTAAACCATATTATGCCATGTTCGTCTGAATAAAATCTGTTTCACTAAAGTAGTGAAGGGGGGCACCCTACGGACAATGGGAATTAGCATTACAAAACCCCTTGGGCAAATCTACGGACAATGGAAATTTAACATGGAGAAAAATCGTGGGCAAATCTACGGACAAGGGGAATTAACATGGGAATAAATCGTGGGCCACTTTACGGACAAGGGGAATTTAACATGGCGATAAATCGTGGGTCACTCTACGGACAAGGGGAATTTAACATGGGATTTTTTTTTTTAAATTTTTTTTAAAAAGGGGTAGGCAATTCAAAGACTATCTCTTTTCGAGAAATATGGCTGGCCCTGAAAAGGGCCTTTGGGTTTTCTTCTTCTAATTTCTTCTTTTCCTCCACCAAGTTCTTATTTTATCTCCTACACTCTTCTTCTCTTTCTTTTTTTTCTTCTCCTCCTCCTCTTCTTTCTTCTTCTCTTCCTCCTCTTCTTTCTTCCTCTTTTCATTTTCTTCTTCTTTTTCAATTTTTTCGTTCCAATTGCGTATTCTTATTCTTTCCTCTTCATCCTCCTTCTCCTCCTTGATCTCTTTCATTACACCACTAATCTTGTCCTTTGCTTTCCTTAAGTTATTAATTTCCATCTTCACACGATGGGGACTATAGGAATAATGGTCTTCAACCAGTCTTAATAGCATCTGTTCCATTATTCCTAAGTTGTCTAAAACGTCTTGCAAGGTTTGTATTTTGTCCATTTGGTTTGACGCCATCTTCTTTTTATTCTTTGCAGAATGGTTTGAACGACGAATACTGTGGGTTATTATAGTGAAAGCGCGGACGTGATGGAAAACATCCCCTAAAAACATAAAATTAATCTTACCTAGATCATGACCCATCAACGCGCGTACGTGAAGGAAAACATCCCCCTACTTTTTCATTTCATATAATATAACCCCAACTATACTCTTCACATACTCTAAGAAACCCATAATCTACTATCCACACCAACCTACTTTATCACTTACAAACACAAACACACAATCACACAAACACATACCCTCACATTTTTATAAAAAAGAGTTAGTGTTTATATTCACACTACTCTACCTACATACATTGGCAAATTGATCGTTATTTCTTTTCTAGAGTATTGGGTAGCCCTGAAAAGGGCTGTTTTGTTTGGAACTTCATGGGCACCTGGTTAATGGTGGCACCTTCCAGGCCTGGCGCCACATACGCATCTTATCCCCCAGTTACTTTTTACCTTTTGGGGGGAGAGAGCAGAGGCAGGATATGTCGCTTCAGAATCCCAATTTTCGCTCTCTGGGATTTTGAAATTTCTTCTCTCCTTTTCCTCCTCCTCTTCTTTGTTTCTTCTTTCCTCTTTATATCTTCTTTCTTCTTCTTCTTTATATCTTCTCTCCTCCTCTTCTTTGTTTCTTCTTTCCTCCTCTCTTATCCTTCCCTCCTCGACAATGGCTTCCGCGGCCAGTTCATTTAAGATGCGCCTGGCATATTCCAGATGCACATGAAGCTCCAACAGTTTCTCAAGTCTCGTGTTCATTTTTGGTGTTGATCAATCAACAAGGGTAGCTGGACTGCCGAACGAGTTTCAATTTATAGTGAAAGCGCGGACGTGAAGGAAAACATCCCCTAATAACATGAAATTGATCTTACCTAGATCATGACCAAAAAAACAATGCGCGGACCTAAAAGAAACACTCACTCACTTTTTTATGCTACCCATCACTATTGTAAAATTTTTATAAATCACTTCAATAGACTATCCACATAAGCAAAACAGTCCAATCTAACTCCAAATATACACCTGAAAAACCCAAAAAACATCATTTTAATCCACTATCCACACCAACCTACTTTATCACTTACAAACACAAACACATACCCTCACATTTTTTAAGAAAGAGTTAGTGTTTATTTTCACACTACTCTACCTACACACATTGGCAAATCGATCGTTATTTCTTTTCTAGAGTATTGGGTAGCCCTGAAAAGGGCTGTTTTTTTGTTTTGCTATGGCATTCTTTTTTTAGTTTCTAAGAATGCGATGTCCTCTGAGGATAGACTTTCTGGCAATAGGTCTGCTTCTTCGGAAAGAGAAGAAGAACTCTTTGGTGTCGATACGACAATCGACAAAGCCTCTGTCAGGTTCAGGTTGCTGCTGCTGCTGTTGTTGTTGTTGCTGCTGTTGCTGCTGTCTCTGAAGTCTGTACTTCTCTGTCCTTTCTTCTTTCTACCTGTTCATTTCTTCTCTGAAGAGCTCTTCTATCAGGTCTTCAGTGATTTTTAACATTCTCACATTCTCTATTTCTTCTGGCTTCGGTATCAGACTGTGTCTGACCCTATGCAAATTCACGTAGGCTTCGTTGAGCTTAGCTAGTTTGGAGCACATCTTCTTAGGAGGATGAGTCGACAATGGATGGTTAGACTGGGAACAAACCGGTTCTTAAAGTTAAAGCGCGGACGTGAAGGAAAACATCCCCCACACGGTTTTTCGAGCCGCAACGTTCATGAGAGGGATAGTAAGAAATGAAAGAGCATCAATCCAACAGTCTTATAGCTAAACAAACCACAAAAGCATTTTTTCAAAACACAACATTTTTTATTCAAAAATTACTTAACACTAAACAACAACAACTCTAACATTTTTTTAACAATAATCCAACACTGTAACCTCAAACAATTTTTTTTCAAATCACAAACATTTTTTTCTCAATCTACAATTTACTTTGAACAAGGCTGACAACGTTGTGAATGAAATTGTGATTTCCACTGTTGGAAATCATTAGGCCATTGATGGACACTACGTTTCCTAGCTTGAGACAAAAGATAAGCATAATGGTCACAAAACCATCGATCTACTTTCACATCGTTTCTAGCAGAAGAACGAGGATCAAAATGAGTCACTAAATGTTCTAAGGAATAGCCCAGGCTGCGATGATGCAGAAAATACACACAGTACTGTCCACACACCAAGGAATCTGTGCCTTGTAATTTCACGTTATTGAATCGGGTGGTTTGAGCATTTCTTCTCATAAAGTCAATGATATCGTCTTCCAAAGGGGGCAATCCGTACGAATCGAAATATTCCACACATCCTTCTTGAGGAAAGTAGACGGCTACCCAGTGGGTTCCTGGGAGATGACTGTCGTCCGTGTTGATCACGTAAGCTTGATGGTCTTTAGGTTTGCGATGAGGGAGTTCATCTTTAGCACAGACGACGGGATTCCAAGAAGCCGTATACGAACTGTGGTTCAAAAGGTAATAAAGTTCCCAGGTATCCATCTGTGTTGTTTTTTTCTTCTTCACAGGTAATAATAAGTCGTCAATTCGATCCTGACTTTTTGCTTGAAAATGTCTGACGAATAAACGGTTATTCGTTCTGTTTCCTCACTCTGATTCAGGAGAGTTTCGATACGATGGATCTCTTGAGTGGTTAATGGTGGACAAGAATGTTCACGCAAGTCTTTATACCACTGGTGCAACACGTCTTTGTTCGAGATGAGACTCCAAGCTTCGTCCAGATACTCGTCCAATTTTTCTTCTTGACTTAACATCAGGCATTTATCGTGTTGAATTTGACTGGGATGATCGTTTTGACATCCATAGCAGTTTTTCTTGATCAATTCTGTTATTTTGTCGACCAAGTGTTTGGCAAAACAGGAGACTAAATGGGCTTCTTGTTCTGGCCATCTCGATTTCATCATGATCACTTCTTCTTCCACAGTCTCCTCACATTTCATGTCCAAAGTTTCTTCACTAGGTAAAGAGGGATAACAGTCTTCCATGACTTCTAATAATCTAGAATGACTTCTCTCAAACTGTTGATTTCTATGGTATTATCGAATTCTGCATACAGGATGACGTTCACTGTCTTGTCCAGTGGCTTTGCAAACTGAAGTTCCACACGAATCTGGCCTGATTTTATAGGGTGGAAATGTCCCTCGTCGCTGCCTTGGTCTGGAGTGAAATCAAAAGCCCACAAAGCATAGCCTCCTGCATAATCTTCGTACTCAATGCCGTGACTGGTGTTGGTTCCTAACTGACCCGTGGCTTCGTACAGGGACAAGTACGATCTCAAGTAATTGTTGTTGGCAAAGTCAGGTTCGAAAGGTCGGGTACACAAGGTCTTGCCATCACGACTGACTTCGATTTTCTTCACGTCGAAGTGTTGAAAGTTGAAAGGATTTTCTTTGAAGGCTCCGTTGAAGGCTGAATTCAGGACCGTACCAAGGATTAAACGCTTGGGTAGCTGTCCTTGAAACAGATGATCTTCGATCATAGAATGCTGTCCAGCAGGAATGGTGAACGTTTTCACTTCCACACGTCGTATGGGATACTTGGCGGTTGTTCTGCTCAACGTTTGACTGATGTCGTTACCTACTTTGGGTAACACTTCTACGCGTCGTACGTAGAGTTTGGCCTCTAAAATTGTGCTTTTAGGAGACTTAGTAGGATCAGCAGCTATCAAATGGAAAGCGGCACTGCTGCGATTCAGTCTCAAGCGGACATTCACCCCGTTCAGCAAATATTTCTCTTGCAACCACATGTCCAAATGCAAACGATCCATCAGTTCTAAACTTTTCTTGTTTATGATTTTGTCTGCTCTTGCCTCAAAGCTGGAATTGGATGTATCTGTTTTTTCTAACTTGCCCGCTTCGTCAGCTACCCACAGCACACAGGCATTGAGATGACTATCCTTGGCATCTATTCCGTACGTCAAGAGATTTTCCAAGTAGGCACGGTAAGGGTATGTATCCATGCTGCTGCTAACTAGTTTGTTATTCAAGTACAAATCCACTGAGCTGAACAAGGAATGCATGAAATTGTTGACGGGACCTATTTCGTCATCGTCTTTTACTGCATTACCATCCTTATCTAGAACTTGGACTTTCAAGTACAAGTAACTGCTATTCAGATCGATGTAATCTTCGGGCTGTCCTTTGATTTCAAACTCGATGGGAGCGGAATCGGTCAGTGAGGAGACGGGATGAAATTCCACCCATTGGGATTCTTGCATGGTCATCATGGTGGGGGGCATGGCAAACAGATCCAGTTCCGTCTTGGAACAGGCGCAAGACTCTCGGTGCATCATTTTTTGTTGTTGCTGTGTCTCAATAATCGAAAACGTCTAAGTCTCGAACGGTTCTTCTTTTCTTGGCCTTTCTCGCTTGAAGTCTGGTGAAAGGGTGTTTTCTTCGTCGTCTCTTTCTGCCTTGTCCTTGCTGAATGCTTGACTCGGTAGCGTGCAGGGCATTTATAGGTGTCTCTCGTCGGCCCAAAATGTCTTTTCCCGTTTGCAGCAAGACATTTTTGCCTGCCCTCATGAAGGCTTCTTTAGGGTTTTGTTTGTCGATGATGACATTTTGGAGAAATTCTTTGCCTTGTGTCAGTGCCGCATCTTTCAAGGCGTGCAATCCTCGTGTCACCATCGGTTTCAACACTGGGGCCACCGAACGAAAGGCCGATTTTAACATGTCTCCTAAACCGTGTCCTCGTTGTCGAGCCACCCCTTGGTACACTGGATACATGACTTACTTACGAGTCGTGAGAGAACCGTTTTCGAAAATGGAGTTTCACCGTGACTTTTCCTTTGGTGAATGAAATATTTTGTCCCAAATCTCCTTTTATAGTAATGTTGACCGTGTCCAAATACGACTTGCTGACAGGCAAATAGTGAGGATGGACAAATTCGCGGTGGACGTGATAAGTGTTTCCACCTTCCTCGTCAGCGTTTGTGGCAGAATCCACTTTGAAAGGAATGACACGCAGTAACGGCACGGAGGTGTGTCCCACCACGTTGTATTCCACCACATCGGAGTACACGAAGATCAAATTCAGTCCTTGGTTCAGTTCTACCGGGAAACGAAAATACTTGGCAAAAGAGTCGTTGTCATAAATGACTGGTAATTCGGGGGATGTTTTTTGTTCTCCTATCTTCCTCATCTCCGTGTCACCGCCCAATATGTCAAACAATTCAGGACAAAATAAGAAAGACATGATTTTTTTGGACCCCTCAGAAAATTTCATCAGAAAGCGACGAGCTATTTTGTGGTATTCCAGGGTGACACTTTTTTGGACATTCCCCAAAGCTTTCAGAAACACGCCATTAAACTTGGAGGCTATGGCGCTGACCAAATGATGACCACTGAAATAATAGCCTGGGAGAATGGACAAGTTGTAGGTCCACGTTTTAGTTTTGTCATCATAGGTTTTATTGGTATATGTGCCAATCTTATCCAACTCATCTTGCAATTGTTTGTCATGAACTTCTACCTTAAAATAATTTTGATTGGGAATGACATTGTGGACTTGGGTTGGGTGAATCATTTCCACTAAAGCCACTTCCCAATGGGCTTCGTGATCTAAGGGGATGGCTTGAGGTAATTTGGCCGTGTAACAGCACAACGTGTTGTTGGGAAACACCTCCATGGAACTGTCACTGGGTAAGGTTAAGTAAAATTGGTTTTGGTGACTCATAATTCCAGAGTTCTGTGGCTGTCCGAGGGAATATTAGTGGATGTCAGAGGTGTGTCTCCGCCCAAAATGGGGTTCTGGTTGTGGTTGTTGGAGTGGTGACTGGCACTGGCACTGGACACAACGTTCCCGTTCGAGGAGAATTTCAGGGAGGGATTAGGAAGCAGGTAACCGATGCAACTGCTCAATAAAATGGTCCACAATTGTTTGTCTCCTTGTTGCAAACTCAAATTGGCAATGGCTGCCCCGATGACACAATACACCACGAAGATTTGGCAGAAAAAGACGATTTGCGTTTTAGGCACACGTTCTCCACACCACACCCACAAGGGTTGTTTTTGTAAATCTTGCACAGAAGAACTAGGGGAAGAAGGAGTGGTCGACGTAGCTGCGTCTGATGTGTGAAAGGGCATGATGGTCACTTCTTCTTTTTATAGTCGATGACTTGCGAAGCGTCGATCCAAGAATCGAAACTGGGTGGATATCCTTTCCAACGTACTTTGACTTCTTTGACACGTCGTTTGCCCACTTTACGGGTTCTGCGTTCGAGAATGCTTTCGATGTCGTACACGTCGTCTTCTTTTTTGGTGACACGTTGTAACTCGGGCAAATAAAACGTTCCTTTGAGTACTTCTCCGTTCATGTCTTCCAATTTATAGACGGCAGGATGACGGCCATGCACTCGTCCAGTAACGCGAAACAATTCGGTCGTCCAGTTAGGTAAGTAACCTTTGTCGAAAGTGCGTTTGGTTTTGCCAATGCGCACCCAATCTCCTACGGTCAACTCTCCACTTTTCTCGGGGACAGCCCTCGTCGGGGACGTACCGAACAGGCGCTCAAACACCAGCACTTCGTTGTCGGGAGTCACGTCTTGCGGGGCACGTCCGATGCTTCGATGGTAAGATTGGTTGTACGCTTGCACCAGGTGCGGTAAGATGTCGATGTACTTCAGAGTGTGGTGATGCGTAAAATATTTCCACATGCGTTCTTTCAAAGTACGTTGAAAACGTTCCACGATGCTGGCTTTGGTTTCGGGATTCTCGGTGGTAAAAAAATGAATGTCACGTTTCTTTAATTCTTTTTGGAAAGCTTGGTTCAGAAATTCGGTGCCTTTGTCCGTTTGCCATCGAAGAGGGCGACGACCGCTTTGTTTCAACACCCGTTGCAGGGCTCGCACTAACTCGCTGCTCGATTTGGAAGTCAAGGGCACGACCCAGGCAAATTTGGAAAAGACGTCGATGACACAAAACAAATATTTGTAGCCACGATTGTAGCTGGCCAAATGAGAGACATCGGCTAAATCGGCTTGCCATTGATGATCGATGCCTTCCACTCGGGTGCGACTTCTGGCAAACTTGCGTCGAATGGGTTTGTGCAAAGTGTAGGTAGCTTGTTCTTGTAACCATCGTTGCACTTGAGGTAAACGGAGACTTTTCAGTCGCGTTTTGGCAGCACGATACAATTTTTGAACTCCTGCGTAACCTGCAGGATGGGAGGGATCGTAGTAAATGCTGGCTAAGACTTTTTCCATTTTTTATTTTGTGTTGGTGTGTTAATAAGTCACCCACTCTTCGGTGATGCTACTTTGGGTGGGTCGAAAGGGTGGTTTGGAAACGGATTTACGTGTCCGATGGGCTACGGGAGTAGAAGTCGAAGGTAGTGGTGGTGGAGGTGGCAATGGAATGGCTTTGGTTTTCTTTTCTTTTTTCGCTTCTGGTTTCCCTTCTTTCTTTTTCACTTCTGTCGAAGGAGGCGTGGACATCATCTTTTTAACCCAAGCTTTCATTTCTTCTCG
The DNA here is from genome assembly GCA_028554795.2 of Sinohyriopsis cumingii. NCBI lineage: Eukaryota > Metazoa > Mollusca > Bivalvia > Unionida > Unionidae > Sinohyriopsis > Sinohyriopsis cumingii. The sequence continues at coordinate 107,511,785 of CM068826.1, forward strand.
TTGGGGTGTGGGGGACGGGGTCAACAAGGATGCTGCAATCTTACTAGAAATGGGAGCTGCTGACGGTGTTTGAAACACTTCGCGCGTCTCTTCTTCCTCAGGTCTTTGTGGGGTAGCATCTCTGGTGACGGTTGGGGATGACAGTAGTGGTGGTAATGATGATGATGGTGCTGGACTTTTCATCAAGGTCTTAAAATCTTTTAGAGTGGGTAAAGCTGTTTCGTCTAAAGCTTTCTGGTGAAAGAGTTGCAGTCGTTGCAAGAGTTGACCGTACTTTTGCGATTTTTCTGTTTCGGACAAATCTTGGCGATCCATCAAGGACTGCAATTCGTGTTGTAACTGGGACATCTCGCTCAAATTGGGATTGGGAGGTAAATGCGGGGTGCGTTGTTCTTGCCACCGATGGTATTCCATCCATCGTTTGTAAGGCACTAAAGCTATTTTTCGTCCTTCCATGGGGTTGTCAGGGGTCGATTCTGAGATCTTGTGACTTCCGAGGGCCTTTTTATCTTGCTCCCACCAGTCCTCCCAACATGGTTCCCAAGACTCCTTTCAGTATGGGGCCTAACAAGAGAGGTAAAATGCCTCCACGTTGGACCAACATCTTCTTTTTTTGACGAATGGGAATTTTCTTTTGAACCATTTTCCGAAGAACGTGACGATGTTTGCCTAAGCATTGTTTCTGGTGTTTGGACAAAGGGATCGTGCCTTTCAAGACGTTCAAACAACATTCGCACACGGTATCGATGACCTCTTTGGAGGCCGTTTGAATGAGTTTTTTTCGTAGGGGTGGAGAAGCTTTGGACAGGACAGATAACATGTCCCCATGTTTGGCTAAACGTGGTGGCAGTCCTTTCCTTTTCTTTCCTTGGGGTTTTCTGGAGGGTGACATCTTTGAGTCTTCAGGAGCACCAAAAAACACTGATATCCTACTCGGTCACAGGCCTTTTTTATACTGGAACGCGTCGCCATTGATTGTCTTTACGTCGTATCAGTTTGAGGACAGGCATGACACGTCGTGCAGGGGTACGTAACGGACTAAATCGAGCCAGTTCTTGCTTGGACAAATCCAGTAAACTTTGTAACATGCCCGATCTTTCATGGACTTTGATTTTGGGAGAAGGTACTTTGTGAGCAGCAGCCACTGCCGCTAAATTGGAAGGTCCTGCCACTGGGGAAGTTCTTTTGGGGGTCATCAACGGAGAAGTTCTTGGTGTGATCAACGTCTCCAAGTACTCTTCAGTTCCTGGTGACATCAACGGAGAAGTGGACAAACGTGAGGCTGTCGGAGACGCTGTGGCAGGTCGTGGTTTGCGAGTGTAAGGCTGCGTCCTGGCCGCAGTGCCTCTCTTGCGACTAGTTTTCTTCTGTGGACTTTTCTTTTTCTGAGGACTTTTTCTCTGTTTCTTTTTCTGGGGGCTTCTTTTCTTTTTTCGGGGTGGTGTCTGGTAAGAGGAGGGTCCCGCCACTGGAGAAGTTCTTCTCTTTGGGGACCTGGTCTTTTTCTTTTTCTTCTTGGGGCTTCGTTGAACTTTTGTCTTAGGGATAACTTTGGGGGCATTAGGATCCCATCTTAAGAGTGAGCGAATGATGACCCCTCCTAGAGTACCGCTCCCTCCAGGTTTCAAAATGATTTGTTTTTTGGTTTGAGTGTCGATGCGGGGATCGGCCAGTTGGACCAAAGCGACTTTGTTTCGATCGAAAAAGCGTTGGGTTTGATGAGGAATCTGAATGATTCCTTGGAGTAATTGACGTGCCGTCACCGTGAACCATCGTAAGACTTCTTTGAGGCTAGCTTCTAAGACACGAGCTCGTGTTTGTGGGTCTTTTTCTCGACTGATGCCATACAAGGCACGAATCAATTTGACGGGAAGATGCGACTGAAGGGACGTCATCTTCGCACTGAGTGTGAGACAGACGAAAAAGGGTCTGAGGTTTTTATAGATTTTTTTTTCATGGGGAGTGAAATGAAGTCGAGGACGGAGACGTGTACAGGACAGGCCCTCCGTCTTGGCACCAGTGGTGAAACAAGTGGGTACGAAATCGCAAATCCTCGGGAGTGGTAGGTTTCAAATCGACGAGTAAATAGGCGTGTGGCGTTTGAGTGGCATCGTCGTACGCCTGAGTCAGCCAAGGCGTTCCTAACTGTTTGGCTAAGACTTGCACTTGCGATTTATCTCGAGGGCTTTTAAACAAGACCACGTAATGCGCATTGAGACTGATGGTGCGATGGGCTTTACTTTGTTGAAACAAATTTTGGGTGATGTAAACGACACTGGCATTACGGTGATGCCCTTTGCGCGTGAACCACAATTTAATTTCTTCTTCGTCTTCTCCTAACATGTCGTGGAAAATGACCAAATGGGTTAGACGGGAGTCAGAGACGATGCCGTCGTCTTCTTTAGGAATGCCTTCCACAAACACGATGGAATCGCCTTGACTTTCTCGCAAAAGGCTGTACGCCGATTGCCACTCTTTGTAACACCACACGATCCGTTGAGGGGGCCGATCGATCAAATGATGTTTATGCTCGATCAAACGTTTGACGAATTCGGTTTTGCCTGAACCGCTAGGTCCAGCAATGAGCATGTTAAAGGGATGGCGAAGATACAAAGCCTCCCAACTGGCACGATCTAAGTGTTCGTCGATGACTTTGACAGTAGAGGAAGAGGGAGCAGAGACAGCAGAGGTAGCCATGGTGTGAGAAATGTCACTTGTGACACGAAAAACAAACAAGACAAGAGTTTATATACTTTTTTCAGAACACGTTTATTGAATGTTTCAAATATGAACACGAAAGACAAAAATACATACAACCCAAATAGTGATGTACAGGAATATAAAACACAGCAAAGCGATCAAAGTGGAATATAAACAAGTGTCTGTACAACATGTTTTGGGTAACCAAGATGTCCTAGGGACAGTGTGTAATGTTCTTACAGTCTCTACATGAGGTATTGTCACACAAGTGTCCTCCCGGAATGACCTTTCAGGAATGTCCATGACAGTCCTGTCCTGAAGCGAGTGGTTGTTCTCGGTGACGGGTTCTTCTGGCACCGTCACTAACACAGGTTGAAAAGTAACTTTTTTCCTTGAACAACTCTTGTGCATACTGGGCCACTTCTTGTTTCCAAACCTCAAAACCCCCCTTTTTCCAGTCACGAACATCTGTCCAATGAGGGTGTAAGTCACAAGCTACACACACATCGTCATACACGTCTTGGGTAGCTAAAAGTTGACGAATCTTTTTTTCCTGTTGAGGTCGAGAAGTATCCAGATGAAACCGCAAGGCTTTGAGCAAAAGGAGTTTTTCGTGACCATTTAAGGCCATGGAGGTGGTAAGTACTGATCGTAAAGAGTCCACAAAGAATCGGCTGGTAAACGAAATCCCAGAAAACAAGTCACTAAGACACACACCACTTGTCGTCCCAAATTGAATGGATACAGTTCTTGTAATAATCGATGGTAATGATCCACGGTTTGAATATGGTCATTGAGTTCCTTCCACGGAATCTGTTGGATTACATACGACATAAGCCGTGGCATAGCTGCCTGTTTTTATAGTCTCTTTGTTTTGAAAAGAATACACGTATTTTCTAGCCAGTGATGTTCGTTTTCCAGTGGGTAATGTAAATCTTGCATACTGTAACCGAAACGTCAGAGTTCGATTAGAAGTTTCCTCTTCCGCTAAGTAGATTCCACGGAAAATATGTTGGTAATCCTTTACCTCGTCTTCCTCAATGGGTTGCTCTAGGTGAATCTCGAAGTAACCAAAATGATCAACACGTGAATCATCGGGGGCCTGGAAGTATTGAACAAGGTCTGACCATTGAAACAATTTCTGACGAATCAGTTCTCTTATACCCTTCAGGTACCAGTGGTTCAAACACCGGTGACGTAACGGATGCAATTGTTCTTTACGTTTCACTTGTATTTTGACCAGCTCTCGGTAAATGCGTTCTCTCAACTCCACAGGCAAAGCACGAATGTTCTCTAGCAAAGTATCCATGAATAGGTCATACTAAATCCTCTTTGGTCTGACACAAGAAATGTACTCTTTGCACAAACATGGTTTCACTTCAGTGTCGAATTTAAATCGTTGAGTCACTAATCTACACATTACAATTCGTTCAGAAGTTTCCTCTTTCACTAAGTTGACATTGTGTTCAAGATGTTGGTAATTCGTTAACACTTCCTCTGGAATTCGATGCAGTACGTTTACAATGATGTAACTACAATCGTCCATACCAAACCAATCCTTTTGAAAACTAGAGGATCGTTGATCAATGTCTGTTCGATGGAACACTTTCAATTGAATCAATCCTTGTACAGCTTTCAGGTACCAGTGGTTCAAACACCGGTGACGTAACGGATGCAATTGTTCTTTACGTTTCACTTGTATTTTAACCAGTTCTCGATAAATGCGTTCTCTCAACTCCACAGGCAAAGCACAAATGTTCTCTTGTAAAGTATCCATGAACAGATTATTATGGTAAGAAGTTACTTCAATGTCTCGGTCCCACTAAAGGTAAGTAATGACAATTCGGTGACCATCGAGCATGTTCTACGTAGGCCAAATCTTGCGGTTCCCAGTGGTGAAGTGACACACCGCAACTGAAGCACTTGACTTTATCTCCTTCGCCCAAGTAGAAAAATCCGGCTCTGGCTAATTCTTCGGGGGTCGGTCCTCCCAGATACTTAGGCCATTTTCCTTTGAACGATTGAAGACGATTTTCAAAGTCGCAGTATTCCGACAAACGCACAGGGAACGAATATTCGTCTTTCACAGGTTCGTTTCGATGAGGGTTGAGTGACATGGGTAGGAGTTTGCTCAGGGCTGGATGACATCCGTAGGGGGGTAGACGTGAAGGTGAACATTCCCCTTTAAAACGAAACCCAGTAAAATGTCCAAGAGGACGAGCGGCATCACTTTCGCATCCCACAGGTTTGACACGCACAGCATCACTTTCCATGATAGGGGTAGGGGCACTAAAGTTCCCATGATGCTTTACGGCATCGCTCAGGTCACAAGGTACAGCATCGTACCCATCGCAAGGCTCACAATCGCATTCCACTTCCGAAGCCTCACACTTGAATTGTGCCCTTCTAAACAACTTGTTCTGTGTTTCTCTGAAAGTATTCATCTTGTTCGCTCGGTCTTGGTAGTCACAATGAACTATCGATTTTGCCTAGGGTTCCTTTTTATATACAGACCAATACCGACGTGACCGTACGGTAAGGTGAAATGATTGGGAAGTCGAACTCGCTTCTGGTATACAATTTGATAGATTTTTTCCAAGGGTCGACTGACGATGTGGTGAGTGGGTAAACGTACAATCTTGTTCGGTTGATAGGTGGTCACTTTAAAGTTTCCATCCTCTCCCGATTGCAAGGCTTCTTTCAATACCCCAAAGTTGACCACTCGACTGGTACGATAATTCAGAGTCAGTCCTTTCACTTTGCACGTCGTGTGCACTTCTCCTTGTTTGTCACGGTATTCGTAGCCGTAATTTTTGGGACCGCCACTGACGAAACTTAAAATCTTGTCGTCGGGATGCTCGTCTGTCCAGGCTCCTAAACGGTCTCCTTCGATGTTAGGGTGATGTTGAATCGGGTGATGGATGTAAATGCAACTGTCCGTGTCAAAGTACAGGACGCGTTCCCCTAACAGTTCTAAAGCCTCGTACAATTTTAAGCGAGCATGGGCTGTCACGTAAGCCGCAATGATGACATTTCCAAAAGGGTCGTCTTGTACAAAGTCCAGATCTTCTTCGTAATTGACCAAGATCAAATTCTCTCGAACGACGTCCACGTGTTTCATGTATTTGGTTTTGTCGTGAATCATCTGGAAGTAACGGGAAGGTTCTGTCAAATATTCCGTCTTGGGTAAACACGGTCGTTGTGCCATTTTACCCCACAAGCAATTTAACATCACTTTGGCAAACGATCGCCTGCCTTCGTTTTTCTCGATGTGGTCTAAAGTGATGCCTTCTTGTTCGTAGTATTTCTCTTTGAATTGTATTTGGTCTTCGGGAGTGTGACACCAGGAAGGATAGCCGCTGGCTTCTTGCTTCAGTTTCAAAAAGGCATCCACGTAGTCAGCGAAAATGCCTTTCTGACTGGGATCACCCTTGTGGTATTGTTGTGTCTTGGGAAAGTGGCAAATTTCGTACACTTCTAACAGTTGGTATCCCATGTCCAGAGCTTTGAACAATTCTACGCTGACCCAGGTTCCCGTCAAGGCACGTTCTTCCTGGGTGTGCTGACAAGGTTGGTCTTGGTTGCACGTTTCGGCACAAGTACGGCACAAGGGAAACATCAGTTTGCCTTGACAATGGTGAGGTAAGACGGGATGGTATAGGTTCGTGGGAGGCAAAACTTTACACTTGATCAAGCCTTCGTATTGTCGAATGTTTTTCAGGTCGATGTGTTCCGTTAACAATTGCGGGTGCCCTACAGGAAAGCGACAATATTTGCACACGTAGGGATACAGCGAACACACGTCCAAGTATTTGATTTCTTCTCCTTTCTCTTCGTCGGCTTGGTACAGCAAACAGGTGGCATTGGTCCTTCCTCCGTACAAACTATCCCTCGGGTTCAGCGGGTCCACGAACTGGTAACTTTCCACGAGGCGTTTAAACTCGGGATCGGTTTTCATACGGTGATCGTACTCGTGTTCCCACATTTCCACCACTTGGTATCCTTCCTGTTCTAACTTTAGGCGTCGCTGACAAGTGTCCTGGTACAAGTCTTCCATGGTTCGTTGCAAAAACTGATTCTTGGTGCCACGGTCAGGGTAACAGACGGGACATCCGTGAAATAAGCAACCGTTAAACTCGTACACGATCTTGGGGTTTTCTAAGTCCCAGCCATCGACCGAATACGTTCCGATGGTCTTTTCGCCCCCTCCGTTGCGAGCATGCTGAATCCACTTGTCTTCCTTGTCGCACAAGTAATGTAACCAACGTAGGGCTTTGACCGAGTATTGACGCTTGACAAAGTGGGTCGTTTGAGGACTGATGACAGCCACGGTGTTTTCAGGCATGAATCGTTGTCGATACACTAAGGAACACGCTTTGGCAATGGTGCAAGCTTCTTTCAAAGGATCCACCCCTCCGTGTTCCATGAACAGTTCTCGAAATTTTCCACAGCAACGCCGTAAAATGTCCACGTCGGAACGACAATACTTTAGCATTTCTTCCTGAAAGTCGAAAGGGTCCGAGGCGTGAGCCTGGTACCAAGCGTAGAAAGCTTCTCGTTGTTCGGTACGCATGTTGTCGGGGTCGTAATAGTGAGCCTCAGGCAAATGGGGTAGAACGGCGTGTTGATTGGCTTCCGTATTGAAAAAGTGTGGAAAGTACCCTTTAGTCATTTCTGTCATTCCAAACGTTTTAGGCATTCGACTCAAAGGCATGGCCAAGTAACTCATCGAATCTTTAAACTGCACTTGTCCCACTTGCATGAAAATGATTTTGGCTCCGTTCAAAGTCACTTTAGGACGCTCGGTGCCTTGTTCCGTATAGTGCCTCAAAAGAAACTGTCCATCGTATCCGGAGAAATTGTGAGCCATCACTGTGGCATGACGATGACAATCTCCGTAACGTTCAGTGTCCTCTTGGCTCCACGTCTTGTCGATGGGGTCTAAGACCCATCGAGCGAAATCGGCTAGCGTGTTAGGTCCCCGAAAGATTTTTTCACGTCCTCCAGGAATCTTGCTGCAGTGAGGGCAATGACTAAAGATAGGTTCTTGAATGCACTTCTCGCACGCTCGATGAGCCACGCAGAAATTAGGAATGTGAATGCCGGTCTCTTGCATGCATTCGAAATCGAAAAAGATGAAATTGCCTTTCTTCTTGTGACCGTCCTCTTTCTCTGGTGGGGGTTGGTATTTTTGCACGTAACATTGGTGTTCCAAGTCCACGATGTGGTGACAAATGTGACATTTTTTCTTTCCTGAACATACGTGTGCCTTGGTATTATTGGTACGTATGACTTGTTCACACGTAGAGCACAATCTCAGCAGTTGACAAGCGCATTTCTTCTGTGAACCTTGCGTCATCAAATGTTGTTGGTAACAGGTAGGGCTGACAAACGTGCGCAGACAAGTTGAACAAGGCACTGGTTCTTCGCTCAGACAGGGTGAAGAGGCCAAACATCCTGTGCATTTCGATCCACAATGCTTGTGTTGCTCTCGATTGTTATAACCATGGTCACATTTCTCACAGTAATAACTGTATCCCAGGAATCCAGTGATAGTGGTAATCGTATCGAAATGGTCATCGTGATAATAGACATGAATGTATTTTCCGTCCTTAAAGTCTTGCCCTCTAAACAATAGAGGTCCGCGCACTTCTTGAGGGTGCACTTTCAAGGTGTATCGTGGAGCTAGGACATCTTGCAATTTTTGCATCTCAGGAATGCCACAGGGTGTGCCTTTGGGCAGTCCGGCTTGTTGTAACAGGAGTTCTGCTTCATTTCGTTGTTTGGCTCGGTCGGATCGTTGAATAGTGTCCCAGGTTCTTTTCCATTCTACCGTGTCGTTCTTGTTGGCATAGGTTCGTCCCACCACGATGGCACGGGCTAAGCACATCTGGTCATGAGGGTTGTCAATTCGGACGAGACTTGTTTTGGTGTTGCGAAGGTCGTCCACCAATAACATCTTTTTGCGTCCTGTCCCTTGAGGAGGAGAGACGTGGGTCATGTCCAGTGTGGCTTTACCATCGGTGATGTCAAACTGATCATTAGATTGTTGTACGTGTTGAATCTTGTCCATGACTTTGGAAGCAGTCAATTCTGCAGGGGTGCTAAACTCGATCCAAACAGGGGATTTCAAACCGTCGTGTTGTATGGAAAGTCTCAAGCGATCGTCTTCTTTGGGTTGACATTGTCGCTTGAGTGAGGTGAGCAAAGAATCCCACACCTCGGTGATGAACACTTCTGCTTTCTCTAACGGCACTTCAGCCTTGAAATCTTTAAACTTCACCGTGTATTTGTAAGCCGTGGTTCTAAATTTTTTAGAGGAGCGCTTTTCCGTCTCTCGAATGGAATAGTACTTTTCAGGGTTAACTAAGGGTGGTGAACTTGGTTTAGAGGTTTCGGATTCTGGTTCACTCATGTCCTCTTCAAAATCACTGGCATGAATTTGTGCCAAGATTTCAGCCCTGGTACGAGGCGATAGATCACGTTTCTGCCTCTTACTTTCTTCTTCTTTCTTCTCGAATGAATGGGATCGTTTCATCTTGAAAGCAAAAAGTCAAATGACTCAAGTTCAAACACCATAAACTACTTTATAGTCATAGCAGACCAGCGTATATAAAAGGGTGTGTGTCTTGTCCTTTCACTATTCATTTCACTCTCAAGCCGAGCACAACGATGGAAGAGACTAACCAGATGGAACGTTTCGTCAGAGCTTTGCGAGGGGTCATTAGAAAATTCTCTTCAGACCAGCCTACGGACTACTCTCCTTCCTTTAGAGATAAAAGTCAAGATACTTGCTATATCTGTCAGAAGAAAGGGCATTGGTCTTCAGAGTGTCCAGACCGTCAAAAACGAACAAAAACAGGGACTAAAAAAGACAAAAGTCAAGATACCTGTTATTATTGTCAAGAAAAAGGACATTGGTCTCCAGATTGCCCAAAAAAGAAACAAGAGGAGTCAGAAGAAAAGAGGAATTCTTCAGAAGAAGAGAGGGATTCTTCGGAGGAAGAGAGGGATTCTTCTGAGGAAGAAAGAAGACAGGTGAAGAAAAAGAAACAGGAGAAAAAAAGAAGAAGGGAAGAAAGCGAGGAGGAAGAAGAGGAAAAGAGTGTGACGGTGAAGAAATTCAAAAAACAGAGAGACTAAACAAGGAGAAAAGAAGAAATCAATGAACTTTTAATTAAAGTGTTGAATTGTGAATTGTGAATTGGATTGTAAAAAATGGAGAAAAGAATAAATGAATGATATAAGGTAAGAGTCTTTGAGTTTTGATTTTAAAATAAGAAGCTACACTCACGCACTCATACACAGACACGTACTATAAGGGTAAAATGGGTGGTTTTTTTTGAGTTATTGGCAAATTGAAATTGTATTTCTTTTCGAGAAATGTGGGTGGCCCTGAAAAGGGCCTTTTTTTTCATGGTGTAGGGGTGAGTTTAAGCAATCAACTTTAACTGCCTTATGCCTTTGCCACGGCCAAGGCCTACTTCTGGACTGCGTAATGTTGATGATGATTGGGTTGAAATCACTAAGGGTGGTACGGTAGGCTTAGTCACAGGGTTGACGTGTTTAGCTCGGGAAGGTCGTATTCTCTTCGGTCGTGATAAAGAAGTCTGATACATTTGTTTCAGACTTCTTAACTCTGCTAAAATGTCCAACAGTACCGTGACCGTTTGATTTTCACCCTCTTGTTTCTTTGCTGCTACTTCTTCTTGCTGTTGCTGTTGTTGTTTTTTTCTTACCTCTTCTTCTTGTTGCTGTTGCTGTAGGAGAAAAGCCTGTTCCGCTTCCTTTTGTCGTTGTATAAATTTCTCCAATTCTTCTTTCTGTCTCTGTCTAAAATTTTCCACTTGCGGTAATGAAGAAGGTAACGAAGGTTCAGGAACAAATTCTTGCGAGGAGAGAAAATCCACAAAATCCCAATTCACCTCTTCTGAAAGTAAGTCCGAGTTCCCTTGGGCAGTCTCCCCTGCTGGTGCACCCCAATGGATCGTTTTCTGAGTTTCCGTCATGTTGAATCACTGTCGCATAGATTGACTGCACACAAGCGCTAGCTAATCTATATAGACTACGTGACGTCACAGACTGCTCTCTTCGGATTGGATGCGGGCTGACTGAATTCTGTAACGCGTGTTAGGATTGGTGAATGAACTCAATCCGTTTCAATCCTTCCTGTCCCTATAAATAAGCGCCGTTCACTGCATTGATTCACCTATTCTCGGAGCCTCAACATGTGGACAGACGTTGAATCTTCAACCCTTGTGTCAACAATGATGTTCAGGACGGACATGCTCATGTATGTCCGATCCAAGTGGACCGTTGTCCACAGGACCAACAGCAGCCTGTGGATAAGAAGAGTCTATATAGAGAGACAAGGTTGCCTCAAGAGGACTCTGATGTATGGCCCTGCTGTAAGACGAAGTTTGAGGAAAAGAAGATGTCGCAAATGCCCTTTATGTTAAGGGCATATTAACATAAACCAAAGGCCCTTTTCAGGGCCAGCCATATTTCTCGAAAAGAGATAGTCTTTGAATTGCCTACCCCTTTTTTTAAAAAAATTTTTAAAAAAAATCCCATGTTAAATTCCCCTTGTCCGTAGAGTGACCCACGATTTATCGCCATGTTAAATTCCCCTTGTCCGTAAAGTGGCCCACGATTTATTCCCATGTTAATTCCCCTTGTCCGTAGATTTGCCCACGATTTTTCTCCATGTTAAATTTCCATTGTCCGTAGATTTGCCCAAGGGGTTTTGTAATGCTAATTCCCCTTGTCCGTAGGGTGCCCCCCTTCACTACTCACTAATGTCACCCTATGTCTCTCCTTTTTCACATTCTGTATCAGATGTTGGCTTAAGATGGACCCATTTGTAAAATAAAAGATCTGGGATTTGTAGTTGTAGCAGCAGCTGCAACAACAACAACATCAGTATTAGAGTATGTTTCTGGTTATTTCAAACTCCAGCTTTGCATATAAATGTATTACTGTTATTAACCTCACTGATTGCCTACAGCTCTTACTGCCTGAAACGGGCAGCTGAGATGCTCTTGGCGTGCATTACAACGCTACGTGCTGGTAGAGTGAAAAACATGCTGATATAAATTGCAATTTGAGTACAACACAGCACAGTACAATGCCGCCTAAACAAGCGAGTGGAATACAGAATATAGAAACTGGGATATAGATAACTATATGCATACATTTGTACACCCCTCAGTGTGGAGTGCTATTTGCACTTTACACACTTAACCTTGTATTTCAATTATATTAATGACAAATTTTTTCTCTCTCACCAATTTTGTGGAAATCAATTTCCACCCTTTTTTGTAGTAGCTGGAATATAGTTGACAGTTTATTTATTTACTGTTTGTGAAAGTCACAAACACAGTGATTAGAAAGTGTTATTGTAGATTTGACTAAACATAAATAGGACAAAAATAGCAATGATAGTGGTAAGCATTATTCACTACCTAGGTTAATCCATTTTCAAGGAGAAATGGATATGACTGCACAAAAACATCCCGATAGGGGTGCAAAGCCTCAAAATTACTTTGATATCAAAGTTAAAAATGGGGATGGACAATACATCCTATTAGCGTCATGCCCAAAAGGTTGCTAACAATTGGACTTGGGTGAAGCCAACGACTGCCCTAGGCAATCTGAAGTCATAACAACCTTAAAGGTGAAAGGTGTGAACATTGACGCGGTTGAGGGAATCCAAAATGGGGATAGAAATAAATAAATAATTTACCCTAGGGATTATAACACACCAATCTTAGAGATTACGGAGATAGAAGTGAGAGGTTTAAATTTTAAATGCGACGGTTTCAAACGCGCCACCCATTACAAGAGTGATATATCCCAAAACAGAGTTATCTTTATCTCAGGGCTCCCTCTTGACAGTGAAATTCCTTCTGAAAAGATAGAGCAGAAGAAATATGACATAAAGATTAAATGGCAAAGGATGACTACCGTTTGGGAATATAAAACAGTAAAAACCAGAGTTATAAATGTAACCATCACCAAGGAAGATTCAAAGAGAATTCCAACCTTCTTTCATGTGCTGGTTTTTTGTTGAAATCCTGGTACAAGGAATGTGAAAAGGAACGTGCCTACCCTAGATGTAAAATGACAGGGCTCGCACCCAAGGATTGCAAAAATCCAGTAGCAACGCACTTATGCAGACGAAGTGGCGGCAAAACACGCTGAAACTGAGGAAGAATCAAATAAAGACCAACAAGGGGAAAATGAGCACCAACCGGAGGAAAACAAAGAAAACCCTTACCCCGCCCCAAATCAAGCCTGTCCCTCTATGACAGAAACTAACCTGGACACGACTAGTATATACGGCGCACAAGCACAAAGTAGTGACTTGACGGAGATTTTGGGTGGCAACTATCTTGAATGGGAAGACTTTGCCACGCCAAAAGAAAACGGGAAAGCCCCGACTAATCGACCATGAGGGTGACGTACTAGCACGTAACCCTTTCTATCTCTACATTTAGAAGAAGATGACCTCTCATCGGAAAACGACGAGGAAGAGATTCAAACAGAAGAGGAATCGATGGATCTTATTGGCATAAAATCATTAACATCATCAACACCGGTCCACAACAAAAGAAAACCTACACCATCCCCACAAAGCTTATCTCAGAACGGAGAATTAATCTCACAAGAGATAGGTGAGGAAAATAAAACGACTTAAACGAGAATTCCTCCAGTAAAGACAACGATACTGTACAAGAAAACAAAGAGAAGCAGATGGAACGAAGACAAAGAAACGCAAATAAACGACAATGACAATGACACAGATTCTGAAAAGGAAACTGAAAGCGAAAATGAAATGGAAAGTGAAGACAACCAAGACAGGAATAATGAAATAGAAATAGAAAGCGAAATCGACACAGAACTTGAGGAAATAACGGAAGAAGAAATCCTAAACTCAAAAGAGGCTATGGAGGGAGTCCGGAGCCCTACTGACATATAACTAAATAAATAACTTTAACAATCTATCAATTAATTAAAATGTAAAATTATTAAGTGATGCGGCAACCTGGTATAGGATGGGAAAAATGGAAGGAATACACTTCCTAATAGCTAAGATAAACAGCAACGGGATAGACAAAACGAAAATACAAAAACTAACGTAACAAACGAACTTTGATGTAATAATGATACAGGAAACACACAATGGTATTACAACGGAAATAAAACAAATTAAAGATGAAAAACTAAATTCAATAATTATTATCAACGACTACGTAAATGATGATATAAGAGGAGGAGTAGCGATGATAATAAAAAACAAAAACGGGGAATGAGCTGGGAAAGTTGGTGTTGTTGTAGGGTTAAACGCCATTTTTCAGCACACGATAGGCTATACATGGCGGCCAGTATTACTGGTGGAGGAAAAACCCGGGAAAACCCCGGAAAGAACCACAGACCCACTAGATGCTACTGGCAAGCTTTCTCACATAACCACATTAGCCGAATCCGAGACTCGAACCCACGCAGACAGAGGTGAGATGGCAGTGATCCATAAAGGAGAGCGCTTTAGACCACTCGCCCACTCGGGGCCCCGAGCTAGGAAAGAATTGATGAAGATGAATTTTTCAAAGGTAGATAAAACAGTGGCACATAATTAACATATATCTTCCGGCAAACAGAGGAAGGAAACAACTTTTTATTGAGAACCTGAATACATATTTACAACATTACTCCATGGAAAATTTAATCATAGGAGGGGATTTTAATTGGATTGAGAATGAACTAACACCAAATGATAAATTATTTAATGAAAAAATGATAAATTGATTGCAACAACATACATTACATGATATATACAGAACATTAAACTTATTAAGACGAGAATTTACCTACAAATATAAACAAGGACAGGCCAGTTGACTAGATAGATTTTATGGAACGAATTACAATGTATGAACATAAAAAATGTAAAAAAGCAGATTTAAAGTTGTGAGATCATAAAGATAGAAGATATAAATAAATGGGGACCGGACAATAGAAGTTCAACAACAAAATCTTAAATGATATAGAATTCACAAATACTATAAAGAAAGAACTAACAAAATTGATTAATGAGGAAATTATAGATATAATCGAAGAATGGGATATCCTAAAAGATAGAATAAAAAGAAAAGCCATTCTCTACTCAAGTATGAGGATGGAAAAAATAAAGAGAGAAAAAAATGAAATAAAAATTATCTTAAGTAAATCAACAAATGAAGAATTAAATGAACAAATTTCAAAAAGAGTTAAAGAGATAGAAGAAGAAGAGAGTCAAGGAAGATTAATCAGAGGAGGAACGTTCACAAATATTTATAAAATAAAAGCTCAAGGTTTGTATAAAAGGGAAGAACTAAGAAAGGGAGGGAAAAGAATCTGAAAAAATTAGTGTGAACGATATAATCCACACAGAAAAAGACGATATGCTAAATAATATCTATACATACTATAAAGACTTGTATACAACGCAAAGTACTGAAACTAATACAATTGTCAGTTACTTACAAGACGTACAATGTGAGGTGATATCGAGAGAACACAGACCTTTGTGATGATGTCATCTCAGACGAAGAAATTAAGAAAGAAAAAACAACTTGCTACACTAACAAAGGGAAAATCAACAGGTAAATACGGACTCGCCGTGGAATTCTATCAAAAATTAAAGGGTGAGTTAACGCCAATCCTAAATGCTCTATACAACAATATTTTCATAAGTAAAAAGAAAATGTCAAAAACAACGAGAGAAGACCTTATCACCATAATATATAAACGGAAGGGGGATCGGGAAAACCTAAAAATTGGAGACCGATCTCGCTTCTCAACAATGATGATAAATCTTAAGCAGAATCCTAACAAAATCAAGTGAAGAGTGGACTAGGCAAAATAATAAATATAAATCAATCAAAGCTGTGGAGAAAAAAGGAGGGACATACGAAGCAACATTCTAAATATAAAAACAATAATAGACTACATAAATGAAACAGGAACGAAAGGTGATATGGTACTTTTCGACCAAGAAAAAGCTTTCGAAAGATTGGAACACAGCTATACACAAAAAGTATTTGAGAAATTTGTTTTCGGAGTTCACTTCCGAAAATGGACTGAAATCCTGTACTCTGGAATCACCTCGAGAGTGCAGATAAATGGAAAGAGCACAAAAGAATTTGATTTACAAAGATCAGCGAGGCTAAGCTGCCCACTATCAATAATATTATACGCAACAGCAATTGAAATTCGTAGTCACAAGGTACGAAACAACGCAAAAAAATAGAAGGTATCCAAATTCAAAATCTGCCGATGATTGCACCAACTTTATAAAGGACGCAAAATCCTTTCAGCATCTAGAGAAAGAATTTCAAAACTTTGGAAAAGCTTCTTGACAAAAAATAAACCATGAAAAAACCGAAGTTCTAAAAATAGGCAACTGGCGTGGAAACCATCTAGGATTACCACTCCACCTTCTGCGAGGGAAAGCTTTGGAATCTTTTTTTTTTTTTGTTGAATAAGCGAAGAATTAGATAACTATGAACACCTAATAATAAAAAATTAGAGACAATGCAAATATCTGGGCTTTAACGCCACTGTGCATAATGGAGCGGGATGAAGTGGCCAAAACAAACATATCTTTACTCGAATATCTTCTACACACTAAAATCTATAGACATGGAAAACAAGAACCTAAATAAACTTAAACTAGATGCAGAGATAATCAATTTTATATGGAAAAATTAAACTCACTATATCATAAAGGAAACATTATACAGAGAAGAAAGAATTTTTTTTTTAAAAGTTAAAAAAAAAAATTAAAATTAAAAAAAAATTGGGACTAGGAATAGGCCACATATTACTGAAATGTTCGAGGATGAAAATGATACAATCTGAACAAAAAACAGATTGGGAAGCTCTATATATACTGGCCTGATTTTGCCTTAAGAAACAGGCCAGATATATTGAAACAATTTATTCTCCCAAAAACTAAGTTCCAAGAAAGTTTCGATATATTAAAGACATTCTGTTTAAATTTAGGGATAAAAATGAAATATGTAACTTGGATACACATAAAACAGATGAATGGGTAAGAGAGGATAACAATTAAAATCCAATGCAGAGTAGAACAAGACAACTGGGATATCAATAGGGAAAGATTATTGGCAACTTGGGAGAAAATAAAATCAGTAAAGATACAAAGCATTATCTTCAAATACTTACACAACGCCTGGCTAACAGGAGAAGAAGCAATACGAAGACACGTGACCAGAGTTATGCCTAAATGTCCACTGTGAAAAACGGCGAATTTCACAATCCAAAATACTATAGCTCAATGCGAGAAAACCCCCAAAAATGAAGGATTAAAATTGATAATGGAAATTTGTAAAAGGGAATAATATCATAGAAATAGTCTCTTGTTCATAGATGGAAATTTTGAAAAAAATTTAACCTTGAAAATAACTGACTACATCACAAAAAAATGATAGCCTGTGGGCAAATAATTAAGATAAAAAAATAGTATAACAACTGGGAAGAGGGGCGAGGAGGGGATTTGGCTTACAGCCCGTTTATGGGTATGTACCAGCCTGTGCACGGGCTAGATCCCCTCTCTTGCACCGAGACCCCAGAGAGAGAAACAGAAGAATAATTGACTAAACAAAAATAGTTACTGCCCTGCAGGCAAAAAATAAGGACAAAAAAAGGAAATAGTAAAAACACCTAGGAGGAAGTGCGAAGAGGGAATCTGTTAAACAGCCCGCTTAGGGGCATGTACCGGCCTGTGCGCGGGCTATATGCCCTGTTTTTTGCACCAAGACCCCAGGGAGTGAAACTAAACAAATACTAAGGCACATTTTATAGGGGAAACCCACATTTCTAATACTTTAGCTAATACTACTTACATTCAGTTTTACAGGTAATAACAGGAAACCTACGAGCTAGAAGAAGTACAGAGCATTGACATCACTGGGCTAAGTCACACAGCACCACGCGAACTGAATAGGCTCGCGAAAGAGTTCCAGAAAACTTTAACCGTATGACATGGACAAACTGTATAATAACATCGGGGATATAGGGAACAACTAACCTTTTGTTTTCCCCGAACTAACAGGACTAACTCGTTCGGACAGTTTTTTTCTTCTCTTTGATTTTAGGCCCTTTCGAACTTTTTTAGTAAATAATATTTCCCTTTGGAATTAAAATCGAGACGAGAGCATGTTCCGATGTCGCTTTCCAAAATTAAGAGAAAGACGGCGGCAGGGACGCCCTCCCAGCGGAATGGTATCCGGTAACATATGTTTCATATTCAGAATCGTAAATAACGTCCATTGACGGCATGTCGGTGTGTGACCTTACACAGAGAGAAGCATGACTAAATGAAGGTAGCGCGACTCTTCAAATAGTGCACAGCGCCCCCCCCCCCCAAAAAAAAATTGCAGACAAAAAATGAGAAACGTCACACAAATAATACACACATAAAACAACAGGTTATTTTATTTTTTTACGTAAAACCGTTTCTCATAAACAAATAATCAAGATAGATCAAAAAGGGAAAAAGAGAAAAAAAACACACTCTTCCCCTATCAACTAACGTTTGCTTTTATCTTTAATAAAATATATTATCCAATTATAAGACAACTTGGGAAAAATTTGACACAAAATGCTGTCCTTAACTACACATCTATAGCAATCAATTAAAGGATTTAAGTCGCCTACGCAACTAGTGCTTTCGCGACTGGTTAAATCTCGAAGATCGAGATTTTCAACTGATCGGGACTGTAGGAATGGAGCCACTACAGTCCCGCTTTTATGTGCCAATGTCGCACTTTTTAATTCATGAACATGTCCGGCCGAGGAAAGGAGACAAGGGGCCAGCGGGACTCAAGTCCAGTTGTACTAGTGAACAGAAATCTATTCCAATGGTGTATAAGTCACTCGTGTAATTTTCCTAATCCTTTGAATTGTGTAATTTCATTACTATTTTTAATTACAGTTGGAATTTGGTGTACATGGTGCACTTTTGATTTTCCGAAATGTTGACAATCAGCTGGGTGTCAGACACCCTATACATGTTTGGGTCTCGCTGTGTTTACTTTCGGTTTTCATTTTGTTGGTGGTATACAAAGGATCGAGTTAGGGTTGTGGGTATAGAGCTTGTATCGAAAGAGGTCTTCAATAGCCGAAGGAAGAACCTCATATAAATTGGCAATTTGAAAGTTGACGTCAGTTTCCTTCTTTACTCCTTCTTCATTCTGTGATACCCTCTTTCTTTCTTCTTCGTGCTGTTGTAGTGTTTTGCTGTTTTGCTAGAGTTTGCTGTTCTGTTTCGACTCGATTTCCATTGCCTTAGATCTTGATTTTGCGACTGGTCTTTTATCTACACGATTCTTTGTTTAATGTTGTTGTTGTGGGGTTTAACGCCATTTTTCAGCACGATAGGCTATACATGGCGGCCAGTATTAATGGTGGAGGAAGAACCCGGAAAACCCCGGAAAGAACCACCGACCCACGAGAAGCTACTGGCAAGCTTTCTCACATGCCCACATTGGCTGAATCTTAGACTCGAACCGCCGCAGACAGAGGTGAGATGGCAGTGATCCGTAACGAAGAGCGCTTTAGACCACTCGGCCACTCGGGGCCCCGTTTGTTTAATAGCTATATTGAATTTAGAAGGTATATTGTGCCCCTTTTTGTTGTATAAATTAGTATGTTTGGTCTGAGTATAAGTGTTGGATTTACATGTCGTGTTAATAATTGGGGACTGTGTTGTTGTTGTTGTTGTTTATTTAGTTCCGCAGTGTGTGTGTGTGTGTGTGTGTGTCCTTTTTGACTTGGCTTAGGACACCTTATAGTCTTAAGATAGTTGGGGCCTAAGAATATTTTGTGTTTATTTGTATCTTACCACTCTTGTTGTCGTGTGTATCTGGGCCTGATGGCGGGGGTTTGCCACTTTTATAACATGTATACATAGTTATGAGAATATATGTGTTGTTTTTCTCAGACCATGATGGTTAGCATTGTGTTAGCTGCATGCCTACATGAGGGGAAATTTTTTTTTTAAAAACCCACACACAACAACAACCATGGACGTGCACTTCAGCAAGCAGTCTTACCTTACTGCTTTAGCCCTTCTATTAATTGTTATTATAATTACTTGTGGTTGGATTTTTATGTTGCCATGTTTGTTAATTTGTTTGAGGTACCTTATTATGTTCATGTATGTGGTATCGATGTTTTTGTTGCGTACCTTGTCCAAAAATTCAGGGTATGTTGTAGGGGAATTCATTTTCTTTTGGTAATCTTGGAAACCGACTCGTTGATTATGGTATCTGGGACAGGTGTTGAATACGTGGTCCAGTGTTTCTGCAGCAGGGCAATGTGGACAGTTAGTAGTTTGGTTCAATTCCTTCCTGAGATGTTTCCCAAAGCTGTTTCGGAGTAAAGTTTTTCCTGTTTTGATCCTATTTTAGGTGTCTTGATTACCCATGTGACCTCTTTTTGCAGTTGGTATAAATGTCTGCTCTTGTTGGTGTTGTCCCAGAGCTGCTGCCATTTCTGGTTCATTTTGCTTCTTATCTGGCTATATATCTCGTACACACTGTAATTAAGTGTTTTTGTAACATTGTTCAGGAGATTGTATTTCGCTCTTCGGTCAGCTTTATCGTTGCCAATCAGATTGATGTGAGAAGGTACCCATAGGAATTCGATGGTTTGTTGTTTATCCTCGATCTCCCTGATGGTTGGGTTGGTGTCTTGATGTATTGAGTTTCTGGTAGCATATCTCAATATGTGCTCTTCTCGTCTGAGGTGCAGCGGTAATCTCCCGTCAGTATTTGTAGCTCCTCGAGTGAGATGTTAGGTAGGGTCCCCGTACATAGTCTAAGTGCTTTATATTGTATGCTGTCCAGTTTCTTAAGCAGGTCCTTGTTTGCCGAGGCATACACCTGGCAAACGTAGTCCAGTTTAGCCCTGATTAATGATTTGTAGGGCGTGAGCATAGTTTGTTGGTCAGCTCCCCACGTTGTCCCCTTGATATTTTTTAGGAGGTTGATGTCTCGTTGGCATTTTTTTATTAGGTTTGTTACGTGCGTTTTCCAATTAAGTGTTTCGTTAAGTAGATTCCCAAAAAGTATGTTTCTTTTACGAATGGGATTGGTGTATTTTGGATGTAGAGTTTTGGGTAGGTAGTAGGATTTCTGTTTGTTGGGGAGTAAAGCATTCCCACTGTTTTAGTATCAGATATTTTGAATCCATAGTTGTCTGCCCATATGCCGATGGCGTCTAGGCTTTGCTGTAGTTGTTTGATGTTGTTTTGGCTGTTGGGGTTGCCTGCCATCCATATTCTACTATCGTCAGCAAATTGGAACAGTTCGACTAGGTTGTTGGTAATATTGTTGCAGAGGTTGTTAATCATGAGGCTGAACAGTGTTGGACTTATTACGCTTCCCTGGGGAGTTCCGTTGTCCAGAGTGTAAGTCGCAGAGAGTACATCGCCTACTCTAGTTTTGATTTGCATCCCCGTTAGGAAGTTTGAGATCCAATGGTGCATTCTTCCTGTTATGCCGAACTGATTGAGTTTGGAAATGAGGCCTTTAGTCCAGACCATATCAAACGCTTTTTCGAGGTCTAGGAATACCGCAATTAAGTGCCTATCTTTTTTCCGTTTGGCATTGAAGGCAAGTTTAATGCTGGCTTCTAGTCGAATTAGTTGATCAATGGTGGAGCGTTTGGTTCTAAATCCACTTTGATTTTCAGTAAGTAGGTGGTTTTGTTCCAGGTGGTGCCTTAGCCGGTTGTTGATCATTGTTTCCATGACTTTGCAGATGGTGTTAGTCAAGGAGATAGGTCTATATGATGTTATGTTTTTGGGGTCTTTTCCTGGTTTAGGTATGGTTATAACAACTAGCAGCAGAGAGGGTGAACAGACCACTTAGGGGAATGGTCACCCTTGTGTTTTACCAAAAAAAATAGTGACCACTCATAGAGGTCAATTACCACGTCTACGATTATTGTTTGTCCAAAACAGAACCGTAGACGCCCCTCTCTGCTGCTATCAATATTGGGAATCATCATCTGAATCATGGGAATCTTCATCTGTTTCATCTTTATTTGTTTCATCTTTATTTGTTCTATGTTTCAAGTAATATTCAAGTTCTGATGGTGGTTTTTCTATTTTTGGATTTATGTTCTTTCTGTGTTTATAATATATCATCAAACTTCTGTATTCCTCTTCTGCTGATATTAATTAAATTATTATGTTATAATAAAAATGGTACATCCAGAATCTCATACTGCAAGAACAGCTCGAGAACGATTAGAAACAATTAAAAAATTTCTTCCTGTCAGAGACTCATTTAGAAAAAATCTACAAGCGCAGCAAGAAGCAAAAGTTGAGTATGAAGAGGACACTAAAAAACTGTTTAAGCCCGTCACTGCAGCTACTAAGAAAGCTGCATCGGCTGTTGAAAAAACTATATGGGGAGATATTAAAGAGGAAGATGAGAAGAGGAAAAAGGGTATTTTTCCGGTATTAGAACAAACTGCAGTACAGGCTGAAAAAACAGCAAGAAGAACCAAACAAACAAAGAAGATTTTACGAGACCTTCCAACTGACATAGCCGCAGCTCAGCCTCCACCTGTTGATGAGGAAATACTTGAAGGTATTGAAGAACTTCGTACTGAAGTCGCCGATGTGAGAAAAAAACTTGCATCTGAACCCAAAACAGCAGAAGAGAGCTTAAGATTAATTGCAAGATTTAACGAAGGAGTTGTTGAGGAAATTAGAAAAATTGAAAGAGAGAGATTACCTGAGATGATATCAAAAAATATATCTAATAAATCTAGTATTTTAAAACCCGGTCATGAAAAAACAAATGATGATAATTTCATTAAATGGATATATCGCGTATATTACAATAAAAAACAAGCTAGAGGTCAAGAATTTGAAAGACTTAAAGAAGAAGTAAAAAGACTTAGAGGGAGACGGGAACAACTAGAACAAGGAGAGTCCTCCCAGTATCAGCTTCCTCCACCTCTGCAACAAATAGAACAACAACAATCTTCTTCGCCACAACAAAGGTTGATGTCGGAAATTAAAAAGGCTAAAGAGTCACTTAAATCACCCTTCTCGAAGAAAATTCCTGCACCGAAAATGACATTTACACCGACAGGTTCACCACATGGATTTCGAGAAGGTTCACCCCCGGACACCGCTGAAGTACTTACTTCGGTAATGCAACCACCACCCCAAGATGAACCTAAAACAGGATCTGGTTTATGTCCTGATAATATCATCAATGATGTGTCACGGTTAGAAGTTCTCATAGGAGGAAAACGAGCTGGAAATAATTCACCAGAAATAACCAATGAAGCAGCTGATATTTGTCGGCGACTATTTCAAGGTGGTATCATGGATATTGGCGTTTACCGAGAACTTATTGATGAGCTCGTTGATGACTAGTTGTTAGATAAATGGTAAATAAAATAAGATGATTGTGCATGATAATCATCGTAAACCCACACAGGTTAGAGCGGTAAACTCACGATTACCAATCTATGAAGCAATTTACGGAAATGGACTTGGTGATGTCATTCGAGGATTATTCACGAGGATAGCTCCAAAAGTAGCACCTGTTGCAAAACAATTATCGATGAAGGCTATTGATATTGTTCGTGATAAAGCTCCTGGTGCAATTGTCAATGTTGCTGGTAAGGCGTTCTCGGCGATCAAAGAAAGATTATCACGATTATTGCGACGAAAACAACAACCACCGGTGAAACTGGCAAGTACTGAGGTGATGCCCGCAGATGTTAGTAAAATAATAAATCAGGCTGCAAATCAAAAACTAGCGGCGTTAGCAGATCAAGGACTCGGTGAATCTGGAAATAATATCTCAAGTTTGATATCAGGAAGTGGAACTTCCCGAGGTGGAACTTTCCGAAGGCGGTGATCAACGTGTTAGACGAAAAATAATTATAATAAAATGTTCAAGCGCGTGTCCGACACAGCATTTGATATGGAAGCACCCGTCCTTAAGGATGAATCTGTACGTGATTATCAATTTTATTCCTATGACGCAAAACAACCAAATCATCCGGGGAGAATTGAACTACAAGTTCATGACACAAGTAGATACTTTTTACCCGCTGATGCCTTTCTTGAGGTAGAAGGTACAATTATAAAAACGGATGATACTAATTACTTAGATCCAGTAAAAATTGGGTTTGTCAACAACGGGATCATAGCATTATTTAGTGGCGCCACATACATGATTGATGGAAAAAATATTGAATCAATTCAGAATGATGTCGACGTTGCTACAACAATAATTGGTCTGGCGAGATATTCTGATGATTATACAAGATCAGCAGGTCCCACAATGATGTTTGTGAAAGATAACTCCAATAACCCTGAAAGTGATCCGTATAATATAAGACAACCAAGAAACCTCGCCAATACCGCTGATGCTGATATCTGGCCAGTGGTTCATGGTCCTAGTGAAAATTTCAACTTGGGATTTGCAGCGCGTAGAAATATGTTGCTAGGAGGCAATAGAGGTTTTTCATGTACAATTCCACTATCGCATATTTTTGGATTTTGCAGGAATGTTAAAAAAGTTATTTTTGGAGCTAGACACACGGTTGTTCTTGTAAGAAAGAACGATGATAATGATGCTCTGTGGAGACCCGTTGGTGATCCTGGTAAAGTAATATTATCAAAACTTTCATTGTGGATGCCGGTAATGACTCCAACGATCGCAGAAGAACAGCGATTAATTTCTTTCATGGATGCAGGTGGTAAATCCTTGTTGTCATGGTTAACAACAAGCACAGACAGTATGCAAACTAACGTTAACGGTCAGTTTACATGGCATATAGCATCACAACAGGGTGTTTCTGCACCACGACATATTTTTATTGCTTTTCAGAGAACTGATCGTTTAAACTCACAAGTTCACTCTCATATGATATTTGACCAACTAGGTCTCACAGATATTTCTTTACGGATAAACGGACAACAGGAACCAACAGAAAATGTACAACTAAATTATGCATTAAATCACATAGGACGTGCATATCATCGTTTGATGTCATTTATGGGACGTGATCAAAATGTTGATACTGGGTTGCAAATATCACAACTAGATTTTAAAAACTTGTACCCGATTTATTATTTTTCATTAGAACATCTTGATCTATCAAAACAATCTGTCGTTGATATACATCTCAAAGCAACATTAAATACCGGTGGTGGTGTTGATTACAGAGCGATCGCGGTCATACTTAGCGACAAGGCCATGTTACTTGAAGGTGGTAGTGGTCGAATGAGGGTCGTTGATGCACCGGTGGAAAATCTTTAATCGTGTTATTTAGAAAAATATATTTTATATAAAAATGTCGTATGGTCATGTTAATGTTACTCTGACCCCGGGTCAGGTAAAAAAGCTTCAATCAAAAACCGCCAACAAATGCGGAACTAAAATATCACTAAAACGAGATCAGATTAGTGGTGGTCCAAACAAATTATCGTTGACAAATAATCAGATTAAACATTTCAATAAAGCCCTAGAATCAAAAACTGGAGTTCAATTCTATCTCTCCCCGAGCGCCATCAAAGACATGGTTAAAACGGGTGGTATATTCCCACTATTTGCGGCCATTCCGGCATTACTAGCTGCGGCTGCTCCGGCCTTAGTAAAAGCGGCCGCGTTAGGTGTTGCTGGAGGTGTTGCTGGAGCGGCGGGTAAAAAAATTTTCGAAAAAGCTACTGGTGGACGATATAACAAAAAAAAGGGACGCGGTCTAAGATTACCGGGATCTCGTTGGGGGAGAGGCCTAAGGCTTCCAGGGTCACTTCGTTAAATGTTCCATCATCAAATTTTGATTTACTTGATGCTGCTAAAAAATTAAAAATATCCGCCTTTAGAGGTGTTTTTATGCGAGATCAATTACCGAAACAACCAAACAAACTAGAAACAGGTATTATTAATCTTGACAAACGTTCCGGACCTGGTACTCATTGGGTATCATACGCGATTGATCCGCGTGGAATTGTTTATTTTGACTCGTACGGGTTAGCTCCACCTGTTGAATTTATCAAGTATGTCGCACCACTCCACGCAACAACTAGCGGTTATAAAGTTTGGTATTCAACGCTACCCACACAAACAATGACAGATCCGCCAATATGCGGCCGTGAAGTAATTAATGTACTCGACGCAATATCAAAATCATCCAAGCCGCCACATAAAGTCGTGCACGATTATACAAGCAACCGATATGTTGCGCGTAAAGCATTTTAAACAACGGATCTTATTATAATGGTTGACATTTACGGAAGATCTTCTACTGGTAAGAAAATAAAATCCGACGTTGATCTGTCAAAGTATGCGACTAAAGATGACCTCGCTGATATCATGAACCTTGCTGGAGTTGACCCAGATGAAGTTGTTATTTTTCAAGATCGATATGGTAAACTAAAAACCAGCAATATCAAATGGAATGATATAGTCCGGCGAGTACTTGGTGCAGTTACGGATAATATTCCCGTGTTTACTGATAGCGGCAAAATCAGAGATTCAAGTATGTCACTTAAAACCATCAGAGATGAAATTGTAAAAAGTGTTGCTAATCGCGTGAGAAACACCGGTGACACAATGATGGGTGAACTCAGCATGAACGGAAACAAAATAGTAGTTTTAAAAGATCCAACATCTGACGAAGACGCAGCAACAAAAAAATACGTCGATGTCAACTATGGCACCGTAGACGGTAAATTATCCACGCTACGGGCCGAGTATGACGTTCACACGGGCGCGTTTACAAGGCTTCGAAGAAATTTTCAAAAAACCGATGATGCCACAAATAAGTTCTTTGGAAATCCTCCCGTCATTGACATGAAACTTTCTGATATCAAAAGTAACCTAGACACGATCAAACGAACACAACTAGACATCGTAGCGGGAATTCCTGAGATTATCAATAAAACCAATCTGATTAAAATTCCAGCTGAAATAACTCCCGGGCATATCACAAACATCGTATGCACGGTATCATCGGGATTTGCAACATGGTCAAAACAAAATAATACCATCAAATATACCGCAACAGTCACTGGCGTGTACAGGCTGTCTGTGTTTAGTGCTGCAAAATTTTACATATTTACAACGTTTCCATGGCGTCATTCCACCGACAGGTTTCCCGGGGTTGTATCTGTTGTATTAAATAGCGGAACCGAAGAAGTATTTATGCTGGAAGCAGCTGATAAGGAATTAACCGCAACATCTTACTGGTGGTGTTTGGAATTTGTAGCTGAAACACCTCAATTGTTTACTGCATAAAAATATATATGACGGTGCACAATACAGATACAATCAAGCGCGTGAATGGCAGGCTGCGCTAAAAGATCAAGTCGATCAATATACAGTAAAAGTAAAAAAATATCGACGACGATTGGTTATCGTTGATGTGATTGTTTATTCAGTATCCGCTGTTGTTGCTGGAACCGGTGTAATATTATCAGCGTTGACAACGATGGCACCAGTAGCTGTAACTGTTTGTATTTCAGCAGCAACAACTATTGCAGGTGTGCTTGGTATCATCACAAAAAAAATATGTACTTGTACGAACGAAAAGTTATCCGATTACAAAATAAAATTACATACAGCGACGGTAGCATACTCGAAATTATCCTCGTTGTTATCAGCGAGTCTCAGTGATGGAATTATATCTGATTTCGAATTTTCAATGATGACCAAAATATACGATGAAGGTATTAAAGATACAAGTATCAATAATGACAGAATTACTCCAGCAGATCGTGACCAACACAACTCCGCCAAAGATAACGATGATCTCGGTAAGTTCAATTAATCCTGAATTTAGTGTTAATTTTCCTACTGCAATTCCAGTAAAAGAAATAGCACTAGCTCAATTACGGGTATATTACAGCTGGCCCAATATCAGATCAAAATCGTTTCATGGTACACCAGCAAATAATTCGCTTGTATTTGCTAACAACAACAAACCCGATGGAACACCTGACTGGGTTGTTGTTGAAATACCAACTGGCAGTTACCAGATCGAACAAATCAGTGAGGAATTTGCGCGTAGAATAAAATCAATAACGGGAAAGGAATCAAAAATATCAATTAATGTTCATGAGCCGACGTTGTCCTCGACGGTTGAAATAAACTCGCCTGATTATGCAGTTGATATTTATCAATCTTCAATCAGATCCGTACTAGGTTGGCCTGAAATTCCCCCGGTGCATAAAGGACCACCAGAACCAACTCGGGATGATTTTACGTCAAAGACCAGTCTTCGTCATGATATTAAAATGAATTCAGAATGGCTAGATTACATAGAAGTAAAACCAGGATGGAGGGGGGGGAACACCTGTATATGATCCTAGAGCTCTTTTGTATAATCTTAATGAACGTGTTATTGCTTTGAATATTG
This sequence comes from Sinohyriopsis cumingii, assembly GCA_028554795.2. Lineage (NCBI taxonomy): Eukaryota > Metazoa > Mollusca > Bivalvia > Unionida > Unionidae > Sinohyriopsis > Sinohyriopsis cumingii. The sequence goes on from CM068826.1 coordinate 107,539,952, forward strand.
ATTCTATATTTGCTTCAATAAACTTAGACCATGAAATACAGGTAAATAATTTACGTGATAGTTTTCAAGAGTATTTATTTGATTCAACATCCGCGCGCGATAATATTATTAGGTACATAGAAGTTTTAAATTATATAGTTAATTCTTCTGAAGTTATCTATAACAGAATTAGAGATATGGTTCTTAAGTCATCAAGCGATTATAAAAAATCCTTCGCAGCCAAGTACAAAATACCCGAAGCTGACATTGTAACGTTTAAGTTTCCTGATTATAATCCGGATAAATTAAGAAAATCTGTCAGTGATGTCATTGATGAGTTTTTTCCTAAAATACTCGATGCATGGAAAAAACTAGCACCATTAGCAGTTGTTCTTAGACATGATAATGATCCACATGGCGGCGGAAGACACGTATCCCTGCGGATCGTTAATATAACATCGACGGTCGCGGTCAATCTGGTTTGTGACGTAATCGATGGCAGCTATCAAATAGATCTCGGAAGATCAAATCAGGCTCAACAAGGATACATCCTGTACACGTTCACACCACAAGTTCCCCCTGGAAATTTAATCGTGCAAGAACCAACTAATCCCGTGTATTTGCGGTGTCACAATAATATGTTAACACGAATCAATTTTAAACTCACAGACCACCTTAATCGCTTAATTGACATACGTGGAGAAGAACTTGTAATAAATCTGTATGTAAAGTCGTAAGGACTTCCGTCTTAAGGATTTCTGTCGTAAAGACTTCCGTCGTAAAGACTTTATCGTAGATCTTCATGTGGAGGAGGTTTTTACACACGAGGATTTCTTAACAGTTAGAAGAACATTTGTAACAGAGATCAGACTCAAATTCGATCAACTTAAAAAAATTAAAAAAATAATATTTATTAATTTTCCTGATTGTACAAATTACTTGATTTTGACTACCAACTACCCCGTCAGAAACATAAAAATGCACGAACTACTTGATTTTGACTACCAACTACCCCATCAAAATCAAGAAAGTTCTAACCTTGTCAAATTGTTCCTAACAAATTTTATTTATTATAAATTAATTTTATTTATTTATTTACTGAGATTTTTTTTTTTTTAACGAAATTGCTCAATTTTCCTGATTTTGACTACCAACTACCCCGTCAGAAATCAAGTAATTCGTGCATTTTTCTTTGATTTTGACTACCAACTACCCCGTCAGAATCAAGTAATTTGTGCATTTTTCTTGATTTTAGTAAAAAAAAAATAAATCCTCAGTAAAAATAAAATTTATAATAAATAAAATTTATTAGGAACAAATTTGACAAGGTTAGAACTACTTGATTTTGACTACCAATACACGTGGTCAGCGTTGACATGGACCCCAGTTACCAAAACTTTCATTTTCATTATCATCAGTAACGAAGTTACCTTGGATCGTTTCATCAGTAACGAAGTTACCTTGGATCGTTTCACCAGTAACGAGGTTACTCTGGATCGTTTCATCAGTAACGAAGTTACCTTGGATCGTTTCATCAGTAACGAGGTTACCTTGGATCGTTTCATCAGTAACGAAGTTACTCTGGATCGTTTCACCAGTAACGAAGTTACTCGCTGACATTATTTTTCTTAATAGTCTTATGCGGGTACTAATCGTTTTCTTTGCCTCATACTCGTGGGATAATAACGACTTAATTCTTTCTACGGCGGTAGAAAGAGGAACGAACTCCTTCACATGATCATCTTCTACGGTAGCTAGCGACTGAAACATTGCCGATTGAATCCGTTTCATGAGACTGTATTCAGATGATAGTGTGTGTGTCCCCATGGTTTTACGTTCTTGTAAAATCTCAAAGTCAGAAACTATTTTTTCAGGATTAAGTTCATCAGATATATTAATTCCATCTTTTTTAAATTTTTTAATAGCGACAATTACATCATTGATATTTTCATGGTTCATTATATAATATATAAATCTTTAAAATAAAAAAAATATCCCTAGAACACCTATCGAGTGTATTAGCGAGTTCGTCGGGATGTTTCAGGGACAGCACAACCAAGAACTTGTAGCTTGCCACCGCAATCTACCAAGTTCATTAGGCAAATATTCCCTCTACGAGAGCCCCTAACCCGCCAAACAACGGTCTAGAGGCTCAAGAGGGAGGACAGCACAACCCTCATTAAACTCGTAGCTTGCCACCGCAATCTACAAAGTTTAGAGGATATACACATAACATATAACTAACTAAGGACAGCACAGTCCTCATTAAACTCGTAGCTTGCCACCGCAATCTACCAAGTTTATCGGACATACATACAATGAATGGTTATATACAATGAATGAAGAGCCCCTATCGAGTGTATTGGCGAGCTCAGATTATGAATACGGCACTAACTAAGGACAGCACAGTCCTCATTAAACTCGTAGCTTGCCACCGCAATCTACCAAGTTTAGAGGATATACATATATACAATGAAATGGTTATATACAATGAATGAAGAGCCCCTATCGAGTGTATTAGCGAGCTCAGATTATGAATGAAGTACAAACATATAACTTAACTAAGGACAGTACAAACATATACGCTCAGCAAAATCACACCCACAATAATTAATCCAGTGGGTGATACGAAAATATGTATCAACCACAAGTCAATATTGTGGTTGTGAATTTGCTGAGCGGAGGGGTTCTTGCGGTTCCCCCCACTATTATAAAAATCGCAATTATGCGCACCACCGACAAATTGTCAGCCATGGGGATTCGATCCTGGACCGCGAGCGTCACAGTCCAATACCATACTGATCGAGCTATCAAACATTGTTACGAACATATGTTTCGGAAGTTAATATATAGCTAAGGAACCAATATTTACACTAAACAGCGGTTTCTGTATTTGTAGCGGTTTCTGAATAATAACAGTTTCTGTATTTATAACAGTTTCTGAATAAAGGTTTCTGAATAATAACAATTTCTGTATTTATAACAGTTTCTGAATAATAGTTTCTGTATTTATAACAGTTTCTGAATAATAGTTTCTGTATTTGTAGCTAGTTTCCTAAGCAGACCGAAAATCAATAATAACAGTAGCATTAATGCACCAGTCAAAGAACTTTCCAGAGTGTAAGTTCAGTGAACACACAACTGCAGGTCAATTACAATGAGTAACGGTTTCTGTTTACACACAGCTTCCTACGGATCATGTGTTGTATGATGGGAAAATATTTAAAAAACATAAATAATACTTCTACGAGTAATTAGTTACGATATAATTAGTTACGATGTAATTAGTTAAACTGACTAATTACGATCATAAAAAACCAACCATCTACGAAGAAAACTATATATTACAAAGTAATCTCCCCTTAAATCAAAAATTCAGTAGTGTATGGAGGACCTACTGTGACATAAATTAAAAAATTAATTCAATGTGGTGATGATAGTTAATAATGTGGTGATGATAGTTATTGATACTGAAATGTAATTTTCTGTTTATATTTTTTCGATAAAGCTGTTTTATATATATTTTCTGCCACTCTTTGTACTGATTGAGGGTGAATATCAAAATATTTCGCCGCTGAACGCATCGAACGAAACATAATTTCTTCACCAGTTTCCATGTTTGTGGAAATTACTACCCTTCTAGAAACTGTCTTACATCTTCCTGTATTTCCACGTGTATTATTCTCGCTGTATGTGACAACACGAAGGTTGGATAAATTATTGTTTTGAGGATTTCCATCAATATGATCAATAACAAGACCGTCATTGATCACTCCGAAGAAACATTCATACGTAAATCTATGACAGAAATAATGTTTCTTTCCAACTGTAAATCTAAGATAACCAACATTATTAATACAACCAACTTGTTTCTTCAACTTGCAGTGTCTGATGATACCATTAATATTTGATTCATAGTTTGTTATGACAGGATGTGGGACAAATATATTTTGCTCCATTATAATAATATTATATGTTTAAATCATTGTTTGTCTGAAATCTTGATATATAATCCTCCACGGATTTTATAGCGTTTTCACCGCTATTATTTTTTTTGTCATAATATCTTTTAAGTTCTCTGAACCGTTTCCCGCCGCACTTCCCACATAATTTTGTCTTTCCACGTACTCCAATACCACACCGTAGACATGGTATTGGTCCTAGACTTCCTCGTCGTATGTTTTGTGAGTGCATCCAACAAAATTCCTTTCTACAGGATTTGTTGCATCGATTTACTGAGCCGATCATCAACCATCTACATTGGGACATTGTATATATATATATAATTTTCTTTATTTAAATATTTGTTTTAATTATATGAACGAGTTTGAGAGATTATCCCAAACTAGGCTTGTTAAGTATAAATTCAACCTTGACAGATTATCTTCTGACTTGCCAGTACGAGATCTGGTTGATCCGAAAAATAAAAGTTTGATCTCGAAAATTCATGACGCTAAGAAAGAATTTTACACGGATGGTGCATCTCATACATGGTCAACGTTCAAGATTATACGAAACACTGACTTTGTCACGGACGCCACAATGAACGACAAGCGAGCGGCAACTATCATTAACTACATCGCTGAATACGAGGGCAATCAAAAATATTTCTTCAGAGTAAAATTTATTGTATTAACAGAAACAGATAGTTGGATTATCCGTGACAAATATGATCCTGTCCTTAATAATAATAAAACTATCATATTAAGTAAAAATTCCAGACCGGGTCTATTGACTGGTATTGATAAACCGTATTATGAGCGAGCGTATCCTGTAGCAGCGGTTATTTATGGAATTTATGAGATAAATAAAAAACCTAACGTTGATAAACTAGCGCCGATGAAATTATCATCCTTGACCTTGTCAAGGCTAAATTGTGTGGCTGAACGAGTAATAGAACACTTTACAAACGCGATGCGTGGAAATGGATTAACTGATTTAAGGCGAGAAAAAATAAACTCGTGGGCTGATTCAGTTAGGGATACTGGTGCTACAATAAAAGATGTTGCTGAGTTAGGAAAAATATTAAAATTTCCAATAACCGTAGCAACAATAACGGGAGAAGTACTGTACCAGTCGAAATATAAATCGAAAGGAGCTCCAATAAATATTATAGATCATAACGCGCACGCATGGACTAACGCAGTAACAATATTTCCACGTGATCGAACTGTTAGATTTTACCCCACAGATATGGCTGTGGCAGATAATTCTGTGGCAGATATGTTTGATTTTATCAACGAAATAAGTAAAACCGATCCTGTATCGGTATGGTTATTCAAAAGTAATGAGGAGGGTGAATTTGATCAGTTTGTCAAACCGAACGGTGAAATATATCGCACAGAATCCCTCCATGACGAGATGAAAAATCTTGCGACGTTTTTACAGTGCAAGCACGCGGAAAATACTGACAAATTAATTGTTTTACCGTTCCATCTGTTGCGGCTCATTTCGCCAGAGAACGAAATTCATGGAAACCAACACGATTTGATTTACTCGAGGACGTACGTGCAAGTTGCGTCGAATACGGACATGGCGGATTATGGAATACCAAATACAATTACAATGATGTTATTTCGGTTGATATGGTTGCATGTTATCCAGGAAGTTTTCTGGGATACGGAGATTGTTCTACGTACTTTGAAAGATTTGGTCACCCTACAAACGAGATGACGCGAGTGGCAATTAATGGACCATTACCTGATTTTGATCTGACTGGATTCGCCTGTATTGAGTCGTTCGAGTTTAACGAAAATCTTCACAAGATTTGTTATGTTTGGTTTGGCAGACATTTTTGTGAAAAACGTTGGGCACCTATAGTTTTGTTGCGATATATGCTAGATTGTGCGATACTGACATTGTTGGTGGTCAGTGAGGCAATTATATCATATCATGCACAGACCAAAGTTTGGTTGCCCATGTCAGATTCTGAAGTTATTAGCGAGTTTAAGGAAAAATATCCTGATGTTTCCGAAGATGATATTCCTAAAATTCTCGAGAATAAACTCAAAACCGCAAAAGATCTCGGTAGAAAAATTATAGGTAAATTTACTCAAGGTGGTGCATATGATTATAAAAGACATCACGCACGATTAATTTTAGATGATGCCGAGTACGATTTTATAATCGCTGATACAACGGCGAAAAATACATTTGTAAATCGAGAGAGTGTTTATTTATCCGACGGAACAAAATTAGGTACGATCGTTAGTTACATAAATGACGTATCCCCGCAATATACTCATCTAAGATCTTCCATGTTGGCTTATGTTTCTATAAATTTATTATCGATGATTAATAGATTTCCTGAGACCGCAGTCAGAGTCGCAACGGACTCATTTTATATTTCAAGTAAATATTTAGAACCTGTTATGAAATTTACAATGAATGATGAACGAACGAGTTCGTGGAGAATAAAAAAGGAACTATTACACAATTATGTAGAATCAGCAGATGTTCCAGTGAGAGATGTTTATCGTGAGGGTAATAAAATATCAGAAATGTCGAAAGCACCATCGTTGAGTGATCCAATAACTAGATATAAGACAGTATATCTCAATGGACCTGGTGGATGCGGCAAAACAACTCGAACGATTAATGTTTTTAGAAATTCAGATATGATCGTGCTGACACCCACACATAGACTTGCACGGGAGATGAAACAACGGCAAGTACAATCGTGCACGTATCATAGTTTCTTCCGATGGCGCGGGGATACATGGACTCCTCAACGGATGGGGGAAAATATATACCTAAAATAATTATTTGGGATGAGATATGCACGGTGTCATTAGATACATTAAAAACGTTTCTTGATTGGTTGTTGACGAAAAATACCGCTATAATAATGTGTGGCGATCATGGTCAACCGCCGCCTTTTGTTGGACCATCTCCACATGATTGGTTAAAAAATTTCGTTGATTATTACGAAGAAATAGATGATGATCATAGAGCTCTTGATGCAAATTTGAGGGAGTTTAAAAAATTAATCAGATTACAATCAAACAAAATTCAGTGTGAAATAATACGTGGAGTGATCTCAGAGACATCAATGAGTGATTTTTTGAACTCATGGAGACCCAACGATTTGATCGTAGCAAGTAGAAAGATAATCAGAGACGCTTTACAACAACAGTTATTTCAACTACATAAAGAACAATATTCAGAATTACCCGTTCCGTTATGTTATAGACCATCAGATACACGAAAACAGAATATTAATGTTGATATTCCAGGACCCTTGACAGAGTCAAGGAAACAGAATCTCGTATTAAATGATATTGTCGCCGTTGATATCAGTGTAGTCGAAGATGCATTACACGCTGACAAATCTCCATGGGTGTTGGGATACGCCATGACGATCCACTCGTCTCAGGGATTAACTATTTCTGACACACGAGTCTGGATTGTAGACGATCGCATCGAGTGGTCAAATTTAGTTTATTTAGCGGTATCGAGGGTCAGAAATATATCTCAATTACGTAGAATTATAATTCCTGAAATCGTTGATAAATTTAACATCATCGATGATGATATAATAAGAAAAAAATTAATCGGATACAAACAATCTGACAAAAAAAATAAACGTGACTTTGATCTTGATGTTGAATTTATTATTGAGTTAAAACAGCAGCAGAATAATCATTGCACCAGTTGTAATTGTATAATGTTATGGCGGTATTCGAGTAATGATTCAAGACAATTTACCGTAGATAGAAAAGATAATAGTCGCGGTCATACACGAGAAAATACCATGTTAACCTGTCTTGAGTGTAATCGACGTCGGGGTGCAGGCACCCTTGGCGCTAGTGCTAGTTAAGTGATCGAAATCACCGAAGTGATCGCGGCGGTAGTTGTGTATCCGCGGGAATTATTTGTAGTTGTTCACGTGTAAATCCACGTTGAGGAGCAGCAGAATCTAATCTGTAGATTGCAGGTCTGGAAACGCCTACGTTTCTCCCGGTGGATCTTGTCACGGTAGATATTTTGTGTGTGGTAACACTCCAAATAGGATCAGTTGCTCTCGCGCTACCACCTTCAAGTTCACCAGGCTCATATAAATATCTGACTGTGCCATCACCTAATATTTTTTGTTTTCCAGCATCTTTCCGTTGTGTTGGTATATTTTTTTTGTGACCGCGCTAATGGGTTTCATGTTGGTTGTTCGTGTGATCTCATTATTTAATGCAGCTATCACGATTGGTAATCTTGCAACCCATTCACGAGATCTCTTATCCTGAATAAATTCCCTCGCGTATTGATATCCAAATAACCGTTCAGCAAGTGTTCGATTAAATCGCTCAACAATTGCCTGATCACGGTGAATTGCGGTATGACCTCGTCGTATTTTGGTATTATGTCGTTTCATCAGCGATGATACTGGACCAAGAAATTCCCTACCAGGATCAACCTGTAGTAGCTGTGGCCATCGTAGACCACCTCGTGGTCCAAGTCCTCGTTGATAAATTCGTTCAAACGAATCAGCTACTTCAGATGATGTTTTCGCCGATAGCGGTTCTGCTTCTTTATATCTACTTGCAACATCAACTACGGTTAGCGCGTACTTGTAAGTTTTTCCACGCACAGTATCATGCGGTAAAAACAGAATATCAGCTTGATGAACTTCATTAGGAACACTGACATCGAAATACGCGTACTGAATTTGTTTAGGACGTGGTAGATAAATTTGCCATATTGCTTGTTTAGATAACCACGTTTTAGCAGTAGAATGTTTAACCGATGCTGCATCAGCGAGTTTACCAATTGCTGCTTTGCCTCTCCAGTATCCTCTCGGTGAATAATAAATTGATTCCATTATTAATTACCAGCCCCAATCGCTAATTTACCTTTCATCGAGGATCTTACTAACCAATTAGCTAATGATTCTCTAATATTTTTATTTTTTATAGAATTTAATGAATGAATTAATTTTACATCTGCAATATGCCTATCTTGTAGATTTTGACTTTTATAAGCTACATCATGAGCATGACAAGCTCGATCAATAGCGTTTATTGGTTCCTCGCCTGGTTTTGGTTGATCTTGATTATCGAGCCTGATATCAAGTCGAGTACCAGGACCGCAATAATTATATCCTGGTAGATGTTTTTCCCCACTGTATTTAGCCCATGGAGCACCTGGAAACTTTGACATCAAATTAGCAATATCACCACCGCGCTTATTAGGTAAAAATGAAAATTTCTTTCTACAGCATACAGAACATTTTCCACCGTACGCTATTTTTTTATTTTTTGTTGTAACCGTAGCTAAATCAATAGTTGGAGTTTTAACTTTACAGCGTAAACAATATAAATTCATGTTATAATATATATGGATATAATTGATTTCTCAGCAACTCGGCAGCGAGAGCCAGTTAAGCATCATCCTGCGCTACCGAACTCCATCAGAATGATTATCATAGGACCATCTGGATCGGGTAAGACGCAATTATTACTTAATCTGATAATGAGATGGTTGAAATGGGATAAGTTGTATTTAGTAGCACCATCCGTTGATGATCAACGATGTTATGATGTACTTAAAGATTTCAATGAAAACGCGCGATTACTGGATGAAGATAATGATGTTATAGAGTTTATAACCGATATTGATGAAGCACCATCTGTAGATTCCATAGACGGATTTATTAATAATTTAGTTGTATACGACGATGTGATGCTAGATAAACAATCAAATCCAGCCAGAATATTTTCCCGAGGGAGACATAAAAATACAGACGTGATCTATGTTACTCAACGATATACACAAATTCCAAAATTGATCAGAGACAACTGCAACATTTTAGTTGTGTTTAATGGCGTAGACACACACACGTTGCGAAATATTCATCAAACCTGGTGTGGTGGTGACATGGATATAATTAAATTCAAAAATTTCTTCTCACGAGCGCAAGCTACCCCGCATGGATTTATAACAATAAATTTACATGATCCAAGAACAAGATATCGTGTGGGTATTGATAAAATATTTGGGTAACAGGGGGAGCAGCAGAGAGGGGTGATGATAAAATTAAATTTAATTAAACAGATATCATTAATATAATGAACAACTGTGCGTGGTTACGTCAAGGAACAACAGATAAATGCAACAAAAGGTGCCGTGGAGAATATTGCAAGAAACATAATTATCTTATAAAGAAAAATCCTCATGCTGGTCCACGAAGATGTGTTGGATGTAACAACGGCGTTAGAGGATTATATCAGATTTGTAAAAATTGCGGCGGAGATCGATATCGAAGTTTGATGATATATTATAAACACAGAAAGAACATAAATCCAAAAATAGAAAAACCACCATCAGAACTTGAATATTACTTGAAACATAGAACAAATAAAGATGAAACAAATAAAGATGAAACAGATGAAGATTCCCATGATTCAGATGATGATTCCCAATATTGATAGCAGCAGAGAGGGGCGTCTACGGTTCTGTTTGGGACAAACAATAATCGTAGACGTGGTAATTGACCTCTATGAGTGGTCACTATTTTTTTTGGTAAAACACAAGGGTGACCATTCCCCTAAGTGGTCTGTTCACCCTCTCTGCTGCTCAACTGCTTGTTTCCATAGGTGTCAGTTTTCCGTGGATGGGGTCTATTCTGGTGGGTGTGCCGGTATTTAATATTACAAGTTGATTCTCTCTGGCGTATTTTTCGATGCTTTTCCCTCTTGTGTCTATATGGTCACCACCCCATTCAGTGTGGTGTGCATTAAAGCTATAGCAGACAAACAAAATACCAAATACAAATGTTGCATACACAGAACATGGGAGATCCTTAGCAAAGATCACTTGAGAGTACAAGGGAAGGGATCCCGACTAGAATATTGAAGCCTAGTACGGATGAACAACCATTTGGAATACACTAGGGCAGGGGTGCACAGCCTTTTTCGGCCAAGAGCCAGATTGCATTATATAAGACCACTCGAGGGTCGCAAACACGACGATACATGTGCTATAAAACAGCGACTTGGTAACAAAATTAACGTTAATAAATGTTGTAATATACTACTGCTTGACATGAATGTTTTATTTTTAGTAGCCCAATGTATTTCTAATTTCTTTAATATAATTACTGTTCACGGGCCAGATTTATGTGTTTTTTAATTTGATCTGAGGGCCGGACTGAACACGTTCGAGGGCCGGGTTGTGCATTCCTGCACTAGGAATACAAAAATACCCCATCAAAAATTTGTTTTTAATTAAAATTTTAATCAAAATTTCTGTTGGAAAAAGAATACAAACACAGTGCATCTTAGGGGGATACATGAGCATATGAAAATACTTTTTTGTAAGTATGTATGTATGTAATGTATGTATGTAGGTAGGTAGGTAGGTAGGTATTAGGGCTTAACGGCACGTCAGCACAATACCAATTATATGGTGCGGATTAAAATTTATGTACTACAAGTGTAAATGTAAAAAAATGCAAAACCAAAAAAAAGATAAATTACCTGTAACTATCTTTCACATGCGTACCCACGCATATATTATTTGGGTAATATGTAACATTCGACTGTTAGCTTTGTCTGGGGAATTCAGTCAATTTTTTTACCGTAATTTTGTATTTATTATAGTACTCGTAATAGTCTGCGGGGTTTGTGCCATACTATTTATTGAGATAAAAACCTCATTCCTTCGATAATTCGCCACCGACATAAAAGTTTAAAAATATAAAATAGCACGAGATATTCATGAAAAGCCTATCAATGTGCTTTTTTGCTATAATAATGTTCCTATGTTCAAACGTGTCACAAGTAATATAATTTATTAGAAAAAGGGCATGTGTATTACTCTACATGACGCATGTGTTGGGGGGTGGTTACTTGCTTTTTCAGAAGATGTTGAATTATGCAAATATGTTTTTTGATCAGCGGCGTATCAGGAAATTGATCTGGGAAACTGTATTTTTACTGGAGTTTAAAATAATAAATTTACTTTGTTAGAAAGGCCAATCAAATTTTGGACTAACTCATTGAACATCCATTTAATAGACAATACAATGTTTCTTCATTTATATAAATCATCAGTACATTAATATTCGGGATACGCAAGACCTGTCTGGAAGCCAAGATACTACAAAGATACTGTTTAGCTGTTGAATGGTCAAAACAGAGCCACCGGATTAGTTAAGACAGGGGTGTCCAAACTTTTTGCAAAGAGGGCCAGATTTGATAAGTGAAGATGCCAGGGGGCCAATAGTTCCTTCTGATGTTTTTTTTTTTTTTTTTACCACAAAAGTTGCATGCAAATATACACGGTTATAGAACAATAAATAAATAAAAAACAAATAAACAATAAATAAATAAAACAATTTTCATTGTCACAATTATCTTTATTTTTCAAAAGGCAATGTAACTAAATATAAGTCACTCAGGCAGACCTGAACAATTCTAAAAACACAATTCTGCCTTTCATTCATATCTGGTGAGTCAGATAACATTGAACTGTATGTACTGTAATTCCCATCTCTCCTGAAAGCGGCGGCTCTCACTGTCAACTTCCCTCTTTTTCTTTTCAGTCGCCAGGGCAGAAATGAGCGGAGAATGGTTCGCGTGCTAGAGGGCCATACAAAATACATCATATGACCGAAGCTGCGGGCCGTATGAAATCTTACCGCGGGCCGTGATTGGCTCGCGGGCCGGACTTTGGACACCCCTGAGTTAAGAGTATTAAAATAAGACATGATTGATATGTCTTGAGGTACCCGTCCACTGTATAGACAACCCTTGTTTGATTTAACAGAAGTCTATAAACTTCTTAAGCATACGTATGTGGTCAATAAGAATACGGTAATTCAGTTATCAAAAGCAAGAGCAACTCGATGAAATTTTAAAAAGGAATTATTGAACAGCAGATTAAAAGAAGCATTCATTCTCATACAGAATAATAGATCTTTTAAAGAATTTATCACAGATGTAACCAACAGGGCAACTCTCAATATATGTCAATGGAGACATACTATAAATCTTAATTATTCAATTTCTTTTTGCATTTTAATGAGTCCGAAATCTAGCAACCTTACCTGTTTTGAAACAATTATATATAAAAAAAAACGTTTTTAAACTTTTAATTGACCTAGATTTAAAGTTAATTAGCCTTACGTCATTATTAAGATTGGACTTTTCGAGCAGTTGTCAAACCCATTAAAATTATTTTAAATCACATAAAGTGGGGTCCAAAACCCAACCATTTATTTACTAAACCATTCAGTGGAATTACATGCAGCAAATTAAAATGTCAACCAGTTTATTGAAAACAGAAAAATAATATATTGGATAGGACATTTTGAACGAATCTCATGAACCAGTTAATGAAAACTCGAGTCTCTTTATCACATACCATTTCAAACATTATTTTATTTTCGGATATGAAATGAAATAAAATCATTCACTAGCTCTTCTCACAAAGCCTTAATTTTAAAGAAGGAAAAAACAATCAAACAACGTAATGTAGCCCGCCAAAACATGCAACACGGAAGGAAACGGTGAATGCTCGATCTGAAACGGACGGAGTTAGTAGTGTTTATACTGGTAAGCAGCAGGGGAGGCGAACCCACCTTTCTGTAGGAGCGTCCAAATGTCGATAATAAGCCTTCCTACAAATGATCGAAAAAAGGAAAAGCGTCGACAAAATTTAAAAAGTGTCGACACTTTTCTGAGAGAGAGCCTCTATGGAATTTCTAATTAATATTACTTTATTGTCGTTGGTGATTTTTTCTAGTTTATTATGCACGTTGTTTACGCAATTACGTCTTAATTGAGGTCGCGCCTCCCCTGCTGCTATTAATTAAAAAAATTATTGTTATAATAAAATGGTTCACTCTGAATCTCATACTGCACGAATAGCACGAAAACGATCAGAAGCAAAAAAAAAATTTCTTCCTGTTAGAGACTCATTTAGAGAAAACTTACGAGCGCAGCAACAATCACAAGTTGAGTACGAAGAAGACACTAAAAAACTATTTAAACCCGTCACTACAGCTACTGAAAAAGCTTCAGCGGCTGCTGAAAAAACTATATGGGGAGATATTAAGGAGGACGAGGAGGAGAGGAAAAAGGGTATTTTTCCAGTATTAAAACAATCCTCAGAACAAACTGAAAAAATACAAGAAGAACTAAACAGACAAAGAAGATTTTACGAGATTTTCCAACTGATATAGCTGCGGCTCAGCATCCATCCGTCGATGAAAATATACTTGAAGGTATTGGAAAACTTCGTACTGAAATCGCCGACGTGAAAACAAAACTTGCACCTAAATCCAAACCAGTAAAAGAAAACGTAGAATTGATTGCCAAATTTAACGAAGGGTTTATCGAAGAGATTAGAAATACTGAAGAAAATTATTTACCCGAAACAATATTATTTGGTATATTTAATAAATCTGATATTTTAAAAAACGGTTATGAAAAAACAGACAATGAAAATTTTATTAGATGGGTATGTCGTATATATTACAATAAAAAATAAGCTAGAGATTTAGAATACAAAACTCTTGATAAAGAAGTAAAAAGACTTTACAAAGAGAAAATAAAACAACCAGAACAACAACAACTCTCCCAGCAAGAGCCTTCCTATCAACTTCCTCCACCTCTGCAACAAATAGAACAACAATAATCTTCTTCACCGCAGAAAGAGATGATGTTGAAACCATCTAAAGAGAAAAGGAAACAGATGGCAAAAGAAATGAAGCAAAAAGCAGAAGAAGAATGGAAACAAAGAGAAGAAATATTTAGAAATGTAGAAACTAAACAACGGGATGAATTACGTTCACTGGGTAAAGAAAGAGCTCCTGGCGATGATTCTTTTGACGCTACTGGAAGTGGTTTTTCTTCCCTGAATACAGTGGGAAGTGGTTTTAAAACCTGTCCTGATAATATTCACAATGACGTGTCACGGTTAGAAGTTCTTATAGGAAGAAAACGTGCCGGAAATAATTCACCAGAAATAATTAATGAAGCAGCTGATATTTGTCAACGATTATTTCGCGGTGGTATTATGGATATCGGCGTTTACCGGGAACTTATTGATGAGCTCGTTGATGATTAGTCAGCGCGATTAGATAAATGATAAATAAGATAAGATGATCATACACAATAATTATCGTAGACCTGTACCGGTCAGAGTAGTAAACTCACGACTACCAGTCTACGGAGCAATTTACGGAGATGGACTTGGTGATGTTATTCAGGGATTATTTAGAAGATTAGCCCCAAAAGTAGCACCTGTTGCAAAACAATTATCGATGAAAGCTATCGATGTTGTTCTTGAAAAAGCTCCTGGTGCAATTATCAATTTTGCTGGTAAGGCGTTCTCGGCGATCAAAGATAGACTAGCACGATTAATACGACGAAAACGACAACCAGTAAAATTACCAAGTACTGAAATTATGCCTGCGGAGGTCAGTAAAATAATAAATCAAGCTGCAAAAGAAACTAGCAGCGTTGATGGATCAAGAATCTGATGAAGTACAAAGAAATATTACTGTAAATTTAATAGCAGGAAGTGGTCTTCGTCGACGATGATTTAGATCGTAGTAATTACAATAAAATGTTTAAACGCGCATCCGATCCAGCATTTGACATGGACGTACCGATTTTTAAAGATGAATCAGTACGTGATTATCAATTTTATTCCTACGACGCAAGACAACCAAATCAGCGGGGAACAATAGAATTACAGGTTCAGGATACAAGTAGATATTTCTTGCCCGCTGAGGCGTTTATTGAAGTAGAAGGTAAACTTGTAATGAATGTTGCAGATGATACGGCATATGATGCTGATTTGCGAGTTGGTTTTGTCAATAATGGTATTATGGCGTTGTTTAGTAGCGCTACTTATATGATCGATGGGAAAAACATCGAGATAACTGAGAAAGATGTCGATGTTGCTACAACAATAATTGGTCTAGCAAGATATTCTGATGATTACACAAGATCAGCTGGTCCATCAATGATGTTTGCTAAGGATATTACCAATAACGCTAATCATGTTCAATATACTAAAATACGGACACCAGTAGGTACTGCATCTGATCCACAACCAGTTGATTTTGAACATGCGAATAGACCAAATGCTGCTTTTGATATTATAGGAAGTCTTAATGAAACTTACAACTTGGGATTTGCAACACGCCGAGCGATGCTGAAAGGTGACAATAGAGAGTTTTCATGTGCAATTCCATTATCTCACATCTTTGGATTTTGCAGAAATGTTAGAAAGGTCGTCTTTGGAGATAAACATACAGTTGTGCTCGCAAGAAAAGGTGATGATAATGATGCAATCTGGCGTGGTGCTGGTGTTGCTGATGGCAAAGTAATTATAAACAAACTGTCACTGTGGATGCCTGTATTAACTCCATCAATTACAGAAGAACAGAAATTATTGTCTTTTATGGATCAAGGCGGTAAATCATTGCTATCATGGTTAACAGTAACCACAGATGCTGCTCAAAGTTCTATTCGGGGTTTATTTACATGGCATATAGCATCACAACAGGGTGTTTCTGAGCCGCGACATACTTTTGTTGCGATGCAAAATAGTAATCGGATAGGTAATCGGTGTTAGCGAGGTTTCGTTGATGATAAACGAACAACAAGAACCATCCGAAGATATATCGTTAAATTATACCACAAATCACGTAGCGGGTGCATATCATCGTTTGATGTCATTCATGGGACGTGCTCAAAATGTGAATACTGGTTTGCAAATATCACAGTTAGATTTTACAAATCTATATCCGATTTATTATTTTTCGCTGGAACATCTTGATTTATCTAGACAATCTGTCGTTGATATACACTTTCGAGCTCGTGTTAATAACCCGCCAGGTGGTGGTGTTGATTATAGAGCAATCGCGGTTATACTCAGTGATAAGGCAATGTTACTTGAAGGTGGTAGCTGTCGAATGAGAGTCACTGATGCACCAGTGGAAAATCTTTAATCGTGTTATTTAGAAAAAGATATTTATATAAAAATGTCATACAATCACGTTATGTCACTCTGACTCCCGGTCAGGTAAAAAAATTACAATAAAAAAAAACGCTAACAAATGCAGAACAAAAATATCACTAAAGCGAGATCAGATTTCTAGTGGCGGTCCAAACAAATTATCGTTGACAAATAACCAGATTAAACATCTCAATAAAGCCCTAGAATCAAAAACCGGAGTTCAATTTCATCTTTCTCCGAGCACCATCAAGGACATGGCTAAAACAGGTGGTATTTTTCCACTTCTCGCGGACATTCCGGCATTAATAGCTGCTGCTGCTCCAGCCGTAGCAAAAGCAGCCGCGTTAGGTGCTGTTGGAACAGTTGCTGGAATGGCTCTAAAGAAAGTACCAGGAAAGGGGTACAAAAAAAGGGACGCGGCAGATTACCAGGATCTCGTTGGAGGAGAGCGTCTGAGGCTTCCAGGATCACTTCGTTAGACGTTCCAGCATCAAATTTTGATTTACTTAATGCTGCTAAACAACTAAAAATATCTGCCTTTAGAGGTGTTTCTATGCGAGATCAATTACCACAACGACCAAACATCGTTGAAACGGATATTATTAATCTTGACTCAAATTCAGGACCCGGTATTCATTGGGTATCATACGCAATTGATCCAGGGGGAATCTTTTATTTTGATTCGTACTGGTTAGCTCCACCAGTCGAATTTATCAAGTATGTCGAGCCAGTTCATAAAAAAGTTTGGTATTCAACGCTACCAACACAAACAATGACAGATCCGCTAATATGCGGCCGTGAAGCAATTAATGTACATATCAAAATCATCCAAACCGCCACATAAAGTTGTGCATGATTATACAAGTAATCGCTTCGTTGCGCCCAAGCTGTTTTAAACAGATCAAGGATTTTATATAATGGTTGATATTTACGGAAGATCTACCTCTACGTGTAAGAAAAGTAAGAAAAAATCCGATGACATCGATTTGTCAAAGTACGCAACTAAAGATGAACTCGCTGATATTATGAACCTGGCTGGAGCTGACCGAGATGAAGTTGTTGTTTTTCAGGACCGATATGGTGTTTTAAAAACGAGTAACATCAAATGGAATGACATAGTTCGACGAGTACTCGGTGCGGTCACGGATAACATCCCTGTGGTTACTGACAGCGGAAAAATCAGAGACTCAAGTATATCGTTTACAACCATCAGAGATGAAATTGCAAGAAACGTTGCTAATCGCGTGAAAAATACCAGTGACACAATGACGGGAGAACTCAGTATGAACGGGAATAAGATAGTAGTGTTGAGGGATCCAACATCCGACGAAGACGCAATAACGAAAAAATACGTCGACGTCAACTATAACACCGTAGATGGTAAATTATCCACGTTGCGGGCCGAGTATGATGTTCACTTAAACGCGTTCACAAATCTCCGTAGAAATTTTAGAAAAATTAACGAAACCGCAGAGGAATATTTTGGTACTCCGCCCACCGTTGACGCAAAACTATCTGATATCAAGACTCACATCGACACGATTAAAAAAAACACTCAAAGACATCGTAGCGGGGATTCCTGAGATCGTTAACAAAATTAGTTTGATTAAAATTCCACCTGGAATAACTCCCGGACATATTACCAATATCGTATACACGGTATCATTGGGATTTGCAACATGGTCAACGCAGAATAAAACTATTAAATATACCGCAATAGTCACTGGCGTGTACAGGCTATCTGTGTTCAGTGCTGCAAAATTCGGGATATTTACAATGTATCCATGGCGTC
This sequence comes from Sinohyriopsis cumingii, assembly GCA_028554795.2. Taxonomy (NCBI): domain Eukaryota; kingdom Metazoa; phylum Mollusca; class Bivalvia; order Unionida; family Unionidae; genus Sinohyriopsis; species Sinohyriopsis cumingii. The sequence continues at coordinate 107,558,691 of CM068826.1, forward strand.
ATTCAACTGATAAGTTTTCTGGAGTTGTAACTATCATATTAAACAAGGGAACCGAAGAAATATTTATTCTGGAAGCAGCTGATAAGAAATTAACCGCAACATCTTACTGGTGGTGTTTGGAATTTGTAGCTGAAACACCTCAGTTGGTTACTGCATAAAATATAATGAGTACCTCAATCGACGATGCATCTCAATACAGGTACAATCAAGCGCGTGAATGGCAAGTAAAATTGAAAGATATCATCGAACAATATACGGTAAAAGTAAAAAAAAATATCGTCGACGACTGGTTATCGTCGACGTGATTGTTTATTCAGTATCCGCTGTTGTTGCTGGAACAGGTGTCATATTGTCAACAATGACAATGATGGCACCAGTAGCCGTAACAATCTGTATTTCAGCAGCAACAACTATTACAGGTGTTTTTAATATCGTAGCAAAAAATATATGCACCTGCATGAATGAAAAATTATCCGATTACGTAATAAAATTATACACAGCGACGGTCGCATATTCCAAGTTATCTTCGTTGTTATCAGCAAGCCTCAGCGATGGAATTATCTCTGAATTTGAGTTTTCAGAAATGATTAAAATATATAACAGTGCTGTTAAAGGTACGAGTATTAATAATGACATCAGTAGAGCTACTCCAGCAGATCGTGACAAACACAGCTCTACCAAAAACAACAATGATCTCGATAAGCTCGACTACTCTTGAATTTAGTGTTAATTTTCCAACTGTGATTCGTGCAAATGAAATCGCGTTAGCGCAATTACGAGTATCTTACAGCTGGCCAAACATCAGATCGAAATCATTTAATGGAACACCAGCAAATAATTCGCTTGTATTTGCTAACAAGAACAAACCAGATGGAATACCTGACTGGAACGTTGTTGGGATACCCACTGGTAGTTATGAGGTCGAGGATATCAATGAAGAATTTCAACGTAGAATAAAATCAATAACCGGAAAAGAAGCAAAAATATCAATTAACGTTGATGAGCCAACTTTATTAGCAACGATTGAAATACATTCACCTGATTACACCGTTGATATTTATCAGTCCACGATAAGATCTGTACTAGGTTGGCCTGAAATCTTACCACCGATACCACCGATACCACCAGAACCGAAAAAGTCTGATTATGTCACGGATAGGCATTCATATCATGAAATTACTACATCATACCGGGAACATCTAGTTGATATAAAAAATTCAGTGTTGGGTGATAATTTTGAAGTCCGTAATAATAATGATATTATTTGGTCATTTATATCTGAAATAAACCCTGGAAGTAAATTACTTCTTGGTATTCGCACATATAACCTTATTAAATTTTTTGAAGAAATTAATCAATATCATGAACAATAACGAGAGCAGCTACGGCAGTCCTTCAAAGAATATCTTCTTGATGTAACACGTTCACGCCGTAGGATCATTACACGTGTAGAAATATTAAATCAACTTGTATCGGACATGGAATATTATAATCAACAAATAATTTAGGCAGCAATCAATACTAAATCAGATTACGCCGATAAACAAAAATTTTTAAATATATATTCGATAAAAGAAGCTGATCTACCGAATTATAAACTCCCCGGATATAACGTGGATGAACTAAAAAATTCACTCAGCGATATTATCAATGAAAACTATTCTAAAATACTCGATGCGTGGAGAAAAATAGCTCCACCCGAGGTATCCTTAGATATAATAACGACCCACAAGGAGGTGGTCGACATGTTTCACCAGGAATCGTTAATATAACATCAACGATCGCAGTCAATCTTGTTTGTGACGTAATCGATGGCAGCTATCAAATCGATCTTCTAAAGTCAAATCAGGCTCTGCAAGGATACATTTCATACACGTTCACACCACAAGTATCTCCTGGGAGTTTGATCGTGCAAGAGCCAACCAATCCTGTTTATCTACGTACACATAATCAGTATTTGTCACGTATCATATTTGTCACGTATCAATTTCAAACTCACCGACCACGCAGGAAGATTAATTGACCGGCGTGGGGAGAAATTGATTGTGAACCTACATGTGAAATCTTAAAGACTTTTATCGTAATGATTTCCGTCTTAAAGACTTTTTTCGTAATGATTTTTGATCATAGATCCTTGATCTTAATATTTTATTTTTTCTGAAATATTTTAGTTTATTTTATCAGAAATATTTTTTTATGAAATATTTTTTTATTTTTTCTGAAATATTTTTTTATTTTTTCTAAAATATTTTATTTTTTCTGAAATTGATGGGGTAGTTGGTACTCAGAATCGTGCAAACCAATCAATTTCGTAATTTTGATGGGGTAGCTGGTACTCAGAATCGTGCAAACCAATCAATTTCGTAACTTTAATGGGGTAGTTGGTACTCAGAATTATGTAAAATGATAAAAAATATTTCAGAAAAACAAAAAATATTTAGAAAAAATATATTTCTGATAAAATAAAATAAAACATTTATGATAAAAAGAAAATAAAATGTTTCTGATAAAATAAAATAAAATAAATATTTCTGAATAATATAAAATATTACACGTGCTCGGTCGTTTCATCAGTAACGAAGTTACTCGCTGACATAATTTTTCTTAATAGTCTTATACGAGTACTAATTATTTTTTTTGCCTCGTATTCGTGGGATAACTCCGATCTATTTTTTTCTACTGCAGCAGAAAGAGGAACGAATTCCTTCACTTGATCATCTTCTATAGTAGCTAGCGACTGAAACATCGCAGCCTGAATTCCTTTCATGGAACCTGTATTCAGAAGATAGTGTGTGTATTCCTTGGTTCTTACGTTCTTGTAAAATTTCAAAATCAGAAATTATTTTTTCAGGACAATTGTTTAATAGCAGAAATAATATCATTAATATTTTCGTACTTCATTATATAGTATATATATATATATATATATATATATATATATATATATATATATATATATATATATATATATATATATATATATATATATATATATATAAATCAAATTTTTAACAATCTGAAGTGTTCGATGTATGGATTCTTCATTTGCAAATAACCCTCATATGAACTTCTAGTCTGCCACCGCAGACTAGCAAGTTTAGAGGATACACAACACAACATTAAACCCTATAACTTCTAGTCTGCCACCGCAAACTAACAAGTTTAGAGGATATATATAAAGACAGTACAACCCCATAACTTCTAGTCTGCCACCGCAGCCTAGCAAGTTTAGAGGCGGCCCCATAACTTCTAGTCTGCCACTGCAGACTAGCCAGTTTAGAGGCGGCCCTATAACTTCTAGTCTGCCACCGCAGACTAGCAAGTTTAGAGGCCAGAACACAACATATAAGGCCAGTATATATAGTGGAGGAACCAGGGAAAACCCATAATTGGGGAATTTTCTGGGTTTTTCCGCATCAACGATAGAGGTATCAAAATGACAAAATACATTGTTTGTATCTCAGCAACGGATCTAAAAATAACTTACTGTGTTGTAAAATACGTTTATTTTTTTATTTTGTGAGCTAAAAACCATAAATATCTTTCTACGAGTATAATTATTGACATTAATTACGACGAAGATGGTTAATTGACTAATTACGACCGTAAAAGTCAGAAATCTACGGAGAAATATATTTACAGAATTATCTCCCTTTCGCTCAAGTCGAAAAAATTAGTAGTATACGAGTGGAGAATGTTGGGTCACCAAAACAAAAATTAAATAAATGGTTAATAAATATAATTCGAGGTAATTACTTGATAGTGATGATAGTTTATCTCCATTATTGGAAAATAATTTTCTGCTTATATTTTTTAGAGAAGGCGGATTTGGTTATATTTTCGGCGACAAAATATACCGAAGACATACAAATATCAAAATACTTGCCAGCTGAATTCATTGATTGAAATATAATTTCTTCACCGGTTTCTGTATTTGTAGATTTTACCGCCCTCTTTCCAATTGCTTTGTATTTACCAGCCCTCCCCGTCCCTCCCCGTGTTAAGTTCTCGCTCTCTGTAACAGCTTGAAGGTTGGATAAATTATTGTCGGTTTTCACACCGTTGATGTGATCGATCACAAAACCATCTTTGATGAACCCCTTGTGACACTCGTATATGAAACGATGACAGTAATAATTTTTCTTCCCAGTACCAAACATTAGATAACCATGATTATTAACAAAACCAACTGGTTTTTTCAATCGACAGTGTCTTATCACACCATCAAGATTTGATTCGTAGTTTGTTATTGTGGGATGTGGGACAAATTCATGGTTCATTTATACAATAATATTATTTGTTTAAATCATAATTTGTCTGAAAACTTATTTAGATAATCCTCTACGGATTTTAATGCTCCGTCACTGACATTATTTTTTTATCGTAGTATCTCTTAAGTTCGCGATATTTTTTACCACCACAACGCGCACATAACTCTGTTTTATCTCGTACTCCAACACCACATCGCAGACACGGTATCGGTCCTAAACAATCTCTACGAACGCCTGCAAGTGAATCCCGCAGAATTCCTTCCTGCAGGATTTATTGCAACGAGTTAATGATCCGATCATCAACCATTTGCACTTGTTCTGTTGAGACATTGTATATGTTATATTTTTTATTTAAATACTTGTCTGAAATATAATATGGATGCGTTTGAGAGATTATCCAGAATCGAGCCCTGGAAAACAAGTAAATTCAACCTCGACAGGATGTCTTCTGCTTTACCAATAAAACATCTAGTTGATAAGAAAAATAAAAGTTTGATCAATAAAATTCACGACGCCAAAAAAGAATTTCATGCAGATGGTGCATCTCTTGTCTGGTCAACGTTCAAGATTATACGCGACAAAGATATCATCGACGCTACGATGAATGACAAACGAGCGGCAGCTATTATTGAGCAGCTCGATAATAGAAGTTATCTTTTCAGAATAAAATTTGTCGTGTTAACAGAAACAGATAACTGGATTATCAGTGACAAATATGATCCTGTCCACAATAATAAAAATAAGCTGTCACACTGAGTGGAAATTCCAAACCAGGAGCGCTGACTGGTATTGACAAACAGTATTATGAACGAGCATATCCTGTGAGCGCGGTTATTTATGGAATTTATGTGATAAATGAAAAACCCAGCATTAATAAACTGGCGCCAATGAAATTTTCAAAAATAAAGTGTGTAGACGAGCGAGTAACCGAGCATTTTACAAACACGATGCACAGAAGCGGTTTAACAGATAAAAGACGTGAAAAAATAAACAAATGGGCTGATTTAGTGAAGGATACTGGAGCTACAATAAACGATGTTGCTAAGTTGGAAAAAACACAAAAATTCCCAATAATAGTAAAAACTATAACAGGGGAGATTTTATATAATTCGAAACATTATAAAAAAGGAGGAGCTCTAATAAATATCATTGATCATAACGCTCACGCGTGGACCAGCGCAGTAACAGTGTTTCCACGAGATCGAACTGTAAGATTTTACCCTCCAGATAATTCTGGGGGAGGCATGTTTGATTTTATTAACGAGATAAGTAAAAACGATCCTGTGTCAGTATGGCCGTTTCAGAGTTCTAACGACGAATCAGATATGGAAGAAAAAATCAAGTTCGATCAGTTTGTAAGACCAAATGGTGTTATTTATCGAACAGATCTTCTCCACGAAAAAATGAAAAATCTTGCGCTGCAATATACTGATGATACCGACGAACTATTGAGCAACTGTTTCACTGTTCCGTCAGTTGCGGCTTATTTTGCTAGAAAGAAAAATTTGTGGAAACCAACTCGTTCTGATTTTCTTAATGATATAATATCGAGTTGTGTCGAATACGGACACGGTGGATTGTGGAATACTAAATACGATCATAAATATGTTATTTCAGTTGATATGGTTGCATGTTATCCTGGAAGTTTTCTTGGATACGGAGATTGTTCTGTGTACTTTGAGCGATTCGGTCATCCGACGCACGAGATGACACGAGTATCGATAAATGGACCATTACCGGATTTTGACCTAACTGGATTTGCTTGTATCGAGTCATTTGAAATGTCTAAAGATCTCCATGCGATTTGTTATACTTGGTTTGGAAAACATTTTTCAGAAAAAAATGTGGGCACTGTTACTGTTACGGTATATGCTCGATTGTGCGATGTTAACACTGTTGATTGTAAGTGAAGCAATTATATCATATCGGAAACAAACCGAAGTTTGGTTGCCACAACAAAAGAAATATTCCGATGATGAAAACCCCGATATAACCGATTACGAGAATAAAATCGCAAAAGATCTTGGGAGAAAAATAATCGGTAAGTTCACTCAAGGAGGAGCATATGATCACAGATGACATTGTACAAGATTGATTATGGATAATGCTGACTTAGATTTTATAATCGCTGATACAACGAACAGAAATACGTTTATAAGTCGCGAAATAGCTTTCTTATCAAATGGAACTAAGTTAGGTACAATTGTAAGTTATATGGACGGTGAGTCACCTCAGTATACTCATTTAAGATCATCGATGCTCGCGTACGTTTCAATAAATCTATTATCGATGATAAATAAAGTTTCTACACTCGGTGTCAGAGCAGCTACAGATTCATTTTATATCAACAAAAAATATTCAGGATTACTAGAACAACTACATATCGGTACTTGTGCATCATGGGGTTCGTGGAGAATAAAAAAAGAAAATATACTCGATTATTCCGAATCAGCTGATGTTGCGGTTAAAGATATTTATTGTAAAAAACATCAAAAACTACAATTATCATCTGCACCATCAGTATACGTTCCAATAACTAGAAATAAAACAGATCATCTAAACGGACCTGGAAGTTCTGGTAAAACCACTCGAGCTATCGAACTGTTTCAGAACTCAGATATGATCGTGCTGACACCCACACATAGACTCGTGCGAGAGATGAAACAACGAGGAGTACAATCATGTACTTATCATAGCTTCTTCCGATGGAAGGGTGATGCATGGACTTCTTCTAGGATGAGCGAGAAATACATTCCAAGGATCATCATTTGGGATGAAATATGCACGGTGCCGTTAGAAACATTAAAAACATTTCTAGACTGGTTGTTAACAAGAAATACTGCTGTGATAATGTGCGGCGATCATGGTCAACCACCAACGTTTGTTGGACCATCTCCACATAATTGGTTAAAAAATTTCGTTGATTATTACGTAGAAATAAATGATGATCATAGAGCGCTTGATGCAGAATAAGAGAATTTAAAAAATTAATCAGACTACAGCCGAATAAAATTCAATGTGAAGTAATGCGTGGAATAATTTCAGAAACACCCATGAACGACTTTCTGCAGACGTGGAAACCGAACGATCTGATAGTTACAAGCAGAAAAATAGTTCGTGATATACTTCAACGGGAATTGTTTCAGTTACATAAAGAAAAATTTCCAACATTGCCAGTTGCGTTATGTTATCGACCAGCTGGTACACGGCGGCAAAATATTGACGTTGATATACCAGGACAGACCGAGAAAGAGAATTTAGTATTAAATGATATTATCACAGTTGATATCAATGCTATTCAAGATGCATTATCGTTGAACAAATCTCCGTGGACACTAGGATATGCAATGACGATTCACTCATCTCAGGGATTAACTATTTCTGATACATTGTTTGGATTATAGATGATCGTATCGAGTGGTCAAACTTAGTTTATCTCGCAGTGTCTCGAGTCAGAAGAATATCTCAGTTGCGGAGAATTGTCTTGTTCGAGTCAGTGACTAGTGATGATATTGACAATGATATAATAAGAAAAAAATTAGCTGGTTATAAACAATCTGATAAAAAAAATAAACGCGATTTTGATCTCGACGTTGAATTTATTAGCACGTTGAAACAACAACAGAATAATCATTGTACAAGTTGTAATTGTGTGATGTTATGGAGATATTCAAATAATAATCCAAGACAATTTACCGTGGATAGAAAAGATAACAGTCGCGGTCATACACGCGAAAATACCATGTTGACCTGTCTTGAGTATAATCGACGTAGAGGTGCTAGTTAAGTGATCGCGGTGGTAATTGCGTATCCTCAGGCATTACTTGTAATTGTTCACGTGTAAATCCACGTTGAGAAGCAGTTGAATCCAGTCTGTAGATTGCAGGTCTACCCGAGGATCTTGTCACGGTGGATATCTTATGTGTGATAGCACTCCAAATAGGATCTTTCGCTCTTTTTTTAAAACCTTCACCGGGTTCATATAAATACCTTACAGTAACATTACCTAATACTGGTATATTTTTTTGTTTTTGTAATTGCATTAATAGGTTTCATGTTGGTCGTTCGACTTACTTCATTATTTAACGCAGTTATCACACTTGGTAATCTTGCAACCGATTCACGAGATCTCTTGTCTTGAATAAATTCCTTCGCGTATTGATATCCAAATAACCGCTCAGCTAGCGTTCGATTAAATCGTTCAACAATTGCCTGATCACGATGAATTGCAGTGTGTCCTCGTCGTATTTTGACATTATATCGCTCCATCAACAATGATACTGGACCAAGAAATTTCTTGCCAGGATCAACCTGTGGCGGCTGTGGCCATTGCAATGGTCCTCGTTGATAAATTCGTTTAAACGCAGAAGCTACTTCAGCAGCTGTCTTTGTCAATAATGGTTCTGCTTCCTTATATCTACTCGCAACATCAACGACGGTTAGCGCGTATTTGTACGTTTTTATGCGTACAGTATCATGTGGTAAAAACAGAATATCAGCTTCATGAACTTCATTAGGGTCGCTGACATCGAAATACGCGTACTGAATTTGTTTCGGTGGTGGTAGGTAAATTTGCCATATTGCCTGTTTAGATAACCACGCTTTAGCAGTAATGCGTGTAACTTTTGCTGCCTCGGCGAGTTTACTAATCGCTGCCTTACCTTTCAAATATCCTCTTGGAGAATAATAAATGGATTCCATTTATAATTAATTACCAGCACCTAGCGCTAATTTACCTTTCATCGCGGATCTTACTAACCAATTAGATAGTGATTCTCTTATGTTTTTATTTTTTATAGAATTTAACGCATGAATTAATTTCACATCTGCAATATGTCTGTCTTGTAGGTTTTTGCTTTCATACGCTACATCATGAACATGACACGCTTTATCAATAGCGTTTATTGGTTCCTCGCCTGGTTTTGGTTGATCCTGATTGTCAAGCCTGATATCAAGTCGAGTACCAGGACCACAATAATTATATCCTGGTAGATGTTTTTCTCCTTGGTATTTAGCCCACGGAGTTCCTGGGAAATTTGACATTAATGTAGCAATATCACCACCATCTTTTATAGGTAAAAAATAAAACTTTTTTCTGTTACATACTGCACATCTTCCACCATATGCTATTCTCGCATTTTTTGTTGTAACCGTGGATAGATCATTAGTTGGGGTTTTAGTTCTACAGCGTAAACAATATAGATTCATGTATTTATATAATATGGATATAATTAATTTCTCAGCAACTCGAAAACGAGAACCTGTCAAACATCCTGCGTTACCGAACTCGATTAGGATGATAATAATAGGTCCATCTGGATCGGGTAAGACGCAATTACTGCTTAATTTAATAATGAGATGGTTGAAATGGGATAAGTTATATTTGGTGGCGCCATCAGTTGATGATCAGAGATGCTACGAGGTGCTTAAAGATTTTAATAAAAACGCGCGATTACTGGATGACGATGTCATTAAATTTATAACCGATATTGATGAAGCACCATCTGTTGATGATGCAGATGGATTTATTAATAATTTAGTTGTATACGATGATGTGATGCTAGACAAACAATCAAATCCAGCTAGAATATTTTCTCGAGGAAGACATAAAAACACTGATGTGATATATGTTACTCAGCGATACGTACAGATTCCGAAAGTAATCAGGGATAACTGTAATGTTTTAGTTGTGTTTAATGGCGTAGACATACATACGTTGCGCAATATTCATCAAACTTGGTGTAGAGGAGATATGGATATAATTAAATTTAGAAATTTCTTTTCACGAGCGCAGGCTACTCCACACGGATTTATAACGATACATTTACATGATCCTAGAACAAGATATCGTGTGGGTCTCGATAAGATATTTTAATTAATAGCAGCAGGGGAGGCGCGACCTCAATTAAGACGTAATTGCGTAAACAACGTGCATAATAAACTAGAAAAAATCACCAAAAACAATAAAGTAATATTAATTAGAAATTCCATAGAGACTCTCAGTAAAGTGTCGATGCTTTTTTAAAATTTTGTCGACGCTTTTCTTTTTTTGATCATTTGTAGGAAGGCTTATTTTTGACATTTGGACGCTCATACAAAAAGGTGGGTTCGCCTCCCCTGCTGCTTGGTAATACTGGACAATAATTACATTACCGCGACTACACATCTTTTCTAATAAGTGAATAGCTATATATGCCTAGTGAGAATTATTAAATATAAATTAACTCACGACTAACTGTTGCATCTATTTTTGAAAACAACATATGTACAATATATGTACATGTTTAATGTCTCAGTTACTGTGTAGATGAAGTAGACAAGATTCAGGAAAAAGTATTGCAGCCGTAGTTATCTGTTCAATACGTCCCCTCCTATCTCCGACTGCACATTGATTGCACATTGACTATGGAACGACCACGACCGAGAGAAGATCGAACTCAGACGACGGGGAATCGTCATTACGCAACCATGTATAACGAATATCTTGTATGTGTAACTTTTTTATGCAGCTAGGTTTTACAGTTGGTTTACCTTTATCTTCTAATTCAGGTAACTGACTTTAGTGACTGTCGGTAGCAATAAGTGACAATTAGTAACATTCAGTGATAACCAATAAGTAACATCTTGTCATGAAATAATTTTCGGTTATTATAACTAAAAGGTGTTTCTTTTGCCCTCACTCGACATGTGGAGTTTAACACAGCATGAAAAAAGCAAATACCCTAACGTGAGAAAGTGTTTCTTTTTAAAAAAATTCACTCACTGCATTAACTTCACAAGCAGCAGAAACACACAAGGCATTTATATAAGACCTGGAATTTAATACTATTGTGGAAAAAGCATGGCTAAATTAGAAACAAAAACTAACAAAAGAAGAGGCATACAAGTTACTTTCAAATAAATTAACACCATAGAGAGAAACATTTGACACTTTTGTTGATAAACTTCAGGATATATAATCAAATTTTGAAACAATTTTCGTTTTACAATGGATCTAGCAAAAATAGTTAAAACAAACAGATTGTTATGTTGAAAAATTGGTAGCCTCTGAATAGGACATTAAAACCAACAAACTGAAAACGAAGAGCTAAAATACATGAACATTTATGGAAAGTTATTATTTGTGTCACGGTCTATATCCAGATTTCAATAGCTTAACGGCTATGTCATTTACATATTGGAGTCATTGCAAAAACCAACCAACAAAGGAGTATTAATTGCACACGTAATATTTTCAGATAAAATGGATCTATAAATTAAATATATTTAGCTTCATGTTTTTCTAGTGAAATTTCGTTTCTGTACGTCTTTTCACAATATCTGCGGCATAGAGTGTCCGACAAAATGTTTGTAACTTATTGCAAATATGATGTATTTTACTGATCATTTAATTACGTCCTTACATATTTAATGGCTTAGTGTGTGAGATGTTGCTAATCGAAACAACAGCAATTTCCCCCAATTAGTAATAAAATGGTAATTATTGCTTTGCGCAACCTATCCAGTTTAAATAGGTTCAAGTTAGCAGCTATTCCTATCCTTAAGAAATCAAACTATAAAATCTCAAGTCTGGCTTGTCGAGTGATCTTAATTTGTTAAAATAGTACCCTCGAGTATAGCTTACACACACACACACACACACACACACACACAAAACATATATATATATATATATATATATATATATATATATATATATATATATATATATATATATATATATATATATATATATATATAATTTATTTTTTTATATTCGTATAAAATATGATAATGCAGCAGATATTCGCGGTCCGGTTACTTTTAATTTATTAATAACGAGTAGGAGATAGATGCTCCTAACTCCATCTCTTTCAATGTCTCATTTCTCATTTCGCCGTTCTCATTTTGACGGTCTACATTGCGTCATTCAACTTTAACAATGCAGCATTTGGAGAAGAGCGGCGATTACATTGTCATTTAGTTATACTGCATGTTGATGCCTTGTTTGCTTTATTCTTTCATAACGCGGCAAATATATATTTTTTATGGGTATCTGTGAGTGAAGAAGATAGCATTGAATGAGGTGTGAAGCAGTGTTAATATATAAGTCAAAATAAAATAAAATTCACGTTGATATGTATCTTTAAGTACAGTTCTTTTGTCTTATGATACGATTGTGTGCATAACAAAAAAGGTTACTAAGTACACTGAGGTATCATGAGAAAAAGACTGAAGCATGACAAAATTCGTCACTAAGGTTGGTTGGCGAGTGAGATGTATATCATCTGTCATGGTTATACATAGACTGTTTTTAGGGTTCGCTGTATAAAAAAAAAAACCTTGATATCACCAGACCATATACTGTATATACCAAAAGAGACACGTGTCTAAGTACAATCATCTGTGATTTTATTTTTGCAAGACTTGCATGACTTACATATGGTACATATGGTTGTTACATGTTATGCGATGTACGACGCCTATTAATATATACGAATACCTATTATCTGCAGCAATATAATTCTTTGAGAACATACAAGTTGGTAAGGATTATAGGAGGGATGCGTAAAAGGTACATGTATTGTACTCTAATCTATAAATTTGTAAAATCAAGCAATCTGAAACTGTCCGACTGAAAATACCTTCTTAATTGATGTTGGAGAAGTAACGAGAGGTGCCAAATTATTCACATCTGGCAGAGGTAATTAGAGCTTTAGAGAGAACGCAAAATAATGGAAAAGAATCTTGAGCAATTTTGACAGAAAGCGTCCAGGTATCGAAGCTTTTTAGTTTGTACAAACGATGCCGGTTCGTAACCAAACATGGCAGACATTACTAACGAAAGAAACATCTCTAAACAACTTCTCAAAGAAATAATTAATACTATTAAATAAATTCCAGAGGGAATAACCCTTCATCTTCTCTCTGCAAGGGTCATCAATCTACTTTAGTCTACATCTACATTTGATATTTGTAGGTAACCGAAATAATTTTTTCACAAGTATCCTGAAAGAGTTACTGTCTACAACAAGCGACATCTATTAACCAATGAGATAGCTCGATGCGTATTCTGTTAAGTATTCAGTATGGTGACTTCCATGTTCACAAGCCTTGAATGAAAAGTAAAAACGCGTTCGAACGGTTTAAATAAGAGAAGCTACTTTTTTTCAAGTAAAATTTGTTTATCGATCATACATATCCATTCATAATACCTTAGGACAACTAAATATGCAAATCCAGCCCTCCAAGATTAAAACATCTTAGCTACAAAGCTAAATGCTATTTGCCCGCCGATCAGCAGTTAGATAGAGTGATAACCCCTTGATTCCGGGACTAGCGCCAAGTCGTCAGCGACTACTGGAGCGGAAGGCAAACCCTCTATATATGAATGAAAATACGGTGGGGCTGGAAAGGTGTATGTGTATTATGACTGGGTAAGTATTATCGAAGAAAAATATTTTACTCGAAACAATTGCTTTCTTCTTCAAATATGTTATCCAATCATAATGCCGTAGGAGACAAGGCAAGAGATGGAAGATGATATATCTAGTTACCCATCGCCGGTCCTCTGTGGTATGTGAGACAGCTTATAGATAACCCGACTGGAAAATAGACTCCATATATCGGGAGCTGCCTTGAAAGGGAACAAGTTTTCCTCCCGCGAATCCAGCAGAAGTTGTAAAGCTGCGTCCTTATGAAGCTGTCGTACGACCAGGAAAGATAATATTTTGCACCACGGGTAAAGGAACCACCATAGAGAATTGAGTCTTTTATAATGGAAGATCAGAGTTAAATTCTGGAGATTTGTACTGGGATCTCCATCCCATGGCACAGATTATAAAGTTAGAGCTTTGCTTATATGCAGTGTTTGTAGCGACTGTTCTAACTTCTTCAGGTGAGATACGAAGCAAATTCACTAGTGTTGGGTTATTTTCAATATGCGGATCAGCTAGTCTACTTATCCAGGAGGAAAGTGTCTGTTTTGATGTATTATCCTTTCATCATTTTAAGGTGAGAAGAGCCTTGATCTCCCTCGAGGCAACGGCTGGATCCTTCTTAAGTACCACTTCAGAGCTCTCACTGGGTCCTGTAGTTGACATTGAGATGAAGTGTCCAGAGTAGACAGGAATTATTACCAAAGTCTTATTACCCTTGAACGATAGCCTGTACTTGGCAATGAAAGCAGGACGCATGCTTAATACTGACCATCTTGTCGGAAGTATATGAAGAGGGGTCCACCAATAGGACATGCATTCACTGATTCTGCCTGCCGTTAGCCAATGCGGTGAGGATGCAGGATTTATATGAGAGGTGAATCAATGAAGTTCTTGAGAGCATTTCAAATGGTGCATTGTTCAGCTAGGTTAGTTCTCATGATAAATTCCACCTGGCCAAGGATCCCGTGCTACTGGACAGGTGAAATCCAAAGTGAACTAAAGATCGGATAGGTCTTTGGCTTGTATGGTATCCTTTCTTCCATGATAACGCTGTGTGCAAATAATCATAGAACGGTAAGTTTTAATTGTGACTGGATCTAACTATTTCTTGTCAGAGATCCGTAGGAAATAAGATACTGAGGTATGGATGCCTGCAGTAGTATAACGTGTTGGTGCGGACCTCCGAGAACAAATTGCATTACCTTCATACGCCTTTAAAATGGAGGAGCACTCTCACATGAGGGATTATCCAGCGATTGTTGTGAGAACTGTTTGTTTCGAAGGGCTTATTTTAATAAGATCCAGAAGCACAGGTTTAGTAACTCTCGGCTAGGATGAAACACCTGCCGTCGTGGTTGCTAAGAGCAGATGAGAGAATATTTTGATTCCTGGCGATTCTATTGCGAGATTGTTGAGGTTGATCCAAGATTTCGCATATGAGAGGAGTAATCAGGATGATGAAACATTCCAATTATTCTGATTATTTATAACCCGTCAATGCATTCAAAAGCGAACTCAAGAGCATACAAGAGTTGACTGAGTGGGTTTAGGTTGTCGACCAGTTGGTGAGTACTGCGTTTGTATCTGAAAGAACTCGAGGTAAACGATGAGGCGTGAAACCGAGTCTCCCGTAAACCACTTATCGGGTCACATTTCGTCACGGTAAATCTTCCCCATTTGGCAACACATAATTGGAGCCTCTCCCTACAGGCATCTGCGGGGTTGGGGGTTGGGCTAAAATAAATCATTTGAGTTTGGAAGGATCTTGCCTCTTTTCAAAATTACATAGGAAGAACTGTGGTTTTGGACGGTTGTAAATTCGGTAGGACTGTTTTTCAGTGGCCTGTGCTGTAGCGACTTTTGTTGGTTGCCTGGCAAATTTCTCCTCTGTAGCTGAGAATGTAATGGATGAAAAGAATGTACCCTCGGTGGTTTTTTTTTTTTTTTTTTGTTGTTGTTGCGAATTCCATCAAACTGATCATTAAAGAGGAGATTAGATTATTAAGCTTGCGAGCGTCGCTTGGCCTAAGATAGTCTTTAAGAAAGATGGAAGTAGAAAGAATTGCATCTCATTCCACCTGTTGTAAATGCATAGCTGCTGTTACGGTCATGGCAATAGTATGTTGGGCCTCTATGTTTATGAAGTGTGTCATTATATAAACATGACCCCACGTATGTCCGGTGATATTCGGAGTGGGAGTAGATAAGCTGTTTTCCGCCTATTGAGAGATTGCCATAGACATTAGATATGTCGTTGATTCCACGGTCACGGCATTGCGAATCAACTAATGGGAATCCAAATGGAAAACTAATGTGTCGGACCTGTGGAACCACCAACATCAATTCGATGGAGAAAAAAAATCCGTAGATGCTTTAAATTTGTAATTGACGGTGCAAGCTGATCAAAATTTCAATAACTATATCGGATTGTGTAAGTAATTGAAGGTAGATTCTTCTGTAGTCTTGATGTTGGAACTGTAAACCAGGCAGGTGATGTAGAGGAATCACGAGGACAGAACTACGATGGGAGTGGATGGAAACTTCTTCAGTCTAAGCCTGGAAGGCTGAGTTTCACTCATCATTGTAAGCTCTCATAACGACGAGGGAAATAAAGATACAGTTTTTGTCGCTTCTGGATTAAGGTAGTGAAGCCGATGTCTCTTGTGCTACCTGCGAAGTAGTTGGAGAAGAATGACGAGAATGATGGATCACAATACTTGAGTCACTTTATGAGATAGATATAGTTTCATCCAAGGTGTCACTAAGTTGAGACTTGAGGACTAGTGAAGAGGCATATCTTGCAAACTGAAGCACCAAGATGGACATCATACGCCGAAAGTGTCTAGAAGTACTAAAAGGGTTAGATTGGTTTATGATGAGTGCCAATAAAAATTGGACCTCGTCCACAGGACATGCCTAGCGGCACTTTGCGTATTTGACTGATCCATGTATAAAGTAGACGCTATGAGTAAATCATCTCATCCGACCAAGGCGGAAGCTTTAGAATAATATAAATGAGTTTTAACATCATTTAACATATCCAGCTAAATTTAGCATCCTTCGTAACAAACTTCTGGCGCCATTTTTCCTGAAAACAGGTACTAGGTCCCATACTATTATACACCTGGACAGAATCCTCACAAGTTATCAAGCACAAGAAAACCACTGTGAGATTTTCTGTTGAAGGATAATTAACACGATGCCATTCTATTTCTCGCAATTATTAACTTTTTAACAATCTCACTCGCCCAGCTTTCTCTCATCCCAAATAGGATCTATAAATTAACACAACAAACTTAATTAACCTATTAACTCAATTTAAACAACTTAAACTAACGTACTGTGAAATCACCATAAATGGCTCAACCACCTAATACAAACAAATTGGCCCTCAGTGCTTGGTAAAATCTGGTCAGTCAACAGAACAATACAGCAAAAAAAAAAAAAATGGCCTGTTGTATTGTTACATCATCACAAGGGAACAAATCACCCCCAATCATAAACATAGGACAACTGGATTTCAGCGCCAATCCAAATCATAAAGAACTATACGCCAAACAACTCAGGTATTTTGAAAGAAATAACCTAATACAAGCACAAACTAAAATGCTCAGCACAACTTCCCCTATAGACTTTAAGAATTTAGACAAAACTCTCGCAATTGAAGACTTGGATGAAATTCTCCCTATGTTAGAGTTAGAAATTCAATCCCCTAACGTAACCAACAAGGAATTCCAGGACAAAACACCAACCCCCATTTACAGTTGTCGCAACAGCAAAAAACAGATTGCGGTAAAAACTGGATCATCAAACAACTCAGTTACAACAACTACAATTCCCATGGAAACCAAATTAAACGACCAAGCAACAATTAAAATACAGGAAAAAGCAAATGAAATAACAGTAGGGCCACCTAGCACTCAAAATCCCCTCCCCCCCCCAAAAAAAAAAACAGTAAAAACTAGCAACAACAGGTATCACAATAGCCAAACTCCAGGACCCTCTAGGTTATTAACTGAAACTCATATCATAAACAACACTAAAGGCCCCAACAAATGGATGGACAACCAAACACTAACAAAAAAAATCAAGGAAAATGGGGAGCCCATATATAGGGCATATATATTGAATAATCATAAAGGACAGAAAATCAACACTGTGCTCATTGAATCTAAAACACCACTTGCAACCATGGCACGATTAGGACTGTATGGGGTACGCAATCGCATAGAACCATATTTAAACAAACCCAGGTTTTGTAGCAACTGCCAGCATTGGGGGCACTACGCGTCCAAATGCAAATTCAGTAAACGGGGGGGGGGGGGGGGGCAACATAAGGAATTCTGCAAAAACACCATACCAAAGTGTACTAACTGCAGGGGCAACATAAACACCAATCCCCTGGATGCCCTTATGCAATTAGAGAAAGCAAAAATCATAGAACTTATGAACAACAAAAACTGTTTTCTAACCAAACTTAGGAATAAACAGGAACCTCCGCGAAACTAATAAAACACTAACTAAAAAACAATCTCCAAGTTTAGAAAAACCTAAAGCCAAGGCCTTAACATCACTTAAACAGGACCAAGGTTAAAAAAAGCATCCCACCCCCACCAACAGCCAAGGAAAACTCAAACATAAACAATGGCACTACAGCAGCGCCTTCAGTAGAGCAGATAATGCATGAAATCTTTACAGATACCATAAACAGCCTTACCTCAAGCAAACAAAAATTAATGCAACTATTAGGAAAATTCAAACAAATATTAGCTAAAATACCTTAACAACCCCACCCCCACTTATTCAATAACCAGCTTAAGCGACCACATAACACCATGAATAGTACAAATAAAAGCAACCTAATAATATGGCAATGGAACTGTTGGGGAATTACATGTAACATTAATGAGCTAAAAATTAAATTACAAGATCAAGTTCCAAAGCCTGATATATTCTGCATACAAGAAAGTAAGATCTCTAACAAAACCAAGCAAATACCCAAAATACCAGGCTACTCCCAGGCTACTTTAAAAATCGTAATAATGGACAGGGAGGGGCCTTGCCATTTTCATTATAGAAGACTTACCAAACATAATCAAAGTTAACATAATACCAATATCAGACAGTAATGAGACCTTCGAATTACAGTCCGTAATAGTCCAGACGGGGATGTGTAGTATTCAAATCTTTAACATCTATGACCCGGGTGGAAACACTAACCTGTCTAATTTGGCGACCTATAGGCAAATAACTAAACATAAATTAGAAGACGACATCGTCATCTGTGGAAACTTCAATGCACATAACGAGCAGTTGGGGGTTGGGTTAGAAAGACAGACTAAAGAGGCAGGTTGGTTGAGGCATGGGGCATGGGCTGCCGAATCCAACCTGACCATCCTTAACGACGGGACAAATACAAGACTAAACCCTGTGGATGGAACTCTGTCTGCCATCGACCTGACCATATGCTCGCCTAGATTAGCACAGATGATCGATTGGAGAGTGGATCAAAGTGACTCGCTAGGTTGTGACCACTTTCCAATCATCATCACTCTGCAGATAGCCATCCAGTATAACCCCATCAACAAACACCCTCGATGGAAACATGACAAAGTTGACTGGGAAACATTTAGGATACAATTATCAGAAATTAACACCGATAGCCTAGAAAATGAGAACCTTAATATATTTTAAGAAAACTTAATTAATACAATTCAAACAGCTGCTACATCTAGCATACCTAAAACCAGTTGCGCATAAACCAAACAAACAGTGCCCTGGTGGAATAAACTATGCAAGCAAGCTCATACGGAGAAAAGAAAAGCTCTCAAAAAATTTAAACTATCAGGCAACTATTTAGACTTCACTACTTATAAGGAAAAGGGAAAAAAACTAAAGCAAATAATTAAACAGGCAAAGGAAAGATCATGGCAAAATAACTGCTCTCAAACCACTATTAACACCAGCTCCAAGCACGTATGGGATAAGATCAAATCAATTAGGGGAAAAGCAGTGAACATCTCTTCCAAAAAAGCAGATGCCACCATAAACAAGGAAAAAGCGGACCAAGTAGCCAACCATTTTACTGCAATGAGTAGTAACCTAAATCACACCCCAGCCTTCCAGCAACATAGGGATAAAGTGGGGAAAAACCCATAAGCATCTATTTAAAGACTTAGGTATAAAAGAATCCAACTTAAACCGCGAAATATTTTTATATTAGTGGGAGATAGCGTTAGGATCTAAAAAAGAAACATCGCCAGGGGAAGATCAAATAGTGTATATTATATACAAATGCTTGCCTCAGAACATTATCAACTCTATCCTAAAGCCGCCTAACAAGATCTGATCTGTAGGTAAGCTACCTGATAAATGGAAACACACCATAGTTATCCCAGTCCCTAAACCAGGTAAAAACCCTAACGACATAAATTTGTACAGACACATCTCGTTGACTAACAACATCGGCAAAATTATGGAGACAATGATAACGATCCGCTTTAAATATCACTTAGAAAGAAACAACCTATTATCTGAAAATCAATGTGGATTTAGAAATAAAAGGTCCACTACAGACCAACTTATTCGACTAGAAGCGGCAATTAAAATAGCATTCAACTCCAATCGAAAAGTAGACAGAAATCTAATAGCGGTATTCCTCGATCTCGAAAAGGCTTTCGACCTCGTCTGGACAAAGGGGTTAATAGCCAAATTAAACCACTTCGGAATCACTGGTCGAATGTTCAACTTCATTGAAAACTTTCTAACTGACCACAAAATGATAACTTGAGTTGAGGACACTTGTTCTGAGATATGCTCACTAGAAAACGATACCTCGCAAGGGAGCGTACTCAGCCCCATACTCTTTAACATCGTGATCAATGACCTAGATCAAAATCTAAGTTCAAACTAGAAGCCGACCGAAACTAAATTTCTGGTTTCGGCCGAAAACGAAACCAGACCGAAAGTTATAAATTGACTTTTGGCCGAAACCGAAGCTGAAACCGAAAGTTTAACTACAGCTTCGGCCGAAACCGAAAACGAAACCGAAAGATAAAGCGAAGTTGTCGAACACAAGATTTATTAAATAGGCCTGGGTCATGATGCAATGCTACACTTCAACAAATGAGTAGGTAACATGTCGACAACTATCAAGTCCATGATGCACTTATCAATTCGCTGAACTGCAACGTGGTCATCCATTCTGCTCTCGACCATTGATGTCAAGGACGTCTGCACAGAATTCGGTAATGCATGTTTAGTCGCTTTCTCTTCCATCATGATCTTTTTCGAGGCACGCTCTGCTCCGTCGTTCATAGACCTCTTGAGATACGTACCATGGAGCTCCGTGTGGCAGCTGGCCAGATGACCTTTCAAGCCTGAAACTGTCTGAAGTCTTGGTTTATTGCTGCAACGTGATAACAGTTTGTTGCATTCTTTGCACTGCGCCTTGCTTGCATCAGAGTCGATTTTTGTAAAGTAATCCCACACTGCATTTTTCGACATTCTTTGCAGTGATTAACTAATCCGTTTATTATTAACTTCAATTTTCTACTTCACATAGATTAATTCGCTACAGTTTAACCAACTGAAATTATCAATATTGTCAGACTTCGAAATCTCTGTATTCAACACGCGAGTAGACTGAAATGCAACAGTGCGTAGAACTGCCTAGCGCCGACTGACCGGCCGACAAGCAGAGTAATAGACGCAGCACTAGCGTTGCATTCTGAAGGTTAAAATAGATCTTCGGCTGATGACCGAAAGCCAATATCAGTTTCGGCCGAAACCGAAAGCAAACCGAAAGCTAAATTTTTGGCTTCGGCCGAAACAGAAACTATGCCGAAAGAGGCCATTTGCCA
The DNA here is from genome assembly GCA_028554795.2 of Sinohyriopsis cumingii. Taxonomy (NCBI): domain Eukaryota; kingdom Metazoa; phylum Mollusca; class Bivalvia; order Unionida; family Unionidae; genus Sinohyriopsis; species Sinohyriopsis cumingii. Next base: position 107,580,243 of record CM068826.1, read on the forward strand.
ACTTTCAGGCGCCGAAACCGAAACCGAAACCGAATTTCGGTCGGCCTCTAGTTCAAACCGAATTGAGATGTCACAATTTGCGGACGAAAGTGGATTATGGAGATAAAGAAACCCCGCAAGTCACAAAGTCATCAGTGAAATCCAAGATAGTCTAAACAATATAGGGAGATGGGCAGATAAATGGGGGTTCAAACTATCACATGAGAAAACCATTGCTCTACTATTTACCCCCAGACGTAGATTTAAATTAAAATATCAAAAACTAACCGTCCGAAATAAAATTATTAAATTCGTATAAATAGCACGATTCCTGGGTATGTATTATGATGAACACCTTAATTGGGGGAAACACATAAACAGATGCAATAAAGACCTAAACTTACTTAAAAAAAACTTAAAGGGACCACATTGGGATCCAATCAAGAAACACTATTAACATTATACAGAGAATTAATAAGGTCAAAATTAGATTACGGGTGTCAAACATATAACTCAGCTCAACAACCACACCTCAAAAAATTAGATACGATCCAAAGAAAAGCGTTAATTATTTGCACCAACACTCTGCCGTCTGTATCCCTAGCTGAGCTCCAAATTTTAACTGGAGAGCTACCATTGCAACTAAACTGTGAAGGAATTAACCCTAAGATATGCAGCTAGAATAACAATCCACACAAATTCACACCCCACCCGTATAGCCATCCATAAATGCAACAAACCATTCAGTAACAAACTAGTACCTAACATCCCTGCCGGAAAACAAATTCACCAATTAATTGGACGATTACCAATAGCTAATTACCAGGCCGAAATAATTAATAGCTATGACACAATGCCATGGACTAGCACAAAACCACCAATTAACACACAAATAACGAAATTTAGCAACAAACATGAACAAGAACTTAAGCTTAAATCAATTATCACAGTGGAAAATATGGCCTAATATCCTAATTCGATTAAAATATTCACTGATCGGTCCATACTATTGGAGCCTCCCACCCCCCACCCCCCAACAGCAGCAGCAGTAGTAATCCCCGAACTGAACATTAAAATGGGATATAGACTACCTGACCACTGCTCTATCTACACAGATGAATTACGGGCCATCTTGGAAACCATAAGGTGGATTAGAGAAAACAACATTAAACAAGCAGTAATAATCAATGACTCGCTAAGCGTCATTTCATCTATACTTAGCGATAACACCAAATCAAGAGAAAATTTCCTCAAACAAACATACCTGTCAATTAAAGATCTAAACAATAAACAACAAAAAGTCGAATTCATGTGGATACCATCCCACATTGATATCAAAAGAAAATGAATTAGCTGACCAAGTAGCAAAACAAAAACTACTCGACCTAAACCATATTAACATTAATTACAGTGTCAGCGAATTGCTAAGTATTACGAAAAACTATATTAATAGCAAGTGGCAAGAAGACTGGAACCGAAACACCAAAGACAGGAAACTATACTCCATCCTAAAAGACATTAACAGAACTAGGAACCCAACCCCCCCCCCCCCCCAAGTTAATAATTTCGATCAAAAGATCATACACAGAATCTACACTGGAAAAACTATACTGGCCAGTTTTGGACAGTACACAGGACCCAGACCCTCTGACAATAACTGTTACCACTGTCGGGTTCCAGAAGACTTAACGCATATATTTAGCAACTGCCAAAAGCTAAAGAAAGAAAGATTGAAACTAAAAAAGGAATTAAATAAGATTGGATCCGCTGATACATACACAGATTTCTTAATGAGCATCAACCCCAGCATAAAGTATACATACATAATAATAACTAACTTTATCCATGAATCAGGGATAGGATATAAAATATAAATCCAACCATTAATAAGCTAGGAAACAAAGTAAGATCAGATGTCTTTGACACGTCATAGAGACCCGAGTAATCGGCAAAGATATCGATCTTACTAAAAATGTACCGATAAGGACATAAATAAACAGCATACAATTAACTTAACCCAAGAATCAGGCTAACAAATTAAAATTAGGAGCAAAATAAGATTATATGTCTTTGAAAGACCCGATTACTCGGCAAAGATATTTATCTTCATAAAAAGGTACCACTAGGAAAATCAATAAACACCATACAATTAAATTTATCTAGGAGGCAGGCTAACAAATTAAAAATAAGGACACAAAATAAGATCAGATGTCTTTGACACGACATAGAGACCAGAATAAATCGGCAAAGATATCTATCTTAACAAAAGTCTATGTAGCCTGCAATCAAAATATAACCACATAAATAACTTCATCTATGAATTAGGGATTACAAACATAAATAAATACATATAACTAGGGACGCAAATTGGGGAAGAAGAAAAAAAAGAAACAAGGAAGGACTTACAGGGGGGAGCAGAGTGCGAACCTACTGGTGAGGGGCGAGGGTATACATGTCACTAGGACATGGTTATCGCCAGTGCGCGAACTCGGACCCAACACCGAGGGTGGGGGACAAGCTGCCCCTCCCAACTCCCTAAATGTGTTTTTTTTTTTTACACTTACCATACCACTTCCTCTTTATTATTCTCTTCAACCCCTCACCCCTCTTCTTTCTCAACCTAACCAACAGTCCTGCATGTACACTAATATCATAACACCTCTGGAAATACGATACACTCTAGGTGAAGGTGACAGCTATAATACTAGCAAAGGATACTGATCACTTAAACAACCAAACAGTCCCTAAACTGGAACATATAAGGTGGTCCAACACCCAAGACCATCAGGTCGCACAAAGTGGCAACCTAATAAATCATTTTCGGAAAGTACGATCCTAAATTAGCTCATATAAGGTGGTCTAAACACCAGAGTTTCATCACGCCCAGCAGCACAAGGCTGCAAACAAAATTAGAATCACTCAGTTCATATGACCCCAAATTTAATCCGACATATAAGGTGGTCTAAAAAGTCCAAGACCATCAGGACCAGCCACACAAGATGGCAAGCTAGATTAAAAAAGCTGTCATCCAAGATAACTCTCTTCAGAATAACTCTAAATAAAAAATAGCACAGTTTTTATTCAAAATAAGACGACAAATTTAGACCATACACACTGGAATCTAGGAGCACCGACCTGCGAACTTGGATCTGTCCTTTCCGCCCTCTCGTCCCTTGCCTCAGCAGGACATCAAAATTAATCAGCGTGCAGTGCACCCCTCTAGTGCTACACGATATCAAGCCCTCCATTCAGACAGCTAGGGACTTATATTAGTTCCACTGTCTGGCGGCTTCAATTAAATAGTGCTCTGTGAGCACATAAAAGCCTGGGGGAAGTGGCTCAAATTCCTTTCCCTAGGAGTAATTAAACAGCCTGCTGTGCAGGCATAAAACAGTGGTTCATGCACTGCTGTGCGAAAACCCCTTTAATTCAACGTAAGTAAGTAAGTAACACATGCCAGTGGGAAACGAAATGGATCAACGACCCTTGGTTGGCGAACATGGCTGACACCAAGCTTTCACAACTAATGTATATCATTCTTCAAATATAACCATCGTGACTAAATATATGAAAACCTCGAGAAGACTTTTGTTAAAATTTTACAGCGTCTTGGAATGAAGCCCTTTTAAAACTGTATTCATAATGTGGATCTGGCAACAAATATTCAAACATTACAACAAATAGGAAAAGATTTAAACAATTTGTTCTAAATACAAATAAACACACAAAATAATCATTCAAGAAAACTGGACCAGATTTGATAGAAAGCATCCTCCAAATGCTTGGCTAACGCTGTTCCATTGACTGTTAGGCCTATGCCAACCAGGTGAGCGATCATAGACCCACTCGGGCTTCTTTTTGTTGTTGATGTCCAATGTCTGCTGTCTTTTTTTCACTTTAAATGCTTTTTTACATCCAGAGAGATACATCGAATTTTACATCGTAAAGTACGATTCCATTCTTAGGCCGATAAATTAGCACCACACTTTTAATGGCACTGACTGAAGGTTTATGGAAGCAATTATGGTATTCATGTTGCAATCTGGAGTACTTTGCCCCTTTTATCTGTGCAGTTAAGTGAATTACATAATTTTCTTCCAGTGTTCTCTCAGTTCTCTGTGAATTTTTGTTTATCAAGGAGGTCAGGTACGTTTCTTATTTTTGACATTCAGGTGGAATGTAGCCAGAACATTAAAGTTATATGCTTAGATTGTTAATGATGGAAAAGGAGTGGGCGGTAAACATTTAGCTACGCAATACTTTTGTCGAAATAAATCAAAAGCGTTTTATCTACTGGTGGGAGCTCTTGTTGCAACATAATGTATGTTCAGGTAAATGAGTTTTATTTGAATTGCAAATAAGCTATATATATATATATATATATATATATATATATATATATATATATATATATATATATATATATATATATATATATATATATATATATATATATAGTACGCATGCATTGAGTGGCCCTTTGATATTCTTTAACAAAAAATTCACATGCTATCACTTCCCTCGGCTGCAGAGAAGAAATTGTGCAGTTTAGAACTTGCGTCAACAAAATTACGTTTCATTCGTAATCTTCAGTTTAGTACCTACCCAATTTTGAGAAAACTAATTTATCCATATGAGGGATTGATTACTGCCAGGACACGTGGTCTCCCACCATGATTTTCTATACGTGCAATATTGCTTGCACATTCAAAACTATTTCCAGTACAGAGGAAGACAAATACAAAGTTTGGAGGTGTGTGGGTGGTTGTGGGCATAAGTATGGTATACAAGTAATATATACAATATAGGTTTGTGTCAGGAAAATATGTGGAAACGAATTTCCGTAGATAAGTCAACATTAGCAGGCGTTAGGAAACATTCGACGAAGAAGTCCTGACTGATCTTGGATCACTCAGAGCTACGTGCGCTGCTCGTGGGGCAAATGTACCAATTCTTTACATTGAGATCACAGAATAATGCCCCTACTCAGTATGAAAAAACGACTTTAATTAGAAGCAAGTTATCGCAAAGAGATGCGCACCACCTCTGCATATTCTAATATATTTTCCTGACATACTTAAAAAAACTATTTTCACTACTGAAGTGAAAAAAAACTTGATTTTTCAGGCATCGTGTATATTACGTGTATAGCACATATTGTATATGTATATGGAAAACACAGCTGAGAAATTGCAGTGGGATTCCACAACACTTGGCAGAAACTTGTTTTCTCTCTCATCAATACAGTTATACGGAATAATGACCATACCCTTAGCAGAACTAGCTCTCGTTGTGCCAAGAAGATTTGTATGGGATTTCTTCTAAGAACTTTTAACATAATGTCTTCTTTCTGAAATTTGTTTATTTTTCATGTTAATCTGAACCCAGCGTATCTCGTGTATATAACTTGTACTTGTATGAAAAGCTTCCTTTTCTTGAATTTGGAAGGGGCAGATTTGTAGAATAAAAATATAATATAGTTTTAGTCAAGTTTAAAATTGTCTATTTTCTTTCTACAGTACTTTGTTTTCAAGGCAAGGATCAACATTTTTTTACTCTTCTGTTGAGGAATATGTAAAACAGATTTGATGAATTTCGAACTTATTGCGGGTAGTGTGTTCAATATTTGAACGATTATCTAACCGACTGCTTTCTTCACAAACGTTCGCAGAAATGCTTACTGCAGCATTCTTTGATTATCTGGTCCAGTTGATTTCCTGTTATATAAGGTTTAAACAAAATGCATAATTCTGACAAGAGTCTGACTTTTGTTTATATTAAGGGTGTCGATTACAATTGGCTGACACTGCCTGCTTCTTGATCAACAACAGCCCTCGGCGTTAGGTGAAAGCATAGTAAATAGAGAAATTTAAACGCTTCAAGAATAATAATTGATTCCGTCTTATCAAGGAATGTGGCTACTCAGAAGTATATGCATGCAGTTTTGATTAACAAAACTATTTTCAAAGAATTTCACTGTGAAAAACCAATTTTTTTATGTCTGTATGTCTTAATTTAAGTGTCATTTACACACAAAAAAATTACATTTTTATTAAGTTTGATTCCAGCATGAATGTTGTATTTAACTTTTTGTACGTCTTTTACCTGTCTGCGAAATCGGTTTCTGGAAACATGGCGTCGGTAAGCCTCAAATTAATTTAATAATCAAACATACATATCTCATTAAAGAGACTATAAAAGTTATTAAAACTGGATTTCATTAAAGGGTTTCTATCAAGGATTTTATATTTTCGTGTATTAGTTCATGTCCAAGGTAAATATGTATGTACAAACTCTTATCTTGCCTGCTTACACCAGAATCCGCTATAGATGTGACAAAAAGCATCTTCACACAATTGATCAACACGCCGAACACTGGTGGACTGTCTCGCACACCGCACATACATCCATCCGTGTTAAGTTTGTTTTTGGTCATAATAATTTGATCGCCAAGCAATCTAGAAATACCCTTACCGATTTTATTTTAATATTGATGTGCAGAGTATTTATTACGTACAATTGACGTGGTAACTATGTATATAGTATATATTACGTACAATTGACATGATAACTAGGTATTATAGTATTCGTTACGCACAATTGACATAATAACTATGTATATAGTATTTATTACAAACATTTGGCATAGTATATATATATATATATATATATATATATATATATATATATATATATATATATATATATAATTTATTACATACAGTTGACATAGTAACTATGTATATAATATTTATTTGGTGTGAAGTGTCGAATTTTGAATTGCAGTAAGCTTTCAAGTTGAATGCATTGAGCTTTAAAATGTTATCGCATGTAAGCCAGAAAAGTCTTTGTGATGGGTCACTTCAACCTTTCTTCGTTAATCTCCCCCCCCCCCCCCAATGTCAGCGTAAACTTCAAAGGGGCAGCATTCCAACTCATTGAAATTGACCGGGGCATCTTAACACGGTCTTTAGTAAGTAAACATTTGAGCTACCAACCCTAACCGCTTGGTAGGAACTTATGTCCACTTATCATTTTTTTCAAAGGGAAATTGTTGCGCACGGTCGTTCACATATTCTGAGCTGTCCAAGCCTGATGAAAGGAATTATTTCTTTGGGAAAAATTAGGGACCGCTGCCTACGATTGGGGAGAATAAATTAAGGCGTACACTTTAGAGCAATCAGAAAATCTCATGAAAGAGGAAAGAGTCTCGATGCCGTGGAAAAAGTGCTTTCCTCGTTAAACAAGAAAGGGACCAGGAGGCCGTCTTGTAAAAAGAAAGACAGGGTGTAGTGCTTGGACGCACAAGTTCTGAAAGAGAACAGCAATAACGTACGCAATTTTAGTTTCACGTAATATTATATTATTTGATTGTTTGTTTTATACAGGTGTTTTTGCTATGACTAGGTTTACATATTATGTATCGTTTATTCAATTTCATGGAAATGTGTTGATGCTAGAGTTGTTATGCAATTTTATTTTATTAAATTTCACGGAAAGTGTTGATGCTAGAATTATTATGTAATTTATTTGATTCAATTTCATGAAAAGTGTTGATGTTAGAATTGCTATGCAGTTTACCTTTTATTCTTACAGTTATTAGTCCATTGGTAGAATTGATTGCATGCGACCCAAATGTTCATATGTGTAGGATTTCATAGGGTTATATGAAATAGCTTCCTTTGTTGGCTAGGACGAAACAGATCATCGTGAGTTAACGATACTTACCTAATTATATCTGATTTTGTAATGTTTTAATAATCTTGTAGTTTAAGGATTGCTGTGAGTTACAATTTGTGAATTTCATGCAATAGTAATCGAACATGTAGTAGCATGTAAATGAATACGGTAATATTCGATCCTCATGATCCGTCGCAGGCACTTCGTCTGAAAGACTTCGAGCTTGCGTTCTATGTTAGTAGTGGTCTTCCAACTCTCTGACCGGTACAAAAGGACGCTCAGCACGTTGCTCTTGAAGATACGGATCTTCGTGTGGGCGCTGAGGTTTGTTGTCCTCCAGATGGGCTTCAGCATTGGGAAAGCCTGGTTGGCCTTGCTGATTCTTGTGGTGACTTCCCTTGTGCAATCTCCATCCGTGGCGACCTTGCTGCCCAGGTACGTGAATTAGTCTACTTCTTGCAGTGGCTGGTCGTTGATGGTGATTGGGTCGCCCACTCTAGTGTTCTTCCTCAAGACTTGTGCCTTCCCTTTGTTTACTCGAAGACCTATGGTGCTTGCTGTCTGTACCAACTGTTGTTTCTTCTGTTGGATATCCTGGTGTCTGCTTGCAACTCGATGTCGTCGGCATAATCCAGGTCATTCAGCATTGAGGTCAGCGTCCACTGTATTCCTTGCCTCCTGCCCTCTGTGGTGCGGCGCATGATCCAGTCAATGGACAGTGAGAAGAGGATCGGCGAGAGAATGCATCCTTACTTCACTCCGTTTTCCACCTTGAATGGTTCAGTGAGTAGGTTGCTGTGGATGACTCTGCACTCAAAGTTCTCGTACAGGGACCTGAGGACGTTGACAAGTTTCTGGGGGATGCCGTAGTGTCGTAGGATCTTCCACAGAGAGGCTCGGTGCAGGCTGTCGAAGGCCTTCTCAAAGTCTACAAAGACCACATAAAGGGATCCATTCCACTCATGGGACTGCTCAAGGATCTGTCTCAGAACGAAGATGTGGTCGACGCAGGATTTGCCCTTCCTAAAGCCTGCCTGTTCCTGGCGTAGGATGCCGTCCACAGCTGTTGTGATGCGTTGGAGAATGATGCGACTGAAAATCTTACTGGAGATGGATAGTAAGGTGATTCCTCGCCAGTTGTTGCAGTTCCCCAGATCTCCTTTCTTGGGAAGTTTGACGATGATTCCTGTCTTCCAGTCATTCGGTGCTTTTTCACTATCCCAGATCTTTTGGAGACTCTGGCAAAGAAACTGTGGTGTCTTTGTGTCTTCTGCCTTCAGCATCTCGGGACATACTCCATCATCGCCAGGTGCCTTCCCATTCTTCAGCTTGTGGATGGCCTGCTTGACCTCATCAACAGTGATGTCATCGAAGTTGATGTCAAGGTCCTCCTCTGCTTCAGGAATGTCAGCGAGTACTGGTGGGTCTGGGCGATTCAGCATGGACTCAAAGTGTTGCTTCCATCTCTTCAGCTTCTCCTCCTCCACTGTGACATGAGTTCCATCTTCATCTCTCACTGGAAGGTCGTGGTGCTGGCCATAGTCGCCCTTCAGCTTCTTGGTGTTCTGGTACACCGTCTTCATGTCTTTCTTCTCTGCTGCTGCCTCCGCCTCCTTTGCCAGTCTCTCTGTGTATTCTCTCCTGTCTCCCCTTGCTGATTTCTTCACCTCCTTGTCTTTTCCTCTATACTCCTTCGAAATTCTCTCTTTCAGTCTTGGTGACTTGGAATCCAAAAGTCTCTTCTTAATCTGTCTTCTCTCGTCTATGCGAGTCCACGTCTCTCCTGATATCCACTCTGTCTTCTTACATTCCTATAACCTAAAACTACTTCTCCTGCTTCCTTCATTACTCTGTTGAAATTGTCAATGGTCAGCGCTGTCTCATCTTCTAGAACACTAAACATATTCCTTAGGGCCAGCCTAAATTCTTCCTTCTCTTTTGGATCTTTCAGCTTGGCCACATCGAAGCACTGATTCCTGGAGACCCCTATCCTAACTTTCCTAAGCTTCAAAGTCACCTTGGCCACCAGAAGACTATGGTCGCTGCCGATGTCAGCGTGCCGCATCACTCACACGTCCTGCAGGGAGTGTTTCCATCGGCCGTTGATGATGATGTGGTCGATCTGGTTCTGAGTTCTGCCGTATGGTGACGTCCATGTGAGCTTGTGGATGTCCTTGTGTTCGAGCAGGGTCCCTCCTATGACCAAGTCATTTTCTTCACATAAGTTGACCAGTCTTTCCCCGTTGTCGGTCATCACACCTACTCCATGGCTCCCCATGGTCCTCTCTCTGTCTTTATTGTCGCAGCCGACCCTAGCGTTGAAGTCGCCAAGTAGCAACAGCACGTCATGTCGAGGGACGTCCTCTAAAACGGCTTGAAGAGCGTCGTAGAAGGTGTCTTTGTCCTCTTCTTCCGCGTCGTCTATTGGTGCATAGGCCACAACAACAGGCTGCTTGGCGTACTTGGAGTTCATCCTGACGTACAGCAGGCGCTCGTTCACTGGCTTCCACTGTAGAACGGTATTGGTCTTGTTCTTGCTGATAATGATGGCGACCCCCTCCCGGTGGTCATTGTCCTTCCTTCCGGACCAGATGATGACTTCTCCGGAGTTCAACTTCTGCTTGCCGGCACCAGTCCATCGTGATTCTGTTACACCCATGAGGGTCAAGTTGTAGTGATTAAACTCGCTCACTGCTTGTCCCAAACAAAGCTGAACTAGTATTAACGTTAAAAGTACTTTTCTTACAAACTATACATCAAAGAACAAGCGTTCTTTTGAATAAACTGTAAATTTGACACACACAAAATCATTTTCAAAACAGACTGTCAAATACGCGTGATGTCGCATTGTTTGATGCAGTACCCTTTCGAGTACATGTTTACGTAACCTAAAGTGTCACTATCACACTCAACGTTACATTGTTGCGATATTCATGTGAAAGAAGGTTTACTGGATGCAGAAATTCCCATATTTAATGCATTGTATTTGTGACCCGATATTTGCAATAATTGATTTGAAATAGTAGACTACAGGTTTCGTTCTGAGTCGGAATTGCATCACATATTTACCGCGTAAATATTCAGTGGTTGGATAAACTTCTGTCAGATTGGAGACTGGTTTATGTCTACATTCTTCTGTTAACATTGGTGAATTTATCTACTTCTGTTAGTTACATTTATACCACGCTTGTATATGGGGTAGCTTCCGTACTACAGGAATACCGCCGCCGCCCCCCCCCCCCCCCACACACAACCGCCATCAACTGAGCAATACCCTTAGTTTTACTTGGTGTTGTTACTGTTCTTATCCTGGGGTTTTAGCCATTTTTCATGTTATTATATGTTATACATGATATAACAAGCCACTGTGATGGTAAAATGTCCACATTCAGAGAGACGAGATTATTTTACCCCAATTCCATTGGTGAGTCGAATCTAAAAATGGGTTCCAAAATGTTAATTGAAAACAAAACATTCCAGAAGGTGGGGTTAAAAGAATCCCAAGATCGCAGACGATCAGTAAAGAGAATATTGCACAATAATTTCATGGGCTTATTTGGACCCATCAGAATCACATAAAGTGGTATGTTCACGTTATAATATAAAAAATAGTAAACTGCACGCACCCTAGGCAAAGTGTACCGACTATGTGATAAATAGCATTTATATATATATATATATATATATATATATATATATATATATATATATATATATATATATAGAGAGAGAGAGAGAGAGAGAGAGAGAGAGAGAGAGAGAGAGAGAGAGAGATAGATAGTACACTGCTTTGTGTCGAAGTTAATGATATGTTTAAAGCCTTAATGATGCCGTGTTACATAAATCTCACTGTTATTCCAGTCTAGCTAAAATTTGGAACGAAAGGAAATGATTTGTTTAAAAAAACAAAAAATCGGTCTTTGAAATATTCAAGCTGTTGGGTTTAAAAGACTTTCAGATATTCGGTTTTGAATTAAGAGACCTCTTAATTCGGTCCCGATGTGGTTCGTGATTCCGTTCGTTGTCGGAAGTGCTCCAAAAGTAGTGATGTGGAGCATTCGACAAAGTCCGATAGTGGCTAACTAATCTAATAACAATAATCGCACGTGTCGGACAAATTGATTCGAGGGGAAATAAAGAGTGGGACGTACGCTTTAAAAAAAAAATGATTTGTTAAAATGCGGATCTGAGAAGAAAAAGCGCGCGTTAGATAAAAATAAGACTCGGATGAACATTGGTGATGAGCTGGGGTGCTACAATACTTGGAAGTACAAAGTTAAAGACAAATTCCGTTAGTGACTAACTAATCTAATAACAATAATCAAACGTAGCGGACAACTTGATTCGAGGGGAAGACTTGGAAGTGCGAAGTTGGGTTAAAAACAAACCCAGCTGCTGAGGATTTCCATGTTAATTGGTCGCATACGACTGTAACTGATTGAAGCCATGATGGGATTAGATCTAGCGAAGACAATGAAAGCAGTTTCGTGAATGAAATGTTTATTTATAATATAACTGAACGTGGAATGAATCTGACACCATACTCGTGCGCATAAATTCCATCAATGGACTTAATAGAATAATGCGCACACAGCTCAACAACGAATAAAGGAAAGAAGATCTCGTTCCTAAATAGAACTGATCATAACATGTAACTATAAAGAGTGATGAAATGAAAACTCAACGTGTGTAACTTATCAACAAATATGATTGATATATGGATCTATCACCATGGATGATCAATGTTTAGAATGTATAGACAAATATGTACAATGCATGGTTATATCAGCAAGAGTGATCATTAGATATAAAATTTTTGCAAAAAATTAACAATGTATGGTTCATCCACGAGTAAGATATATGTATAATTGATTTTCACTCATATAGCGATATTGAATTATTTTTTTCACAAATATAGTGATATTGAATAACATCAGTTAAAAATCATAACATGTTCTCTCGTGGCGTCCAGTTGACGACATGACGACGTTGAATGGTCAAGAAGCAATCACGTATTGCCCGCCTCTCCCAATTTACTGAGGAATCCCTCTTGAGCCCTCTTATTTCCTGCAGACCCATTGGTCTCTCAACTTTGGGCCCTCCGAACCAACGCATCCGGGTTGCACAAGAATCCACAGAGTTCTAGGACCCCTCATGAAAACAGTTAAAACTACAATGGTATAGCCCTGTAATACATTTGACACGACTAAGTGCGAATATAATACTATATATTACGCATGTGCGCACATGAATTGGCTTCGTTACTCATTAAATCATTTTATCATTATAATGACCACGTTCGTAGATGAATATATGTCCTACAAATTTAATCTCGCTGCATTATAAGAACTCGAACATTTTGATACATGCAATGTATAACTGAATTCATGTTTTCTCTTCAGTTATAAAATGTCTAACTTGAAACAGACTATATTCTATCTGCTAGCAAGGCATTATTGGACATCGATCTGACTCTAGGTATAATTCTGACTAAATTATGAAACATCTAATATATAAAACAATTATGTCACATAAAATGGATTGCAAGAAAGAATACATTTTCATAATTCACATACCTCTTCAGCTTCATATTGATTCCATAACGTGGGCAGCTTCTTTACAAGACTAGTTATATTGTAATTATACAGAGATAACCTGAGGTTATAAGTACCCTGGTTATAGTCAAATCTACTACCAGAGGACTCAATGCAGTTTGGGTTCTCAGCAGTGGGTAAAGTGAACTCGGTATTTTAAACTAACCACGCTTAAAAATAAACCACTGTTGGGCAACACTGTGCGAAGCAAAGAAACCCGAGTACACTTTCTTAAACATATAATGCATAAATATGTTCTACATACAATTCCAAAACAGTGACTTTTTACCACTACAACACATAAACTTGACACTTTTGTTTAGAGTTTATAAAATATTTTTGTCTTTTTTGCTAAATCATTCTTTATCTGCAACACATCGATAATCAGAAGGTTGTACAAAAATTTAAATTTTATTACTTTTTAATGATGATCGCGGATTCAAAGCGTTCTAATCAGTGAAACATTCCGTAGTGCGCGTGTGTACTTCTTTAACTTCGTCTCTACATTCTTACTCAAGATCAGACATGGAGATACAAAGGATTTATGAAAGTCGCAGTGATCAGAGTCCCTTCGCATTGTAAAAGACAAACAGTACATTCCCGGAACGTGAGTTCGAGTCTCAGCCTCGGCTAACGTTGGTACGTGAGAAAGCCTGCCAGTAGCTTCTCGTGGGTCGGTGGTTCTTCCCGGGGTTTTCCATGGTTCTTCCTCCACCAATTATACTGGCCGCCATGTATAGCCTATCTTGTGCTGAAAAATGGCGTTAAACCCTACAACAACAACAACAACATTCCCGGAAAATTATTTATTCGAATAATATTGCTACTATTAGACTGTAATAATAGACATGTATTTAAATATTAAGACATATATACTTTGTATTATTGAAATTAATTCAGTTTTTGAATCATATTGTGTTCCTGCAGATTTCATAAATCATTTGTATCCCCATGTGTGATCTTGTGTGAGAAGGGACAAACGAATTTAAAACAGTACAAACGCGCACCATGGAATGCTTTGCTGATTAAAAAACTTAAATTCTGAGTTCATTATTTTAAGAACCTAATAATTTAAATAATTTTACCGTCTTTTTCGCAAGTTCAATGTACTCTGGTTTTGCAGTTTCCAAACTCAAACAGAAATCATCAAAACCTTACAGTACAAGAAAACCTTAGCTTAAAGCCCCAATGCAACAGTTACGTGCAAAAAATCGTATATGCTAAATCACCTGAAAAATAATGAATCTTGAACGATATTGGTCCTAAACATCTTTGAATACCTTTAAAACTAGATAATATATCAACGTTTCATCATATTATCAGTTATGTAATTTCTCCCTCGAACTGAGAAACGCGGACATTGTGCAAGTGCGTACGAATTAAACCGATGTAGATTGTGGGTCATCCGATTTTATTTGAAAGGTAGAACACAAGATTCGATGACGTCACCGTTTTAAACAGAAGAAGCCAACACCACGCTATGTCGGGTACGGTATGAGATCCTTATGTTATATTTTTTAGATTACTTTGTTCCAAATATAAGTAAATTTTTCATAACGTTGAAATTCTAAATTCCAAACCTGTGAAACAACACCCGTACAGGATGAACCCTCACAAACAGGAATATTTGAGAAAAGAAATTCAATATTTGCTGCAGAATGATTTTATAGAGCCCAGTAAAAGTGACTGGAGTTCACCATGCATACTTGTTCCAAAACCAGATAAAACTTTCCGTATGTGTACTCATTATAGGAACGTGAATAGTGTGACAAAAACAGATTCATTCCTATTACCAAGAATCGATGACTGTATTGATAAGATCGGAAATGTCAAGTATGTCACCAAATTTGACCTTCTGAAAGGATTTTGGCAAATTCCACTAACGGAAAGAGCAAAGGAAATTCGTGACTCCAGATGGACTTTACCAATATAAAGTAATGCCGTTTGGGACGAAAGGGTCGCCAAGTACATTTCAACGTCTCATGAATATGATTACCACTGGTCTAGACAATTATGATGCTTATATCGATGATGTCATCATCTACAGTGATACATGGAAAGAACATTTAGCAACAATTCGGAAATTCTTTGACAGACTCACAGATGCATGTTTGACAATTAATTTATCTAAAAGTGAGTTCTGCCGTGCTAGTGTAACTTTTCTAGGACATATCGTGGGACATGGACAAGTTAAACCTATTGATGCTAAGGTGAAGGCTATCTCTGATTTCCCTGTGCCTGTAAATAAAAGCAATTGATGCGACTTTTTGGGTATGGCCAGATACTATCGAAAATTTTGTTCCAATTTATCTATAATTGCTGAACCCCTGACAAATTTATTGAGTAAGAAAAACAAGTTCCTTTGGACTGAAAAAATGTCAGGAAGCTTTTGACAAATTGAAAGCCATACTTAAAAGCGCGCCAATTCTTGCAGCTCCAAATTTCAACCAATCATTTAAATTGTCTGTTGATGCAAGTGATGTTGGGGTTGGAGCAGTTTTGATTCAAGAAGACGAAAATGGTATTGATCATCCAGTATGCTATTTTTCTAAGAAATTAAATAAGCAACAAAGAAATTATTCAACAATCGAGGAGGAATGTTTGGCTCAGATATTGAAATTACAACATTTTGAAGTTTACCTTATTCAGCTCCTTCTTCGGTTATTGTGTTTAGTGACCACAACCCCCTTACTTTCATCGGCAAGATGAAAAATAAAATAAAAAACTGCTAAGGTGGAGCTTGTTACATGAATATAATAATGACATCAGGCACAGCAAGGGAAAAGATAATTTAATAGCAGATGCACTTTCCCGTGTATAACAATATATTATTTCATGTATAATTAGTCTGTTCTAAAAAAAGAAAGCTTTATCATATAAATCTTTCTTTTTCTTTATGGGGGGGGGGAGTGTTACATATATTTGATTTAAATTATATTTGATTTAATTTGTGTTTGATTTGATTTGATTGTTTGTGGGTTTTGGAGTCTTTTCATTTTCTTAACATGTCAATTTAATGTAATTTTGTTTACTAAGAATTTAATATTTTCCAGAAAATTCAGTTTGACCTGAGTTTTAACTTAGATACCTAATAATAGAAACACTTGTTTATATTTTTGACATAGTTCCTGGCCTTGATTGAGGGTCAAGTAAACAACTTTTTCTAGCAGTAAAATTATTGGTTCTTATCAAGGACATACAGGAGCTATGTGACTTTTACATGTAAACATGATCACGCCATCCTCTATCTCGCAATATATTTCGCAATTAGGCATTTCCGAAATTGCGAAATACTTGGTATTAATAGTGATGTTTAGAGAGAGAGAGAGAGAGATCTTAGAGTCCAGGGCTTTTAAACACTTGATGTCAAGTTGTTTTCTTCGGTTGTGACCAGAAATGAACTTTTGAGTTTTTGAGTTATTAGTTTCTCTGGAAATATTATTGTAATCATACAGAAATCTTGAACAAGGACATTTATTGAAAATTATGTTTGGATTTCCAAGACCGGAGGTTAAATTATTGTGTTTGTTCATGGAACTGTAGACGTCAACACAGTACAGGCTACAGGATACATTATCGCCTTCCATCTTGGACTCTTCGTCGGGACTAGAACTTGAAATCATTAGAGTATTTCAATATTAGGACTGCAAAAATTGTATTCGTGGATTTTTCTTGTATTATTTTTGGATTTGATTCTGGAAACTGTAAGTTCTCATATTTTTTCATTTTTACAGTATTTTTCCAGGAAAATAAATTATTTGTTATATTTTTAAAAGCTTGTTGTTTTCACTCTTTCTTGTGTTACTGTTTACTCGAGCCTAAACACGTAACATAAGAATTGGTTTTCCTACCATTTGACAGGTATGACAAGATCTACAATATTTACTAACATCACTTTTCATTTTTGGCCAATAGAAGTGAGTCAAGATCTTGGGAGGATTTTGTTGAAAGGACTTCCTTACTCTATTTGGCAGATAAAAGGCCAAGTATTGAATAGTAAGTATGAGGTATTGGTCATCACACGTGGTGTGTTGGATAGTTGATAACTAAGTCTTGGACAGTAGTCAAGTAGGTATTTATAACTACACACGGTGTGTTGATGGCATACTTTAGTAGATGACTAAGTATTGGTCACTACGCACGGCGTGTTGGATTGTATACTTTGGGATATTTGTCACTACACACGGCGTGTTCGATAGTAAGCGTGGTTTGTTGGATATTAGATCACTAGGTATTGGTTACCACACAAGCCGTGTAGATTGCATATTATGGGATATTGCTCACTACAGACGGCGTGTGGGATGGTACGTGTGGGTGACAAATATTAATTAGATTACATGGTATTAGTCACTGCACACAGCATGTTGGATAGCATTGTACAATTAATGCTCACTACACATGGTGTGTTGGATAATACGTGTGGGACGACGGACTGTGGATGACTAGGTATCAGGTCACGTCACACGGCGTATTGGATTTAATAGTGTGGGTACAGGTCACTACACACGGTACGTTGTATAGTAGATCTCTAAGTGTTGGATAAAAAATTACTAAGTGCTGGATAGTAGTTCAATATTTAACATGTTTGTCTGTACAATCTCATGAACAATTTTTCTTCTCAAAATGGAGTCTTAATGTTAAATTCCCCATGTACCTTATACATGCTACAAATGTAAACCTACGGCGTAATGTTAATTTCCCTTTTGTGTTCCCCGATCGCAGCATATTACTACTAATAACGGCATCTTTAGATGATGCCAATAACATTTCCCAAATTGTATGGCAATCAACTGGAAACTGAGACAAGATTTTGTCATACTCAGTTCTGCCATAAGTTATAAAGTGTAATAAATTTTATCAAAATTGCGTTTACAATATTGTGTGACTCTGAAATACTTCGCATCTGAAGAGGCGGTTGGAAAATACATTAATATGGTAACATTTTTGAGACGTACGTATTATTCTTCGCTCATATAATTCATAACCAACCAATATTATTATTGTTTTCTCGCATACCTTCCACCTAAAATTGATTACACCAAATTATGAAGTTCTGTGCACACATATAATGAAGTTCTAGACTCCGTCTCAATATCAATCAACCGCAAATTGAGACCTTTAATCGTTTTCCTAATGCTCAGTTTGCAGTGATAAAATGTCAATAAAATGTTTGCAAGCATCATGCTTGAAAATTGTCATAGCATCTTGGAATCGTCTGGAAAGTGATTTGTTATATAGTTTTAGGTAACGCTGAGGATTTACTCATATATAAGGAATACTGAATTCATTCCTTTTCTATTTTTTGTATTTCAATAATAAAACGATTCACGAGGATACTGTATGTATGTATGTATGTATGTTGTTGTTGTTGTTGTATGGTTTAACGCCATTTTTCAGCACAAGATAGGCTATTCATGGCGGCCAGTATAAATGGTGGAGGAAGAACCCGGGAAACCCCCGGAAAGAACCACCGACCCACGAGAAGCTACTGGCAAGCTTTCTCACATAACCACATTGGCCGAATCCGAGACTCGAACTCACGCAGACAGAGGTGAGATGGCAGTGATCCGTAACGGTGAGCGCTTTAGACCACTCGGCCACTCGGGGCCCCTGTATGTATGTATGTATGTATGTATGTATGTACACATCAGCAGAGTTATGTTTATACAGTGCAGATTAAGTTTAAGTATCCTAGACGAAGCAAACAATGTAGAGATAAGTCAACGGGTTAAACCCTTGAAACTCATAGTCCTTTTATTTATATAAACCTTTTAAACAATCCAAGTTCATCTCAGCTTGAACATCTTTACGTGAGACACATTATGTCAAGAATGCCAAGAATACAAAAGCAGTGAACATCGCCTGACGCCATGGATCTACAAGAATTCAAATGGAACTACCTTCCACGTACAGATAAACAGTAATAAGAAATTCTTCACTTGCAGAAACTCACAACGCTGTTTAAATTGTTAGACTCTGGCAAGTTAAATAAGGAAGGGTTCATGCACCTGGGTCACGCTGTGTTCAAACTACTGTAGTTTCAGCTTCCATATTGCATTGTATGCTCTAGGCTGTACCTTTGAGGCTGTAATCCAGACGTACAACTGTGCGAGGCACTTTTTCATTTCTAGCCGTCCGTTTGAAGGATCCAGCGAAGTGAGCATAAGCTTTGTCTGTCTATTCATTTTGCTGTAATAGGTTAAGAGTTACATAAGTTTCGTACAGTTGAGCTTTGCCGTTGCTGTGATAGATCTAGAGCTACGTTCGTTTCGTATAGTTGAGTTTTGCCTTTGCTGTAATATGTCTAGAGCTACGTACGTTTCGTTCAGTTGAGCTTTGCCTTTGTTGTGATAAGTCTAGAGCTACATAAGCTTTGGACACTTGAGCTTTGCCTTTGCTATAATAGGTCTAGAGCAACATACGCTTGGTACAGTCGAGCTTTACCTTTGCTGTAATAGGTCTAGAGCAACATAAGCTTCATGCAGTTGAGCTTTGCCTTTGCTGTAATAGGTCTAGACCAACGTACATTTCGTACAGTTGAGCTTTGTCTTTGCTGTGATAGGTCTAAAACAACATAAGCTTCGTACACTTGCGCTTTGTTTTTGCTATAACAGGTCTAGAGCAACATAAGCTTGGTACGGTCGATCTTTGCCTTTGCTGTAATAGGTCTAGAGCAACATATGTTTTTACAGTTGAGCTTTGC
The DNA here is from genome assembly GCA_028554795.2 of Sinohyriopsis cumingii. Taxonomy (NCBI): domain Eukaryota; kingdom Metazoa; phylum Mollusca; class Bivalvia; order Unionida; family Unionidae; genus Sinohyriopsis; species Sinohyriopsis cumingii. The sequence goes on from CM068826.1 coordinate 107,600,199, forward strand.
CTTTGCTGTAATAGGTCTAGAACAACATACGCTTCGTACAGTTGAGTTTTGCCTTTGCTGTGATAGGTTTAGAACAACATAAATTTCGTTCAGTTGAGCTTTGCCTTTGATGTGATAGATCTAAAACAATATAAGCTTCGTATACTTGAGCTTTGTTTTTGCTATAATAGATCTAGAACAACATAAGCTTGGTACAGTCGAGCTTTGCCTTTGCTGTAATAGGTCGAGAGCAACATAAGCTTGGTACAGTCGAGCTTTGCCCTTGCTGTAATAGGTATAAAGCAACATAAGCTTGGTACAGTTGAACTTTGCCTTTGCTGTAATAGGTCTAGAGCAACATACGTTTCGTACAGTTGAGTTTTGTCTTTGCTGTGATAGGTTTAGAACAACATAAGTTTCGTACAGTTGAGCTTTGCCTTTGCTGTAATATGTCTAGAGCTACATACGTTTCGTACAGTTGAGCATTGCCTTTGCTGTAATAGGTATAAAGCAACATAAGCTTCGTACAGTCGAGCTTTGCCTTTGTTGTGATAGGTCTAGAACAAGATAAGTTTCGTACAGTTGAGCTTTGCCTTTGCTGTAATAGGTCTAGAGCTACATAAGTTTCGAATAGTTGAGCTTTGCCTTTGTTGTAATATGTCTAGAGCAACATAAGCTTCATACAGTCGAACTTTGCCTTTGCTGTGATAGGTCTAGAACAACATAAGTTTCGTACAGTTGAGCTTTGCCTTTGCTGTAATAGGTCTAGAGCAACATACGTTTCGTGCAGTTGAGTTTTGCCTTTGCTGTGATATGTTTAAAACAACATAAGTTTTGTTCAGTTGAGCTTTGCCTTTGATGCGATAGGTCTAAAACAATATAAGCTTCGTATACGTGAGCTTTGTTTTTGCTATAATAGGTCTAGAGCAACATAAGCTTGGTACAGTTGAGCTTTGCCTTTGCTGTAATAGGTCTAGAGCAAGATACGTTTCGTACAGTTGAGTTTTGCCTTTGCTGTGATAGGTTTAGAACAACATAAGCTTCGCATTCTTGAGCTTTGCCTTTGATGCGATAGGTCTAAAACAACATAAGCTTGGTACAGTCGAAATTTGCCTTTTCTGTAATAGGTCTAGAGCGACATAAACTTGGTACAGTTGAGCTTTGCCTTTGCTGTAATAGGTCTAGAGCAAGATACGTTTCGTACAGTTGAGTTTTGCCTTTGCTGTGATAGGTGTAGAACAACATAAGCTTCGCATTCTTGAGCTTTGCCTTTGCTGTAATAGGTCTAGAGCTACATACGTTTCGTACAGTTGAGCTTTGCCTTTGCTTTGATAGGTTTTGAGCTACATAAGTTTCGTACAGTTGAGCATTGCCTTTGCTGTAATAGGTATAGAGCAACATAAGCTTCGTACAGTCGAGCTTTGCCTTTGCTGTGATAGGTGTAGAACAACATAAGTTTCGTACAGTTGAGCCATTGCCTTTGCTGTAATAGGTCTAGAGCTACATAAGTTTCGTGTAGTTGAGCTTTGTCTTTGCTGTAATATGTCTAGAGCAACATAAGCTTTATACAGTCGAACTTTGTCTTTGCTGTGATAGGTCTAGAACAACATAAGTTTCATGAAGTTGAGCTTTGCATTGCTGTAATAGCTCTAGAGCTACATAAGTTTCGTACAGTTGAATTTTGACTTTACTGTAACAGGTCTAGAGCTGTACAAAGTTACGTACAGTTGATCTTTGCCTTTTAACTCTTTGCTCGTTTTTCGGCAAGAGCTTAAAATTTACGTCAGTTAGTACAAGCTGGAAGTCTTTGGGCATCGAATTTTTCCAGGGCTGCATAGAGAGAAAAATATCGAACATAGAAGGGGAGTCAAGCTTCTTTACATGTGACTGAACTCGAAAGCAAATTCAGACTTTTGAACAACAAAGCGACAGTTTAGCCCTTTATGTTTTTCCATTTTCTTTAGGTTTATCGGCTTTTTAAATCGAAAAGTAAAAACTCATACGTGTCGGCTTGTATAGGATTGTAGTTCCGGGTTTAATAAATTTCCACACATGATAGTTTTCAGGGCGAGTAAATACGGCGGTTACCAATAACGCACTCGTGGTCATACGACCGACAGCCTACAATAACTCTTGTTAATCAACTCTCTGATGAAACATGCGCTGATTATATATCTGCGCTGATCATATATCGAATCTGCTAAGTAGTGGCATGAGGCAGCATTGCATTACAGATGGACTGCTTGCTCAGTCAGAACAGGTTGCGATCAGACCTGCTGTAGGCGTTGCATGGAAAACAGAAGCACCTATTCGTTTATTATATTGGCCAATATGACATAAGCAATACAGAGGTGAAGAGCTGGCGAATGCTGCGTGAGAACTTCTTGAAAACACACAGATTCTGGTTTATATCATAGAAACTATGTAAGGATTTAACCAAGTCTCGTATTAGAAGGATATTCTATACCCCCACCCAAACAACCCTGAAACAAATCGAATCCTGATGCGAAGAACTTTTGTGCACATGTGGTATTATTCTCTCGTCGACGTCATGTAGCCAAACGTGCACGGTTTGCCCACGCAATATGTGCAGTATGTGATGAAATAAGCTTAAAGACGCTAGGATACACACCAAAAATGGAAATGGACATGGAATTAGGAACTTTCGGGGTGACAATCGAGAGCAGAACCATGAAAGGTAATGACAACTGTCGGTCTCAACCACCTACTTTCGAAACTGTATTTTCAGATGTCTGTGACGTTAACTGCAGTGATAACCCTTTACTGATTGAGGATAAAGAAAATCCTCCAACAGACATCGTTAAATCTCATTCGGAGATAAGGGATGTGCCCAAATCTGTTTCCTTGAATGAGAAAAGATCCAACTCTATGCCTGAGAAGACTCGACGTAGTTCATCGACGACAAACGTTAGGACTGTCTCAGTTACGATATCCGCTACACGTCATGCAGATTTGTCACGTGATTCTCTATCGCTGTTGAACCGAGAGAAGTTTGACACTCCGATCCTTGAAACGCGGCCGGAGAGCTATATGTGGCTTGCGATATGTACTACAATGTTCTTTAATCCGGTCCTGGGGATCATCGCTTTAGTCACATCCAGTAAGTATACCAAACGACATTCCTAATAAGCATAGCGGCGATAATTACAAATTCTACAGAGCCAAATGAAGAAAGCACGTAAGGTGACACACAGCTTGAGGTCTTTTAATTATTGGTGACTTATTTATAGAAGTCAGAGCGTAAGTTTTCTCCCATAAGTATAATTACACATAAATTATAGACGAAGATATTCTTTTCTAAAGAACTCCGTTAATTTATATACATATTTTCGTAAAATTCAAAGAACGGCCATTGGGGATGTCATCCAGAAACGTTGTTTACATTTTTGCAGAATTAAAATTGAAAGATGATTAGGCACCTACGTCACGTTGCACTGAAGCTGTAGTTGAAACTGTAGTTTCAGTTTACATAACTAAATCACCACATTTTTACAAAAGTATCAAATGTAAACGTACCTCATGGGTTAACAAAATGCAATTTTACAATTTTGTTTAAATCATAGCTCCAACTTTTATGTCATAATGCAGTTCACCGTGACAGGCCAAACCTTAGTATTTAACCTTTTTCTTCATCACCCTTTCAGACGTTTTATCCAAACTGTATTGACTCCACGATATTCTGTAATTGTAAATATTTTGTATTAATATTTCGATACACAACGGACTGTTGGCATAAATCAACACATTTTCACAAGGGAATAAAAATTTAAACGTACTTATGGGATCACTCAATTAATTCATTATTTTCAATATTGCTCCGAATGTTATCGATCGCGCCAGTCATGTTTTCATGTAAACTTTATGTGAAACAGCTTCTTTAAAAACTTAAATTTATTTTAAGATACTTTAAGATATGACAATAATAATAATAATAATAATAATAATAATAATGACGACAACAAAGCGATGACGATGGTGATAGTTTTGACAGCGATGAGGAGGACTATTGACACTGCAAAAGTCATTTTGCTGGAAAAGTCAGAAAAGTGAACCATTTTATCTTCTTGTGGCTATTTCGTGTGCATACAAATGCCTAGGTGTGCTCATTGTTTTCTTTTCTTGTCTAACTTGTTTGTTCTTCGCATCAATTTTGTATTGTTTAGACATTTATTTAGGCGTTACTCCATATAATTTTTTTCTTAGAACCCTATTATATTAATAAAGAGTCAAATAATACAGGACCCCCCCCCCTTCTCTCTCAGCCGAAAAAAAAAGAGCTTATTTTAAATATCATTTCCATGTAATAGTTTGGATATACATTAGATAACAAGAAACTTTTCTTCCATGTAAAATACACGTCTTTTGAATTAGAGCGTATAGTATAGTATACGCATGTTTCGTCATCATATTTATATCTTGTAATGTACAGCAGAACTTCAAAAACTAGTTGCGCTGCGTGAACATATTTTATGTTCGAGATTTGGGGTCCCACCATACCCCACTTTTGCGAAGTAGCAAATATGACAACGCTGTTCACAGAGACTGGCAATCAGATTGCAGAGATAGGGGAATTCTTTCGAGTAATGCCGTGTATTCGAGTGAAAATATTTGAGTTATCAAAAGTTGGGGCTTGTATTTTTCCTTGTATGTGTCCGTACGTCCAGTATGTTTTGTTTAACAAGCAATGTTATGGATTCGTGCTTTATGAGCACGATTCTAGTTTAATTCTTCTGCTGTGATTATGCTTGTTAGGCCGTACGTTTCCTATATAGAAGCAACTAACAAAACAAACCAAAGGAATTGGTAAGCAAAATAAACATGAATCTACTTATATAAAAGTCCAAAAGGGCAGACGGCTGGGGACGGGAGACTGATGATAGTTAGAGAACGCAGGTATTAGATGTATAGTTTGCTTTAAGCTTGTTGTTGCAATTGTATGTTGACCGGTTCCTCGCTGATTATTTGGCTACATAAACTATAAAATCTATTACGTGTGTGTAACCAGACATTACCTATATGTAGTCTTGCTTTTATTACACAATCTGACGATAGTTGTCACCAATACTTAAGATAAAACAAGAGCTGTTCATAGCCGCCCAACCCGTACTATATTTTCTAATGGAAAATACACCAGAAGAACATTAAACTCGGGCAGATCGATGACATACGTTACATGACCTGCAATATGTTCCAGGTTTCGATAGGAATCCTGCCATCACTTAGTGATAATATCAAGAGAGTGATCGCACTAGATACGAGGAAATTAGTAGGTTAGCATCCTATGGGCAAGCATGCTATGTCTGTCTGTTTTTATGTCCGTCTGTCAATCTGCATGTATGTACCCCCGTTTTTCTCTCTCGCTCTCTCTCTAGATGATTATATTCATTCCAAACATTCTATGCTTTTAAGAACATTTAGGATTATTTGGGATTTAATTTACAGTTTTCAAGTTCCTCTTAAAATTTCACTTTGTAATTTAAAACTTGTTGGTTAGTTTAAGACTGTAGAATTGTAACATGTGCACAGACTTGTCCACAATGAAAAAAGTCGCGAAAATCGCACGTTTTGGAGCCCGTAACTTCAGTTTGGTACAACGCAGAAAAGTCAATATGGTTTGATGGATAGAACAATATCTCAGGAGTAAAATAAGCCATATAGTATGGTCGTGTGCCTTTAAAGACAGAAAATGCAGAAGGAAATCGAGGGTCATGAGTGGAGCGAAGTATTTTGAACTTCCGTACCTTCTCTCTTATATATTATGATAGAGAGTGTCCTATGTCAGAACGGGTCATGGGGGTAATCTAAGGTATTTTTGTTACTCTATATGACTTTTTTCCTTTAGATGATTCTTTTTTTCTTTCTTCTTAACATCAAGCTCGCGTCGATCACCTGTGATCGGCACGTGCGTCCCATTCGATTCAAGTCGTAACACATTTTGATCGGCTCTTAGTTTTGTTCATACAGTGAGATTAACATCGATGACACATGCTATCCCAGTTTGAGCAATGTTGTATTTCCAACTGACAAAAACGTCATTCAGTTCAACTACTGATATATCTACAATTAAGAATAACATGTATATGTGTATGTGTATATGTACGCACAAATATATATATATATATATATATATATATATATATATATATATATATATATATATATATATATATATATATATATATATATATATATATATGGGCACGCGTATATACATGCATGAATGTGTCTGTCTCTACAGCTGTGTTAGCCTTGTGATCATCGGAATGCAAGGTGATGTCCAGTCTTACGGAGTTAACAGTATGGTCTCATCTCGAAGCAGAACTCCATATTTAGCTGATCCGTAATGAAACTATTTAGTATACAGCTTTAACATTGTATGAAGTATTTGTTTGAACAGTAAAATCATTCCATCGTTTCCCCAGTTGTATGCCAAAGTAACCAGCAAATTTTTTTCACTCACAAGAAACTTGCAAGCATGTTGTTTTCTTGATCTCTTTTGCACTATTATTCATTTTTTTTCTTCTTCTATGCACAATGTAAGTAACACAATGTTGTACAATTAGACTCATATATGATTTTACCATGTTTTGTCTTCACAGAGAATACCCCCAATGGAGAACACTACAACATAATAAAATTCCTAATAGTAATGTATAACTCCATAACGCATTATCGAATCTTCGTCGAGTTATTCGACAATCGTTTGATGTTATCGGTAGAGGCATGCCAATTGACATCACAAATACGTCTCAAAATACGCTTTATAACCAATTAAATGCAATTGTTGTATTACCACTTGTCAAGAATACACAATTCGTTTTAACGATTTCACTCTTACTAACTCTTGGGGTGGGGGAATTGAAACAAAACCGGGACCTAACTAGGGTAATGAATAATGAACTTTCTGTACAACATTTAAATATCAAGACAAAAACTTGATTAGTTGGAAAGAGTAGTTCATTTTTTTAAATTTTGAACTTTTGTGAAACGCATTTAAATTCTAGCATTCGTATGGATTGTATAAAACTGCATTAAAATGGTTTTACAGAATCATTTAGACAGGTCAGAGACTGTCACAAAGGTAGTACCATAACATACGTTTCTGATAAGCTACTTCGTTAACGTCTGAAGGATTCGAACTCTGGATGTCATGACATCGAACTAATGTGTATTTAAGATTACGTTATTCTCGCATAAATTAGCCTTAGGGGAAGGGTACAGATCAAATTAATCTCCTAACAATTTCTGGGAAAGTTTTGAAGCTTCAATTGATATCGTCAGTGACACATATAAACATATTATTAATCTGGGGCCTATAGCACTGATTTACTTGTATCTTCTGTTTCTGCCAATTTAATTAATTTAAAGGCAAGATATAGTCTAGGAAATGTGATAAAAAAATCCTGCACGAGTTACTTCACACCAAAACCTTGCTTGATCAAATCTTTGAAAGCAGTGGTACAACTATAGTTTACACAGACCTTTTAAACATTGATTTACCACGATGATGCTCCTTTTAAGCAATTAGTGTTAACGTGCACCTCCAAGCGGCCTATATGTGCCGTGTTTGGATTTTCAGCAAAGTTGATATTAAACAATTAAACACTCTGATAATAGGAACTAATTGGGTAGATATTTTGCCTACACCAAGAGATGTTGATGTTCCAACTGATATATTCACAACCAAATTATTAGAATTCTCAACTTTGTGTAATCCTTGTAAAATGTAACAATTCGTCCAGCGGATAACCCGTGGATTGATTGCCAGTTTAGAAAAATTATAAAGAGAAGGGAAAGAGAATGCAAATTTGCCCTCACCCGTGGTATCCCAGTCGACCGGAATAAATTCAAACAAATTATGAATAAAGTAAACAACTTGAAAAAGTATGCTAACAAGCAATATATGGAAAATATTGATGCGCATCTTTTTTATTCTAAAACAATGCACCTAAAACATTTAGGAAAATTAGAAAATCACTTTTGAAGTAGATAAATCTTTCAAATTCTAGTCCACCACCGAAAGATTAAAGAAACAATGTTTCGTTTTGCACATATAATGAAAGCTAAAAGAAAAATTTATTAAGTGATTATTTTACTACAATTTCAACTCTTGATGATAGTAATATTTCTCTCACTATTTTTCAAAAAAAAAGATGCTTAAACCTTAAACGAAATTATTACCACTGAAAAAGAAATTAAAGATGTTATTAATTCCATTTCTGTTAATAAAGCCAATTAGCCTGATTGCGCAAAGCATAACATGTTTAAAGGCGTCAGTGAAACAATAGGGGCACCGCTTACAATGCTTTTTAATCGAAAAAGGAAAAACAAATGGATAGACAAATGTGCATTTCTTCGTGTTCAGTCCCAAGTATAGAAAACAACGAACTGAGCTGATGAAAGAATTTCTCTTGGTGTCATATGCAACTGTTAATTTAGATGTACTGCTTTGGGGGAACAGGCGATGCAAATGAAACATGTAGAATCCAGTAACATGTTTACCGGACAATTTCAACTTACTTAAATCATGATTACTGTCATTGTGCCCCCCCCCCCCAAATCATTTGTCATTATATTAGTAATTGTTGTCATGTTGAAGATGTTATAATAATTGTATTATGTAGGGAGAGGATTAATTTAAGTTGTTAGAACTTGTACCCAATCCCAATCATATTACGTCAACTTGTTATAATTTTCACGTGTAAATGGCAACACTGATTGCAAAGAGACAATTTGGAGACTAAGTCATATGATAAAATCGTTGAAGGCATTTGTTTTGTACCTGGTAATAGAAACTACATTCTCATCGAGACAAACTGGATTGCATTACTTTATTAGCCATCTGTATTGCAATAAATATGCTACAGTAAAACAACAAAACGAACTTATAACTGTATACAATAATGCATAATACATACACGCAGATGATGACTTGATACCGGGAAATGTGTTAGTTACGGACACTTCGTATCTCTCAATCGCTATAATAGCAATCACTTTATTCTAAAGTCCAATACTAAAAATACTCAACAGTTACAGATCAAGAACAATTTACTGGGAGCAATTCATGTACTGGGAGCTTAATTTTAAGTGCAATGATATGTATATTATATACGAGTATATATTTGGCTTAAACTTGAGCAAAGTGAACATTAACATAGACAAGATATATCTGGTTCCGAAATCGGGTCATTACAATTCTCCTATTTTAATTTATAAACGACTTTATGCCCGATGATGCAGTGTGTTAGAGCAAATTGGTCCAACTAATGGCCCGCGGGTCCTTTTTTTTTGTTTTGTGTGTGGGTGTGTGTGTGTGGCCCGCGCTCGTACAAAGGTCAGTTCTATAATTATAGTTGAATTACTATAATGTATGTCATACATGGCCCATGCATTTTATATTTTTTAGTTCATGTAGTACCACAGCGTTGAAGATGTTAGACCGCCTTGTGTTAGAGTAAGGTGGATACGGTACACTTACTATCAGCTGCAAGAACTGCATGGGCAATGATTGTCTTTGCATAGGGTATGGCCAAACAGTTTAATTATTTGTATAAATAGGAAATGACGCTAAGTAAGACCCCTAATGCGGGACAGAGATACTTTAAATCTGAGTGATGTAATTCTCCATCTTAAGACAAATAGTTAATTAGGACGGAAATGGGCAAGTATATCTTCATAGACAGCAAGACATAATTGGATATGAAATATCGTTATCTTAGTAGCCGTAAGAGCCTCAAAGTAGCCCCTTGCTTAAGTCTCAGAACAGTACAAATCCGTTGGTATTAACTAACTCTGAGAAAACGCATTGTAAACATAGACCTACCTATATTAGCTTGCATAGAATAAGGATAACTAGATTGGCTTGCAATGACATTTATTGGATTACCGTTTAATTTATGAGTTATTACATTAGTTTCAGGTTACCGATCAAAGCCATCATTTCGTTATTGTATAACGTTTGTGAATGTATTTTGTTTTCTTCCCATTTACAGTGCAAGCGGATAGAGAGTACCTCCGGCACAACATGGAAAACTCAAGGAAACTCGGAAAAGCTGTGAAAATTATATCCATAATTGGCATTTCATGCACAGTGGTGATTATTTTGGTCATATCGCTAATATATTCCATAGGATGACAGTTGTCTGTTAGCATGTTGTCATTCTTCATGGAGAAGACCTTTTAATTTTCTTTCTACGCCACTGAAGAACTTTCGCATAAACAGTAGTGATATAATTTGGTGAATGGAAGAAAAGATTCTGCGTTGAAGAGAATCTTGTATGGTCGCAAGGCACGAGCGATAAAAAGCCACGCCCCTTTATTATCCGTGGCCGCTTGTACGGAGATTTCCTCGTTGTCACGAATATACATACACTTGACTAACCTATCAAATCGATTGCGATAAAAATTCTCTCCTCTGTGATTCAGCACAACATTTTATGATGTTTGAATGAGCCAATCAAAGTTTCGCTACCAATCAGTCACTTATCGATTGATAAAACGGGCACTTTTATTGATGTTTGTGTTGTTGTCTTCATCGTTTTGGGTTAGGGTTGACATATTAGGGACAAACAATATTTTTTTAGTTGATTTGATATGATTTGATTTTTAGAGAGAGAGGAGACCTTTTATTCATCGAACCATATTAAAATAATTATTCATATTTTTCAAATCTTTTAAAAAAATTGTGCCCCATCTTTGGACTTCAGATAGGACGAAAAAATCACTTGTATTGGTACTGGAAACGAAAATTGTTTCATTACGAAAAATATTTGCTTCCGAAAGATTTATTAACCGGATATTTCGGCTTTAAAGCGGGACGCAGGATTTTGGGTCCAACTGCGGATCTTATCACACATACTGTGGGACGTCTGGCAACCCTATTTTGGGCTTAACGTCATGTTTTAGCACAAGGTAGGCTATACATGGCGGTCAGTATTTCTGGTGGAGGAATAACCCTGGGAAATCCCGAGAAGAACCACTGACCCACGCGAAGTTTCAGGCATGTTTTCTCATATACCTACTGTGGCCGAGCCCGAGACTCCACGCGGACAGAGGTGAGATGGCAGTGACTGGTAAAGGCAAACGCTTTAGACCACTCTGATTCCTCTCCTCTGGCCTCTCACTTTTATTAATGTGTAAGATATCATTACTCGGATTATCGTTCGTGGCTTGCAATGATGAAAATCTTTGTACTTCCTTGAAGTTACAATGTGTGATCTTGACGTCAAGGAGGACCAATAATTCCTCATAGTCAAAAATTCTTTGTGACATTGACCTCAAATGGTTCCTTGCATGATTTTCACTCATTTATCAGTGTCTAATACAAACGCAGACTCAACTTCGCTAGCCTAGTTTCCGCTATGATAACCCTATCTACACCTTGGTGGATCCAACAGATATTTTAATGCTTTGTCCTAGTGACATCAATTGGATTTCATGAGTTGCCTCCCCTTATATATAATGCCAACTAACCAATAGCGTGTAATAGCGGTGCATTGTACATAGGTTCAAAAATGTGAAGGCAATTGACATAAAAAGGATACTTTGTAAGTTTAACATCGAAAGTATGACTGTATACCAGAGGAAAGCCATTAGAGGTGTATTTGAGTGAAAGGTATTTATACAAGTAGATAGGATTATTATATCGGAACCTTCGCTAGCGAAGATGGCGCAGACTTAACTTCGATTGATATTTATCAAACGTATAATATATAAATCGGAAGAAAGCTTTCAGTTAACTCAGATGAGGTTGTTTCTTAAATATTGTACTCTTTGTCAAACATGTTAAAATATCTGCGCTAAAAAATATAATTGAATTCAATCGGAGAGAATCCTTTATAAGAGGCGTATTAACATGAGTGGAAGTCTTAACATGCCATCACCATGTTCTCTTCTCTAGATTTCGATAACATCTTTCTGTGTTTAAGAAGAAACGGGGAAGGTGAAAAAAATTGGAAAACTTATCAGCCATGTCTTTACCGAGTGAAATCACATTTAACTTTCATGGTTTCTCCCATATGTGTATGTCAGAGGTCAGATATTTTAAAATGTTACAAGTTTTGTACCTTTACATTTTTCTTATTTATTTCAAACACGTATGTCAGAAACTTTTTGTTACGTGTTCAAAGATTTATTTATGCACATAATCAGACATGTCTAGCCAGTGTTTTAATTTTGTAATTATCTGCATGCTTACAAATGTGCAAAGTCTGTTACAGTAAAGATTCGATAATTCAAACAACAATCACACGAATATGAATCTTCGAATCCGCTTGTAAAGCAATTAAAATAAATAATTTGATTTTGCTTGTTATTCTACTTAACTTAGCCAGTGCTAATCGTGCTTGAACTATCTAGACTCCCCCCCCCTTGTCTAGTTGTATTCTATTCGTTGCTATTATGATGTGATATTTCCTTCGTTTTTTCGTTTTCGGTGTGTAGAAAATAAAATGGACATACAGTATTTGCAAGAGGATTTATTTCAATTAGTAATTTTGAAGATGTTTGTCTTTCACTATGATATTGAAACTTTGTTGTCAAATCAAGCTTGTGGCGAACTTTCTGTGGCAAGCACTTATTTTCTCCCAAAGTCTTTCAGCTGCAAACAGTGATATAAAAACTTGAACTATTGGAATAGTATGTTGTACTATTGGAATAGTATGTTGTACTATTTAATAGTATGTTGTCTAAACAGACTTAGAGTACACCATGACACTATTAATCATGCCATTCTATCAGAACACACATTCTCTGTAATTGTCACAACTGATTAAATTGTATATTGTGCTTATTTTTCTTTACTTCTGCATTAACAATATAGTAGAGATGGTTTATAATGATTCAGAGAGGGCGAAGATTTTCGAACAATGTAATTGAGAACGAAACATTATATCCAAATTCGTTTAGTTTTTCAAAATGTTTATGTACTTGCCCACGTCGACGATGTTGGACATACATATAGTAAACAATTTATACTGTATTATTATAGTCAGAACACGTATGTGACGGTAATAGGGTTTTCAACAAACAACGAACATCTGTATAAATACATGTTATCATGAAGGGAAAAAAATCTGATGAAAGTGTCAACATACATGTACATGTATCAGCCCATGAATAATAAAGATCACTTTGTGTGAATACGTATTTTCTTCAATAATTTAATTACTAGTAACTTAGTCCTTTTGTATAGGCTTGGAAAGAAGTTACCAATAATCATTTGTTTTCTACCGGTCTGAGAATTCTTACTCAGATATTTCTGCTAAACAAAATAGTGATCAGTTTTTACTTTTTATTTCACCTGCGCCAAAAGGACGGCCAATTTTTCAAAAGCCATACTGGACCACATGTAACCCTTTGATGAAGGTGGTGGAGAAATGTGATTTTCCCCACTTCTTATGGTTTTTGGTTATCGTTATCTTGGAGATGATCGACCACGGGTCGAGTAAACAATAAAATAAAACATGAAAATAATGGGTTGGAATAACAGATATTTGAGCCGAGATATATATAATAGAATAACACGAGCCCTTGTATGTAAAATACAGTTTTAATCAATTACATGATCAAAATGAAATCGAACATGACATGTGAATGATTCACTTTCTCTCAGAAACAGAGTTACAAAATTATGCAAAGTTCAATTAGCTGTTCTGTAGTACTGATAGAAAAAATGTCATCTTATGATCGAGTTAACTGATCGAACTCTGACTGCCGGTATGTACTCCCCACCTCTCTCTCTTTACTAGCCTCTACGGGTCATCAACCTCTTGGTTGCAGACTGTCTTCTTTCTCTACTATGCAATAATGGTATGGAACTATTTTCTTTCCTTGCTTTCCCGAACCCTCGCTCGCTTATCATCAGAATTTCGTCTGTCTCTTCTCTAGTTATGGCTCTCTAAAATTTACAGCCCCCCCCCCCCCCCGATCCTTTAAAAATGTATTTAACAAGAAGAGTACTCTCTGCTGATCTCGGAGCCCCTCAGACTTTCCCCCTCGGTAGAAAAACTTGAATGTCTAATATCGTGAGGGAGATTATTTTAAAACCCAGAATTCTGTCTGAATTATGGTGTCAAACTTCACGAATGGGAGTATAAAGATAAAGCGTTCCTTGAAAATTCCGGATGGTTTCTGTGATGTCGATACCTTCCGTTGGTGGGACTTTAGAAGAGGAGAGAATACCTCCTGAACTGTGAGACTGTATTTAGAAAGACTACAAATTCAAGTGAAACGCCAAGAACCATTTCATTTTTTCGACCGGGAAAAAATTAATATACCCCTCTATACCTATGTTTTTCTCTGGCTTAATTGCTTTTTCCACTTACAATTTAACAGATCCAAATGATTCTGTAAAATGGAAGGCTATGTTACTTTGGTTTTGCTGTTTAAAAAAATTGGAATACAAAATGTAGAACCGTCGTGTGTTTTTTCATAAGGGACATTTCATTGATCATATTAAATCTACAGTTTAGTTTGGTCGTTTTCAAAACTCCAAGTGATAAATGTTACAATCAATCATGTACTTGGCGAAAAATTCTATTTAATGTGCCACAAGTAATGAATTAACAGTAGTTATAATCTTTTTTTTTTATAAAAAAAAGACCTAGGGACTGTTATGTATATTTGATTTAATTATATCTGATTTATTATATATTTATTTCATTTTAACTGTTTGTTTGTCAGGGTTTTTTTTAAAAATATTTTTCATTACATGCTATTGTAATGTAAATTTATTCACTAGAGATGATATTTTTTCCAGAAAGTAGTTTGACCTTGACTGTTCGTTTTGTAAACACCAGGTGTTGATCTAGATCCTGACCTCGATTCAAAATTAATAGCAACCACGTAAATAAGTTCTATTTTTATTTTAAAATGATAGGTTGTTGTCGAGGTCATGTGTTTAAGATGTAAATAATTTTTTAAAATTTTATTTCTTAGAGTAAAATGATTGGTTTTCGTCAGGGCTATACGTGATCTTTAACAAGTACATAATTTCGACGAGGTTCTGGAACATGATCACGCGACCCCTTTTTTGCGTTTTCAAATACGATATAACCTTTGTTTTGCAGAGAGATTCTCAGTATTAGCTGGACTTTTTATTTACGTTGGAAGGTGTATGTTGTGCTGTTTGAAGTTATTTCAAATTACACGGATTCAAAAGGCTTAATTCGTTTTTCCTGGAAAATACGTGTGCTCATGTGAGATTCTTAATGAAAGACAGTTCTTATTAAAAAAAAATTATTCAGATTTCCAAAACTGGAGTGATATTTCTTGTTTCTACTAGGAACTGTAGATTTCAACACTACATATTACATCATACGTCAGCGTCTTCCATCTTGGATTCTTCGTCGAGACTCGACTTTAAAATCATTAGGACATTTTATTATTAGGACTCCTAAAATTTTATTCGTGGATTATTCTTGGATTATTTTTGGATTTAATTCTTAAAACCGTAAGTTCATATGTTTTCACTTTTACAGAATTATTCAGGAAAATAAATTGATATATTTTTTTCAAAGCTTGCTGTTTTCATTCTTTCGTGTGTTACTGTTTGTTCGAGCCTAAACACATAACATAAGAAGAACATACAATTTTTACATTACAGTAACTTCCAAATTCGTTAGTTTGAATACATTTAACAAAATATTTCTGCTTTCAAAAAACGATTTCCTTCATAATATTTTCCACTGCTTGTGCTGAATCTAACGGGTATAAACGCAAGTTTTGGAGAGAAAAAAAAAATGAAAATATGCGACCCGATTAGTTACCAAACAATTGGTAATACCTCAAGAAATTAATCAATCTTATATGCTATCCAGTCGTCGATCGAGATGTTCTCGTAAGTCGAAGTTGCTGTCAGTTTGCCAAAAGAAGGCTAACTACTGGCAAAGCATAAATTTTAAAGAATTGGACGAATGAAAAATATGCCAGTCTGATGAAAATCCGAACGGAATCGCAGTAAGTAGTGGATTGCTGCTAAAACGTTAGATTTATGCTTGACAACGAACGATGACAGTGTTGATACGATTCCGTCATGTGTGATTGTAAGGGGATCTGACTCCACAAAGCTATACTTTGAAATGACGTGTATGTGTTAATGACTAAAATTTGTGATTGACCTGCAGATTATTTGAGGCAAATGTATGACTATTTCATCAAGAAGAAAACAAACGAAACAAAACCAAACAAATATATTCCTGTGGATTTCTTTGACGGGTGGGTGGGGGATTTCGTTGTAATTATTTATAATATCCCCCAAACAAAAAATGTGTATATGTGTTGATTTGATTTATTAAAAAAGTATGATTAATATATTCATACATATTTTACAATGTACATATCTCTCTGTATTTAACACACACACACACACACACACACACACACATTGTATAATGTCTCTCACACCGACCTACTCTATGTTGGAATCTCTCTCTCTCTCTCTCTCTCCATAATTAATAATTTCTACTGCGAGTCATAATGCGGAGAAAATCACAAGATTTAGAGAGAAAAAAGACAGCAAAATTATCCTACAATGTTGTTAAAATATTTAACATTATTACAAGTGAATATGACTCTATGCTTTTAGATCGTATTCAAAGATGGTTGGAGTTAATGTTTTTTACTCTACGCCTTGCAGAAGCTGAATATATAAGATCAATGGGACAATAGTAGGACATACAGAATAGTACTAATGTAAGTTTTGACACACGGGTACATCGTCAGCCAAGGTTAGAGGCAGGTTTTCTGAAACTGTTAAATGAAACAAAACAAAACAACAACAACAAAAAAAAAACAATTAAAAAAGAAAAGAAAACAAACAAACAAACTACAAGCCTGCTAAAAAAGAACACAACTGGCTACCAGTGGAAATTGTACATTGTAGGATAGCAAAAGTTTGTACCTACCCCATTGAACTACATATAACCTTTATAAACCTATGAACATTTATAACATAGGATTCCTTCTTGTCAACAGAAATCCATAGACATAATACGTAATGTTGATTTATATCTTTGTCCTATAATTAAAAAAATGGCGGCCTACTTTTCCCTTTCACTCCACAGGTCAAATGATAGGTGGTATGATAATAGTAAGGAGGATGGTACTTTTGATTTTTAAAAAAGAAGGGTAGTGGAGGGCATTGACATTGTGAAGGGGTAGAGGTTTTATTTTATTTATAATGGGATCATGGGGTGGTAGGTATTTTAGATAGGCAACTTATTTATATTTGTACAGGATTTAAATTCTATGTTTGTATACCCTTTCTTCTTCAGCCTACCATGTGTGGTCAGTAAATCAGTAAATGCTGGTCCATCCAAAAGGCATTTTAAATAGCACGTGTAGTTTTATCATCATCTTTCCTGTCATAGGCCAGAAACCCCGCACACGATAACCATATGACGTAATATTAGTTTCGACTGTAAATCGGTAACGATTCGTCAGCAATTACTTCTCTAAACATTAGAAAAATAAACAAAACAAATATGCGATGGGAGACAACAAATACTTGCCTTCATTTTAATGTTATTGGTGTTATTGTTCCTAGAAAATACGTGCGATCTAAGTATGAGGCAGGATCAATCTGATTAAAATCAGATTCCTCTGTCCTACGTGGACTCATATCACAATCCATTTTTCCTATTAGTCTCTGCATTTGTTTATCATTACAGAACTTTCCACTGTGTCCAAATCAATACAAATCATATGTTAATCTAAATTAACCTTCAAAGATGACTTCACAGCGAATTTCTTGTCATAGGTTCACCAGTATGTATTTGAGAGGCTGAACTTTAAACAAATCAATGTGCAATGGACTTCCGGATAATCAACAATGCCTTATTACTCACTGTGCACTGTCGCCGAAATATACACAGACAGCCACACTAAAGAATAAACAATTACCTTTAGATCTATATCAAGAATGCATAAATCTAACTCTTGTATCACCACCAAAATGAGACAGGATAAAATGCTCCAAAAATGGATCTAGACTACATTCGTGGGTACTGAACCCGAACTAATAAGTATGATCTGATTCCACATGAAGATCTGACAGCGACCGCTTAGAGGTCATATTTCTGTTGTGACCTTTGAATTAGCTAATAAAAATGCAGCTTTCAAAAATCTGAAAGTGAATCAAATCGTTCGACACAAATTAATGCTCCTCAGCCATACTGCTCAATGTCCCAAACGCAAGATGTAAGACTTAATCTGATTGGCTGATAAAATTAGCGATTATGGTAATAACATATGTCACTAGAACATGACCCCTAAGCGGTTGGCGTGAGATCTTCACGTAAGATAGCGTGGAGAGCTGATTTTAGTCATATTGGAAGCATGATAAATTTACCTAAAACAGAGACAAACATGCTATAAAACATCTTTGCCTAATAGTTGATAGAAATTGGGGTTTTTTCTTTCTTTTTTTCTTCTTGTCTATTTGTGTCTTGAATCGAGAGACTGCTTCTTTGATTCAGAATCAGGAGTGAAATCATGCACTTTTCAAACTTTTTTTCTTCAGATTTCGATATATCCAATAATTTATTTTCTTCTGTAGTTTCGAGAAATAATTCAAATGGGCAGATTCAATAGATAATTTCGTAATTACTCTCCGTGAATAATACTCCGGCAGTAAAGCCATTTCTGTGACCGTAACAACAACCGAACGTAGCGCCGCTAGCTTATCAAGAGCATCACAAATGCCGCTTCGCAATCAGTTTCATCATTTAGCATCTTTCGATTATAGTGTTATAGTGTTTATTATCAATGTGTATTATCATAAATTGTTATGCTTTCACAGCAAATGTTTTTTTTTCAGACACAATTAATATCGTGCCATGTTAAATAACATTGTTATTTAACTTTCGACCTTACACGATTGGTGTGATTGTAACTACTTTTTCAACGCATTGTGTGCTATATCGTATCGAAGATATTGGAACTAAGTGTCTTTCCCAAGAACAAACCGAACCGGCCGAACCGAGTGTGCCTGCGTTAGTTTGTATATTTGTATATATATATATATATATATATATATATATATATATATATATATATATATATATATATATATATATATATATATATATATATATATATATATGTATGTATGTATGTATGTAAATCACACACACACACACATGTATGTAAATCACACACACACACACACACACACACACACACATACACACACACCATTAAGTTACAGGGTATTTCCAGAAAATGGATAAACTTCGATAACATTTACATTATATATAATGTTATCGAAGTTTATCCATTTTCTGGAAATACCCTGTCACTTAATGGTTTGTGTGTGTGTGTGTGTGTGTGTGTGATTTGGATTTTTAACGTAACTTTAACAATCTTTCGGTCATATCGCTACGATGTCTGCAGTGTGGCAGTTTATAGTGACGTCGTGCCGCAGACATGTAGCATGATGTCCCACCCAGTCACATTGTCCAACAGGCCGACTGGTCCTAACACTAACCTCTTAATGCTGAGCTCCAAGTGAGTAACATTTTTTTTATAAGTCTTTATAAGGCGGACACTTTAACCACTAAACCACCTGGACGGCCCTTCACTTATTGGAATTTTCCATTCTAAAACATTCTGGGTTGTCAACAAGACAAAATTTGTTTCTAAAAATGATAATGAAGAATGCGACAAACATCCGATACAACAGGTTCTTTTATGAGGATTTCCAATATTAATAATGATCTAAATATTTAATCCACACTCATAGAAATTTTTTTAGCCATATATTACATTGTCCATTAAAATGATTGACCCTAGTCATGTACACAATGAACTTGATTTTGGACAAATTACAATAACACATAACACATCATGATTTAAAAAAAACTTAACAAACAATACGGTTCAATACTATGATACTTTGCAAAGCCCCAAAAACTTCAGAATCGCACAACAAATTAGTTTGTACAAATGAATCAAATGCAATTGAATGCCAATAGGAAAGGATTATTGCCTAGCTTTCTTGCAAACTAAACATACCTTTTCTGACTTGTTCAACACGGTTTAACATTGTTTGGAGTTAATATCTGAGGAAAGGTTTTACCAAGACTACTTTAAAATCTGAACAATTTTTTTCTTTCTCAAGATTAAAGGTTAAATTTTATCATGTCAGTAATTTTAGGTCTTTAAACAATAATTATGTTCGTTTTGGAAACAATTACCTCAGTTGTCCAGGTTTGACAATATAAATACATGGCAGTTATGCATGTAATTTTGCACACACAAAAATAAAAAATATAAAACCTCACCCACCCACTTTAACATGTAATAACAAGTTCAGTTTTAAAATTGCTTCAGTCAGTTATGTGGTTAGGCTATGTCTGCTACAGTAAGTAACAGCAGAGTAGACGGTACTACATGTGACTGTAGATCAAGTGTGGAGCGCTATACCTGGTTCCCTCTGGCAGGTCCTTTCTGGTGTATCAGGCGGCCAAGGTTAAAATGCCACAATAACATGTTTATTTAAGCGAATGGCATTATCCCAAAGTGCAAACCCGCAATGGACAAAAACAGCTATTTAATGTGTTGTCTACTATATGACCCTTACCAAAGAAAGTAACACACAATATGCTTGTACGTTACAGTAAGTCAGAACGCGAATAACATACAAGAGACATTGATATCCAAAAACATTTAAGGTTCTTGTCATAGTACTAGATGCAGAGAACAAAACATCACGCTTGATACCGACGATGATTGTACACAGTGCCAAATGAAGACTGCTTATGTAAATAATTCAGACGAGTTCATTCTGCAACATACGTCTTAAGATGCAGAGGAACATAATCCTGCAGAGTTCCATGCTGTGTTAAGATCTCGTATATGCTGATTTCATATGATTTCACCACATGATTATACTATTTCCAAAATAAAATTTCATTAATAATCGGACAAACACAAAAGGGAAAAGATGGATATATCATAGCATAACATAATGCTGGGTATGCAAGCTCCGCGCCAGATTTTGATTTATTTTAATTATTTATTCACGTAATCAAGATTGGAGGGATCTATTCCCATCATGTTCTTATTGAGAAATAGAGATGTGTTGCATTTTAAGTTTGGCTTTCTTGTGTCCTACATATTGTAAAAATGATATGATGTTTTTATTGTGAACCTTATTCTTTGATTGAGCTTGTTTGGTGTCAGTATAAGTTTCACTATTATAGGAATAAATAAGTACCGAGTATGTCAAAGTTACCTCCCTTCCACGGTACAAAACCTAACATTTGCGTATGTGCAGCTTTGTCTGTTTTGTAGAAAAGTCCCAAAAGCGGGCAATTCGAAATTGCACCACACCTCCGTTTTCTCATTTGGAAATTGTTTTCGAAGACAAACGAAATGATATGTTAATATTCAGATTACCTCCAGTTTACATTTTCAATTGTTTCTAATAAAATTTGTTTGTATGACACTTGTTGATTTAGAATGTAAGCATGATTTGGCTAATGATATCCATATTGTTGGCGGTAACGCAGCAGCCATTGTGAAATCTGGCACATTGTCGCAGATGTTTCGTTCGTGAAATTTTATATTCAGTGCGAGAATAGTATACCAGTGTATTAGGATTTATGCTATATGTATGTATTCTATATAACCTTCGATTTTGCTGGATATCTTTCTTGGATTTCGAAAGTATCAGTCCCATAAACCGGCAACTACTTTATTAGTGGAGAGATGAGATATACATCCCCAGTTTAATATCAGAGTTTGTTTTCGGTGAAAAAATAAAGCATATTTGTTTTAGTAATTTGTGTTAAGCGATAATATGTTAATGTTGGGAACCAAAATTAAACCAGTATTAGTCGACGCCACATTTAGTTCCAACCAAGATAATAAACCTCGGACTTGAGCAACGGTGTAATATGTATCAACTTGTATACGTTGAAGATGCAAAGACAACGCCCAGAATACGAAATATGCACGTGGTTAAATGCTCTATTATGATAAGTCTTACCTGTTTCCTCCGTTAAGATTTAAACTCTGTAAGAAAATTGTATACGTTGAAGATGCAAAGACAACGCCCAGAATACGAAATATGCACGTGGTTAAATGCTCTATTATGGTAAGACTTACCTGTTTCCTCCGTTAAGATTTAAACTCTGTAAGAAAATTGTATACGTTGAAGATGCAAAGACAACGCCCAGAATACGAAATATGCACGTGGTTAAATGCTCTATTATGATAAGTCTTACCTGTTTCCTCCGTTAAGATTTAAACTCTGTAAGAAAATTGTAGTTCACTGAGCACTACAATCATTGTGGTCTCTAAAAAATCAAAAGCATGTGAGAAATACACCATGCTTTTTTTAAAAAATTGCTTCAGTACAGTTCGCTTTGGGTATGAAAGATTTCCCTCAAAATCTGTATATCGTCAATAACTGTATGTCACAACTGTAGAGTTATTGATTCAGCATGTGAGTAATATTTTCGTTGCTTGTTGCAAATTTTGCAACTGCTAATAAACGTTACTGCAAAAATTGTGTCATACATCCTAATGGTTATTACGAGAATATGGTCAAATAGCAATTTCGTGTACTTTTTATTGTATTTTTCACATCTTGCAAATAGGATCTTTTGAATAGCAGTTAAAACAAGCAATAACTTGTTAAAGACACCAGACAGACAAAAAATACAAAGAATAAGAAAAAGCTAAGTTAATTATATTTTAAAAAATACGAAGTAGGTGAAGAACCTTACGAGCTAATGATACTAATCAGCGCAGCGAGCAGACTGAAAAACGGATTCCACATTCTCATCAAATTAACAAAATCAAGTCGACGAATTAATGCTTGGAACAATGTTTTCGAGAACTTCTTCAGAATATGAAAGAGAAAGAAGGGCATAGAGAAGTACCAAAAGAAATCAAGAAAAAAGTAACCAAACAACCTATGACTACTCCTACTCCCATTGTTCTTCGGACGCGGCAAGCATCGTCGCAATCCAAACCAATACCACGTGAACAACCTAAAAGCAGTATCGAATAGCGGGTGATCTGCTGAGAAGCAGCAACAAAAACAGCTCTATCATGGATACCCGTTTTTGCCAGCATTACTAACCATTCTCGTGCTGTTGGTCACACAAAAACTGTATCGTGATGTTAAAGCCAGACCCAAACGTTTACGTTTGCAGTATCAGCAACAATGGGTACAATAACAATCTACGTATGCTTTACACAAACCGATTTGGCGAACACTTTCCAGAAATCAAACCAAAGTAGCAGGAAGCTATCATCAATGTCAAGCAGACATAGCAGATGTTTCTTACTTGGTGGCGTTCAAACGCGGTTACAATTATTTGTTCTTTGTCACTGACGTGTTTTCAAAATAAGCATGGATAGTTTCTTTCACTTTTAAAACAAAGAGTTAGTCCGAGCACTGAAACTGGTTTTGAAACAAAACTTTCACCATTCTCTACGCTGGCAAACAGACAAAGGCACCACATTTCTGAACCACGTTTTTCAGAAGAATGGAGAAAAAGACACTAATATTTTCATCACAAAAAAATCCTGAAACAAAACTAGTGTTCTCGGACGTTTCCAAAGTACTTTGAAAGAATGCATGTGGAAATATTTTGAAAAGAAATACATGGAAAATTTTCAACATCACTATACACTTAAATGCATCGACGTGTTTCCAGTTCTAGCCAAAGCTTACAATCAATCGTACCTTCGTAGCATCGGATGCGCACCAGAAAAAGGGACACTTGAAAAGGAAGTGATGGTGTTTGATTGTTTGGAAGGTCACCAACCAGAAAAATGAAAGAAATGCTCACGACCGGGGATTGTGTTCGCATTCGACAAACCAAGCGCACATTTGACAAAGGCTATTTACCTAATTGGACGATGGGTTTGTTTTATATAACTGGATGTGCGTGGACGTCATTCACCTGTCTATAAATTGGACGAAATGAACGAAGAAGTGTTAAAATGAATTTTCTACTTGTCTGGATTACAGCACGAGTGACCGAAAAAGGAAACGATGTATACAATATCAAAAGCATTCTCGATAGAAGAACACGTAATGTAGGCGAACATTAACTTCAGGAAGTGAAAGTTCGTTGAAAAGGATATCAATGTAGTTTCGATTCTTAGATTGCCGCTTTGCAAATCGTCAACTATACAAACAAAAAATAGAACTGACCACCATGCTTTTAACTACAGCAGCTAATTCCTCTTCTCAGAGTTCCTCTTTTCAGGAACTAGAAAAAAAATCATTGTCGTGTAGTGTGGAGAACCTGTCCGAAAAATTTAAATCGTCATTTTCTGGCAAATAATTGTTGTGTGTTGTGTCATCGGAGCAGCCATTGCAAAAGTGCCTTTACAGCAAGGAAACAATAATCAGTCCTTCCTTGAAATATACTATCGACAGTAACAAAAAGATATATTCGTCTCCAATGCCAGTCAGAACAACAATCTTCCAGTCACAACAGCAGCCTTCTCTTGGAACATTTGGAAAATTATTCTGCTTTAACATCATGTGATTCATCGGAAACTAGAACCATCCAACTATGAATAACCAACTGTATTTAACATTACCTAATGTCAGTTCTGTGGATGTGTTTCCCATCAATACCTTATGCTGGATTAGGAAGGCATACTGAACTAAAGACTGAGATATGGAACAACAACCACGACAACAAATACAGTCAAGCATAGTCCCTCAAACAGATAAAAGTGAAGCAAATCATTCTTTCTCGTTGCTAAAAAAAAGGTAATAAAAATTCAAAACCTCCATTAACGCACTACTGAAACTTAGGAGAAACCGACATTCAAAAAATGTGAAATATTCAACAAAGGTCAGGTAGAAGAACCAAACCATGTGAAAGTGAAATTTTTAAGCCAAGTTACAGAGGAATGTGTATACTGGATCTCTCCTGGCTCTCTATGCAAGCCTCTGAAATAAGTATCTAAATAGAAATACCAAAATAAATTATAATTACAAATGAACAATACGGACAGTTTTCCTTTCATATTGCGAAAATGAGGGTATAAAGTCATAAGAAAATCTCTAACACCAATCTATAATATGCTGACGAAAAAATCGCCGTATTGATGTTCAAGGCTGATTATATGGGCTATGTCTAGCTTCTGATATGTGATTGCAGAGTTGAAGAATGTTGGACCCAGTGCCATCTGTTCCTGTATAACGTATGAGTTATCGATTGTTTCCGGATACTAAGTGTATGCATAAAGATCGTATATTTTAAGGATTTGGTTCAGCGTGGTTTTTTGTTTTTGGGGGTTTTTTTCGGTGATACCAATCACGGTAGTTTTTGGCTGTACTGGTAAGCATGTAGTTTCCACCAATAAGGAATGTACGGAAATTCCCAATTAATCATATTTACGAATTTAATGATATTAACAATATATTTTTGTTATTCATTGCAAATTTCAGTCAAATGTTATTATTATTTATTCTGCACAATAGTTGTAATTGTCACAAAATAATTTTGAATATTATATATCAGGGATTTACAAATCCAGTTTCACGATTCCTGGGACAAGCTCAGTTTCGGTTTGGATCAAGCAAACTCGGAGAAGAAGGCAAGTCCATAAATTGAGAGAGATACAAGTTATCAGATATTTTAATGAACGTGGTATCCGGGTAAAATACAGTAATCCTATGTGAGTTAATTTACCGACAAGGAGTTGTGTTCAGTTCCAAATTAATTATGTTCTGTAAGTTTTACAGTACGCGATTTCGCCATAATACATATATCAACACCTTTATTTAGCATTTCTATGTAGCACATTCTTCTTCTGCATACCTGGTTATAGCGTTTCTCATCTATTGTATGTGTCGTTTCCATCTTGTAGTCACTGTCAATGTCAGTCTCCCGTTTTCTCACACACAAAGCGCAATAATAAGAACATATACTATTTAAAGAATTAAAAAAAGGAATAAATATGTATATTTTAACGAACCTGTTACATTGAACTTGTAACATTAGTATGTATCAGGCATTCGCCGACTTTCAGTTAGCCATGGGCAGTTTATCAGAGATTTTAAAATATTGTTTTTATGCAAGTCGCCATTTTTATAGCGAGTAGGTGTTAAATGCTAACATTACATCTCGTGAAATTTATTAGACAGTTGTGTGGTTGGAAATGAAAGGCACTTGTCTCTAATGATTAACTAACAGCGGGATTTCGTTCAAAGAATAATTTATTTTAGGAAATTTTAACACATGATGGCGGCGTTTTTTGCATAATAATTGGTGGAGACTCCATAGATACTGCTTCACAAACAATAAAATGAACAAAAACAAGTGTTTTCGAATCATTCCCAAATGTCCGATTCTCAAATATCTTGATGCATGTCGCTGATTTAAAGGTAACACTGAGGTAATTGTTTTATAAATGAATCACATAACTGTTCACAAAGCCTTGAGTTACAAAATCTTGCTTTATTCTCTCTCTCTCTCTCTGAAATATTTAGCTATTTCAAAAATCTTTTATTACCATCACTTTCTCTGTCCATATACATGTACATGTCTGCTTTTACTCTTCCAACTATGTATGCATTTGAACTCTTTCTAATCTACATATCTTTTTGTTGTATTATATATATATATATATATATATATATATATATATATATATATATATATATATATATATATATATATATATATATATATATATATATATATATATATATAAAACATTACCTATAGGTATATGATTGTACGGTGCCAACATAGATATAAAGGAAGCTAATGTTTTAATAAATATAATGCATCTTTCTTACGATATATCGTTTTTTTCTTATTGTTTTTACTCCTGTTAGAATATTATGTTTGGTGCGAGCCAAATATTTTCGAGGGCAATTTCAATTTTCTAGTCACCTTGCCACGGTCAAAGTAAACATATGAAAGTTTTAAATCCATGCAAACAGAATTATATTTATGATATTTGACGCGTGTCACTTATGCTAACGTGGTGGCCAAATGGAATGTTATGAAAAAATTCGAGCGAAATCTAACGTTTCGAAATATTTTGGATCAAAAAGAATACAAAAAATGATATTGTTTAATTATTAACTAGCGTATGCTAATGTGTTAACTATCCATATTCCTTTTTCAGATTGCGAGTCTTTATGGAAGTTGTTTTCTGTTTGAAATGTACGTGATTTCTTAAGTCCACACTAGTTTACTGCATAAGTGTGTTATATGTTTACTGGGCCTCTGATAAATATCTTGCCTGGGGCAGGCATCACGCTCAAAGTTTCCCTGCCTGTTATATCAGTAGTGTAGCTAATGAAGTGTAGTCTTCGTTGTCAACACTCCTTATTTTTATTAACGAAATCTCAAAATGTCAACACAATGTCATTCACAGGGTATTAGCTATTGAGTAACCCACTTCAGTTACAGTATTAGATTGTAACTTATGCAACAATTACCATACACACAGCAAATGCATCTAGTATATATAATGATCATTTAATTTCCCGGGGGTGGGTCTGCCATTTTTTAAAGTTCGGATATTTTATTTTCTTGTATCTCAAAATAATTATTTTAAAAAGGAAATAATACAATTGTGATTATAGTAGTGTGCTATTTTTGTATGAATTAGAACAAGATGTTTTTTTTTTTAGCTATTGACAGATGGACAGCGGTATGCCATAGTTCGTATCTCGGTATTCTTAGAAATACCGCGGTACAAAATTTCTCATGGTACCCAGATCTAATTTTGTTCCGAATTTGTTTCTTCTTCAGATATTATTTAATCAAAGTAACGTCTATATGACTGAACTGCTTGGTCTGAATAGATATAGAAACAATAGTAAAAATTTGGTGCATTATTATTATTATTATTATTATTTTTTCCTTTTCACTATAACTTTATATTTTAATAGAAGAGATATTTATTAAGCTGTTGATGACACATTAAAGCTTATTCTACAGGTATCTGGGGTTTATTTTTCTTTTTGTTCCATCTTTTGCTTTCTAAAAATAGAGATCGCGCCAGGAGCAATAATCTTAATATTTGCCACATTTACCATAAGACGTCTTGTGTAGTTCCAATTTTCGTCACACTCGAAGTTTCCC
Source organism: Sinohyriopsis cumingii (assembly GCA_028554795.2). Classification (NCBI taxonomy): domain Eukaryota; kingdom Metazoa; phylum Mollusca; class Bivalvia; order Unionida; family Unionidae; genus Sinohyriopsis; species Sinohyriopsis cumingii. The sequence goes on from CM068826.1 coordinate 107,628,287, forward strand.
TGCCTATTATATCAATAGCGCAGCTAGTAAAGTGTAGACTTCATTGTCAACACTCCTTATTTTATCAACGAAATCTCTAGTGTCAACACAATGTCTTTCACAGGGTGTCAGCTATTGAGTAATCCACTTTAGTTACAGTATTAGATTACAACTTATGCAACAATTACCGTACACACAGCAAATTCATCTAGTATAGATAATGACCATTTAATTTCCCGGGGTCGGGCTGCAATTTTTTTAAAGTTCAGACATTTTATTTTCTTGTATCTAAAAATAATTATTTAAAAAAAATAATATAACGATGATTATAACAAGGTGCTATTCTGATATAAATTAGAAAAATATATATTTTAGCTATTGATAGATGTTAATTTGTACAAATATAAATGAGGTTCTGACCGCGAACATTTAATTTTTTGTGTCCCAAATATAATGGAGGTATACCGTGGTGCGTATCTCGGTATGCTTAGAAATACCGCGGTACAAAGTTTCTAGTGGTACCCAGATCTAATTTTGTTCCAAATTTATTTTGGGATGTTGTTTAATATAAAAATAACGTCTATATGACAGAACAATTTAGTCTGAATAGATCTAGGAACAATAGTAAAATTTTGGTTTATTTATTTATTATTATTATTATTATTATTATATACCGTTTCACTATAAAATGTGGGGTCATTAACTCGAAGAAAATATATCCTATTTTGTTCCCCTTGTTTCTCTTTCTCATCTTCTGCACGACTTGGATTAGACTGTTTGTATCAAATTGAACTTATACACAGTGCATTACGGTAATATGTAGCCGGGCATGGTATGGATCAGTTCAGTCCTCAAGTCCTAGCTTGTGCGTGCATGTTGTGGGTGGTGAATAGAAGAGCTCAACGTCATATCCGGATTTCCGTCAACAAAAAAAGTTGTAGATTCCCTGGTGGCAGTGCTTAAATTGGAAATCGAACATGTCGGCTCGAGGGGGCAAGAAGCGTACCAAACCCTTGTCTAAATCGGCTAAGGCCGGGGTGCTGTTCCCCGTGGGTCGCATGCAACGCTACCTCAAGAGGGATACGCACCACTTCCGTATAGGTGCCGGTGCCCCAGTGTACATGGCCGCAGTGATAGAGTATCTAACGGGTAATCACAGTCAATGTACATTATTCACGTTGCGCTGTATAAAATTTAAAAAGATCCACAAAAGATAATGCAGTATATACACATGTGAAATATGGGTAGTCAAAATATCGTTATTAAAGTGTTCGTCAGTATGGTAAGTTAGGGGCCTTAACTGATCTATTTTTTTGTTACTAATTGTTCTCAAATGCATTAATATTACTCGTTCAGCACAAGTAGACAGTGCAATATAGACACATTTTAAATATGGGTAGTCAACATATTTTTTATTAAAGTGTGCACCAGCATGGTTGGTTAAAGGCCTTATTGATCGTTATAAAATTCTTACCGTTCTTGAATGTAATAATATTTGTTCAGCAAAATAGATAATGCAATATAGACTCATTTGAAATATAGCCAAAATAACTTTATTAAAGTGTATGCCATTGTGGTGGTAAGTTAGGTACCTTTTTTGATCTTAAAAAAGGAATCTAATCGCCAAAAATGTAATAATATTATTTGTTCAGTGCAGCATTGTGAATGATCTCCAATTATGCAGCACAGTGAATTTTGACTTGACCATCTTGAAATGTTCCTAAATTAAATTTGATTTACGCACAAATCATTACAGTACCTCTTGTTTGGATATAAACGGCAACACCACACATTCAGTACATGCGAAAAGAGACAGATCAGTGTGCATGTTGGACCAGGTTGAGTTATGAAAGAGGCCATTTTTGATATGGGACTAAGCTGTAAATGGATCTGATGTGTGCCATAAGTAAACAAACACTGTCTAGTCATTAGACAAATCTTATCATAAACATGCAGCAGAATTATACAGTAGTGTAATTAAACTAGATGATGCAGACAATGTTTACCTGTGGCACTTGATGGCACGCATAACAGCTAAGTCATGACTCTTCCATAACTCCAGAACCAACATAGCGCATTACATTGCCCATTTGTTTCCAGCACATTTTCAGCCTATGTGGGTATGAGATAAAGCTTGCCAGCAGCTTACAATGGGTAAGTTGTTATTCTCAGGTTCTTCCTCCACCAGTTGTGCCAGCTACAACGTATAGCCTATCATGTGCTGACAAAATGGAATCTAGCTCACCACAACACTTTTTCCAGCATGTATTGAATGAGTGCTATAGCTCGTTATGTTGACACAAATGGTATTGACTCATATATGAATTTGGTAATTTTATATTCATTTCAAGATGATCATATGAATTTTCACAGAGATACAAATATGGATATCATTGGACTTGCAGATTTGAATGAAATATAATATAGTTTTACCAAGCCTTTTCATTCATGATTAGTAAGTGGTCAAGGCCATAGTTGTTTTAACAAAACTTCCGTACAATAATTACTTCTCGGGTGGCCTAGAGGTTAGAGCATCTAGCTCGGATGAGGGAGGTTATGGGTTGAAACCCCAGCTGAGTCATACCAAAGACCTATAAAAAAACATAGTGCTAACAGTTGCCTTGCTAGGTACTCAGCATTAAGAAGTTGTGTTAGGACTGGTCAGCCTGGTGTCAGGATAATGTGACTGGGTGGGACATCATGCTACATGTCTTTGGCATGATTCAGCAGTGGTAGACATTGCTATAAACTGCCAAAATACAGATATCATAGTGACATGACTGAAATTGTTTTTGAAACTATGTTAAAAATCCAAATCACACAAACACATGCACACACACACACACAACCACACACATGCACACACACACACAACCCACTGTCTCTCTAGGATTTTAAAACTAGGAGTTCTGGACTCCCATTTTGGTAAAAATAGGAGTCCCACCATCAACAGTTGCAGTCCTTTCTTTCCTACAGAATCAACACAGATGTGAGTGCATCTATTTTTAGATGGAGAGGTTTTCGTAATTCACTATAATATAGCTTCATTACAACAGTCCATTGACAGAATCGCAAATTTATGGTTTATTTATTTGTATACATACTTGTAGTAATTTTAGGCAAATAAATGGTATCTGATTTGCTGTTTTTCCCGTATTTTCGCAAATATGTGTCAAGTCAGAAAACAGCTTAGACCTTAAAGTGCATCTCCCGAATTCCACAACATAGCCTTGTCCCTTACCTTTCTGACTTACATAATTTGCATTTTAAAGTTAAATCTGTAATAAAATAATACTAGGATTTGGTTTCAGTGATTTGTATATTTTTTCTGAATATATTTGCCCAATGATTTAAGAAAACAGACAGTCTAATAAAAAACTGGTACGTCCCAGACTTTACGAAGTCTGCCATTATTTCCCGTTAGGCCTACTGGTTCAAACTCATTTTATGATGAAATAGTGTATAAGAGGCAGTTAATATATATATCCAGATCACCTATTCTGATCTTAAAGCACAAGTTTGTATGTTTTATCATCAAAGGATAGCATGCAGGAAATTGATAGTTGCTACCATATTTGGAAAAGGGTTAATGGTCAATCAGCTATCAAAACATAATGTTTGTCAATGGGCAAAAGTTTGTTTGTCAGTGTGATTGATATAAAAACAAAGCATAGTTACTGATGTCTTGATAAATACATTACGCTACAACACTAGAACTAACCGGGCTAAGGCGAGGGGCATTTAAAAAAAATATAGTATGGTCAGTCAGTGTACCTCTTAAATAATCACAGGGCAAAGTCGTTTTCACCTTCCTAACAGAAGAAGGCGAAGTTTACATTTTTAGGCGACTTGTCACCCACTTATGAATGACATTTTGTCTAAGTCTCAAGATTCTGATGTCATTGCACGGCTTATTCCGCTACATTCGGAAATGAACATAATAACGAAAGCTAAAGTTGTTTATTTGATGTACTTTTATAAATGACCATATGTACATCTTTGGGTCTTTCTGCCTCTGAATTCAATCACTGTAAATATCAGTACATTGCCACCCGGCTGCCAGTCAAAGCCTTTGAACTTGCCACCCAGCTATTGCATCATGTTCTTTTTTATGTACTCTTATAAAATGGCAAGATTTATGTACATCAAGGGGTCTTTCAGTCATTGAATTCTGTCATTGTAAATATCAGCACAGCTAATTGATAAACACATTTTCCCACAAAGCAGGTGGCTGAAGCAGGACTGGCAAGTCTTTGAATTTTGCCACACACCTATTACATGCTTATGGAGGACTCCCACCTCAGTGATTTTCTGCATCCCAGATCAAAAATTGGTGTCCAAATACGCGTAATTAAGCATTTCCGAGATCTCTGCATCCACACACACACACACACACACACACACACACACACACACACACACACACACACACACACACATGACAACAATTACCAATCATGGTTGGGCACTGAATGGGTCAAGAAAAGTGGACTAATCATTACCACTGCAGGGGGTAGTACAGATTATTTCCTTTATGCAGTGCTCTCATGAGGACATTATAGTGCATGACATGCAATATCATTTACAAAGGATCACATATTTTGGTTGGTGTCATCTAACAATGTGTATTTACTTTACCACTAATTTTGTTGCATGTAATTTCTGGTGCAATTATATAATGATCATGCTGGGAATATTGATTGATGAGATGTGAAATAGACTAAATAATTGCAATTTAAAGGTATGTGTAATGAAATTTAAAAAATGACATAGTTGGTATAAGTGTAAAGAACAAGCTGGAGAAAATTCAAAAGTCACTTAAGCATGCAAAATTAGGCCATTGTGACCTAGTTTTATATGTTTAGATACTTTATTGAAAATATATTTCCAAATTAAATATTCATTAGTGTATGCAAAATTATCTCCCAAATAATGAGTGTGTACTGAACAAACAGCTAAAATTACAAAGGTCACTTAACTGTGAAAGGGGAGCTTAATAAACCTGCTTTTGGTATGGTTGAGTTACAGGTTTTAATAAGTGTAGGTATACTAGAGTCTGAGATCTTGAGGGTTAGCAAAACTTTGAGAGGGTAATGAACAAACACTTTAAGAAATATACAAAATGCCATATTTCCTTCAAGCTTCATTAGTGAGGGCAGGGTTTCTCAACAGAGTTGCAGAAAGAGGAGTAATGGACCTTTCACTCATGGAACTCAGGAATCCCTCACTCTCAGAGGGATAGAAAAGGAAATTGAAAATGTACATGATCATTATGTTAATGCACACAGTATCAGGATTGAGTTCTTAGCCATTTATAATTTTGCTCCAAAACTATATTTCAATAAATAGAATATGAAGTTTAAACATTGTACATGTGAATGTATAATAGTTTACACCTATAACAAATTTAAAAACAAAAAATAAACCACAACAATAAAATCATCAGTAATTAGTTTCAATCCTAAGAATGATCATTTAGAAGTTGGCCCTAAGCAATAAAGATGGTGGCATATAACATGGGCTGTGTAGGAAAGATAAATTAATCGAGGTTACAGGTACATGGATGGTACCTAAAATAGCTTGAGACTGCAGATTTAATTGTTGATGAATTCACACAAGCTTTAGGTACTCTGGTACTAGGACTTAAATATCAATAGTGAAATGGAACTTTCACCTAATCTTTTACCTTTTGTTGGCATTACTGTCATTTTCATCACAAATCCATTTCCTGAAAAATTAATCCAGATTTTGTTGACTGATTTTTGTAAGTCAGCATACTTTTCTACTCTTTTTAACAGTCTATACTGATAATGTAGTGTCTTAGTACAAATTATGTGGACTCAGATTGTGCTTTTTATTATCCCATATGCCTGATTTGATAGTGTTGTCCAAATGTAACTCTGAGAAAGTTTTGATTAATTTCATGATTTACAATCATGTCAGTTTAATCTAAACACCATTACATCAAACTAGAGAATCATTTATTTGCCAATCACAGCTGCTAACATATACTCTCAATAGATTATGGTTTCTTTGAAACAGGTCAAAGTAGCCTTCAGAGGGGCAGTCCTTTTTGCAAGATAATTACAGTGTTTAGGGTTAGCTGTTCATCAGTCACACTGACTTTAAGTCTTTCCTTTGGCTGTTCTGCAGATTGGCCATGGCTGATCAAAATGTAAAAAGCATAAACATCCTCGGGGGAAAGTGAGGTCTGTGATGTGGACTCATTACAGGGAGAAAGGGTACAGTCTTTGAGAATTTCACATATATTTGACCAGGAAGCATGGGGTCCCTGAGTGCCTTGGTTGGGGCTGGGGGATAATTAAGACCAAGTTGTCACCTCAGTTGAATGCACAATTAGCAAAATGAAAATCTAAAAGATACTCAATTGACCAAAGACACTTCTGTTTAATTTCAGTCACACAAGATTTCTCAAAACGTTAGCTGTTTTTTTCTTCAAAAAAGAATACATTACAAATTACAACTGAGAGAATCCATTCATATCAAGTTCATCATTTTTTCATCTCCTGATAATGCAGATAACATTTACATCAAAGATGCAATAAAGATAAATAATTTAAGGACATTTTGCAGGATTACAGTTTCATGAAGGTATTTTGTTGATATAACCATCAACTAATTTAAGGCTATATGAAGCATAGGTGCAGACTTAAATAGGAGTTAGGTACACAATGGAGGGAAGCAGCTCCATTCCTCTTTTTATTGGATGAATTACTTACTATCTTAAATATTTTTAATGACTGTATATCAAGTTATTTGTAAAGAGCAATATATTAACATGTTTTCATTGTTAATTGAATTCAGTCATATTCATTCTTTAATTTTCCAGCTGAAATTTTAGAGTTGGCTGGGAATGCAGCAAGAGACAACAAGAAAGGTAGAGTTACTCCCAGACATATTCTGTTAGCAGTAGCAAACGATGAAGAGTTGCATCAGGTGAGTTCAGTTTTATAGCTTGCTGAAAGGTTTTAAAATCCCTGCTATAAGGATCCCTTATGTTACAAAATCCCAAATGTAATGAACAACTAATTTTCCTCAGAAAATTGTCATTAAACTTGGTTGTGTGACCACTGAATCTTTTGTTTATTCCATTTGAACTTAGACTCACCAGTGCTGCACATTGTTTGTGAGCTTATTGGTTTCCATTATTGTTTTTTCCACTGTCCTCCAGATTTTGACCCTGTGCTCCCTCTGCATTAGAGGATGCCCATCCATGTTTCTATTGTTGCAAGCAATGGTCAGTATTGTGAAAAGTGGTCGTCTGCCGGATGGCAATGGGTATCTTATTTTAAAACAAAGTATCTGGCAATGAAAACATTTAAAGTTTGTCGCAGTTGGCTGAATTTTGATGTAAAGTGTTTAATTGCTGTTAATATGACAGGAATCAGTCAGAATTTCATAATCAATAATCGGTTCAATTTAACCAACTGATAATCAATAATAATCAGTTACTAAAAGCAAATTTTAATTTTTATCTGTTATACAGTTATATCTTTGCTCACATGTTCAAAATGCTAATAAATGTACAGGTGTAATCTCTTTTAGTGACATGTATAGTTTAACCTGATAAAAATATTACATTTGTTTTCTCTTGTGTTATATTATTTTTGTTATACAGTTTTGATAAATGCAAATAACTTTTTATGGCTGATCAGTCTCTTGTAACTGAAATACTGTTACAGTCTCCCAAAATCCTTTCATTCATATGTGATGTGTCTGTAACTTAAAGTATAGAAGGACATGGTTTTCTTGTTTGTCATTAGTTACAAATACTACAAAGGATTTTATATTTGCTATTTGTGAACGGAATAAATAATTCATTTAGTGGATTTGAAGCCTTATTTAAGTTACCATTTACACAGGAGTTTTACTAACCTTTGTGTTTTGCATACAACTAAAAAGAAGTAGTCTCCCTTTGCACACATTTGATTATGGATTTTCACAATCGATTATCTTATTGGTTTGTTTAACCAGCTGATGATCAATTGTAATTAGTAATCGGAAGAAGACTAGCTGTTAGTGTAACATATTTTTGAGCTTAAAACCACCTCTACAGTGGTGACAAAAGAGACTAAATGTATGCAAATGCACAATTTATTATTTAATTCCTGTTTTGTTACTTTGGAATGAAAACTAATTCAGAGAACATCAGTATTTATTTTGTAATATATGCTAGTAGACAATGGTGTGCACTAAAGTTGAATTAAAGCATGATCTGTAACAGAAAACTCCCAAGTTAACTAGATATTCAAACAAGTTAACTAGATATTCAAACAGGTTAACTAGATATTCAAACAGGTTAACTAGATATTCAAACAAGTTAACTAGATATTCAAACAAATTAATAATTCATGAGTTACTTGAGCACATGATACACCTTTTATTGCAATGCAATAATGTCCAAGGAAAATATGATAGTATAGAGCTGGTGATAAAATTAAAGTGGCATAAATATCTCATTAACTCATTTTTATGGATATATATATAATGCATTATATATTATTAATTTTTTTGTCCCACTAACATGTGTGTCCCCCAGATTTGGAGGATGGAGATCCTGTGTGCAACACCAGAGTTGTAGTTAATTGGTGCAAGGTAGCATTGACTGTATATACCCTGACATAGTATCTGTTATTTATATTTATTTATATTGTATTCCCTTTGAAATATCTGTTATTTATAATATTGTATTCCCTTTGAAATATCTGTTATTTATATTGTATTCCCTTTGAAATATCTGAAGACTCTTCTCCATTATTGTAATTGCTTCATAAGCTTTCCAATTTATGGGGGTGGGGTGGAAATCCCTTGTAAATGGATGTAAAACATCAGATCTCTTGATCATTTCCAGCTGCTGAAGCATGTGACAATAGCTTCAGGTGGTGTTTTGCCAAGAATCCATCCAGAATTACTCATCAGGAGGAAAGGAGGAAAAGTCATCAATGTACTGGCAGCTCCAAAGAAACCTGTTGTCCCCATCAATACTCCTGGTAGTCCGGGTAAAACATCAACTTCAGAGGCCAAGAAGAGGAAAGCCAAGGGTGGCAAAGGAAGAGGAGCTGTGAGTATGAAAAATAAAGCCAGTAAGCTTTATGATTATACTGGGAATTTATGATTGGGACAGTTAAGAATATTGGACAAAATGTTTTTTTTAACTGGTGCTCTGTATTGGTTCACTATAGCAACTGTGGAAATACAATCAATTCAGTTTGTATTAATTACTATACATACTTGCTTATAAGTCATGGCAAACTGCAAACAACAAAGACCCTGATCTGCCATAGCCTAATACATCTGCATGTCAGGGTCTGTGTTGTTTGTTCTACTGATTACTCATAACAAACTGTACAGACCCAGATATGTCAGTGTATTATGCAATAACAGTTTTAGATCTGTGCAGTTTGCATTGGACTTGACGTATAAGTGAGTACATATGGTATTCATTATCTACTCCCCAAAAATGCAGATTGTGTTCCAGATGTTTGGACCAGACATATTTCTCTGTGTTAGAGATGCAAAAAGAAAAAATTTAATTTAAAAAAAATTGTAATTTGTTGTATGCAGAGGCAAAGTGTACAAATTTGTAAGTGATCATTCTGCATAACACCTGTATGGGTGGTTAAATGGGCTGTCTGGCGGCCAGTAATTTATGGCATCTGTCTGTATAAGTTAAAGGTGAAACTTTAAGAGAGATCAAATTAATGTTCCATGATTTATCAGAAAGTTAAGAAACCAATATTCCTTGCAAGGACCAAACTTTCTCTATAAATCTCAGATTTATGCTGACTGTGCTTTCTGGTGGATGATCATTCTGCAAGATGCTTGCTGTAAACAGGGGAGAGGTTTCTCCATATGAGGAGATGGTAAAAAAGCCTTGTTTAAGTTCGATGGGAGCTCTGGGTTGTGTTGATGAGATGATACTGTTATGGATTGAAGAGTTTTATCTCAAATACAGTTTTATATTTTTTAAAATTAAATTTCAGTTGGAGTGCATTTTCCGACATGTAATTTTTGGATGATTTTAAAGGTGTCCCTCAACTTATGACTCGAGAAAACTGTGTTCCAGAACATGCAGTGCACCAAAAAATTACTTTCTTAATTAATTTATGCTTTCCAACATATATGGTAAATATGGTATTATGATTGGGGAACATACTGGTAGAAGAAACCATTGTTTCTTCAATAATAATCGCGTGATCTAAAGCGCTCTCCATTACGGATCATTGCCATCTCACCACTGTCTGCGTGGGTTCGAGTCTCAGATTCGGCTAATGTGGGCATGTGAGAAAGCTTGCCAGTAGCTTCTCGTGTGTTGGTGGTTCTTTCCGGGTTCTTCCTCCACCATTAATACTGGCCGCCATGTATAGCCTATCGTGTGCTGAAAAATGGTGTTAAACCCCACAACAATAACAACAACAACAATAATAATCGGGGCTCCTAGTGGCCAAGCGGTCAAGAGTGCTCATCATTATGGATCACTGCCGTCTCACCTCTGTTGGCAGAGGTTCAAGTCTCGGATTTGGCCAATGTGGGTATGTGAGAAAGCTTGCCAGAAGCTTCTCGTAGGTCGGTGGTTCTTTCTGGGGTTTTCCTGGGTTCTTCCTCCACCATTAATACTCTCCGTCATGTGTAGCCTATCTTGTGCTGGAAAATGGCGTTAAACCTGACAACAACAACAACAATCAAAAATACTTACCTGATCATAATGTGGGCACATGCTTCCATGCCCTCCCTACAGTTTCATACCTGGAAGAGCTTGTAAATCTTCTACAGTAGTAACTTGTGATTGATGGGAACTAGCATGAATCCTTCTGTCCAAAGGGAGACCACTCTAGTTCAGGTTTTCCTTTTCAAGCAGATAATCTTGTAGCACATCTCTTATTAAAACAAGTCATGTTGAATATCTATTTTTAGATTGAGAAAGCTGGATTTGCAAGATAGCAGATATACTATTAACATTATTCTAAGGTATGTTTTATTAAAGAAACATTCTTCACAATAAAATTTGCTTTGCATCTTGGCGTTTTTTCAAGGTTGTATTACAGTTTAATTCTTATAGATTGAACAGTTCTCATGAAGAACCTAATTCGTTGTGTTTTACAAGCAGTGAATGCATGCATCAGACCAATTTTATTTTCAGACTGACTTGGAATATGATGGCTGTTAATTCATATATCATGCATCTGCTGTTGAAAAAGCAAATACTGGTTACAAGAAAGTGCAAAGAAATATGGTTCATGCATCCCCTATTTTCTCTCTACAGGCAAACACTGATGGAACAGATGGTACTGCAGACGCTATACCCACTCCAAAAGGGACTATAACAGGAGGATTCACCATCTTATCTGAGAAAAAACTCTTTTTGGGACAAAAGGTTTGTTTTCAAAACGTGAAAGATTACCACTTTTCTGGATTTCTCACAATTTAGAAATAATGCTGCACAACCACAAAAAAAATTGTTTAACTTGAATTAACTCTTCAGTTGATACACATACAGGGATGGATGGTTGGATTGTTCTGGTAGTATGTTTTTCATAACACAAACTAAACTTAAATCAAGGGAGTTGGAAATTTTTGACAATTATAAGTTTTCATTGATTCTCATCATTTATTTTGAGAATTAAGTGAAGGTAAAGTTTTAATGAGAAGCAGATTTGGAATTTACGTATAATTTTAAAATCTGAGGAATTTATTTAATGAAGATTTGACCTTTAAACATTCTCTTTTGGTATTTTAATAATGCAAAATCAGTACAAAGCTTTGTAACATCCTCTCATATAAGGTTACCTCATTTGTATGGAAGGTGACTCTTATGGCTGTAGTGAATAGTGTTATAAAGAGGTAGGATTGTAACTGTAATGTCCTTGATCATTAGGGTTTTAACATTTTCAGAGTTGAAACAATGTATGCATTTAGTTTAAATTAAACTTGTAAAGATAATGTTTTCCTTTACCAGGACTTGCCAATGAAAATGAAATTTATAAAGTCAAAGCTGCACTCTAAATATAATTTAAACTTCAGGATCTTTTATGTCTAAGTTCTTCTTATAGAATTTCCTGTGAAAGTGGTTTTCGTATTTCCTCTCACCCCTAGATCTTGAAATAATGTTAAAAATATGTTTGGCAGTATTAAATGTGGTGTTGTCAGTGACGTGATTCCAGAGATATGGAATAAGGAATTTGAAACTGTTTTATCATCAATGTCATACTTTTCATTTACAGTTAGTAATCAGTATGTATTCTTGTAGAGTTGGTAACTTTAGTAATAAATCTTTTCATGGCACAGCTTGTGCAAGAGTCTGTAGCCCATCATTTAGCACAAGTTTTGTTATCACTACTCCTTAACTAATATGAGGATTGCCATGAAACTGCACATACATATATCCAAAGGTCTTGTTTCTGAATTAAAAATGTTTTTGCCAACATCCAGTATGGTTGCTTTGATGATCATCTTGAAAATCATTTTCTCACTAATCCAGCTTTATGAATGTCATATTGATATGGGGTTTTTCACTAAAAGAATTCATGTGATGGCTGTTGATCATAAATGCAAATGGTGCTGATCTGACATTCAATATTGCCACCACAGCAGTCATCTTGAAAATCTTGTTTCCTCTGCTCCACCTGAATAGATGAAAATATCCACAAAGGGCTTAACCTAAAGGACTTCTTATGACTGGAAGTACTAAATGATCTAACATTCAGTATCTCCCACAGTGTCCATTATCAAAATCTTCTTATTGTTGCTTCTCCTGAATGGATGGTCATATTGATAGAACTGCAAATAGATTCTGATATCCACTCTCAGATGGGACATGTATTGGCAAATTAGTCAGTCTGTTGATAGATGTGCCCAGGAAAGTCCTTCCAGTCAGGACTGGCTCCACCTCCAATCCAAACTCTTTTTGGGAGAGCTCTGCAAGAAAGGAGTTTCAGCCTTCAAATGTGGAAAGAATCTTGTGAGTTAGAGAGCCATTCACTTTGAAGGCTTGTAAGGGAAAGGGGTACATGTTCAGGAACAGTCAACATCTTCATCTCTTTTGTGTCTCAGTCCCTCAGCTGGTTGATTTCTTTCTCTGCTGTTCAAGGATAAATTTTTTGCCCTGGTTGCTTTCAGAGGCAGCTACTCCATGATTTTGGACACTTTCAGGCAGTAGTAACTACACATGGTAGAGTGGATGATAAAGTCCAAATTTCCTCACCCTGTTTTTGAAATTGGAATCTCTCATGGGTTTTGACATGGCTTAATTCAGATCAGTTTGAGCCTTGAACTGAGGCTACTATCATACAAAATGAGCTTTCTTAAAACTTTAACTTTGGCATGCAGGATTAGTTAGTTACGTGCCCCTTTCATGGACCTAAACTAGCTCCATTTCAGATCAGATGGTTGATTCTGGGACTACTTGAGCCATAATAAACATGGCCGACCTAAATCGGGGCATAATGTACGTTGCCCAGTATATACTTATCCTTTCGGTCCACAATTTATATAATAGTAATGTGGATGTAACGTTCTTTGTTCAATGGTAATTTCATTTTTTTTTTGTTCTTTGTATATTTCTTTCAGTTGTCCTTTATTTTGCAGTCGAAACATAGTGGGAAAAAATCATAATCCCAATTAATTAAATTATATACTGCATAATCAACATTTTTTGAAGTCCTTGTCCTGCTGATGTTGAGTTGAAGGTAGCACATGTCTAATCTACTACTTGTTATTGTGAACATGTGTTGATGTGTGATCTGATTAGTCATACTTCCCGTTCTTATACTGTAAATTTTGTATCAACAGTAAATATGTTCCACTATTATAAGTTTAAAATATCTTTGTCATTGTAAAACCCAGTATGTTAATTGAATTAAATAGATATTATTTTTTAAACAAAATATAATCACAGAGACAAAGCAAACATTTCAAATTCTTATGTATTTATTTGTTTAGTATACAATTGTGTATTTTTGCCCTTCCTTGCCCTGTCTTATTCTTTTATCTCAATTCTAACTGTAATTAAACATTTGAGTTTGAAATGAGTTTGAAAACCAGACCTGTTTGACCTTGAGTTCAGTCAGAGGAAAAGTCATTGCTTGCATTCTTTTACATCACTGAGGGCATGAAAACATTGACTTGTACATATACAGATGAGTTTTTATCAGTCTTTGTATTTAGTTGCATTCCAGTGAATAAGGAAATAGTCAGTACTCTGAAATTGATTTTAAGGTCAAAGTTCTAGATTCAGGTTATTAGCTGTACTGGCTTGTGTGAATGATACCATAAACTAGGATAAATGGAGTTTTATCATTTAACACATATTTGTGGATATAATGGAAGAATACCTGGAATGGTAAATTTAAATGATGAAGTTTATTTCCAAGATGATAGTAACTATATATTTAACCAAGCTTTTCATATTTTGACATTGTCCAAGACAACTTAGTTAATGACTTCTATTCATGGCACCAATTGCAGGGTCAAAGGCCATGTCAAATAATTTTGTGCTGCACTTACAGATAACTTGTGAACATGTTAACTCAAACATGTAAGAAAATATATTTTTTTCTTCCATATTTGTTATTTTGGAATTTATCAAGAATATCAAAGATGGTATCAGTGCTCAGCAGTTATAAAGATGAAAAGAACAGAAGAAATGGATTTATCATAGATTCCTAGAAATTCTCTTTGGCCACTAGAGTGTCAGTCATGTCAAGGGACTCTTGTTTGAAGAAACTGGTACCACGATAAAAACTGTAAGATTTAATTTTCTTGTTTGAGCTTGATTGCAAATATTTTTTAAATTAATAAGGTTGGAAGTTTTAATACTGATTTGTGGATAAGGTTCAAACATACCCCAAAAAATTTTACCTCTCATAAACAGGGCTTTGACTAGTTTGTTTTATTATTAGATAGTACAGTGTATTTGCTTTTATCTATTATAGAATTCTCCTGGTTGTTATTTTGCAGCTGACTGTTCTTCAGGGAGACCTTGTGAAAATATCAGCAGATGCTATAGTGCACCCTACAAATGAAACCTTCTACATGGGAGGAGAAGTTGGTAAGATAATATCTTGCATTTGCAGAGTAGATCTATAATTATGTTCCAGGCATGAATGTGGTAGGGTTGTGTACTGTTTGTGTTGTCTGTCTTTCCTATGCATTCATCTCCAAAGTCTTGTGTTTTGCAACCACATGTGCATCTTTCCATGGACCATGTTGAAACTTGGCAGATATTATTTCAGGTGGGTAAACATGTGCATAAAATTTTGTCTTCGTGGTCTGGTGCATTTCTGGGTTTGATTCAGTTGGTGTAAGGAAGAAACCTATTAATTTTGGGGGTCAAGAGGTCCAGATCATTGTGACTGAAAGAAGAAATATGGTTTCTGCACAAGCACTTCAATTCATTTCTAACCTCTCACATATGGCAAAAATCTTAGAAAAACTGTTCTTCCACATCTTGTGTTTTATCTAAATTTAAATAGTCCTTTTTGTAAGTATTAATCAGCATACCAGTCTTGTCACATTACCAAAACTGTCCTTCTGAAAGTAGTTAATGACCTTCTCTCTAATTTCAGTTCCCTCCCTGTTTGACCTGTCTGCAACATCTAACACAACCGATCATGGTATATTACTTCATAGTCTCCAGCAACTATTTGATTTTGTGATTTACCATTACTATGGTTCAAGTAATACTTAGCTGAAATGACACAAACTGTGTCTGTAAATGGAATAGATTCCAGTTCATCTTTGTTTTGGTGTTCCATCGTTTTCTCTGACATGTTCTCTTCATTTTATACATTCTGGCCTTTTAAGTTTCATAAATCATGATCTGGTGTCTGACCAGTTGTATGCTGATGACACTCAGATATGCAAATCTAGTCAACCAAATGAAGTTGATGCTACCTACCATCTAAGTCATAGATACGTGGATGTCTGATGTCAGGTCCTGGATGACATGTAACAAGCTGCAGATGAATGATGCTCATTAAGACTGTCTCATCCCTATTCCTTATTTCAAACAATAAGTATCAACAACACCAACAATAAATTCACACAATCAGTATGAAACCTAGGTGTCACTCTTGACAGTTCTCTCTCATTACACCAACATGTCATGAATACATGCAAGGCTACATATCTGCAGCTGAGACACATCAGCTGCCTTTACAATTTCTTTCTGTTGCCATTAAAGCACTTGTGTGTTCGTAGCACTTTCAGAGTTTGACTATTGTAACTTTCTTCTATCTGGTTCATCTCAATACCTACTACAGTAACTTCTAAAAGTTTAAAATACTGCTGCTTGGATTGTCCATAGAGTACCAAGAACTGAACACTCCTCCCCGCTGCTTGGGACAATTGATACCAGACATATCGCAGACTGTTACAAGTTTATCTTCCCCCAGAC
This sequence comes from Sinohyriopsis cumingii, assembly GCA_028554795.2. Classification (NCBI taxonomy): domain Eukaryota; kingdom Metazoa; phylum Mollusca; class Bivalvia; order Unionida; family Unionidae; genus Sinohyriopsis; species Sinohyriopsis cumingii. The sequence goes on from CM068826.1 coordinate 107,644,680, forward strand.
CTCCAACCAACCATCAGTAACTCATCATTCTTCCTGCACACTGGTGTCCCACCTTTGGATGCTAAACTCCTTCTGATGAATTAGATTAGACTTGAATCACCCCTATTCTGCAAAATGATTCAGTGATCCTTGGAGTTTTTTTAATTGTCTTTGGATGTTCTTTCAGCCCCATCCACTTTTATCATCCCCTGTCATGACAGAACTTCCAGGTAATTCCATGAAGGTGGATGAAGGAAATATATGATTTACTCATAAAATGGGCATACCACATGTTTTTACTTTAGAATCTTTCTAGTTGTGAAATCCATTGGCTAGTTAAGAACTATGATTGGCTTAAGCAGGTTCTATCAAATTATTTATATCCTGAAATTCAAGATGGAGATGGCAAAGTCCATCTGTCTTTTAGTGCAATGGGAACAGTATGCAGTCAGTCATAACCTGTCCTTTGTGTACTTCCATATACTAATTTATATTGCATTGCACAAATATTGTTGGTTAACTTACCATGAGGTAGTGTGCCACTTTTTGCACTCTTCAATTTTGTTTAATCTATATCCAGCTGCCTTCAGTAAGATGTTTAACTGCATCATATACCAGGTCCTCCATATCTACAGTGGCATACCTGGATGACATGCTGTAAAAACATGTGATAAGTTCGGTTTCACAACATGAATAACCTACTTTTTCTAATTCATAGCATAGGGTGGATAATCAGTGTAGAGAAGTCAGCCATTATCCCTTTACAGCATTTTGTCCATCCGAGTATGGTATTCTTAAAAGATGTCAACTCAGTGCATCTTTATTCAAAACACATTGAAAGTATTGTTCTTGCATCAGAAAAGGTATCGACCAAGATCTTTTGTTCGTGAGGAAGTTCCTTCAACTATTGGTCTATTCACTGTGGCAGTGGACATGTTACACCATAGCCACCTTTATATGCACCCTCTGTTGATGGTCCTTCTGGCACAGTGGTGTCCGATCTCAGGTCATTTAGATCACCATCTTACAATCTTGAGCAAGGTCAAATATTCCCTTAGACAAGGAGTAGCTACTGGCAGGAGTACCATTAGAAACCCCACAACCAGAAATAATTTGTTCAGATGCCAATTTTTTGGTTGGGGTAGCACACTTGCTATGGGACTTTGTGATGGTCAGTGGCAAGTGGATGCTGCAAGAGAAAATGAAAGCCATTCTCAATGCTTTCCATGTTTGGGTGGAATGCATCAGTGGAAAGACAGTCCTGATAATGTTGGACAATTCAGTCATAGTGACATTCATCTTTAAAAAATGGGAAACCAAATCATCAGGCCTTACCTCTTGGTATGGGAATACCTTCAGTGGCATTCCCAGTATCGGACAGGACAGGTATTGAAGACTGATCAACTCATTATCATGGAAGTACTAGCTGCTAGTGAGAGGTATCTTCATCTGTCAGTCTTCTACGCAGTCTGTGCCCAGTGGCACCATCTGATGCTAATACTGTTTGTGACAAGGTGGAACATCAAACTGACAACCTTATCTTCCCATTTCCAGACTTGAAAACATGGGATGTCAGTGCCTTTTCATTTAGCTGGAAGGGAATATGGACATATGCCTTCTCTCTATCAGTTTTGATTCTGAAGATAATTAAGAAAATGAGGGGTGCAGACTGCAAAATAACTCATATTGCCCTCCCGATGGATCAGTAATCTGCTCAATTTAATGAAGTTGTACCCAGAAACATTGTAGCATCCCTCACACTGCTCAAGCAGTTAAGGCCTCCAGAGAAACTTTGCTTTGTTCCTGTCTCTTGTCAGGGGATTGAAACAGTTAGAAGGCCTCCACTTTGAAGCCATACAAGGGGAAATATCAAGTTTTCAATGACTGTTGTTACATCACTAACATCACACTACTCTCAGCTTCCATTCCCCAGCTGGCAAATTTCTTTCTCATTCTCTTTCAAGACAAGAAGTTTCCCAGTCAAGGGGTACCACTCCATAATGTCAGACACATTTAGACATCATGGAAGAGTTAATATTGGCTGCAACAATGGCCATTCTGGCTTACTATCCAGTTTTGACATATCCAGACCATGCTCTCTCACTTTGTTCCAAAAATGGAACCTGCCATCGGTCTTAATATGGCTCATCTCTTCCAAATTGAACCCCTGTCTTTGACATCACTGAAACTTCTTGATAGCATTACTTTGCAGAAGTGAGTGAGCTGCACGTGCTTAGTCATGATGCAACCTGGTTTTCTGCTTTAAAAACAGGTTACAAAATTGTTTGACCTCTGTCCTTGATCAGCCATCAAGAGAGGCTAAACTACAGAACTGTGCTCATAGATGCTATTTGAGACACAGAATGTCTGTGGCTAAAGCTCTTCCTAGCAGTATAAGGCACACGTAGCCACTTGGCTAAAATGTGTTATTAGATTGACATGCTCTGAACTCTCATAGGATCAGGTACAGTTCTGAAGATTTTGGCTCATGAAATCCAAGCAGTTTCCATTAGCCTCCCCATAATGTAATATCTTTATTGAAGTCAATGAAATCATTTGGCTGGCACACTCAGCCTGCCTTCTCCAGTTTCTAGTTTTATGACATGGCCTCATCAGGCCACTGGTAACAGCTCAGACAGTTACCATGCCCCATTCATGACAGTATAATTTCAGCCCTTATAACTTTCTTTGGGTTCACCCAGGAAACATTTGTACATAAGGCAATAGCCAGGAAAGGGATCTCCCTTGCACAAGTATTAATGTATAATCCTTACATTATGAGAAGTTCATCATTCCACTTGAGCAGTTACAGGATGACATTGGTAGAAGTTGGATGCTTAGGCATTGCCTCCTCGTCTTACATATTTTCCTAATGTTAATATGACTAGGTAATGTATTTGATAGAGAGTGGAAATTTTTCAGTAAAGTATGTTTCTGAAAATACTTACCTGATCACATTACTATCAATTCCTCCCACCTTTCCCAATAAATGTGAGCATCCTGTTGTAGGTTTTGCTCAGGCTTGGAAGGTTAAACATTCTGAATACAGGTGGCCACCTTGCTAGGTCAAGGGCAGTTGATCTGTAAGAGTTAGTTCCCTTTCTGTTTGTGATGTAATTTTGTAAAGCAGTTGTGGTTTTTTTGTCTTTATGGGAGGTCTTGATTCACAGGTATCAGAGGTTATTTCCTACCTTTAGAGTGATCAGATAATTACTGTACTTTTGGATAAAGATAATTTGCTTTAAAAAATTCCTTTAATTGGTTACATAAATTCATGGATATAAATGCCAGTGTTCAAAGAGAGGTTTTGTTTTCTTCATAGGTTGAATCTTATTTTGTGTCTGATAGAACTGCAGCAACCCACAGAATCCACAACAACTGATACTAAATGAATAAAAGCGAATTTACAATAATTTTATTTTCATGTTGATTGTTAGGTCAAACTCTGCAGAAGGCAGGAGGAAAGGAGTTCCAGCAGGAGGTTAAGAACATTCACACCTCAAATGGCAATCTGGACACAGCAGGAGGTATAGTACATGACTTATGGTCCAGTAAAATAATTGTACTTCTTAATGTATGGGTGAATATGCCAGTCATGTAAAATCTTTGCCAGTAACATCAGAATTGGTTTTTGGCTAAAATATAGGCAATTTAAAAGTACAGTGCAGTTTTCATTTCTTTTCTCAGAAAACAATTCAGCACTGAGGGATTTTGTGCTACAAAACTTTCTAGTACTCTAAGGGTCAAGATAACTTAAATAAATAAGAATCAAAAAAGAAATTAAAAAAGTAATTTTCATTTGATCACAATACCTCAGTCTGAGTATGCAGAAAATGGCATTGATGAACTTAAACCACTAATACAGCAATATGGAACAGATAAGAAATCTGGCACAGTAGTCATCAAAGCACAGATTGAAGAAAGTGAAACTTGGTTAATAAAAAATCTTATTTGGAGCAGAGATATCCAAGAGTCAATACTTTTGAGCTGTGGGAAATTGTACATAACAACAGTAAGGAAATTTCCAAACTTGTTCCAGCAGTCTTAGCTAGCTATGCATATGCCTCTTCAGGCAGCAGACTGAAAGGTGTTCTCAGCACAGAACCATATTCATACAAAATAAGGAATAGAACCTCAGAAACCATGAACAGATCAATGTTTGTACAACTAGAGGAGACATAAATGAGGATCTTAATTTCAGTAGAGCTTTAACAGAATGGAGCAGTTGAGAGTGTGAAGTAAATGTTGACATATGGCCATTCCCCACCCCCATTGTTTCCTATGCCACCCTTATTTTGGTGACAAGCGGGGAGCTTTCACCCAATTCATAAGATCCAGGAAGCATCTTTTATTCCTTGAGGAGAATGGCAGTTGTCCATAGGGAGTCACATTCACTCCTCTTCCTCTTCCTAGTGTACTAGTTGATCAGCATGTGTGCTTTGGCATCTTAACTGGAAGATGAGCCCAGATCCCCATAAAAATCTTTACTTGCAATGCCCCAGCAACCAGGGGAGGGGGGCCTTAAGGGGCCAAGCAAGAATGTACACCCTGTAGCAGGTTGTCAAGACCTGCAGTCTCAACATAGAAGGGGGAACAGATCACCCCTTATGTTGCTTAGGAAATTCCTGGTCCATTTAAAACATTAAAAGAGTTTCCAAACCATATTTGAATGGGTGAGTAAAAGATCTAGATGTAATGCAGCACAAGAGATTCTCTCCAGCTTCAGAGATTTTTCTAAAAGAAGGCAGAACCATCTAAGCCTGTTGTTTCTAATTAACTCACTGGAGTCCACCTAGGTTTTCTGGCAAAAAAATAGCTTCATTCAGGAGCTCTACTGCCTATTGACATCTTCAGTCTAAATTGTATCTATACTGGGGATGATCAAGATAGACATCTCTGCCCATTTTGGCTTTTACAGTTCTTTTTGATTACTTTAGAAGGTAGAAGAAGTTGTAGGAAATGACTTCATACATTTTCAGTGCTCCACTAATACTATGTGACCATGCTATAACATGGTTTTCAGGGTCCACATAATCTGACCTTGTTATAAACCGAACCGTGTTATAAGCAACTAAGAGAACCGCTTCGGTTGCCTAGTGGTTAGAGCATCCACCTCAGATGCTGGGTTTGATCCCTAGCCAAGTCATACCAAAGACTTATAAAAATGGTACTAAGAGCTGCTTCGCTTGGCACTTAGCATTAAGAGGTTAGTGTTAGGAATGGTCGGTCTGGTGTCGGGATAATGTGACTGGGTGGGACATCATGCAGACATCACTATTAACTGCCACACTGCAGACATCATAGATATCACTGAAATTTTTTTAAAGATATGTTAAAAATCCAAACAAACACACACATAAGCAACTAAGTTATCTGAAGAAAATGATTCATCGGGTGGGGGTGTAACAAAAGCAGATGCAAAAATATGGTCCTTCATTGGCACAGCTGAGTTACCATCTTAATGCATATTAAATGAGGAATACACATGTAGTGAAAACAGAGATTGCATATAGAATATTTTACTTTTTCAGAGAACCACACATTGTTACATTTGTGACTTAATATTTATGCATGTACATGTCCCAAGGTCAGTAAACCATGTCTATATAAATTTTATACTGCTAGAATTTCTCTGTTTATATATACATATCTGGTGTATAGCATGGAGAGTATCAACACCGTGTACTCGCCTGCCGATCAGTCATGTGTGGTGAATCCACAACACATTTAATTCCATGGAAAATATGCACAGTTTTAATAAATTTAATAATTTTTTCACAGGTCATTATGTGTTTGAATTCAATGAAATAAATAGCAAAGTTACACATCGAAAAATGAAGCTCATTTATGTTTCAGTACTTCCCAAGGTAAATAAATGGTGTCTGTATAAAATGAATACTAGTACAATTTTCTCACCTGCGAATTGAAATACTTTGTTGTTTCATATTTTTTTTTGTAAACTGATTGATCTTTAGCTGTTTTCTGTTACTGTCATGTTTGCTTTTGGCAAAGTCAGTCATATTCGTCAACTGACAAATTTGAACACCATACTTAATCCTGTCCATTCTTGTCTTTAACAGTAAAAGCTTTAAGTTTCTATGTCCCATTATCTGTTGTAAATGTCCACTAATTTACACTTTTACACCTATTCATTTTAATGACTACATCAAAAATAATTGTTAATCAATTTTTAAGGGAATGGATGACATTATTTACTGGTCAACTGATTGTTTCTCACAACACCCACGAGCCACGTGCACATGTTGGTGTCTTTCATTTTTGATGTTTAATAAATGTTTGCACTATAATTTGAAACAGTTTGGGCTCTAAAATTGACTTTTATGATTAGCAAAGCACTTAAATATTTGATTTATAAATTCAGTTAAGAATCTTTTATCAATCACCCTGTTTGGTGCTTGGTTGTGTCAGCAGTTTAAAGAACAGATGTATGTTGTTGGAGTGATGATTGCATACAGAATAGATTGAAGACAAACAACAAGACTTATTGGCTTTATTGTCAATGGATCAGTAATAATAAAATTAATACTTACTAGCTGACATCTTTCGATAATAAACTTAAGATCAGAGTTCTCAAAAGGCCTGGCTATTGGTTCAGATACTCATATTTCCAATGTTTCTTTTAGCATGAAACTTAAAGAAATTGATGAAATTTTAAAATTTCAAGAGCTACACAACTTTCATTTTGTTTGAATTCATACATGATCTCGTCCCCAAAGTGATAAAACCTTTTTGCACGTTATTTTTCATACTTTTAAGAAGAAACCAATATTTTTTCATTTACAAGATAAATACATGTATATAAAATTTTGGGAGCCATGCCATGACCATGTTATATTCGAATTTGTGTTATAATGGAGCATGTTATAGCAGGGTCACACTGTATTTCAGCATCTACATTATCAAGAGAGCTTATCAGTCCCTCATTGATATGGACCATTTCTTCGTGAGAATTAAAGCCCATGAAGTTAGTGCTGCTTATACTTTCATGGGCTTATCAAACCAATTCATCATTGGAGGACATTATGAGAGTTGCATTTTGCTGGTCACATGCTATTTTCTCCTCCTACCTTTGGTCTTTAGTGCACCGGAGTGAAGGCATATTTTTCTTGGGCCTACATGCACAAGAAGTGGCCCTATCTGTTGCTAACATAAGTAGTAAACACATCTACCATAAGGGTGAGTATATCGTTCTTATACTAGTTTTTGAGACCACCAGCCTCCCTCCAAACAGGCAAATTCAACAAGGCAATAGGGATGGGTGATGAATCTGTTAAAATGTGTGTGTTGAATTGTTGTTTGCCATTTTTCAGCACATGATAGATTATACAGGCAGGTTTGACAGGCACTGATAGACTATACATGTAGACCAGTATAGTTGGTGAAGGAATACCCCAGGAAGAACCAAGCCGCCCTAATGTCCCACAAGTTAGTTTGGAACCAAGTAAAATGAGGATGATTACTGCACATGGACCTATGTTCTAGGTGTAAACTGGTCTATTTTCTTTCTGTTTCCGATGTTCTGGAACCTTTCATTTAATGTCTGTCTTTTGGACACGGGTAATTTTGTCCTGAAAAAGGCAGACAAGGCAATAGTTACTCGTGGGTATCATATCACTCAAATTAGATTTACCTTGCCCCACCCCCATTTTTTTGGTGGGGGGGGGGGAAGAATAAAATCAACTATGTAATACTTGCTACTTTTGCAGTCATTTCTTCCTCCCACCCTACTCTGATGTCTTGGTTTTGGTCCAAGTCAAAAGAGGAAGATATTTCATTGATTATAACTACAGAATCAGAATTCGGTCACGATCTTTTCAATTCTCTGGACCTCCAATTACTAATTTGGAGCAGAAAATATTATCTTGGACTGGGGACTTGAAAAAGGAAACCAATGCAGTTGTAACATGTAAGTACTACATTAAAATTAGTTTTACCCCTCAAAAAAAATACACAATTTCATGAGTGAAAAGTCAGGATAACTGACTGAATGGATATAACTTTTGCGTTTTGGATCTGCTACTTAATTCTGAGTGCTGCCCCAGTTTATTGTCTCCATGTCTCTTGACACCCTCAGTTACCACCATTAAATTTAAGTCTGCTGTGTTTGATTTGCACTTTAATTCCTCATTTCATTAACTATCCTCACTATCTGCCAAGGCAAATCAAGGTACAAATGGCATTTAAATAATTATCAGAGCTCAAATGTCCAGAATTGTTTGTTGGGCACTGAATTCAGCAATCACTTTGATGTCTATGTTTTTATCCATATGTACATCCATACACACCCTAAATTAACATTAATGTTCAAGTTATTTACTTGGCTAAATAAAAAGTGAGCTGAGCAAATGTGGGGTTTTCTTGTCTGCATTAAATATCTTGATTACTAACATTTGACACCAAAAAAAACAAATTTATTTAGCTGAGATACGTCTGTTACTTTTGTAATTGTGATATCATAGTTCGTAATTATTAAGAGTTTTTTTTATTAAGACGTTTAAAGCAACATATCCCACAAAAAATGAAGTGTATATAAGGGCAAGGTTTGCATGTGAGACTGTTCCACGGAATCATTTTATACTGTAGAGATTGGATTAGTAATGAGTGATGCTTCACATTTCAGCGGTAATATGTCCAGGTCGTAATTTTCCTGCTAAATATGTCATCCATGTAAACAGTCCTTCATGGGGTTCACAGAATGCTCAGCAGATGTTGGAGAAAGCTGTTAAAAATGTTCTCACATTAGCAGACGAAAAAAATTTGAAATCAATAGCTCTACCATCAATAAGTAGTGGAAAGTAAGTATCGGCATTCTAATGGTTTAGGATTATTGCATGCTTTTTATATACAAGACTGCTTTGTGAACTCAGCTTTTTAAGTTTATCTGTTGGTTTGAAATTTTAATGATGCATTATGTAGTTCATGGCTGTTCAAAAAAAAATGGAGCACAAGGCTCATTTAGAAGTCAAGAACTGTTTAAACACGATAGATATATTTGTTAGACTTCCGCCATGTGTTGATTCTTAGGTCAGTTTCTCAAATATGGTACAAAAGATCACAGTGCTTCCCTTATCAGTGCTAAATTAGTTAATAGCTATGTATACTTAAAAATGAATTGTATGACTAGCTTATATGATAATATTTGCTGCTTTCTTTAAAATAATTGTTTGGATTCTTTATCAGTCAAATAAAGTTTGTATTGCCCATCCTTAATGTTTCATTAGTTTTTTGAACATAATTTTTCTTTTCTTCTCAAAGTTGCATCTTGCATTGACCATAAATTTACAACTAATGGAACAGAACTGGATAAATCATCATATAACTCAAAATTCCATCACCTGTACATTTTATGCAGTTTTTCAAGCATCCAGTTCCTAAAATACTGAGTAGATTTAATAAAATGACCCAGTTGTCTTTGACTATTTCAGTAATTAAAAAGCTAAAGCAGAATCATCGAAAGTTCAGAGTATTTTCCGTAGCTGTCATTCTCTTATCAAATTAGTCATTTTTGTAATCAATGGAATGCAAATTGCAGCTGACAAGCAGAGAAAAGTTCTCTACATGAAGCATCATGATTTCCCAACAGATAAACTTCTAGCATGTGTCATCTGTGGTTATGAAGAATGCATATTTTTCTTCTTTTAACATTCATGGCTCCTGACCTGCTGTTATATCATAGGCACATTGATCGGTTTTCTTCTTCTTTGTCCTGCAAACATATATGAACTTTTAAGGTATAGGTTCATATTGTTTTATTGTCATTATTTATTCATACCTATCAGAAGGAGTAGTTATCGCTTAACAAATTCTAATTTATCAACTGCAATTTTATTTTCAGTAAAAGCAAAAACAAATTGGCTTTTTAAAATATCTTATTAGATGACTATATTACATTAGTTAGTAGAATGTAACAGCAGGTCAGGAGCTATTGTCACACTGGGTATGAACACTCCATCGTCTAAATGGGTATGAACGTGCCATTATTCATATGTTTTTGTTTTCTTTAGCTGTTATCTGTCCTGGACACAACTTCCCTGCTAAGTTTGTAATCCATTGTAATGGTCCCAACTGGGGTACACCCAAATCCCCGGAACTCCTTGAGAAGACCATCAAAAACTGTTTGGCCCTGGCGGATGAAAAGAACTTAAAAAGCATTGCTTTCCCATCTGTTGGAAGTGGGCGGTAAGCTCTATGCACAATCAGATAGCAGAGGTTTTCATTTTCTATTTGTTTCATGCTTTTGTGCTTTTGACAGCAAACCAATTAACAATTATACCCTGCATAATGCTTATTCTGTTGGCTTGAATCATTTAAGAATTTGACATTATAATTTACAGGATTCATCAACTCATGTAGCTTCAGAATCATTTATATATCATTTACATACTGCATAAATGGGTTTGCAAGTATAGTACAGAATTTTCAGGCTTCATTCATTCATAAATTCTGTCAAATATTAAATTCATTGAGAATACTTACAAATAGTTATAAAGACAATAATGTATCTCAATGAATAAATGACAGAACTATATTTTAACCATCATTTGCAAATATTGCTTAGAACACAATAATATTGGATGAATATGCAAGTGATTCTTTTCTGTTGTTACATTGTATGAACTAATAACTTTTAGTTTTCTGCATCACATGATGCAGTTATATCCAGTCTAAGTGCTTCTTACCAAGGTCTGGTAAATTTTTAAAATCATAAATGAATGAACAGTGTAGATCTGGAGAGTAATTAAATGATAGCAGATGAGGGTCTGTTTTGTGTGTAACTGTCATATATTGTACCCAAGTAAATACAATCTGTGCTTAAATTCTTGGCTGCAAAATTATGTCTTAAAAGTCACAATTTTATGCTTGCAGAAAAGTTCACATACTTAGTGGCTGTTGCTGTGACTGCAGCTTTCCACGAACAACACTATATAATGTCTAGACTAATGTATCAACACTGTTTAATCCATAGACTGTATCAACAGATTATTTTCATGTAAGAAAGAGAATTTAAATTGAAGAGAATCTGATTACCATACTCCAATCTTTATTAATAGAGTATCAGGGTTGGAAAATGTTTTGTCTGGTAGCCAAGGACAAGTTAAACATTTTCTCTGGCAAGTAAAATTGTCATCTACTTGCCCAGGATTTAAAATTTGTAAGAAACATTTTAGAGTTTTATGAATTTTCAAGAAATTCTCTACTTTTCAGACAAGTAAGAAACAAAGATTCTTCCATCCTAGAGCTTATTTTTATTCAGAAAGAATTTGGTTGAAAGTTTACTGTTACTTTGTGTGGTGTAGTTATACTCATATTCTGAGTTATTCCCATCATTATGAAATACCTGTCTTAGTTTAGTTCTAAATGTATATTGTGAATTAATTACAAATTTGTACAAGGCCCTTGTTACAAACATTTGGATTTGTTAAAATTGCAGAAAACCTCATGTTATTGGTTCATGATACCAGAAAGGAACTGCTTCCACTACACGATTTGCAGGTTTCTGTATTTAGCCTGATAACCATATGAAGGATAAAGGCTAACAATACAATGACATGTGGCTAAATTCATGGGAAAATTAATGGAGACTGTTTGTTTCATGTATTTGTGTACATTTGTAAACCAGTTTGGTATTTAAATTCCCCTGATGAATTTTTTTACCCATGTATTCATGTGCCCATTATGAATGCTTTGACAGTAATTGCAAACAGTGGTTAATTGTTTTGTCTATTTCTTGAGGGTTGAATTTATTTATGCAACTATTTGTAATTATTAGAATTTTCCGTAATATTTGACAATCACTTCAATACAGTGATTCATTCATTGTGTAATTGATTTGGAAGTTTGATGACTTGATGAATTTCAATTTTTTCTTAGAGCTGCATAAATCTTTCAACCAGGTATACCTAACATTTTCCTGTGAATGAAATTCAAATGTATTTTGATAGATTTCTTTACACTAATCCCAATCATATTCTATATGAATTCTATAGTTTTGTTATATCAAGGAATATTTTGCAGGTGCACATATTGGAAATTTGAAAAAAAATTAAACTTCATTTTGGTTTATTTTCAAGAAAAACATTGTGATTAGATCCCCCCCCCCAAAAAAAAATATAACAATCATTCCATTATTTCTATGTGATTAGATTCCCCCCTCCAAAAAAAAAAAATATCACAATCATTCCATTATTTCTAAAATTTTAAACTTGAGGAATGGTAAATAGTTTATCTCTGCCTTGCCTGCATCCCACCAGTTGAGAGGAGTCTGTGGTAAACAAAAGTTCATTACCATTCTGAAGTTGATTTTCAGAATCATTGGTCAACATGTATATCTTCTTATGTACTGAGTTTCACAGCAGTCCAATAAAACTGCAAGAGTACTTGCTTTCAGGTCACATATTACATCCAACTGTAAATCAGAAAGGGTAATAGCTCTTGCAAAAATGATAGGAGCACAGATTTGTCACCAAGCATATCTTTAGATGATCTTAACTTGTACCAAATTTCACAGTAATCTATAATAAATGCAGGACAAGTTGCATTCACAAGATTCTGTCTTGCACTTCATTTAGCTGTGAGACAAAAAGAGCAATAACTAAGAAACATTTCATGAGCACAATGATTTCTTGATAAGCATTTCTTCAGATGATGACCATAAAATGGAAGAAGTGGTGTGACAATTCATTGTAAAGACTCTATTATACATTACATCCAGTTCAAAGTCTTCAAGAGCAATAACTCTTAGCAAAAATTGCAGCAGTGTGATCTGTCAGATTATGTAAATCATCAGACAATGCCAATAATGTGTACCAATTTTCACAGTGATACATCAGAACTGCAGGACTAGTTGTTTTTTTTTTTTTTCTTCTTCAAGATTCTGTCATACACTGCCATCAGTTGCAAGACAAAAGGACAATAACTCTTTGATGTGTGCATCTTCAGATATTGACCATAACATGTACAACATTTTGTGGTAATCCAGTTTGCAAGATTTGTTCATACACTATATCAGGCCCCAAGTTAGGGGCAGTAACTCTAACAGAAATAAAAGGAGCATAATGATTGGTTGTCATGTGCAGCTCAGACTATGACCATAACATTTACCAAGCTTCATGTAGTCCATCAAAAGCTGTAACAGTTCACAAGATTGTGTTACATACTGATGTTTCATAAAGGGCAATAACTCTTAATACTAATCTTTGGAAAAATGTGATTTGTCAAATATGCATCTTCAAGTGATGACCATAATATTTACCAAATTTTTGTAGCAATATATGAAAAACTGCAGGGATTAGTTGTGCAAATAAGATTATGTGCTGGATGGAAGGATGGGTTTGGTTTGGTTTGGTTTGGTTTGGTTTTGTGTTTTAAAATGACATTAAAAAAGAACTGAAGAGATTTCAAATTAATTACACTTGGATTAGTACTGAGTTGCCCATATGATTATTATTCATTTTTATATAAAAGGTGAAGCATATATTTTGACATTGTCCATATGTCTGTTTCCTAACAATAACTTTAGTTTTACACCATCTACCTTTACCAAACTTTGTGGGTGGCTTGCATTTTTGTAAGGAAGAAGTCTATTGATTTTATTTTGAAAGTCAAATGTTAATGTCATTTTGATACTGCACAGTATCCTACATCACAGACCAGGACCAAGCTTTGTGGATGGCATGCATTTTGAGTATTGATGAAGTCTATTGACCTAGGGTTTGAAAGGTCAAAGTCACTGTGATTGATAAATGAAAAATTGTTTCTGGCACAGAAATGTTCAAACATATATCTACACTAGAGTTGATGAATGTCTTTAGGGTCAAAGGTCAAAATATTGTACTGAAAGAAAAAATAGTTGTTGCAAAATAACTGAAGTTATTGCATAGATGACTATTAAACATTGGGTGGGGCTTTAATGTACTGTTCATGGTAGTTTTGGTTTGGTTTTCATAGAGGTTGCTTTCCATTGTCATTAGAAAAAATTATGATTGATCATGAAATTTCAGCTTATTCCCAGTACTAGTTGGCACAGTCCTCAGCAGCCGGATAAATTAGTATAACAGCTGTCATATATGACCATGCAGTTTTTTTATTGTTATTCAATTTGCAATCAATGTAAATTTAATGTATTTTGTTTTGGCACAAACTTTCACAAGGTATAATGTACCTGTCATTTTTATTATATATAGTTACTGGATGTATCTAACAGGACATATACTACTTTTAAAAAAATTTCATCCAGTTTTAAGTTTGGATTTGCTTTTATGTATTCATTCATTTGTTTGAATGTTTGTTTTGAAAGCTGGTCAATAACCATTTTTCCTTCTATTTTTGTCTTCAGTGCTGGATTTCCAAAACAGACAGCAGCTCAAATCATTCTGCGAGCAATTAGCAATTACTTTGTGACAGTGATGTCCAGTTCCCTCAAACAGGTGTACTTTGTGCTCTTTGACATGGAGAGTATAACTATTTACACAAGTGAACTGGCTAAATTGGATTCTTAACTTTCTCCCTCAGCTGTCCATCATCAACAGACTGAGCATCCACCATATCTATCATCTGTAATATTTTTGAGTGCAAATAAGCTGCAACCAGTTTTCTGCAAAATGGATACCCTTCATCAGGAGCCCAGCTGTTTTCATATTAATAGTGTAAATGGCATTACCGTGTTTATGAGATTGTCTTAAAACATTTGAGACTCTTTAATTATTTTTTTGAGTATGAATAATTACAGCAGACTTGCCAACCCTTATGAATTTACTGTTATGCTTGCTGAAAGGACCCTTAATTATGTACGTTCAGATCAGTTAGAAAATAAAAAACTGCTTGTGGTAGTCAGATCCAGATATTAGCTTGTCTGGGTTCAGTCAGGATCTATGTTTTCATATTACACTCAACGAAATTGGCCAGAGAAACCAGACTAATTTTACAGGAGGTTTCTCAGATGCTTTAATCTACCAGTGTTGTTCTTGCTTAGTGTCTACATGATCAAGTTTTTACTTTTACATTTTATCATTATCTGGAAATGCCATTCAACAAAGAGAAACATGTTGAAGGAAAAGGAAATATCAGCCATTTAAAAGTCAGACTATTAGCACAGTAGTATAATAAAGAATATTTAGATCCTTGGCCATCCTTGGAAGAATAGCAGGAAAGAGGACAGTTATATTAATGAACACCGTGTCTTTTATATCGGAATATTGCCTACAGTGGAAGAGATGATTACTCTGCCATGTGAATTAAAAAAGACAAATATTATTCAAGTAAAGTTTCATTTAAATGTAAAGTCTTTGATGTACATGTGGTTTTGCTGCTGCAGTTTCTGAAAATAAGCTGGTGGTCATTAAAGCTGGAGTGTACTTTACTAATATTTTAGTTTAAGATAATGTTGCCCTTGCTGCAACAGACCACACTTCAAAACTGTTCAAATGCAAGCTTTCCATATCATCAACAGCATTACTTATTTTGCTGTACCTTTCTGTAAATTGGTAAAACTTACAAAACAAGATTAACTTCTTACTGAAGTCATTTTAGGGTTGGCAGGTCTGATATTGGTTAAAATACTAATTTTATAAATTCTTAGATACCTACAATTTGTAAATTTGTATTGAAGACAAATTTGTTGTTTTGAAAATATAGAGGGTAAAAAATAATTGCAATTTTTTTTAGACTTATGGTGCATGTAAAAATAAAAGGTATGAAAAATGACAAACAACACTGTCATATTTGTTAGGTATTTCATTAAAAGTAGATTATTGCATCATAGTTG
This sequence comes from Sinohyriopsis cumingii, assembly GCA_028554795.2. Lineage (NCBI taxonomy): Eukaryota > Metazoa > Mollusca > Bivalvia > Unionida > Unionidae > Sinohyriopsis > Sinohyriopsis cumingii. The sequence goes on from CM068826.1 coordinate 107,660,443, forward strand.
CTCAAGCAGGACATTTCATCTTTGACGGAATGTATAACATATTGTAATTATTTCTTTAATTGCATGGAGGAAGATTTGTAAAATGTTGTAAAAGTTGCTCTCATGGCAGTAGATTCTTGTGTATTGTACTTTTTATTAGATTTCTGGAAATTTTAATGCTTGATGTCCCCTATGGTATATTACTGAGTGAGTAAAAATTCATCCCACACATTTGTGACCTGGCCCTTCCATCACCAAGCATTACTCAAGAGCTCAAGTAACAAATGTTACTCCATCCTAAAACATATCTTACTCAGAATGGATAAATACAGCCTTTGATTAGAACCAATTCAGTTGGAGTAGAGTAAAGTCTCACTGTGAAGGACCCAGGTGTTTTTTGTCAGGGTTTAGATCAAATAATTTCAAAATTTATTATGATGCAATACCATGTCAATCTTCATCAAATGAGATGCCTTAATTTCAATTAGCACGAGGAAACAGGTACAAAATTTACATGTTTTCACTTTTTTTTTGGAGCTATATAAGTTTTTTTATGAAATATTACAAGTTATGTAGCTTTTCCATTGGTAAGGTAATTGTTTACAATTACACTATTAAGGAGACTTTAACATTTACACTCTACTGACCCAACCTTAATTCACTTAATTATTCAGCTTAATGAAAAAACAATAGAAATTATTTTTGGTATCTTTATTTAAATGTACTTTTAAAAAGTACAATTACAGAATTACATGATCATATCAAATGAAAGATATAAATAACTTTCCGAGATAAAACTCAGTTTGTCATCAGTTAAACATTTAATTGGACTAACATTAAAATGGAATAGTGCTGACGTAATTAGTATTGAGAACTAATTTTTTATGTTGACATCTGTTATGTCAATATTTTTATATTTTACGAGGATATATACAATTTATCCTTAGTTGATATGCTTTATGCATGTCTTTGAGTAATTTTAGAGTTATTTCTTTATTAAGTAGAATGCATGATCATAATACAGGTATATTAGAAGTAAATTACACTTCAGTAATTACATGTGGAAAGACTGGTAGTCAACCTTTTCTACAATGAAATAAATTCAGAGCATGGGCATGTATTATTAATAATTGTAGAGCAATAAACTCAAGCTTAAGCATAAAACCTCAAGAAGCATGTATGATTTTGACTACCACATCACTGAAATTCAGCATTCCAGTATAGGGACCCCAATTTAAGAAAATTTAGATAATGTTTATGAAACTATATTTGTGGTAGTTAAAGGTTTTGACAGTCCAGATTTGTGGACTTGACATTTGGGTTTCTTGGTCAAGTAGTTTCAAGAATACAGGGCCAGAATGTTAACCAAAGAATAGTTTTGTGACGTTTTCTTTCATGAAATAGTCGCATTGAATCACGTTGTACACCTAACATTTGTGGTATATCAATGTGAAAGTAGGTCACCACTTTTAAAATCACATTTTTTATTGAAACTTTTTGCCGTCATCATCAAGATTATTTTCTACATTGTTGATAAATAGTTCTTAATGAATTTTAGCTTTATATTCTCATCTTTTTGAGCATGTAATTTAAACTTAACTGCAAAGTTAAACATTTTTACCTATGGTCACAAGGTGTCTGTACAAAGATTTCTTTTGTTTTATCTTGGAACTAAATTTTTCAGAAAGGAATGGAAAAAACTATTATCTTGGCAGGCTTTCAGATCCATGACTTTTCATGTTAAAGACCAACTCTCTAAACCTCTTAAAATAGTTAAAAACTCAGCTACAGTTAAAATGGCAACAGATGCTGCATAGATTGGGGTATTTGTATTTGTACTCTTTTTAAATCCTGTTAATTTCTTCAGAATAAAGTTAGAATTTCAGAACTTAAAAAATTGCTTTAGGTACCACTTTTCATTTGCTAAATTTGAATGACACAGGCAGAATCAAAGTTTAATGGCTAATTGAGTTGGAGTTTAAGCTTCCTACCATAACACAGCTTTATCAAATGTAATTCCATCTGGCAACATGGAACTTTGTCAATTTTCTGTGTAATGCCATCAGGGTAATAGCCTTCCAAAACTTTGAAGTGGCTCACCCATGACCTATATCTTTGTGATCTTGGGTTATTTTTTGACTGCCTTTTCCTGTATTCTTGAATAGTTGTTTCTGATAATATTTTAATTAAACATGGATGAAGACCTAGTTTGTGCATAGTAATGTTATTCTTAGCATTTGCACTTATATTTATTCAAAGCTAAACAAGAAAGGTTTTATCAAAAAGTACACTTTTATTTTAGACATATTGTTACTTTATGTTCTGTGATGCAGTTTATCATCAGTACATCATTTTTTGTAGGGACAAATATTGTTGATAAGTATACTGTGTGTATGTATGAATTGTTTCTTAGATGTGAAACTTCAAAATATGTATTTATTTTGTTTGCAGTGAACTTTTTATTTCTCATTTTTTTGTTAATGGATGCATCTTCCACAAAGTGAATTTTCTATATTTAGAAGTTTTAATTGCAAATTTCAAGTTGTAGTCTATTTTGGAGATCCATGTTTCTAACTCCTCTTCATGCAGATTTCAGAATGTCCACAATGAAAAGTCATGTGGAATATTTTTGCAAATACAATATTTAGGAAGGAATTTCTCACATTATATGATGCTTTTCTGTGGGATTTCATAAATATTAATTGAGTATTTCCTCTTCCTCTAATTACTCCTGGCAGAGTGGAGTATAGCTTTATGTACACAAAAAGGGAGGCAGATAATGTACATTGTCAGAATTGTTCATTTTTGATATATAGATTTGTTACTCCCATTAAAAAACAAAGAGACCAGTTATCTTTAAAAGTCTTTGTTTGAAGCTGTGGTGCACACTTGATAGAGCATTAGATTCATAATCCCAGGGTAGCAGGTTTGACACCCAGATCAGTTCAGGTTGGCTACCTCAGTGTGTCATTGAGAAGGGCACTTAGCTCCCATTTCCTTGACATGATATAGCGAAGAATGTACTGAAAGTGGCATTAAAAGTCAACCAGAAACAACATTTATCACTTTTAGTACACTGCTATGAAGTGGAGAGCTATTGCACTACCTATGACATCACCATAACCACAGATAAAAGAATATATGTATGTACAACCTCACCAAATCTCATACATTCTTTGAAGGTCCTGGGTAACAGTTGGGAGTGGGTTTCATTGCACTTGGCCCCTTTGGAGGAGCCCGAGGGGGCTAACTTTGTACATATGTTTATTGTACATTCTGGGTGAAGTTTTTTAAGTTATCTCAGGTTTTTTTTGTGCTCTGTACACTTACACCAGGAATTATGAAACCTGGTGAGGGAATGCATGTATCTTGAGGAGTATGACATGCTCATCATAAAAGTAGATCACTGTGACCTTTATTTGATACTTCAGTGACTTTGTTGAAATTTTTATTTTATTGTTTCAAGCTAGAATTATGAAACTTGGTGATTGTGTGCATCTCTTTTCATATGATGTCCTTAAAACAAAAGAAGGTCACTGTTTCAGTTATGACCTATTAGGTTTCTTGTACCCGTATACATACTGTTATATCTAGAATCATGAAACTTGGTGGAGGGGATGCATCTTGATGAATACTAAACCCGTATCACAAAATTCAGTCACTGTCACCCATATTTTACACTTCACTGACTTTGGTTAAGTTTTATCTTTTAAGTTTATCTTTCAAGCTGCACAATTCATTTCTAGAATCATTAAATATTATTGAATGCATTTTTATTAGTATTACAACAAAGGCTAATTGTGGCCTACATTTCACATTTTACTGGCTTCGGTTAAGTTCTTTTTGTGTTGGCTCTCGACTAAATAAGTTTTTTTTTGTTGCCAGTATATACAGTTATACCAGTAATCATAAAGCTTGGTAAGCAGTCACATCATGATGAGTACTACACCTGTATGTTAAAAGTCTGTTATTGTGACCCATATTGCATGCTTCACTGACTTGTTTTCAGTCTCGTGTATTGTTTATGCCAGAATCGTCAAACTATATGCTTTGATAGACTTATATTAGAACCACACCCTTACAACAAAAGAATACATACATTTCACATTTACTGGTTTATGTTCACTTTTGTGTAGAGTTCATCTTCTACATCTGTCTTAGTTCTACACCAATTTAATCAAGGTCACTGTGACATAGGTTTCACTTGTTACTGGCTTATGTTAAGTTTTGCATTTAGCTCATTACACAGAATCATGAAATTAAGGATGACATCCGTCTCAGTTACTACTCCATCCTTACAATACAAAAAGCTCATCATGCCCTATATTTCTCCTTTTACTGACTAAAGGCAAGTTTTTGTGTTTAGCTCAGGATCACAAGTTTATGGCTTGCTAATAGATATGCATACTGTCCAACCTTGAATCATGAAACATGGATGAATCTTGTTAAGCTCTACAACCTTAGCACAAAAAACGGTCTCTGTTACAATATTTCATGCTTTAGTTTCTTTGTTGAAATTTTGTTTAAAGTTCATTTATTAGGTACTGTTCATGTTGCAATGATGAAACTTGATAATTGGATGCATCTCTGTTACTACTGCACCGTTACAACCAAAGAATGTCAGTGGCCTATATTTGATGCTTTACTAACTTGGGTCAAGTATTAGTGTTTATGACTACATAGATTTTTCAATGCTATATACATTCTAGATTACTCAGAATTCCCTTTCTGACCAGTACAATTGGAAGTGGAAATAAATAAGTGTATTCAATGGTAAACTTTCATATTGATGACCGTACACTCCTCAACTGCATTAATCTGTTATCAACTAATTTTGGTATCTCTGCTTTGATATACATCATTGATATGAATTTGATATACATCATTGATATGAATTTGATATACATCATTGATATGAATTTGATATACATTATTGATATGAATTTGATATATATCATTGATAAGAATGTTCTTTTTTTAATTATTTTATGTCTTTTATACCAGTTCACAGCTGGGTAGGTAAGTGTGTGGATCAATAGATAGTTGGCTTAATGACATGTCAGCAGAATACTGGTTATATAGCAGCAATTAAAAGTGTAAATTTCAAATGTTCACATTAAATTTTTTAATGTCAAGGTAAAAAGTTTAAAAAGTCCCATCTATAATTAGTCAAGAGACCAACATTTTGTTGGCAAGATCACTTTAGTCTGAACTTGATAATTAATGTTTACAATGGCTACTGGAAACTACTGAAAGCTTTGTATAGGTTACCTGTATTGTCATGAATGAGGCTGCTTCTCAGCTGAAAGGTAATTTGTAACCATACCTGATTTGAAGATGTTTTATAATAAAATGATAATAATTGGCTTCAATACTAAGAGTCAAAATAGAAATATTATACCTTATAAGAAGAATATTTGTGGAAAAATTGTGTTGATGTCCAATTATCAAGTTTAATCAACGGAATCTCATTTTTGGCACTGGTGGGCAAAAATACCCACAATTTATGCAGGAAATCCAGAGAGTAAATGATGAGTACAATAGTTGTTTTTTTTCCCCTCCAATTTTTATTGGAAATGCATGAATTCATGAAGTAAATGTTGAAAAATTAAATTATTAATCTCACTCTTTATCTTAAGAGTCATCCTTAAAAGTATTGAATCCATACTATGGACTGAGGTTTACAGTATTGAATCCATACTATGGACTGAGGTTTACAGTATTGAATCCATACTTTGGACTGAGGTTTACAGTATTGAATCCATACTTTGGACTGAGGTTTACAGTATTGAATCCATACTATGGACTGAGGTTTACAGTTGTGTTATGCATTGTTCTAAAATTTCATACGAGTTCTTTTCTTTCTTATATATGCTTTTCAACATGAAAATACTGTTATAATTATGTCCCATTTGTATGGAATCCATATGATGATTTAATTTATCAGATTTTGAAAAGATACATTTTTAGCATACTGGTAAGTGGCTAAAGTTGCAACCCTTTCCATAGTTTTGTAAAACTGTGATTGCCTGTTGTCTAAATCTTAGGCTTATTGTCATCCCCAAATGTGATTTTTGAGAAATGTTTTTATTTTGTTGTTTTAGTAAGAAATAATTATTTATTTTATCAGTAACGTTATTAATGTTTAAAATAGCAACATGTTATAACTTGAAATCAGTGATATATGACTTACCATTTTTAATGAATCTTTATTTAGTTTATGATAGACTATTAGATATCTTAAAGAGTAATTTTATCCTTGTTGAAATCTTTATTGAACTTAAGAATATACTATTAATGAACTATTTGCACACTTTGTTATATCAGAAGTGTTCCAGATATATAAAAGATGACTTTTATGAGTAATTCTGACTGCTTTAGACTGTACAAGTGAATATGGTGATAAAATGACGTCAAAACAGTATCAGTTACAAGTGTACTGGGATACAATTTAGGTGCATGTTATTTTGTTCTTAAGGCAGCATGGTTTTGCAAGTCCACAATGAATTTTCTTGTGCTTTTGTAAAGTACTTTGACATAGATGGATATTAATGTTTATTTTTTTCAGTCTGTGATTTCCATACAGGAACAACAACAAAATCAGTCTTGCCACAATATGGTCCCTAATTAAATGGTGTTTCCTCTCATTAAAGACTTTAGATGCTATCTAAGTTGAGAAGATTGAAGTGTTAATAAATTTTTAATGTTAATATCAGCAGACTGCAAAGCTGGATCCAAGATGTAGTGATATCCTCAAAAAGGCTGTTTCCTTGAAATAATCAAGATAGAAAATAAATTTAAAAAAAAACCCTACCAAATCTGCATATTGGTGCTACCATTATTATATAGTTAACAGTGAATCATAAAATGCAACCACATGATTCTATTTAACTTTGAATGAATTTCACAAACCATTTATGATCTCATTCTTCCTTGATCATGTACCAAATGAATTAATCATTTACAAATTACACAGTTACACAGAAGGAACATTAAAATGGAAAAATACTCGAATGACTAGTTTTGTTCTGATGCTGCTCTCAAGCTGTATTGCTCAGAATAATTTATAAAACAATGTTTAGTCTATGAACAAGTCTTAAATTGGAGTTGCAAACCACTGAAGATTATATTCTTGATTGATCAGTTTGCAAAGAAATGATCATTTGTGAATGGCCTAATTACAACTATGAAAGAGGAAAATATACTCCATTTTAGATTATGCCATTATAATATTTTAGTTAAGTTGATGTCTGAAAATCTCTAAGGTCAACATAAATGGGACTGGCCAGATCATGACTAAAGGCACCGACATGACAGTTTTATCCTTGACTGACCGAGTTGCTTCAAACGTAAAGTAGGTTAGATTGTTGTAAACAGCACCTGAAAAAAATCATCAGGTAACAGGGTAATAAAGTTGTAAAAGCATTATTTTTACATTAGAGCAAATACAGCATTTTACATCAAATTAATTTCCATTTCCTATTTTTCTGAACAAAACAGTTCTGAAATACAAGTGTATAACTGACAGGAGACCTTTACATATATTGACATACAATCCAGTAAATAGGACTGTTGTATAGCTACTGTCACCTACTTCATCCTGCCACAAATAATCTTCAAGATGTATTTATATCATGCAACCGATTTTAATGACTTGAGAAAGATAGATTTACCAAAGTAAAATACATGTATAAATGACGCAGAATGCTTAAGGCAGTCATAGAGATAAGTGTAGTTCAGCTGCCCATTATACACATCCTTTACATCCAAGTATTGTACAAACTTTTGCTGAACAGATTATTGTGTCACAGACATTGTTTCTACTTAAGAACTTTTGAATTACTTATTGGATTGAAACTTTAACTTAAGGAGACCTGAAATTCAGATTTCACCTATTTTAAACAAAATTATAAGAGAGGAATGACCCCTATATAATTTAGAACTTTATCTTACAGTTGCTTTATATTGGCAGAGGCATCTGTGTCATACTGTCACTTATCGAATTATACAAGTTGCTGTTTGCAACATTTCTTCCCTGGTTTGTTAAAAATTAATCTGCTAAAACTGTAGTACTCTATCTGAAAATTGTTGGACAGCTGTAGTCACATTTTAAAGTCAGCATTTCAGGTGCGTAATATATTACCTGCATGTTGTCCATATGTATTCAATGCTTGTGTAGTAGCAGCTTATTATCATTTCAGAATTCACAAAATTGATAGTAATACACTGTGCTTTAATCTTTGTGCTTTGTTCTCTCCATCTTTAGTACATGTGCAGTGAAATTTTTATAGCTTCTGATATACTGACATGAACAACTTGTTAATTACTGGTATAGAAAATTACCATTGGTACTCGCTTATACGACAAGTCAGACTGCAGACAACAAAGATCCTGATCTGCTGTAGCATAAAAAGCCTGTAGATCAGGGTCTATATTGTTTGTTTTACTGCTTACTCATAACAAACCACACAGACCCAGATCTGCTAGCACATTATGTGATGGCAGATCTGAGTCTGTGCAGTTTGCAGTTGGACTCTTCTTATAGGTGAGTATAACATGGTATCCATATTTTTATTATCATAGTCTACATGTATTATCCATTTGTATGCATGTGTATTCATCCCTTAAATTTTGTATTCAAATCCAACTTTGTTTTTGAATTCACTGCATTTTTATAATGTTGAAAATATGAAGATTGTTAGACCACTCTCCTGTTGAATATAATGTTGCCACATGAGTCAATGGTTCACCTCTGGAATAAAGCAGGATTTGACAGACTCTTGGTTTCTGCATTCATTTTATTAGAAACAGTGGCCATATTGGATGGTAACCAGTATCAAGTATACAGCTTAAAAGACCCCAACACCAGGCTGGATTCTTTGGGTTTTTTTTGTGTGGATTTAATGTATATTTCAGTACATGGTGGCCAGTATATTTTGTGGAAGAAGAATCAGTGACCCTTAGGAAGCTACTGGCAGGCTTTTCTAAACACCCACTTTGGCTGAAATGTGACTCCGACCCATAAAGACAATGTTGATGTGTGATCTGTAAAGGCAAGCACCTTATGCTCCACCAGGATACGGTTTTAAATGTTATCAACAGGATGGCATTTTAAATGTTATCAACAGGATGGCATTTTAAATGTTATCAACAGGATGGCATTTTAAATGTTATCAACAGGATGGCATTTTAAATGTTATCAACAGGATGGCATTTTAAATGTTATCAACAGGATGGCATTTTAAATGTTATCAACAGGATGGCATTTTAAATGTTATCAACAGGATGGCATTTTAAATGTTATCAACAGGATGGCATTTTAAATGTTATCAACAGTATGGCATTTTAAATGTTATCAACAGGATGGCATTTTAAATGTTATCAACAGGATGGCATTTTAAATGTTATCAACAGGATGGCATTTTAAATGTTATCAACAGGATGGCATTTTAAATGTTATCAACTGGATGGCATTTTAAATGTTATCAACAGGATGGCATTTTAAATGTTATCAACAGGATGGCATTTTAAATGTTATCAACAGGATGGCATTTTAAAGAAAACGTGGGATTTTTTTTATGGATAATATTATATGGATGCATGAGGAATGATTTTGTTTCGATTACATTTTCAAACAAAATTAACTACTACATTAAATTTTTTTGTGGATGAGCTTTCTCCATATCAAAGCCAAAAAGCTAATATATGATTTATTAAGGCAGGTATCATAACTAGACAGTGTGTTTTGTAAAAAAGAATGGTATCTATAAGAGTTATCCACATTTTGGTTATAAAATTGTGTCCATCCATCTGGTTAATATCTCCAACTGTTGGAGATATCTTTATAGGACTTTGTGCTTGTATTGTTACTAGAGTTTGCATCCTATGTAAGATTCATCTTTAACAGATAATTAGTTAGAGTTGAATCCCCATTTGTTTAAAAGCAAATTTTTAAGTAAATTGTGTTTCTCTGAGAATACTTACCCAATCACATTACATTAGGAATATTAGCCTGCTATCTCTCGAATCCAGCCCAATTAAAAGATGAAATTAGTTATTTCCCTAGCTCAATATACAAAGGGCAATCCTCTTGACCATTACCTCCCCTTGATACCTTCAGGTGTTGCCAGTTTTTAGCTGAGATACTAACGTGGATGTTCACAAGGCGGGGTGGTTGGGAGGATTTTTAAGTACGATGATTGGGTAAGTATTCTCTGAAAAACATAATTTACTTTAAAATTTGCTTTCTCCTTCGAATACGTTCCGTATCAATTACGAACACAAGTAATAGGAGGAGGGGATGCTGAACAGCCAACCTCCACCTCGGGTATCCTTCTAGGGAAGAATGGTTTAATTCCCCCATGCAAATGATACCCGTTCTCCTAACTACATAAGCAATACAACCTGGGGTCAGTTGACCTGTGACCTAACATACGGTTAAGACGTCGATTATTGAAATCTTCTTACGTACAAAATTTCACCAGTGAATCCAGCTAAGCTAACAGGCTGTGTTGGTTGCTCTAATTAGGTCTGGTGGCCGTCAGTGCTGACGCCACTGGACCCACCAGATTCTAGATTGCCTCTGCGACGCCAAATCACTGAAATGGAAGCTCGAGAAGGTTCACTATGCCTGCTAGCCAACAGCTTCTATTATATCCCGATAGTGTCATGAGAACCACCGAACCCTCTAATCTGAACTGAAGGGAATTCAGGTCGACATAAAGGGGCATGCAGCTCTCTTACACTGCATAAAGAAACTAAAGCTATCAGGAAACATGATAGTGACTTTAACAATGTGTAGGCTAGAACTTCGAAGGGATTCGCATCAAGCCATGTTAAAACTCAGGATTGGATCCATTTGGAGACAAGTGAGGGATATTGGTCTATGGAGACCAGTATTGTCTAAAAATCTGATAGGTCTCTATCCTGCCCATAAACATGTTTGCCATGATGTGGGAATGTGTCCAATATCATGGGGATGTAGGCTTTGATTGGGGCCCAACTGTTTCTTCTCCAAGAGCCAGAGAAAGGTTGGCCAGTTGAGGGATTGAGGAACTTAAAGGGACGATGTGATGGATCAGGCATCAATCCCTAAACATGCCATTTTTAATGTAAGCCTTCAAAGTGGAGAGCCTTCTTGCTCTCGAGATTCTCACCACAATCTTAAATTGTTTGTCCTGATATGAGCAGAAGAAGATGGTCTGGACAGGGATGGAACACCCTCGGCTGTGTTTGTATAAGGGGATTTGGGTTCGCCAGGATATTCCTGGGTAGGTCTATGGCTAGAACGAGTAGATCGGTGACCCAGGACTTGTCCCACCTGAGAGGGCGATCAGAATCATCTTGCAATTCTGACCCCTTAACTTCTGAATTATTTTTGGTATTAGGACCGTGGGAGGGTAGGTAAAGGCCTGCAACCTTTCCTAACTGATCGACAATGCATCCAAAGCCCATGCTTCTGGGTCTGGAGCTGGAGAGACGAAGCTGGGTAGCTTGTGATTCCATCTCATCACAAAAATATCGATCATTGGGCATCCCCAAAAGGTGCAGATCCAAGTGAAGACTGATCGGTCGAGAGACCATGCCATGTAAAGAACTTGAAATTACTGACACTGTATGATTGCATCATAGGGATCAATGTTGATTCACGTGTGACTGAGGAGATTCCTTGTCTTGAGGCCGTTTAACATCCTTTCACATGGACATTAACATCCTTTCACACCGACAAGGACAGAGTGGTTCCAGACACCCGTGTGGGTTAAGCAGCAAGGTGGAGGGGCAGTTTTTGAGCTGCCTGACTCCAAACTTTCTGTATTTTTACCCCAAAACAACTGAGACCCTACCATTGTTGTCCGGAAAGGGTGAGTATGATAAAGTAGGAGTGACATTGATCGCACACATTTGAGACGTATAGAGTGTAGACTGGACGAACAGTTAAACAAATGGCCATAATATGCTGAGATGCCCTGGTCAATGACCCTAGCAATCCCGGCCACCACCTCCCGGTCGCGGCCATTGCTGGATGTTTGCAACGACATCCCAAACCAGCTCTGACAGGCATAGAGCAGATTTGTCTGCCCTAAAAAAAATGAACAAGCATACGCTACTACATTCTTGTAAATTGCTGGGGAGATGGGTTCTGAAGGTGTCTGTTGCTATAAGTCTGTTTCTTTTCTCCTGAACAATATCTACCAATTCTTTTGGGGCAGTGGTAATGGTGGGGGTATTTATAAGTAGCCAACACCCAAAAAAAGAAACTGTCCTCAACAGCGGCTTGAAAGCTAAGTTCAGTCTATTCCAAGGTCAGGTATGAGTAAGATGTGAAGGATGGTGGAATTTAAGAAGTTCTGTTGTACACACTGTGCATCAAGACCCTAAATGTGTCTATTTGCAGCATTAGAGCAGATATACTGGGTGGTATGATGACTCAGTTACATCCCTAGTAAAACGTCACTAGCTTTCCCTTGTGGACAAGCAGTAAACATGCGGAAGTCTGGCAATACAGGCTGGATTACCCGGCAAATAGTCGGCCTGAAGCTGGCGGTATGGAAGAAGGTCTGGCTATCACTGGTACCGGCGGCTCCAAAGGCCTGGCTGGACACTCCGATTTCTCACTGAAATCTGAGACATGAAAAGGGCATGTTGGTGACATAATGGTTGGACTTAGGATCTGTCACTAATATCCCCGTAAATCTTATCTGGCTGGACCGATTAGACGAAAAGGTCTCCATGTTTGAAGGTGCAGTTTTAATATGCATTAGATCCGATGGATCGGGTGTGAACAGTGTGTGGTTGGCCTGGATGCTGATGGTATAAAGGACGGTCCGGCAATCACCAATACTGGCCGTACCATAGGCCTGGCTGAACAGATTTCTCACTGAAACCTCCAGTATAATAATGATAAGATGCTGACGGACAGATCTATCACTAAGATCACCATATGAACTATTTTTGGCTGGACAATTTCAGTGGTTGGTGATGTCGGGATGGCTGGTGATCGCTGGATGGCAGGTAACGGTACAGTAGTAATAAAAGTTGGATCCAATGGATCTGGCATGAACCCATGCACCTGGACTTACAGGCCTGAAGATCATGCTCAGACATGCAGGGAGACTTAAGCCTCATGGGCTGCTTAAAACTGGGTAATACTCTCCAATGAGTCTGTATTGCCAACCACAAACCATAGGTTGTCTCCTTTATTTATTAAGTCTTTTCTTCCCTTCAGCGCCAAAATAACGATCGCTGTGAATGTGCATTTCATGTATATAGTAAACATTCCTCATGAAATTATACAAGAAGAGAAAACAAAGCATAGATTTGCAAATTAGTATGTGACAAACTAGCTAATAGCATAAATTGATTAATTCAGGATATGACTAATTATATACGCTGTATATCAGAAACAGTGTATACACAGTATAAACAAAACAAGAGTCGTGGTAGACTTCCATTCTCTGAAGTTGCATATAAATCATTTAAATTGACATTCTGCTGAAATGACACAAAAAACACACACTAAAGTAGAAACTAGTATATGTGTTGAAATTACTGGGTCGCTAAAACACTGTGATAACTACCAGATCAGTGAAAGTGTCGTATTAGAAAATATGACCCTTTTATAAACTTATGCACATAAAAAATAAACCATAATTCTATCAAAACATCGTAAAATATGAATAAAAATAATTATCAAGCAGCACTTCAGAAGTTCGCTAATAAGAGTTCTGTAATGGAAGAAGTAAGTGGATAAAGTCAAAGGTATGCTGACTCATATTGACCTTGATAAGGTCAATGTTAGCATGGTGGGATGCTGGTCTTACAAGATGAAGACCAAACAAGTGACAAATGACTCACAAATTTAAAGAAATTGTAAAATAATGCATACAACGTGCATTAAATTGTTTAATCCATAAATTCAAAATGAACTTTGGATGGGCACCAAAGAACACAAAAACAACTGAATTATCAGAGGATAAATTTTACAATGTGAGTCTATACGGCAGCAAAACTAAAAACTGGTGACACCTGGTGGTATCAAGGGGAGCTAATGGGAAAGAGTTATTGCCCTTTGTCTATTGATATAGATTATGGGTCTCAAACTAAAACCACCCTGAGGGCCACATGAGGGCATTTTCGATGGCCTAAGGGCTGTCTCACCTTTGTTATCTCTCATGACAACTTGTGATGCCAATCATTTTGTGGGCCACATCATTTTGCTTGGTGGGTCACATGCGGGCCGTGTGTTTGAGACCCCCTGATATAGATGATATAGACAGGGAAGACAAACTTTCGTCTTTTAGTAGGGTTGGATTTGCGAGGGAGCGGGCTAATATTCGTAATGTAATGTGATTGGTGAATGTATTCAAAGGAGAAACTAAATTTAACTGCTGTCAAATATACTTTAATGAAATAATGGTATTAACTTGATTCTTCTTGAATTATGCTACCTGGTCAAAATACATTAGCAAATCCACTGGTTCGGTGATCAAAGTGTCCGCCTTAGATGCAGGAGGTCACCTGTTTGAACCCTGGCTGAGTCATACCAAAGATTTATAAAAATGGTACTTGCAGCTGCCTTACTAGGTACTCAGTATTAAGAGGTTAGTGTTAGGACTGGTTGACCTGGTGTTAGGATAATGTGACTGGGTGGGACATGATGCTACATATATGTGGCATGATGCCTCACTGCTAGACATCACTATAAACTGCCACACTGCAGAAATTGTAGCAATATGACTGAATTTTTTTAAAAAGTTACATTAAAAATCCGATGTGCAAACACCTCTCACAAATCCAGCCACCCAAAGCTAAATTTTTAGCTATTAAGCTACAAGTTGTCTGCCCATATAGGTGGGATTCAGACAAAAGTGGTCTCCCCTTTAATAGATGGCTTGAAGCCAAATAACATCCATACTTCAACTATTACTTCCACTCATGCTAGGACTGATTCTCTTTTAGAGACCTCACAAATATCGTGTATCTTGAGGTACCTTCCACACTACTGAGCGAGTTTGATGATTTCTTTTTCAAAATTGAAGTATATTCCAATTATATCTTTAAATATTTCTTGCTCATTTCTGTCAGAGATGATGTTTTCTAACTTTATTAGAAAAACTTCTTCATATGATATACATGACAGCACCTTTTCGTTATAACTGCCATGGTCGTTAGTACAGTCATTCAATGTTGGGTATGTTTTTTATTATAGGTTTGTAGTCACTGATTGCATAATATTATCCTGTAAATAATTTCTGCAGACATTTATTCACTAGCATCCACTTCATGTACAGTCAATAATGTGTATTTAACCTATTATAGGTTTGTTGTTACTGAGTGCTTAATAGCACCATGCAGACAATATCTAGAGATATCTATTTGTTCAAAAGCATTCACATCACAGTTTATGCAACGCTTTTTTGGTCACCGACTATATAATATTAACAAGACAGGAGATAATTTCTGATGACATTTATATTGTTCTCTGGCATCCACTTCAGGGTAAGTGTACTTGATGCTGGAATGATTTTACCAGCTTTCAAAGCTAGTATGTCATTCAAATATAGTGTAATCAACCTACATGATTTCTTTCAATGTCAAATATTATAGTCTGGAAAGGTCATGCATGTAATATTTTTAAAGTATTTGCATTGTTCATCAGCTTCCAGTTCACAGTAAATTATGCAATGCTTGGATGATTTCACCTGTAGAGGTGCAGTATTCATTTTGCTTTATATTCAGGTGTCAACATAATGTGCAGGATTAAGTGCTCTCACTGCAAGTGCTTTAATTGGCTGGCGATAATCATATTACATCTCTGGTATGTACAGAATGTGATTCAGAACACAAATGTAACATGCAAACATTGGATAGAGAATCTTGAGGCTACAGTCTTGGTCAGGCATAGTACACAGTTAAAAGGAGTAAAGAGCAGATGATGCCATTTAGTACTGCATTCATTCTGCATTGGTATGACAGCCTGTCTGTACTTACTATGATGTCTGAGGCAGAGTGACAGCAGTCAACACCAGCTCAGACATGACCTCATCTGATTTAGGTAGGGACCAGTTATGGGGATCCAATATCCCTTAACCTATTCTGGCATCATGAACCTATGAACCTCAACTGGATCATACTATTTTGGTGGTACCACATGGACTAATTCTAGACAAGTACGACAGCCTGTTTATGCTTCCTACTACATTCAAGGTTGACTGACAGCAGTCAATACCATCTAAGACAGTGCCTCATTTGATGCAGGTAGGGACTAGTTATGGTGATCCAAAATTCCCTAACAGGTTACCATTATCATGACCCATATAGGAAAACCTTGTTCTGTCAAGACCAGACTCTGCCATCTAGAGATCCTGCTTCTGATGACTGAATATCACATATACTTTCTCAGCTTTACAACACAGGGACTTACAGAATGAGACATCCAGTATAGTGTCAAAATGGTTCCATGTCACTCTATGGCCAGCTTAATATCCATGTACCTACTGTAACTACTACAGACTCACATATATGCATGTGGAAGAGACACTCAGTATGGCACCATGACAGTCCCATATCTCTTTTTGGCAACTTAAAAGTTGCTTCCTTGCTCTGGATAATTCATGATCATTAGTAGATTCCCATACGCAGAGCATAAATATCTTAAGAATTCGAAATTTTCAGCAATATAACACTGCCTTCATCAGCAACTAATGTTGATCATGTGACTTAAAATGGTCACGAGATATGAGGAGACTGGTCATGGATTTTTTTGGGAGAGAAATGCCTTGCAATTGTCCAAGAACCCACCATCTGTGTGGTTCAGATATGTGGACTATACCTTGACAGAGCTACAAAAGTACCATGCTCAGGAGTTCTCTGATTATCTCAACTCCATTGACCCACATGATCAGTTCACTTCACAATAAAAAGAAGATGGCAAACTACTATTCTTAGGCATGTGTATACACATAAATGATGATGGATCAACAAAAGCCACTGTCATTTAGAAAACAACCCACACTGACCAGTGCCTCAACTTTTATTCCAATCAATATCTGTAGCACAAGAGGTCAGTAATGAAATCTTTAATACACCAAGCTAATTCCCTAGTTGCCGATGAGACATCAAATGGACGAAGTAAAGCATGTGAAAGCTGCACTATAGGTAAATGGCTAGATGGAGTGGATTTTCAAACTTCCAGAGAAGTAGGAAAAAAACACCAAACAAAACCAGTAGTGGCCCAAATCGAACCAATAATGTTATGCCATGTATCCGTGGTACATCATAAGTCCTAGACAGAGTATTCAAACATGGGATTAACGTGTATCACAAACCATATAACTCTTTAAAATAACTTAAACATGTAAAGGACAAAGGAAAAAAATGTGGTTTATTATAGCAAATGTAATGATTGTTATTGTGAGAACAACTATGTCTGGGAAATGGGTCGAGTGTTAGAAACAAGGATCAAGGAACATATTAGTAGAGAATCATCAGTCAGGATTGAATGTTACAGTAATATAGGACATTCCATCATTCCTAATCAGACAAAGGTCATCACATTAGAGGACAACATAAGGAAAATGATGGTGAGAAGGTGACTAAAATAGGACAGCAGAGGCCCACATTAAACAGGGATGAGGGGCTTGAATTACCACCCATCTCATATCAATCTGACCATGTGATCAGCTATGGTCGCTGATGAAGGCATTGTGATATTGCTGGAAATTTTTAATTTTTCAGATATTTATGCTCTGAGTATGGGAATTTAGTAAAGATTACTCTATGGCCAGATTAGTGCCACTATGCCTAGTTTGCTATTGCAGATGGAGAAAGAGACATCCAATATAGTGCCATGACAGACCCATGTTACTCTCTGTCCAATTTAGTGCTATTGTGCCCAGATGCCATTATGAACCCATAGGCACACATAAAAAGGGGCATCCACTATAATGCCATGCCAGATCCATGTTGTTCTATGGCCATTTTGATGCAAATGTGCCCACTGTGCTGTGGACTCGTGGGTATGTAGAGGAAGAGGCATTCAGTATAGTGCCCTGATAGTCCCATATCGCTCTACAGCCAGTTCAGTACCATTGTGCCTAGTTACTATCAAAGACATACTGGTACACATCCAGTAAAATGCCATTACAGGCACATTTTGCTTTAGCCAGTTTAGTGCCAATATGCCCAGTTGCTATTATGGATCCCCAGCTAAGCATTGTGAAGAGACATTCAGCTAGTCACTCTATTTCTAGCTTAGTGCTATTGTTCCAGTTGCCATTATGAGGAACAGAGCAAGAATTATATTCATTTACATGATTCAAGTAGTAAACATTCCTGTTAAAATTTAATTCCTCCTGAAGGGACTTCTCGTTTTTTTGTCCTAATGAGCAGCATTGATTTGACACTGGAGTTGAACAGTCCAATATTGTTTTTGGTAGATGTTATCGTTCCTTCGGAAGGGCCCGAGATTGGTAAAGATATATCATACTACTGCAATCCTGGTTTTAACACCTTCATCTGTTCCTCCCGACTTGTTCGCAATGCTGTCAATGTATGTGAGCCTCTCAACATCATCAATGGCTTGTCCCAGTGTTATATTTAATCTGTATTACATGTTGGCTTTTCTTAATAATTATATGTACATTTTTATATATTCTTGTAAACAATATAATCTGAATCTGAGTATAGTTTTCCACTTAGGAATTCCTACACTTGCTGATAACTCAGAATGTTTTATAAAGGAAACAGACCTACATCCTGATTCTATTACTGTGTCTTAGTTTTTGTACATAATGTTGTTTACTTGAAAAATTACTCATTCTTGCCTTTACATGTGAAGCAGAACAAGCCTTACTGCTGTGTTAAGGTTTGATTTGGATGGAATTTTATTTATTCATTTTATTATTCACTGGAATGACAAAGCGCTCAAAAATATTCTTGGACTAAAACAATAATTTGGAATTATAGTTAATTCAGACAAGGACATTTTGGATTATATTATTGTGATACATCAATATACTGTTAGCACATCACCACACTCCAGACCATTTGGCACATCAGCAATGTTTGAGAGTACAGACACATCAACATATTCAATATCAGAATTTATTTTGGAATACAACTGGAATTAATTGGAACTTTGTGCACATGGACTTGTGATAGAATTTTTAGGACTATTTGGGATTTAATTCACAATCTACATTCTTTTTAATTTTTCACATTGTATTCTAGGAAAATAAATTATTTGTTGAATTTTACAAAACTTGCTGGTTTTCACTCTTTCTATTACTTAGTTTAAGAAAATAAAGTCATAACACCAGCAAGAGAATAAGTGCATCCTGGTTTGTATCAACTCATAGGTATTTGGTTTAGTTGGGATTGATTTCCAGAATGTTAGTTGTAGCCATGTTATGTAGGCTCTGTCTTTAACCACACGTGCTGGAGTATGTGTGACAGCAGTCAGATAGCATAGCAATGCATAGATTTCCAATTTTTTAGTCCAGGTCCACTGTATTCCTAATGGTTAGTCCACTGCTATCTTCATCACCTAGCACTAGTGAGAAAATCGCTGGTGAAAGTAAGCATCCTTGCCTGATGCCAGTGTCAATAGAGAAAGAAGGAGACAAGTCTGTGTCTCTGTAGAGGCACTGGATAATCCTGACAATCTTCTCAGGAAGTACCTTAGGATTTTCCAGATGCTGCTTCAGACCATCATATCAAATGTTTTCCTGAAGTCTACAAAAGTGTTGCTATCTGGTCTGCATATGACGTCCCAGCCCTGCATTTTGATTGTTTTTATCTCATCCTGGAATCTACAGAAGACCTGGTCCTCTCCAAAATCAGCCGTGTGAGAGTCTTGCTCAGTATGGATTGGACTTATGAAGTCAAAAAGGTCTCCTTTTTTGTGAATCTTGACAATGTAGCCCTACCTCCTCTCGTGCAGCACCTCTTTGTCCCATATTTCCTTACAAGGTCAATCTAGGTGTCCACTGTAAATGTATGATCTATAATATATGGTTTCTGGCACAATGTTGTCTGGGCCAGGGGCTTCACTAATCTTGATTTTCCTGATTGCCTGAAAAACCTCTTTTTTGGCAATGGGCCCTATGATGATCATCTTCCTCTTCTATGATGGGTGGGTTTTCTGCAGGTGTGTTTTCTTTTTTCATCTTCTGAGCTGTTGCAGCTTTCTAAAGCCACAAATAATTATGTCTGATCTCAGTCATTATGTTACAAGCCATGGTTATACATTTAGCATTAATTAGGTTGAGTTTTAATGTTTGATAGTCTGCTGAGAAAGTGCACAGATCTTCACCACAAGGTCTTTCTTTTCCCCTCATGATCTGTATGACCTGTTTCACATAACAATTGTGGAAGTGCAATTTTGTTTATTCTTGTTGTGTTTACTGCCAAAATTAAATGGTTGGAGTTTATCCACACACAAGGAAGTCAGAAATGAAGAAGTGATTCCTTGTCTTTCAGTTTAGCCAACATCTCACTTTGATGGCTTTGTACACACCAAAATTGCCACAGCCTGCTGACTGCATTATACAAAGGGATTTTGGTTATATATGGAATGACAACATTATCCACTTAAGGTGAATTTACCACTCTGTTAATGCCATATCATTCTAACATACTGATAATACAACACAGTGGATTAAATAAAACATCTTAGAGATATGCAGGGCATTCCATAAAACTGGAAATAGCAGGTGGAGATTTTAATGTAACTGACGTGTTAGTGCTCCCCAACAGGCTCAAAGGGGTATGAAAGCACAGCCAGTTGCTTTGGAAGATTTAGCAGGTAAACTACCATGTTAACAGAACTTAGGGAATACCCTGAGAGGCCTCAACAACTGCTTAGTCTGATCTGATGTTGAACATTGGGACAAAAACACACTGTAAGACAGCAAAAAATGTACATTTTCTATTGCATTGGTTTTAAAATTTGGGTAAGCAGGTCAAATTTTTAAAATAAACATTATAGATATATCTAATGTGATTTTCTTTTTACCATGGGAGAAAAAAGTGCTAGGGTGAGCAATGAGAAACGGACAATAGGCCGACTAGAAACAATTTTTTGTGTGGCCTAAGGGACTGATCTTCGTATGTTTATGTTCATACTGGTGTGTTGTTCTAACCACTCAGTGTCTTTCTTTTGCTGTCAGCATTCTATTGTTCTCTATTATGTTTTATTTTGGGGTTCTGAAGAGGTTATTCCATGAAATTACATACCTACTTATAAAAGACATTGACATGGGTAAATCAACAAATTTACCCACAAAAATATTTTTATAAACAACTAAAATAAATAAAACCACATTAGTTAGACAAGCAAAGGCATTTTTTGCAGCATAATACTAACTTTTTTCTTTGCAACTGATTAATTAGGTCTGTCTGTGAAAACTCAAGTTTCCTATTTTTTCCCTACACTAAAAGACTAGTCTCTTGACTGCATTAAAAAGAATGAAAATATGATCTGGATATGAGAGTGGTTTTGCCATGATTTATTTATATCCCTGAATGATACTTTTATTCAAGTAAAAATTTGCTAAACAGTAAGTTTATATAGGTCACCTGTAATTACTATATAAACAATGGACGATAAATGGTCATGGGTGTTATATATATATTGGTGCATTGATCATGCTTTTAGAAAAATCCATATGACTAATCATTAGGGAAAAGTACCTTTACTTCTAACAACACATGTAACTGAAAACTTGCCAGTTATGTCATGAAAAATTATCACTGATTCACCTTGAAATCAGCAATATGCATCCAAACTCCAAACAATCTTTAAGATGCTGACTCGTGGGTTGGTAAGCATGGCACATTTCACTGGACTATTAAGTTGGGAAGGCAGTTTCAATGCCAGCATAATGATTATGGAGGTACCCGATCACCCACTACCTGCAGGTTTGCACTTGAACATCTGCAAAACCCTTACAAATATTAGGATTAAAATGTAACTGATAACAAGTTAGATATAAATATTTATTCCTTATTTATCAATACTTACTTCAGTGTGCATTCATGTCTGCACAAGAAAATATGAGACTGACCTTTACATTGACTATCAGATGGAAGTGACAGTCTTTTAAAGTGTATTGTAAAATAAATGATAAAAAATGAATGAAATTTGCATGCATTTATGAAGCATGAAGCACATATAAATACTACAGAAAGATGTGGTTACGAGTATTGTTGTGAATTCACGGAGTAAAAAGCCTGCCAAATATAAAGCATAATTAACTGAACTTGATCTCTGTCTTTTTCCCTCTCAAGTTTTGGATTTGCCCATGGACAAGCACCTTGCAAACTGGAGCTTACCCAAGCTGATTTCAGACCATTTGAGTTGCCAGGCAAGTGGATCTGTCCAACCTGTATCAGCTGCAGGACGTTCAAATGTAAATGGATCAGATACTATTGTACTGTTCTGACAGGAAACATGTAGTGTGGAGGAACAATGAATCTTGAACAAAACATTTAAGTTTATGGAGTGGAGTTGTATGCTGTTAGAATCAATTTTGCTATTTCCTGTTTTGGCTCTGCATTAGTACAAAGCCTTGGTTGTCAGAACACATTATAATCTGAATAGAGAATTTTTCATTTTCCTTTCAATGTCTCTTTGAAAATGAACTGTTTGTTGCAGATCCTTTTCTACCCATGAAACTGAATGGTCTACTTTAAGACATGGTTAGGGCAGCGAATCAGTTATGCTGTATCATTTACTGTAACCACAATGCAATTTTACACTTGCTGCAATGTACATCGAACATATAGGAAAAGGTCAATATCTATACAGAAAAAGGTTTCTAGCTATATGGGTCTTACACTGACCATAACAAAATTAAGAATACATTCTTTTATATTATTTGGATTGGTCTGGTTTGGAGTTTTTCTGGTACAGCAGCACAAATGGATTATTGGAGTAAATTTGTATGACTTACAAATGAATCAGAGTCTCTTTCTTAAAAAAAAAACATTGTTTTAGAAAACAAGCTGTACCGGCCACCAAAAGTTTGTTCCATACATAAAAAATGGCAAGTACTGAACAAAGTCAATGAAAGACACAGATATGCAAAGAATCTGCTGACTCATCACAAACAGCCTTCTGCATCATCATCATCCTGACCTCTTTTCTAAGGACTTGAATTTGGCTTCTGAAAAAAAATATTGTAACAAATTATCCAACATATGTGTAAGTTTAGACAACATATTCATACATTAAGCATACTACTGTGCATTCACCATTTTCTGTGGGACACCAATTTTTGCAGAATCTGAGTTTGCTTCAAGTCATGAATTTAAAGACAACACAAGACAAAAATCTTTCTGTGGGAAACAATGGACTCCTTCAAACAATCCATGAATTTAAGTACTCAGGAAAATGACATTTTACACAAAACTATAAAAATCTATACCCATAAAATAAACAAATTCACAGTACTGTATTATGCTGGCAAAAAATTTGTCTCATTACAAATGTCCAAAGACACACCCCCCTCCAATCTTTCGATTGACTTGAGTGTAAGCCTAATGAAAATCAAGTTATGGAAGAGTCAGTGAACAAATATTTCACCAAAACCTAACACTGAGGAGAGGCCTGATGATTGTAAGATCAACTAGTAAGCTTTGAGTACATGTTTGTATTGTACCTGAGAAATTCTAGGGGACATTCTCCCATTCCAAACTACCAGTGTTTCCCTAAAGTCAACAAATCCTAACATCTTGATCATTATAGGGGGACTGAGGTACACAAAATGTCCTCCTAACAGGTCAACCAAAGTGTACCACTGATGCATTGGTTTTATAGCATTCATCTGCAAATAAATTTTTTTTATATAAAATAAGAAACATCATGTAAGGAATGAATGAGCAACTGTTATCCAAAACTTTCACTTAATCCATATGCAATGATTACAAAACAAAATCTGCCATGTGCTATGAACAGCATGATGAGATAAGTTAACTATGTAAAATGACAATAATAAAACCAAAAAGAAAATCAATACTAATAGTATTTGTATATTTGCATATAAAAATGAACTTATCTTTATCTTTATTTCAACAGAAGCCAACATACACAAAACTTTTACTGAAAATGGTGCACCTTGCATGAATTTGGATAAATTATGAGGGAAGATGAAATCATATACCACTTATAAAAATGAAGCATTATTATTCATAACAATTTACCACTTGAATAAATATAATCTACCAAAAGTCAGTAAATACACTGCATAAATATAATCTACCAAAATTTAATCAACACACATAATACAAAAACAATCTCAGGAATGTTGATTCAAATAAAAATATTTACAGTGCAACCATTATCACCAGTGAGATATGCTGGTGTCATATCACCAAAAGAGAATGGGTGTTTATTCAGTTCATCCTGAAGTACTTGTAGACAGCCAGCATTGTGATGCTGTGCTTTGCAAATTTTGGTCCGATTAACTTTGAATTTTTTTGTACAATAGCATAAATTGTAATAACAATTTTAAAATAGTGATAACAAGCTAGAAGGCCATCGTTTCCCTTCAATGACATGTTGTTGTTGTAGGGTTTAACACCACATAGAATGCTTTAAACTACTCGGCCACTCGAGGCCCCTTTAATGACATGTATTTTACTTAAAAATTAAATAATAATGAATATCTATCATAATATTCAAGTCTTTAAGATTACTTTGGATAACAACTCCATTGCATTGCTATTCAGACATTACTTTTGTGGGGAGAGAACATCTATACAACGTACAACTCTTCCTTGTTATAATATGGTACTCAGGGCCCAAAGTACGTTACAGTGACAACTATGTTATGTAAGGAGCTGCAATATATTGAGAATAGCATAATACACTGAACTGTGGTATAGACGGAACTATCCAAATTTGTAAATAATAGTGTTTTGAAAAGGAAATACAGACAAAACACTAAGTTTGACCTGGTCTTCTTTCAATCCATATTATCATACACTTGTACAATTTTGTACCTTGTTACATCTGGAATCTTGTTATAATCAAGTGCATTCTAATGAGGGTGGAATGCATATGGGTAACTGGACCTACAAACACTAGTACTCTGAATGGCACATTATATGCCTGCCCCATGCTAAAAAGTCATCTAAGAAGATAACTGAAAATTCTGTGCAGATCTATTTTTTTCCTTTATGTTACAATGACCATGACCTTTGACCCCAACATTTGCAGGCTTCTTCACTACCCCAAGTGTAAGTCATCCACAGGGCCAGGTTTAGATCTGTGATGTAGAACTACTGTTACTGTGCACAGACCATTTTTCTTCTTTCAGTTACTATGACCTTAGTCTTTTGACCCTAAAATTATTCAGTTTACTCCATATACTAGTGCAAGCCAGACACAAAGATTGGTCCAGAAAAGTGATGTGGAATTAATGTTACTGTGTAGAAACCATTTTTATTCTTTCAGTCATAATGACCCTGACTTCTTACATTTTGACCCTGAATTTGATAGGGTTCTTCCTTACCCAATTTGCAAGTCATCCACAAATCTTGGCAACCACAGATGATCAAGATCTGAAGTTACTGCGCAAACACAGTTGTTCTTCTTTCAGTGAAAGTGACCTTGACATTTGAGATTTTTTTAAATGTCTGAATGACAGGGCACCAACTTAACCTTTTTACTTAAAGTACCTGTATCCCTATTTACCTAGTCTTTTGGAGTAAGCATCCAGTCTGTAAGCTGCCTGTTCTAATGTACTAATGTTGTCTTCTATCTGATCAATCTGGTCCAAAAATGGCTGCATAGATCTATCTGGAATATGTATTAAACAATTAAACATCAATATAATAATAATAATAATAATAATAATAATAATAATAATAATTAACAACATCAAAAATAATAACCTCAACTAACTTCATGACTTGCCAAGGCAAATCCTCATGCAGATAATGCTCTGGCTTTTATCAAAGTTATCTGTACAAGCTAAACAAAATAGAGACCAGTAAAATTCAAAACAACTTGACAGTAATATTTGTATATTTTAATTGTACATGAACACAAAATAATTTAAAAATCCTAATGAAGGTGAAGGTGGAAATTCTATATCAGTTTAATGGACACAATCATGACAAAATCATGGATTAATCAGTTAACAACCAGAAAATGACTTTTACAATGTTACCGTACCATATATACTAACTTGTTAACTCATAGGTGAAAGCAACCCTTAAAATAAAATATACTTACATTTTTCATTAAGATCTTGAAGAGAATTAGCTACATTCCCAGCTATTTGCTTCATTTCGGAGTATTTGGCTATTGTTATTTTATTCATAGTTTCAAGAAGTTTGTAATCATCTATTGTGCCTGAAATCAACAAATGCACAATCACCTATTAATCACAGAATATTAAGTACCTTTCATTCACAGGAGATACTGAAATTCCCTTCAAGAAAAAGACTTACTAATGGAGAATAAATAGTATTATGGGGTTCTTGCTTTCACAAAAGTACTTTCAGTAAAGTGTCTGTGTATGTATGTATGTATGTATGTATGTATGTATGTATGTATGTATGTATGTGTGTGTGTGTGTGCACATGTATAAGTGTGCAAGTGAAACAGAAAAAAAATTAAGATAAAAGCAGGGAGACAGTGTGAAAAAATCAGGTTCAAATATTATTTTTGTTACATTATAATAAAACAAAACAAATAATTAAAACACTAAGAAATCCTGTTGAATGCAAATACTTTTGGATGGTGTAACGGATCACTTATTTCTGTATTGAGTGTTTCATAAAATATTCATCAGGTACCTAGAACATCAATATTCAGGAATATATTCAAACACTTTTCTAGTCTAAAAAAATAAAAGATCAAATGTCCACAGTTGTCAATTGCACACACAAAACTTAATTAAAAATCCTCTGTTGTGGTAGCAGCAGACCTTTCTGATACGTCAGTCAATCTTGCCTAGTTGTTGTTGTTGTTGTTGTGGGGTTTAACGCCATTTTTCTGCACACGATAGGCTATGCATAGAAGCCAGTATTAATGGTGGAGGAAGAACCCGGGAAAACCCACCGACCCACAAGAAACTACTGGCATGCTTTCTCACATATCCACATTTGCCGAATCCTGGATTCGAACCCATGCAGACAGAGGTGAGATGGCAGTGATCGGTAACGGAGAGCACTTTAGACCACTCGGCCACTCGGGGCCCCATCTTACCTAGTGTGTACTTACCTAATTATCTAAGGCCAATATAATGGTTATCAAAAAGAACTGGTATTAGTAGATAAGATATATTTATAGTAGGCATGATTTACAGTAGGCATGATTTAAAACAATTAACATCAGCTCTAATGAGCCTCTTACCAACATAGCATTAAAAAAACAGAGACATTAAATAAAACATGATTTGCAAAACACAGCATAATAAATCAATACAATGGGATAAATAGCACTGCACTGAACTTATTATAAAAGAAAGCACTCGTTAAAAAATGAATTTAGTATTTTAGATAACTAAACAAAACAGGTTAGGACCTGAAGGATGCTTAAAATTGTTTTTAAAAATAGTTTAGGCAACTTAAACTGTATTAAAGTCAAATTTTAAATTATATTAAACTAAAAGTGAATCACCATTTTAGGACTAAAAAGCAAGCCATGATACAAATTAAAACTTAGGTAACAGTAGGTCACTTGACAATACATAAGACAAAGATAATAATACAAAATGGTAACAGAAGTATTAGTTTTTTCTCATCATGGCACAAGAGTTTGGGGTGGTACAGTCTTTACCATTCTAGGATAAAAACCAATGATCACAATTTACTGAATTTTGATTCCTCTCAAAAGTAAATTGGTAATTTATTCCATAGCATGGCAGCTGCATCTCTAAAAGATTTTGAGGTTTTAATTTTAGAGATCTAAAACATCTGAAAATCTAAAATTATATTTATTGTGTTTAAAACATCAAATCATCCAAACATCAGGGAACAAACTCATTCAGAATTGTACAAGTCTCTACAGCCATCATCCTATGCCTATGCACTTTCAGGGTTAGCACAGAGTTGGTATTTTTTCCTACAAGAGTTTATGATAACTGCTGGTGTATTCATCATATAAAAATCTCAGAATGCTCTTGTATTTTTTCAAGTTTAGTTGTGTTCTATCATTGAAAATGTGCCAGGCTGAAGGACAGAAGTTAAAATTGAAAAGAAGAAAGGTAAGATTGTGAGTTTGTTGAGTCTTGTTAACTTTTGACCAACATATTTCAAGTCAATTAGTTGCTCTGAAGTTTTCCTATAAAGAGTTTCTACATGTGACTCAAACTGCAGTTCATAGTCAATATCAATTTCTGTTAAGTTTTACAATTTCTTCAGTTTATGACCACATCACTAAGTACAGGTTTCATAGTGAATGTCATTTTACCTAATACTTGAAATATTTCTGGGTTGACTTGCATATTGTTTACAGTAAATCAGTCAATCAGAAAATCATACTCTTTTTCAAGTGTGTCAAAGTCTTTTGAGGAAAAGGACAGCGTGTTGGCATCAGCATAGTTATATTGAAAGCCATATTTAATTTTATAAAAATATAATTGATATTTTTTTTTAATAAAATCTGAAGACTGAGCCCTGAGGAATCATTTTTTAAATAGCAGTCTAGCTACTCAAGACACCCTGCATCATAAATTGCTGCATATAATTTGACAGCTCAGTAGACTTACTGAGCAATCTGACAAGCCATAAGCCCATAGTTTACAAATGAAAATAGCACAAAACAATCAAAAGCCTATGATAAATCCATAAGAACTGCAGTTACAAACTTGTTTTCATCTAGAGCCCCTTGGACTGCTCTAAAAATGCTACTAACAGCTGCCTTGTTAGGCACTCAGCATTATGCATTTAGTGTTAGGACTTGTTGGCTTGGTGTCAGGATGTGACTGGGTGGGACATCATGCTACATGTTTGAGGCATGATGTCGTAGTGGTAGACATCACTCTGAACTACCACACTGCAGACATTGTAGTGATATGACCAAACAATTGTTAAAGTTATGTTAAAAATCCAAATCACACACAAACACACACACACACACACACACACACGCACACACACATCAAGAGCCTTGCTCTAGTCTCAAAGTAAATATTCTTAAAAAAATAATGCTAACTGGGTCTCCATTCATTTCTCATAGAGTTTGCATATGATGGGTAAAGTGCTAATTGGTCCATAGTTACTTTTATCAAGATGACTACTGTTTTTAAAATTTGAAACTACTTATACTTCCTTCAGACAGTCAGGAAAGATGTTTGACTAATGTTTTGTCAATTATTCATGTCCAACAGTTTTTAACAATAATTTAATCCACTGCCAATGAAGTTTTTATCCAATTCAAATTTCTGATATTTTAATACACTTCTTCATGGTTAACCTGCTTAAATTAAATAACTACCTGTTTTTTGTTTGTTTCAACATATTTTTTTCCCCATACATGTTTTGACAAATGGGGTCAAGCCACAAATTCTCACAACTTAGAATAACTCCTTCCCCTACAATCCGTAAGAAATTCACATGAATAATAGCACTAAATTAAAAAATTTCACTATATACAATTATATGTAAGCAGACACGATTCAGGCAAAATAGGTACAGGAAAGAGAGAGAGAGATGAATAAATAAATGATTGTGGCAAACTGAACAAGACTGCATACACTCAAATGACTACAATAGCTACAAATGAAGAACATGATGTCATTCTTTTTCAATATGACATTAATTAATTAATAAGAAAAATCCAATTTTGGACATTCTTATATAAAACCTTCTGCATCTTTAATATGCTGTAGATAGCAAATTGTTTTTGTTTATGTTATTGCCCGAAGCAAGAAATTAAAATCCCAATGAAAAATTGCCAAATATAATAAAGAAGCTTCACCCTCAGCTTTTTTTAAACTGTGTTTCATTCCTAGAGATCAACAAAGTTATCTGACAAATCAGTGTTAATGTCATGCATATAGGGTGTATTTTGTGGTTGTTGTAGGGTTTAATCCCATTTTTCAGCACAAGATAGGCTATACGTGGCAGCCAGTATAACTGGTGGAGGAAGACCCCTGGAAAACCACGGGAAGAACCACCAACCCATGAGAAGCTGCTGGCAAGCTTTCTCATGTACCCAATTAGCCGAGCCCAAGACGCTCACAGAAATGAGATGGCAGTGATTCAGAACGGTGATCACTTTAGACCACTCATCCACTCGGGGCCTTTGAGTGTATTTTGTATCATGTTCCATAGTGTGGGTGATGCATACAGTGTAGTTTGTATCATGTTCCATACAGTGTGTTATGCTAACACTAGTAGTTGGTAACATGTTCCATATTGTGTGTGTGTGTGTGTGTGTGTGTGATTAGGATTTTTATCGTAGCTTTAACAATTTCTCAGTCATATCACTATGATGTCTGCAGTGTGGCAGTTTATAGTAGTGTCTAGCAGTGGGGCATCATGCCGCCGACATGTAGCATGATGTCCCACCCAGTCACATTATCCTGACACCAGGACGACCAGTCCTAACACTAACCTCTTAATGCTGAGTGCCAAGCGAGGCAGCGGTTAATACCAATTTTGTAAGTCTTTGGCATGACTCATCTTGGGTTCGAATCCATGACTTCCTGCTTCCGAGGTGGATGCTCTAACCACTAGGCCACTGGAGCGCATATTGTGGGTAAATATGTGGAAAATATTCCCCTAACCCAGACTAAAATATTGGAAATAACAGTAACACTGAACCCAAGGATTTCAAATACTGCTGCTCTGATTGTAAGAAAATTTGAATATCAGTAGTTTATGTAATAAGTCTGTAAAATTTCATACTTTTTAATGCAGTAGGAAAGATTTTCTTCTGCAAATGCATGTGGGCTGAGCTTAAAGCAAATCTAAGAAAGGTCTATGGCACTCACTAGGCTTTAATCTTTTGATTCCCCTTTTGAGTGGAACTGAAAACAAAACAGTTATCACATAAATTTGCATCATGAGGAAGTATTCAACCAGGTTGCATGAATTTTCATCTAAATGGATGGACAGACAGAGATGTGCACTATCTCCCTGATAGTTACTTAACATGGAACCATTGACAGGCCTGTCTATCATATGCTATTTGATGTCAGCCATACCATCGAACTCTCCCCGTAAATACTCTGCTGTCCTCTTAAAAGTTTCTTTGCACAACTCTACAACATCTGGTGGAGCTGGGATTGCTTCAGCATCTGATATTCCAGAACCAATGTCATCTGCAACCTTGGTATCTACAAAGAAGAATTAAAGGGGTGCTTTGGGTTACTGAATGTACACACTATTACTGCATGCATACAATTTCATTAAACAACATATTTCCAAATTGTTCATTATTTGGGGAATATATGTAAATAGTAAAACACTAACTTTTGGAAAATGAAGGAGGCAGAGGAGGAGAAAGAGACAGGACTATAACTAAAAGCTTTGATTTAATCCTTATGTCTCTTTCCACACATTATAACTGCTGGTTGTACTATACTGAGCACAGGTCAGGTGACATAAAGCAAGTCCTATAACACATCATTATTCAGATTTCAAATATTAGTAACTTTGAAAAATCTTAGTTAGCCAAACATTTTCATGCAGATTAAACAGATTAAACTGGAACAGAGAAGAATGTTGGAAAAAGACAACTGGCTTTGAATATCAAGATCATACATAAGAAATACAAACATTTTTTAAAAAAAACTGCAGTGATCACCATTTCTACTATCTAAGGAAAGTGGGGAAAAAGCCTGAATTGAGGATGTTCTCAAATTCAAGATCTTTGGAAGTAACTTCAGCTGCACCCAGCAAAACTTATAGTTTCAAAACAAAGATCATTGACTTTTCTTATGTCATTCAGTAGCCTTTGACATCTTTTGCTACAAGGCCCTTCATTGAGATATACCTGCATGAAATCGATAGGAATAGGATTTATTTTCTCAAAAATCATGAGCATAGCAATCGTCATATCTTTAATTTGCTGACAGATGAGACAAAAGTACATTGTTGCTGAAATTTGACCTGGATCTGGCCATTTGCATTCCGAGTCATATAGCTTTAAAAATCTCGCAACCTACACGTCAGTGACATCAGAGGTCATATAGTCAAGTGATATCGACAATAAACAAATTTCCAAAGCTGTTATACATAGAATTTGGACATATATACATCACTTAATGTTTGTAAATAAAGATAATGCATGCTTAATTCTCAACATATTGTTTCTGAGAATGACCAGAAACCAGTCGGTATCGCAGCAGGCTTGAGAAAACCATTTTAAAGAAGTACTGAGCATGTGTCAGCGATGTTTTTGTTGGTGTCGTGTGACTACCACACTTACAAGTGCTCTCTGCTTAGTGAATCTGGTTTTCTTCAAATTGCTGCAACATTTTACAGATTTTCGGTCAATGTTTTCACAATAAATATTTTGAGAAGTTTCTGTTTTTTCAGTTTTACATAAAAAATACAAACATTTATATATTCAAGTTGTTTTCCTACACTAGAAATGGTTTATTCTTGATATCACATGACTGTATGACCTCTGATGTCATCGACATGTAGGTTGTGAGAGTTGTGCAGTCACGTGACTAGGAATGCAAAAGGCCAGATCCAAGTCATATTTCAGCAACGATGTACTTTCGTCTTGTCTGTCAGCAGATTAAAGACATAACGAATGCTATGATTGCAATTTCTGAGAAAATAAATCATATTCCTATCGATTTCATCAGGTATATCTCAATGAAAGGTCGTTCAACTTTGCTGTAGCAGCTAGTAAGCAGCTACTCTATGCCAAATTTTCAATAGGGAATGGACTCTGCCCCTACACCCTAACAAAAATATCCAAATATCAAAAATGGGGTGGCAAGGGTCTGAGGAAACTCGGACTATTGATATGGATACACAGTCGAATGCCTGAGCTAAATATCGGTACCAAATTTATTAACCTACGCAAAGCTTGAAATATCAGCGTTTATTCTTAAATAGGTCGCGCGAGCAAGGAGAGAAGTGTCCTCCCCTGTAGTTATTATATAGTACATGTATGACAGGTCAACTGCTAGGCCTACATGTAAGACCTTGACGCTGATATTTATGTTTTGGGCGTCATTGTAGGACTAGTCAATTGCAAGCAACAATACGAGCCCGTGTTTAGGCTGTGATCGAAATGATATCCCCAAGTTAACGCTATGACACCAAATAAAATGTATTGAATGTCGTTTTGCTTTGACTGGGCTATTATTTCGGACTATCAAATTAAGTATGGCTGATCAATGATTGAAAACCTTCGGAATTTTCAGTTGAACTAATCTCTGTACTCCGAACTTCCTCTTGGTCAGCCATTTTCACTGTCTCTCGCAACAATGACGAAAACTATAACGCCTCAGTTCGAATAACAAACGTTTCAGGCATTCTTATAACATTCCTGGATCATTATATTGTTCCCGTCATAAAAACTCATATTAAAGCACTATCTAGTATGATCTATATTACTATTTTCCTAAGTAAACACACAATATACTCTTTTCAATGTCATACGTGGCAATGGAGTTTGACAGATGACAAAGCAGAACATACACAGTGAAAAATGGCTTCATATTTCGATGAGCACGATTGTCAGCCATTAGAAGATGGACAACAGCCAGATCACATGCTTCACTTAGCAAGGTTGCCTTTTTGCACATCTGGAACAAATATGGAACGAAGATAATATAGTTCTAGTACCCTATATAACTTCTAGATCTACTGGGTATTTCACTCATAAAATTTAAATAAAAGTAAAATTATGTTTTTAAACAAATTATGAGGTATTTATCAGTTTTAAATAATTTTGACGTGAACACTAAAACAACTAATTGAACTTAGGCATTTCTATGTTACGCTGATTGTTTCTGACGCAGGTGGCCGACTCAAAACTAAATGTTGAAAACAAAATCAATAGTTTGAAGGGGAAAATAAAAATTATACCAAGTGACGAAAGTTCTTCAGATTACTTGTACGATCCGTACTGACACTGAACCATGTCCATCATGCTATACAAGAGACAAAGTAAGTAACTTTCAAGCATTCCCTTCTGCATCCGGCCCATGAGGTTTGCAGATTTTCACCCTTATATTCCTGACATTTTGAGTGTTTGATATTATCTAAACTTTTTATGCAATAAATGAGCAAATAAGTGCACTGTCAGTTGAAACAATAAATTTTTGTTTGGTGTTTTACTGTTTTAATTGAGTGAAATATGCAGATATACTACTTATTTGGGGTACAGAGACTTGCAGGATAAGGGCATAGTCTTACAATGTTTGATAACCATCAATGATATTTATGTTGTTTGGATATGAAAAAACCCCACAAATATCAGGGATGTCTGACTATATTTGGCCAGTGTGAGTAACCATATTTCTTGCATTGGATAGAATAAATCCTTAGTTCTACTGACTTTGACATTTTAATCTTAGATCAAATTTAACACCAGTTTAAAATTACAATTCTGTGCATTGAACAATTAAAATGAAGTCTGCATTGTTTAAGGGTTTAAATATAGAACTCACTTCCTGCTCACATTCAATCTGCTAATTCAGTTAAATCCTTTAAAAAAATGTACATGCAGTATTTCACATCTACATGTTAATTAACTAGAATGATATAAGTTTGAATTCTGTATTTATCACAATGTTACCTTTAAAATCTGTTACTTGTATCTTTGATATCTTTGTGTTATCATATTCATAAAAGTACGTAAAAATATCTTGTATATGTAAATTCAGTTTACAAACATCTCTTTACTTGAGTACCTAATGTTGTTTAATGAAAAATTAAAATTTTGATGTAAACTTTACCGCATGGCATATTTATGCAGCATTAAGTGCTATGATTACTTGACGATCTTGCAGAAAGTCATTTTCAAAACAGTTATTGAAGAGATTAAACAAAAACTTATATATGCAGTTAAATCCTTCTATTTTCATAATATCTTTTAGTATGTACTTGTAGATGTGTTTACATGTAAATAGTTATTTTTATGAGTGAAACATCTGCATGTATATATATATATATATATATATATAAAGAGAGAGAGACAGAGACAGGCAGACAGACAGAGAAAGAGAGGCTTCAAGGGAGATTAGTTGTTTTTAACTGAGTTACCCTTTTTAAATAAAGAGAATATTATAGTCACAGATTCTGAATAATGCAGCTACTTGCTTGTACATGGATTTACTTTAGTACGGAAAAAGGGATCAGAGTAAGTATAGTATGAACAAAGGATTAAGATGTATAATCTGTGCAACAGTGTCAAAATCGGCTTCCAGGTATGCAATATGTCTTTGAAAATTTGACCTCACAACTAACTACATGGCATGACTTGTTCAACTAGTATGACATCACCCACTCATAATGTATCAGAGTTGAAGTCTTACTTGTAGGACTTGATAAAGATCACCTTTGGTTGGCCTGGATGGGAATTAGAGACTGATTATTTGGGGATGGATGATGGCATTCTTTGGAAAGAAATTCCAGCCCCAAAGAACTTTAAAAATGTCTTACTTTAATTGTTTGAAAAAAAAGATTTATATCCATTATATTAGTTTTTAAAAAATCTTGAGGTAAACAGAAGAAATCCCAATTAAAACTAAAAGTCCCACCACTGAAAATTAAATGCCATGTCCCATATAATCCAGATGTGAGTGCATTATTTGATGTTCCTAAAAAATAAAAGAAAATGGTATGTGTGAAGTCCTTAAAACATCCATACAGATCAGTTTTGGCCTACATATCCTGATGTAGCACTACTAGGATTCAACAGAATACCATCATATGGTATATGGGGAGATGCACACGAACATGCTGTTGTATTTTATTACGAGAATATGCCAAATTACTTTACTTAGTTCTGTACCAAAACCCATATTCTCAACAAATTCAGATGTATTTCTAAATTATTTAATTTTCATCTTTATATTATATTCCACATTTTTTCTTCTCCTCAGGATGACCACTTCTCAAAATTAGTAATATTAAGGCTAAGAAAGTCTCAAACATCATAGAAATTTAATTGTATCTTATAGATTGTTGTTGGACACAGGTTTAGGAGTGGAATGGGAGATGGAGTTTGAGAGGTAAGAACTTAGTTAGCTATATTCATAATTTTTATAAGCCAAATTGTTACGAATAAACCAGGCAATGAGATATATATGAAATTTAAAGCTTCTGAATTGACGTATGTTAGGGATAATTTTGTGTTATACTAATTAACAGTTATAAACTGGAGATTTTTATTGACATAGGGACCTACAAGTTTTTAAATTATTCCGTTTTATTTTGCCATTAAATAATTTTATGGAATCAGATAGAGTTTTGTTTTACTTAAATCAGGGTCACACATGCCCATTCACCTACTCTGGGTTTCAGGAAAAGTGTTATCTTGTACAACTAACATTGTGTTGGTGTAGAATCATAATATGCATACATAAATCAACTTTGATTATTTCAATCAGTTATTTGCTGCAGATTGATTGGAGAGAAGAGGAAAGTACCAGCCTCCAAGAAAGTCATAGAGGAACTACCCACATCCATTATCACTCCTGCTGAAGCAGGTGGGTTGTATTTATAATCTAGTTATGCATTTAGATAACAATTTTTTATTGCCAGTCTTAGCAAACACTTTGACATGGGTAGGTTTCATGTTTCGAATGCTGATGACTTGTGTGCATGTAGACCTCATGAGATTATATGTTGATGTATTCGCATTAGTTTTCTTCATAATGAAAGACTATTTACTAATGTTGCAGAATGATGAGATAGTTTTAATGCATAATGATATATTTTCCTAGGAGTAAAGTGCACCTTTTGTTTTTACATGTACAGCATTTTCTCCTTTTATTAAATATATTGCATAGCGTTGACTTAGCCTTAAACCAGTTCATATATTATAAAGATGAATTTTGGGCTTGCATTGTTAATATTGTCAAAATTTTGGTAATATTATCAGTGAAGATAGTGCAAAAGATCTAGATGGGATTACATTTTTGTATATTCAGGAAACATGACTCATAGAAATAAAACATGCCAAGTAAAAAACAGTATGAGATCAGTTAAAATTGTTCCTCATTTGCCAAGAGTAATAATAGGAAAAACTTTTCTTTAAAAAAGAAAAACTAAACTTGCATCAGTTCTTATCAAATAAAGCACTCTGCTCCTCTCTGCCCATTTTTAATAAGTTTCTGGAACAAACTAAAATCTTGTAAAAATTGAAATTTGTATTAAGTTACTGATTTTTGTTAACTTCTACAACATTTCTTTAAAAATATAAAGTATGCCGGAAAGTTATAATGAAGGTGGAACATAACATCAGAAGTTGCAGAAAAATCTAGACCATGAAGTACAATTCCATTTAGATTGGCTTGGAAATACATAGGGGGTTTTGTTTAGGGACTGGTGCAATTTTGTCAGAATTTATAAAGTTGTCTTCATCTCTAAAATGTAAATACTATTAACAATACATTTTGAAAAGAATCATGTCAGCAAAAGATTCTAGACACTTAGACTAATTAGGTGTGCTCATTGTGTTTAGATTTTTTTCCCTGGTTTTACAATTAAATTTGATCAAATTGTATGGAGTTCATTTGCACCTGCCACACACCATCTTGTCATCATATATACTTGCTCCAAGTTTCATGAAAATCTCTCCAGCCATTATACAGTAAAGACAAGCAAATTTAAATGGATGGGCAGTGCCATAATATGATATGCCTAACTTGATAAAGATGCATCAAGATTTATGTTAAAATTTAATGTGACACTGGAGTTGCATGAACATCTTGGTCACCAGAAGCAAGTGTTCATGCTTTGACTTTGATCTTGAGAAATGACATTGATTATGGTGTGCAACACAGCTGTAGTCATGATATGTTAGGGTACACACTTTCCTCCCAGCATCTTTAACAGCTTCAGCCTGAACATAAATATTAACCTTCATGATAGAAACATGAAAGTGGAATTAAAAAAAAACATCGGGCTATCATGGGCATGAGCTTAACAGATTCATGTCTATAAATAATGGATTTGTTTAGTTCAAGACTTTGCATGAAGAATATGTATTAAAGTTTACATGTCATTTTTACTTTGAGACTAAGATTATTAAAGTCACAATAAGTTGAGATGTAGAAATACAAATTTTGATAACACAACTTTTAAAGGCTTAAAGTTCAGCCAAGACATTACATGTAACCTTTGAGATGACTGTGATATTAAATTTGCAGATAGGCTTTTCATAGTGGTTCTAAAATGTTTTATTTTCATCTGCGTAAACAACTTCTGAGCTACAGCCCAACCATGAAAAATTACCTTGATATTGAAGACAAGGTCAAAACAGTGTTTTGCGTGGCATGACCTTTAAAGCTGAGTTTATGTTGCATGAATTTTATTATATTCTTACTATCCTTCAGAATTTATGGGCTAGTGTCCTGACACAAAAATAGATATAATATTGATATCGGGTCTTAACCTTAACAAAAAGATAACAAAAACAAAATGACACATTCAGAAGTTATTATATAAATATAAAATTCATTACACAAACCTTCAGTGGTTTTAGAGTTAGAATCCTAATACAAAAAGTGAAGAACCTTTACCAGTGACTCCCACACACCCAGGAACTTAGCTCCAGAGTTCAATCCCTACCCAGGCACCTAGCCCCCATGTCATAACTTTGAAACTTTTGTGATACCCACCCTGTATCCTTATGTTCATATGCTAAGATTAACCCCATTTACAGTTTGTTAGCCACTGAGATCCTCACCATATTAAATACATAATACATTTTGAGTGTGAGAAGACAAATGCATATACCCAATTGACATTCCTTGGGGACTCGGACACAATTCCAGTTATTATTATTGTTGTTATTATTATTATTTTTATTATTACTGCTATTCCAGTAAAATATATTTGGGACCGAAGGAAGGCATTTTTAATTTAGAGTAGTCACCCATAGATGCAATTTAGAATTATGCAGAATTTTCGTATGAACTCCGATATGAATACCCTAGCATTTATTTAAGAATTGTGCCTTCGATGGGTATCATTTATGTTTAAATGGAACAGCCCTCATTATTATTATTATTAATAATTATTATCATTGACACTTATTTTATCAAAATGTTGATTTTAATGTAGATGTCATACAATTTTAATAACATTCATGGACTCCAAACCAAACTTGTCTGGATCTACATTACTTCATGAGCATGTCAGGTTATGAAATTACATGCGATGCATCCACATACCACTTTTCATGGGGTGGGTGAAATTGAGTACAAAATACTGAAGTTAAACAATGAAAACACAAAACTACAAACATGAATGAGAAAAAAGGCAAAATTCCGTTTCAGTTGTGTGTGTTATGTCTCACATACCACATAGTAATCTATTCATAATGCATAGCAAACTCAGCAACATAGACCAAAAATGCTGGTGCACTGTGGGCAGGTAGATCAATGTCTACATTGTTTGTAACCATAAAAAGGAAGCAAACTGCAGAGATGCAGGCACACTAAGCTACAGTAGATTTTGGTTGATGTTCTCACTTGGTTTTTTGAATGTGGGGGAAACAAAATGTAGTTTAGTCATGTTTTTTTGTGTTTTACAGCATTATGAATGCTATTATTATGGTAAGACAAGTCGAGGACAGTTGAAGAGCATCACTTAAATACAGTTATGTCACTTTTTGATGTGTATATTTATGTATTGTTCAGCCCTTGAAAAGAAATGTCCAATATGCCTTGGTCTTCAAGATGAAGATGATGAAGTCAAGCAGTTACCTTGTTCTCACAAATTTCACAGTCAGTGCATTCTTCCTTGGTTAAACAAGGTAAGTATCTTTCCAGAAGTTTTGTTTGTGTCAGAAGGGTAAATGATTAAGAGTTATTTCCCATTTGCATATTCAGTCATCAAACTATTGAAAAGATTACAATACTTAATTAAGTGTCCTTGTACACATTTTTACAAATTCAAA
This sequence comes from Sinohyriopsis cumingii, assembly GCA_028554795.2. Taxonomy (NCBI): domain Eukaryota; kingdom Metazoa; phylum Mollusca; class Bivalvia; order Unionida; family Unionidae; genus Sinohyriopsis; species Sinohyriopsis cumingii. The sequence goes on from CM068826.1 coordinate 107,700,482, forward strand.
AGTATTTTAAACTCAGAAATGAATATCAGTCAGTCTGCATACAAATGTACATACACTTGTAATTATAAAAGAAATTATTTAATATCATGTCCACTAACTTTCTTTTCTTTACAGGTCAATACATGTCCATTATGTAGATATGAGTTGCCCACTGATGACCCAGATTATGAAGCCTACAGGAAACAGAAGGTCAGTATACACTTTCTTAACATGTTGACAAACAATACTCCATACTTAGAAGTCAGACAAGCAGAAGGTTTGTGCACAATAAAACCTGATAAACAACAAAAAATAGTCTGTATATCTGAAAATTAGCCATTTTAAAATTTTACAATTAATCGTAATAGCCACTTTCTGCTGAGAGTTGTTTTATACTGTACAGTAGTATTGTTAGTGCTGAGATTCTTGTCATACTGTACAGTAGTGGTGTACTGAGTGTGGAAATACTTGAGTTGTGTAATATCCTGTACATGTGCTGACATTCTTAAGTCTCCACATCATAAATTTAAGTCTAAACTGGTTAAAAGATTTTGTCACACCAGTATATGCCAGGGTTTGTTACAAGTAAAATTTGTCCTTGTACCAGGCCGTATTTTGCCCACCCCTGCCTTAGATGCTTCCAGGCTGCAGAATCGTGGGTTTCTCACAAGAGAGATCTTAGTCATGCAACTTCTCAAAACCATTTGTGCGAAAAGGTCACACAAATTTTTTGTGATTCCTACAATTTTTTTTGTTGTACTCCTTGCATGCTTTTTAAAAACAAAATATGAAAATAATGGCACTTCAACTCAAGTCTTGGTCATCTGGAGCAGAATTAAATCCTACCATCCGTACAGTCCAAGTTGGCTACCACAGTGGTGTCCTTGGGCAAGGCACTCAGCTCATTGCCCTGGCTCTAAATAACCTACTTTTATTGCTGTGCCATGAAGAACCCAGCCAAATGAACCAAGTAGAATTTGTCCAAATACAAAATAAATTATTCTAGCTTGAATACAGATTGATACAGATGCTGTCATTAAACCATCAAATATAGCTGCTTTTACTGAAAGTAGAAAACATTTACACAACTATAATTAAAAAAATGCTAACTTGCATTTTATCAACCTTGACACACAGCAACTTGACATGGGTGTCTTTTACTATTGGACAAATTGCACTTCTGTACAAGCTCTACCCACCGATTTAATTTGGTTTTTTAAAATAATCACTCACATACCATGTGAAATTATTCAACCTGAGCAACAAGCCCATACAAACATGCCAAGCTACTTGCCAGCAGTGAGCAGTAAACATTAGGTTTTCATTGCCTAATTTTATCCTATGGATTGAATTGAAAAATTATATGTAAAAGTTTGTTATAGATATGAAAATTTCAAAAGTGTACAAGATTATGTAATTATTTTTTAAGTAAAGACTGTATAATAAAAAAAAAAAATTAAACAAAATCCCAGGATAAAGTAAGTGAAATGGTTACATATTTGTCAGGGTATAGCAATGAAAATTCTGTTAGTAATAATGCAATGTCACCAGGAGCAACACCAATCATTTTATCTTTTTAATTCTGAAATATAATGACTTTTCATGAAGACAATGGATACAAAAATCCAAGCTTACTCTATATTTTACATTTAGTTCAAGTCATCACTGGCAAGTTACATACAAATTTAAACATGTTTTAATAAATCTTATCAGCCTTTACAACAGAAATATTCCAGAGACACAATTTGGTTACATATGTAAATCATTTTTCTGTGTGTATTCACATGGCCAATATCTCTCAGCAACTTTTTAACATCTGTTTTCCTATTGCTTATGCTACTCCACATATAATTGCTTTGTTTGAAATATTGTGAAACAGAGTACCTGGCTTGATGGATATCATAGGATTGTTTACCCTGTAAATGTAAAATATTGCAGAGTGAGGTGTTTGTTACAGTTTGCATTGATATACAATTAGCAGTAAAAAGAAAGTTTTCTGGAAACTGAATGTACATGATTGTTTGCAATGGCTACATTTGTCCTAGCCCTCCTGCATCATTAATGGCAAATTGCCAAAACAAGCCTTAAGCTGTTTTACGAGTACAACCAAAATATCAAAATATCAGCTTTCAGCAAATTTCCATTTTAGGGTGTTGCATGTACTATTCACCATACCCTGTATACCAGTGAATATGTTTTCGTGTACCTCCCACATATTCTTCTTCACATGAAAAGCACAAGTTCATGTGACTTGAGCACTGTTTCATATGCAACTCTTGCAAATTTAAATCAGCTGGAATAGGCACCTCTTCAAGAATGGCCTCTAATAGTACAGATTAAAATAGCCAGGTTTCTTTACTCAAGATGGTCAGGTAATGATTAACCTTGGCAGTGAGAACATGCATCATTAGGATGGCTAAATGCAGTTTTTGAACTTTACCTCTCTTGTTCAAACTCAACTCCCTCACAACAGTCTGTAAAAAAAGATGCTTCACCAGAAACTTTTTACAGATGCTGATTATTTCCAATCAAATTGACATTGATAAATTTACAGAACTGGTCCTTTCATAGTTATTAAATATGTTCCTCTGTTGCATTATTTATAAAGTAAACCCCAAATGCTTTCAGTAAACTCTGTATATTATTTTGCTCTTATTCAATCACTTTCTTCTTGCAGGCTCGTGCCAAGCAGCGAGAGTTTGAATTGGATTCCCTACATGGATCAATGTTTGGCTAGACCATGTACAGTTTAGTTGTATGGATCTACTTTATTTAACGCAATTACATTCTTAATAAGCAACCTAAAGAGGATTATAAATATACTGAATTTATATTTTTTGCCATCCATTTCTGTTTTTGCTTTGAATAAAAGCGGATTGTTTTAAGGCAATAGGTTGATGTTAGTAGTTTGCTAAACAAGTACAAGTTTTCTGTTATCCTGAACTGTACAAAGAATATAAAAGAAACAAAAATTAGATTTTCTGAACACTTCCATGCAAATCTAGATTCTGAGCAAGTAGAGCAATGTAGGATTTTTCTAGACTGTAATGTCACCTTTAAATTGCAATGGTTTTTATTTTTTTGAGGGGATTATTCCTCGATGTTACATAAAATTCCAGTATGAACAAGCGTATTTAAATGTTGATATCTCCTGCTTTTCAGCAGCCATTACAAGGTAGGGGGCAGTTCAGGTGAAATAATCACCGTATTGCATGTTGTTTTGTCCAGATACACAGAGAAAGCAAAGTTCACTTCACCTTTTTTGAGTGGACTTTGTTATCCAAATCCCCTTTTTGCCCTTTAAGTACAGTGTCAACTCATATATTTTCTGATCAAAGTATTTTCTTGTATTTTGATATACTTTTGTGTCAAACTGTAAACGACTATGTTAGTGATTATGTTTCAATTTATCAAATACCCACCAAATATAAATACATAGAAATACTCTGCATTTATATTCCAGTTACAAGCAAATTACTCTGCAGAGGTTAACAGACTATTTCCTTGTAAAAGTAAGCATATTTTTCCTATTATATCCAGACAAAATAGGAAGAGAGGGCTTAAAACTCTGTGCTTCATTCATTTTTGTATAGTAACCTATTTTTGAGGTTACCGTATTTTAAAAAAGCCCACAAAATCATACAAATAAAACTGAATCAAGAAAGTTTATAAATTATTTTCAAAGTTCAATAAGTGTTTCTTGTGTTTTTATATTGTATGACTCAAAGGACCTCTCTATATTCACCTTTCCTCTCTTCCATCACTTCGCCCAATTTTAGCAGGGCAAAGAGGGCATATCATCCTGAAATTTTAGTCCATTATTGACCCTGCAAATGGCTGCAACGCAGCTGGACTCAACATAGCTGTTATCCAAAATGAATATTGTTTTTTGGCAAAATCAAAGGCCACAACTACACCAAATGATGAGGGTTCATAAGTGTAAAGCTGTGTACAAAATTGGATCGAAATATGATTTGAATAGAGTTATTGACCAGAAAAGCAAGTGGTGAGGTGGACATTCAGTAGCAAAAAAGCTCCTCTACACAATAAAAAATAACCCCATTACTTAGTAGTCTTGTTCATTTGAGATCTCATAATTAAGCTGCAGAGTTAAGTTGAATCCAACAGAGTTATCAGAATTGTCTGAAATTAAAAATGAGATTTGGATAGAAGATGAATTAATGAATAGACAAAGAGGTGAAAAGATAGATGTATAGATATACCAAACATAATATCCAAAAAATATCTTTATAATGATTTGTTCATATATAAATTGTTCTCTGATATTTATCAGGACATAAAAATGTATTACATCTGAAAGTCTTTCCTTTCAGTTTAAGTATAGGAGACATGTACTACAATTCTGAAAGATAAAGTGATATTTTTTCCTCCAACATTACAATGTTTATTCCTGATACACCTGCTGCCTCATACCACTCAACATGGAATGGAAATACAAATTCTAATCTTTTTTACAGCTATTAGTGGTCTTCTCAGTGACAATCTTATAAAACTGAGACAGAAACAATCAATTAATAAACATGGCCACAATCTCATGAAAAGTGCAATGTTGATAAAACTGGAGAATTGACTTTCAAATTTTGCTTTGGAGTGTGCAAGAATAAAAATGACACAGCAAATTGTCAGATTAAAATTGACATTTTTTTTTAATGTATCAAAATAAACAAACCTACAAATGTGATGTGACTCATTTATCATCTTTCTTGTTTCCTCTATAAAAAAAAATCTAAATGTGAAGATTTGGTATCACTATCTGTCATAAAGAAACGTCACATCCAAAAGGATATGCATGAGATTCAGGTGTTCTATATACACAGATGTTACCTTCTGCGTATATTCCATCAGAAATGACGTTACTTCATGAGAAATAGTACACCAAAATGCAGTAAGATTTCTTTCAATAACAAAAGAAAAGTATGGTAATTAACTGGTCCAATAACATTTTCAGGGGTTGCCTTAAAACTCAAATTTGTAAAGTTGGTTTCATTCTTAAAAAGTCTTTGAATAACTTGTTGAATTTTCCCAAATCTTCCTAATTTATCAGAGAGAATATAAAATATCAAAACTGAATAAAATATATCACTTTTTCAGGGATGGTCCTGGCTTTTAAAAAGCTGTCGCCAAAAAAATCGCCAACCTCAGTATTTTGTCGCCAATTTTCAAAAAGTGTCGCCAAAAAAAGTAGTGTACATTTTTCCAAGTGTTAATTTAGTCTGTTAATGTAACAGGCAATGAAAATTACAAAAGATGGATTAGTTAATACTTTAATTACAAGAAGCATTAACAAAATGTTACAAAGTGTTACATGAAGATCCGTCGCGATTTTAGGGCTGCCCACTTGTTGAATGCAGTTTCAAAGTCTAATTTTTCACATCTGTACATGCTGATTCTCATTAAATTCTCGAGAGATGAGATGCAGAGCTTATTTCTGGTGTCAGTTTTTATGAAGTTCATCTTACTGAATCCACGTTCACAGTGTACAGTGCTGACAGGTGACACCAGTAGTCTCTCAGCAGCCCCCCCCCCCCCACCTTTATGGCTAGCTTCACAAAGCTTGTAGCGAATTGCTTCCTAAATCCCAAGAATGATCACTGAATGCTGTATAAATTTTCTCGACAAGAAAAATAGGATCTCCATTCCCACGAATGAAACTTACACGAGTCAACACCTGGCAATATTGGACCGTATATAGAAGCATAAATTCACACCCAACTTAGGGATTCTTTCACTCCTGTATTTTGAAAAATAAATAATTATTATTAATTATGCAAAACTGTTTTTTTTTTTTTTTTTTTTTTTGCTATTTCTTGTTGCGGAGTTTAAGTCTCTGCAGCCGTAACACAGGACTGATGGCAAAAGGAAAAGATCAATGAGTAAAATGCTGCACTGGCGACAGATGTAATTGTGATTTAGATTGTTTCCATTTGCTTTGTATTTATACACCGTTGTCGGTACTTCAAAGCTTATCAGTTTTCTATGAAGGTTCAGCAAAACTATTGTATTGGTATATGTATAAAAAAAACAGAAGGATTAGCCATACAATTAATTGTATCTGTTCTATTCGCGTCTTCAGAAGTCGGTCAGTTGTAGGTATAGTGCGGTAGCATGATTGACTGTATCGCAGCATACAGTACTCAGCCCAGATGTCAGCATAAGCAGATTATGATGTAACAATGCACTGTAAAGATGGGGTTGTCAATAAGAACAAAGGATTGTTTGTGTAACAGATTGATACCAATGCATTGCTTAGTCAAGTTTGTGGCTTCCTTTCGTTCTGCCTTTTAATTTATCCAGTCCAAATCCACGATTGTATGTACAAATTAAATAACCAAAAAGTATGTCGCCAAAAAAATCGCCAGATGGGATATTTTTGTCGCCAATAAGGAAAAAAAATCGCAATTTGCGACATTGGCGAAGCCCAGGACGATCCCTGCTTTTTAAGTCCAGTTTACTTTATTTATGTGTTTTCCAAAAATAATAAATAGCTGAATAAAATGTGATCCTTTTGCTGTAGTGGCTTGCTAATTACATGTAGTTATGTGCTTTTCATGTTAAACAAGGTAACATATGGGGAAAATTCAATTTCTATAGAAAGAATACTCCTTGAAAACTTTATTAAATCCTTAAAACTCATTGAAAAACAACCCTCTGGGGCTATACAAACCATGTGATCCCTCTCAGGTATAACCTAAAAGGTCCCTCTAAGTTTAATCAACATTACACTATGAATGAAAGAGACTGGTAGCAGTGAAAATGCATTTAAGAATAGAGCAAATTCTGCTTAATAAATTTGATAAAAGAAATGCTACTACTACTTCAGTGAAACTTAAAGTATTATATTCTTGTTGTTTTGGGCCATGATTTCCAAATTCAGAGCATGCATTTTCTTGTACTATACTTATTACAGTTGATTTACACCAATTCAGTTTTTGGGTGAAGCATACATACTATTATATTTTATCTATAAAGTGTGAAGTACATTAAGAATTACATATCAAAATCAACTCCTTGTGTATGCTACCTTTGGTGAAAAGCAGAATCTTAATGGGGTTTTTTTAAAGAAAAAAACAAACAAAAGAAACTGCAGCCAGAAAGAAACAAAGGTTAAGCTCAGATAACAAGTTCAGAGCATGTATTCACAAAACTTGTGATTTGAAAAGTTTTCAAAACCTTCAAATTTAGCAAGCAGTGAAGGGAACCAAATTTTAAACAATCCTGATATTATTTAAGCTTAATGCATCTGATTCCAAGTTTCATCCTCACAAATTTTAATAAGGCACAAGAATTAACAAAGGTGTAGCATATCTAATGATCCCAATGTGGACTGGAGTACAAACATGCAGAAACAAATATCCTAATGGAAATGTTTCAGTTTATTTAGCATCAAGCATCTGCATTAAAAAAATGAGGGAATGAATAAAACACTTTTTGACTGTACCAAGCAGTAATGAAGTACTTTAGGCTGTACTTCATATAAGTTAAATATCACCAACAGTCACATGTAACAAAACAAAATGTCAATACAGTGAAACTTGGTTAATCAAACTCACAAAAGTGGATATAGCGGTATCTGAATAAATAGATTTGGAGAGCATTCATGTATGCAAATTAACAGATAATCTGCTTTCATACACACGGTTTCTACTGTTGTAGTGCATCTTTCTCATCTCGATAGGAAATAGCAAAGGAAACAAATGCTCATATTTCCTGTATATCCTTGTGCCTCTGATGCCAAATTTTGAGAGTTTTCACACACCGACATATTGACAGATATTTAATTTGGCACCACCCTAGTTAAAAGTGTAGCAAGTTCTATATATAGTGTGACCCCAATATATTGTCTATTATAACAAGAATTCAGATACAACACAATCTTCATATGGCTCCCAAAATTTCATATGCATATATTTTGCTCCTACACACACAAAAAATGTCTTCTTAAAAGGACAAAAATAAAGAGTAAGTTTACTATCATTTTGGGGAAGCGATCATATGAATTCTAATATAAGGTGATTGTGTAGCGGCTCCAGAAAATTTGTATACATGTATTTTTTTTTGTACATGAAGTATTATTTCTTCTTAAATGTACAGAGAAAAAAAAAGTGTTAAAAATTTACCATCATTTAGGGGAAGAGACCATGTATGAATTCCATTATAAGATGATTGAGTTTTGGCTTCTGAAATTTTATATTCTCGTATGAGAAAAAATATTTTTCCTTCTTAAAAGTATGAAAAATGACATGTAAAAGCTTTATTCAGTGATTGTGCTGAGCTTAGCCAATGTTGCAAATTGCAGGGTTTTTTCCCCGTATTTGGCAACAAAATATACCATCTGGTGATTTTTGTGTGACAACATTGTCAGCTGTTTAAACTTGTATATACCATCTTGGGTCTGGAGTAGAGAAATTCAAGTGCACCATGAAAGGAAGCTGCAAACCTGGATTATAAAATGCAGCTGGAAACCATCTCAACAGAACATTGTTACATCATAATCCTCTATGTTGACACTGGCCTGCCATATGCTGTGATCCACTCAAACAGTCAAGCTACTGGACTAGCTACAACCATCCTTTGGACAGGAACAAAAATGACTACAACTGACCAACCAGTAGCTATTTTCTTTAAAAATATACACGGGGAAAATAGTTTTTTTTATTTTTCAAACAAAATGTATTATTGCTGAAGCATTGATTGTCCTGTATAAATGCTAAGAGAAAAAAATTCAGTCTCAATCAATGGTCTACAATTATCTGATGTTACTGCCAGAGTAACAAAAAGGCATTTGTTTGGCGATTTCAATAACAAATGCACCCTTCATCAACGCCAGCCGACTACAATCTTCAACAAGAAATAAAACTGCTTTCATCAAAGAAATCAGCACCAGACTTAAATAAATGCAGTGGAATCTGATGGATTTTGTTGCATTTTCCAAAGTTCCCAGAAGACATTTATTGTGTTATTAATTTCCCTTTTTTGGGAATAAACATTTATGCTTATGATCACTATGTATGGCAGTATGAATTTTCAATCCTTTGAAGCCATAGATTTCTGGCCATCAAGTTACTTATTAATTTGTTCACATGGTTTCATTTCCCGAAATGAATAGCTTCATCCCCTGGGTAGCCTTGGCAAGATGATACCCGTCTCCAGCTGACCAAAGTATAGGCCAGTTAAAGTACTTGTACATTTAGCATATAAACAGCTATCACCACAAGCTACTGGTGACAATATTTTAGTGACTTGTTTAGTGATGCATTTGTTAACAATGGGATATGGATTAAACGAGGACTAACATTTTTTTATGTGTGTTATTTGTTCTCTAATGGGATTTCACTGATACGTGAATTTTATAACATTTGAGCTATACTTGAATTCATGGATTTTTCATATACATCGTCAGTACTTATTGCATTATTGGCTCTACTACAGAAATGTAAGCTGTCAATATGTAAGTGTATATCGGACTAGTTTTGTCTTCATTTAATGAAAAGCATGTATTTTTGCACCTGCTTTTATTACACACACACACATTCCTGACCATCTTTTTTTGGTACATGCAAATTTTCTTCAGCTAACTGACTTCCTTGGTTATAACACGGTTCGGTCTATAACATGGTTGCGTTCTATGAACCCCATCCACCGTTTTATAGTGGTGTCACACTGTATATGCATTTGGAGTGTTTAATTTGGTACAGTTTTCATTCTCCACCAATACAGCAAAATTCATAGACCTCCACAAAATATAAACACTACAAAAGTTTGGAAAGCATTTATGAAATGAATCTCATCCAATTCAAATTTTTATTTAAACCGATTTATAGTAGGCCTGATTCAGTAAATGACTTGCATTAATATGGAGTGGTGTTCAATATTCAAATCATATCAACAAAATAGGAGTTGTACACAAATTTATCACAAATGTCATTTTTATTTCATTTGCTGGTATATTTCAAAATGCTAAAGTAAATGACATTACAATTACAATAAAACAGAAGGTAATATCTTTCTATATATTGATCTGAGCATATAGATAATTTCATAACTTGTCCTACCCAATGATTTTCTTAAAAATGCAAAAAATTTCTCAACATTTACATTTGTGTATCTGTTTTGAAGGAAAATAAACATATTTCACTTCTTTCAGGAATGTTGAGGAGTTATGTATAATTTGAAAAGTTTGTTATGCTTGTATCTTTATTTCAAATCTGGATCACTGTTGTATAAAAATAAAAATTCCCCTGAATAAACAGAGTAAGTCTGGTGGTATGCTGATTAAGGTGCTGCATGTAAAATTATAAGTAGTTTTAAATATAGACTAATGGAACTATCTCCCCCAAAAGATTTCCTAAACAAGTATTATGAAGTTAACAAATGAGAAGGTATTTTCTCTTTCAGGGTTAAGTCCAACAATTATCAGAGTACAGACCTAAAGATTTTAAAAACATGCTTGCAATCAACCTTGGACTAAACTTGAAATTTGCAGTTTTTTCTATTCATACTGTCATATATAGAGGACTGCACATTTGTGCTCCTTTCAAATGAGGACATTTGTGCAGCACTTTAAGGGAATGACATTCCATAGGTTGAAATAAGATTTTTGAATTCACGTCTGTGGTGGACATGCTGGATGTCGAACTGGCACCATTTTCATTAGGGTAAACAAGACCTCATTTTAGGACCAACAAGACTAGATTTTCAAGATGGTTGCCACAGTGGCCATGTTAGATATCTGATTGGCACCAATTTCATTTAGGACCATCTTAAGAGATTGCTGGTGAAAGCACAATATTGATATGTGCAGCCATCAAGATGTGGCAGCCATATTGGAAGACACTGTCAACATTTTGATCTAAAATCAACTTGACATCATAAGAAGTCTTTCAATGAAATCCCAATGCTGATATGACCATTCATTCTGGAGTAGTGATAAGATTTTCAAGATGGCAACTGTGGTGGCCATCTTATGTGTGGAGAGCACCATTTTTATTTATGATCAACTAGAAATCATAAAAAATTCATTAAATAAAACCTCCAAGTTGATATGACCATCCATCTCAGGAGGAGTAGCAACAATATGATTTCAAGATGGCAACTATGATGATCAAACTGAACATTAGACTGGCATGTTTACATTTAGTTAGCTAGACATCAAGTAAATCTGGTGAAAACCTCATGACTTTCAATTCAGGAGAAGTACTTATAATAAAATTTTCAAGATGTCTGTTGTAGTGGCCATATTGGACAGCTGATCAGCAGCACTTTTATTTAAGACAAAATAGACATTATGAGAATTCTTTTGACAATATGAGTTTCTGTTCATGAGAAGTAGTAATGAGAATTTCAGGATAACTGCTGTGGTGGCCACATTAGACTAGACCTCAGATCGGCACTATCATTTTCATTTAGGACCAACTAGTCATCAAAAGAAGTATTTTAGTGAAAATCCCATGTAGATATGGCCAACCATTCAGGTAGAGTTGCAATAAAAACATTCTCAAGATTGCTGCTATGGTGGCCATATGTTTGAGCAGCACCATTTTCATTTAGGACCAAATAATCCTTGGCATGAATGTATGTGTTAAGTTTCAGAGAAAATCCCCCAAGTAGTTTAAGCAAAGTAGCAATACCAAACTTGGGCTAACGGATGGATTGAGACTGGATGACTACCAACATATAACAGAAGACAGGCCACACCATTAGCTCTTCTGGCATATGACCATTAGAGCTATAAACAAATTACTTCAAACTTAACAAGCAAGGTGTTCATTAGACATGGTAGAATGATTGAAAATGACAAAAACATGATTTCGGCTCTGAACTGCAGTCAATATTCTTCAGCCCATGGGTTTTCTTCTAAGTAATTGTCCACAACTTCTTTCATCGCCAGATTTGGAATCAACTGATCTTGTGTTAGGTCTGTGCGTGTGACTGGATCAAAGTGCCCCACTCTCTGTGTAGAAAGATGAGAATGGTGGTACTGTTAGAACTACCAAATAAATTAACTCAAAACATTTTCTATGCAAAGAAATGCTTTAATATGGTAAAAATAATGAATTAAAATTTTGTGTAAGTGAACAACTTTTTACACCTGAGCTCACAAAAATGATGATGTCATGGGTAAGGCATGTAACTGCTGACAGAATAAATTCTGACCATTTTTTAGAGGAGAAAAAAATGTTATGCAACAACATATCTTTATTAATGAGAATACTTGTATTTTATTAATCTTTTCAGGTAAATTTCCTTGTTCAAATATTTCATAAAAGTGACACACCCTATATTTGTTGAAATATCCATAATGGCAGTATACTGGGTGATTGTAAATTACTGCTGATAATTAAAAATATAACCCATAAAAGGAAGAAAAAAAAATACTAATATGATTATAACTAAAGAAAATTGTAAATATTTTTCTAAAATATTTACTCCATTATTTCAGAAACTAACACAAGTGTTGCTGAACCTGTTGTCTCGTCTGTGTCTGTATGCTTGTCAGTATAACCCTGTATCTAAATTTCACAAATTTTCGTTGACTTTTTCTGTTAAAGTAGGATGGTCAGCAAGACAGGAACTCCACTTGTTGCTATGTATTTCGTTTTAATTTGCATATAGCTAATTTTTACGATCACAATGGAAACCATCATCTAGATTCAGTCATAAGAAATTGACCATTTCATTTTTCAGTTGGTGGTGGGGCTGGGATTTTCTTTTGAACCAGATTTTTATTATTATTTGACATGAGATAATTACTTTTTTAATTTAACAAGAGTCCCTGAAGGAACGTATGCCCTACCAGCCAAATGATTTTCTTTTTAAGACCATTTCTTTCTTTAAACTTCTTAGTGTTGAACAAACTCTCTGACATTCTTCATCTACATTATTTTCAAACTGGCTGCTATTGTGGACATACTGAATGTCAGATTGGCACCATTTTATTCTGGACCAACAAGAGATCACATGTAGTCTTCTGGTTTGGTTTGATGTCTTACAGCACAGCAACATAAGTAGTTTATTTAGTGCCAAGGCAATTGAAGTAAAGTACCTTGCCAAGGACACACCATGGTAGCTGACCCTATTTGGTCCACTGGTAGGATTCTAACCCACACCCTTCCAGTCATGAGTCCTGCATGTTAACCACTGAGCTACCTCAGCTACTAATGTTGTCTGGTGGAAACCTATGTTGTCATGACTTTCCATTTGAAGAAGGCAGCAAGATTTTCAAGAAGGCTGCAATAGTGGCCATATTGGATGTCACGTTAGCACCATTTCCATTTAGAATCAACCAAACATCTGAGGATACTTTTTGGTTAAAGGTTAATATCAATATAACTAGTCATCCAGGAGCAAGTGATAACAAGCTGGTCATTATGTCAGCCATATTGGAAATTAGAATGGCACCATTTTTACTTATGACCAAATTGACATCAAAATAAGTCTTAACACCAACATAGCACTATAAAAAGTTTTGTAAACACCCCATTTCGATACAACCATTCATTCAGGATGAGTTACAATAACAATATTTCCAAGATGACAACTGACATTTATATTGGTTGTCAGAAAAGCACAACCTTCATTTCAGACCAACTAGACCTTATTGGTAAAGTTTTATGGCAATCCTGCAAGTAGTCTAGGAGGAGTAGTGACAACAAACTTGTGCTAATGGATTACAGATGATGAACAACAAACAGATCATCCCATAAACTCACCTCGTCTATGGTCAGAAGAACTAAAAATCAGAACAAGATTTTCTTCAAGCCATTTTTGAGTTTAAAAATGTAAACCCATTCAATTAAACTGAAAGTTAAAGGTTAGGCCCTAGAAGAGTTTAACATCAGAAAACTACACATTTGTTGCAGGTTGCAAGTATAATTATGTGCTTGAAGTTTGTCTGAAATGAAATGAAATAATATGTGCACTTTGATCCAAATATTTATCTTTGCCACATGCAGTCAGAAAGCTTATGGATATGAAGCATAAAGTAGACATTAAAATCAGACTCCGTAACAAAGTCAAATATGGGGAATAACTCTAGACTGATGCTGATTAAAGTGTGAACAGAGACGCATTATGGACTGATAGGTGGATGGAAAGGTGATTACTAAGGGGTTCCTGCATCTCATCTTGGGGCTTAATTATTTTCAAAGTGTAATGGAAACTTGATGCTTGTAAATATACCTGAAGATGCTCCAAGATGTCTTTTCTGTCATATGTTATGCCACTTGGTGTTATCACAGGATCCCGCATAAGCTCAAAACTGATTCTGCCACATAAGAAATCTGGAACATCTCTTTTCTTAAAAAAATAAACAATAATAAATTACAAATGTGAATATGAAGCAGCTCCTTCTACACATATGGTGCAAAGAGCTTGGTTCAATATGTAAAGGCAAACAGGAGCCGTAACTCATTCAAGTTTGTTCTTAAAATGAACATGTTAATTCTGACCTAAATTTTCTTAATAGAAACCTAATACCAAATTTAATTTATTTTAATTCCTAAAGTCCTTCAGAAGCTAGTGAAAAGAAACAAAACTCTTGAGCGATATAACATTGTATCTCAATTTTCACAGATCCAGTAAGGCATTAAAAATTGAAATTAAAGTTTCATATTTAGGTGACTTCAACCAAAGAAGTCCTTCAAAAAAGTTGATCAGATACAAGACTCACAATAATGAATGCAAATTTGTATGTCAAACAGGGTCTATAACTCATTCAAAGTTTGAGTGTAATTTTTCAACCCCAAAAGTCCTTGAAATGTTGAGCAGAAACAAAATCCCCAATATATGCTAACTTAAGACTCAAAATGTAGCCAAAACTCTTATAAAATTGCACAGAATGGTGTAAACTGACCTTCAACATGGGTTTTAACCAAGAAGTCCTTCCAAAGGTATTTAGCAAACCTAGGCATGATCGACAGCTGGATGTAATGGGACAAATATGGACAACGCAATCTTACAGAATAACATACATAGTTATGAAATATTTCATTGTGCTTAAAGCTTTGTGGCAGTTTGAGAACTAAAATAGTACATGGACTGAAGAAAATATTTCAATCATGATCAATAAATATTAAATATAATTCAGCTATTTTAAATTTTTAGCTTTGTTTTTCATCCATTTATTAGTAACAGATGTTTGGGCAAGTATTATGTACCCAATTCTTGTTGCACAACATTGCTTATTTCTTGTATTTCCTTTTAGCATTCAATATGTCTCATGGTGCTGGTTCATTTTATTTGGAACTGTAGAAGTTTGATGGACAGCAGTTTGATGGGATGGAACTAAAGGCAGTTCTTCCAGACAATCAACCTCTAACCATCCTAGTCAATGAATTTGTCATCTACATTGACAGAAGGTAAGTATTTATCGCCTTTATCAGAACTAACTCCTCCAAACAACACCCTTATAACCTTATCTCAAGATCAAAGCTGTAATTTTGTTGCATCGATACATGTTATCTGGTAATCAGTGTATATTAAAAATGGTATATACACTGGTCACTTTGACTGATGGATCAAGAACTATGTATAATGTATAATTCAAGTCTGATACTAATTTTGACCAACAAAATGTTTTTTTTTTCATTAACAGAATATAAAGATTTGCATGGTCAGAAATTACTGAAAATATTTTGCACCTGTCATTTCTGGATACTTTCTTTCTTTCTTTATTTAATTAATCTGTTGCAAGTTTAAAAACTTCAATATGAGCCCCCTGAACTTCTTTCAAGTCTTTAACTACAGGGAGTCTAAAGGAGATGTGTAAGCTATCAACACATGGAAAAGATGATGTTCAGCAGCTGTTAGAATACTTTGCCCCACTCTTCCATACAGATCATGACATAGTCCACAAACAGTACATCAACTTCATGGCAAAGATGAAGACCTACAAAAGTTCAGAGGTCCCAACAGCAGAGGTGCATGCAACAATCATCAGGAAATCCACAGGTGAAACTGATGAAGTTGTAAAGTTCCACAAAATAATGCTACTTGTGAGCCCTTTCTACAGCAGAATGTGAAAGAGGGTTCAGTCTTATGAACATCAAAAATTTTATGAGTATGATTTTGTTTACTTCTTTTCATATTTAAAGAACAGCAATTGCAATCTCATGTGAAAAATAACAGTACAAAGTAGGACCCTTTTGGGCACATGCTATTGGGATCAGGGCTTGTGGAATTGGAATTGGGGCTTGTGGATTTTTTTCAAAGGCCCTAGGCCTGTGTCTGAAATTTTTTTTCTTTGAACTCTGCTGATGATCCACAGTTCCTCCAACCCTAAAGTTTTAAGTAGGGAAACAACAGAAGCACCAGACCCAATTTAAAACTCATTTCAGCTCACCCTTCTCAGGATGAGATGACCAGAAAGACTAGGCAGATGCATACCCTCTACTGCCAAGCCCCTCCTCTTCTTACTGTTCTAATAAGTGCCACACTGAACTATTATGCATAGGCTTTGATGAACCCTGTGGAACTTTGTAGAAAAAAGAAAGTGTTACTGGCCTCACTTTCAGGATACTCTACTTCTTTCAAGGAGTTATGTTTGAACCCACCAATCCCAACTGGTATCTTTATGGGAAGTAGTGTATGCCCTTCTACAGATGGGTGCAGTAGAGAAAGTGACAAACATCCAAAGATTGGATTTTATTCCCTGATCATCCTATTTTCAAAAGAAAGGTGGACAATTTTACTCTTTATCAGAATTTTACCCTGAATAAGTTTCTTCTGGAAGAGTGTTTCAAGAAGGGAACATGTGCCTCAGTCAAGAATGCCATCAGGCCAAATGACTGGACTGTCTTCATCGGTCTCTAGGATGCTATTTTTGTATCTCCATCGTCACAACCCACAGGAAATCCCTTCAGTTTTGTCCAAGACAGGTGATCTGTCATTTGGGGGATCTTCCTTTCCATCTAGCCTCCACTTCCACAGCCATCCCCATTGTAATGGGTGTAGCAGCAGCTCATATAATATCCCCTCCTCCAGTACTCTGTGGACTAGTTGATGCATAATGACCCTCAGACATGCCTTTCTGAAGGATCTGTCTTTTGACTGGGAGACAGTGACTTGTCTAGGCCTAATCCCCAAATAGGAGAAGCAGGACCAGATCCCTTCTCAAAATTTTATTTACCTGAAAATGAATTTTCTTACTTTTCATAGGACAGTTCATGTTCCTCCTCATAAATACTTTCTCTCATAGTATGAGTGGATGAAAAGAGTTTAAATTCTGCTAACCTCTGCCTCTCTCTCCTAGTTACTTTGAATGTGGCAGCAGACTTTGTTCAACTGGAAAGGATTCCTATTTGGCCTCTCTACTTCTAGCGATTTGGAGACCTTACATATATTTCCTTAAAAATGCCTGAACTGATCTTTACACTATAACTCCATCATAGCTCTAATATGTAAAAGAGCCAAATCACTTAGGCTGGTCTGGAAATTTAAATTTATGGAATACCATTATTTGTAAATGAAACTCCAGGTATGAAAACTGAACTGATTACATCCTAACTGAGGTTATGAAACAGAAAGCTGCCACAGAATAAAACTGAGATGATAAGGACTTGTCGAGTGTCACTGACACCTGGAAAATACAAACTGTAATACCATGTAAAGATGTGAATCCAGGGCCCCAGCCCTGACATTTCTACTTGCGTCTAGGATAATTTTTTTAAAAAATTCCAACTGGTGCATTTTATGATGCATGTTGATTTGGGACAGAGCATCAGTTCTAATTACTCTCTGGCACAATTGCCACCTAGTGCACACTGTCTATAACAAATTTCTGTTTGCTATAGACTACTGCTTACATCAGCCAATAATATCACACCATTGCAAAATCAATACAAACTGGACAGAGTTAACAGGTCACTGATGCCAAGCTTACATGAGCATAAATAAATCAAGGTTAGATTGTTTTGAGATTATCTTTGACATTTATAATAACTACAGGAAAAGGGTTTCAATTATTACTTAATGGATTAAGTTTTGATCCAATATTAGAGTCTGCTTGGTTGCACATCAGCATACATATGATTCTACCAGTGGTAGGACAAAAATACCATTTTAAAAGCCATCCACCACACACACCCTTTATAGCTGAATCTACCCTACCACTACTGAAATAAAGATTATTATTATCATTATTATTATTACTGTCCCCAAAAAATGGTACATTTCCACAATACAGAAAGCAGTGGGAACTGGTCTAATGAGAACCAGAAATCTTGTACTGTAGCAATTATGTGTGGTCAAGCAATCATCTTTAGAATTTAAGGCTAACTGCAGGATGTTTTATGGGGGTATTATAAGTAATAAAGGGACCAAAGGCGGTAATGGCTTTCAAATCTTTTAATAAAAATTGGCTGACCTTTTGCAGAGATAAAAAGGAGATATCAACCCCAAAAAATTATTTTGGCAGAAACATTTCAGTTGGTATTTTGATTTTATGTATTTTTGTTATTGTTATTTCGATGTTCTAGATGTTTTTAGAGGAATATTTAAGATCATTTGATACATGTTTAACTTCAAATCATGTCAAATGACGAAACATAAGCTTTGTCCTAATGCTTAAAAAACACACTAATAAACTGGAAACTCATGATTACATCTTATATCCAACTCAGAAACTTTTCCTGAAGATTAACTTTGATTGGAAGAGTAATGGAGAGCAATCAGTAACTTTAAAACCCAGCTACAGGAATACTTAAGCTTGATCTTTCTTGCAGGCTGAGCATGGTTGTTTTTTCATTACCACATTCTAATCATATAGAGAAGATATTCTCCATTCTTGGCAAAATAAAGTGATTCAAAGGGAAATCTGTACCAGAAAACTATCAGGAGCCTGTTAAGTGTGAAACTTAATAATCACAATTAATAGCATCAGTGGTAACCGGTCAGTGATCTTGTGAGAGAAACTAAAATATACATATGGTTAAAAAATATCTTTGCAGTGAACTACGAAATAAAAACCTCTTCCTTTTCACTTGTCATACACAGGGCTGTATTAATTAATGGCTCAAAAACATGTTGTTTTTTTCTGTTTCAAGCTCAGAAGTGACCTGCCAGTAATAATCATTCTGACCTGCGGACTCAAGGAAACAGAAAGAAATAAACAATTCTAAGCAGAAGGAGAATAAATATCCTAGCGTTGTAATAAATCTTTAGCAACAGTTTACTCCATGAATATGGATCAATCCCAGCTATGAGCTCATGACTCAGTTATAACTAGACACCATGTATAACACGTGCTGAAGAATAGCATTAAAACCCACAACAACAGCAACAAAAACAAATGATTCTTGAGATTTTCATTTTGATTCTTGAGATTTTTCTGTCAAGGGTCAAATTGCTAAAATGCAGAATCTATTGAAAATTCCGACAGTGGTTTGGAAAATTGTACTGAAACTAATGGAATGATTTCAATGTATGAGAACACAAAAATTATATTTTCAACCAATAGATGATGGAGATGAAAATATATTACAATTCAATTTCATTAGATGAAGTTTATTAACATATAAATGGATGGCTGGTTTGGTGATACGTGGCACAGCAACACAAGTAGGTTATTTAGTGCGGAGGCAATTGAAGTAATGTGCCTTGCCAAAGGACACATCACAGAAGCTGACATGAACTGGTCTGCTGGTAAGATTAAAAGCCAGGCCCTTTTGGATGTGAGCCTGGCATGCTAGCCACTGAGCCACTGTTGTTCCCAACATGCAAATGTATGTTCATCTTATTCAAGGCACATTTATTTAACACAACTTTTCATTAGTTAAATTACAAAATAAAGACATATTTATAGCCAACATATTTAACAATACTTTTTAATGGTCCAAATTTATGGTATTAAAAAAAAATTATAATTAGATGTGAATGACTAATTAATATACTCTCAAGCAGTAAAAACAATAAAAGCCTGCAATAAAATGTCAGCTCAATATAATGTTGACCATTGATTTTGAAGATTTCAAATTGCCTAATTAATTATTTCTGCCCACTGTCCTAATATGAAAAACTGTTTATCTCTTATCATCACCTTTAACAAGCTTGCAAGTTGCTTTGTTAGGAAACTACTTGATCATGAGTTGCAGGACATGTTAGCTGTTTTTGTTCCTGCCTCAGGCAAAGTTAATCCACGTGATAATTAGGTTAATCAACACGGTTTCATTGTCAATCACCCATTTTTTAGTATCAATAAACATTCCTTAGTTTATGTTCCAACGTTAAGTTTTTATTTTCCTCGGCTTTGAAAAAAATGTACTTAGTGTCTGGAAATTTGTGTAGTACGGAAAATTAGTACAATTTTTTTTTTATGGAGTTCAGAAAACTGGAAGGTACAGATATTTAGGTCCATTATGGTATGTTCATATGGTTGACATATTTGAGAGCTTACGAAATTCCAGCCAAATGCATTCTAAATATACATACCTTTCTTCTGTCATCAATCTGCGAAATTATTTGATTAACTTGCTGCAACCTTTTTTCCTGTAATATATAATTATATACATGAGATCTAAATGGAAAAGTTAACTAACTGTTAATTTATAGTTGTGAAAAATACTGCCCAAGTAAAAAATCTGAACAAGGTTACTCCTTTGCTGAGCTCTGATTGGAATCTGATTAAGCAAAGCTTTTTCAAAACCTACAAATATAACAATTATCCATATTCCCGTTAAAATTGTAGAAAGAAGTTTTGAAGTTCAACAATGACTTGTATTGTCAGACTTTACACATACACAAGCAAGAAACCTGCATCAGTAACATCACATATGCATGGGTGAAAATAGTGATAAGATAAAATGATATCCAGTATTATGTTGAAAGTCACACAATCATGTTAGAAAGGGAATTAATAAGCTACTTTCTTCAAAGAAGAGCAATACTTTTATCCAAAACCCACTAGATTCTTAGACCAGGGGTAAAATTCTCATTTTCTGGCCCACAAGTTAAAAATGGGTTGGCAGGTAAGTACATTTTTTTCTTTCAATTCATAACAGCAATTTTATAGAAGAAATAATACCATGGGCAAGGCTAAAAACAGACTTTTATACTGAAGGAAAAACAATTGTTTCTGAATTCTTGTAAAATTTGTTGTGCATCCAACCCATTTTTTTTTCACTGGTAGAAAAATACAACTGGTATTTTAATTTAGGCATCAAAAAGCTGACAAGTGTTTGGATTAAAAAAAAAAGTCTGCTTGAGGTACTGATGATGTAGGGATATACTCTCAATTGTATCAAACCAATGTTTTGATTACCAGAGTCAACTTGTACATGGCACATACAACTAACAATACTAGTATATCATTACAAAGAATGCTTATTACAATTCAAGAATATCACAAATCTCAGGCAAAATGTATTGATATGTTAGACTTTACCATGCTCTTAACTTATGGAGATGATTATAAATCACAAAAACCTCTGCACAATGGCATAAGGGTCTTGTTTCAGACTCATGCAATGTGGAAAAAAAGTTTGATTACAATAAGGTTTATAAACATCTTACTTTGTCTTCATTCAATTTTTGAATATATTCATATTTGTCTTCTTCAGTACCATTATAAGCACTTATTCGTCTGAAAGAAAGAAATATTGACATTGATGCAGACAAATTTAGGTAGAATAAAACATATCTACTTCACAGTGCAGTAACTGGGTACAATAAAACCTGCTTTTTCTGGACACTGAGTATTCTAGACACATTTGTTCTGAATATATATGATATACAGTATATGTATGCTTTACAACAAGTCCAGTCAAAATTTTGCACTCCCTTCATGGAAAATTATGCTTGTTTTCCAGTGAAGGCAAAACCTGTAAGTAAATAAAAAACCAAGAATGTTCACCCATCACATTATTGTTAAGGATATGAGACTAATACCTCCAGAATCCTGCCCTAACACAAAGATGAAAAAAATCGTCTTTTCTGACTGTTTCATATTAACAAAGGGCAATAACTCTGGTTTAGTACCTCCCCTTGCCATCGCCAGGTGTCGCTAGATTTTAAGCTAAGTGATATGTGAACATGTCAGGAGGGATTATAAGTAACATGATCAGGTAAATATTCTCTGAGAAATACAATTCACTTTAAAAATTTGCTTTCTCTTAACCCATTCTCCTAACTAATAAACAACACTGCATATGGTCACATGATTGTGATCTATATCCGGTTAAAAAGATTAATATTTAAATCTTCTTACCTACCAACTGTCACTGGCAAATCATGCAAAACTAATAGACTCTATTAATTCTTAAATGGGCCTGGTTGCCATCTGGGCTGCTGTCACAGGACCCATCAGATCCAAAGTTTGTCTCTGCATGCCAGCCAATCACTTCTGCTATGTCTCGGATTGAAACAGTGTGCTCAAACAAAAGGCTTGCTGAGAATTGCTCTAATCTCATGAGCTGAGATGTTCACGAGGCAAATGATTGCCAACTGACAGTAACCTATTTCTGGCTAATAAGAGTAGCTTTAGCAAAGTGCAGAATAAAGGCTCTAACTTATTAGAGTTGAAGCATGTAAGAATCCAGGTCACATTCCGTTTAGGAAACAGGGTGAGTGATTTTGGTTGATGCAAATCAAAATTAGCTAACAAATCCAATATGTCTTTGTCATGACTGATAAGAACCAGAACAAAAGTTGGTCAGTTGTGGAACTGGTGTACTGAGGGGGACGATGTTTTTGATTTTGAACAATTTTCTAAACACACACCATTTTCCCTCACAAGCCTTCAGAGTGGAGGGTCTTACTGCTCATGAGATTTTTCCACAAAAGGTTTAAATTGTTTGTTCTACAAGGCTGTCTGGACAAGAGCCATGCGTGAAGAAGATGGTCCAGGAATGGGTGGGACATTTACAAGCAAAGCAACTTTAGAAGATTCAGCAGAACAGAATCTTCCTGGGAATATATATCTTTAGATTTAATAAATTTGTGTCCCTGGACTAGTCTTATCTGAGAAGGGCTATCAGAATCAGTTCTGAAGCCTTAATTACTGGATGATTTTTGGTACCAAGACCATGGGAGAGTAGGCAAGGTGCAGAAAATGAAAGGAGATCATATCTGCTTTGGAGCAGAATCAAACTTAAATATAAAATTAATGTATACCGCATGTGTAATAATGATAAAACCACACAGTAACTCCAAATCCAGCAGTGGCTGCTAATGATGTCCTTAGAAATAGGCTTGGAATGTTCAGGAGGTAATTGGTTATGTGAGCAACATGATGGTGAAGCTTAAAAACTAGTGACATGTGGAAGTGGCAAGAGGTGGTAATAAGCAAGAGTTATTGCCCTTTGTTTATGGGAAAATTAAGACAATTTTTTCCACATAATTTGCTACTCTCACACCCGTTACTAACAGGATAAATGAAATAAAAAATATGTTGGTGTGCTATGTTGTGATCACTATTTTGGTATAATAAGTCTTATATGACTAAGTCTGTTATTAACAAATTCATCCAAAAGTCTTGAGAAAATATAAAATTAACGTATACTGCATGTCTAGTAATTATCAAACTACACAGTAACTCCAAACTCAGCAGTGGCTGCTGATAATTTCCTTAGAAATAGGCTTGAGATGTTTGGAAGGTAATTCTGTGCATGTTCAACATGACACTGAAGCTTAAAAACTAGTGACACCTGGTGGTGGCAAGGGAAGGTAACTGGCAAAATTATTGCCCTTTGTCAACATGAAAAGATGAAAATGACCATTTTTTGGTCTTTTAGTAGGGCTGCATTCAGGAGGTAGTAGGTTTATATCCCCAATGTTAATGTGATCAGGGAACATATTTGAAGGGGAATTATAAATATTGCAATTATTAAAATTGAAATTGTCAAAGTATATAAACTGTATTTCTGGTTCTTATTAAATAATAAATCCCCCTAAAATAGAAAGACCAGTGCTACATGGCACAAGAAACCCTGTTTTGACACGAGTGACATTGTTTAATGTATCATATCATGTAATATTTCAAGAAAAGGCATGTCAGTTAAATTAAAAAATATTTTGCACCTCTATCCTTTTTGCTACACAGAACAGGGGTGGGGAGCACAAAACAGGCTTTAGTGAAGCAGTTGCCAACTTAAACTGATGCATACCGAACAAGAAATACTTACAACAGTGACTATATATATATATATATATATATATATATATATATATATATATATATATATATATATATATATATATATATATATATATAATATAATTTTTGCAGTGAACCATGCATTGGCAAATACATGTAAAAGATAACTGGCAACTTAATACTGTAAATAGTTTAAAGATATGTACTTATCAAAATTCAAGTTATAATGAAGTGTGTTAATTATCCCAATTCCTATTATAATGAAGTCTGTTAATTATCTGAATTCCCATTATAATGAAATATGTTAATGCTGGGTTTCACTGTAGTATTCTCATGTATTTTTCTTGTTAACTCAGCAACTGAAAGATATGATCTTCCCACTAACAGTTTAATGGTGGTTTTAAATAGCTACAAAGGCCATTTCTGCAAATGCTTGAAGTGGACAGATTGCATAATAATTATTTCATCAATAATGACGATTGCCATATAATCCAGCAAACTCTTATTAAGTCTGTGGTGTATATAAAGTTTCAGATGGAATAAATGGCTGAGGAAAAACAATCAGTAACCAATCTCACCTTTCTGCATCTTCTGTAATAAGCTTGTTAAGGTAGGTCTGTAATTCTATTTCTTGCTGAATTCTTTTTTCCTCCAGCTGGTTCCACCTTCTCCTCTTTGCCTGTCGCAGAGCACCTGTGATATCATCACCAAAATGAAGCTTCTGTTCCTTCGAGAGTTCATGGGCTAAAATGGAGAATGAAAGTATAGACCTATCTCATTTAGCCTGGTTCTAATTATTTATTGTCTTTCAACAATCCCATCACAGGATCAAGTTCAGGCAGGTCATTCAAAATAGACATGTTATATCTGACACTCTGGTTTATCCATCTTATTTAAGAGTTGGTTTGTGTTTGATTACAGAGACTGTAGCTTGTACAAACATCATACTCATATAAAACTTCATGGCCCTACATGTTCGAAAGAGGTACAATCAAGTGCAATAAATCGATTGTTAGAAAAGTCAAATGTTTGCCAAGAAGAACATAAAAAGCAGTAAAGTTTTATAGGCAAGTGCAAGATGTCAAGCTCAGGATCAGACATTAGCAGATTTTAGAATACATTAGTGTAGATACTGCCTGCCAAACAGCATGGCTCTTTACCTTTGCAATCCAGTTAAACCAAGCATGAAGGGGTATCAGAATCAGCTTGGTGGTTAACTGCAGACAGACTGGCACCCTTTTTTCTCAGGGAACATCCTATCCTTACAGTTGCTTCATGATCATATTACCAGGTCCATATTAAACTCCAACTTTAGGGAACACCAGCTGACTTCAGAAAATTAAATGCTGTATACAAAAATGTAACTTCTAACTATTCTTATTTTGATTGTTTACCTAAGTAGGGCAGTAAAAAGAAATTTTTAAAACATTTTATAAATGCAATATGTCCAAACACAGAAACTTGTCAGAAGGATACTTCTTAGAATCTTTGGTTATTTACTATAAGGAAACACAGGCTAGTCTGCCCATCATACAAAAAAAGCTTAGAAAACATAAAGGTTGTCTTTTCAGTACGGGCTACTGGGTTTTCCCTTGGGTAATAGATGAAAAGGTCATTTGGATTCATCAGATTTTTAAATCAGGGTCCTGGAGCAATGGGTTCCTCTACTTAACAATATATAATGAAAATTTCAGGAATAAGTGTAACCTGTGTCTAGTAATGATGAAAAGAGTCAAGGATATTCATTTTCTGCATTGACTGAAACTTGGCTAGTATCAGTCACCAAAAATAAAGCCTGTGTCAATGATACATATCAATTTTAGCCATGATACAGAAAAGATGCCTGATGTTGTTAATGAGGGATTAGTAATAACAGACCACTATTGTAAATCTCACTATCTTTCATCCTGCTAGTGCTGTTATAAACATAATCATCAAGCAGTAAACAACTTCTTAATTCAAAAAGTAACCGATGACTTTAAATAACCACTTCCACAGGTCCATTTTTCAAGAACGGTGGTGACAATCTGAGTCACTGTGATGTCAGCATAAGTGAGAGTAAAACCAAAAATTTCTTTGTATTTTTTGTTAAATTTATCTATAAAAAGCAAAGTGGAGAGAAGAAATAAGGTGAAGAAATATTTCCATATTAGGTGCAGCACTAAATGATGCTGTGGGATGTTGCTAATTCTTCCCTCACACAAGTTTTTGGAACATTTTTTTGTATGAAGTTATTAGTTCCTATGTTAAGACAATGAATTTTTAAAAATCTTTTTCCTGTTCCATGATTTATGGTAAATATGGCACTTGCAGGATTACCACTACACCTTTAAATAAGAGAAATGAGTCTATGATCACTCACCAGGCTGACATCTGCCTAACAGTCAAACACAAATGAATCTATGGTCACTCACTAGGCTGACATCTACCAAAACAGCCAAACAAATAAGCCTATGATCAATCACCAGGCTGACATCTGCCTAAGAGCCCAACACCAATGAGTCTATGATCACTCACTAGCCTAACATCTACCAAAACAGCCCAACACAAATGAGTCAACAATCACTCACCATACTGACATCTGCCTAAGAGCCAAACACATACGAGTCTATGATCACTCACCAGGCTGACAACTGCCTAACAACCAAACACATATGAGTCTATGATCACTCACCAGGCTGACAACTGCCTAACAGCCAAAAACATAGGAGTCTACAATCACTCACCAGGCTAACAACTGCATAAGAGCCAAACACATACGAGTCTATGATCATTCACCAGGCTGACAACTGCCTAACAGCCAAACACACAGTTAGTGAGGAAATCTAGGTCAGTAGGATACTTTCTGTTTAAATTTCATCCAATGTTTTTGGTTACATATTTTATAAAAACAATTATTTCAAGGTTTCTTGAGTTTGCTATTTCCATCTGTCTTTGAGGGTTAAGTCAGCATTATTTGTCCAATATTAAAGTTCCCTATGTCGGGACACACTGTGTCAAAGTTGGTCAGCCATTTTTGTTTCTGGATTAAGTTGTATAAAAGAATTTCTACTGTTAGTGGTGGATTGGAATCATTTGCACAAATTTGAAAGCACTTTATAACTGGATGCTCTCTCACGAATTTTGTCAAATTTAGCTGAGTGGATTCTAAGAATATGTTTCAGTGTTTCTCAGATTTTAGTAATGGGTAACATATTTGATGATAGACATCACTGTATAAATATAAAGATCTTCATAACAGGATATGTTCTATCTGGACTGTTCAATTCCTACCGCAGCTTTCTTGGGTACAGACGTGAAAGGTTCTCATGCCAGGATACATTCTATCTGGACTGTTCAATTCCTATTGCAGCTTTCTTGGGTACAGATGTGAAAGGTTCTCATGCCAGGATACGTTCTATCTGGACTGTTCAATTCCTATTGCAGCTTTCTTGGGTACAGACATGAAAGGTTCTCATGCCAGGATACGTTCTATCTGGACTGTTCAATTCCTATTGCAGCTTTCTTGGGTACAGACATGAAAGGTTCTCATGCCAGGATACATTCTATCTGGACTGTTCAATTCCTACTGCAGCTTTCTTGGCTACAGATGTGAAAGGTTCTCATGCCAGGATACGTTCTATCTGGACTGTTCAATTCCTATTGCAGCTTTCTTGGGTACAGACATGAAAGGTTCTCATGCCAGGATACATTCTATCTGGACTGTTCAATTCCTACTGCAGCTTTCTTGGGTACAGATGTGAAAGGTTCTCATGCCAGGATACATTCTATCTGGACTGTTCAATTCGTATTGCAGCTTTCTTGGGTACAGACGTGAAAGGTTCTCATGCCAGGATACATTCTATCTGGATTTTCAATTCCTACTGCAGCTTTATTTTTTATTACAGGCATGAAAGATCCTCATGTTGAAATACTCAAGTCTGGTCAGATTCTGTTTAGAAGTTGTTTCAAGGTTTTCTGTTTTTACCTAATGTTATTTTAAGGCAGATCAGATTAGCTGTACAAAAATTGAATTTCCTCTATGCAAGGATGCTTTGTCTCAAATTTGGACGATTCTTGTTTAAATACCATTTGTGATGAAGTCATTTAAATCTTTTTCTACTTTTAGTAATTGTAGCCATATTTGGTGACAGATCAGCATCTACTGTATAAATCTGAAAGGTCCCATGATAATATGCTTTCCATTAAATATGGTTAAATTCTGGTCAGTAGTTTTGGAAAAGTCCATTCAAGATTTTTCTATCTTTAGGAACACTAAAATGGTGGATCGGTACCATTTATATGATCCCCACCATCTGAATAAATTTTAAAGGTTTTTATGCCAGGATGCTTTTTGTCAAATATTATCATTATGTTCATCACTTTTGAAGAAGTCCTTTCAACTTTCCTATTTTTAGTAACAGTGGTGATCTATGATGGCTGATAAGTATCAATTATACAGACTTGAAAGCCTGTTATATGTCAGAATGTTTTCTGTAAAGTTTCTTCAAATTCTATTACTATTTCTTGAGAAGTGATTTAAAGGTCTTTCTAACTTTAGCGACAATGGCCACATTTAATGGTGGAATGCCATCCTTATTATGAATCTGTCAGGATGCTTTCTCTCAAAAATATTCATATTCTGTTTAGCAGTTTCAACAACAAGACATTGAAATGTTTTTCTGTTTTTAGAAATGGTGACCACATTTAATGGTGGATCAGAATCATCTGTAGAAATCTGAAAAGCCCTGTCAGGAGGATTTCTGTCAAATTTAGTCAAATTCTGCTAAGCAATTTTTGAGAAGTAGCTGTTTGAAGGTTTTTCTATTTTTAGGAACACTTGCTTTTCTGTTTTTAGTAAATGTGGCCATACTTAATGGTGGATTACCTTGATTTGTGTAGAACTGATAAATTTGTTGACAGTCTTCATTCCATGATCCTTTTTTTTTAGTAATGGTGGCCACATCTGATTGAGAATTGTCATAATTTGCACAAATCTGATAGCCATTCTTGCCAGGATGCTCTGTGCCAAATTTGGTAAAAATGAGTCCACTGATTCTTGAGAAGAAGTTTAAAATAAAATGGAAGACTGGACATACCATAAGAATGCAGGGCCATACCAACAGTTCACAAGGCCGCTGGCCAGGTGAACTAAAAATGCTACTTTGATATCTATATAACTAGATTTTTCAAGTATTCTTAATAACAATGTCACATTACTAATTACTGACATTATTACCTGAGCTAAATGTTGTAATTTACATGTCATTTCCAGTAACAATATCAAACATATATTTTCACCAGAAAAATAACAAATTGTGGATTAAAATTATACACACTTTACCTCTTTTTAGACTTGCAACAGCTTCATCATGCATATTCAACTCCATGAGAGCCAGACCGATGAAGTAGTGTCCTTTGACCAGGGACCTATTTAATTCAAGTGCCCGTCGACAGTCCTGGATGGCTAGCTCCCATTGCTTTAATCTTAAGTAACAAAGTGCCCTGTTCGTGAAGTATGTAGCTGTATTTCCATTCTTTACCTAAATAAAGACAGACAAGAATATAACTGATGAAGAGGGAACCATCTGGAAATATTGACTCAGCTAGTTCAAACGGAAAATCACCCATCAGAGTAGGAAAGTTACATATTTGTACCCTTATCCAGAAGCATTTTTCTCCTTATCCAATACAAACAATGGAAAATATATTTTTGTTTTATGCTTACCAATTATCTGAACTTTGAACTTAACCACATATGGAAAGGGTTCTCATGGCCTATATTGTGAAGCTTTTTTCCATAACATCACAAGCATCTGGTTCAATAACTAAATCAAGTTTGGTTCCATGTCTCTGAAAGAATGCTGATTATCTATATGGTTGGCTCTTTAAGTAGTTTCAGAACTGATATGTGATACCAAATTAAGTAATCCATACATTCACAGTCTATATCTTAAGGTAGAAGATAAAATTCTATCTGCTGTGAATCCTGTGGAAAAAACAGAAAGCCCTTCCAATCAATTAGGCCAATGGTGTCATAATAGATTACTTATTTTTGTATATGTAACCATACCTGTATCATCAGTGACTATATGAAGACTTAATATTATTATTCCTATTCTACGATGAATGACTGAACATATTTTTCAACCATTTCAACTGCAAGTGATTTTGTGTGTGTGTGAGTTAGATTTTTAATGTAGTGATTTTTGTAATAAATGGTTTTTTTTAACAGGATGGCCTGTATTTATTATTAAAGATAAAAGAAAAACTGACTTCCAATAAGTAAAGATTTGGTCAACAAATAGAATATGTTTTTCCAGCCAGCAGAACATCTCTGTTTTTTGCTGCCAACCCAAGCATTTTCACCCCATCATCATCCTGATTTTAATTTTTTTTAAATATTAAATCCTGATTTTTTCATTCAACTGTACCTGTTTACTCCAGTACTTGAAGTGCTTAGAACATTAAATATAATAACCAAAATGAACAGACCACTGATGTACCTTTATACAATTCAGTTGTAAAAACTAATTGTTGGTGTCATGAAGGATAATTAAACAGATTTCTTTATAATTACTAAATAAGCCACATATAAACTGCAAAAGTAATTATGGTTCAAACATATCACATTGGTTCTACAATTTTTCAATGCTGCATTACCAGTTCCAACTATCTTGCTGATTGTATGGTCTTTATTAAAGTGAAGATGACCTCCATTTGTAGCTTTTTGGAAACATCTTCATCACGGATTCCAATTACAAGACAATCCTTTATTGCTTAGTCCTTTCTGTGTACCAAAGTAGCAATGGCTTGCAATTTCATACAGTTTTCTCATGAATTCCTACATAGTCTCCAAGATGCTCCAAGTATTTTATCTGAAGGGGGGCATTTCCCCCCTCATCATCAAAATAAAGGGTAAGTAGAAAAAAGGGAGGCAGGAATGTACATAGTTCAATATTTATATCCATCTCTCTTTCTTTCTGTTCCATTCTGTTAGAGCTCTCTCAAAGTGAAAATCTTCAAATGATATCCCCTCTAGTTGTATAAGCATCA